>BSYO01000003.1:5312414-6684737 GCA_033239525.1 Nepenthes gracilis | reverse complement strand
CAAGTGAATAAAAAAAACAAGACTGGTAGGCGGAGACAGCTAAGAGCAATACCAATATGACCACACGCAAGACATAACGAGCCAATGCATAGAAGAACTTTACATTCAAGACCAAACCAACTGAAATAGATATGATGGGAAAATTTAAATTAAAAAAAGATACCTAGGGAAGGACCCACAATTGGAGTCAATGCTAGGAACGACTTGAAAACATTAGCACCCGAGGACATCCTCAACACCAAGAAAACCACCCCAAATCTAAGCAAGGAAAAATCAGGCCACTACCACAACCAACACCTCGGTATAACCAAACCTAGCCCACCCATGGACACCTCAAAACCTGTCAACAAGCGAGCTCAACCTCAGACTAAAGTCCTTCGACCCTCCTTTCACCAGCTTATAGATCCTAAGTGCATGATTGGAGATTTCAATGGCATCCTTATCCTAAAAAAAAAGGACGGTAAAAAAGCAGCTAATATTAATAAATGTCTCCAATTCTAAAATTGGCTCAAGGAACACAGTCAAGAAGATATTGGCTACAAAGGGCCAACAAATGTGTGGTGGAATATGAGACAGTACCCTATCTCGATTAAAAAAAGACTTGATAGAGTCGTTACCAATGACTCTTAGAAAGCTAGATTTCAAATGGCCATAGCCACATACCTCAACAGAATTTCATTTGACCATTGTCTTATTTGCCTCGACACGAATGGCCTTGCCCCACCTCCTATGCACGCAAAGGCTTTCATATTCAAAGCTATGTGGTGTAACCATTCCAACTATAATGCGCTCATTGAGAAGATTTGGAAAGGCTTGCACGAGACTATAGAGAATAATCTATTAATCACAATGGACAGTTTAAAAATTTAGAATAAGGAAAAATTTGGTAGTATCTTTAAGGAAAAAAATCTTTGATTAATCACATTAGTTCAGGATGCCCTCCCCTGGGTTGACTTAATTCAAGACTACCGGGCAATCCTTGATAGAGAGGAGGTTCACCGGTTCCAGAAATCGAGATTTAATTGATTCGCCATGGGGGAGAGAAATACGAAACTCTTCTTCAACAATACTATAAGCAAAAGGCGTCATAACAGAATTACTACTCTCAAAATTCACAATGGAGATTGGACTTGCGATTAGGGTATGCTCAAGAAAGGGGCAATTAACTATTTTAGGAACATCCTTTTAGGCCCGAATACCTCTTTCAAGGAAAGCCCTCCTCACCTTTGGCCTAGGAACATAATTCATGATAAGCATCTCAAAGCAACCTCAAGTCAGGAGGAAATTAAGCAATCTTTATTATCACTGAAACCTCTGAAGGCACCTAGAGGACCTTTCCAAAATCACAACTAAAAATTTTCAAGATGGTCACCTCCCTAAAGATGGAAATCAAGCCATGCTGGTTCTTATACCCAACGTGGAGGGACTTGAAAACTTCAACCAATTTAGGTCTGTTGCATTGTGCAACATGATTTACAAAATAATCACTAAAACCATTGTCCATCGACTCAAAATGCTAATAAATGATTTCATCAGCCTTGCTCAAGCTAGCTTCCTACCAGGTAGAAAGGCCCACGATAATGTTCTGGTGGCACAAGAAAGGTTGCATACCATGGGAAAATCCAAATGGAGAAATGTTGTAATGACCTTGAAAATCGATCTTGTTAAGGCTTATGACAAAAATAGATGGGAGTTTGTCCACGACACACTCCTCACACTCAACTTTTTAAATTGCCTTGTGAAGCTCATTATGGAGTGCATCACCACATTCACATTTATGGTGCTTTGGAATGGAGAACATACTAACAATTTCAAACCATCTTGAGATATCAAACAAGAGGACCCCCACTCACCCGAACTTTTTGCTCTTTGTATCGAGCATCTCTCTCACCTCATAAAAAAAAATGTTTTAGAATGGAAATGAAAATTGACTAAAGCTTGCAGATTTAGACCGGCCATTTCCCACCTTATTTTCGTAGAAGACCACATTATATTTGCTAAGGCTACCGAAAATCAGCTCACCAATATTTTGAGACTGTTTAACCACTTTCGCCAAGACGCTAGGCAAACTATTAACATAGATAAATCCCAAATCTTCGTGTCCCCGTCGTCTCTGAGCTTTAAGCTTTATACCGATTCAAGCCAGTCTGAAACATTGAAACCTATTTGGGTGCTCGAATAATTCACGGTTGTACTAATGAGGTTCACTACAGAACAATTATCGAGAGAGTCCAAAAAGGCCTCCTCAATAGGAAGATGAGAAATATATCTAGTGTGAGACGAGTACCCTCATTCAAACCGTGACTTAGGTAGTCCCTGTCAACACAATGCAAGCGCACATTCTACCAAAGGGCATATATAAGATACTTGACTAGATTAATAAAAATTTCATTTAGGGAGATTGTAAAGTTCACCTTGTTAATTAAGAAGAGGTATATACCTCGAAAGCAAATGGAAGTCTGGGTCTTAGGAAGACCTATAACAACAACTTGGCCATGCTCGGAAAGATGGGGTGAGAATTGTATTATGGCCCTAACAAACTTTGGGCGTAGATATTTAGGGCCAAATATCTAAAAATTTTTAACTTACTTAAAGTAAAGAAAAACAAAAATGCTTCATCCACCTAGCGTAGCATTCTCATGGCAAGGTACTTAATCTGAAAAGGAACCAGATAGAATATTGGAAATGGGCAGAATATTAGATTTTGCACAAACAAATGGCTTGGTGCTGGCCCTTTGCTTAACTTCATACACGAGTTAATACAAATTAAAGGGTTGAAACGCAACATTGCGGATTACTTATGACTGGACGGGGTATGGAAATAGGATATATTGGAAGGCAAACTCAATGAAAAAGGGTTTGACTGGCTGTGGTGCACTCATGCCTCGGGACATTCAAGTAGTGAAGACAAGCTAATCTGGGACACAACATTTGAAAAATATAAGACCAAAAAGGCTTATAATCTCTTCCAAGGTCAACCAATTACCAAGGATGTAATATGGATTGATATTTGAAAAATCGAAGCACTACTAATATTCAAATTATTCATTTGGATTGTGTTAAGGGGTAAACTACTTACAAATACTTATAGATTTAAAATGAAGCTGACATCATTACTTACTTGCAATCTATGTATAAGGTATGGATCCCAAATTATCTTAACAATAATTATTAATTAAATTAATTTGATAAAAATATCGATGCCAATTGAGATTTTGGGTCAAATTAATTTTTTAACAAGAATAAGTCAAATCGGGTAACGCCTAACCAGCATCTGACTCACACATATGCGTATTTTAGATGGTGCCTAAAGAACGCCTCTGGGTGCTCGTGCATATTTTAGACAAATTGGTCCGTGCTAGATGTGCGCTTTAAAGATACACATGAATCTTTAGGATAAAACGTGGGTGCCTGATTCACATATGAGAAACACTTGTGCGCTGTACAGATTATATTTTGGCCCCTAATGGTGCCTGACAGGTGCACATATGCCAATTTTCTATATAAGTCCCTCTTGGCAGATTTTTAGTCATTTTAGCATGATTTTGGAGAGAAGAAAGAGAAAGATAAGAGAGGAAGAGAGTGAAATAGAGAAAGAATGCTGAAGAAGGGAAAAACTAAGAAAAATTCAAGAAATCTTTGCTAAATTCAAATATAACGTAAATACAATCAAATCTTTTTTCCTTTGTTGCTGTCTCTTACAAATATTCTTGAACATTTAGTATTTTAAATGATCATACATGTGTTATTTTCATACGTAAAGTGTTTATACCTTGTATGCGTATGATTCCACTCCTATGTCATGTAATTTTTGTGAAATACATGTCTTTAATCCATGTACAATATTTTTAAGTGTTAACTTTTTGTAATATTATTCTTACATGTATTCCATCTTTTATTATATGCTTCTACTGATTTTGAATCACCTATAATGGTGCAGACATGTTTTTATACTTGAGAAAATTGCATAAATTATATTTAATTTCTAAATTTTTAAGTTAAATATCATACATGTTTTATAATTAAAAAAATTGATGAAATTATACTAATTATATTGAATTCTTGCAACAATAACCCTGCATGTTTACGAAATTACATAAACTTGTTCCTACATGTTTCTAAAATACAAGCTAAAATTATTGTATGAATCAGATTTTACTGTATGCTATGTATTTGAAAAAATAAAAATAAAAGCTTTACATAAATTTGATGATAAGTGTATTTCTTCGGTATGAGAAAATCTAACAATATGTCGGTATTTAAATAAAGTTTGTAATTTGATTAATTATGGAAAACTGTAAAAAATTTGACAAAATATATTTAATTCCTAAATTTTTAAGTTTGATAGGTATGCCAGGAATGGGCTGGACCCAGAAAGTCAATGGAGGCCCAAAACGACGGTCAACACTCTAACGGCCCAATTGGAAAGAGGGCCCGAAAGCTGAAAAGCCTAGGGTGGTCAACTTGGCGCTGACCATCCGGGCGGCCAACTCTCAAGCAGGCGGTCAACTCAAACGTTGACCGTCCGCCTTACGTGCATTGGGCCCAAAGAGGCTTTTCTACAGTAATGGGCCTGTCTCACTCAGGCCCATGGCCCATCAGGCGGCTAACAACAGACATCCTTCACAAGGGCAGCCAACACGCACGCAGGCGGTCAACTCGAACGTTGACCGTCCGCGTTTTGCTCGTTGGGCCCTAATAAGCCCTTCTATAGTAACGGGCTTGACCCGTTTAGGCTCACAAATCATCAAAAGGCCAACAACGATTTTCCAAGGATATTCCACGATCCCAGCTGGCGCCAAAAAGGATATTAGCAATATTGGCGCCTCCCATATAAGGAAGGCGCCAGATTTTCTCGAAATCTTTGCCAACCCAGGCTTTCCAACGGCAACATGCACGAATGGAAAGCACACAGTTTGGAAAGCTGTTGGCCGCCTCACAAGGAAACAATCTTGATCAGCTTGGCAACTGGCATCTGCTCCAAAAGGAAAGCCAGCCAGCAGATCAGGAAGGCAATCACTCATTCTAAAGAAGGAGGATCGCCCTCTCAGCTACAAAAGAAGCAATTGAATCATCATTCAAGGCATGCTTTCGGAAACACAACACAAGCGTTCTCAATTACGCTTTCAGCCACCCACTCAATTGCATACGCTCTCTGCAACGCAAACGAGTGCTCTCAGAGATCTGCATTCTCTGACACCAACGTCCTCCAAAAACCCTAAGGCAACAAGCGTGCCCTCACGGCCGTTTACTGCCTTCCCACCTTCCAGATCCAAGAAGACCTCACGTCTCTCTTACATCTGGATCAAACACTCAAACTCTCTCTCTCTCTATTTCAGTTTCTTTCTTACGAAGACTGTTTTACTTACTTGAGCGTCGGAGTGTTTTCGGTGGGACAATTTCCCGCCGAACACGCTGACCTCCTGTTCTGTTTAGTGGTGTGCAGGATTCGACTCAGGGAACGGAGCCGGAGCCACGACAAGAGGATCATCCGAATCTGTTCGAAATTTAAATCCAGAGACGCATCAAATTTAAATATCATACTTGTTTTATAATTAAAAAAATTGATGAAATTATACTAATTACATTGAATTCTTGCAACAATAACCCTACATGTTTACAAAATTACATAAACTTGTTCCTGCATGTTTCTAAAATACAAGCTAAAATTCTTGTATGAATCTAATTTTACTGCATGTTATATATTTAAAGAAATAAAGATGAAAACTTTACATAAATTTAATGATAAGTGTATTTTCTTCGGTATGAGAAAATCTAACAATATGTTCGTATTTAAATAAAATTTTTAATTCGATTAATTACAGACAATTGTAAAAAATTAACAAAATATATTCAGACATGTCATAATATATTATAAGTAAATTGAAGGTTGCACCTATCATCTGAGGGTCAGAAAAGCGGTATTTGACCCTATCTATAGAGTTATATGTAGATGACCCATTTTCAGGTATTGAATAATCTTGTATGATATTTCGTTATGTTGAAGCAATTATAACCCAAGTTTTAGTATTCACCATTTATTAATGATGTTATTATTGATCCTTGGTCCCTTACATTTTTACATGATTTGAGCATATTTCGGATATTTATACCGTTTGTTGAAATTGATTATCAATTTTGGATTCTACATGATAAGTTAAAGAAAAAATGTTATCAATTTTTTTGGATATTTGATCATATCATATTTCAATATGTCTTTTAATATATATGTATGTGTATGTTTACTAATAAAAATTAATGTACTTACTAAGTAATCGGCACAGTCTTACTTTTGTTTTGCTAACCTTTAAAATTAAAAACCTCGGTGCTTACTTGTAGGTTATTGGTTGGAAGGAATAAATATTCAGGACTAGACTTAAGATTTTCGGATTAGTTTATGTATTGTTAATTAGAGAGAACAATAGTTTACAATTCATTTGCTTCAATTGTTAAGTATTGTAATATCAGTTAGTGATGATATTTGATGTTGGCGTTGAGTTTGATTACATTTCTGTTCAGTATTTCAGTCTAATCATGATTTTTTCTTATTCTAATTTAGAATGGACGCTTTTCCTTATGTATGTTTTGAGGTTATGTATTGTTGGTATTCAGAACCACTTTGGGTATGAATATTTTTGGTCTTGTGGTTGATTTATCATTTTATTTCGGGTCATTTGTTAGTATTTTATTTTCAAGTTTGTGTCTTGATACCTTTAAAGTTTAGTTAGTGGAATAAATAATTAAATTTTGAATAATCAATAATTAAATTAGATTTAAGCTAATTAATAATTAATATAGTCGAACTTCAAAATCGGGGTCATGATACCATGTGGATTTCCAAAGACTTTCAAACACATTGTCAGAGATTGTCGAAGAGTCAATGAGATTTGGCAAGCCATGCTACAAGCTAAATATGACCCAATTATGCACTCTAAAACTCTCCCCACATGGCCTATTTCTAACCTAGTTTTTATGGATAAATAATAGAGCAAGTATCATTTTCTTACAACAATTTGGCTATTATAGGTTTGACATAATGAATCCATTTTTGAGAAAGATTGGAATTTGTCACCCAAGCCTAAGAAATCAATTCGCTTACTAGCTTTCGATCTTCAAAGTACTTATCTCCTCTCACAACTCCACCAAAGGCCTATAAACAGGATCAACAGATAGATTCCTTAAAAGCTGGATGGATCTAGATAAACACAGGTGTCAGCATTGATAAGGATGAAAGAACAAGTTTCAAAGGAATAGGTAGAGATGACAATGCTTAATGGGTGTTTAGACATTCCTACTGGCTGCAGAGCGTGCCCATTCTCAATATAGAAATCTTGGCAATTTGGCACATTCTCATAGATGCATGAAGGAGAGAGTATGTAAGGTTATCACTGAAACCAACTCAACTATAACAGTTCAAAAGTTCAACAACTGTGCTGAGGAGATGGATCCAAATAGAGGCTTAATTACACACTCCAAATTTATCTTAGAGAAAACAAGGAATATAACGTGGCTCACATTCGCAAGTAAGGCAATCAGGCAGCTGATACACTAGCAAAAATTGGAAGATGCCGGAGGACATCCAAACAAGAATGGAGTACCCCTCTAATAGAAATTTTCCATTTTCTGAATATTAATAGGATCTCAACAGTAGATTTCAACAAAAATATAATATAATTTTATCTCATCTTATTTTACTTTTCTTTCTTGGCTGTACTAACCCAAAAAAGAAATATGGCCTGACATCATTGCCATTTTGGGCAAATGCCTTACATAGAATTTATGTACCAGTTAACCAACTATAACATGAAAGTTATTGAAAGCAGATATGACTAGCTTCCCGTATTCTTAGTGTTCTTTTACAAGCCGACAACATTCAGCCAACTCTTAATCACATTATGCTAGATATGAAATCTTGAGCACATACATTGTGACACCCCGAACCTGAGTCGCCCAACCCGGCCCGAACCGACCACGCTGACACCCAAATCATAGACAACCTCATAAATACATCATTAAATAAAATATAATAAATATCAATAACCATAATAAATTTCCTCAAGAAAATAAAGGCCAACATCATTAATATTTTGGGAATGCAGTCTCGATAACACATCCAAAAAAAATTACGACAAAGGGAACTAACTATAAAACTTCTCGTCAACAGCTTCTAACCCTAAGATCGTCTCTATCTCGAAGTTTCTCAACAATGGTATGATCTCTTCTAGCCTATCATAAACTCTCTACTCTGGAGCCAATAAAATGCAGGGGTGGGCCAAATGCCCAACAAGTAAATAAATCAATAAAGTAATGAAAGGTAATATAGCGTCTTAGATGATAGTATCAACATAAATAATTACATAAGATAAATCAATGATTACCCAAATTCAATGACCCATCGTTTCCACGACTCAAAGGCCACATGACAACAAATCATTAGAGATGCAAATTACATTCCACCGAATTCAAGTACCAACAACAGTATAGCTTCCATCGAACCTATTTCAACAGAGGTCTCAATTGTATGAGATGTCATAAAATCTTCTCGGATGTTATAAGTCACTATAAACCAACATCCACGTGCTCACCTCCAACGGCTGGATAAATTCTCGAGGTATCTGTGCTCGAAAGTTTGACAAGCGATCAACTCTATTGTCTCATGATACTTGCCAGTTGTAGTGTACAAGTATTAAATCCAATCTACACGAACAATATTCTCATTATCCTATCGGGTAACCCAAAATATGACTCGCACATAATCCCGTGATCCACTGTGATACACGCCCCATCAGGTACAGAATACTCATATCCACAAAAAGTCAAACCCAGCACCTCCTCGGTACGATATCCATTGATATCCCACGCATAATGCTTACAGGACTATAACCATCCATCCAAATGGCTTCAATCTCCAAAATATGAATTCAGCATCGGAAAAAACTAAACCACACTAAGGTGCCATAGCCTCCCATATGACTAGATACCTTAATGTTTTCATACGCTCTCCTCAATTTAGTAATAGAATGCCAATAAAATCTATACATGCTAACAAAGTTAACGCAAAAAATTGATTACCAAAATTTATTAAAGAAATTTAGAAATTATTACTTAACTATTCGAGCATTAAATATATATCAAATCCTCCGATTCATTCTAATATACAAATTCCTAATACTAAGGCCATAATTTAATTATCACTTGCCACATTGGACAAATAACTTACGATAGTCAAACTAGTTCAAACAACCAAGCTAATTACGCAACATCCAAACTGTTGGGGTTTGTGGGGCAAGGCCGGTTGGACAAGTCCAACTTGGACAAAAAGGCGCAGCGAAAAATTCGAACCTCCCGTCAGTTCGTTGGCCACCTATTTAGTAGGGCACAAGGAATAAAAAGATGTACAATGTTTTTAACGTGGTAACCCTTTTCAATCGGAAGGGAAAAATCACGGGACAAACTCCAAACAAGCTTCCACTCGACCGAAACAGAATATCCGCTGCACACCCGAGACAGAATGAGAAAAATAACTCCAGAGTAAGGAAACTATCATTCACTCTTATCTTTCTATTTTTCTTCTCTCATTTCTCTCACCGGTGGTGCACTCTACTCTCTTTGATTTTATAAGTGTGGCGGCTAGCAGTGAACACCAAGAGTTCCCTTCCACATTTTGCTCTGTTCCATTACCGCTATCCTATCGCTCTCTATTCTCTGAAGTGCCTGGTGTGCTTTTTATAAAGACTCCGGTCTCAAATCCAATCTGCTCATCTGGCTGATCTTGTAGATGATTTGTTACACCAGTCTTTTTCTACGACTTCACCAATTCCTGCGCTTCCCCATACCGCGCATGCTCTGCAGGTTAACCTGCTCTACTCAGATGGCGCATGCTCTACAGGTCAGCTACCTACTTTGCCAGATCATTAATCTGGAAAGTCAACTGCGCACCACTCCAGCCCTTGGTATCACTCCTGCAAGCCACTCCGGATTTCCACTCCGGCAAATCCATTCCGGATTTTTACTCCGGAACTCCACTCCGGATTTCCACTCCGGAAATTCCATTTCGGGATTTCATATTGGCAAAGCCATACCGGTAAATCCATACCGGTAAAACCATACCGGTAAATCTGCCATACTATTTCGGAAAATACAAACCGGCATTTTCTATTCTGGCTTTTCAATCCGGCCATTTCATTCCGGCCAACCATTCTGAAAATGCATTTCGGAATTTCATTCTTGCCAACCATTCTGGCTTTTTGCATTCTTGCCTTTTGCATGCCGGCCAAAACCATACCGGCCAAAACCATACTAGTCAATTTCATACCGGTAAATCTTTCACTCCGAAATTTGTCTTATCAAGCATTTTGGTCATTTGTTACAGCCAATTTGCAGCACTCTAAATCTGATGACGTGTTCGTTTATTAAGCCACCCACACGGGAGTGACCAAACCCAATACAAATTACATAAAATCCTCAATTTATTCTATAGACCACCGTACACCATTTGTATACATATACATATATTACCAATACACATTCTCATCCTACATCATACACATATACTGTATTATACCATCACACCTACAGCCGTGTGTAAACAGGTATAATTATACACATAAACATTACTCCTACTACCCATTAACGCAACTAGATTCCAACCAAGTCTTCACCATTCCACTTCCTGATACGGTCGAACACATAAACAGAGAACGGATGCTCTGTTTTCGATTCCACCTTTTAATCGATTTAAACAGGACTCTCGGCACGCATCACAGATAACAGAATGAGGAAGAGATACGATGAAATTTGAGAAAGAAGGAGCAGATCGATTGCAAAGTAAAGGATGATTTACTTGCCTGATTTGCAACGATTAACTGTAGCGGCGACGGCAACAGAGGTTTCTTCTCCAGAGACGGCAGCGACAGTGGCGACGGCAACCGCGACGACACACTCATGTCCCTCCTCTCTCTCTCTCTCTGTACCCACGAGCCGAAAGACCATCGCTCTTTAAAGGTAAACGAATCGGTAACGGAAGGAAAGGAAATGGAGGAGGAATGGGAAGAGAAGGAAAAGAAACGGAGGAGTGTGAAGAAGAAAGAGGACAAAATAAGGGAGAGGGAAGTGACGACAGGAGAGAGACGGAGAAAGGAAGAGGAATAAGGTATAAGGTTAAGGGAGAGAGAGGATTAATTATTATTATTATTAACAATATTTATTATTATTTTATTAATAAATGATACTATTTATTATTATATTAAGTAGATAATTAAATAATCTTGTTGCGTTACGGAGGGTCGAGCAACACAAATGATTTATGATTGAGTGAGAGGAAGAGAGATCAACACAATATTTTTAGAAACCTTCTCTTGAATGAGAAGGAAAAGAGCGCAGAAATACTTATATGAGCGATTAAAGAGGCTATACTGGTGGCGAGCGTTTGAATTATTAGAGATGATTATTAACAATATTTATTATTATTTTATTAAAAAATGATACTTTTCCATTTACGAAAAATTATATCCCGATGCCCGGGAGAGTATTTATAGGCGAAAATAATGCCGTTGGCCAATTAGTGTGGCCACCTCTCACCGATAGGTGTTCGATATACGGGAGGCAAGTCGTTTTTGCAGGAATGCCAGACGGCGGTGGACAGTGCGGTGTCGATGGCGGTGGTAGTGTGTTGCGGGTTTCAAGTTTTAAAATCTCGGACGTCTTGGAGTGTCTCGTGCTTTTATTGGGTCCACGGACTTCAAAAACTCGATGAGGGTTCTCGGGCTTCAAATCTTCTCTCTAATCATTAGCTCCTTTCAACCAAGTACTTATCCTTTTTTTTCAACCCAACAAATCAATTGAAATATTTTAGTGTTACATATATAGATAGTGTTGGGATCTACAGCACAAAGAAATTCAAATCCCCTAACACTATCAACCATTTTCTATCTAAATTGAACACGATGAACAAAAATCAATATATGCAACCAAATATATAAATTATACAAATAAATTTACTTAGAAATACTTTCTAATTAAGAAATATTTTATCTAAAATAATTTCTAATATAATGAGATTTGGTTATACATCGCCTTTGAGTAAAAACCCTTTACAACTACAATATGTGCAAAGTGTTAGTGGGTCCATAACAACAAATTTCGCAACCTAACCCAGGAGAAATCTTAACACGAATTGACAAATCGTCCAATTTGTTGAACCCATGAGGAGGCATAATGTTAATCCACACAAAATCAAAAAAATCACCGCAATAATAAATATAAGCAAGAGACAAGTAATTTATCATATGACCTCTTAAAACAAAAGATAAAATCATGAAACCTTAAATCTGTATAAAAAAATTCATGTTGTATGCTGTGTCTAGGAAGGATGAATCACTCCCGAAAATAAATTTACCTATAATTATGATTATGATTACACAAACTCCCAAATACCTCATTTAGTTTCACTACAATATTGCAAAATCAAGGCAAATACAAACAATAGATAAAAAATATAAGAGAACTATCAGTAAAATATCCAAGCATAACTAATGGAACAACATGCCCACTGATTGTGAAAGTCGACACAAGATTCAGAGCCCAAATAGTTGGCAATAATCTTCTAATTTTTCTTCCCTCTATATTTCTCGTGAGCTGCAGCCAAAAGTGTATCTAATGCAAAAACAAACCTGAATCTTGCATCAACTATCAACCATTAAACCCCATCAAAGCACATGGAGCAAAACACGAAACCAAATATACCAAAAATACAATAATATTTAATGTAAAAAATATTTGTCAACTAAGTAAAATAGAATAACATTTGAACAAATTCACTATAAAGTGTATGGTTATAAATAACCCCCTTTAAGATTTATTCATAATAACCTGTGTAAATAATTGATTGAATACATTCCCTAACTCATGTAGCAACTCATAAAAGAAGAATATACAAGAAAACTTTGGAAATAAAAACATGCACATAATCGACACAGTGAAAATGAACCCCCAAACCTTTTGTCAACCATTAACCACCAAACACCGTGAGAACAGAGTGAACCAAATCACGCAATCAAGTACACACAGATTGTACGATAATATTTAATGTAAAAAATTATTTTTAATTAAAAAAAAGTATATAATAAATTTTAAATAAATCTACTATAATAATATCCGATTATAAATATAATCATCTCTAAGATCTCTTTACTACAATCCAATTGAATAATGAATAAACCTAACCCATAATAAGAGAACAATATGTCAAAAAAATGAGCAAGCAAATTTGAATTATATCCTAGAAACAAGTTAGAGCAACGTATCCAAGTTTGGCGAAGAATAAAATTTGAATCGAATATCAACCGGATATCAAAACTTTTCTTCTCTCTCTTTGTACGATGCCCTTGTGCTATTTGTGCCCTAAAATCACACAGAGGATTTTATAGCAAAATTGGCGTTTAAACATTACAGGCAAAAGTTGGAATTAGCACTTAGATGCCTATCGAGCACGTGTCAAACGCACTCATTCTATCCCAAATGTGCACATACACATCTCATGCGCATATTACGCACAATTGTTTTGAGTTCACTACAAGTGGCTTTTACTTAAATGCATCTCGCGTGAACTTTCGATGAATTTCATCGTTTAAGTAATCCTTGTACGAATATCATACGGTTCTTGGACGACATCTCTACTAAAGCATGCCTCGCATAAATCGCATATTTTTCAAATGATTCATATATTGGGTGTGGGATTCATTTAAGTGATCCAAAATCCAACAAAAATAAACAATCAATTCATAATACGTCTTAGAGCCAAGGCTAAAACAACATACCAGAGCTTAAAGAAGAATAAAATTCAAATTTGACTTCAATTGAATGCCAAAAATATTTCACTTCTCTTTTTTCTCTAATTTCTTTTCATACGGTGTCTCTTATATTGAAATAATCTCAAAAACTTGCCTCAAAATCACATTAGGACATTTTATACCTACATCAACACACGTGCGCCCCTCTGGCATATATTAGGTTTCCACTTTACGTGCACCCTTCTGGCATATATTAGGTTTCCACTTCACGTGCATGCACCCTACAAGTACTCATTAGGCTCAGAAGTCATTGATATTCACGCTTGAGTGTAATACAGACGTGGGCTGAGTGAGACTTTGCTTGAATGAAACCTCACACAAGGTTTGCACTTAGCACTAAATGACTTATCTATTGGATATGAGACTTACAAAAGAATTGTCCAAAACCCAACAAACTTTCCCTTATGACCTTATAGAAAACCCTCGCCTCTCTGAGGGCTATCAACCCTTGCCCTTTGGCAACTTTCCCCACATGGGGATTACGTCATTAGACTCCGCAAGCTTTGAGCATTACCAATTCCCTTTGGCGCCTTCACATTGGTAGGGTTGTGCTTCCTTACACACTATCTCGGCCTTCTCTCACCACCTTGACTAAGCTTTCCATTGGTCACCTTGGTATTGTTCTTGATAATCGATCCTTCATCAAGTATCGGTTTGAATTTTTGCATACCCATACAACAACCATGACTCCTAGATGGGCACTTCAAAATGCAAGGACATTGAGTCTTACGATATTCTCCCCATCTCTTTATTAAGGACTGCACCCCTTGTTTATTTCTAAGATCACTATACCTTTAGAGATGATGTTGGCAATGGAAGCCTAAATGACATCCTAATAATCGGTAGAGTGGTCAACAACCACAAATTAAATAATTTATCATTAAATTTTTACTCATACCATTCAATTAGTTAACACTACCTAAAAACTCATTTAGATGATTAGTTATGGAAGTCCTTTCCTAATACTTCACTTACATCAATTTCAGTAAGTAATACAATTTATTGTTATTATAGTATAAAGTACTTCGTGCTTCTCCTAATATACCCATGCATACTTCTTGTTTTAGATATGATTGGCGACATTGACATCTATAAATTGTCTATTGTAATCATAAACTTGTTTATGTTCAATAATTCAATTCTCATTGATTTAGACACTGGCTTTTGTATAGCAAACACCGACAGGTATAATGGCTTAACGAATAAAATATTCTTCACCTTGCTCCTCTATATTTCTTTTCTCAAGTAATTTACTCAATATATCAATATTTGTGTCATTTAAACAAATCATTTTGTTAATGCCCTTTATCAAATCAATTAGTAATGAATCCAAGCAACCTAACAATTTTAATACCACCTATTGGGATTCAAAATACACACATAACTGGTGTAACAAAAACAAACCTAAATATCTCATCAATCATCAACTACCAAATCTTATGAGAATACAAAAAACGAAATACACAATCAAGTATGTAAGTTGCATAATAACATTTTATGTAAAAATCCTTTTCATGTAAGACAAAAAAATAAGGGAATAACTTGCAAACAAATCTATTATAAAGTGTATGTTTACAAATAACCTCATTCAAGATCTTGTCACAACTATTCATGTGAATAGTTAGTTGAATACAATCCCTAACACAGTAGTAAGTTATAAGAAAGAAATAATATGAGAAAAAGTAACCAATCTATAATATATTCTAGAGGCAAGATTAGATCAATATATCTAAATATGGTGTAGAATGAATCTCAAATTAAATTTCAATTGGATGTCAAAAATCTGTTTTCTCTATTTTCTCTTTTCTTTTTGTGTGGTGCTTTTGTTGAAATGATATCAGAAATTTACCCTAAAACGGCATTGGAGCCTTTTATACTCATATCGACACAGATGCATCATGTATGCATATATTAGGCTTAGAAATCGTAGCCATTCATTAGGTGAGACTTTGCTCAAGCGAATTGGGTATGAGATTTACAATGAAGTAATCCAAAATCAAATATGAAGAACCAGTTAACACTAATCCTAACACCTAACAACTAAATAAGAGCATATAATGATAGAATAAGCAATCAACTGATAATATGTCTATAATTGAAGTTAGAATAATATACTTGAATATGACGAAGGACAGAACTCAAACTAAACCTCAAACAGGCCCTCAAATATTCCCCTTCTTTTGTTTTCTCCTTTCTTTTCTTCAAGTGGGTGCCAATTTGTGTGAAAATGCTCTCATATAAACCCTAAAATTTGAACATTGATACCTATACCACTTATTGGTGTTCAAAAGCCAAATACAAAATTCCTTCAACACTCATTCACTCATCATGTGCACATCAGGTATGATCATCATTATTTTCTATGTACGTGCACCCTTTAGGTACTCTTATACTGTCCAATTTGGGCATATGCACCCATAATGTGTCTTACGCCTGCGCTACTGAAATTCTTTACTTAAATGAATGCTCACACCAATATTAAGTGAACCATTAGAAGACATGTCTAATAAGAATTGGACTCACAAGACCCATAGCCAAACAAAAAGAAGCCACTCTCACTTTAATACAATCCATGCCAAGGTATACTCTACAATGGCATCCGGCCATCCTCAATCTATGTTCCTTAATGATTCATATTTAAGTAACCTTGAATTCAGCTTACCGCAGCTACTCATTCCCAAAGGTGCAAGCTGATACAAAAGGACATCAGTCTGAGACGCAACCATGGTAGCAAAATTTGGGTAGCTGCTTTGCATTCTACTCTTTTCATGCATATTTGACAGAAAGCAGCAAATAGAATCCTGACCCAAATTTTTATATGGAGATGCAGGGGCAACGTTTTTTTTTTTTGTCGGACACATCCCATTGTTATCTGGAACTGCAATATGTCCTCTTTGATCATTTGACAGAAAATTTTAACAAAAATCTACAGTGTTGGAATGCCATATTAGTATTCTAAAAGAACTAATGATGTGTTTACTAAGTGGAAAAGAATAAGGTAGGAATGGGCTAATTCTTCCTCGGGGATGGAATAGGATAGAAATATGGTATAAATAACTATTACATCATCTGGTTTACGGGAGAGAATAACTATTTGGTCTCTCTTCTCAAGTTTAGTTACACGTTAGCACTGATGATTGATTATGGTGGCCATTCTCTGGTGACTAGTGGCAGTAGACGGACAACAGGCTCCAGTGTTTGACAGCAGTGATTGGCCTATTACATGAAAGCGACAGGGACCAACCAACAAGCTTCCAGCAATTGTGACAACCTACCAGTCCTATGCAACAGCAGCAGGGCCTCCCAGGTGGCCGTTGGCAACCTGTTGTGGGCAACAATGACTGGCAGACTGGCCTCCATTGATTGCAGGTAGAGGAGACCTGTCACCTATTGGCTAATCATGCTCATGTGTTGCAACTTTCTGGTTGCTTCTGGCAACCTGTAGCAGACAATGAAGAGATTATGCTATTCCCCCTATTGGCTAATCAATGCATAATCATTCATCGTATCGCAGTGGAATCAACATATCTTTCTTGCATATAGAGCAGCACTCTAAATTATTAATGATATACAATTAGGAATTACTGATTCAAATGATCATTCACTAGGAGGTTAGCAGAGTACCATTAACTCCGTTTAGGAATCCAAAGCAGATTACTTAAATAAATGTTCAAAATGAGAAGAAATCAGTCCTGACACTCTAAGTTGCAATGCAATTTCATTGTAGGGTCCTCCTTGTAGTAGTTACTATTTCTGAAACCATTCGCCACAAACCCTGAGGAAAACTATACAACTCACTATCTCAGCTTAGAAAGCACTCTTTACATTATTCCAACTTGATGCCCCAGGATGCTCATTCAAGATTACAGAGAAGCAAACTTTACAGACAAAGCGGGGCTGCATTAAGAATACTAGTAAACTGCGTTGCACCTGGCCATCATGTTCATGTGTTTGCAGCTTTACGCCACAAACATGATGTTATCTTAATATTTTGATACGAATTTCAAAGTTATATTTTTGCATAATAAATAAGGGCAATGGCCCAATCAGCTTGGTTGTTTGGCCAATGGCCCGCTCAAGACACCCCAGTATGCATTGTGACAACAATGCCTGCCGCAGATCATGATGACCAGTCTGAAATACTCTGTCCTCCCCACAAAATCTCACACCATCTTAATTACACTTGCAAGATTGAGTCACCATAAATATAGGTGAACGTTTGGACCGTTTTTTAAGCTTGATAAAGTACATTAATTGATTTTGACTAGAAAAATAATATGAACTCTAATATAATGAAATTGTTGTGTGATGGAATCGGGAAAAAACACTCTTTCTGGTGATAAGTTCATATATGCAATGTTGACCAACCGAAGATTCAGAGAGAGCAGAAATTAAACACTTGATTTCATGCACTAAGATGCTTCAAATACTGAGACTATGCAACAGCTTTACTAATTTGGAAAATTTATCTCCTCTTTAATTTAGCTACTATAGTTCCCCAAAAAGCTAAGGATGCCAACAGGTGGAAGGTTTTAAAACAATTATTTATCTAAAGCTTGCACCGAATTTACACACATATCACAAAGTACAAATCAGTACATCAAAAAATGGACATAGAACTGATTACTTACCCCAAGTTGATGTCAAGAAGCCATATGAAGATCAACTTTCAAATGGATTTGCCTTGGAGACGAACAAATCTTTGACTGGCTTTGGATAATTGAGAGAACAGATCATGGTGGTTCTCCTGATTTTTATTCCCCCATGCCCCTGAGCAAATGTCCTCTCGTTTGATGATTGAACATAAGACTCATCTCCTCTTCAATAGAATCCAATATAAATCATAATAGTTCTTTCTTTCCATTGTCAATCAAGGAAAATTTGTCAAGGGAAAAAAGTTTTGTTGATATAATTGGTTGATATCAATTATATCAATTCATCAGTCACGCACTGAGTCTGCCAATAATTTGGTGAAGATGAAGGGAGTTGATAGGTCAGAGAACATATCCCGCCTGTATTTGAGTTATGCAGAGTGCTTAAGCCTTGAACCTTTTACATGGGGAAAGATGTACATGCTCAAACAAGGCCAACTTGCTAGATGAGGAGACGAGGGAAAATGACTACAAAGGAGAATGACCCAAAGCAACACCACAGTTGTGGATAATATTAACCTAGCATATTCAGAAGTGGCACTGCATCTTCTTGGAAATCGAACCGCTTGTTTAAATCATGAGAGAATAATTAATAATGCACAACAAACCAATAACAATCACAAATAATAAAGAACACACGATTTTAGATAGAAAATCCTCTTTTAAATGAGAGAAAAAAACCATGAGACTATAAATTCGAAATATATTCACTTTGCAATATATTCGATTACAAAAATCCCAATAAATATAAAGTCACACACCTTATAATGAATGAGTTCGAGTAATGATGAGTATAAGACAAAAAGAAGAAACAAGATTGGTAAAATGTCCTTCTCAGTTTCAAGAATAACGTACTCAAGGTTGGTGAAGAATGAAACACAATTCGAAATTTAATCGGATGCTCAAACATTCCTCTTCTCCATCTTCTCTCTCTTTTTCTTCCTTTTCTCACACTGTCGGTGCTAAAAAAACTCAGAAAATTGCAAAAGTGGTAGTCCTAAAAAGCGTCAGACATATTTATATCAGGAATGGAGTTCGAGCACCCGTTGAGCAAGCATCACGCGCAAGACCACAGTAATCGGTGCACGAGCGCCCCCTCAAGCACACATTAGGCACTGAGCAATCTGCAAATCCCGCTCATGCTTCCCTAGCGTGCTCCTTAGGCAGCCCCATTCTAAAATTGGCGCACAAGCATACGATAAGCGTTTGTCGTGCACCATTCTGCATTTTTGTCAGATCAATTCAGAGTACGTGCATCCTCGTACAAACTATCGAACAACACATCAAATGGGTATGAGACCTATATGAAAGTGACCCATAACCCAATAAACTTCCCATCACGACCTTGTGAGGGCCATCATTATCCCGGCTATAGTTTTGTAAATTTCAAACTCTTCCCTTTGCATTACTTTGGTCATCATGTCCAATTCATTCTCTTTGATTTTGATCTTATCAAGTATTAGCAGCTCCAAGTCGATGACATCTCTCACCCAATGATATTTCATATCAATATGCTCCAATCGGAAATAAAACGACAAGTTTCTACAAAGGTGAATAGCGTTTTAATTATTATAAAGTAGCACATATCGCTATTATTTGAAGTCGAGTTCTCGGATGAACTTCTTTATCCATAGTATCTCCTTACTTGCCTCCGTCACAACAATGAATTTTGCCTCGATGATAGAGAGAGCAACGCATTTTTGCAACTTAGATTGCCACGAAATATCTCCTACAAATACAACTAGATACCCCGAAGTTAATTTCCGAGAGTCGACATCGCCTACTATAAGTTCCTCAGAGATGTACCCAACGAGAAGCGGTTTATTGCTTTTGAAACACAAGCACATCCTAGAAGTTCCTCAGAGATCCCTCGATATCCACTTTACCGCGGACTAGTACTCTTTCTCGAGATTTGAAAGAAAAGGCTAACTGTTCCAACCGCATGAGCAATATTCGTCTCGTACACACCATAGCATACATCAAACTGTCCACGACTAAAGAGTAATGAACGCTTCTCATACTTGCCTTTACGTCATCCATAGAAGGGTATTACTAGTTGCTCAATTTAAAATGATTGGCCAATGAAGTGCTTACCAGCTTGGTGTGATGAACCACATCCTCATTTTTGTCATTAACTATTATTATAATTATCTAATGTGATACATATATATATAAGCATATATAGGATCCATACAATCGTCATGTTTTCAGCGGCTCCAACACCTTACTAAAAATCAATCAACAAAAATAACTCTACGATATCCTACGAAAGCATACATAATATCCATAGCAATCTACAGAAGCGATACTACACTAATATCATCAACATTTAATACATCATTTTATATTTCCAAAGTTTTATATATATTAGTACATCAAAATCATAACAACAAAATCCTTCTTCCTAAGTATAGGAAACAAAACTCCCAATCTTCATTCCTTTTTATTTGATATCAACTCGTGTGACTTATCTGAAGGTTTATAAAAATAGTAAGGAAGTGAGCCAATACTCAGTAAGGTATCACATATAGTAATAACATACATATTTTATTTAAAACATATCATTGGAGGGAATAAGAGTCATAATACAAATATAAGCACAAAACATGGGTAGAAAACTTTATCTTATTCTTATACTGTCATAATCATCAAAACATTAAAAACTTATTTATCTTTAAGAATCGAACTAATAGGCCTTATAAACAAATGGAGCAAACAATCAAAAAAAGAATTGTGTAGATTCCCACACAATCTAAGGCAATGATATCCTATTCAATACCCGGACATAAGCAATACTACCTATAACTCGGTAGATAGGGCCAGAATTCGCTTTTATATCCCCCACGGTTGCAATGGGGATAATCATTAATTTATCACTGTAATATTCTAAGGCATGCCACGGAATATTACCCTCTGAATAATTTCTCGGTCTAGTTTCTTATTTTTTAATTTATGAAAAATTCTACACTTTACTTCTTAATTTTTAATTCTCATTTTTTTGGAGAACAATTCATATTTTTCTTAATAGAGTTGCAGAGGCCCTTGTTTCTTTTCATAATGTCATATACAATTTTATCATGTCAACTTCAATAATATGAAATTTGGACAGTAAATCATATAGTAAAAATTTATAAATTTTCTTACAAATTTAATAAATATGTGTCACACAATTAAATATGCAATACATTTTTATCATATTCAAATAGTACATAATACTTTATAATTCACAACTATTAAGCACAAACATGTGAAAATTAATTTTGAATCTCTAAACATGAAGAAAATTTCAAGATAAAACAAATAATTATAATACAGATAATTGATTGAGAGTTCTTGATAAATTTCACTATAAAATCATGGTAAACCAATAAATAAGCAATTTTTTCATACTTATACCTCGAAATCTTAGTTTGGACGAGTATTAAAACAATAATACTTGGAAAGAACGGGAATAAATCACAACAACGGAAAGAGAGAGTAAAAATGCACCTTGCCGTCGCTGGATATACCGAAATTCTTACTTTAAACGTTCCAAATTTAACTTCTTGGAGCTTTCTCCCTTTCCTCTCTCTTCTCCCCTCTCTCTCGGCCCTTCTCTCTATTTTCTTCCTTCTAATCCTTTTCACCGCTTGAAATGCGGTGAAAATAAATCCTCAACTGACTTTTATAACAAACCTGTGCTTGAGCCCGGGTCGGGTGTGGGTATTTTGGAATCTGCTCCTGTTGGGGCGCTCGGGCGCACCCAGTACTACCGGCAGAGCCTCAAGTCCCCAAGGGCACGCAACAGGTGTTGTAGCGCCAACCCAGGGCCATGTGCACAATTTGTCCGATTTGTAATTTTTTCTTTGTTGATATTATTATCTGTATCCTTTAACCTCAATTTTTAATTATATTATCTTAATTAAACCCAATTAATATAAGTTAAAACTCAATTCTTACACTTGGACTTCTTTAAAATGAAACGTTAAAGCACTTTCTTAATGTAGCTCTCTTGGGACATTTACAATTTCTTCGCCTTTCAGTCGCGAAATATTCTTATATTAAAAATTTACTTCGCAGATTCCAAATCCTTCATAACAAAGGATTTCCCAAACAGTTGCTTCAATTTAGTGATTCGGAAAGTATTTTGCCCCACTATAAGCATATAGTGGTCCTCTAATTGTCTTTTGAAATAGAGTAGAAGAATGACAAAGTAGTCTTTCGAAAACCTCTAAAAGAAAATACAGTGGTTCAAAATAGTCTTTCACTAATGACCATCATAACAAACTCGAATTTCTTGTACTACTATCTCGGGACTTATTTTAGCCCGTAAAAGCTTTTCTTTAGATGACATACAAGATGCTCATTTCCCTCAACTCAGATTCCTTCCGGTTGCTCCATCTAAATTTATTCCTCAAGTCTGCAATGGAGAAATGCCATCCGAGCGTCCAATTATTCAACTTCCAGATTAAGAGTTGTGGCCAATCCAAGAACCACCATTATTGAAAATATCTTTACAACAAGGGCAAAAATCTCCTCAAAATCAATACGCTCCTTGATTGAACCATTTCACAACCAATCTTGCTTTTTACCTTGGTTGTGGGCTACTTTTATCAACATTCAAATGGAAGATCACTTTTTCAAGGGTCATTTACCCTTAGATAACTTGATTAGCTTGAACATATGATTCTCTTACAACGATTTCATTTCCTCTTGCATAACCTCCATTCACTCTGATTTATATTCATCCTCCATAGCTTTATCAAAGCTTTTTGGTTCTCCACCATTTGTAAGCAACACATGCCCGTCAACTGATAGGCAAGAGGAGGGTCTTCGATTTCTTGTGGATCGTTGGAATGAGATGTTCTCGGAGAGTCCAAAATCATCATGAGGAACAATGTCATCCTCATTTGTATCATCCACTCCATCGAGTATAGAAGCCCCACGATCTCCTTTCCCTTCGACATTGCCTTGACCACTGTCTTTATCATAATGTATCAAGGATTTAGGATTCGTATTGCAAAGCCGATTGTTATCGTTGTTGAAAATAATTTTCTCCACTTTGCCGATATTTTCAATAGTCTTATCCTCAACAAATGCCATATCCCTTAATCGGACAAATTTCTTCTCTATTAGGTCATAAAACTGAAAGCCCAACTCATCTTCCCTATAATCAAGAAAAAACACTGTCTCGGTTTTTATTTTAGTTTGGATCTCTCGCTCTTTAGGATGTAGACAAAAGACTTGCACCCAAACACACAGACGATCGTAGGAAACCTCTTTTCCGGACCACACCTTCTTCGGCACTTCTCCGTTTAGAGGGCCACTAGGAGATAGGTTGATCACACAAGCCACGACATTTACACAACAAACTCTCTCAATCAGCGTCCTATTTATCCTTTCAACCACACCATTCAATTGCGGTGTTTTTGGTGGAATCCTTTGGTGTTAAATTTTGTGGGTCCGACAATACACGTCAAATGCTCCAATATACTTTTACCATTATCACTCCGAATGTACTTCAACTTCTTCTCCATTTGTCTCTCCATAAGAGTATGGAATTGTTCGAAGACGTCAATGGCTTGATCTTTTGATTTCAGTGGATATACCCACTGTTTTCTTAAACAATCATTAATAAACGTAATAAAATAAAGTACTACTCCAAATGTCTTCACCTTTAAGAGAGCTGCATATATCAGTATGGATCAACTCAAGAAGATCTGGTTTTTTCATGGACAAATTTCTATGAAACGAAACTTTCCGTTACTTCCCAATCATACAGTGAGAATAAGCCTTTAGCTTGGCTTCGTTCATGCCCCAAAGAAAATTCTTCTTGGCTAAACAATTCAACCCCTTCTCACTTATGTGGCTCAAACGTCGGTGTCACAAATTCGAAGATTCCTTGCCTTTCGCAACGTACACATCTCTAACTGAAATTGAGGCTTATAACACATACAAGTTGGAAACTTTATTTTCCCAGGCAATTATTAGAGATCCTTCAGTCAACTTCCAAGCCCCTTCACAGAATGTATTGTAAAATTATTCATCATAAAACTTGGCTGTTGAAATGAGATTTAATTGAATGTTCGAGATGTGTATGCATCCCTCAACAGCAACTTGGATCCATTGTTGGTGATTAGGCACACGTCATTACAGCCGATAATTTGGGACGTACCTTCGTTTCCCATTTTCAACACTCCAAAATTATCAAGAGAGTAAGACGTGAAAAATTTCCTTCTTAACACGACATGAAGTAAAGTGTCAATGTCCACCATCTAATTAGTTTCATAACCCGCTAGATTGATCACTTCATCTTCTTTATACACCAATAGAAAATTGGATTTGATAACAATTGAGGCCCTCTCCTCATCTCATGTCTTTTCAGCCTTCTTCTCGTTCCCTTTAATATTATCCCACTTTCACTTGTAGTAATATTTCTTGATGTGTCCCTTTTTTCACAATGGTGACATTCAAGGTTTTGATACCTTGATCGGAACTTGCTTCAACTCTTCTCACCAAATTTTGGGACATATCTTTTATTTCTTTCCCATGACTCTGAAACTAGCACTTCGGAGTGTGAAGAAGAAGAGTCATGTGATCATCATCTCATCTCCTTATTCATCATCACTCCTTTTGCTATCTCCAGGGTCACCATGCCATTTTGAGAGATATTGACGATAATGATCCATATCATTTCCCATAAATCCAACAAGGTGGTCAACAACCACAAACCCAACAACTTATCTTCAAACTTGATGCCCATACCACTAAATGGTCAACACATCATTGAAATTTGTTCAAGTGGTTAGCTATAGATGTACCTTCTTTGTGTCTCACTTATATCAATTTTATCAAATGATATAATTTATTGTTATTGATTTTTTAGGCATAAAGCGTATTGAGCTTCTCTCACAATGTTTTTATGTATGTTTCATTTCAATCTAATTATACACATCATCAACGAATTACTAAATATAATCACAAATTTGTTCATATTCAAAAGCCTACTCCTTGGATTTTGACTCGGGCTTTTGCGTAGCAAACACAAATAGATACATTGTTTTAACAAATAATAAATCCTTCATTTTACTCCTCCAAATAACAAATCATTTTATTTCCAACTTCTATCGATTTAAACAAGTTTCAATACACGATAATAATAACCGTATCATCGATACCACTTGTTGGGAAACTGGACTGCTTATTTAAATTATGAGAAAATAATCGATAATGCACAACAAATGAATACAATCACAAATAATGAATGACATATAATTTTACATGAAAAAATCCTCTTTTAAATGAGAGAGAAAAATCATTTGACTATAAATCTAAAATATATCTATTATACAATATGCTTGGTTATAAAAATTCTAATAAATATAAGGTCACACACTCCTTGTAATGAATGAGCCCAAACAATAACTAGTATAAGTCAAAAAGAAGAAACAAGAACGGTAAAATATCCTCAACTTCAAAAACAACGGACCCAAGGTCGGTGGAGAATAAAACATGATTCGGAACTCAATTGAATACTCGAACCTTCCTCTTTTTCTTTTTTTTCTCTTTTTCTTCATTTTCTCACAGTGTCAGCACTCAAAAGCTTAGAAATTGTAAAAATAGTGATCCTAAAACACATTAGATGTATTTATATCAGTAAGAGTGCTTGAGCGCAAGTTAGGCGGCATCACAAGCGAGCCCACTGTAATTGGGGCACTAGCGCCCCCTCGAGCGCATATTAGGCGTTGAGTAATTTGCGAATCCTGCTTGTGCGTCCCTCGTAATCTCCTCAGGCAACCCCATTCTGGAATTGGTACATAAGCATACAATAGGCACCTGTTGCACGCCATTCTATATTTTTTCAGCTTAGTTCAACGCATTTCCATCCTTATGCAAGTCACCACACGGAAGTGACCCATAACCCAACACATCCCTCCACACCCCTCCCCCCCAAAAAAAAATATCTTAAAGAGAAGGAAAAAAATGCTCACTGTTGGGTTTGGTCACTTCCTTGTGGGTACTTAACAAACGAAGAGGTCATCGAAGATTGCACAAGGTTTATGCAGAGTGCCGTAAACTACAAACGGGCTGCAGGAAGGCAAAGCAGCCGATTAAGGGAAGTTAACCAACTGTTTGGCAAAAGTGGTTGATCAACAAGAAGGTTGACGGTTGGAGGAAAAATTACCAATCAACGAGTTGACCAACTGAAAGTGAGCAGCCGGCTGAAGGCGCATAGGAAATCCGGAGAGGAAATCTAGAAAAGGATTTCTTGAGGAAGCAAATTGCCGGTCAACTAGTTGACCAGCTGAAGAATGCACTCGTGGCAAGTTGGGGCAAAATGGCCTGTTGCGACGGTTTTGTTAGGTTGGGTCATTTTGCCAGGTTAAGGCAAGATGACCGGTTGCGCAAGATTTGCCAGGTTGCGCTGAAATGGCCGGTTGCAGCAAATTAGCCGGTTGGGCAGAAATGACCAGTCGGGTAAAATGACCAGTTGGAGCCAGGGTGAATATTTGCTGGTCGGGCAAATCTAGGAATGGCCAATTTGCTAGAGTGGCAAGCCAGGAATTTACCGGTTGGCATTACCGGTATAGAAACGGCCAGATGGCGACCGGGCGACAGAATCCGGTCAACGGGAGCTGACCGGTTGGAAGAAAAATCCGGTCAACAAAATGTTGACCGGCTGAGGAATGGCCGAAGGACATTACGAAAAGCTAGCGGCTAACGTGGCGAACTATTATCTTTCCAAGGTTGGTGAAGGCTTTGCAGAATTGCAAGGCACGCCTTATGTGCAGCGCAGCGCAGCGCATGCACCGTCTTGTAGGGCATGCGTCTGCAGGATGCTCAAAAACTGGTGAAAATGTAGCACAAATCATCTGCAAAATCAATCAGGTGGGCAGATGGAGATTTGGCGCCAGGATCGTTATAAAAGGTGCCAGGAGCTTCAGAAGGCGGTGTGAGTAATCACCAAGGGTTGTGCTGGTATGAGAAATCACCAGAGACGCTATGCACCAGGCCGCATGTATGCAGAGGTAAAACGAAAATTGCTATTTCACCACACTTGTAAAATATCTGTGAGTGGAATGCAGCACCATTGAGAAGAATGAGAGAAGAAAAACAGAGAGATAAGAGCGAGGTGAGTGTTTCCTTCCGCCGGAGTTATTTTTTTTATTCTATCTCGGGTGTGTAGCGGATACTCTATCTCGGGATTTTTGTAACCACATTTTACATAGTAGAAGTTTTCGGAGTTTGTTCCGTGATTTTTTTCCTTAGTTGAGAAGGGATTTCCACGTTAAAAATATTGTACATCTTTTGTTCCTTATGCCTACTAATTGGTGGCTGACGATGACGAGAGGTTCGGGTTTTCGCTGCGCCGGATCGGGTGAATCCGGGTTGTCTAAACCTCAATACTCACTTCATAATTATTGGCATGCAAATTTAAATAGTGTCTGAATCCTAACATAGGTGCACTGCAAGGAATTCTGCCCATCTCTGATGATTTCCATGCCATGTAAGTCAACTGTCGACTTGAAATGCAGGAAATTTATGGCACCAAATTTCAAATCCTCATCTTTATACCTGGTCTAAATCACAGGTATTACCAGCCCTTGTCACAATTAGTGTTGTCAAGTGTGCCGCATAAAAGCATCAGTCTGAAGGTATAAGGCTGGGTATTCCATAAGCAATAAAAAAAAAAAGAACATAATTTACATGAATCTAGGCATTGTGCTGCCTTTTCTCCTGCCCCACCTCCTCTTTCCTTCCCCAACCTATACTCCAAGGGTTTTTCTATTAGATATTAGGTTACTTTCTTGTAAATCTCATACTTATTGCACATGCTGTTTTTCATTTCTATTACTGAAAATAAGTCTCATAGGAATTTTTATTTGAATGAAAAACTCGAAAGTGAGGATTTTTGTGCCGTGAGATTTTTTGCTTGGGTGAAAATGTCCTAGGCAGTTCTGCAAGAAAGCTGCAAGATGGGGGCTCAAACTACAGACTTCTAGATCCATCCTACGTGATGTCTGCATCATAAACGATTGAGTGGGTGTGCGGGGCTATAGATACAATATTCGTATTTTAGATCATATATGAGAGCCATATTCGAAACATAAGGGCGCTAACTTGGAAAGAGAAAAGAGAAGAATGAAAAACTTTCGCCATCCATTTGAGGCCTAATTCGTAGTACATCCATCACCAATTTCGGGAGTATTGTTCTTGTTTTTGTTGTAGAACATATCACTGGTTGGTTTTTTTTCCAGTTATTTTCTCTTGTTTAGTATTAGGAACACTTGTATTGTGCTGATAACTAAAGTGTTTAGGGCCAGTGATAATCGAATTTCACACATACTGTGTTGCAAAAGAATTGGCTCAAATGTAGTTATTTGTAACTGGATTTGAAATTATAGTTGAGATATTTGGGATATAAAGTCCTCTAATTTTTCCCTTAGTTAATAATGGATTCCTTCATAAATCGCTTTTGTGATTTGTGTATTTGATTGCATATGTTATTGTCCCTGTAGGCTTCAATCACAAGAGAAGGATGACTTGGCGTTGTCTGGGTGCATCCCAGCATTTCCAATTAGTCTTAGTGACCCCTTGAGTACACAATTTACAATTCAATGACCAGTCCCACATACCCTGTAAAAGAACTCAATCTTTGGCGACAAACAGCTTCCATAATCATACATCAATGTTGATTTTTTCTGTGCTATGCCCAACATCAGATAGGTTGCCTGAATATGGAAGTAGAATCGAAAAATGACAAAATGGAACTGGAGTAATTATTAGGAAATATAGCCTAATAGAAAATATAGCTTAGCGTACAGCCTAGTGTATATATTCGTGTATTTTTTTCCTATTTCTTTTTTCCCATTATTTTTCTTTCCTTTGTTATTTTATTTCCATTTTTTGTTTGCCTTTCTTGTATTACAAAAAGGCAGAAGGCGTTTGTAATCAAATTGAATTGGAATGGAATAAAGGCTGGTGTCCGTCTTCTTCATCGTCCTTACCCACGCCTCTCTCTCCATCGTCCTCTTCGTTTCTGAAATTTTCATGGTATCAGAGACATGGCGTCTCCACCGATTTTGCTCGAACCCACATCAAACATAACCAACCCGTATACCATCTCTTCGCACGAACACATGCGACTTCAAACCCCTCACAAATCTCACAAATCCCTTCCGGTTGGAAGTCGGTGACAATCCTACCATTACTCTCGTCACCGACTTACTCACCGTCGACAACTATGCGACCTGGTCCCGGGCCATGCGCCGCGCCTTGAGAGCCAAAAATAAACTTCAGTTCATCGAGGGCACTGTTTACAAACCGAGCGATTCAAGTGATCCTCTTTTCGAAATTTGGGGACGATGCAACGATATGGTTGTTTCATGGATCCAAAACTCGGTTAGCCCATCAATTAAATCCAGCGTTGTCTTCGTCGATGATGCCTTTGAAATCTGGAATGAATTGCACGACAGATTTACTCAACAGAACGGGCCACGAATTTTTCAATTGAAGAAGTCGTTGGCTAACCTGCTGCAAGGACAAGACCCTGTAAGCGTGTATTACGGTAAGCTTAAAACCTTGTGGGATGAACTCTTGATTCATGATCCTCTCCCAAACTGTGCTTGCGGCAAGATGCAAATTCTTGCCGACAGATATCAACGCGATTGTGTTATACAATTTTTGATGGGATTAAACGATGCCTACTCTAATGCCCGGGACCAAATCATGATGATGGACCCTTTACCCTCTGTTAACCGAGTGTTCTCGGTTATCCAAAGAACAAAACAAGAGGCTGTCAACAGTCATGTCACCCAGATACGGAACACGGTAGCCTTAGCTGCCAAACGAAACCCTAATCCTTCCAAATACAATGTGAAAAACAATCACCCTGTCAAGAAAGACAAACTTTTCTGTGATCACTGTAAGATCGCAGGGCATTCGGTTCAACAGTGCTTCAAACTTGACAATACTGATGCGCCCGTGTGTTCTTACTATAACAAAACCGAGCGTGTTGTTGAAAAATGCTACCTGTTACATGGCTTTCCACCGAATCACAAGTATCATGGCAAAACTGGGAAGATAAACCCTTCAACCAACTTGTCTAGCTTCAAACCTCATACCGATCAAAAAGGAAACAGTGATGACAGAGTTGCACTGACTAAAACTCAATTCAAACAACTCATGGACTTAATTCAATCAAAGGACCCTGCTGCCAAAACAATTCAGCCCATGATCGACTCGATTATCGAGCAGCCGAAGGCTGCCAACATGACCGATAATATCTTTACTGTTTCTCCATTCCATAAGCATCATAAAGATAATCAGCATGTATGGATTCTGGACACTGGGGCCACAGATCATATGATATGTAATCCCTCATTATATGCTCATTACACGGTCCAGATTTCATGCTCTGTCAAACTTTCAGATGGAAGTAAAACATCTGTTTTGCATATTAAAAATATTAAACTCACTGATAAGTTAATATTGCAGAATGTCTTCTGTGTTCCTTCATTTACCTTTAATTTAATTTCCGTAAAACGGCTAACTGATACACTGAATTGCTGTATGTTTTTCTTCTCTAACATTTGTTTGATTCAGGACCTTACTACTTGGACAACGATTGGGATGGGTAAAGAGCAAAATGAACTATATTATCTAATGAATAAGAAAGTTGATCCCAATTCTTTACAGATCCTTCTCTCCAAATTCTGCGAGGGGCCCTCCGTTAATTTTGCTTCATTGTCTTCTGATTTGTGGCATTCTCGATTAGGTCATATTTCGTATTCTAGGATGAAATTAATAAGCAATCCTCTTGTAAAAGGAGCCGTACATTCCATTAATAATAATCCTTATGCTATTTGCCACATGGCCAAGCAGCGTCGCCTTCCTTTTTCTCCCAGCACCCATAAGTCACACACTTTATTTGACGTGGTGCATTGTGACTTATGAGGACCATGTTCTGAGGTATCTTATGGCCGGATGTAAATACTTCTTGACTATCGTTGATGATCGATCCGTATACCGAATTTACCTGCTGAAACAAAAGTGGATACAAAATTGCGGTTTCGCAAGCCTTCTACAACTGTTCATGACAATTTAATGTGAAAATCAAAGTGATTCGTAGCATAATGAACCGAATTGATTTGGGAGACTTTTTGGTAAAGCAGGTGTTATTCACCAACGTAGTTGTGTGGAAACACCACAGCAAAGCATTATGTCGTTGAACGCAAACACCAATATTTATTGAATGTCGCTAGAGCTATTAGATTTCAATCGGGACTTCCTTCAAAATTAAGGTGATTGTATACTTACCATTGCACATCATCAACGAATTTCCACTCCATTACTTGAAAATAAGACTCCATATGAAATTCTATTTGTAGTCAAATCCAACTATGACAACCTCCGCGTATTCGGTTGCTTGTGCTTTGCTTCCACCATTTCCCAAGGTCGTACCAAGTTTGATCCTAGAAGTAAAAAATGCGTCTTCCTAGGCTATCCGTTTGGTGTCAAAGGCTACAAATTAATTGACTTAAATAACTATATTACATTTTATTCAAGAGATGTGATTTTCCATGAAAATGTATTCCCTTTTCAAAACGACGACATTGGCCAAAGCTCCAATATCCAACCCGATGCATTCTCATTAGAACCATCTATTACCAATAACGAACAATTATGACAAACACAACCGGTGCCATCCAACTTACATGATTCTCGTTCGAATCCTATAGTTGAATCTATGACCGAAGATAATGAAGAAATTCCCACCGTTCCTATCCACAATCAGGACCAGGAACAACTGATCAACGATCATTCCGAACCAGATGTATCGAATGATACCCAGTCAACTACAATTAGTCATATACCTGTTCAAAGAACCACTAGAGTTCGTAAAGCGCCCGAATACCAGAAGGATTTTCATTGTCACCAAGTATCTCAGACTTCGCCTGCTAGATCAAACGTACAAACACCTCCAGGTATACCGTATCCCATTGAAAATCATATATCATACCAAAAATTATCTTCCACCTTTGGGCATTTTTCAGCTACAATAACATCTCACAGTGAACCCCAAACATATGCCCAAGCCATTCGTGATGAAAAATGGCGTGAAGCCATTGAAAATGAATTGAACGCGTTGGAGCAAAATAAGACATGGATCATTACTGACTTACCCCCCGGTAAGAAAACTATTGGCTGCCGATATGTCTTTAAATTAAAGTTTAATAGTGATGGAAGTATTGAGAGATACAAATGTAGATTAGTTGCAAAGGGATATACGCAACAAGAAGGAATAGACTATCATGAAACCTTTTTCCTGTTGCCAAACTTACTACAGTTCGATGTCTCTTACTTGATAGCGGCCATCAAAGGGTGGCACTGTGTCACTTTGATGTTAACAACGTCTTTCTTCACGGGGTTTAAATAAAGAGATCTATATCGAAACCCCCAGAATACACTAAAAGGAAACCGAATCAGTTTGTAGTTTGTTAAAAGCACATATGGCCTTAAGCATGAGGCCTCTGGCGATGGTACTCCAAGCTATCTACATCCCTCATTACTTTTGGCTTCACCCAATCAAAGCTAATTATAGCGATTTATAAAAAGGATGATCAATCGCTACGGTGTTACTTATATATGTTGATGACATCATAGTGGCTAGTAGTTCTTTGGATCCTATTCATTCTGTTAAATCATATCTTAATCGTGCCTTCAAAATTAAAAATCTCAGTGTTTTACGATATTTCGTTAGGATAGAAGTTACACGATCATCGACAGGCATCCATATATGTCAGAGAAAATATGCACTTGATATTTTAGCAGATTCCGGTTCCCTTGGTTTCAAAACCCCTTAAACTCCCAATGGACTAAAATGTAAATCTGAATAAAGAAATTGAAACTATTTTGCAAGATCCTAGCATCTACCGAAGACTGATTGGCAAGCTCCTCTATCTAACAGTCACAAGACATAATATATGTTACGCTGTCGACATTTTGAGTCAATTCATGACTCGACCGACATCTAATCACATGAATGTAGCTTATCAAGTACTGCGATACCTGAAACAGAATCCGAGACAAGGTATATTATTCTCTTCCACTTCTAACGTTCAACTTGAGCTTTTGTGATCTGATTGGGCCATTGCCACGACACTCGACGATCCATCACCAGCTCTGCATCTTCATTGGGGACTCCCTTATCTCCTGGAAGTGTAAGAAACAATCGGTTGTTTCGCTCCTCCGAAGTTGAATACCGATCCATGGCTACCACACTGCGAACTATCTTAGCTCCGTTATATCTTACTTGATTTGCGGATACCACACTCTCACGTGGCCCGACCTCTCTGCGACAATAAAGCTGCTTTTTGCATATCCGCAGCAATCTCGCTTTCCATAAACGGACCAAGCACATTGAGCTGGATTGTCATTTGGTTCGTGACAAAATTCAAGACGAAAGTATTCGGACTCACTATGTGACCACTCATAATCAACTTGCTGACATGTTCACCAAGATTTTGCCAGCACACCGTTTGAAGATTCACTTATCCAAGCTGTGCATCATCAATATATATGCTCCACTTTGCAGGGAGTATTAGGAAATATAGCTTAACAGGAAATATAGCCTAGCGTACAGCCTAGTGTATATATTCGTGTATTTTTTTCCTATTTCTTTTTTCCCGTTATTTTTCTTTCCTTTGTTATTTTATTTCCATTTTTTGTTTGCCTTTCTTGTATTATAAAAAGGCAGAAGGCGTTTGTAATCAAATTAAATTGGAATGGAATAAAGGCTGGCGTCCGTCTTCTTCAACGTCCGCACCCACGCCTCTCTCTCCATCGTCCTCTTCGTTTCTGAAATTTTCAGTAATCATTTCATGAACATGATATATTTTCTTATCATAAATAACACTTCAATTATTTTCAAATTGATTGATGATCTAGTTCATTCTAGATTACAATTTCCCGTTACTTTCCCGCTTCAGCTTCAAGGGGTTCCATTCCCTACACCAAGCTTATGATAACAGACGACAGTCCACGACCGAGGTTCTTGTCGACCATATTATTAGTTTTCTCCACAGTTCATGACTCGGCGGCATGCTAACCATTAAATATCAAATAAATAGATAGATAAAATAGAAATTGGACTTTTCCGATTACTACCCTGATTGGGGAGAGACTCTATCTACGTATATCTTGTTTATCCACGAATCTCAGCTACTTTGACCAGAATAACAACGGGCATTCCATGACACAAAATCTAAACAATTCTCAAATGTCCGTAATGAAAATTTAATTTCCAGTATCGACTAAAACGACTCGAACAAATATACCTGAGCAATGACGCCAGATAAGCTGCCCACAATGGCCTTTGAAGATGGAGAAAGATAGCTGCCATCGCCGGCGACAGCATACCTCAGATGCTCGTAATAGGAGTTGTAGGATAGGCGTTGAATGGTGCATGCCCAAGAGACCGTTGCGGACATTAGGTAAGGGGAAGGGCGTCTCATCGCCTGCGTCGTCATTCGTTGGATTTTGTACAGTAACGGCTAGTCATTTAAAATTTATATTAAAAATACAAAAAATATATATATTTTTTAAATAAAAAATCACAAAAGACTACTAAAAACCTATTTATATTTTTAAAAAAATAAATATTATATTATATTCATTCGATATCTAATCCACCGATTGAGCACCATGATGCAGCCTTCATTTTAGTGAAATGGGATGCAAGAAGAAAAGTATCAAATATATTCTCATTTTTTGTTTCAAATTATATGTTTAATTTTTGTTTTGATAATAATTATAATTATTTGTTAAAAAATTGTCAATTAATCATGTAAAGATGTTTAAATTTAAAATTATTTTCAAACGTCTATACTAACAAGCTTTTTAGACTCATAAATGAAGTTTAATGAGAGTATTTATATGTTAAATATGTACGCTAAAAATTTTTTTATATACTTATAAGAAAATAGTAGTTTATACCTATAATTATCTGCTAATGTATTATTAATTTATTAACTTGATCTTCTCATTGTTATGATTATATCCACTATTGAGATTGAAGGTTGGCCATGGAGAAAAAAAAAAAAAAAAACTTATACCCAAATCTTTATTTGATGTCAAAAATTTTATTATTTTACTTTAATAAATCGTAATAAAAATTATAAATTAAAAATTCATACTTTATACAAATTTAAAATAAATGTTAATTTTTATTTTTATATAATTATACATAGCTAAATTTTGAATAAAATAAGATTAATACTGATATAATGATGACATTAGAATTATAACAAAAATAAATTAAAACAAATTAAATCTAAAAGTTGAAAAATAAAACTATTTTTCATTTTTTTTTGCAAAACATTTATAAATAATTAACAGGTGCTTGTCCTACTATTATGATTTGAGATTTTATATTTCTTTAATGATTAAAATTAAAAATTTAATATATAAAATGATAAAATTAAATAATTAATAGTCGAGTCCCATGCCGGTGAAGCCCGAGACTCAAGAGGCCCAATCCAGGAAGCGGCAGCCCAAATTGACTATTCGGCCTAGAACTCCAGGCAACCTATGTGGCGGCCTAATGTCCGCAACCAATCAGCGCTCCCTATAATTTATTAATACACTTGCAGGCAGCAGACGCGAGGCAGTAAGAACAAACCAATGAGGGAAAGATCAGCTTTGTCAGTCGCGACTTACGCCGTTCTCTACAGCTGACCAGCCAATCCTCATGCGAAAGGCAGACTAGGCGTGGCCAGCGATGTACAACGATCACCTCACCGCCACAAGGCGATAACTAATATCACCGACTGCCACCAGCAGTCAACGGCTGGCAAATCCCTACAGAAAGGATTCTTGCGCCAAAAACTTTACTCCCTGGAGCCTATATATTCCCTCTCCTTATACAGGAAAATGGATTGATCAAATCCTAAATCCTTAATCTAAGCCTGGGCTTTGAGGAAAACACTCATTGAGTCCCTCCTCTCAGACTTACGCCCGGTATCTATCCTTCATAGCCTTTCACAGGCTGGCAGAGTAAGCCACCTTTCGCGGTGCATTCCTGAGAGCCATGCCTTCCATCAAACGCTCATCAACTCTTATACTCCCACATTCATACACTCCCACCGCACACTCAACATACTTCCGTGCACCTCTAAGCATGTGCTCCTTTCCGTTCATTGTGGGAGGTTACTGACTTGAGCGTGAAGCTTTTCGGTGGGAGGAATCTCACTGATTTTTGACCTTTTATTTATTAGTTTATATTGTGCAGCTTCTAGGTTAATAGCAATGGAGACCGAACCCTCTCGTGATACCCTCTGGATGACGAGGAATTTAAAGGCTTCCTAATCCATACGATAATTAGAAACTTGGGACGCAACATTAGCGTCGTCTGTGAAAATTCAATAAAAAGTCTAGCATCTCCCTTCAACACTCACTCCTTTACGCCTAGATGGTCAACACCTAGGCAAAAGCCAGCGCTCCAACAAGAGATGCAACCGCTCACGGCAATAACCCCTTAGTGGGTAGTCGTGCCGACGTCCGTCCGCAATCTAACGTTTACCAGCGAGCCGCCAAAATGGGCGACATGAGGTTGATGCTTCAGGCCTTCTGCACTCGAATGGGCACACAGTGAGTGGGGGCTCCCCCCAACATCTCAGGCATCATTCTCCAGGCGGGGAAGGTTTTATACCAGAGCCTCCAGGGGCAAATCAAATCGGCCTGACAATACCGAGGCCGAGGCGGCCTTCGATGCGAGCGGGCCCAATTTGACTTTGGAAGTCGCCTAGCAGGGCGAGTGGGAGAGGCTGGGCGGCGTAACCCCGTAACTCCCTTGTGAAAAGGAGGTGGACAGCCACAGAGTCATGCAGCACGGGGCCGCCCTATGCGAAAAGTCGCTGCAACTGACAAGTTCAGCGGGACTAGTATGGTTACAGAGAGCTCCGTGATGTCATTAACGCGCAGAAAAGTGAGTATGACCCGCCAATAGAGGAAAAGGTGAAGGTGCTCTAGGACCACCTGCATAAGGAGAGACCCGTACAGTATCTACTAACCTGTGGAGATCACCCTTCATTATGGACCTCCGGACCCAGCCGCTTCCCTAAAAGTTCAAAATGCCAACACTGGACAGGTACAATGGAAGTAAGGATCCGATGGACCACCTCAACTACTTCCGTTCTCACCTATCCCTCTAGGGAGCGAGCGAGGCCGTAATGTGTCAGTGCTTCCTCATCACTCTCAGGGGGAACACGCTGCTTTGATTCCATGACCTCCGAACTAACTCCATTAGCTCCTTGGCAGAGCTCGCGAATTCACTTCTAAACCCGGTTCACCTCAACAGGAAGGAAGAGAAGCGATCACTGGCACTTTGTCTGTCTCCCCGGAGGACGGATAAAAGCACGAGCGATTCCTCAACCCTTCATCGAGGCGCGCGGATCCCGACTCTTCGATGAGTTGAAGCTCGCGCCTTTGTTGCCATGTTTACGACAGGGGGACTTCTTCAAGTACTTATCGCACCGGCGTCCTCAATCCATACGGGAAATGAGGCCATCGCTTGAGCCTACATCTCGGCCGAGGAGGCCGATGAGCCAAAGCATCCCGAATGTGTGGACCACCCTCAAAAGGGCCTAAGCCAACGTTGGGAAGAAATGGAGCGATGTGCGGTAGCCACTTCCAAGAGCGCCGCAGCGGCACGACCTTCGCCGTGATCCGGGGAAGGAGTACGGGGCCCGATGTCCTAACTCCCAGAATGGTACCGACGCAAAACATCTTGATGCTGGTCAGGATAAAAAGTCTTCAAGTGGCCAAACGAGCCGAAGGGCCCAAGCAGTGGAGTCTAGACAAAATGCTACCAATACCACCGCTGTCTGGGACATTCCACGAAGAATTACCGGACCTTGCAACAGAAAATAGAAGACCTAATCCATTGCGGACACCTTAAACGGTTCGTGAAGTACTCGGGGTAGGCCCCCACATCTCAGAAGGCGAGGCGAGTGAGCCTCTGAAAAACTGTATGGCCGCTGACGTGATTAGCATGATCTCAACTGTGCTAGTCAATAGCAGCAAGCAAGCTTGACCTAAGCGATTCAATGACAAGAGAGTGAGGGTAGGGGATAGGAGTGATGCTATTAGCTTTAGCAACGACAATATGACTCATGTAACCTTCCCCCATCCCTTCATTGTATCCACACTCGTTTCAGATGATACAGTTGACTACCAACTGGAATGAGTCTTTATTGATAATGGAAGCTCAAAAAATTTACTATATCTTGATACTTTCTTTAAACTCCGATTGAGACGAAGCCAGATAAAAGCGGCCGACATCCCACTGTACGGTTTGGACAATAAACATGTGCCTGTGTAGGGAGAAATCCTGTTAGAAATCACAATGAGAACTTACTCTCGCATCTCATAACGTGGAGAGCTACTTGCGTTCCTTGTCTTCAATCTAAATCCGTTTACAACACCATCCCTCGAGACCATTCCTCATGACTTTCAAGGTGTTTTTCGATCCCTCATCTAAACCCCGATCTGACATGGGTAGGTACTTGGTGATCGGGTGACGGGGCGAGACATGCTACTTATCCCAAGTCGTTCCATCGGTGCCGGACCACATGAGCAGGATATTTAGATCTCGTGATGAAGCCCGCTCTTTGTAGACCCAGTAGGTGAAGCACCAAAGTAGTCCCTCTAAACCTTGCTTGGCCAGAAGAAGTGCGTGCATATTGGCGGTTATCTCATGTGACTAACCGTGATCGGCTTATTAACTTCCTCTGGAAGAACTCCAGCGTGTTCACGTGGGTCCCTTACCGACATGCAGGATAATGGTCGGAGTGATAGTCCACAAGTTGGCCTCGATCCGATCACAAGCACGTCGGGCAAAGCGGGAACCACTCCGTTGAGAAATCGGTAGCCATAGAGAGGGAGGAAGTGAGAGAAATTTGAGCGTCGGATTCATTAGAAAGGTCGATATCACGGTGGCCATCAACGTCGTGGTCGTGGAAGAAAAGCAATGACAAGTGGTGGATGTGCGTGGATTTCACCAACGTAAATAAAGCTGTTCTAAAGATGACTTCCGCTCCTGGATCGATCAATTGGTGGATTCTACGTCAAGGCATGAACTCGAGCTTCATGGACACCTACTATAAGCTCTGACCAGATCGGGATGAATCAGAACAATGAGGAACACACCTCCTTCATAGTGACTAGAAGACATCTTTGCTACTGAGTTATGCCCTTCGGCCTCAAGAACACCGAGGCAACCTACCAGCGTCTTGTGAATAAAATGTTTGAGGCTCATATCGAAAGGAACGTGGAGGTGTATGTTGACGAAGTGCTCGTCAAGAGTATAGTAGCCGATGACCACATTCATGACCTAGAGGAGACTTTCCAGGTACTTCGAGCTCATAGGATGAAGCTTAACCTGACCAAATGTGCGTATGGGTGACCTCCGAAAAGTTCTTGGGCTCTATAGTGTCCCAGCGCGGCATGAAAGCAAACCTAGAGAGGATCAGAGCCATCCTTGACATGAGCCCTCCGCGGACTGTGAAGGAAGTTCAGAAGCTAACGGGACGGCTGGAGGCCCTATCGCGGTTCCTAGCTAAGTCTGCAGAGAAGTACTTGCCCTTCTTCAAGGCACTCAGAGGAAAGAAAGCATCCGAATTCCAGTGGACCGATGAGTGTGAGGAAGCATTTAAGGAGTTAAAGGCGTACCTCGTTAGCCCTCATCTCTCGAGTTCACCATTCGCGGGCTAGGACACATGCCTCTACCTAGCCGCGTCGAATACGGCACTCGACTCGGTGCTCGTCGGAGGAAGCAAGGGCTGTGAGAGACTAGTGGTGAGTAGGGTATTGAAGGATGTGGAGACTCGCTACCGTATGTAGAGAGGATTGCGTTGACCCTCATCTATCGCGCAAGAAAGGCGAGGCCCTCTTCCAAGCTCATAGGATCATCGTTCTAATGAATCAACCCTTGAAGTTGATCCGGAAGCCCGAGACCTCTAGGTGGCTGGTCCAGTGGAGCCATAGAGTTGGGAGAGTTCGGCGTAGAGTTCCGGCCACGACCGGTTCTTAAGGACCAAGCTAAAGGGACTTTGCGTCGAGGTGAGCGATGATAACTCTAGGCGACCCTTTGACCCGAAGAGTTTGGATGCCGGACGTTCCATCATGGATCACGAATGTAGATGGATCATCCCCGAATAGGCAGCGGAGATGAAGTCATGCTCTCGAACTCCAGACGGGGCCAATCCAAGTGCTGCATTACGCTAATATTTCCCTACCACGATAATGTGGTAGAATATGAAGTCCTACTTGTAGGGCTTCATCCCCTAACAAAGGAGTGCTCATGATCGAGTCGTGTGCAGTGACTCAAGCTTGTGTGACTAGATTGAGGAGTCTTCAAGGCTTGAACCATTAGTTGGCAAAGTACAGCGAAATTAAAAAGCCCGGATCGAAAGCGTTCGAGATGTTTGAGATCGAACATGTACCTAGGCGAGAAAATCGGAAGGCTGATTAGTTGGCTAGGGGCCTTATTTATAGGATCTACGGAGCGGTATGCCATGAGCACACGGGAAATCGGCCACACCTAGTATGGATAGTTTGGACTATGAAGTACTACGGAGTTAACAAAGGCGACAATTGGATGACCCCATACCGGTATCGGCGAATGGAACATTACACATGAGACGTTGGCGAGGCCAAGTGGATTAAGAAAACGACATCTTGATACACAATCCTCGATGGTAGGCTATCACCGGTGAGGATATTCCACTTCCTACAGAAGTGCCTAATTTTAAGAAATCCCAAGTCTGCGGCGAGAGAAGTCCCACCTCGACGTATGTGGCTCACATATCGGAAAAATCGTACATTCAAGATCATCGTGAAGGTCTCTTTTGGCCCCACGATGGCGAGGACACCCTAGAATTCGTGAAGAAAATGCAGCTGTCCAGTCCACGGGACCATGGCTCATCGGCCTCACGAGAGCTGCGGTCTTCAATCTTTTGGCCGTTCGCACGGTGGGGCTCGATATCCTTGGACCCCTACCCTTGGCCCCGGACGAAGGGAGTTACTTATTGTCGGTATTGACTATTTTTGCAAGTGGGTGGAAGTGATCTCACACTTGCAATTAAAAGTAGAATGTAATAGAGTTCCTCCTTGTGAACATCATTTGCATTTTTAGGATTCTTGATGTCATAGTAAGCGACAATGGAACTCAATTCGCTGCAAGTGATTCACCAAATCTTGTCTGGCATGCACATCGAGCTAATTCATATGTTTGTGGCGTACCCTCAAAAATAGAAGACCTAATCCATTGCGGACACCTTAAACGGTTCGTGAAGTACTTGTGGTAGGCCCCCGCAGTCTCAGAAGGCGAGGCGAGTGAGCCTCTGAAAAACCGTATGGCCGTGACGTGATTAGCATGATCTCAACTGTGCCAGTCAATAGCAGCAAGCAAGCGCAGCCTAAGCAGAGTTCCAACAACAAGAGAGTGAGGGTAGGGGATAGGAGTGATGCTATTAGCTTTAGCAACGATGATATGACTCATGTAACCTTCCCCCATCCCTTCGTTGTATCCACACTCGTTTCAGATGGTACAGTTGACTACCAACTAAAATGAGTCTTTATTAATAATGGAAGCTCAAAAAATTTACTGTATCTTGATACTTTCTTTAAACTCCAATTGAGACGAAGCCAGATAAAAGCGGCCGATAGCCCACTGTACGGTTTGGACAATAAACCTGTGCCTGTGCAGGGAGAAATCCTGTTAGAAATCACAATGAGAACTTACTCGCATACTGTAACGTGAGAGCTAACGTTCCTTGTCTTCGATCTGCCGTCCGTTTACAACACCATCCTGGGCAGACCATTCCTCATGACTTTCAAGGCTGTTTTTTCGATCCCTCATCTAAACCCCGTACGACATGGGTAGGTACTTGGTGATCAGGTGACGGGGCGAACATGCTACTTATCCCAAGTCGTTCCATCGGTGCCAGACCACATGAACGGATATTTGGATCTCCGTGATGAAGCCATGCTGCAGTAGACCCAGGTAGGTGAAGCAACCAAAGTAGTCCCTCTAAACCTTGCCGAGCCGAAGAAGTGCGTGCATATTGGCGGTTATCTCACCGCGGCTAACCGTGATCGGCTTATTAACTTCCTCTGGAAGAACTCCAACGTGTTCACGTGGGTCCCTACCGACATGCCTGGGATACCGGTCAGAGTGATAGTCCACAAGTTGGCCCTCAATCCTGATCACAAGCCTGTCAGGCAAAAGAGTAGGAACCACTCCGTTGAGAAATTAGTAGCCATAAAGGAGGAAGTGAGATTGCTGAACGTCGGATTCATTAGAAAGGTCCAATATCTGGACTGGCTATCCAACGTCGTGGTCGTGAAGAAAAGCAACAACAAGTGGTGGATGTGCGTGGATTTCACCAACGTAAATAAAGCCTGTTCTAAAGACAGCTTCCCGCTCCCTCGGATCGATCAATTGGTGGATTCTACGTCAAGGCATGAACTCCTGAGCTTCATGGACACCTACTCTGGCTACAACCAGATCAGGATGGATCCGAACAATGAGGAACACACCTCCTTCATGACTGACTAGAAGACATACTGCTACAAGGTTATGCCATTCGGCCTCAAGAACACCGAGGCAACCTACCAGCGTCTTGTGAATAAGATGTTCGAGGCTCAGATCGAAAGGAACGTGGAGGTGCATGTTGACGATGTGCTCGTCAAGAGTACAGTAGCCAACGACCACATTCATGATCTAGAGGAGACTTTCCAGGTACTTCGGGCTCATAGGATGAAGCTTAACCTGACCAAATGTGCGTTTGGGTGACCTCCGAAAAGTTCTTGGGATTTATAGTGTCCCTACGCGGCATGGAAGCAAACCTATAAAAGATCAGAGCCATCCTTGACATGAGCCCTTTACGGACTGTGAAGGAAGTTCAGAAGCTAACGGGACGGCTAGTAGCCTTATCGCGGTTCTTAGCTAAGTCCGCAAAGAAGTACTTGCCCTTCTTCAAGACACTCAGAGGAACGAAAGCATCCGAATTCCAGTGGACCGATGAGTGTGAGGAAGCATTTAAGGAGTTAAAGGCGTACCTTGTTAGCCCTCATCTCCTGAGTTCACCATTCGCGGGCTAGGACCTGTACCTCTACCTAGCCATGTCGAATACGGCACTCAACTCAGTGCTTGTCAGAGAGCACGAGGGCACGCAGAGACTAGTGTACTACGTGAGTAGGGTATTGACGGATGTGGAGACTCGCTACCCGCATGTAGAGAGGATTGCGTTGACCTCATCTATTCGGCATGAAAGCTGAGGCCCTACTTCCAAGCTCACCGGATCATCGTTCTAATGAATCAACCCTTGAAGTTGATCCTACAAAGCCAGAGACCTTTAGGTGGCTGGTCAAGTGGGCCATAGAGTTGGGAGAGTTCGACGTAGAGTTCCGACCATGACCAGTTCTTAAGGACCAAGCTCTGGCAGACTTTATCGTCGAGGTGAACAACGATAACTCTAGACGACCCGCACAGCCCGAAGAGTTTGGATGCACCGGACGTTCCATCATGGATCCTGAATGTAGATGGATCATCTACCCAAATAGACAGCGGAGATGAAGTCATGCTCAGAACTCTAGACGGGACAGAAATCAAGTACTCTGTTACGCTAATATTTCCTACGACCAATAATGTGGTAGAATATGAAGTCCTACTTGTAGGGCTTCATCTAACAAAGGAGTGCTCGCCAAGTTCGCTGGTCGTGCACAGCGACTCAAAGCTTGTGGTCAACTAGATTCAATGAGTCTTCGAGGCTTCAAACCATTAGCTGGCAAAGTACCTGGCAAAATTAAAAGCCCAGATCGAAACGTTCGAATGTTTCAAGATCGAACATGTACCTAGAGCAGAAAATCGGAAAGCTGATCAGTTGGCTAGGGACACAACTGTAGGATCTCTGGAGCAGTATGCCATGAGCCTGTGGGAAATCCTGACCACACCTAGTATGGATAGTTTGGACTATGAAGTACTACAGGTTAACAAAGACGACAATTGGATGACCCCATACCACTGGTATCTGACGAATGGAACATTGCCTGTGAACGTTGACGAGGCCAAGTGGATTAAGAAGACAGCATGCTGATACACAATCCTCGATGGTAGGCTATACCGGCGGGGATATTCCACTTCCTACCTGAAGTGCCTAATTTCCGAGAAATCCGAGTACGCGCTGAGAGAAGTCCACCTCGACGTATGTGGCTCACATATCAGAGAAAAATCGTACATTCAAGATCATACGGCAAGGTCTCTTTTGGCCCACGATGAAGCAGGACACCCTAGAATTCGTGAAGAAATGCGAAAACTGTCAGGTCCACGGGACCATGGCTCATCAGCCTCACACAGAGCTACACGGTCTTCAATCTTTATGGCCGTTCGCACAGTGGGGGCTCGATATCCTTGGACCCCTACCCTTGGCCTTCGGACAAAGGAAGTTACTTATTGTCGGTATTGACTATTTTACCAAGTGGGTGGAAGTGATCTCCCTGCCACGAATTACCGAGTAGAATGTAATAGAGTTCCTCCGCCAGAACATCATTTGCCATTTTGGGATTCTTGATGTCATAGTAACTGACAATGGAACTCAATTCACTAGCAAGTGATTCACCAAGTACTGTGCAAGCATGCACATCAGGCTAGTTCATATGTCTGTGGCGTACCCTCAAGCAAATGGACAGGTTGAAATCACTAATTGCACGCTGCTGCATGGGCTGAAAACCAAACTGGAGGATGCAGGGGGCTCTTGGATCGATGAGTTGCCTTCCGTGCTCTGGTCATATCGAACAACCCCGCGGAAATCGATGAGGGAGACGCCCTTCAATCTTTGCTATGGGGTTGAAGTGGTCGTCCCCGTTGAAGTGAGACTTCCCTGCCTATGGGTCGAATGCTTCGATCCGGCTACCAACTTCCAGAGACTCAAGAAATGCCTTAACTTGCTCCTGAAAGTTCGTGATGTGGCCCGCCTGAGGACTACAACCTATCAATAGCGCGTTGCACAATACTACAATAAGCGGGTGAATACACGCTTGCTTGAGGTTGGAGATCTGGTCCTTCAAAGTGTAGAAGCTACAGGAAAGACCGCAAGTAGAAACAAACTCTCCCCAGACTAGGAGGGCCCGTTCCTCATCTCAGCAATCCTCCAGAATGGAGCGTACAAGCTACGCACCCAGGACGGCAAGTTAGTCTCGCGGACCTGGAACGCCGGCAACCTCAGGAAATATTATTTGTAAGACAACGCCAAACTCAAGTAAGGCATACACGCACATCATGAGGAATGCTTGTACATCTATTGTGTATACAATTAATAAAATTGATCATTTTTACAATTTTGGATGTTCATTCATATGGGTGTTTGCATGCATGACATTCCAAAAAGTAAAACGACCTAGATTGTCCCTAAGTCGAGGGGGGGATTTTTATCTATCCATAAAACAAATCCTTGGCTTTGTGCCAAGCGGCTCGGAAGCGGCCATACCCCAATCTCGACTCCGCGTTGAAAGGCCCTAAGCAGCCCTTCAATCCTTGGCTCCATGCTAGGTGGCCCTGAGCGGCCCTTCAAACCTTGGTTCCATACCAGGCAACCCGTGCGGTCAAGAGTTAGGCCTTGGGGGCTTTTGAAATTCCCAACTTATGGCAACCAAAACCTTGGGGGGCAGGAATTGCAGGTGTGCGGCGACCTTCTCTTGAAGAAGAGAGCACCCTCAGTCTACAATTGTTGTGGGCAAGGACCGTGCATACGTGAGCGATGATGCCTTGAGCAGGGCTGAGCACCTAATGCAGGTATCGTGCGAAAAGGCCTTGGACCCGGAGTTTGACTGCTATGGCCTGAAAACCCAATTGGCCCTTGGTGTGGCTCCACTGGGTTGCGACGACGTCCATTCTACTAGACTGAGATTCCCATTAAACGTGCGAGATGCGAGGACATCATCTGACGAAGGATGAGTATAGTGCAAGAAGGCACCGGATCGGAACCTTGGTGACAATAGCTTCACAAGCTTAGCCGTTAAAATAAGAGTTGCGATTTCAAAAATTGCTTTGTATACTTAGAGACACTAAGGTAGAAAAGATTGCTGCTCTTCATTCATCACGTATGTACAAGTTATCGTTAAACAGCAAAAAGGGAAATGGAGCTATACAAAAGCAAAGGTGTCCCTATGGAGTCTGATGGGCCCGCCTCCTCAAAAAAGTTCCTCAGGTAAGAGCTGTCAAAGACCCCAGTGTTCCCCGGATGAAAGACGCTCTCCGAGACACCTGGAAGCATGAGGGAGGCAATCTTGCGATACAGGCGAATGCCATCCTAGAACTTGCGCTCTAGTACGAGGGCCATATCCTCCGAAGTGAGCCGCCACCTCACGTTTACGGAAAGACGGGAGATATTGTTCTCCAAAGTGGTGGCCAATCTCTCCAGCTGCTCAACCTCCGCCTTAGACGCTTGTCTTCCTGCGCCAACTGTCCATTCTCCTCCTTCAACTGTCCATTCATCTCTTTCAACTGCCTATTCTCCTCCCTCAACTGCCCATTTTCTTCTCTGAGTGTAGCGATCTCAACTCTCGTACACTGGGCCCTCTCCTACTCAGATTCTTCCATAATGTGATGAAAGTATCCGCGCAATTAAGCAACCACCGCGTCGATGAAGTTGACTTCCCCAGAGACCAGCAAGGGAAAACGGATGATCAGAAATCCGCAAAGTTCTAGCCAGCGGAGGAACACTCCATTCAGAACGATCATACCTAAGTAAGGGATGCATTTGGACGACAAGCTCCGTCTCCCGATGCAAGCAAGCTTGGGGGCTTTGTGCGTTCAGCCATGACTCGCAGAGCTGGGAAGATCTGGAGCCACGGGTGATAGAGAACTTGGGGGCTCCGACTCCTGAGCCATCCCAGCTACGATAGTCTCCGGAATCAAATGGCACTAGGCGAACTGGCAACCCGTCCAGCTTCAACTTCTTTGTCATCGACGACAGCATTCTTCAGGATATGCGCATCCGAAAGCGGCCTAGCAGGCAATCCAACAGGCTCTGGAGTCCCTGACGAACCTGGCACGGGCTCCAAAATGCCAATCCCCTCAGCCTCCTCAGGAACTGCCGCATCAATCTCCATGACCGTCATGCCTTTGACAGTTGCCTCCTGCAACTCCAAGTTGACGAAAGGACCCACAGGGGATTCTCCCCCAGAGAGAAGTTCCACCATAGGAACGCCGTACTCAACCAGCGCCATGGTAGGAATCGGCAGATGCTTGGCCGCTCCCTCCTGTGACTCAATGTCCGACGCTCGCCCTGGAATAGGATTCGTGGCTTGCGCGGCTAGTTCAGCAGCCAGTCTCTGTAACCTCTTGGTGAAAGTGCCTCTGGCCTCCCTCAACGTCTTCAGTGGGGCCTTATCCTCTTCATCTTAGGACGTCTCCAACAAAGAGCAGCTCCCCTCAGCATTTTTCCCTAATGGCTCATGGATCACGACGGCCCTAGATTTCTTCTTCTCAGGACCAGCGACATCCTATCCAGACTTAGGACCCCACTTAGTGGCGGCAAAAGCATGGGAAGTCAGATAGTAGCACTGGGTGGAGAACATCTCCATTACAGAGCTAATGGCAGCGACCACCTTCGACGTCTTGCTGGTCTCCTCGGTAGTCACATCTCCACAAAAGAACCCCAAGATTAGACCCTACTTGTGAGAGAGCTCCAAATCCGAAGGTTCCTGAAGGAAGAAGAAATGAAGCAAGTTTGGGTTGGTCCCTTGGAAGTGGAAGCCATATCGATGAGACATCAAGATATAATCCTCTAACTCAGTGAAGCGGAAGATTACCTTTGCCGCATTCCCATTGAACACACCAGAATGAAGGTAGGCGAAGACACACAAGGAAACCAAATAATGAACGGCGTTGGGATGAAGCCTTGCGACAGGAACATCCAATACCTTGACAAGCGCGTAGAGAGTGCATGGCATGGGGTAGCGGAGTCATCCCTTCAAATGGTGCTCGTAGATGGTGATGAAACCCTTTGAATGGGCGTTAGCCCTACCGCCTAAGCCAGGAGCGCAGTAGGCCATGTCCTTGGGAATCCCGTAATCTACTATTAGGGCGGCGATGGCACTAGCGGTCAGGATAGACATCGTGTTGCCAACCTCATGGCGAACTGTTCAAGAGGCGCGGGAAGGAGAAGGAGAACTCCTCTTCACCATGTTTTTCTCTCAAGGAAATAATGAAAACTCTTAAGGTAAGGAAGCGTGAAAAATGGAATCCGTGAAAAGCACTGCTTAAATAAGCAACAGGGTACCATTGCGCAAGAAACTCAATATGCGTTGCACTTGATAGCCAGGACACGTGCCTGTTCAACAGAAATGCCACGAGTTCCAAACGGCAGCCAATCATGGCTCGTGCTAGATCGCATATCACAATTGCATCATCCGCTTCCCAAATCCCGGTTGTCACGCCAGCATTAAATGTAGATTCTAACCACCAGGACAAGTGGCGGCAAGGTGTCCAGGACACGCTTCCAGAAGAGCAAATTAATCATTCCAGCATGAAGAACAATAATTAAAAATTCGCATGGATAAGTAAAAAAATTTTATTATGCAATGTACTAATAAACTCTTTTTTACAGTATGAGGTAGCCAATGGCTGCGGGTTGCAACTAGCTGCCCTCACTAGGCCCTTGAGGATCTGGAGTTGTATACTCTGTCAGGTCCGTGCGAGTCTAAACGCTTGAGTTTCGAGAGTTCAGGATGTCCATGCAGAAGTTTGGCTCCTCCAGCCTTCCTAGCCTCCGGCTGAGATGGATACTATCCTGGAATCTCCCTTCCAGTGCAGGGGCCACCTCCTCCGACCTGAACCTCGACCTCAACTCAGCCTCCAACCGTGCGTGTTCCTCACTGGAGTGTGCCCGAAATCGCTTGAACTCCTCTTGAAGAGCTAAAATGCGGTTCTGAGCCTGCATGTTGGCGCCGATGAGCCTCAACACCCTTGCTTCCAACTTTGCTCACATCCTCTCAAAGTGTGCAGCGCGAGCCCTCATCTGCTCAATCTCTCCAACCCCAACCTGGACCCTAGCCTCGAAGTCTTTGACAGCTCTAGCGACTTGGTGGAGCGTGGGATCCACCCTCCTGAGCCATCGACATTGGGAGGAGGTGGAAGCCCCGTCCATCTTGAAGCCGGTGGCATTCTCAGAAATCTCATCGGCCCCACGACAGAGGCCTTTAAGCGACAGCCTTCTGTCGCTGCAGCCTGTGCAGCATCATTGCAGACCCCTAGGACATGTGTGTCCCCCGCGGACTCACCAAAGGATGGCTCAGATTCTGACGAGGATGATGATCTTTCCATCAGTATCGAGAAAGAGTAAGGGTAGCGCACGTTTCACACTCTCAAAGTCGCCAAGGGAAGCAAAGTCTTTGGAGGGATTTCAAGCATTTAAGTAACCAGAAATCTCCTAGTGAAATGACGTTGCCCCGAGGAAGAAGCGTTTCGAGAGAGAGCCAACAGGCTCCTCCCACGTGGTAGGTCCCTAAAGTATCGTGCCTTTTCAAAGTAAGTCATTGCGATGCGACGCCCCACGATCTCCCATGCAATTAATGCGTTAGATAATCCGATTGATGTGACGTTTGCCAGCGCCGTTTGATCTTCTAGGGCAATGGAGGTCAGCAATCTTTTCCTGCTGTGTCCTCCCGTCAATAGTCAGGATTGGGACTAGAGGGATGACACCGGCCAAACAGTCCACGAGTAGCTGGGAATATTCGAATGCGCGGGTTGGCGCGTGCCACAGCGAAGGGAGCAAATTACCCCCGAAGTGCCACTTGAAAGGTAATAAATGAAAGAAGACGCATGCATGAAAATAAAGGCAAAGGCTACGGCTTTTATTGATTAAAGTTTTCTTTACAAAGTATAGAGCTTATGATAGCAAAAGTACAAAAAGAGAAAGATACAGCACGGAGTATAAAGTCTGGAATGGCAGCCTCGCATGCTTGGAGCCTCACCAGAGAAAGTGATCTATATCAAATCAATTTGGCCGCCGCAAGAACTCTAATTCGCCCAAGCATCAGAGCCGCCGGTGTTGGCCAGACCCTGAAGGTTCATCTTGAGATAACCGTAGCAGTAGAACTAGCACCCTTAACAGCAGTCCCAGTAAGGGCGCGACTATTATGCACTCCCCCTATAGAGACTCCACCTCCTACCTCCTCTCCAGAAGGCACATATGATGCGCTAGGTGCGGTCGAGGCCACCAACGACGCTCTATTCCGAAGACAAAGAGCCTCATGATAGCTCCGTTATGATCCTCCCGCGCATTGGAGGTTATGATGGCCATGAGGGAGGCATGTAACGACGGTATAGTGGCCAAGACACCCTCGTTAGCACGAGGAAGCGCCCACCATCAGGGCGTGTGGACAGTCTTTCGCAGAAGTCCTGGATCTCCTGCAAGTCCATCCGATTCCTTCACGGATCCCCACCAGGAGCGAGGCAAGCCAAGGCCTTCTCATCATTTGTCTAAGAATCAGATAAGGCATGGGTCCCTTCAATTAGCAAACTCCCCTATTTATAGAGGAGCCGGCGCCCTATCCATCCTCAGCATGGTGCCCTGCTCGATAGCCGTTAATCACTAAACAGAAAGTTTTAAGTACTCGCCCAGATTTTGGCTTGCAAATCCTCCCATTTAGGGCACTGAATCTCTACGGCACTCGAGAAGCCCACGTGATCGTTTGGGGAAGACGCGACCCCAGATGAGGACAACGTCTAACGCATCTCAAGAAAGGACGCGTGGCGGCTAGTTGGACCCTCATGGACATGCCAAGTTTCGACTACAAGTCAACCCAGGCATGGGGAACTAGTATTGGGTCCAGTAACGGTGAAGCCCATGACTCGCGAGGCCCAATTTAGGAAGCGGTAGCCCAAATCGATTATTCGGCTCAGAACTCTAGGCAACCTACGAGGTGGTCCAACTTGCAGCCAATCAGCGCTTCCTGCAACTCATTAATGCGGCTGTAGGCAGCAAATGCGGCTGTAGGCAGCAAATGCGAGGCAGCAGGAACAAACCAATAAGAGAAAGGTCAACTCTGTTAGCCGCGACTTACGCTATTCTTTATAGCTGACCGGTCAATCCTCATGCAAGAGGTAGACCAGACATGGCCAGTGATGTACGACGATCTCCTCAACGCCATAAAGCGACAACTAGCACTACCGACTGCCACCAGTGGTCAATGGTTGGTGAATTCCTACAAAAAGAATTCTCACACCCAAAGATCCACTCTCTGAAGCCTATGTATTCCCTCTCTTTACACGGGAAAAGGGATCGATCGAATCTTGAATCTTTAATCTAAGCCTGAGCTTTGAGGCAAACGCTGATTGAGTCCCTACTCTCAAACTTACACCCAACATCTATCATTCACAGCCTTTCACGGGCTGCTAAAGTGAGTCACCTTTCGCGGTGCATTTCGGGAGCCAGGCCTTCTACCAAACGCTCATCAACTCTCATACTCTCACATTCATACACTCCCACCTCTAAGCATGTGCTCTTAACTGTTCATTGTAGGAGGTTACTAACTTGAACGTCGGAGTATTTTCGGAGGGAGAAATCCCGTCAACTTTTAACCTTTTATTTGTTAGTTTGTGTTGTATAGGTTCGAGGTTAACATCGGTGGAGATTGAACCCGCTCATGATATCCTCCAAACGACGAAGAATATGAAGGTTCTTTAATTCCGTGTGACAATCAAAAACCCAGGACACAACATTAATTAAATTAATTAATATTATATTATTTTTTTATCATATTTGTAATCCTAATTATACGATAAAATAGAGAAATATGAATAGCGATGGATCATGACGAACTCGTATTTCTGGCGCCTCGCAATCCAAGAAAGGGCGCCAAACTCAAAATTAGGGAAGAAGTCTCTCTCTCTCTCTCTGCAACGTTCACTTAACAGCTATTTCGCCTTTTAGAAACAAGATTCGTCCGTTGCCCAAGCTAGGGTTTATGTTATTTCCCTAAACCATTCTCCGTCGATACGTACAATTCTGACGAGAACTATTTCATCCGAATTTCCGTCTCAGCGAATGGAATCGATTCAAGTAACGGAATTCAATTTGGGAATTTTCGGCTCTATCAGCGACGATTCAATCGAAGAAATCCTAGAAAGCTGGAATCGGTTCTGCGCCAACACGGAAGCGCTCCTCAGTGGTAGAGGCGATATATCTGTTGGATCGGATTTCGTTTCTCAAGTACACTCTCTATGCAAGCACGGACTTGAATCTCTCGTTCAAGACCACTTCGTTCGTTCCTTAGAGGTGCACTTTATCCACATATCATGCTTTGTCTTTTGTTTTTGTCGAGGAGGTACTAATCGAACACACGATTATATAGATTTTGAAGAAAATCTATCACGAGAATCTGCTAATGGGAGTTCTGTTCAAACGTGTTATTTTTGCGAGCCTTGATATATCTACATAGAAAACAAGGACAGAAAACATAGATAAGAAGAAAGGGTTGAGACACACGTACAACATGAGGTCTACATCCGAATCACTCTTTCGGAACACACACAAGTTTCCTTTGGTTAATTGGATTTGTAAGAGTGTCCAGCTGTATGTAGAAAGATTTACACTCAAACTATCCCTAAAAGCGTTGAATGAGATTTAGGCAAAGTGCCATGCCATTCTAGATGTTTGTATTTTTAGAAGATGTGTTTTAGTTTTTTTGAAGAAGTTTTCTTTAAAGGGTTGCTTTCCCGGTCATTTTGGCAAAAGGTGTACTCCCATTTGTGCAGGAGTTATTAAGCTATATATGTTGATTTCCAAATTAACGAATTTTGACCTATTTGAAACCAATATTTATTGTATTATGTGACAGGGGATATTGACTTAACTTTGTAATTCAAGTTGCTAGTGGTAGTACCCTTTGAGTTTATTATAATTGGACAATTGCCTAATAGTTTACTAGGCGCCATTGATATTTACACATGCGATTTTAATCGCATTAAGAGGTGAGGAATTCTAGTGTTGTTGCTTCACAAGGGGATCTTTAAGATGTTATTTGTTTACAAATTTGAAGCCATAGAGTTGAACACGGACAATTTATTCCATGACTATGTGGTTTACTGGTAGTTAAACTAACAATATGATTGCCTTTGTTTACATTGTTGTAGGTCGATTTTTGGGTGCTTATCTAGCAACTACTAATAGAATTCTATTCGTTGATGGCCGCGTGCATCAATGAAAAAAACCTAAGCCTTAGTGGTAGGAATGACAGAGTAGATTGCTTGAAATAACTGATTCTTCTTTATGGTTTATGGAATGTCTTTCACATCTGGTAAGACTCAAGGCTTTGTTATGCACTAATTGATGGGGTTTGTGTACATTTTCAATGAGATGGATGATTATTTATGGTGTTTCCTTATATGTTTGCCTTTTCCTGTATCCTTATGAATTAAGAGCATGAAAAAGAATATTAAACTGCAAAGTGAATAATTCGATTGTGTCATATTTCAACTTTTTGATCTCTTATGATATTGTTGCATCTGAATCATTGTTCCAAACAGGTTAGTTTTGAGAGAAAAGCCGCATCAAGATTTTGGCAGCATTTTGATGTATACAGCAATGTGTCCATTTTGAAAGGGCATAAACCCCATGTATGTATCCACAACATATTATACAAAAGTTATCAATTGACTGAGTAACTCTGCCCTATGTGGAATTAACTTGGTCTTCCCACGACTGAGTTCTTTTATCCTGAGAAACTGTCCAGTTGTAGTTTGTACAGGTATTAAATATAAGAGAATTGACAGCAAGGCCTTTCCCTGCTGTAGATAGCAGGCAGGATGCCCCACGCATCTAATTCAGTTGTTGAAGAAAGATTTGACTGTAGTTTCAATCATTTTCAAGATGATGTGGGTCTAAGCTGTTTCTTGCACTTAGCCTTCTGCTCTTTCTAAAATATTACTTAAAAATTGAGTTATCCCTAATTATCGGGTTATTGTGCCACAAGATCTCCTATTATGTGGTATTTGTGTAATGGTACTTATATTGTCATGGCCCCTATCTGGATAGATCATGATCTAAGCAATGACCAAGATGAACTTGGGTCTCATTCCAGCCAAAGCAAGCCTCTCGTGTTAACTTGATACTTTACATGAGTATTCAAGAGGCTTTATAACCCTGTTTGATATATATGCGTAAGAGCCAAAATGCATTCAAAAAATGGGTAGTTAAATATGACAGGTTTAACTATACATGTGTCTCTAAAACATTAAAAAAAGACTTGAAAGTCTTTCAAAAAGGCATGCTTATACTCTCTTAAGCTTAAAATGTTGGTGTTTGAAATGCCCTAGGCACGCAGGGACATGTGTTGGACGCGTTTTGACACGTGTTAATTTATTTTTTTTAGTCCGACACATTTTGGACACGCTCCAAACGCGTCTCGATGCGTTTTGGACACAATCTGAATATGTCCAAATACGTTTTTGACACAGTTATAATTTTTTAAAGATTATGGGCTATTAGGTTAATTTTAAAATTTGTGGGCTTTTTTATAAATTCAAAAACTTAAACCCTTACATATCCTTTTGTCTCTTAAACCCTTTCACTTCTGTTCTGTTGAGTCAAATTGAGGATTTGAATTGATAGTCGCCACTCCCCTCTCCCAAATTTCTCATAGTTGCGACTCGCAAGAGAGGGACTTTATTTTTGTCTGTCGAATTTGATTTCTTATTGTCACAAGACATAGTCAAGACTCGAGAGAGAGGAATCGAACATGAAGGGGAAGCAAACGAAAAAGACAAAACAACTTATCTTTCGTGGGGTAAGGATTTGATTTTTTTATCACAAATAAAGGTGATAATCCAAAAATATTGAGAATTTCGAACCTTAGAATTTGATTTCTTCATTTTATTTGGTAGGTTGAATTCATTCTTTTCACTTTCACATTTGTTTTCATGGATGCTTGTTCTCCCTTCAAATTTTTTCCAATTTGTTCTCCTTTCTTACAGTGTAAGCCTAGATCAATTTGCATACTATTGTTACTGTATATAGTATTGTTACAATTTACTCTTACAATAGTCGTGATTGTAAGTTGTTACAATTAAATATTAAATGTTTGTTATACAATATTATACTTCAATATAGTATTACACTGTATTATATTATTATACAATGTTATACAATATTGTTTGTTAACATGCAATATATTTTGTTTTTAGTGTTTTAAAGTAATATCTTATTAATTATTTATTTGTTATTTTAATAGATTGTTTCAAATTTAGTATAAAATAGTAGTGTTCATCAATTGAAAAAAATATAAACCATAATTTTAGTTTACATATTTCCAATGTGTTGGGTCCTTAATTTTTAAACAAATAGCTTGTTAGCATCATGTCGTGTCATGTCCGTGTCCTATATTAGTTTTCATACTCTATAGTTTATGTCCTTGGCCTCGAAACAAGGAGGATATGGTATGTGAATCATATTTGATGAAGCAAGTCAATGGATAGATAATAATTTTACATGTTTTCATGTGAGTATTCTAACACAAGTCAAAAGTAACTATGACCATGAACGTTGGTGAAGCTATACACATTCAATAGAATAATTATCTACAACATCCTTCACCATAAACATTGATCCAAACATGAAAATATCATGACATGAAAGAATAACTGGAATAGTAGAACCGTGGCACGTCATGTTTCATGGTTATATACATGAGCAAAATTACTCTTTAGTAAAGTCATCTAGTATATGCCCTAAAAGCTTTATGTATACCAATTCCAGTCCCGGGAATGTGTAACCCTTATATATCAGGCTCATGTCTATAAACATATAATGTATTGTTGAAGTTGAAATCATTGTTGAAGATAATTGAGGATTAGAAATTACGTAAGGCTCCTCATGAACATGTAGCATAGCATAATACTCATTTTCCAAGTTTTAAAACCAATTTTCAAACATGGTCATTCAAATGAAAATATTCATGTAAATCATTATCAGTTCACCTGGATTGCACAATTCAACACCTAGCTCACTCTTGACGTTTCCAAAACAGAATACTGTCCCAAGTCCTTTCTTATACCCAAACATACCCTGGTATACTTTAGTTTCTCAACCAGATTAGATAATAACCGAAAAAAGCCTATGATTCTTGAATGCCCTTTTGTTTGAGAAGTAGAAATCTAAGAATATATATGCTATTATCTCTTTTCTCTAATTCATCTTGGATGTTGCTCTAAACTTACCGTTTTCATTGACATTCAAAATACCGAAGCCTACTTGCTCATTTATTCACATATATTCAGTCCCAAATCCTTAAAAATAACTCATATACATAGATTCCTCAATTCTTATGCATTATATAACTTAAATTCCCATAAAGAAAAGATGATATAAAATTAGATCTAGGCACTTGAATCTAATTCCTCAATAAAACTAACTTCTTACTAAGATAAGTTTGAAAAACTTATGACGCCAAGATATGGATAACATGTAAATCCAAATTTATGTGATTTTTCCTCAAGAAATTCATCTGAAATGCAGGCTTTTATCACGCTTTTTTTGTTTTTTTTTTTTTTTTTTCTGCTGAATTTTTGCTTCTGCAGCCTATTGTTGTAAGTCTCCTGTTTGATAACTTGCTCTTGTTTGCTTCTCATCCTACGTTATTAATCTTAAAACTTTGTTTGCTGAGGTAGCTCCTCAACTGCCATTATTTCATTTCCTAGTGACGTGTGGCCTGACATGGCCACCTACTTGTCCCATTTTAATTTTTTATTATTTAAAATTTCTGGGTCTCACATATATGGTCATGTATTTCCGTGTGTGTGCTGAAGAAGGCTTGTTTATGTTATTGGCTATGACTGTGTGCTTACTTATGTTTCATCAGATTAATGTTACTTCTGATTTTGTAGTTTCAAGTACCTTATCTAACATACCTGTAACTTTGCATTTCAGAGTAACTGATTAAAAGAATTTTATACTGTTAGTATAAAAAAATCTCCTGTTCATTCTGTCCTAGGTTTTTCAAGCAGCCTGCTAGAGGTAATATATCTTTAATCTAATGTTGGTTACTGCTATTTTCGCATCAGAATCAAGAGAATGGAATAGAGCAAGTAATATGCAAAGCATTGGAAGATATAATCCTTGAAAAGCTATATCTGGAGCAATGCTTGTTAATGCTAATTGATGCTTTGCAGTCATACAAGGATGGTTTGTCTGATGGCAAACACAACTCAGATGCAGAAAAATCGTATCTTCTTTCTAAATATCAATTGATGGTGTCTTCTGTTCTCTTGGTCTCTCTTCCTCGTCAATTTCCTGGTATTTAGTTTCTTATGAGTCGTTGTCCACTTGTGAGTAGTTGTTATCTGGTGTACATATTATAATGTTGCAAATTGCAATGCTTCTATTGATAACCATGGTAAAAATAAAGCATGCTGCTGGTTTTCAGAATGATAGTTTGATACACTGCTCTTTTCTAGTAGCGAGTGTCTACATTTAAGGACATGCATGTTGAGTTTTGGCATGTTGATAAAAAATCATCATTATGTCACATCAATATGGATTAATTGTTGAGATAAGCAGTAGATGTCTAGGAGACCAAATCTGTGAAATCACAGTGAGAATATATTATTATGACCTTCATACATAGGTTTTGACATGACTATTATGTTGAAATTATTTATTTTTATATACTGCCTGCATTTTGGGTAAGCATGGATCAACAAGCTTTCATGTGTAAAATCTATGTTGCAAGTTCAAGAACTGATGTTCTCGCTGCTATGACTAACGTTTGAACTACAAAGCCATGCTAGCAGTTCTGGAAATAGTAATATAGCTGCTTGTCTGTTCTTTTTGATAACGGAGTTTGAGAAATTGAATCAGTGAAGTTTTCTTCTAGCCCATTAATTGTGTTGATGTTGCAATCACTTGTCAGGAACTTGTGCGATAAAAAGACTACTCAGTTAGACTTTGGTTCCCCTAATGGTAAAATTAACGTAGCTAAAAGCAATGGCTCAGGATTTTTCCTCTTCACTTTAGTAAACTTTTCTCTTTTCTTGTTCTTCACAGTTGCAGCTCCTATTGTTTTCCTACTAAAGGCCTTAAAATTGTCATGACCTGATTTGCACAATGCTTGACTTGTCAGTAGTGGGAGACTTCTGTGTTCATTGCACAAGAAAGCTGCACTCAAATAATCATGAGAAAATTTATTTTAATTGAATGCTCTTGCACTTCTTATGATATTTCTAAATCTTTACTATACACTCTCTCACTAAAACTCTAAATTTACGTTGAGATCATGATTGGAGTTAAAAATGATTTTTGGTTTAGTTTCATGTTTGTGGATTTTAAATTTGTTATATCTACTATTAACTCAGGTTTGCTGCTCTCAATTGTTTCACTATATCACATTCCTTACCATCAAATTATGCTTCTACTAGCACCCTGGGCAGCAAACTTGATTGTTGGTCTTTCTTGAATGATGTACATACAAAGTCCTTGGTCCCAAACCTTCTTGTTTTTGCCAAGGCATCTGTTTCATTTAATGTCTCTCCATGTTCTTAGAGGTGCTCCACTGGTATTTTAAGGGAAGGTTGGAAGAACTAAGTATGCTCATGGATGGACACACTGAAAGCGATGATGACTGTCAAGATAGAGATTATATGGATTTGGATGAAAAATGGAAATCCATATGCAGAGATGTGGATATAGATTTTGATGAATCCTGTTTTTCCAGGAGGATATTGGAGAACAGTAAATTGGTCAATAACATCGGGAAAGTTGTTCGAGATCTTAGAAGTCTTGGATTTACATCAATGACTGAAGATGCATATGCTTCTGCAATCTTTTTACTGTTGAAGGTGAGGTGGTATCCTATTTGCAATTATTGTCCGGCACAAGATGTATCCTGTTTACAATTGTTGTCCAGCCCACCTCTTAAACCGCTTCTAAACTCCAGCACCATATTCCTTAAATGCAAAGAAGGGAAGAAATGAGAAATAACTTGTCAGTAGTTTACATCACTCTAAAAAAGATTTGAAAATGCAATATTTTTAGTCAGAGCAATGATGATTACAAAATTTTTGACTGTAGAGAACTTCCAAATGGGATATTACCAAGTTTCCACTTTCCAAAACAAATTAAAAACTCTATAGAAGTAACCAAAATGTAGGGGTTAAGCTGAGAATATGTAGCCCTCCCAAGACCTCACCATGAGAGAGCCCTATCCATTGGGCTGCGCAGTTTTTAGATAATAGAATATATCCAATAATCATTCAAATTTAAAGGGCTCAGCCCTTGAATTAAGCCTGCATCCCCTAATGAAAAATAAAAGATATATAACTATGTTTAAAGAGTTGAATGCCAAGACAGTCTATCAACAGTTCAGCTGTTTCACTGATAGCACTTGAAGAGGCTATTTTCCTTCTGTATGTTGGTTATATGAATATAATGCACTACTGTCCACAACTGAGTCCCCATTCATGTATAATTTAGACTCATTAACACACTGATTTAGCAAAATTTGGGAAATTTTGCAAAATGCATCAATCCATGCTGCAATGAGCATATTAATAATACACAAGGCTCTTTTCGGGAACATTGAAGTATGCTGCACAGCAGAGGCTAGTTCTCCCCTATCTTAAAATCCCTCCCGCAACCCAGTTGCTTGCAAGATTTGATCCCAAGTCTCTTAGTGTGATGCCAAGGGACTTCACCCACTGAGCTAGTTGGCATCGAGAAGGCTCTTTTTTCACAACACGATCTACAGTCAGAATCTCTGCTTGCATAAGACAAGCTTACGATCAGTTCTGAACAGAAATGTCTGTCTATCATCATATCCAAACCTGCACAAAATACCCTTTTGACAATTGGCATAAAACCACTATTTGCCCTGTGGTCTAGTGTCCAAAAGAGTCACCTCATCAATATGGAGATGAGGATATAGAACAGGGTTATTGTCCTATTTGAATAGAGCATGTTCACCACTTAAACATGAGTATCACAAAGAGTGTAAAAGCCCATCCAGAAAACCACATGTATTTATGAAAAAAACTGGTCAGACAGATTTCTAGCCCCAAAAAATGGTTCACACCCAAGATGTATTCTGAACCTGCTTGGCGTGAAAACTTTAGCAAGCAAGCTTGAATACACACATATATGTGCACTATTTATACAGCATTTGCATTAGTATCTCATTTAAGTTGTGGAATAGTAACATCAATATCAAGAGACTTGAGTAGAGATGAAATCAAGAACCAACTTTTCAGGGCCAGTCTTCCTCAAGTGATAAGCAAATGTAGTCAGATGAGTTGGAAAAAGCATAAGTGATAGTTGTTGGCATGATAATCACGAAAGTCAACTTATTTTTGCCTGAAAATTCTTGTTTTTAATAGGAATTTATTTCTTATTTTCTGAGGTTTCAGATCCACCATTTACATGCAAAGTCATGCCCTTGAATTTTTTTCGCAGTTCTGAACATGACTGTCAGGAACTAGCAGTACTTAGTATTTTCATGTTGTATTTCCATCACTGTGTATTATATTGAAGATCATGTGAGGTGAGGAAAGTTGGAGACGAAAGCATATGAATGTAGCTTTTGGAATGTACTTAAATTTCCAAGCATCAATAATCAATTTTCAATTGCAATTTAATTTTTGACTGAATAAAAAAGTTCTATTTCAATTTCTTAAATTTTATGCAATTGAGTATTACCAGCATAATAAATGTTTCCATGCTTTTTTTAGGATTTGTATGGATCCCTTTTGCACTTCTTTTGGCTGGTTAAAGTTGGGGATAGGGGAAATAAACTTGTAACCTTTTGGTTCCTTTATGCTTGGTGGTTCTGTTGCTTATATTAACACTTTAGGATCAGCAGCTTCTTCTTAGCTGCCCTCTGCAACATTTTGAAGACATGACATATCGTTTTAGCCGTAACTTGATTCTCATGTCTGATTCCCCCATCCTCAATTACACAATCTTTGTATGTTTGATCAAATGGTTTCTTTCTATTTGATTCATAGGCCAAAGTCCACCATTTGGCTGGTGAAGACTATAGAAATTCTGTTCTGGAGCCCATCAAAGGTTGGATACAAGTAAGTTTTATATTGCATTTGTTCTTATCATAAATTTAAATCACGGTCACAATCCACCGCCGGTGTATCGATACGGTTGCGACTATCATGGGAGTAAATCGTTCGGAAAGACTAGAAAGTTGACCCCAAGGAATAGAAGTCTGGAAATATGACTAATAAATGTTAATTCTAAGATATTTAAGGAATTTGGTGATTTTTTTAATAATAAAAAACTATGTGACTTAGATAAAGCTTTACCATTGAATTACATTATTATTAAATGATGTCGTGACTTATTATAAATAATAAAAATATGTCATACAAGTAATAACTAGTATAATATGAGCTCATATTATGAAAATATTTATTAGTATCCTTTGAATTATGTTACTTTTAAATGATATTGTGGCTTATTATAAATAATAAAAATCATGTCATACCAGTAATAACTAGCATAATATGAGCTTATGTTAAGAAAATGTTTATTAGTAACCTTTGAATTACATTACTTAAATGATGTCGTGACTTATTATAAATAATAAAAATCATGTCATACAAGTAATAACTAACATAATATGAGCTCATGCTAAGAAAATATTTATTAATTAATTGTTATTTTTTGTGGTAGAAATGTAATTTGCAGGTAGTGACCGGTTTGTACGGGTTTGTGCCGGTCTATATTGGCGAAAATGGATGAAAATATCAGTATCATCGGTATTATTTGTCGTTGTATCAATATTAGAGATGTTGACTAATAATTATCGGTATCGGATATATTTAATGAAAAAAAGGTTTTGAGAATTGTAAGCTAATAAGCAAATATCGGTTAATATATCAAACAAATATCGAATGTATCAACTCATATTTAAAATATTGGATGATATATTAATAATATAATAACATATTGCAATTTTTTCTATGGTATTGGGATACCAATAACAATATATATTAGATATCGGCCAATATTTTCATCCCTATAGTACACATCGATAGGGGTGTATCGGTCTAGTACTACATCAACCACTTATTTTCCCTCTACATATCAGCCTATATGATACGTATCAGTTGCTATTTGATTTATTGGTTTTTATTACAGTTCTGAAATTGGGTGGGACTTCATTTAGTAATATGCAATCTTTTTTCATTATATTGCTACTTATATCATGATTTTTTTGTCTTTATAAGAGTTGGGTCTTGCACTTGGTGAAGGTGATTGGCTAGTTATAGGAAATGCCAACTTAGTTCCCCATCAAGTTGTGCACACCCTTTATCTCACTGAGAATGTATCCATTATCCACCGCCTCTCATGACTTCAAATTCAATTAGGATGGCCTCTAACTTGTGCTCTAATCAGTAGATAGTTCCTGGATTAGTTATTACCGGTGTGGGTCCTCGAGCAGTTATTTGTCCACTTTGATGTTGTGGCATTGGACTAGTATAGGTTCTTAGTAGCTTCAGTGACATTGGTGACCTTTAGGTCTACCTTACCTTCAATTGACATTTCTTTCTTGGCAAATGCTTATTCTATCCTTGGTAGTTGGTAAGGATACTGGCTGCAAGAAAAACAACTTGCAAACTATAAAGATACCCCTGCTTAACTGGTGGTAAGTGCTGCATTCTTATTTAGAAGAAAATTTCACTGGCAAAGAAGTGCCCAGCATAAAAGAGAGAAAATGTCTTTGTGGTAGAATTTCAGCTTGAGTATCTTATCTTAGAACTTGACAATGGTTAAACTGAATCTTTCTGACATTTGCTTTGAGCATTTCCCCCATTTAAATAAATGCATTATAATTGTCATATCACCCTTGATATGTGGCTCTGGTACCAATTGCTGAGGGAGGCATCTGATCTCTGAAAAATGCAGAAATTCCATTTTCCAAACACTTGAAGTAGAAAAGATGACTCTTTCTGCCTGAGAAATTATGCCAAAAGTTTGATTGTCTGCATGTTTAAGGAAACACCTTAGATATGAATCCATGATCCAAGATTTTTGACTAATCCATGTTAATCAATCAATCCAATTATTAATTTAAGACATTTAAAATCTAAAGATTCGTCAACAAAGTTTTAAAATCCCACATAAACATTGGATGTGAATTGCAAGTTCAATATTAACAGCTGACCCAAAATAAAATAATCGGTCAAATTACATGATCTAAAATGTTACACCCGAAGGTGGTTTTAAATATCGACCATACCACGACGTTGAAAGATCCGTAATGAGATACGTCCATGCAAAATATCATTGAAAACAAATAACCATATTTTAGTCTTGCTACTAAACAAACTGAAATCCTACTACATCTTTGGCCATAAATATCGCAATAATTAAATTTATACATAATCATTTAACTAAATTAAAAGTAAACATTCTAAGGATACTACTTTGAGACAAATACAACATCCAAAATTTTCAAAATTCATAATTCTATTTTCCTCTAATAGCCCTTCCATTAACTTCCTCTATCTACAAGTATGCCTCGAGCCCTTTAATCTGAAGGAGATTAATAAAAAAAAAAAAAAGAGTGAGCCAATTGCTCAGTAAGGCACATAAATTTTCATAATCAAACATATTTACCTCAAAATATATTGGAATGGACATAATCAAAAATTCAAATGCAAGTTCATGAAATTTTCATAACATTCATACATAATTTCAAATTGGTTACTCAATTTCTTATTCTAACCAATGTACTATAAAAACATGTTCAAATCCTACTAATTCTTATGAACTAAGGGCCGGTATTCAAGATCCGTAGGTGGGCAGTCATTCATATAATCTTGTAGATAGGGTTGAACGCCACTTTCAATCCGTGGATGATAGATTCGAATTTCGATTGCCACTATAATATAACAAGATATGTCATAATATATTACTGCTAATTGCTTACAATGGTGCGATGCATAATGAAGGAAACTCTACACAAATACAAATAGTCCTTTGTAATTTCTCATTTTGGAGAAAATATCCTTAGTTTTTTCACAAATTATAGAGTTTTTAACCAAATTAATTCAAATACCTGCAATAAAATGCCTCAACTTTCTGCAGAACTTGAACTTGCTCATTTTAAAACATACAAAAGCTATATTTTGAAATTTCCCAACATATGTCCTTTTTTCAACAAGAAATGATAGAAAACCAGTAGAAATTTCTTAGTTTCAATATTCCAGTTCAATTCACAAGCTTGTAGGGGCAATTTCTAGTAAATTTAAGAAATATAAGCATATAATTGAGAACTTAGAACATGATGAATATTATGTACGAAATTCATAACATGTGAGAGCATTAAATTAGAAATTTAGCACATGCTTAAAGCATAAATGCAGAAATATAGCTTGACAATATAAGGTATGTGAACCAATAATTTGAACTTTATAAAAATTGTAAAGAATGAGAGTGAGATTTCATCCATGTGAAGTATAAATATTTTGGCTACGAAAATGTGACATGTTTGAGCATTTGGAACACTAAATATTGAGTATAATAGAGAAAAATCAACAGTTAGAAAAGACGCTTAGGATGCACTTGCCTTGACTTCTAGTTAGCCAAAATCTTCTTGGATTCACCTCAAATGACCTTCTCTAACATTTTCTATTACAAACCCGGATCAAAGTAGATCTTAATAATAATTATGAATAATTATAACCCACAAAATTAAATCCAAAATATAAAATAATAACCAAAATAAACTCTAAATCTAGGTGTGACCTGACAATCCATCCAACAGTCCCGACAACAATAACAAATGATAATATTGTCATTCATTCACAGGATCCCTCAGGACAAATAAATAATTACGACTTGCTCTAAAGTATCGTAAGGAAAAGCGACAAACCAACAATACAATCAAACCACCAATCCTACATGAATCAACAATATGCATTACCAAATAACAAAATAACCCAACTGATCCCATGACAGTATCATATACTAATATCCGTCCATTTCACAATACCCTAAAATACAGCCGATACAATTACAATCTAAATACAAAACTAATATTTACCAAATATAAACAAAATTTTCATCAAATCCGCGTCCAAGCTCCCTGCAATGTATCTAAAGCCCATTAATTTGAAGAGATAAGAAAGAATGAAAATGTGAGCTGAAAGCTCAACAAGTACCAGTATATAATATATATAACAAACCAAAAAGTCCATAAACAAAATGAAGGAAATCAAAATGTATACAAAAGCCCATAAAAAACTAATATCCAAATGTCCGTAATATCATATCAACGTAAGTTTGAATGTGGTCTTGTACTTGAAAGCACAATCCGAAACAAAGATAAAAAGTTATAGATGTGCGAGACCAACTGGATTCCCAACTATGGGTGAAACTTGTGAATCTCAATCGAAGAATCAAATGTAAATCAATGCAAGTAAAACATATCGAAAATCTAAAACATGTACAAGTCGGAGAACCAAAGACTAAAATACTAATTTAAGGATGGGTTACACGTATTCCTAGTAATCTTAGACTATAAGTTACTATTTAGACTTGTTGGTGGGCTGTCTACATATTCTCCCTTATAGACGGGGACAAACGCCACTTTCTTTTGCCACTCGTAGATTATAGGTACAGTTCTTAAGTCTTTCTGAATATATTAGGATATTCGAATATATTAGTTCATTCGATTTATTACAATGGTTCTCATAAAAATACAACCGAGGAGGGTCTTTATATTACATATCAAAGCTCTTTTTATTTGGTAAAAAAAGGTTAAAGTTTCTATTCGAGAAGGTTAAATTATAAAACTTTTTCCTCAGGAAAGGTCACATATCGAATCACATAATGAAGATAAAGCCCGACCCGAAGAACAATACATGGATACCACATGCACAGCCCATATGCAAGTTTTCATTACTTTTTCTTTACAAATATACTTATACATAAATATAACATCTTAAAACATTTACCCATTTTTTACAATATAAATAAAATCCTCAAATAGTAACAAAACTAAAATAAAACCTCAAAACAACTGGTAAAATTGACATGCATGCATGAGGAAGTCAAATAGGGTAAGTAAACTAACTTGCATGTACATTATATCCGCCAAATATAAGCAAAAATATCTAAAAACGAAAAAAAACTAAGAATAAGGCGTATAGATATTTGCTTCAATCTCCAATCTAATAGATCTGATCAAAGGATACATCGAAATCACCTTTCTCCCCCCTCTTCCTTCTCCTTCTCTTTCTCTCTCTTTCTCCTTCTTCCCGCGCAAAATGACCAAAATAGTGCATACTGCTCCTTATATAGCCGAATCGACCCACAAGCACCGCGCTTGACCCCATGTACGCACAAGCACTGCCTTGGGCGCCCTTCGAGCGCACCTACCTGGGTTCCGCACTTGAGTGCCACTTAGACCCTCATCGGGTGCTCCCTAATCTAAAAAATGTGTATGAGCACGCATCAGGCAAGCCTCAAGTACCAATCTGCTTTCTTGCTCTGAATTTTTTTCAAGTCCATATTGCACAATTATTTTCGATATATCCAATTTAATCCAAATGAACTTATAATACAAACTAAATTGGATGGGAACTAGGTATTACATTTTCTCCCTCCCCTCTCTTCTCCTCTATATTTTTTCAAAATCTGGTAGAAAATAACCAAAAATCAGTTGGATTTAACTTTTATAAAAGACTAGCGCACTTGCGCTTGCAGTGTGCATCGGACGCCACGACAAAATACTGTTGTGCATGAGCGTTACTTTAGGAGTGCACTAAGCATGGACAATTTGTGTTGACTTTGACCTAATTTTTATTTACGAAACTTTATTTTTCTTAACTTAATTAAGCAATCTGAAACTCAAGCGCACATCGGGTATGAGCATTCTTGCGTATCTTGTGATGTGATACCGTAGACAAAGGTATAAATGTTGGGTGGTACCCGGTGTCCTTAGGCACGACTTCTCTACTTGGAGCACGCAGATGTATGCGCCAGGCGCCGGTCAGCAGGCGTTATTCAAACCGACGTGACCCAATTAAAATGTTGACTTTGACCTAATTTTTATTTGATCTCGAAACTTTATTTTTCTTAACTTAATTAATCACAATCAAAATTATAAATTGAAACTTGTACCTACACCCATCCAGTCCATCACTCATCTGTCACAACCTTTGGCAAAGAATACTTGATTGATATCTAGCATTTTCACCCCTCTGTGGACATGCCCCTCATCTGGTATCTTGTGATGTAAGGATATCCCTGGTTTGCAGTCAATTTTTCGTAGTGAACAAAGGTATAAAGGTTGGGTGGTACCAATCTGTGCATTAGGCTTGGAACACTGTATTTGTGAAATACATTAGGAAGTATAGCACCATAATATTTCAAGATCTCACATATTGACCCTACAAGGTTAGGATTTGCGTTTTAAAATGTGTCTGGGTTACATTGTTAACCATTGATATAATAGTTGGTTTGTTTCCACTACTGGAAAGTGTTGCATCCAAGCAGAATAATGGAAGTGAATTCGTACATCCAATCCTCAGTGCGTTTAAGGCTTTTTGGATGATTACGGTAGTCATATTTGTGGGTTGGCTATATGCTTCCACTTGAATGGACGTATGTTTCATCCTACAGAAGAAATCTGGAGTAAGAGATATCTGCTTTAACGTCCTTAGCTAAAGATTGTATAATTTTCTGCTCTGCATTAGCCTGACATTGAACAACTTTTTCAACTGCAGCCCCTATTTTGAATTCTCTGCCCTACAAACAAGCCCCTCCAAGTTGTCTCTCTCATTCCTTATCCTGCAACCAAAAGGTAACTTGCAGGATCTCCCTTATGAGCATCATTGGCTTGTGCCAGATTGAGGTTTAGCAGTTTTACGGTGCTACAACCATGCAGGGTTGTTCACTCAATGAGCTGGATGAGTAGTTCAGATCATGACTTCTAACTAATGTCCTCTGTAAATTGCTTGTAATCAACTCTGTTGTTCTGTTTCATGCCCCACAGAATGGATCTCCCAGTCAACATGAGACATTTAGTTTCAAGCATACCAGTCTTACTCCTAAATTGCTAAAACATCATTGAACTCCATATTCTACATCTCCAATTTCAGCTTTTGCATAGCTTTCACTGAGAGCCCCATTCTGCCTCGTGAAGTTTGTACTCAATGCAACATGAGGATTTAATTTACTATCTGCGAACAGTTTGTGTGTGTATGATAGGTAAATTCTGCTTTTCTATTTGCGTTCCAGGAAGCTTTTGGGGATCTTTTTCCGTTTTTGTTGTCACCAAATAAAATGCATGTTAAAACACAATTGTTTAAAAAAATCTATCTAATTCAAATCAGTAGCAGGGCATACATAGATAACCCAGGAATTAGAATGTTAGCATCCCTAGAAACCAAATTTTTTCAGACACCTCAGAAATGCTATAAAATTGCTAAAAGAATAAGAAGAAAATGCCTGTCTTTGCATTTTCTTTTTATGAAACCATCCATGCCAAAAGTTCAGCTTTGATAGATCCAGCCTAAACCAACTGTACTCCCATTAAACTACGAGCCATCTCATGGTGCAGGAAAATATAATTTACTGAGACCAGATTCCTTTTCTTTTTCCCAAAGAGCACCCAGATAAACGGGAATCTTTCCTCTCATTTGAAGATTGTCTGATGTAAGATTCTCTTCCATGTAGTTCCCCTAGCGAAAAAAAGATACTTTGGAAGGGCCTCCGCCCACAATTATTTAGATTATCTACCAAGGGAATGATCATGAAAAACCACTATTCACACTCATTCATCTTATGCTGCCATCTGTGTTATTTGCCGTAGCCCCCTTGCAGAGACCCATGCAGCTGCTGTAAAACTGGAAAATCCTGATTTCAATGATCACTGTAATTAAAACATTGTCCATCAATGCAGTATAATAGTCTCCATCAGGAGTTTCAGGATCAGTTTCCAATTTAGAAATACTTAAGAAAATTTTCCTTCGACACTGAAGCATGAAGCTGAGAGTCGTGCCAACCGAGAATCGGTAGCTTTAAAATATGAAGTAGGCGAACTAGTGGAAATTTTCCCGACCTTTTTGTTATACGCTAGACAAACCGAGACAAAATTGTTTCCACAAGCTCACTCCATAACCTTTGTTCATTATTTAGGGGACAATTGAAATGCCGGCAACCATATATTGCCTCAATAAGTCGTTTCTAAATTCTTCCTTTTCCTCAATGAACCTCCATAACCACTTGCCCTATGACAATTAAATGCCAAGAATCAAATACCAGGAAATTGTTTTCGCCAAACCCATCATAATTAATTGACATCTTAGCAACCACCCCAATTGATTAGATGGAACTTTGTGATGTCATTAGTGCTGCTCATAAAAGCTGTCTAACAAACTTTTTTATTCTTAGCTCAACCACTCTAGAGGAAATAAAGCAAGCAAATATGTAAGGACGCTCGATAAAGTACTCTGATAAGAGTCAACTTGCTGCCTTCGGATATGAATTGTTTTTCCGTAAGGATAGTCTCTTTTCAAACGTTTAACTACTGAATCTTACATGTAAGTGGCTTTGTACTTGGCAGCCAAAGCTTCAAGCAAGATTCCCGTCAACGGATGCTGACAAAAAGGTCGTAGGTGATCAAATACCCATGCTTGAGAAGTTCTCCTGCCTTTCTCTTAGATATGGAAACATTTCAAACAAGTAACTGTAACCCCAATGAGAGAGGAAACAGCTCAGATTGCAACCTTGAATATCTGCCATTCACTTGCATCAAAGTCTTCACCAACCCTAACTGCGTCAAGACCTGCATTATTCTTGGCAGTATTACCTTAGTCTGCACATAGTCAGTTGATAAATTGTTTACTTTTGATGGGATGAATTTGCAATTGGATGTGTCGATTCCTTAGAAAATCCTCGAATCCTCATTTCCAGGTGTGTTTTATTTCCTGCCAGCATCTCAACAAACTTATTTTCCTGCTCTGTCAACATAGTTTTATTGATTCTCTCATAGGTGTGATAGTCTATTTGATGTAGGGAGGGGAAGGAGAGGGGTAGGGACAAGAAAGAGAGATTAGAGGGTAGAGACAAGAAAAAGAAGAAACCAATGGAGAGAGGGAGGAAAAAAATCACAATACTTAATTGCAATCAATGTCTCAAAATATTCATCAATGTCCTTAAATAATAGAAGTAGGGGTTCTTATATAGAGAATCGGATGTCTAAAAAAATTGAAAATAAGATCACCACCAAATAACTCCTAATTGGGAAATATAATAAAAGAGAAATAAAGTCAAATCTTTACTAAATAAAAAAAGCAAATCTAATCTAATTAATAATCAAATCTGTTTTGAAAATAAAATCAAATCTAATTTGGAAGGCAAATCAAAGCAAATTTTCGTCTCGGATGTCCGCATCAATTTTTCTTGAGTGGTTGGAACTCGACTCCGTCGAGTTAAAACTTCTGTAATGAACTTCCCAATCACAAGCCGAGCAGCGGTGCAAGCGGCCGTCAATGTTGATAAACACGTGGGAGTGGAGCCGAAATCGAACTGAGCCACCAATGTCGCTTGAAGGAACAGGACTTGGGCTTGGAGATGTGCAATCCTAGGGACTCTGATAGAGTTGCAGCATACCGGGTCAAACTAGTGACGTGTCTCGCGAGCAATCCAAATAGTCTTGGGATCTATCCGACCAATCCATTTGACAAGGAAGCGCTGATTTGCTCCATCCCTGAGAGATATAAGATGCTCATCTAGAATAGTATCAATTTTATCGTTGTGTGCCGCGTGGGTGGAGATGTGTGTAGAAATAGGTGGAAATGCAATATGTGGTGCGTCGGGGGCACGTCAAAGGGATCAACTGATCGGTTAAAACCGAGAAAATTGTCAACATAGAAAGTAGTATCAAAAGGAGATAAAATATCAATAACATATGCAGTTGACCTGAATCGATGTAAAATTTTAAATGGACTAGCACCACAAGTATGCAATATAAAAACGGGCCCATATAGATGCCGCTGTGGTATGATCCAAACCATAACAGAACCTCCAATATAAAATGCAACATGGATTTTATGCATATCAGTGTGAAATTGACATGAGATATAAATTGTTTCCAAATATATATTGATCTCAATTTGTACGTCATGAAGATGTGATGCAAATATTGTGGCCATCATGGATGTACGAACATGTTAGGATATCGGGATAAGGCTTAATGGTTTTGAAAAGGCTCCGAGAACAATACCAACAAACACAATAGGTTCGATAATGGCTCCATGATCACATGCTGTGAGACTAATGATATGTAATCATTTTATCTCTACCACGACCTTTGTTCCATTGAGAGTCATTGGTTTTGGGGGTAAAGGATAGATGTGAATTTTCTTATCTTTGTGAAAAAAAGAATAGGAATTAGAACGACCTTTGATTGTGATATCCAAGTCGTATAACCAAGGGTGCCCGAAAATGACATGACCCACATCCATTGGTATAACGTCACACCAAATGTGATCTGTGTACTCTAAAAATCGAATTGGTATAAGACAATATTCTCTAACAGATATAAAAGATTTATCAATCTAAGAGACGTTGTATGGATTATGGTGTGGAACCGCTTTTAACCCTAAACAAGAGTAGTGTTAACGGAGACTGCATTGATACAATTACCGCTATCCACGATAATCTTGCAAGCCTTCTCATTCACCTTCATATAAGTGTGAAAAATAGCGTGACGATGTCAATTACTGACCTCTTTGGATTGTATCAAGGTACAGCACACAACGCCCCGAAAAGGTGAATCAAGGAAGGAAGAACAGGACTCTAGACAGGAGGAAGTATGCCGAATGTAGCTCACAAATATGTCAATGTCATCATCATTCAAGTCATTAAATTCCTCTAACTTGGGTTCATAGACTTGTTCTTCAATAGGTTCCTCATTTATTTCATTTTGTCCGTCAATTAATAAAGCTTTACTTAGATATCTGGAAGAAAAGTGTCCAAAGCTTTGACAGTTGAAGCACTGTAAATAAGAAGTTCTTCTCAGGGTTTTAACACCCTTTCCCTGGGCCTCCCTTGCAGGGAGATTGGTGGACAGAGGGGATCTTAAGATAGATTTGGAATTTGTGGTGGGAGTGTGCAATGTGGGTTGACGATACGATATTCTGGTAACTAATTCAAAGTCTTGGATCAGATTGTACGCATGGTTCAAAGTCGTAACTCTGCAGAGGACAAATTCTCTTCTAAGATCCTCGTGTAATCCTTGTCGGAACCTACTCAACGTCATGGCTTCGTCCCCAATGATGTGGCATCGAAAATCATCAAATTGAGCCACATATTCGGTTACAGATCGATTACCCTGTTGAAGGGTATTCCACTAGTCAAGTAAGTTGCTACTGTAGGAGCGGGGTAAATACTTCTTTTGAAGGCGTCGTTTCATTTCGGCTCAACTTCAAACAGGGGCGACATGACGCCTAGCAAGGAGGTTCTCAATGCTCTCCCTAAAATAATTGAGCATATCCGATCAACTTGAGACTAGCAAACTGAACTCTTCTATCCTCTGACACGCTATACCATTCAAATAAACGATTCATTTCTTGAATCCATTGAGTTAAAACTCGAGGGTCCAAGCAACCGTCAAAAGTAGGGGCATCCAATTTGGTATTTGTAAAGAGGTGGTTATCCGGATTTCTATCTTGATCATAGTGTCGGGGTCTGTAATTGCGTCTATGAGGGGCTTGATTGCCTTGTCTGCGTCGGTGAGCTTTGTTATGGGATGCACCAGAGTTGTCAGCATCTGATTAGTGAGGCCCTATTTTCAAAGTGGCAACTTGATTTGCGATGTCTAAATTGGTTTGATGGGTCGTAGCCAGATCAGTTTGAATGGCCATTATGTGATCCTGCAATTGTTGTTAGTAGGAAACTAATTAGGCTAATTATTGACTTAAAATTTCAAATTGATTAGAATTCATGACTAGGTCGGGGGTATTATGGTATTAGATATAAAATCCTACTCTGATACCAATTTGATGTAGGGAGGGGAAGGAGAGGGATATTATGGGAAATAATTCGACGAATTCACAAGTGCATTCAATACCAGTACAACTAATGGGGTTGAGATCAATAAACAATTGAAATAATCCAAGTCAATCAAAAAAAAATTTTTTTTTTATGAGATTTTGTATAGTTCAAATCATGCAACTAGTATTGTTAATATATTAAAATTATAAGCAAGAATCAATTGCAATAAGGGTGTGTTAAATGTATGGTAGTGAGAGAACGTGAAAGAATTTTTTGTTTTTGATAATAAAATGGCACACGCGGATAAAACTAAATACTATTAAAAATAAACAAAATATGATACCCAAAAAGAAAATGGAACAAACACACTGGAGATGATCTGAACCGCTTGTTGAAACTGCCTTTGAGATGATCTACTATTGTCGGAATTTTATCTGCTAGTGTTTTTTTTTCTCTTTTTTTTTCTCTCTCTCTCTCTCTTTTTTTTTTTTTTCTCTTTTTTGTCCTTTTTTTTTCACGCTACTGTTTTCACTGTTTTTTTTCTTTTCCTGCTGTTTTCTTTCCTCACTCGGGCCCCAAAGCCCACAGACACGCAGAGAGAGAGCAAAGTGGTGCAGCTGCTTAGGTGGTGACGACAGCACTCGCTCGGTCAGATGACGGCGGTGAAGGCGGCAGTGACAGCGACGACGATGAAGGCGGCAAAGAGGATGACGACAAAGAATTGGCACAATCCGATTCAGGACTTCTTTCTCTCTACTCTTTTTTTTTTCCCCTCTGGAGGATAGGGGAGGCTAGGGTTTTGGGTTGGACGGTAGAGGCTAGCGTTGGACGGTGGAGGTTGGGTTTATCTGGTGGTGGTATGATGGTGGTGGTCGTTTAGGATTTCAGGTGGGTTCGTAGTATGGTGGCTCTAGATTTGGGTCGGCGCAGGTGTTTGAGTTAGGGTTAATTTTGATTGTTGGTGGTGGAATGTGGGCTCTGGTTTGCGGTCAATTAGGGCTCTCTGGTGGTGTAGATGGTTGTTTTGGGTGGGGTTTGGCATGGCGGCTATCGGAGTGATGGTGGTTAGCGGTGACGTAGAGGATGGCTTGTTGTGGCGACGGGTTCTGCCTCCTGCTGTGGTGGTGGTGCTGACTACTGCTTCGTGGAATGTTTTGCCTCTTCGATTTCTCTGTTTCTTTGCTTCTTCTTCTTCTTCTTTTTTTTTTCAACAAGTCTCTGTTTTCTCTTTTTTTTCTCTACAAAGAACTTTTTTTTTCAACAATTTTTATTTATTTATTTTTCCCTACTGAGACAGAAGAGAAGAAAAAAAATTATTTTTTTCTCCACAAAATAATTGAAAAGCAGAAATTGATGATATATTGCTTACCGGAAGGAGATTTGAACGGGATGTGATGGTGCACTACGGCGGGGCGGCAGAGTCGTTAATGTTGCCAGTGAATGTGGTAGGTTGGACAGTGGATGGTGGGGTGGTAACGGAGCCGGTGGGGATTGGGATGTTATTAGTGGGGATGATGTCGTTGCTGGTGGGGTGGGGATGTTGTGAAAGGCAAAAAATAGGGTAGGATTTTATCTCTGATACCAATTTGATATAGGAAGGGGAAGGAGATGGGTAGAGATAAGAAAGAGAAATTAAAGGGGTAGAGACAAGAAAGAGAAGAAACCAAGGTACAGAAGGAGGAAAGAAATCACAATACTCAATTGCAATCAATGTTTCAAAATATTCATCGTTGTTCTTAAATAATAGAAGTAGAGGTTCTTATATAGAGAAATAAGATCACCACCAAATAACTTCTAATTGGGAAATAGAATAAAAGAGAAATAAAATCAAATCTCTACTAAATAAAAAAATCAAATCTAATCTAATTAATAATCAAAGCTGTTGTGGAAATAAAATCAAATCTAATTTAAAAGGCAAATCAAAGAAAATTTTCATCTCGGATGTCCGCATCACTGTATGTATTGCTAATCAACATGCTGTGAATGGATTAACTGATTTCAGATCTTTAATCTTGGGTAGGTGAGAAGCTTTTTGCTTTCATTGGGGGGTTAAACCCTTGACCTCACCTATATGGCGGTGTCTCCTGTAGTCATAGATCAGACGTCATTGTCTCAGCTAAAGAGCTATTTATTCTGTTAATTCTCATTGTCCACTATGCTACCGAGGAGTTGGCAAAAAATTGCATGAGGAAGTTATACATTACTGATAGTTGAAGCTATACTTTCTGCAGGCTGTGCCACTCAAATTCTTGCATGCACTCCTTGCGTACCTTGGTGATTCTGTTTCTATGAGTTTTGATAGACCAACTTCTGCTCTCAAGTCACCTTTGGCCGCATACCCACCTTCATCCTACCCTGGAATTGACACGCCATCTGAAGGTCTCATTAGATGGAAGTTACGACTGGAGTATTTTGCTTATGAAACATTGCAAGACTTAAGGATAGCCAAACTGTTTGAGATAATTGTTGATTACCCTGACAGGTAAATGTTCTTCTCTATCTGTTTGCTTGTTTTTTTTTCTTTAGGTGAAGGGTTGGTAATGACATTTTTAATGAAGCGTTCTTGCTTTTTTTACATTATCTGTCCAAAGATGAATTACAGCTGCAAAATTTCATCGTAGCAAATTAATCGCAAAGTTTAGGCAATGGTAGGACATTCCATAGAAAATTTTCTAATCCACTATGATGAATTGAACACATGAGACATTGATTGAAAAATTTTAAATTTGTTGGATGATTTATGCTTAGATCATGTCATGCATAAGTTAAGATCATTATTGCTAAATAAAGGACATGCAACAGAGTTTCTATCCTGTGTTCAATTTACTTGGAGTATATTTATCGAATTAATCTGTTGTGGTTGAGTCTTAAAGCAACGATAAAATTGCCCTGCTATGATCTAGAGGTTATGGATTCAAACGATGGAACCTGTTTGCAATGCCAAGTATATGATTGTCTATATCTAACCTTTCCTAAAATCTGTGATGTGGGATCCTCATACATTGGATGTCTCTTTTCATATTATTAAATCGTCCCCCATTATTTCTGTAAGCAACATAGTTCCATGGAGGACATATTTTTGCGTGCTTCCTTAAAATCTTCCAAATATTAACTATGTTTGTGGCACGGATTATGTTGCAGCGCCCCTGCGATTGAAGACTTAAAACAGTGTCTTGATTATACTGGACAATATTCCAAATTGGTGGACTCATTTATTTCTGCACTAAAGTACCGATTACTTACTGCTGGTGCCTCAACAAATGATATATTGCACCAATATGTTTCAACAATTAAAGCACTTAGGACAATAGACCCAGCAGGTTTATTCCTTGAAGCTGTAGGTGAACCTATACGAGAATATCTGAAGGGAAGGAAAGATACCATCAAATGTATTGTGACTATGCTTACTGATGGAACTGGTGGAAACCCAAGTTCAAGTACTGCTGGGGATAGCCTCCTTGAAGAAATTAATAGAGAGGAAGAAAATCAAGAGAATGTTGGTCTTGATGATGACACTAATATTGATGACAAGCAAGCATGGATCAATGCACAGCGGTATGTATGGATCATTGCCAAAGATTTATGTTATGTGCTGTGTGAGTTCCCGTAACACTTGCTTATATATTTCTCCCCAATTAGAAAGCATGTACTGATATAGCCATATTACTGATATACAGCGGTAAAGCATTTTGCTTCTGTTTGTACTCTATAATAATTGTTGGAAATATTGGTGTCGATATTGGTCACCAATATATTCATATTAGCCATATCATGCTATATGTATCAGTCTCGGATGTCACAAACGCAAAGTTTGTTTTCTTATGACCACATCAAAAGCGAGTTATGTGTTAAAATTTAAAAATTTGTAATAATTTATTTATCTATTTAAAGAGTTTTACTTAATTTTATCAAATTAATTTTGATATCCATTTTGGTCATTTGGAAATCTGTATTATTATACCTCTAGAAAATATGTGAATTTGGATTTCTTATAAGGTTTACGTATATATGTAATGAATAGATTTAAAATATCAATTGATATCGCAACATCAATAAATATTAATATTAGGGCCTTCTAGTATCGGCCTATATTTTCATCATGTCTATTGAAATGCTCGTTGTTTGTTTAAAACATTAAAATAGATGGTACTTGTACCTAACAAATTTCGGTGAGTGAGGGGGTCCAGTTTTTGTGATAGATAGGATTAACAACCCGTTATCCACTTTGATGAGTGAGTGATGTGACTTTTTCTTTTGGTGGCGGTCATATTGAGCATTTCTTTTGTGATATAGGTTTCTATAGACATCAGATAAATTGGTTTCATTTTGACTTAGAGACTACGGTTTCAAATCACAAAGGCAACCTCTTTGTATTAAGGGGTAAGGCTGCCTACCCCCCTTCCTAGGCCCATGTTGTGGAAGTTTCATATATTAGGCCATCCTTCTAGTTTAAAAATCCAAACATAAAAGAAATACAACAAGAATTGAAAGAACTATAAAACTACCTTGATCTATCACAACCCCTCTTCTAACATGACCTTTGACTTGTTGAGTCCAACTCCTCAACCAGCAATTCACCTCTTTAAAAATTGGTGCCACCTTGTTGCTGGTAAACAAGCAGTTCTGGTCCAAATTTGTCTCAAAATGGCACTTCCACAGCAGGTCTTTGGTGATGCCCAGAAGCATGAGGCTCAAAAAGGAACAGACCTGCTGTCATCATTGGCACAACTTCAATCCTTTGGTGCCAATAGGTGCATTCTATGAAGAAATCTCTTTTTCAAGTGTTCAGGGACATCCAGCTAGTGTTATACATGTGAACCAACACATTATTTTTTTTTGCACCTTCTCAAAGCTCTCTAATGTCCAACTCTGGCCCAATTTCTCAGTGGATAGTTGTTGGAGCTATTTATGATGCTGAAGGTTTAGGTTAGAAGTTGATAGAGTCAAGAACATCCTATGGAATTTCTTCTAGAAATAATTTCTAAAACCGGTGGGGCAAATTTGAGCTCTACATGGCAAAGAAATTTAGCATTTACTCCTACAATTTTCTTTTCCATTGGCTAAAACATTGATGCCTTCATTTGTAAATAGTATGGATGAAAATATTGGTATTTGTATTGGTCATAACCATATCAATATCAGAAAGTCGTAAATTGACATGGAAAATCATAAGCATTTTTAGAAATAATTTCTGAAAATCGTAAATTGACATGGAAATATCGATCAATATTTTAAATATCAGCCAATATAGTAACATATTGTGATATTATTGAGGTATCTGGAAATATCGGTATGGGGGCCAATACCATTATATATCGGACGATAACTGAAATATTGGTCAATGTTTTTATCTATAATTTGGAGTTATTTGGGGTTGATGTGGGTGGCTGAGGTCAATACATTGGAAAATATAAGGTATGGAAGTTCTCAAGAGTAGAATCTTTGAGGTAGCATATTCCTGAAGAAGCTGAAAAATGAGGTTGGGTCTTCCCATTGAAGTTGTTCTGGATATCCATTAACTGATTTATTTACTAAGAGACATCCTTGCAAAGATAGATACTGTAGATAATAGGGGGAGTTTGTGTAATTATATGTAGTTTGTGCAAATCAGATTAAATTGATGGATCATCTCTTGTCAAATAGAGTATCTTGTGTTCTGTGGGATACATGTCTAGGTCATTGGGTTAAATTTTGTTTGCAACCAGCCTCATTTGTTGAGTTGAACAAGAGGGTGGCTAATCAGGAAGAAAAAGGAAACAATAAGTGAGTTAATTTTTGTGTAGGAATTGCTTGCATATTTGAAAGCATAGACTTTGGAGAGTATATTCTTGTTTTGCTTTATGAAAGTTGGGGTGGATATTTGTGAGAGTACAGTGAAATGCCAAGTTTCCCAATTTAAACTCTGTGGTATTGAAGGTGAATTTTGGATCTTTAAAAAAAAAAAAAAAAATTGCTTGTGTTTTATGTCTTTGGTTCTCCCTTGTAATGTTTTCTTGAACAGATTCAGCATTTCTTGGGTAAATTTCTGGCTATGTTTAGGAAAATTGTTGCTGCTTGATGGAAAAGTTTGAAGGCTTTTTGAAGGATTTCTGGGATGTACAAAGATGCTAGAATTTGAAGGGGTAAGGCATGATTTATGTAGCGCATGAGGAGAGAGGGAAGCAGTGGTTCCCAAAGTAGATGAAGGCTCTTCTTTCTATTTTTGTTCATTTATCGTTTTTGTTGTCATGTGTGCGTCAAAATATTGTATGTCGTCCCCAAATGGCCATTAACATTTAATGTAGATGTTCTATTAAGTGACCTCTCTGATAAGCACTGATTTAGATTGTTGTATTTGATAAGGAAACTGCATGTATAAAATTTCTGGATGAAAGAAAAGATGATGATAAGACCATTAAAAGAAGTTGGTAAGTATAGGGATGAACCATGTTTAGTCCAGTTTTTGGTGAAGCTGGAGTTTTTTATTGTTTATTATTGTTCTTCTTCCCTGGAGGGTTTCTTCTCTTGCAGTTGGGAACCTGACCCTGTGGAAGCAGATCCTATGAAGGGTTGCAGGAACCGCCGGAAAGTTGACATACTCGGGATGATTGTTGGGTTAATTGGTTCAAAGGATCAGCTAGTTAATGAATATCGTGTTATGCTGGCCGAAAAGCTTCTGAACAAATCTGATTACGATATTGAATCTGAGATACGGACCTTGGAGCTTCTTAAGGTAGGTGGTTCAAAGCATCAAACTTTATGAACTTCGCCTGCTTTGTGAGATCCACCAGCTGAACTTGTGCAGCTGCTAGTGCCTAACTGTTTGCTGAACTTGAGATTCTTCATGTTAGAGTTGAATTGTCATTTTGGCAGATACATTTTGGAGAGAGTAGCATGCAGAGGTGTGAAATAATGCTCAATGATCTGATTGATTCCAAAAGGACAAACAGTAATATAAAAGCAACTTTACCCAAGCTATCTAAAACTGGTAATCTGCAAGATTTGTACTTGTCAGACAGGCCTATTTTGTTGCATTGGGGCTTGCTATTGGCAGTCTTTTAAGACAATTTTTAATTCCAAGATATTATTTTTGTCACTCTCTGGAACTCTCTTGTAGCAGGCAGTGATGTGGACAATGAGCTGTCTCTGGATGTTCTTGATGCTACAATAATATCTTCAAATTTCTGGCCAACAATCCAGGTATTAAAGCATCAAGTATTATCTGTTGAAATGAAAATGAGAGAAGACTGTAGGATGTACTACTATCTTGAATACTTCTAGGGACGTCAGAGATTTTGTTTTGCTGGCAAATTCTCCACTATTTTTTAAGCTGTTGGTTTTGCTATGATTTTGCTGAGTTTATTTGTTTCTATAATTTCTTTCTGTATTCTTATCAATGCTTGCTTTTTCATTGGCAAATCTCAAGATATGAGTTATAGCATGGCATTTTTGTTGAAGAATGTTGCAATTGTCTGTGGATGCTAATTCACAGCCAGTTTGATTCACTAAGGTATCTACTTCCAAAGTTCTGGAGCAAGGCTGATATTTTTGCTGCTCAAAGTTTCCGCTGGAATGGCATAAGCTATTTCATGCAATAGAAGGCAATTGCTAGTATGCCTACTACTCAAATGGCGAGGAAAGAGGGCGCTACTGGTGCAAGGCAACCAAATTTAGTCAAGAAAATGGCTAAGTGATATTGAGTCTGATGAATCACTATGACAATGTTGCTAGGGTTTCTACGACAAGTTGATGTTTTGAACACCAGCTACCTAAATACAACATGGGACCTAGTGAGATGGAGAGATGGGAGGCTTGGGGGTGAGATGAAAGGAAGATTCTTCTTGATTGACATTCATGGGTAATGATTTTTGTTGCTATGTGGAGAAACATATTCTTTCAATTGAATTTGATCCTTGGTTCAAAGTCTGATGCTTTTATGGGATGGGAGTGACGTGTCACCTCAATATAAAGGTTGGAAAACTGTGATTTCTATGGTCATATAGATGCATCAAGTCTGTGGCTTCATATTTGATGATGAATTTCATTCAGTGAAACTTGAAAACACCTTGTTTTGGTCATTCTCTATTGTGCGAAGTTTTTTTTTTTTTTTTTTTCTGATTTAACAATAAAATTCTCTTCAATGAATCTATTAAATGTGATGATGAATTGTTTTCAATGAAACTCGAAGGTGTTACCTTGCTTGTATCAGTCTTCATTTTCCATTACCATTGGGGCAAGGTTTATTCAGTTTACAGTTAGAACTTAGAAGAGAAGGGTGCCAGTGGCTTGTGAGAATTCTGGAAGAACTGGCAATGAATGGCTGGGTTAAGTTTGTGTTTGATTTTTGCAATGATTATGTTAACTTACTGGTGAAAGTGGTATTCAATTACAAAATTTTCAAAGAGGTCCTTGTCAAGGATGGTTGAACTGTAGAAAATATGGTGTGCATTTTTTGCCTAGGAAAGTAGCTGTTTTGTTGTTGATAGAACTTTCTACTGCTTCTATTGTGGCACTATATGAGGAGAGCTTTTAGGAAAGTTGATGGACAAGATGGGTCTGTTCGTCAAAGAAATCAGTTGCAGCAATGTCTACAAAAGATGGCAGTTATTTCTTTTCATTTTATTGTCCACTCTTTCAAATCTCTCAGGATTTTACTATAGTGTTGTATGGAGGTACGTATGTATCTGCATTTTCTCAATGAAATAGATGGTTCTTTTAAGATGGAAATGCATATGGGAAAAAGCACTCTCTTTCAAATGCCTAATTCTTTCTACTTTTTCTTCAGTATGTTTTGCTCCTGGATTCTTATCTGTGGAAAATTTTTATTGCGCTTTATCTGAAGTTGTTTGCACTTCTTTAGCTACATTTTCTACAAAATTTGCACAAAATTTTATGTCTAGAAAAAATTTACTGCTTTGTATCCAAAATTTGTTGCATTTAAGCAATCTTGTTGAGTATTTACAGGATGAACCTCTTAGTATCCCTGGACCAGTGGACCAGCTTTTATCAGATTATGCCCAAAGGTTTCATGAAACCAAAACACCTCGTAAGCTAATGTGGAAGAAAAGTCTTGGTGTAGTCAAGGTTAGAAGTTAGATTTATGAGTTCTTTCACTGTTTGCTAGATATTTTCTCCTGTGCTCTTCATTGTTCTTGCTTTCTGGTTTTGTAATAGCTGGAATTGCAATTTGAAGACAAAGCAGTCCAGTTCACTGTGGCGCCACTGCATGCAGCCATTATTATGCAATTTCAGGATCAAACTAGGTAAGCATGGAAAATTCTCCTCTACTGAGAGATTCATAAAGTAACACTTTCATTCCCATGATTGTTCAGTTGGACATCCAAGAATCTTGCAGCTACTATTGGGGTACCTGTTGACATACTCAATCGAAGAATAAATTTCTGGATAAACAAGGTGCATATGCTTGATGAAAATCTAAATGTGTAATGTGGAATATTGCATCATTATGTGTTGTTCATATATTTCTTTCGAGCTATCAATTTTTCTCATGCAGCAATTAGTTTGTTCTGTCTGTTGCAGCACCACATATTGTGATTGGTAGAGTTTTCTTCCACTATTTTAAGAACATTAAAGCAGTGCTTGCTCCAAAGAATTTTTGCCGCTTCATTTGCGAACTAAGGACACCAATAACACATCTATTCCTGCATGTGTCCACGTTCTGTTTAGCAGTTGTAACTGTTACTCTATTAGATGGCTCAGCAATATTGGTCCGAATTTTGATACTCTATTACAAGGCACATAACCTATTAGTGGTGGTAGAGAAGCAGCAGGTTACAAAATTGTAGTCTCCTTTATTTGTTTCACCCAGGGCATTCTCACAGAGTCCATTGGAGAAGATTTCGATGACCACATCTTTTCCCTCGTGGATGGTATGGCTGACTCTAATAAAAGTGGTTTTCATGTGGGTAACAATGAGGAACTTTTGATAGGCGATGTGGATGGAGAGAGATCAGTGGTGTCTGTTGAGGATCAACTACGTAAAGAAATGACAGTTTATGAGGTATGTGGTAGGAGATATGTCAACATGTTCTTTGTGATCTTCAATTTTCACGTCATTCACTATGAATGGCATTAATTATGATTGCCCTAAGCAAATTGCAATTCTATTTTGCTGTTAATGTTGGTTGCTTCTGTAATTGTTGTATCAGAAACTATCTAATTAGTAGCTAGATTGCAAGTAAAGAAAGTTGATACATTTATATACATAGATCAAAACAAAAATCTGGATCTGGCTATAATACATATGCATTGAAATACAGAAGTTGCACTTGAAGCAATTATCTTTAGAAGCACATTTCTTTTGGATATTCATCAAAAGAAATGAGTTTTCCACTTTGTATATGTATATTTGTTTACAGATACAGTTTTTCTAACGTGTGTCTTAAGGTGCTGGTTTTGGAAAGTGAATGCACATTTAATTTGAACAATTGTTTGGTGAATTGTGATTTTGCCATTAATGAATTCTTTTGTTTCAGTTATTGTGAAAGAAAATTTTGATATTAGATATACCTTACACACTAGAAAGAACCTATATATATACTGATGTTTATATATGAATGAATGTAGATGTACTTATCTGTTTGTATTGGACATAGGAAGTACACGATTATTTATGAGCTGCCCTTGCATTTTCCAAGAGTTGTCTCTTCATAGAAGCTGCATCACTCAATTAGAAAAGAATTAAAGCAGTCAAGAATAATAAGTTTGCATTTGGACGTGCCCTTTGATGCCTAAATTTGACAATTGTGTGGAACATGATTCTCTTTGGTCTGAGATCATTGCATTCTGATTGTTAAAACCAGGGTTTACTAATTTCTCAAGATAATTGATTGCAGAATTTGGAGCCCCCAGATTCTGGGTTTGAATTCCACCTAAATATGCATCCTTGAAATTGACAGAGGCATCAGACCCCTCGTTACAGTTCTTCCATGTGCACCATGCCACCAACACCATATAAACTCTGCCCCGTAAACCTACATTTTCTAGTCTGATAATGTTCCCTTTATACATTCTAGCGACATCTCCTCCTGCTTCTGTGCCTCCACCAATTGGGCACTCTCAGAGTGGCAAATTTCACTCTTAGTTACTACCATGGCTATTTGGTCAAGCAAGTAGAAACAAGTTTTAGTTGTACAAAAATTTGGGCTGGTTAAACCACTGTGCCACAGCCGCTGATTCATTATTGCTCTGTGATGTCCCAAAATGTGCAAATATTAATCTAAGAAGCCATGGAGCCAAACCACTGAATTGGTTGACTAGATGAGTTTTTGGGGTTTTTGACTTTGGGGATTTTATTTCTCTGTGATATGGGTTCAAGTATCGTTTTTTATTCTAAAAAGTTGGTTGTTAATGTTAGGATTCGTGAAACACACATGACATTGGCCTCCGGAAACAAACTTGAATCCCTCTGTTGGTCATCGGCTACCAAATATTGTGAGAGTACAATGAATAACAATTACTCAATTAAATACACAAAGTTAGTAGAAAATCCTTCTCAACTAAGAAAAAATTATAAGACAAATTCCAAAAAAAATCCATTGTAAAGTTTCTGGTTATAAAAATAACCCCTTCGAAATCCTTTGATAACAATATGTGTGAATAACTGGTTGAATATAACCTTAGCACTTCTAGCAACCCACCATATAAGAATATATTAAGAAAAATAGTAATTAAATAGTAATATGTCTTAGAAATAATATTTGAAAAATTTACCCTAGTTTGGCAGAGAATGAAATTTGATCAGACCTTAATTAAATGCCGAATATCTTCTTTTCTCATCATTTCATGTGTGTCCATTGTGTCAAATGATATCTTTTTTTGACCTAAAAATCGCAGAGCATTTTAAAGCCAAAGGCAAAAACTGCCTTACGAACCTTCTGCTATTGGCGAATGAGCGCCTTACAGGTGCAGTTTTCCTGTGGCACTTCAACCATTCGCTCCTGTGAGTCCTCACACCAAATCTAAGCAAGCTTTTAAATGATCTATTCATTGAGAGTGGAATTTATAAGTGACCACAAACGTAATAAACTTCTCTTCACAACATTGTGGGAAACTCCTTGCCATTCCAACGACTGTCATTCCTTGCCCTTTGGCAACTTTCCTCCATGGGGATCCCAGTGTTAGTCTCTACATTTGAATGTCACCTTCTTTCGCTATACCGAGACACTTGGAGTATTTCCACTTTCCTTGGACACTTTCACATAGGTAAGTTACTCTTTTTTACAAACCTCCTCGAAGTATTACCACCCCCTTCGACACCTTCACATAGGTAGGGTCGCTCTTCCTTACACCTTCTCAGTCTCTTCTCACCGTTTTGACTAAACCTTCTATTAGTCACCTTGACATTATCTCGACAATTGAAGCCTCCGTTGGTCTTTGCCAAATGTCATGCAGAAGCCCTTTTATCAAATTTGCCGGTTGAAAGCAAATTCAATTGGACATCTGGTGCATGCTGCACCCCTCTCACCAAGAGCTCCTTCCCATTATTTGTCCACAAGCAATCATCCTTGATGCTAACAACTTTAGACTAGTTATCGTTTCCCATCTTCAATACTCCGTAGTATCTGAGCTTATAAGAGGTGAAGGACTTCTTCGATGTCAAATGAAGTGAGGATCCACTATCCACCATCCAACTCGTCTTTTGGCCTATGAAACTCTGTGTTTTACCCGTGTCAACAACTATAAGGTCTCTATAAGTAGCGATAGATGCCCAATCATTGACATTATGATTCCTCCTCTCTTGTTGCTCGATATCCCCTGCTTTCTCATGCTTCATGTTGAAGCAATTCGTTTAATTTAGCCCATTTTGCCATAATGATACTATTCTATGTCTTTGAGTTTGAATTGGCTGTTACTCCTTTTCGACTTACCATTTCTCTTTGTAGATCTCTCGTGCCCACAACCACTAGTGGACACTAAGGTACTCTACTTTCCCGAAACCTCATTACTTTCCTTCTGTCTAAATTCTTTTATAAGCAAAAAAGTTGTGATCTCATCAAGATTAAACATATCATTCTTGAATAATAGCGTTGTGATAACATGATTGTATAAGACTGGTAGCAAATTTAACAATGCCAATGTCTTTTATTTGATTTTCTCATCAAGCGAGGACATTTGTATTAAAATTTGATTAAACTTGTCCAAATACTTCTTGAAGTTTCCTTATTCTGGCAACTAGAGGTCATAGAATTGCCTCTTCATATGCAATTTTGTCATCAAAGATTTGGCCTTGTAATGGCCTCAAGTTTTATGTAAACTGTCACTGGACCCATTAAGCCAATCATTCTAATGTCTCGCCCAGGTCGAAAGGGTTCTAAGCCCTTGCCCATGCCTTTTACCCTTAATCTCATCCATTGTACATGAAATATAACTTGATTGTGCAATTAACAAGATCCTTTATGTTTTACCACTCATCCTTTTTTTCTAATTTGTCCTCCTCTCTTCAATGCTTTAATCGTTCTTTTTGGGTTAAAATATTTTTCACTATTTCTTATCAAAGAATGAAATTATTTTGCTTATTAAATTGCTCAATATAAAATGTGAAGCTCTTTGACGTTGATGTCATCAAATTGTAGTTTTTATACACCGGAAAAAAACCTATATTTACTGGGATTCACTAGTAAACATGCATGACATTGGTTGGGGGAGCGAAATCAAATTGGAATCTCTTCATCAATCATCGGCCACCAAATACCGTGAGTATAATGAACAACAATTATGTAACCAAGCATATAAAATTGGACAGTAAGTATTGATGTGAAAAACCTTTCTTAACTAAAAGAGAAACCATAGAACAAATTTTGAAGAAATCTAATATAAAGTGTCTGCTTACAAAAATAATCCCATTTGAGATCTCTTTATAATCCATATGAATGACCATTTGAATACAACCCTAATACTTTTAGTAACCCATTAGAAAAGAATATATTGAGAAAATGAACAACTAAACGGTAATATGTTCTAAAAATAATATTAAAGCAACGTACCCGAATTTGGTGAAAAAGGGAACTCAAATCGGACATCAATGATTGCTGAATGCCTTCCTCCTCACTCATATCTCATTTTCTCTTTGTGTAGCACCCCTTATGTCAAAAACCTTTTTTATCTAAAAATAATGCAAGATTTTTATACCTAGGACTAGCGTTCCAACTTTAGAGGGAAAAAAAATCCTTTGCACACCTTTTGCTATCAGTGCACAAGCTCCCCATTAAGCACTGATCTCACGCCCTACTACAATCCTTCGCTCATGCGAGTCCTTGCAACAAACTTGAACGAACTTCTAGATGACTCGTTCATTAGGAGTGGGACTCACAATGGAGCAACCGAAAACCCAATAGTTAATACAAAGATATTCTCATTTATTTTCCATTGTCCTCCATTGCATTGCCATCAATATAAATCCTTAGGCCATTCTTTCCTTGCTCTATAAGCAGGATAATTTTTACTTTATAACTCTTAATAGGAAAAAGGGCACTGCATTTTGGTGAGGCTTTTTACAGGAGTGCTCTCTCTCAAAGGTGGACATGAATTCGTATTAATACTTTCTCCTTTAACAAGATTGCTTACTTAGAATTTCGTTTATCTTCCTGTGGATATTCTTTCATTTCTATTCATTTTTTCTAGTGGCAACATTAACCCAACACTTTCTAATGCCATGTGAATGCTATCGGACTATGCTAGCAAAATATTTCTTTGGAGGATAATACTAAAACAATAGGCAGGGTAGTTAGAAAAGAATGAACAAATTGATTGTTACAGAATGGCTATTCTTCACAGTTGCTGAAGGCCATGATATGGAAGGGAATGGATCACTCAGTCTTCTATTAGGGGTTAGTGCACGAACCACAACTACAAATTTGACACATCCACTGCCTACCTACCATTTAGGTGGCACCAGTGGCTTGCCTTTGTGATTCAGGGAAGGGGGAGAAGTAGGGGAAGGGGAGGAGAAGAAATTTGGAGAGGGGAAAGAAACAGGAGGAGGAGAAACAGAGAGAAGTAGAGATTAATAGAGGAAAAAGAATTGCAATCACTCAAATTTAATTCAACCCATCAATGCCTCAAACAATAAAGTTTAGGGTCTTTATATAGGAAAACTCTTTTCCTAGGATAATTTAAAAATAAATATAATTTTCTAATTAAATATGATATAATTTTTTAAAATAAAAATAAAATCTTTTAAATAAAATAAAATCAGATGAAATAAATTTTTTTCTAGTCAAATCAAATTAAATCTTTTCTAATTTGAAATATCCACGATATCTGCGTCACTTTGTATCTTGTAATCAAGAGAGCCAGCATTTTTACGCTAAAACTTCCCTCTTTTCATAATAACCAAGTAAACGTCATCTACACCTCTAATCACTTATCTACCAAGTATGTTCTTCTCACTCTTCGTCTCTCTCGCTTCTCCCTTTGGGGTTGCCCTCTCTCTGATCACATTCTTTCACTGAATCAGCAGTTACCTTTGAAACATCACCTTCTTCTTTTTGTTCAAGAGTTGCTAACATGTCCATTATCTAGATTGTCACTAAAGAACCTGGTGGCAAAAAGGTCAGGTAGATTCAAGTGACTCATTATTTTCCTAAAACGGCAACAGTGCAACAGCCCATGCCATTTTGCTTCTCATGGCATAAGTTTAATCAGTTACTTCTATTCCCTCTGGAGTTATTTTCTCGTTCAGTGTGAATCGAGTTTGTTAGTGAACAGGAAATTGATGTATATCAAGGTTTTATTTTCTTATAGGTTGTCTAATCCTAATGTTCCCTTTGACCATTGGTTTCTTGTATCCAGCTTGCAAGAAATATTTGAAGTATGGTTACTAAATTTTCTAATTCAAGTGAGGCCTTTCTATTGGCCTTCCTCACCTCCCACTCCAAAAGGGGAAAAAACTCGAGCTAAGCCTTTAAAATGATTCTGTTATGGTGGCAGAGTTGTTAACATCTATCCATTTTTGCAGCCTGGTTCTTCAGAATGCCTAAACTTATTTCTGATTGAAGACTGTTTGTGAGTCACTTTGAATGCCATCAGGAGTGACTAATGATATTAATATTGTGTGGGAGTGGCTGATTTTTGTTGGGGAAGTTTTCCATGGTTGTTTGGAAGCATGGCACTAGGACGACCATATTCTACATAGTTGACAATATATATTTGTGTCTTTTAAATTGACTGCAAAAGATTTGTTGCAAATCGGAACCTATCAAGGAATTATCGGCCATATATTGCGGTATCGGTAAATATCAGAATAGGGAGACCCAATACCTATATATATCGACTAATATTTGGCTTAAATGATTATTCAGAGTTTTAATTGTTGGAACACTGAAAGTCTTCCATTGGAAGGCAATTGGATTTTTCACGAGATTTCTCGCTACTCATGCCAAGCGAATACCAAGAATGATTATTTTCTTGAGACTTGTGCCAATTAGCTTGAATATAATGCAAATTGCCGAGAGGAAGATGTTACATTGGCAATTTTAGGATGAAACTCAAAATTTGGGCAATCCTATGATAGTTTCTCAAGTTCCATATTTTTTTCTCGGTTGTCATGATGACTTTTTGCTGCTAAAAACAATGCAGTTGAAAAAAAAAATAATAATGACAATTCCAATTTCATTTACATATCTGCAGCTTTTTCTCGTTGTCATATCATATTGATTGCAGAAATTTATCATGGGGATGCTCACAAACTTCGGCAGCATGGCATTGGATCGGATACATAACACTCTCAAGGTAATATTATTGTTAGAAAAGCTTCAGTAATTATCTCTTCTTTTGCTCAAACAACAAAACTAAGAACAATTGCTGCAGATGTTTTGCATTGCTGATCCTCCATATGACAAGTCACTGCAGCAGCTGCAGAGCTTCTTATCCGGTCTGGTTTCGGAAGAGAAGTTGGAAATCAGAGATGGAATTTACTCACTGAAGAAGTAATGCGCTCATGCGTTTAACTAATAGTACAATATGGCAGCTGGTGAGAGTTGATTTTAATGCCTTCACCTCCATACTTGTCTTCTATGTTGCTTTATTTTCCACGAGAAAGTTGATGATCATATTCTAACAAGCATTGACACCAGCACATGATACAGAAATAATATTGTCACGTTGCCACATTATTTATTTAAAAATGAGGAAATGGTACACTTTTGACCAATTAACTAAAATCCGTAAATTTGTTAATAGCATGAAAATGTATGTTACGGGCCTAACTCTAGGAATACATTTCCTTATCGGGCCTAATTCCTTTTCTCCTTTTCTATTTCTTGTTTCCCTTCCTTCAGTTTCCTTATTCCCCTTTGCTGTTTTCTTATTCTGTTTTTGGTTGGTTGCTGGTTGGTTTCCAACGGATTCAGTTGGTATTTTACTGTATATATAAAGGCTGGTTAGAATGATAAAAAGTAGAAGTTTTTCCCTCGTCTCACTCTTCTGCTCCCTCTCTACTTTCCTCTCTCTTAGTCTTTTCTCTCTGTCTTTTTTCTCGTCTTGTCTTTTCTCTCGTTTTCTCTGCTTGAACTCCCATTCCCTTTCCTCAATTTTCCTCTGTTTTCTATGTTATGTTTGAGTCGCACCTGTGTGCATGTAACATTGGTGCTCTCATTGTGATAAAGGCAAAAGAGATGACGACCAAAGACTAAGCGCTCGAAGCTTCCATCGCAAGGATGTCGAAGGAGGTGAAGGGAATCTCGGCGACTGTCCGGCAACATGCAGCAGGCATCGCTGCCATTAATGCCAACACCGAGCATATCTAGCATTCCCTTGCTAAAATCCATCAATCGTTCAATAGAATTGCATGAAAACCTAACTTGCCAGCGAACCCTTCACCATTCATGGTTTCTTCCTCTGCTACTTTCTATCTTCCCACCCAACCAGACACCCAAATCACTCTAAACCTTCATTTACCCCAATTTGAAATTCCTTCCTTCGCCATGATCGTACAACCACATGTAGCTCGAATCGCCACCACCACTGCTTCCACCAAGTTACAAATCCAGCAATTCCTCAATGAAATCCTACTCTAACTAACCCAAATCGAATGACAGGCCTTGCCTTTCACCTTTCTCACCATTCACGACTTCCACCTCTGACATTTTAGCCTAACATGCTCAAACCTCACAATCTTGCTTTACGCCACAATATCGATGCACAAATCGCCTCCCATCTTCATTTGCCCAAGCTCGAAATTCTGTTGTTTTTTGCCAAAAATCTTATTTATGCTGGTGTGGAGTCAATAATCGTATGCGATGAAGTAATTGTGGAGTTGCGGGACTTGTCTAGCGACCTTGTGTTTTTAGAGGATGACTTGGAAAACACTCTTGTTCTTGCTTCTGTTGAAATGTCGCCAGAGCTGCATAACTCTGTGAGTGTTTCTACTTAACAACTGACTACTCTTTTCTCTTGATGAGGATATTACAGATTATGATATAGATGAGAGGGGTGGTATTGCCACGCCAGTGAAGCAGCCTAAGGTATTGCAATTCACAACATTGCATGAAGCGCTTAAGGATTCTGGTGATTTCCTATTACATGATTTTTCTAAACTTGATCGCCCAACTCTCCTACATTTTGCATTTCGAGTTTTGGATAAGTTTATATTGGAGTTGGGTCGCTATACTGTTGCTGGATCAGAGGAAGATGGCCTCAAATTGATTTCATTTTTCATCTGTCTAAATGATTTCATGGAGTCTATCTCCACTGAATCCTTGAAAACCCGTAGCTTCAGGCCCTTAAATTCAAGAGTTGTTGTTGCAACTACCATGTCTATCAACCCTCTACTTTATATTGAAGCTCCTTAAAATTATGCAAGCCCTGGGACAGTGAATGTATTTGATGATACCTCTTGGGAGAATTTAGATGTTGTGGTCTATGCCTTGGATAATGTTAATGCCAGATTCTATAACATTGATCACTGCTTGACTTGGGTTTCATCTCAAAAGAGTATTGTATCATCAACTGACAGTAATCTACAACAAAGCCGTGATAGGACCAAAGAATTTCCTACTTGTTAAGGCCGAAGTGGAAGACTGCTAACTCTAATCGAGAGAAAACCATGGATTGCCATAGTCCTGGATAGGGCTTAATGTCTGCCTGTTTTAAAGCACAAACTATTCCTTTAAATAGTGATGATATTGAACGTGTGTTGAGAAGGGAAATTATTCTGAAGTGGGCGGCTGCTGATTGTAGCGGCTGCCACGAGAGGGGTGGGCAATGTGGATATGATCAAAATGTTTCGTTATTCCAGTGTTTCTGTCCTGATAGGTTAATGACATTCATTATTATTCCAAAGTTTCTAGAAAATTTAAATGGGGTCTCACCCTTGGGATGGCCATTCCGGGAGGGATAATCGTCATCGTTGCCCTCGTCGTCTTTCGGCACCATGACAACATTATGTTCACTAATGTTGCTATCAAAGATCTTTTCACGTGGTCCTTCTAACCCAGATATTGAAGAACAGAAGACTTGTTGCTCGTTTTGCAATCTATTGGACAAATTTGCGGATTCATGGAGTGGTTGTTTTTGCTGCCAAAATCTGATCAGAAGAAAATCTGATTCCAGAAAGATTGTTTTTGCTGCGAAAATGGGCCTTGCCTTGATGCTTATTTTCATCCTGATTTTCTTGAATGAGCCATTCAAAAGCATTTGTCGTTATTCTGTTTGGGCAATTCTTACGGTGGTGATTGTCTTCGGATTAAGTATAGGGGCAACTCATAGTAAAGGATTTTGTGCTACATATTTGAAGCTTTATCCTGTTATTACTAGATTTTTGCTCATTGCACTAGGTGCTGGTGTTGGCGTGGGGATAAACACATGCATTGACCCAATTTGGGCTGGTGTGGATTTGCACAACTTGGTAGTCAAGAACTTTATGAATGTCGCTGCTTCCATAGAAGGTTGTGCCAATAAATACCGGAGATGGAGTGAATATAAAAGGATGCTAAGGTATCCCTGGAAGAGTTACATCAAAGTAAGCGGTGCACTGAGGCATTGTGCAATTATGGTTATGGCTTTGCACTTACTTACCAAAAAAAAAAAGTTGTGGCTTTGCATGGCTGTATACTTCCAGAGATATAGGCTCTAGCTGAAAGAAGACAGGTGCTTCACAGTGAGCTGCAGAGGGTTGGTAATGAAGGCGCTAAAGTGTTGCATGAACTTGAGAGCAAAATAAAAGTAATGGAAAAATTAGGTCCAGTGGACATACTAAAACAGATACACGAAGCAGTAGAGGAGCTGCAAAAGATGGTCAACCGAAAATCCCATCTTCTCATCAGTTCAGCAACGGGGATAATGAGGATGGAAAAAACAATCTTGGGAAGCCCGAGGATCTCCTGATGATAGAAGAGTTCGAGAATGCAATCCCAAAGTGGAAATCGCTCAGTGAGACGGTATTGCAGCCTGATTCAAACAATTGCCTATCTTCCATGCTAATTGCACCATCAAAGAGCAAGTTCCAGAAGCACATATCATGGCCTGCACCTCTGTCATTTGATGCCAATGCCGAAGAATCAAATACTTATGAAAGTGCTAGTGCATTGTCTTTGGCAACATTTACATCCCTTTTGATTTGCACCTCATTTTCAAGGCTAGAGTATGGAACTAAGGGTTAGACTAGTTGGCATTTGGAGGCTACTTGGGAAGTCGTTGTTAAATTTTGTCCGAACCTTTCCTCATTCAACATTGAGGACAATGTTCTTTTGATGATGACGACAATATTACGGGCCTAATTCCTAGAATATATTTACTTATTGGGCCTAATTCCTTTTCCCCTTTTCTATTTCCTGTTTCCCTTCCTTCGGTTTCCTTATTCCCCTTTGCTGTTTTCTTATTTTGTTTTCGGTTGGCTGCTAGTTGGTTTCTAACTGATTCGGCTGGTATTTTACTCTATATATAATGGCTAGTTAGAATAGTAAAAAGCAGACGAAGATTTTTTCTCGTCTCACTCTTCTGATCCCTCTCTACGTTCCTTTCCCTCTCTCTCAATCTTTTCTCCTGTCTTTTCTCTTGTCCTGTCTTCTCTATCGTTTTCTCTACCTGAACTCCCGTTCCCTTTCCCCAATTTTCCTCTGTTTTCTAGGTTGTGTTTGAGTCACGCCTATGTGCACGTAACAATATAATTGGGTAATAATACTATTTTATCTTGTATTGTTTTTAAAAATGTAAATTGATTGTTTCATCATCCAAAAAAGAAACTAGAGGAAAAATAAAGATGCAAGCGAGCTAATGTAAAGGAATTGAATAGAACATATCTCACTGATGTTAAAAGAAAGTGGTCTAGGTTTTTAAATACTTCTAAATAACAAATATGGTTTCAATATTCTTCAGTTTTTCCAAAACGTGATGTTGTCAAAAAGGAAAATAACAAAGTATACCAATACATATCGGATAGAAAAGTTGTCAGGGTTTCTTAGGTCTGATTAATCTCTATGTTTCTCTACTCTTTGGGTCTCCAAAAGGGTGTATGAGTTTTTTGCACTAGCAGTTACTGTCAGCTGCATTTTTGCTTTATCTGTTGATGATCAAACTGAAATTGTCACTGCGTTTTTGTGGAGATTCTTCAATCATTAGATGGAATGACAATCTCAATCATCAGCACAGGACACCAAATTGCCGGTAGACGTACTGGTGTGGGATGGTCTTGCTTCAGGAATACGTGTAAGGAGCCGTTGAATGTGCCCTCGGTTGTCGGGTGATGACTTAATTTGGCCAGCTTGATGTAAGCTTTTGTAAATTTGGTTGAATCGCACCCGCAATGTTGCAGGGATTGGAATGTAAAATGAAACTTTGGTACAACTTTGTAATGGTAGATGATTGATATCAATGCTCCTGAAGGTTGTGATTTTCAGCATGTTGCTCATGTGGACTGCAAGTGAATAATACATGATGAGCTTTGCTTCTTTTTTCTTTTTTTGGATAGTCTATTGCAGTTGACAATTGCATGTATTATCGGGTGCAAATCATGCTTGAATTTTCTGAAGACTACTTTACTAAAGAAGAGAAAAGTTTAGGTAATATATTTTAGTTATTTTTGAAATATTATGAGTGATGTGATGTTTATTTAGCTGTTTAATATTAGCGAATTAGAGTAGATGGATGAATAATATATCATATTATTAGAGGTGTTTTAAATATAATTAAAGGATGTTATTTTAGCACTACTTTTATGAAAATATTGATACTAGGAATTGTGTTACTTTTATTCAGAAAAATACAAGGTAAAAAAGGAAATTTTATAGGAAATCTTCATGAGGTAAAAGTACTCATAGAATGCTGTAAGATATCTAATATCAGAAATTGAATAAAAATGTAAAGTTTTAAAGAATATAAAGCCAGAATGTTAATTTTTTTTTTATGCTTGTAGAATTTTTTTTTTTTTTTTTGGTACATTTTTCTATCTTTTTAAATTATATATATGTAAGTCACTTTGACAAAAGTAAAAAGAGAAAAACAAAATAGAAGATTAGAAAAAATATAGTTTATTATTATTATTTATCTTACAAATTGCCTTAAGTTTAGAATCTTTTTTGTAAAGGTAAAAATGTTTATATACATATTACAGTCTCATATTTTAAAATTTTATTTATTATGAAGTGATATAATATCTTGAAAGCTCATGATATTTTAATTGTGCTGTTTTTTTTCCTAATAATAATACCCTGAAATCAAAATTACTTATATATAATCCTCTATATATATTGTACAAGGCCAATTGAAATTTTTTTCAAAAAATAAAAAGATTAAATTGGGCCATGCATTTAAAAATATATTATAAAATTATTATAAATTAGTGAGATAAATAGTATTGTCCTTTTGGTTTTCATATCTCAAATTGGCGATGAGTGAAGGTAAAAACAAGACTAAAAGAAAAGAAAATAGAAGAAAATAAAGGGTAAATTCAAGAAGGAAAGTCTGAAAAAGGTGGAGGAAGGATTAAAAAAAAAAAAAAAAAACTCCTAACAGCCGTTACAATAAGAAGAACTAAAATACGACCGTTACATCTTTTCCACTTCAAATTTATAGGAAGACGGACCTGCAGAACCAGGAGAGGGACAATAGCCCTGAGGCAGAAACTTCTTCAAATATGAGTGAGAGAGACGACGGGCAGCGGCAGAAGCCAGAGACGGATGAGGAGACGACCATGCAGCATCTCAGAGCCAAAGCCACAGAGCTGCTCCTCAGAGGAGAGTGGAAAGGGTCCGTACGAGCTACTCTCTGTTCATTGACATGTGCCTAGACCAAATTTCCAAAGCCCAACAACAATATGATCACGAGCGACTCTCAAATCTTAAAAGATCCCTCTGTTTATCCCTCTCGAATCGTGCGGAAGCAAGGTCCCGATTACGGGATTTCGAGCAAGCATTGGAGGATTGTGACCTAGCACTGCAATTTGAGAGAACCCATTTCAAGACTCTGGTTTCCAAAGGTAAGATCTTGCTTTCCCTGAATAAGTACTCTACGGCTTTGGAATGCTTCCAAGCAGCTTTGCTTGATCCACAGGCTAATGGGAATGTAGAAACTCTTAATGGGTTGATAGATAAATGCAAGAAACTCGAATTCCAGTCGAAAAATGGCGACTTCGATGTGTCTGATTGGATCTTACATGGGTTTCGTGGAAAATGTCCAGAACTCGGAGAATTCGTCGGTACTGTTGAGATTAAGAAGTCTGAGATCAGTGGGAGGGGCCTCTTTGCTACTAGGAACATAGATGCCGGGACTCTGATTTTGGTCACAAAAGCGATAGCCACTGAGAGGTGCATATTGCCCAAGTATGCCGACGATTCAGGCGAAAATGCCCAATTTTCCATGTGGAAGAATTTTATCGATAAAGTTACCGAATCAGTCAGGAAATGCTCCAGAACCCATTACCTGATTAGTACTTTGTCAAATGGAGAAAATGAGGATGACCTTGAAATTCCAGATATAGGCCTCTTCAGGCCTGATTTAGAGGAGAGAAATTATCAGAGAGAGCAGCAGCTCGACGAGGGAAAGATTCTAAGCATATTGGATGTGAATTCACTAGTTGAGGATGCAATTTCAGCTAAAGTCTTAGGGAAAAACAGTGATTATTATGGTCTTGGGCTATGGTTGCTCCCTTCTTTTATCAACCACTCCTGCACTCCTAATGTGAGGCGCTTGCACATCGGCGATCATGTGATAGTTCATGCTTCTAGGAATGTCAAGGCAGGAGAGGAGATCACATTTCCTTATTTCGATGTTCTTTCACCGCTGAGCAAGCGAAAAGAAATGTCGAAAACATGGGGCTTTTGCTGTGAATGTAAGAGGTGCAAATTTGAAAGGAAAATGCATTCTAACCCAGAGATTGAGGAGATTGAGGTGGGTCTTGAAAGAGGATTAGATAGATGCTCCGCAATTTTTCGGTTGGAGGAATACACAAGGATGTGGGCAGTAAGGGGAAAAGAGAAGGCCTATTTTAGGGCATCATTTTGGACTGCATTCTCAGAGGCAAGCCACCAATCAGAGAAGATCACTAGTCAATGGGGAAGGCGGCTACCGGCGATAGAAGCCGTGGTGGATAGCATAGTGGAAGCAGTTGGAAGTGATGAGAGAGTTCTGAAGATACTCATTGAGAGGCTGAAGAAAAGGAGAAGAAATGAAGTCCAACGAGAGATGGAGATTGAGAAAGTGATGATGTTAGGAAGAGGAGTGTATGGGAAGGTTGTGAAGAAGCAAGCCATGAGGAAACTACTTGAGCTTTGACAAACATGTAGAAAGCTATTACCTAAATAGCCATCACTTTCTATTTCCATTTTCTTGAACTGGGAAAAGATTAGATTGACTGTGATTTCCTCCATTTGGGGGTTTTTCTACCTTTCAGTTTCCTTAGGATTGAATTACAGCAGATTCAAATATTTGTTCCATAGTGTTCTTCATGCTGTTTCATAATCTAATCTACAAAGAAAACCAATAACAAATTTTTATTTCTTCACGATGAAGTTGCCAATTTGTTTTCAGGACTTCTGTAAGGCCTTGTCTGGCTTGAATTTATACAATTTTGAATGAGGTTGGTGTTTGGTTTTTTGGTCACTCCTTTATGAATGTCCCAACAAACACACGGGATTTGTGCTAGGATTAAAGTGTTTGCACGTGCGGCGAGCGGCTAGGTGGCAAGGGTCAAGTTAGGCACTCGAGACTTGCTCGAGCGGTGAAGAGGTGGGAATTTCAAAAGATGCGCGCCTATCGCGCCGAATCGGCACTTAAGTACCGATTCCAAAGGCTTGGCGCTCAAGTGGCGTTCGACAGGCACTCGAGCGCGCCCAAGGTTTATAAAGTCGCATGAATGCAATTTTAGGGTTTGTTCCAAGGAATTTCGAAATTTTTTTCCACAAGAGGCACCACACAGTAAGAGAGAGAAGAGAAGAAGAGAGAAGAGGAGATTTGAAATCCGGTTAAAATCCGATTTGAGTTCTATTCTTCGTCAAAGTTGGGTACGTCATTCTGGAGATGGTTTCTGAAAACTTATCTTCGTTTGGTTGCTCTTTTTTCGTTATAATTCTCTTGTAAGTTATCAAATATATTGAGAGAGGGTTGTATTCAACTATTCTTCACTCGGGTTTAAAGTGAAGGGATTTTGAAATGAGTTCTTATAACCGGCACTATTTGTAGTGGATTTATTCGGAGTTTGTTCCATAATTTTTTTCTTGGTTGAAAAGGATTTTCTATATCAAAAATCGTTATGCATTGTTTGTTCTTTATGCTCATAAATTTAATAGCTGATGATTAACGAAGGGGTTTGGGTTTGTTTTGTTGTGCCAGATTGAGTGTATCCGGATGTTAAATCCTAACAGTTGAAACTGAGAAACGATAAATAGAGGGTGTCCTCTCAATTGTCACAATCAATGAAGATGATAGCAGTGGTGTTTTTCATTAAAAGAAAAAAGAAAAAGGAGAGAGTGAGAGAACTGACTTGAAGATTGATTCATTAGAAGCTTTAGTGATTGAAATATGATTGGCTTTGCAGAATAATGTTCCAACTTTACTCACCCCCACTTAGGTTATCTCTCGAGTTTTATTATAACACTTTTAAATATTATATTTTTTATTTTCTCAGTACTTGAATTTTATCATTATAATAGAGAATGTTAATATCGAAATATCATTAAAATATTATCTTAATTTTTACATGTACCATTTTAAAAAATCTCAATTATTAAAATTTTAAATAGACTGAATGTTTTGGAGGATCCTGACAAACCTTAAATCTCAATCTAACTGTATTTCATTGTCACCCACGATTGGAAAAAAATTGGACCCACTATAAAAAATAAGGGGTCTATAATTATAAAAATGGTGTATAAAAATTACCTATATAATATTTTTTTATTATAGAACAAATAAAATATATCAAATCTGCCTTATTTTAACAGCGTAAAAGATTTTTACATGATTAAATTTATGACTTCTAAATTATAACAAAAAGCTTACAATTACATCATCGCTCAAATTGTCACCCTTCAATATATATTGAGGTGGATCTGAATTTTTTTAATATGATCAATAATTTTATTATTTTATTTTTAAATTATAGACTAATATCGTTGTTGAATCACAAATCCAATAGCCTATATTTTTTAATTAAAAAAGATAAAAAAATATTTTTTAAATTTTTTAAATTTATTATTTTTTTAAAAAATGCGGACCATTAAATTTGAGATCCAACGACATTGCAGGAACTCTGACATGACATCTATACAGCATCATAGCCTCCCATTTCTCCTCTCTCTCTCTATGTATATATGATTTTTTTTTAAATGAGAAAATAATAAGAAAATAGAAATAGAGTTTCTCTGTATATACATTTTTTTCTTCAATTTTATATTATATATACTAAACTCATAATCATTTAGCAGAAATTATTTTAATATCATATTAAAATACTATTTAACCTAAAAGCACTTAAACATAGGTAGGCGGCCAACATAGACTTTGGGTAGTTTAGTCAAGGCTAAGGTTTAAGATGGGGCTACTAAAACGACGGTTGCCTTAAAATTGGAACTAAAATTGTTAAAATTAAACTAAAAGTTTAGATTATTAAATTATCCAATTAAATTTAAAATTTTTAAATTAATAATTATTTAAACAGATTATACATATATATATATATATATATATGCATACATGTATATTAGAAAATTTTTAAAAAAGTTTTTACTTGTATAAATTGAGTAAGTGAAAATTTAGGAGGCATTTGAATAAAAAAAAATGAATATTTCTAATTATGTGAAACCTATATTGATTATATTTAGTTACTAAATTATTATTTAAAGTTATATTTTATACATCAATATATTATACAAATGTTTTAGAATATTAGATTTTATATGTTATATTTTTAAGATTTTAATAAAATACTATATTATTTAAGTGTTCTCAAACCGGTTAATTGATTAATCGTTTGACTGGTTAAATGATCGAATCCATTTGGTTATATAACTCCCGCACATGGTTCAATTTTCCCAAAACTAACTCTAAAAGAAAGAGTGAACAGCTCCCAAGAAGCATAGCTTTCCAAAAGAGAAACTCATAAGAAATAGTGAAATGATTAACCTCACAATTTCAACAAATAAATGCCTCTTTCCAGCCCCGAGTGGTTTTTTCTCCCCATTCAAGAGGAGGTTTCACGTAAAAGATCCGGTCTCGATCTTGGAATAAAAATATATTGCGGATCCAACACATCTTTAATTTCGAGATTATACAAATGTTTTAGAATATTAGATTTTATATGATATATTTTAAGATTTCAGAACCAGTTTTTAATGTTATTATCGATCTTATAATTGTTTTACTGGTTAAATATATTATACAAATGTTTTAGAATATTAGATTTTATATGATATATTTTTAAGATTTCAGTAAAAAATACTATATTATTTAACGTTCATGGTTAAATGATTGAATCCATTTGGTTATATAACCATACAAGGTTCTATTTTTTATTGAACCAGTTTGTACAATTCAAAATAAAAATCGTTCGTGGTCCAATTATTTGAATTGTGAACCCCTTTAGTTTGAGGACCTAAGAGATTTTATGATTTAATTATCAGATGTGTACGTTGTGGATATTAGGTGTAGAATCAACCAAGTAGACCCTTTTTATTATTATTTTTAATTCTATTGTTATTTTCTATCCAATAAATATACTGAATTATAATTTATTATAAAAAATTAAAAAAATTAACAACAAGAAATAGCTAAGTACAGTATATTTGACTTTTTTAATAGAAATTGGCGGTTCAAGCTTATCCACTTTAATTAATTTTATTTTTGGCCAAAAACAAATCAGATGTTATTATTGACATGACCAATTGTAATCTCTTCAATTGCCTTGTTTCTTCACCTAGTTTAGCAATTATGACTCAAATTATCAAGTTAACGGGGCTTAAATATAATTATTCAATGTTAATTGGCTTAGAGTATCATAATTTTAATTTTATCTAATAATATAAAAATTTGGCAATTTATGAGATGAACATGGACTTATACACCGTGTACAATTTTGATTTATATAGCATAATATAATCAAACAATATAGTGAACCAATCATCATTTATTAGCTTATCCCTCACATTTGGGAAGTTTTTCTTATGGGACAAGTAAGCCATTAATTTTTTAAAAATAAAAAATAAAAATTTAATGGGCAGCACCCATGATTTCTAGTTTTCTTCATTAATAAATCCACACTCAAAATATCTATTTTGGAGGTGCTGTTTCATCCATTACTATATACATAAATGTATATGTTATATAAATATGTTAATATAAATAAACAGATGTAATATTAAATGTAACTATGGCAAAGTAAAGTAGTATCTCCAGATTTTTCTCATTTTTGTTACACTGGTGCAAATGTTTCATTTCTGTTCTGTTTTGCAATCTATCTACTTTGATTAGGAAAATCACAACACCGCAAGCACGATCCAACCCAAGGAGCAAAGTAACTTAAATAGGAGGAGAACTCGGTTTTGATCAACTGAAGAACGAGTTAGGCAATCATGCTAAAGTTCAGAAGGTTTCAAATGAAAATGAATATGGAAAATCAACTCGATACAATCGATCATCTGCTGTGCGGCGAAATCTTATGTTAATTTACCAACAATTCACAGTTTCTACGAATCGGGGAATCTGCAAGCCGATGCAAATCCTCAAAAGAATGAGACGCTGCTTTGGTTTTGATTTGGAAACAATTGCAGGTTTAATCCACTGATTTGGGTCGTCGTCGATCTTGTCAAATCACTGTATTGTACGGCAGTTCACCCAAATGCGCTTTTTCGCCGCCATTGGAATCAGAACTAGCGTCGCCCACGCTGCTTTGGAATTCAAATGCGGAATGGAAGGGATTATTGTTATCGTCCAAGAGATGGGAAATTGGCCCCAAATAGTCCATTTCAAGTAAATGAGCCAAAGAGAAAGTCCTCGGGAACTCCAAGGCTTGTTGCTGATTATGGATGCTGGCATCGTTATTTGCGTTTGTCGTCGTAGCTTCTCGGACCTGTGAATCTTCTTCTTGTTCTTCTTCTTTCTGTTCTGAACTGCTTCCAACATGCCTCTTCTTGTAAATCCTACATAGTACCCAATCATCCAACTGAAACAAACGCAAAACACAAACAAACAAACTATTAATTTTCAGATATGCAGAAAACAGTAGAAATTGCAGATGGTTCTTGCAGAATTCGAGAAACAGCCATCGCCCGCTTACCCTCATGGATGATCCGCGTTGCCTGACGGGGTGGACTAATTCGCTCAGGCGATACTCGTGCATGATCCAATTAGATTTGGTGCCCTTGGGTGGTCTACCCTTATAGAAAACAAGGGCCTTCTTAACTCCTACATACTTGGAGGAACTATAAATAGCCTTATCAGTACCAGTTGCCTTCCAATAACCCGAAACCGTAGCGCGATTGGGTCGGACCCCATTCGGGTACTTTCTTTTTCGTGGAGTGAAAAAGTACCACTCATTTTCTCCAAATTCCGCCTTCTCTGTAAATTAAAGATCAATTAAGATCAGATCAGAGAAAAAAAAACAAAAGCCCCAGAGAGGCATTAATGCATACAAACTATTCGATAAAAAGTCCTCAACGAAGTTTAAGACCAACCGGGCAATTCCCATGGATCGAACTCGTATATATCGACTTCAGGGATTATCGAAACTGGGCATGGCCGAGACATGGCTTGGTTTCTCAGGTAGTGTATGATCAACTCCTCATCAGTTGGGTGAAACCGAAAACCAGGAGGAAGGTTCGAGTTGGCCTTTGCCTCCATTAGTGAAGCTTAGCTTAATTTGACCAACAAAAGAAGGGGGCCGAATTTGTGTTTTGGGTTATTTTTCCTTCCTTTCTTGCTTAGCTAATAAGGAAGAAATGAAGAGGGCGTCTGAAATGTTTGCAAGGAGAGCTCAGCCCATTTTATCAGCGATGGTTATTTGTCTTGTAGTCGTGGGCGTTTTTCATGTTTTCGTCATGCTGATTCGGTTGCGTTTTTTGACTTTGGGTACGTCGGTAGCATGAACCTTAACCATGCTTGCAAGAGTAGGTAAAGGCAATTCTCGGCACATACTTCCAAAAGGATAGGCATTTCAATCAATGGCCGGATGATCGCTACGTGACATTTCTACGGCATCAAAAATGTGGTCTTGCCTTTCACACTGCCACGCGTGAATTATAACACGCAAATGTGAAGGATATACTTTGGCTAGCTTGGAATATTTTGCTACCCACCTCTAGCTAACTAAGCTATGAAAATGGACAACCTTTTCAGAGTTTTCAATTAAAAAAAAAACCCATATTGATATGAATATTATAATATCATAAAATTAACATGTTATATAATATTACGTTATAATTCAGTATCATCTACATCTTCAGTTACCATTTTCTTCCAACTAAATTATAGGAAATAATAAATATGTGGAATCAATTATGCTAATTGTACAAGTAAATTCTCATGAAAATCTTTTTCAAATAAAACAAAAGTTACAGAATGTTACGTTTAAAAATATCTCTATTATAATTGAGATTCGATTATAAATAACTCAATCTAACCAATTTCTACGCGTAACAATAATATATGTGAAGGATCTGTTATTACTAACTCTAAACACACCTAGGTTATCTCGTCAGATTGCTTTGAAGGAGTTTCATTTGAATGAAACCTCGTACAAATGTCAAATGAAGAGCTATGTTAGTACCATAACTTAAAATAACATCTGCAATTAATATGAGACTTATAAGTGAATGACCTAAAATTTAATACGTTGGACCAAATTTAAATCTATTATGTATAATCTTACCATATATTATGTAAGAAAGTATTTTTACAATTCAAACTCATCTCATTATATTACATAATAATAATTTTATCGTTGTGTCAAACCTTCATTCAGTGTGACCACGCTGTTACAATCCATGATTCAATTAAAAAAATTTTAACTTATTTTAAAAGTTATAATTATTAAACTAAAATAAATTATTTTATATGAATAAGTCTTGAACCGGAATATTCACATTGCATTTACCATATGCTATGATAGAAGTTTTCTAACTTTTTAGGTTTGAAAGTCTCTAACTCAATATTAAAAAAATTAATCCGTCCAAATATTTAATCTTTTATATGGACACCTAAAAATGTTGCATTTTGTTGACTTGACCCTGCCCAAATTTTACCAATCAATAGGAATGGTAGCTCTTTGAACTACCTTATCCCAAAAGAAAAGCCATAATTTTATTTTAATCTCTTTAGACATGTGAGAATAAATCTGCACACTGCATGAGAATTGAGGGGTGCTGCACTATAGGAATTCAACCATATAATTAGCATTTAAGGGTGATAGTTTAATGACAAGCCAATCAAATTATATGCTATATATAATTAAATCATATAGTTTTTTGTGTTATGCCATTTTAATAATCTGAGAAATGCATGCTAGTTTCTGATGTGTTATTGCTAAGTTTGATATATTGCCCGTTTTAGATTTCAAATATGCTTTCTAACCTAATTTAGCTCGTACTATTTTTATTTAATAAGTGACATTATTAATTATCTAGTAGTTGATGAAATAGTTATATTATTAACAAATTGGTTATCACATACAACGGGACCGTTTAGTTTTAAAAAATAATTATATCTTTTACTATTTATTAATTATTTTAAATGCATTTATATTTTAATAAATTACCTAATCTATAATAATTTTTTTTCCACCAAAATGACTCCCCATATGGTCAATAATATCCAGACACACACACACATACATACATACATACATATATATATATATATATATATATAAAAGCCACAAGTCATTCTCCTTTTAACAAGAAAAAAAAAGTCAATATTCTTATTCAACCGATTTAAAAATATAGTTCTTGATAAGACATATTCATATTTTTTGATTTCTAAAAAGACTGTATAAATATTTTAAATATTATTGATTTTTATATGATTTTTAAAATATATTTAAATAAATTAAATAATATATTATTAAAAATATTTAAAAATAACTACAGCTGTATTCAATTACTTTTACCGCGCCGCGACATTTAACACGTGAATAGTCACCAATGCAAACAAACGCGTTGCTTTCGGCTCTCCACTTACACATGCGACACGTGTCCTTCCTTAAAGGCGGCAGAAAGAGAAGCATCGCGGCGCTCTCACGTGGCTGTTCTTCGCCACGTCGTCAGTGGGGTCCTTATTGGTTGCAGATGGGTCCGTTCGATTTAAGCAGGCGGTGAGGTACGGTCCTTCGGATAAGGATTAAACCTGCTACGTGGCTTTGGTATAATTTTAATCGTGAGAGTCTACGGACGTTACAGAATATCCTTTGAACATCAGCCATTAGATTCGAGCCAAGTGTCCCTTTTCTCGTCACGCATTTTTGGTGGATCCTCCAGGATGTTGCCATCTGTTTTTTTGTCTTTTTCCGAGTACGGTTAAGAATCCACGAAAGGGAAAAATTCAATACTTTGACTAAAATTAATGACGGGCCAATACGGTTAAGCATCCATGCCTTACTCGTTTTGAGTTCCGAAGCCATGCGCCATCTGCCACGTCATAAAGGACGACATCACCTCGTTGAGCTTTTATTTCAAAAAAAAAAACAAAAAGAAATTCAATTTAGAATAAACTGATAATGGTAAGGTGACCCAGTAAATGAAACGGGAAGCCTTTGCTGCTGTCCCTCATCGGAAGACGAGAGCAATCTATTGGATATTATTTAAAGTTTAAAAATAATTTTTTAGTTAACTTTTAATTAAATTTTTTATTTATATTTTATATTTAGTAATTATTGTTATTTTCTAAAAAATAAAAAAATAAACATTTTAAAAATATTTATATAATAAAATATCTATATCTAAACAAAAAAATAAAAAAAATGAACTGATACTATAGCATCCCTAGTTTGACCAATTAAAGTGAGATGATCAATGGGACAATTTTTTTGATAACATCTATAATTTTATGACTTATAACGTTAAAATTAAATTGTGTGAAACTATATTTATATAAATAAATATATTTATTTATGAACTTATAAGAAAACTATTCATACGATTATATATAAATTATTTATAAGATCAAAAATAAAATTATTAATATGATCATGAATCCATATTTATTAATTAATGGCAGATTGATTTTATTAGGTCATGAATTACTTTATTCAATGCTTGTTGATATAATTGATTAAGAGTTTGAATTTGACTTGTTCACGAATTCGGTCTATCAGACAAATAAATATTAATCCATCTACACGTAAGCAAAGCCAAGTCTGAGCTCACTCGACTTGCACAAAAAGAAATCAAATTCCAAACCAAGGTAGCGCTCTGCCCCATCAGCACAGTGCCAGCGCCGCAAGATCCAACGGCAGGAAATCTATACAAATATATATTTTTTTCTTTTAACGTTTAACTTTTGTTTTATTTTTAAAATTTTATTTTCATTTTTTACTTTTTATGATTTAAATTTTTTTATATAATTAAAATAAAATTTATAATTATATATTTTTAAATATTAATATGTAAATAGGATTACTTTTATAAATTTATAAAATAATAATTTTATAATCACACATTCTTAATATATTATTATTTCATAAGTTTATAAAATATAAATATAAATATATATATTTTATAAATAATAAAAGATTAATCCAATTTATAACTCAATTTATTTATATATATTTTTATTTTTTACAAGTTAATATGTTATAAAAATTAAAAATATATACAGATCAAAAATATAAAACTCAAAAAAAATAAAAAGAAAAAGGGGGAGGGGGAGTTAGCCAATTGGATTAAATCTAACAGGCAACACGCACGCGGTATAGCTGTTGTGCCACATGCGTGCGAGGCAGCTCTCTTGGGCTGAGCTAATAAATTTATAAAAAGATTTAAGTAAATTTGAAACATGAGTAAACTTCACTTTGCTTATTTATAGAGATAAATGGAAGTTCTAAGTATTATTAAATAGAACCAGCTAAATAATCAACATTTGCATTCTCCTCGATTTATTGTAACATTATTAGAGAGTTAGGGCATGTCCATTTCACTCCAATTTTTCACGAACAATGTCTCCCTTATTATTTCACATTTTAATCGAATTATACTTTTTCTTTAACATTCAACTTGATTTATATTTTATGTATTTAAATTATCTTAATTGATATTCTTTATTTTTTCTAGTTATATAACTTCTAAAATATTACATTTTCACTATTTATTCATCTCATAGAATTATTTCAATTATTTATTATAATTTTTTTAATTATATAATGCTCATTTTTTTATTGGCATGTGGGGATATTCTTAAGAATTATAAAAACGCCTAGTTGCTATCCAATAACCCAGAAAATAACTCTATCCGCCCATACAATTCCAATTAATAGAAATAAGCCGACACGCAAGAGAGATTTAAATGAAAAAGAAAAGAGAAAAGATGTTTATAAACATGGCATTTAAGCCAAACACACATGAAAGATTGCTTAAAACTATAGGACCAATTTAAATGTAAACCACTACACAAACTAGGTAGTTTGTTACTAACGACGAGTCATTGATGCTCTGGCGCTAGAATGAGAGAGATCACTGAGACAAATCTTCCCACAACAAATATTCCCAGGTGAGTAACTGGAAATAGAATTGTAATGGGGATCCATTTTGGATATTATCGAGAAACATTTGGATAATATAATATTTTATTAATCTACTTGTTATAACAGTTCCATACAAAAAAAAAAATGATAAATAAATAGATAGAACACTACTTTAAAATTGGTACATGAAGAATAACCCTGTAAAAGTTCCATATGCTAAACTTAACATCATATTTGACATTATTCTATCATTTGAATGAATTTGCCATAAGCAGTAGCCCCGATATTGTATTGGTTATCTTGTAATGCTGCCGGTGTGGTTCAATCTGATGTTTATGCTTCTGTCCGAGTATGTGGCACTGATGTGCCGAGCTACGGCTAGTCGTGCTGCAATGATCTGCTGCGGTTGAAGGAAGAATCTGCAAAGACCACTTGCACAACTTATTCAACAGAAAACTGAAGCATTTTTGTTATAAGTTCAGTATAGATGCATCCTAATCATTGCAGCCGAGTAAAAGAATACCAATTTACTATATAATCTCTATAAACAAGGACCTGTAATACAGAAATCAGCATGAATGAAATGAATGGAAAGTTCCTGATCTGAAATTTCAGTAGTTAGGCTCCTGATTTTCTGTTCCTGAGTTGCAGCCTGAAAAACTCTCTCAACTTCTTACCCCCTTCCATCTCATTTATCTTGTTACAAAGTGAAAGAACTGCCCAATTCTTAACGGACTACTACTATTAAACTAGTCCATTGTAATATAGGATTGCATATTCAGATTATAGAAATATAGTCTCCAGTCAATGCAGTTGAAAAAGACTGCACTCATGAGACGATCTTCTCTAAATCCGGTAATATGGAAAGTATTAGGCCATGTATTGATCCAAACGACATAATTATCATTGGAATTGCTACCGGAACTCTGTGATTTTATGTTCTTTCTAACAGAGAATCATAGGAATGGCTGATTCAGCAAACAACTTCCTTCCCAAGAGAATACCGTGTTCTCCACTCCTCTGATATTACTGGTCGCCAAGGATGGTTTCACATTCAAATGGAAGCTTTGAATAACCTAATCATAAGGTAGACCAACACCTTCAGTGGTGGACTGAAACTAATCGTAGCATTGCACACTCCCTCGGGAAGGGGGAAGGAGAACAAGTCATGTTGGAAATCTCTCCTTGAAGAAGTTCCGATCAATATTATTGACCGAATAGACGGTCAACGGTTGGTCAACGAACGCTCAACGAACGGCCAATATAGTTGCCCGTCTGAAGGATCAAGTTGAGCGTTTTAGTTGAGGACTCTCATGACAACTATAAAGACGGATGATCAACAGAATATTGACCGGTCTGTTTGGAAGAACGGTTAATAAGGTTGACCGCTTATTAAGCGCAACATGAAAGACACTCTTATGCCCGAAAGTGAGTAAGGTTGACCTTCCAGGTTTAGGTAATTGGAAACTCAAAGATCGTAGATCTGTTGTTCTTCTTTCTCAAGCAAGATACGCCACCTGCTACTAAGCTTATACATGCTTATTGGGAACCATGCACCAACCATGAAGGACGACGTGGTGGTCCAGCTGCTACCAAGTCTTTGTATATTCTTATATATACATATATGTGTGAGTAGGTTGGGGGAATGGTGTAGAGAAGTTGTTGTAAGTAGAAAGAGCTGAGTAGAGTGTGAGTGTGTGAGAGTAAGAAAGAAAAACAGAGGAGAGGAAGAAAGCCCAATTGTGTGTGTGTGCATTTCGCCTTACTGTTTTTGTAATCTCTATCTCATACATAGTGCAATTTTACAAACTTAACGTCCCATGGTTTTTTCCTTGATTCATAAGGGTTTTCCACGTAAATATCGGTTATCATTATTCTTCCATTCTTTTTCTTCGATCCCCTTGTGCTTGTGTTGGTAGGCTGCCCCATTTCCGGCCAACAAGTCATTGTCAGTCTTTCCTTCAACATCAAGCAAAATACTTCTCAATCTCAAAATTCCAATTTCAAGAATTGCCTGCAGTTGAATCTTCTTAACCAGTTGCTGATTCAAAAGGCCGCAAGTTCTCAACTTCCTCTTCTAAATATAAGCCGCGTGCGCCTTCTTCTAGTGTCCTTCAAGAATTCATCAAGTAATGAGTCAACGGGTTCTAGATGAACTTGGGTTTGATGGGAGAGCACGATCAGAGAGCTCTTCGTCACCAACAACCATGTTTACTGTCTTTTATTATTATTATTTTCTTTCAGGCATTTCTACAGGCAACTTGTGCGCAGTTGAAATATCTAAAGATTGACACTCAATTTTCGACGGATTTGGATTGATACCGATGAAAAATCACACAAATTGATAGCCTTCCTTCACAACTAAACATTATATCTTCAGCTTTAAATCAATCTACTGAATGAAACGATCAAAGTTGAAAATAGCAATCCATGCAGAACAAATTATCGATTGCCAACAGCATAAATTCTCACACCCAGACCCACAATACTTGGATCGATAATCAGAGGAGAAGCGAAAAATAAAAACACAACGAAATCAAATGAAAGCATAGGATTGAACCATGGAAAGAAAACCTTTTTTAAACAAAATAAAACGCCCGGAAGTTGATTCTTCATATAACAAAACAAAGCATATAGACAACAATCTAAGTCCTCAACTTGAGCAGAAGAATGAGGAGTCCTCAGATCCTAAATTCAACGAAGGTGACTTTCTGACATTCATACTAATTCAGCTGTTTTCTTCAGAGTTTTCCCAAAACTCGGGGAACTCAAAATTATTCTTTCAGAAAAAAGAAATGCTATTCTGCTTATTTATTATTATTATTATTATTATTATTATTATTTTAAATTTATAAAAGTTCAAACTTTTTTAACTTAAATACTAAAATATGTAGAAAAAATTTTAATTTTGTAAACAATAAGTTAAACCTTTCCTTATTTTAAAAATATTTATGGCCAACATTTTTATTAATATTCAAAATATATTAGATGCTATCACATATATAATAATTACTCAATTTGATAAAAGTTTTTAATCTTAAAAAATTTTCTATACACATTATCTTATAAATAAATAAAAATTATTATCCTAATTAATTGAGTTTAGAAGGTTACTAAGTTTTAAATTTACATATATTAAATCAAACTCTATTATTAAAAAAATGATACAAAAATGTTTGATAAGTATTTAATCCAAATTTTTATAATCAAATTGGTTAATCTATGATTAAAATTTTCAAATTAATTTTCCTATTTTTCAGATAAAATATTTTTCCTCCCTCAATTCTAAAGTTATTTTATTTTATTTTTTTCATGGAAAAAACTCTTTTTTTGGTAATCTCAAGGCCCAATTGTAGCCCTGAGTCCACCCACACTACGGGCCCACGTCCATACTGATTAAAAGGTTTCTAAGTAGATAACTCGTAGCCACGTGGCAGCATTCTAGGGCACAATTAGAGCAACGGGCAGGATGGTCAGCGGAGCACCTCTCCTCTCCCCTGCCCACCCACCCAGACCGTTATCCGATGCGTGACAAACTCCCCTGAAATTTTCGAATTTCTTCATCGCGAATTTTCAACCATGAGCGCTTGCATCACAAACCTCACAACTTCCATAATCAGTACCACCCATAATCACAGGAGCCAGAGATTCCGGCCAATTTTGGCGACGCAGGCATCTTATTCCTGCAAAGAAAACCGGAGCAGCAGGCGTAAAATTGTCTCTGTCCTACTGGCAACCTCTCTGATAGCAGTCGGGCTCAATGGTGCTCCAGCGGCGCTAGCTGAAAAATGGGGCACGAGGTCGTTTTTATGGGAGCATTTTTTCGAACCGGATCTGTCGCCGGAAGATGCAGCTGACAGAATCAGGCAGACGGCCGACGGGCTGCATAGCCTTCGGCATATGTTGGAGACCATGTCTTGGAGGTATGTCATCTTCTACATTCGCCTGAAATCGGCATACCTTAAAAAGGACATGAAGGCCGCGTTGTCGACGGTGCCGGCCGGTCGGAGAAGATCTTACATTGATACGGCTAATGAGCTGATTGATAACATGGCTGAGGTATGTTGATTCCTCCTCACTCTTGTTGTAAAGTTCAGGCGCAATGGAGAAGGAAGACGACGACAGAGGCTCGAGGGCAAGAGAGAGAAGAGAGGCGAACACGGTGTGAAAGCAAACGGACGCCAGACATATTATTCAATGGAGTTTTTACATTATGCACAGAGCACAAGGCAGAAGCGCCTTTAATATACACGATGCTCAACGAGAAAATTAAATGGGGAAAGAAAATAAAAAGGAAAGGAATAAAAAATGCAAGAAAGAAAATATACAGAAAATATAAAAGAAAATACAAAATATATGCAATAGCTATACAGCTGTATTTTCTAATACCCCTCCGCAAGGTGGAGCATATATATTGATTATGCCCATCTTGGATAAGTGAATCGTCAACCAGATGGGACGGTAGTATTTTGGTGAATACGTCTGCAAAGTTCGATTATGAGTGGTCACATAGTGAGTGCGAATACTCGTCTTGAATTTTATCATTTAACTAAATGACAATCCAAATTCAACGATGTCTTGGTAGTCACGAAACACATGGATGGGCGGATATGTGTAGAATGATCACTGATTATCGGCCCGGAGATCGGCGGCGTGAGGGTGTAGAATCAAATCACGTAAGATATAATGTAGCGAGATAATTCGCAGCAAGTGGTAGCCATGGACCCGGTGCCTTCGTCGCGGAGGAGCGAGACAACCGATGTTTCTTGCATTTCCGGGAGATGAGGAGTTCCCAATGAAGGTGCACGATAGGTAGGTGATAGATCTTCGAGTGTCGGGGACAAGAAGCCCAAACTGCATCACGAAAGCTTTCGAAGTTAAATGTTAGAAGTGGAAGAGAATAATATACCTTGCCTGGGATTTTTGTTTGAGGTATCGCAATACTTGATAGCCGCATTCATGTGATGAGGCGTCGGGTAGTCATGAACCGACTCAAAATATGGACAAGCATAGCATATATCGGGTCTTATGACCGTTAAATAGAGGAGCTCGCTAATCGGCCTTCGGTAGATGCTAGGATCTTGCAAGCTTGCCCAGAGTTTCTTTACTAAGTTTTACATTTTGGTCCATTGGAAGTTTAAGAGGTTTGGAACCAAGGGAACCTGAGTCGGCTAATATGTCAAGGGTATATTTTCTTTGGCATATATGGATGCCAACTGATGATCGTGCAACTTCAATCCCAAAGAAATATCGTAAGACACCAAGGTCTTTAATCTTGAAGGCACGATTAAGATATGATTTAATAGAATGAATAGAGTCTAAAGAGCTACTAGCCACAATGATATCGTCCACATATACAAGTAGCACTGTGAAGAACTAATCATCTTGTTTGGTGAATAGGCTATAATTAGCCTTGGATTGGGTAAACCCAAAAGCAATTAGGGATGCAGACAACTTGGAGTACCACTGTCTAGAAGCCTGTTTAAGGCCATATATGCTTTTTAACAGTCTACAAACTTGATTCGGTTTGCCTTTAGTGTATCCGGGGGGTTTTTGCATGTAGATTTCTTCATTTAAACCCCCGTGTAGGAAGGCATTGTTAACATCAAAATGGTACAGGTGCCACCCTTTGATAGCCGCTATTGCTAAGAGACATCGAATTGTAGTAAGTTTTGCTACAGGGGAAAATGTTTCATGGTAATCTATTCCTTCTTGTTGTGTATAACCCTTCGCAACTAATCTACATTTGTGTCGCTCAATCTTGCCATCATTTGTTGAACTTCAATTTAAAAACATATCGACAACCCAATGATTTTCTTCGGGAGGTAAGTCGGTGATGATCGAGGTCTTATTTTGTTCCAATGCGTTCAATTCATTAGCAATAGCTTCACGCCACTTTTCATCCCGAATGGCTTGGCGTAAGTTTGTGGTTCATTGTGAGTCGTTATGGTAGCCGAAAAATGTCCGAAGGTAGGAGATAATTTTTGATATGAGATATGTTTTTCAATAGAATAAGGTTTACCTGGGGGTGTTTGGACATTTGATTTGATAGGCGAAATTTGAGATACTTGGTGACAATGAAATTCTTTTAAGTATTCGAGTGCTTTACGCACTCTAATGGTTCTTCGAACAGGCATTTGACTAATCGTGGTAGACTGGGTATCATCCAATGTACTTGGGTTGGAATGGTCAATGATCAGTTGTTCCTGGTCCTGATTGTGGACACGAACAGTGGGAGGTTCTTCAGTGTCTTCAGTCACAAGTTCGTCAACCGGATTTGAAGGGGTATCATGTAAGTTAGATTGCATTGATTATGTTTGCCATAATTGTTCGTTATTAGTGATAGGTGGTCCCGATGGGAATGCATCGGGAGGAATATTGGTATTTTGGTCAATCCTGTTGGTGTGGAAGGGAAAAACATTTTCATGAAAAATCACATCTCTTGAATAAAATGTAGTGTGGCTATCTAAGTCAATTAATTTGTAGCCTTTGACACCAAACGGATAGCCTAGGAAGACACATTTTCTACTTCTAGGATCGAACTTAGCACGACAATGGGAGATGGTGGAAGCAAAACACAAGCAACCGAATATGCGAAGGTTATTATAGTTGGGTTTGACTCCAAACAGAACTTCATATGGAGTCTTATTTTCTAGTAATGGAGTGGGAATCCTGTTGATGATATGTGCAGCGGTAAGAATGCAATCACTCCAAAATTTTAGAGGAAGTCCGGATTGAAATCGAAGAGCTCTAGCAACATTCAATAAATGTTGGTGTTTACGTTCAACGACACCGTTTTGCTGTGGTGTTTCCACACAACTGCGTTGGTGGATAACACCTCTTTTGCTGTAAAAGTCTCCCAGTCTGAATTCAGTACCATTGTCGCTACGAATTATTTTGATTTTGACGTTAAATTGTGCGGCAACCAGATTATAGAAGGCTTCCAGGCACAATTTGGTATCCGATTTTTGTTTCAGCAGGTAAATCCAGGTACTTCTGGAAGCATCATCAACAATAGTCAAGAAGTATCTATATACGTCATAAGATACCTCAGAACATGGGCCCCATAAGTCACAATGCACCACGCCGAATAAGGTGTGACTTGTAGGTACTGGAGAAAAGGGGAGGCGACGCTTGGCCATTGGACAAATAGAACAGGATTTTCATTAATTGAATGCACCGCTCCTTTTACAACGGGTCATTTATTAGTTTCATCCTAGAATATGAAATGTGACCTAATCTAGAATGCCATAAATGAGAAGGCGACGAAACAAAATTAACAGAAGGCTCCTTGCGAGAATTTGGAGAGAAGGCTCAGAAAGAATTTGGATCAACGTTCTTATTCATCGGATAATATAAATTACTTTTCTCTTCACCCATCCCAATCGTTGTCCAAGTAGCAAGGTCCCGAATCGGGCGAGATGTTAGAAAAGAAAACATACCGCAATTAAGTGTATCTGTTAGCCGTTTAACGGAAACTAAATTAAAGGTGAAGGAAGGAACACAAAGCACGTTATGCAACATTAGTCTATCGGTGAGTCTAATGTTTCCAATATGAGAAACAGAAGCTTTACTTCCATCCGGAAGTCTGACAGAGCACGAAATCTGGACCTTGTGATGAGTATATAAGGAAGGGTCACATATCATATGGTCGGTTGCACCAGTATCCAGAATCCATGCCTGTCGTCTATTATCATCAAATTTATGAGAAGGGCAAAGGGGAAGATATTGGTCATGTTAGCGACCTTCGCACGCTTTCAATTATCGGGTCTCGCCTTGGCCGGTCAAAGAACATTCTTGGGATCGAATCAACTCCATGAGTTGATTAAATTGATCTTTAGTCAATTCAACTCTATCATCTGGGGTTCCTTCTTGATCAATGTGGTTCTTGAAACTTGATAAATTGGCAGAAGCAGTTATGTGCCCAGTTCTGCCGTGTCCCTTGTGGTTAGGAGGAAAGCCGTGTAACAGGTAACACTTTTCAACCACATGCCCGGTCTTGTGACAGTGGGAACAAACAGGAGCATCCGTATTACCGATTTTGAAGCATTGCTGGACAGAGTGTCCAGCAATCTTGCAATACACACAGAAAGACTTATCTTTCTTGGGATAGGAATTCGTTTTCCCATTGTTTTTGAAGGAACCAGTGTTCCTTTTGGCTGTTAAGGCAACGGTGCTTAAAGCTTAAATTCCCGAGCAAATGACATATGGTCTTGTTGCTCTTCTTTGTTGGATGACCGAGAATACTCAGTTAACAGAGGGAAGGGGGTCCATCATCATGATTTGATCTCGGGCATTAGAGTAAGAGTCGTTTAATCCCATCAAGAATTGAATAACACAGTCACGCTGGTATTTTTCAGTAAGAGATTTCATTTTACCGCAATCGCAACTAGGGAGGGGATCGTAAATCAAGAGCTCATCCCACAAAGTTTTGAGCTTACCGTAGTATACGCTCACGGGTTCTTGTTCTTGTGTCAAACCAGCAAGTGATTTTTTTAATTGGAAAATCCGTGGCCCGTTCTGTTGAGTAAACCGGTCGCGAAGTTCGTTCCAGAGCTCGAAGGCATCATCGACGAAGACAACGCTAGCTTTAATCGAAGAGCTAACCGAATTTTGGATCCAAGAAACGACCATATCATTGCAACGCTCCCAAATTTCAAAAAGGGGATCGCCGAGTCGGTTGTTGAATAGTGCCCTCGATGAAATCAAGCTTGTTCTTGGCTCGTAAAGCGCAACGCATGGCCCTAGACCACGTCGCATAGTTGTCGGTGAGAACATCGATGTGACGAGAGTAATGGCAGGATTGTCGCCTACTTCCAGCCGGTAGGGATTTGTGAAGTCAGTGAGGGTTTGGAGACGCATGCGTTCGTGTGAAGGAACGACAGATGGGTTGGCTGTGTTTGAGGTGGTTTCGAGCGAGTTTGGTGAGGACGCCATTCTCTGATACCATGTAAAGTTCAGGCGCAATGGATGAGGAAGACGACGACAGAGGCTCGAGGGCAAGAGAGAGAACAGAGGCGAACACGGTGTGAAAGCAAACGGACGCCAGACATATTATTCAAGGGAGTTTTTACATTATGCACAGAGCACAAGGCAGAAGCGCCTTTAATATACACGATGCTCAACGGAAAAATTAAATGGGGAAAGAAAATAAAAAGGAAAGGAATAAAAAATGCAGGAAAGAAAATATACATAAAATATAAAAGAAAATACAAAATATATGCAATAGCTATACAGCTGTATTTTCTAATACTTGTTCTTTCTATTGTTTATGTTTGACTTGGTTGTGTGGTATCAAACCAATTTCCTTTCAGCTTACTCAAATGCATTTTTTTAAAATTGATCGGTGTTATTTGGTGACATGGGCGTTTCTTTTCATACTAAAATACAGATTTTGTAAAAGCATACGTGTTGAAATGGTAAAATCAGACTTACCAAATGCAAGCTCTGATAAAATCAAGCACAATTATAATTTATCCAAGGAACCCAAAATATCATAATTTGACTATTTAAAATAAATAAATAAAATCTTTTTTGCCTCTGGTGCTTGATTATTATTTTTTTTTGTAAAGTCAATGTTTTATTGCTTTGCATACTAAGAGCTCATGTTTCTGTAAATAAATGTAGTTTGATTTCTATGTGAGGACGCCGAAAGTGTACGAGTCATATGTTTTCTATGAGAAGACTTTGAAATCAATCGACAATCTGGTGGCATTGCTAGCTTAGTCGACGTCGAAGTTGCCAGATTATTTTAGGTTGGTTCTGCAATTCATCATCCCTATCCCCAGCAAATCTGCGGTACAGCTCATGAACATCTGTTGACAAGCTATGTTTATGCAGATTTCCATTTGTTTTCATAGATGCATGCATGAAAAGATTTGTGAATATATATATATATATATTCATGTAACGAGTAAGCAGAGGAAGAGGTGATTTCAGATTCTGCTGTGGTCTACAAGAGTTTCATAACTTGTAAACAGAAGTTCACCATCAAGCATCAGTTGACTGGCAGCTCCTTTTAGTTTAAATGACTTATAAATGCATATTGATGTATAATTAAATAATATTGATTTTAGGGTCTAGATAATTTTTAACACGTAAGTAAACCTATAGCTAAACGAAGGCTTAGGAGGTAGGGCAGGTCTGGCTACGGCCCAATGTGGCCTTGGTTTTGACATGCTAGATACTTATGTGATAATAATAGTTAGTCAGATTTTATAACTGAAATATATTAGAAAAAGAGATACTATGTCGATAGTGGGACTTGAAAATGGGAAATTGAAAATCTACAGACAATGCTCAGACATTTGGTGAATCAGAGCAAAAGCTAAAACACTTTTCACACACACATTATAATCTGAACCGAACACGTAATTTTAAGGCCAAGTACACATTAGAGAAAACAGCACACCATAGGAAGCTTCTCTTCAAGCAATTACACCACGATCTTCACAAACGCCCCAAATCAGGGACTCCAATGACAAACCGTGGGCAGTTTCAGGATCGCGAGATGGCCACTGCCGACAGCAGGATTAGCAGAACGAAGACAACGATCCCCACGAACGAGCCGATCAACGATCCAGAAATGCGCTCGCAGAAACTGTTGTACTGCTGGCATATGGCGAACCAATTGGCCGAGGAATTCCCTTTGTGAGCCAAGTATACAATTGCCGCCGCAGCTGACGCCCCAGCCGTCAAAAGTGCCAACGCCGCCTTCACGAAAATCACCACCAAACATGAATCCAAGGTGGTTAACTCACCACAATATGAGCATTACTCATTGGTTGATTAATTTCAATGAGGCAATTTTGTACTTGTCAAAGCTTATGGGTAAAGTTTAAGCTATAAAAATTTTAAGAGATAAAATTATTCTAGAAATCATCGAATAATTTTAATTATAAAATTAAATATCGTAACATACCTGAATTTATGCTTATTATTTTTTTTAAGAACTTAAAATCGGTTACTCTATCCTCACCCTTATTTTTTTTTTTTAAATGGAGTTGTAGAAAATTTTTTGAAGAAATTGGTATACAGTTTTTGGGTGGCTGAATTTTAAATCAAGAAAAACTAATTGGGAAGTTAAGAAATTTTCATTTATTTAAATTTAGAAATGGCCTAATATCATTCAGATTATACATTGACTTCACCTTACATAAATATCATTTTTTCTATAGAAGATTGAATTAATGAGTAAAATAAATTTTTTTATAAAATATAATAAAATTATATTGCTCAAAAAATTTTAATCATTCTTAATAAATTATTAAATATATATCATAAGAATTCATTCTACCATCGTTGGCTTTTAACATTATCAGTAGTCACCATTTTGTAATTCTTTTACGCCATTGGTGATGCAGTTAGATCTTAATAGTGGAATTATATCTGATTGTTGAGATTTATTTTGTCATGGCACCTTTTGAAACTCATTCATGCGAAAATGATTTTGATCAATTCGGTCAGTTACCGTGTCAAGGATGATCAAGAATATTCTGGTGCCTATGGCCCCTCTCCTTACGATATGGAAAATGGACAGTGGAAGAGAAAGCACCAAGTAGGCACAAACTACTGAATTCGCCACCACAAAGAACCTGTCGTCAAAGTTTCATGCCGATTTTCTCAGACGGAAATTGGATTTTTTTTTTTCTCGAGAAAAAAACAGACGTGAAATAGGAGAAGTTCAAACGAAAAACTTACGTGAACGTGGGAAGATCATTGTATTGGGCTCTGAACTGGATGAACCGCGTGAAAAACGGCAGCGTTTCATTTGTGGTTCCCATGGCAATCGCACTTGCCAGCGTTGCAAGGCCGGCGACAATCCTAAAGATGAAGTCCATGATGGAAATTCCTCTGTTAATTCCACCAGCTGGTGGTGGAAAATGGGATGGTTCGCCGGCTTCAAGTGTCCCTGCCTTCATTTTTGTTTCTGGGCTGCTTCTTCTTCTTGGAGAAAGCTCTGAAACTTTGCGTTAATGGCGGGGTCTGACACTTGAGCTTTAAGAATTTCCTGATGGTGGGAAAACGATGGCATGACTGCATTTATACGAGCAAGAATGATATGGCCTGAGAAATCGACTTCTTCTCTTTCAATCGTTCCAACAAGGCGAAGACGATCAGCCATGGATAATGGGTTTGATAGGGCGAAGTGGGATTGGTTTCGCTTCTTTCTCTGACGATGTCATTATTGTTGATATATGATTGTATGTATACTTACTAAAGCTAAAGTTTGAGCGATTTAAATTTAAATAATGGAGTTCCTAACTGCTCTGTAGACTTGCATGGTTTCTCTTGCTTATAAACAATCCATATTTTTCAATTGTTTTTTCTTAACCCTAACTTGGTCACGAGGGTATCTATATTATGATTATTGTAGTCGATTTATAGTATATTAATAATTAAATTAAATTTTTTATCAATTTAACTATATTTATTTACTAATTATTACGATATATTTATTTTTATAAACAAAATAAAAATCTAAGTATCTAAATTTTTTTTATAAAAACCTGTAAAATTATAATAATTTTAATTTTTTATACCAATTTTTATAAAAAAATTATTTTATATATTGGCCGTATTTAAAAGAATATGAATCTTTGTTTGTTTTTTATTTGGTAAAATTTTAGATAAAATAATTATTTTTTTTGATAATATTTATTAGTAGAGATAACATTAGATTAATTTTTCCTTATTTATTCTCAGAATTGGGAGAATAAATATTCTTGCCACCACTTATCACCAAAATAATAACCTCTAATTATTAAAAAATAAAAAGAAAAATAAAAGGATTTTGACCTAGAAGAATCCATTTAAATATTTCATATGACACATATAATTTTGACTTGGGGGCTGAAACTAAACCAATCCAATCACCATTGGATTGGTTTAAAACATCAATTTTGTTTTATTACGAGTTTTGATTATTTTTCTAAGTGGTCATGCATGCAATTTGTAAAATTGCAATATGAGCAACTCCTCCTCAATTAAAGAAATATATTTTTTAAAAAAAATATTTAATATCTTACTTATTTATTTATTTTAATAATTTATATAAAAATAAATAAAATGGTTTACATAACATTATTAAAAGCATATAAATAAAATTTGCACTAAAAGACCTAATGCTATTCCTTTTTAATTTTTTTGTTACACTGTTTTATTATCTTTATGGGTAGAAATTCATCATCAAATTTAAAATAAAACTAATAAAACCTACCAATTATAAATGAGACCGAGGAAAACAGCCATGTTTACTAATTTCTTACTTAATAATGGCATTTCTCCTTTCTCTATTTGCATCATATTTAAATTGTTAAGGTATTATTACTAATTAAGCTCTCTTATTATTATTCTTGAAATTAGGTTGAATGATAAGAAATAAATGATATTTTATAATTTTAAATTTTAGTTCTTATATATTTATAAATTAAATAAAAATAATATGATATTTAAAATTTATTAATCAATATAACAAAACCGATTAAATGTTCAAACCAATTTGATTTCGATTTCTGATTTTGCCTAATTATTTTAACTAGTTTAGATTAAAAAATTGGTTGAGGATCATATTGAATCAGAAGATTATTGGGTCATTTAGGGTCATACAGTAGTGTGGATGTTTTTCATATTTGATCATTTTTAGGTTATATACAAATATTTGACGACCTAAATTTATAAAATATGAGTATGGATTCTAAGTTACTAAAAAATAATATTCATCTTTAAATTATTTGTTTAATTTTTGCCCTAGATACACAGTTGAAAACCAAGTTACGAATGAACTGACAAAATATCAACTAAATATATAATAGAAATATAATTGTAGAACAACTAATTAAAGAACAAAATATGGATAAAAAAATTATAGACATAGCAACTTCAAGAATAACAAATACATGCAAGAAATCACCATCACTATATTTACAGGATGATAATAAAGTTTATCTTTCAAATTGATGCGTCTTTGGTGTCCAAATTGTCGTACGAATTAGGGAGCCACCCAATTTACTACTGCAGGATAAATTGGAATGGGTTTAATTTCTATATCTGTTAACTTAAAATTTGTACACCACAAATTACAAATAAGAGATTAGAGGATTGACGAGATTTATTCCCCGATTTATTCTTCAATACTTAAATCAGAAATCTTTTCAAGGAGATAGAAAAATACAAAGAGAATGTGATAGAATATAGAGTTGCATTTATGTAGAGATGTGAGATGATGATTAGGCTCTTACCGTATGCTCGACGAGTGTTGGCTTAGAGAAATGGATGATTAAGCTCCAATGAGTTATACGCAACCGGTAGCTTACTAGGGCTACACTCAAAGAGTGGCATATTAAGAGTGCACTTGGTGAGTGGTTTATTAGGGAAGCACTCGATGATCGACTCACTAAGAATGAAGAGAGAACTGTATCAAGAAAAGAGAGCTTGGTTCTCTCCTTGTGCTCCAGGAAGTTAGGGGTTTCCCCTAGGTCCGAAAGAGTTTCAAAAGATTCGAATATCTCATTGCTTTGTGATGGTGAAAAGTATTTGTAATGCTTCGTGGTGAAGGCCTTTGTGACCAAGGCTTGTGATAGATGTCGCCTTGTGATGGTGGTGTGGCCGCGAGTGTTTCACCCAACGCATTCATCAAACTGTGGCCGCAGTTGCAAGCAGTGCTTGCACGTGCATGCTTTGACCGTCGGATATGCATACTCTGACCGTGTTGTCAACTGCCTGACTAGGAGGCTTTCTAATTGGTCTGCCCGTCTGCGTTGCTTGTTGGGTCGTCTAATGCCGTCCTTTTGGCCTATTTTTCTCTAGACCTTATTTTGGTCGTTGCAGCCATGGTTGAGATGGGTTGGATTTGTCTCCTTTTTGAAGCGTTATTCGTTGTTCGCTGGGCCCATCATTCATTCCTACACGCTGATAGTTGGACTTGGGATTGGATCGACCTATGATACTGCCGAACCCATCACAATCAATATATTTGCTAGATGATAATAAAGATTATCTATCAAATGAATAAAAATATTTTTTTAATAATTGATAATTGTATATATAACAAGAGAACCAAAAGAAACTCAAACAAAAGTGTCATGCACCAACTTGTTGGGTTATTGGTCATTCCCGTGTAAACTCATACCTATTTAATGTGCCAATTGATGGTACAAATGACGAAAGTTTGAGGAGCTAAGTTCGACAACATCACATCTAAGGTGCCAATTTCAAAAGACGGGCGCTCGATAAGCGCCTGATGCGCCACTAAAGCACAAATTCCAGAAGGTGGACACTCGATAAATGCTCGAGGCACCACTAAGGCGCAATTTTCAGAACTGTAGTGTTCGACGAGTGCTCGATCGGTGCTCGAGCGTGATTTTCAAAACCACAGTGCTCGAGCACCAGTCTGGAGAATAAAAGCATGGCTTTTGCATGCTAGGGTTTAATCTCTCCATTCTAGGTGACATTTTGATAGAGAAAAGAAGAGAAAGAGAAAGAAAGTTGAGAAGATGAAAATTTATATATCCGTTTGTGTTTCAAATCAAGTTCCAATCTCCGTCGACCATAGGTATGTTGTTTTTGCTACTGAGACGAACGTTTACCAGGTTTTATTTCTTCTTCTTTTATCTTATATTCTCTATTATATGGATTTGTTTGAGATAAGGTAGTTTGACATTATACTTGGGGTTTGTATAACTAAGACACTACATAGTGGAGATTTTTCAAACATTTAGTCCCGTGGTTTTTCTTCCTTATTTAAAGGAAAGTTTTCAACGTAAAAATCAAGCATTTATCGATTGTGTATACTTATTGTGTGCTTATCGTACATTATTATGCATTTTCTCACGGTTTAAATAGTATGTCGAGTCCTAACACAATTAATCCTCAATAAACAAAACATTAAGATTGTGATTAACAATAATGTAACCCACTAACTATACCGAGTCTCTTAAAAAAAGAGGAGCCTCGACAAAGAGAATATAGCCAGGGTTGAAGGATGTATGAACTTCATCCCTAGTGCTAAACCTTACCATAACCGCAAGTTATAGAATGAACGTGTGGGAAGAAATCCTACAAGGAGCCCACACGAGATGATGCCGTTATATATTAGAGGCCGCCGGTTAGAATTTCCTCCAAATAAATCAGCATCAAAATTTTTATTTATTATAACTTAATTATATTTATTAATAATTTAGTGGATGATACTAAAATTAACCTATAACTGTATCATATATATTTATTATTATGATATAAAGTTTTTTTGTTAAAGAAATATTTACTAAATTTTTATTTATTTATAATTTTAACAAATTTTTTTACATTTAATAGTATATCCTACAAAATACATAAACAAATAACATAAAGGCTATATCCACATAACCATTATACTTTATAGCAATATATACAGCATCCGAATTTAGATCTTTCAGTAAGATATTCATTGCTACCTTAGAATATTATTAATCTAAAAGATTAGAAAAAATATATATAGGCTGAATACCCAATAAATAATCTTTTAATCAGAAATATAATAATTGTGAAGAATAATATCATTTATAAAATTCAAGATATAATAAGTGGTAATAATATGCATTATGATGATATATTTCATCAGAAAACCTTATAAAAAATTTGCAATGATTATATTTTTGTTCTTGTGAACCTAAAACTAATATATTTACATTTCTATTAGCCAAGTAAATTACTTTATATTCAAATTTCTCTTCATCAAATTATCATGTAATGTCAAGAGTCTCCTACCAACGTTTATAGTTTAATCACTCACCCAATATTACCAATTATATATTTAATAAACCTAAATTTTATAAGAAAAATAAATATATCATCGAGATTAATAAAATAGTTTTAGTATCAAACAGTACAAACTATACTAATATATCTTGATGCCCCTGGCATTCACATAAAATAGCATCTTTATATATATTTTTTATTTTATCTATGAAATTTAGAATAAAATATTACACCCCATAAAATTATAACATAAAGTATTCATGATCAACATGTAGATAATTTAACGCTATCTTAATGTGCATTTTGTAGCCCATTCCACCAAAATTAGCTATTAAAAGATAAAAATGTGAATAAGAATTAAGAATACATAAATAAAATTAAATATTGAAATAAAATTTTAAAATAAAAATAATTAAATAAATGTTTTTATAATCAAAATGTGAAAAATATTTAAAAAAATAAATATCAAGGTTAACTATGCTCTTTAAATTTATTAATTAAAACTTATCACAATATTGCACACATTATTATTTATTAAAGTCACAATTAAATAAGTAAAAATTAATTGATTATATTAAATTGTCCAGGATAATCTATAAAAAATAATTTATAAACCGGTGCTCTAAATAATTACCAAAAATATTTTTCTAATACCAAATAACTAACTACTATATTTGAATTTCTCGTTCAAATGCATACACCAGCATGGAGGCGCTCCCCATGTCCCAGCGGCTCTTGCCCACTGTGAATAGTGCCATAAAGAACCAACACGCCCAGCACCTATTTTTGCCAGTGCCGGTTTTAATAAATTTAAATTAATGAATATACATATAAAAAAATTAAATTAAATTTATAGATCTAATAAAATTATATAATATATTAATGTCCCATGATTAATTAAATAAATATCCCATTGTAGCGTAATGTATCATTTATTTTCATTAAATATCAAGATTAACTATGCTCTTCAAATTTATTAATTAAAACTCATGCGGTTAATAATACTGCAACTATAAATATTCATTCCATTTATTAAAGCCTAGAGTGTTTAAAACTCTCTATTTCTAAAATTAAATAAATAAAAAAATTAATTTATTATAATTAAATTATCCAAAATAATCTATAAAAATAATTTATAATCTTCATTTGTGTTGAACAAGGTTTTGATTTGTAACTCTAAATAATTACCAAAAATATTTTTCTAATAATACACGGTTAAAATATGTGTCATTAACTACTCGCCAATTTAAATATTCATTCCCTCCATCAAATGGACACCAGCAAGGAGAGTGCTTAAACTCTATCTCTCTAAATGTCCCGGTGCAACTCATGGAAATAAAACAAATTAATTAATTTTGCCAAAAATTAAAATAACTTGAACGCCCAGCACCTAAATTTTTGCCTTTAATCTTTTTTTGCCGGTACACGTGGTTTTGATTTTTGCTTAAAATTTAAATTATTCATGAATACAACAATGATATAAAAAAATTATCTATAAATATTATCATATCAAAATGGGGGATTTATACATCTAATAAAATTGATTGGTCGAAATAAAACTCAAATTAATTATATTTTGCTTCTTTTCCTAAGCATAATTAAAAAAGCCTAATGTCGGAAATATACCAAAATGAGTCCGCTTTTATTTGTGTTGTATAGGGTTTTGATTTAGGAGTTTACGGAACTTGGAAGCTACAAGTGACCGACGTACACTGACTCTCATCCGTACAACAATCATATCCTCGGTACGCAACACAGTTAAAACCATATGTCATTTAACTGCTTCCCGCCAACTATAAATATTCATTCCCTCCATCAAAATGGGGGATGGGAGTTCAATCAAGACGCCTAGAGTGCTTAAAACTCTATCTCTCTAAATAAGACGCCCAGAGCGCAACTCATCGAAATAAAACTCAAATTAATTATATTTTGCTTCTTTTCCTAAGCATAATTAAAATACTGACTTGACTGTCGGAAGATATACCGAAAAGTGAGTCCTGTCAATCCTTTAATCTTTATTTGTGTTGCACAAGGTTTTGATTTAGAGTTTAATGAATAAGCTGCAAGTGAAACGTACCGCTCTCATTCGTACAACAATCATATCCTTGGTACGTAACACACGGTTAAAACCATGTGTCATTTAACTGCTTCCCACCAACTATAAATATTCATTCCCTCCATCAAAATGGGGGATGGGAGTTCAATTAAGACGCCTAGAGTGCTTAAAACTCTCTCTCTCTAAATAAGACGCCCAGAACGTAACTCATCGAAATAAAACTCAAATTAATTATATTTTGCTTCTTTTCCTAAGCATAATTAAAATACTAACTTGAGTGTCGAAAGATATACCGAAAAGTGAGTCATGCTAATCCTTTAATCTTTATTTGTGTTGCACAAGGTTTTGATTTAGGAATTTACGGAACTTGGGAGCTGCAAGTGACCGACGTACACAGACTCTCATCCGTACAATAATCATATCCTCGGTACGCAACATTGGCGCCGTCTATGAAAAACGGCATCAAAAATCCGAATAACATGATTTAAAAGAAAATGATGTATTTCAAATGACAGACTAGTACACCAGTTAGGAGATCACTTTAGGTGATAATAACGCTCCCATTGTAAACACCATTAGTGATCATCCTAATCCCTATGTTTGAGCACTTGCTCAAACCGTTCAGACATTTGTTGCGAAAATGGATGAACAACCAAAACAAGTGCCATCTTCGACCTCTCAAACCGCTACATCAAAAAGAAAGAAGAGTAAGGGAAGAAAGCAACCTTCCAAACAGATTGACAACTAAGACCACCGAGGGATTAGAACAGCCTCAAATAAAATCCCGCCTCGACTTGAAGGTCGTTTAAGTCTCCAAAATCGAGAGGATAGTTCTGAAAGAAGAAACCTTCGATATTCCCGTAATGATAGGGAATCTACATTTCATAGAGAACCCTCTTATGGGAAACGTCCATAGATGACTATGAATCGTCAAGATTCACCATCCGCTAGAAAACCATCCAAGTTAAGGGACTTCCTCAACGAAAAAAGGATGACGGCTCCTCCTCACATTGAGGATTGAGTCGGAAAAATTTGGGACCGTGTCTTTGGAGAAGACACAACTGGAAAGACGGTAGACCTGTGATGATCTCCATTTGTCATGGAAATCCATACACGGTTCTTACTGCATAAATTTAAGATGCCCGCTTTGGAGCTTTATGATGGAAGCCCTGATCCTATGAATCATCTTGATCATTTCTATACGCTCATAAGTTTTCAGGGTTTGGACGAGGCAGCAATGTGTCTCTATTTCTCTCTGATCCTAAAAGGCGATGCTTGGGCATAGTTTTATCGTCTCCAACCAAATTCCATTCGATCTTTTCAAGATTTGGTTGATAAATTTTTATCTCAATTTACCTCCAGTAGAAGGGAGGAAAAATAATTCTGGCATTTGGCCGTGTAAAACAAGGGCCAAATGAAAACATAAAGAAAATTTTAACCCGATTTATATTCGAGGCCAGAAAAATTCCAAAGCTCATCGAGGAAGTGAAGCAAAGTTCCTTCGTGTTTGCATTGGAACCCAACGACTTCTTTAGGCACATGACCCATAAAAATCCTCAAACATATAGAGAAGTCGAGGTCATTGCTCGTGCTTACATTGCGGTCAATGAGGCCAATGATATAAAAAGGCCAAAGGACCAACCCCACCAAAACTCAATTTAGAGAAAAAGGAAAAATGGGGACAACATGGGTTCTCGATCCAAAAAGCAGCAAAAGTCCAATTCGGCATCAAAAAGAGGATTCAGGTTTCAAGACCTTACTCCCTTAAACGATTCTCACACCAACATCCTAATAAAAATTAGGAGTAAAATTTTTTTTAAATGGCCAAAGGCATTAAAAAATCGAGATGGTGATGATCAGTCAAAATATTGTCATTACCATCAATGCGGAGGGCACATAGCACCAAGAATTGCGAGGCGGGTTAGAAGGAGATTGAAGAGTTAATCCTGAAGGGACATCTCAACCAATTTCTGCAGAGACCCAGACAGGCTTCCAGAGCAGCAGATGGAGATGAGATCGAGCAGCCAAGAGGTCGAGTAGTAGTTGTCGTTGTGAGCATAGTTTCCACGCGACCCACTCAGGCAGACATTCCAAAAAGTTCAAGAATGGCCATCGGCCATAAAAAGCCAAGAATAGAAGGTGGGGATGATATTATACATTTTAGTAATGATGACTTAGCGCATGTAACATCCCTCCACTCTGATCTTTTGGTTGTAACTGCACTTGTTTCAAACGGTAGTATAGATTATCAATTGAAATGAGTATTTATTGATAATGAAAGTTTTAAAAATTTGCTTTACTTAGATGCGTTTTTTAAGTTAAGATTAAAGAAAAGTCAATTGAAGATGTCTAAAGGACCCTTGTATGGGCTAGATAATGAACCTGTACCCGTATAATGAATAATCCAATTATAAATCACTTTGGGTACGTATCCAAGGATGGCCATCAAAATACTTTCCTTCTTGGTTGTAAACCTGCCATCGGTCTATAATGTCATCCTGGACGGCCTTGTTTAACCATATTTGGAGCCGTAACTTTTATTCCGCATCTCAAAATAAAGTTTTCAACCCCATTTGGCATTAGAGAGGTCCTAGGTGATCAGATGACCGTGCGGATTTGTTATTTGTCACAAGTCACTCAAACGCCAGTAAGTCAACAGGTCTAGGACTTTAATCTCTGTAATGAAACCACATTGCTTCAAGCCCAATGTGGAGAATCAATGGATTAGATCTCATTAGATCCTAATGATCTTAAAAAACAAATTCAAATTGGGAATTCTATGTCCGAGCCATTCCAAGGTCAACTTATTGATTTTCTCAAACAAAATTCCGACGTCTTTCCCTGGACACCTAGCGATATGCCAGGTATACTGACCGAGGTAATGGTCCACAAGTTAGGCTTAGACCTCGACCACAAACCAGTCCGGCAAAAAAGACAGAATTACTCGGTCGAAAAGTTAATTGCTATTTGAGAAGAAGTAAAGAAACTTTTGGATACCGGATTTATTAGAGTAATTTAGTATCCAGATTGGTTATCCAAAGTAGTCATGGTGAAGAAAAGTAATGAAAAATGGAGAATGTACATCGACTTCACCGACGTGAACAAAGCATGTTCGAAAGATAGTTTTTCATTGCCAAGAATTGATTTGCTTGTAGACTCCACTTCTAAACACGGATTGCTTAGTTTCATGAATGCCTACTATGGTACAATCAAATCTGAATAAGTCTTGAGGACGAAAAGTATACATTTTTCATGACCAACGAGGGAACATACTATTATAAAGTTATGCCATTTGGTTTTAAGAATGCCGGTGTAACCTATCAACGCCTTGTCAATAAGATGTTCGAGGGTTAGATCGAATGGAATATGGAGGTATATGTGGATAACATGCTTGTAAAAAGCAAGATTCCGAACAACCCTATTTGCGACCTTAATAAGGCCTTTAATGTCTTAAGAGCACACCAGATGAAACTCAACCCGACTAAATGCACCTTTGGAGTGACATCGGGAAAATTTTTAGGCTGTATCGTTTCGCATCGAAAAATAAAAGCCAATCGAAAGAAAATTAAGGCTATCCTGAATATGAATTCATCTCATACTGTAAAAGATGTCCAAAAATTAACTGAAAGATTTACGGCACTCTCACATTTCTTGGCTAAATCAGCCAAGAAATACTTGTCATTCTTTAAGGCATTAAGAGGAACTAAGTCCTCGGGCTTCCAATGGACTCCAGAATGCGAAACTGCCTTCCGAGAACTCAAGGAGTATTTGTCTCACCCACCACTACTAACTTCTCCACAACAAGGCGAGGACTTATTTCTGTATCTGGCTGTGTCCGAGAGTTTTTCTTAAGTTCGGTCCTAATTCGTAAAATGTTTAACGGTTAAAGGCCTGTGTATTATGTTAGTAAAATTTTAACCGACGCAGAAACACGTTATATTCATGCTGAAAAGATAGCACTAGCACTCGTATATTCTGTCCGAAAATTTCGACCATATTTTCAGACATATAGAATAATCATTTTGACTAACCAACCTTTAAAAGGAATTCTACAAAGGCCAGATGTATCCGGACAACCAGTCAAATGGGCAATTAAATTGGAGGAGTTCGATTTAGAATTCCGACCGAGGCCATCCTTGAAAGGTCAGGCTGTCGCGAATTTTATCGTCGAAACAATTACACCAATCTTGAATGACTCTAATATTATTGGGATCGACTGTTCCTAGAATATTCCTACCTGGACTCTTCATGTAGATGACTCCTCTATGCAAGTTGGCTGTGGAGCCGGAGTGGTATTGAGAATGCCTGATGGGTCAGAGTTAAAATATTCAATGACCATCGAGTTTCCAATAACGAATAATGTGGTTGAATATGAAGTACTACTTGTTGGGCTAAAATTAGCCAAGGAATGCTCGGCCACAAACCTCAAAGTATATAGTGACTCAAAACTAGTTATTAATTAGATCGAGAAAATTTTGATGTGGTTAATCCTATACTTTCCCAATATCTTTCTAAAGTTCAAGATCTAATTACTTCGTTCCATCATGTGGAAATGATTCACATTCCAAGAAATGAAAATGGAAAAGCAAATAGATTGGCAAAAGCTACCACTACAGAAGATCCAGAGCAGTATGTATGAGAATTGCATGAGATTCTGAAAGTACCGAATATAAATGACCCACAGCAAAAAATTATGCAAGTGACCAATTCCGAGAATTGGATGACACCATACAGAAAATATTTATCCGACGGCGTATTACCAGAAAACCCGGATGAAGCCAAGTGTCTCAAAAGTCAGTGAGATGGTACACCATTATTGATGGAAAATTATACCGATGGAGATACTCAATTCCATACCTACGATGTCTTTCACCAGAAGAGGCCGAGTATGCCATTGGTAAAGTACATATTAGTATTTGTGGCAAAAACTTTACCTTTAAGTTATGAGGCAATGATATTATTGGCCCACTATGAAATACGATGCAATGGATTTCGTTCAAAAATGTGAGAACTTCTAAATGTATGGGAATCTTACCCATTGGCCACACACAGAGCTATAAACGTTGCAATTACCACGGCCGTGCGCATAATGGAGAATTGACATCCTCGAACCACTCCTAGTAGCATTAGGGTAAAGAAAATTCATCATAATCGGAATTGATTACTTTATAAAATGGGTTGAGGCTATCCCATTAGCCAAAATAACCAACCAAAATGCAATCGAATTCGTCCAACAAAACATCGTTTGTAGATTCGGTATACCCGAGGTCATTATGATCGATAATGGGACTCAGTTCACCAGCAAACATTTCACGAGATATTGTGCCAATTTAAAAATAAAGTTGATTCATATTTCGGTCGCTTATCCACAATGCAACAAACAAGTGGAAGTCACCAACCGTACAATATTTCATGGTCTAAAAACGAAACTTGAAAATGCTAGGGGCTCATGGGTGGATGAACTTTCCTCTATCCTTTGATCATACGAACAAACGCCCAGAGAACCAACTCGAGAAACTCCCTTTAGTTTGTGCTATGGGACCAAGGCTGTAATTCCTGCGGAGATTGGACTACCTAGCTTTTGAGTCAAAACTTTTGATCCTTGTCATAATTTACAAAGGCAATGGGAAAATCTTGACTTACTACGTGAGATTCGGGACAAGGAACAGTTAAGAACGGTAGCCTACCATCAAAAAATTACGAGGTATTACAATAAAAAGGTGAAGGCAAGACAGTTTGATATGGGAGATCTGGTCTTAAGAAGCACTGAGACTACGGGTAAGAATGCCGGTCGAAATAAACTCTCACCAAATTGGGAAGGTCCATTCATAGTCTCAACCATCTTTAAAAATGGAGCGTACAAATTACATACCCAGAATGATAAATTAGTATTTAGGACTTGGAATGCCAGTCATCTTAAAAAATATTATCAATGATTCATGTATTGCCAGGTAAAGTTTGCATTATATTGAGTGTTTGTATTTATGTAAATATTATAAGAAATTTCAATTTCTTTTATTTATCTGCTTTTATGAGTGCTTGTTCTTTCATGTCATTGCATCACCTAGGCTACCCCTAAGTCAAATAAAATTAATTCATCTGTACCTAGGACCTAAAGTAATTAGTCCAAGGAACTCAGCCACGGGTCTGAGTGATTCATATGAAATTGATGCTTAAACTTGATCATGTTATCAAGCGGATCTAATACGACCGAGGATGAAAATCTTGGGGGGCTTCTTTAGAAGTATGTATGCCAAGACCTTTAAGGTAGCATCATTAGCCGAATATGATTTTTAAAACTTAAAGTCCGAGTATGACTTATAAGTCCGACTTGACTTAAGTAGCGAAATTGGACATTAAAATTGTCCGATCGGAAAATAAATGAAGAGAGAGAGATAATTAAAATGGAATTAAATATTTCATTAACTATTTGGCAATTTACAAGTGCAAATTATGGACGACGTCCAAAGGTTTCTGTCAACGGCTCGTAGGACTCAACATCATCTCTAGGAAGGTATAAAACTTCAGATCTCCTGGTGGCACTAATGTTCTTTGGATGAAAAATAGAAACGGGAATATCAGGTACCACTATTTGAGCAATGCCCCTGCATAAGTTAATCCCTTCCCGAGTAACTGCGTTTAGACATCTTCTGAAGGTCCTCGAGGCGAACTGAAGAACATAGTTCACTATCAATCTTGGAATAATTTTCTCTTAGAATGATGTGACTCAATTTTGGATCAACCAGTTCACTTTTGAGTTCAAACACGCGCTCCTCAGCCTCCAAAAGTTTTTCCTTCTCCACATAATCGTTAGCGAACTCCTTCGCAATATTAGCAACGCGAATCATTATTTCCTGGAACTGTAAGGGATACAGCACAAATTAGAATACGAAAGAAAAGATATGAAAAGTTGAAGGAAGTTGCAAACAGTTACCTTAGAAATAGAAACCTTCTTACGAGACACCTCGACCATAAGGGTAGTAGAGCCAACATGGACCTCGGTCTCAAAACTCTCAGAATGGACAACTTCCACCACTTCATGAATCTCTTCTTCAAGCATAGCTTCCACTTCTGCCTCCTCACATTAAAGAGGAACTTCTTCGACAATGACTCGACCCACGGTTTCAAACAGAGCCTCGGGCTCTGGGGGCTCAAAAGAATGCACCTCTGGAATTTCTGTCCGAAGTTCCTCAGCAGCCACCTCGGCTGTGCTAGCCTCTGGAAGGCCATGTATTGGCATCCCCATTGACTCTTCAGAATAGATCTCACTCATCTAATAAGTTCCATCAGCAAAACTAGTCCCAATATTAGGAAGGGACTCTTCAAGCAAAGATGGTAGAATAAAAGGCACTCCATAAGAAGCGAGGTTTGGGGCGGAAAGAGGAGTGACCTCGATCCCTTCCTCTACAATGGCCACCACATGCTCATGCTCTTCAATCAGTCCGGCCGCCACTAGAGTTTGGACCGAGGAAGAGGTGGAAGTCCGGTCCCTTGCAATTCCTTTCTTCTTCATTCTTATATTTATAGTGATCCCATCCTCAGAACTCGGATTCGGCAAAAACCTTTTATTGCTAGCTGAAGTAGCCGACAACTCCCTTATTTCAACGCCTTTTGAAGCCCTCTTGTCCTCGGATGTTTTGTTTTTGTCCTCGGGCTTTTTCTTCTTGAACTTGCTTGAGGACTCTTTTGTTCTCAATTCATTGAATTTTCTTTTATTCCTTCTCTTAAGAAGGACTTTTTGCAACTTGAGCCTCGCACTCGTCAACCTCGGGCTCCGATTTAGCCAATGCAAGTGATTCTGGAAAGAGCCATCGGTTCTTTCTGTTCTCATTAAAAGTAGAGGCCTTCTCTCGGATAAGGTCCACCAATTTTTGGGTGATGTCTTTTTTGTGATAAAAAAGTCTGTTTGTATTGCAGTAGAGACGTGGCCCCATTCTGAGCAAATTTTCCATTCGGAAGGAGTGGCCAAGAAAAAATACCTATCCTTCCACCTCTTTGTGGAGTCAGGACTTCCTCCACTAAACCCATATTTTGGACGAGGACTCACGGTTATCCAATCCAAACCATGAGTAAAACGAACTAAAACTTTGATGACAGTGGCATTGAAATCCACTTCATGAATTCTCGTAAAAATACACAACAAAATAAGATACCTAACTCCATTCAGTTGAAGCTTGGCAATAGGAACATGAAACTCTACCATTATTTTATAAAACTCAGTGGCCAGGGGAAATCAAAGACCACCTTTGAGATGTGTCTCATAAACTGTGATAAATCCTGGAGGTGGAGGAGTGGCTCGTCCATCTACTCCAAGCATGATATATGATAAAGAACGTGAAATTTTTTATTTGGCTCGGTAGTATTCCACGTCTTTCGGGGTTAAGATCAATTGAATGTCGGAAATGCCAGGCGCCATTGAAGATATTTGATTAAGTATCAAAGAGGTCTTTGATGGAGGAAATCCATTGCAAGAAAACGTAAGGTGTTCTTTTGGTGTTCAAAAATGGATTTATAGTGGGAAAAAGGATTCCAAACGACACTGTTCATATTTAAAATTCAAAAGACACGCCTCATGATGGCATGAACACATGTCAAATATCCGTTCATTTGCTAGACATCAAGTTTCCCAATGCTAGTAATCATGAGTTGTCCATTTCCATTAAAATTGAAGCGACATGCATTTAATACAATTATACAGACCATCGGACATTAAAGGCACTTTAAACTCGAACATTTTTATCTACATACCGGAAAGCTAAATTTTAGCCTCTTGGCATATGGGGGCTAGTGATGGGTATGGAATCTACAAGCCCAAACAGAGAAGCCCAATGTAATTATGGACTGCCCGTGCCTTTCGGGCCAACAGTACTCAATGACAGCATAGCCCATATGTCCAAGCAAGATATTATGCTCGGACGACCTAATTCTCAAGATCCAGTCTGATGGCCAAAACGGTTATTTAACCAATAACGGTGGACGTTAATCATAACTGTTCCTGATAGTGAGAACGATTTAACCATCCGACTACACGGTTAAAACCATGTAGCATTTAACCGCTTCCCGCCAACTATAAATATCCATTTCCTCCATCAAAATGAGGGATGGGAGTTCAATCAAAGACGCCTAGAGTGCTTAAAACTCCCTCTCTAAATAAGACACTCAGAGCGCAACTCCTCGAAATAAAACTCAAATTAATTATATTTTACTTCTTTCATTAAACATAATTAAAATACTAACCTAAGCGTCAGAGGATACATCGGGGAGTGAGTCCCGTCAATCCTTTGATCCTTATTTGTATTGCATATGGTTTTGATTTACGAGTTTATGGAACTTGGAAGCTGCAAGTGACCAACGCACACAAAATCTCATCTATACAACAATCATATCCTCGGTACGCAACAATTAAACTAACGTATCGAATATTATAAATTGACACTAATTTTATAAAATATTCCAAAACCCCTATTTTTGTATTATTTTCAGTTTTTTTTCTTAATTTTAACCATAGGAAAAATATTTGAAATAAAAAGATAATCAGTCAAAGTATTAGAAAGGTATATAATGGTAAAATAATAAGAAATTTAAAAAATTACTTATTTAAATTTTTTATTTATTCTCTTCTTCCTTTATCTTTGAAACCTTCTTCTTCTCCTCTTTCTCAAACTTGGCCTTCAATTCTTATCATATTTGCTTTAATTCAATTGGTATTCTATAATCTACTTATTTTAATTCACCTTATACTCCACTTGTTGCAATTTTCTTATACAAATTCTACCTAATTAAGCCTAATTTTAATACTATTACTTAGAATATTCCGGAGTGGATTTCTTTGAAGAGGAGTTCTTCAAGTGAATTCTCCCGAGTGGAAAATCCGAGCGGATTCCTCCAAAGAGGATTTTCAAAGTCACAAATTTCGGAGTGGAATTTGTCGAAGAGGAATTCTTCGGAATGGATTTCTCTGGAGTGGGTTTCCGAAGAGCAAATGATGAAGTGTATTTGCCGGAATAAAAATCCGGAGAAGACCTATCGTGCAAAGTAAGTTTTGTGGATGGGTAAAGAAATGGATGGTCAACAGGTTGACCGATTGAAAAGACAAAATGGCCATTTAATGAGTTGACCCGCTAATTATGGTTTTGCTTGGTTGCGATGTATTAACAGGATGAGTCATTTAGCCAAGTTGAGGCAAAATGACCAGGACTTGCCGATTGCGTGGAAAATGGCCTAGATTCTTGGACAATGCCTGGAAACATAATGGAACACCCTAGGACTCTATAGAAGAATGATGGCCAAGGACTTTGGTGGAGCTGCAAAGTGCGTATACAGATAAGGTAAGCTGTCAAAAGGAGAAAAAGGCGACATCTGTGCAAGTAGCAATTCAGAAGGATAGTTGATCTTCAGAGTTGGTACCTGATTGGCGGAAAAGGTTAACGTCTCTGGAACAAGACAGGACGACACTTAGCAGAGTTGGTGGGCATAGTAGGTGGTAGGTTGTAAAGTTTGTGGTAGGTATTTGTCCACACGCAATCTGCCTATTGGGTAGATAGTTCCAAGTAAAGTCAGTATAAATATGTATGCTGGGCAGGCGATGAATGAGATATAGCTAAGGCGGTAAAGTCCAAGCGCGTGTGAGAAAAGAAAAAAAGAGTGGAGTGCATCACCAGTGAGTGGAAGAACAGAAGAAAAATAGATAGATAAAAGCAAAGTGAGAATTTCCTTCCTCAAGAGTTGTTTTTTTAGTCTATCTTAAATATGTAGTGGATCCTCTATTCAAAATTTTTGTAACTAATTTTCACATAGTGGGCTTGTTGTGGATTAAATGTTTCGTGATTTTTCATTTGATTTGTGAAAGGCGTCCACGTAAAATTTATGTGTTCCTTATCTTTCTCCCACAACGTGTGTATTTGTACATTCCTGTCTGGCCAATGTTACCTAACCGATCGATATTTTTTCCCAACAAATATATCCTCACTAATTCTTCATTTTATGCCACCTAACCATTTTAAGCAATAGTTCTTATAAATTTATCTAATGTTGCTATAAATTTTGAATTTAGCTTGATGCTTTTTATGCTTACAAGCAATGAATTCAACCTCCATCAATTCCATTAATTTCCACAGTTTCTTTTCTTTTTCTATTGCATCCCTGTTTTTTCTCATTCTTCTTTCTTTTATTTCTTTTTTTTTCCTATTATTATTATTATAGATATACTTAAATTTATTAAAATAAAAATTTTAAAATAATTAATTTAAACAAGATCCAAATTAATTCACAAATTTGGAATGTTATACCATTGTACCTTGGGTCCCAAATGAATTTGTTCGACTTATTTGAAGATGTATTATAGATAGAAATATTCTTAATAATTATAGTTATAGAAGGATCATTATCATTAGATAAACACCAACAAATTTTAAAGACAATGTTCATTACTTTCACCTGGATGAAAAAAATGTTAGTCACTAATTTGGATATATAATAAAACATATTAGAAAAAATATTAAAAAGTATCAATCGATTCAGAGATGAGTCAATAAATTATTATCAATGATGTAAGAAATATAAGACATTATGTTATCATGAATGCTCATAAATTTTTCGAAACTCCAAGATGAAGTTTGAAGAACAGTGAAAGTTTGTATTGATCAACCTCAAAGCCTATATGAATTTACCCAATTAGCCCAGATGGAATCAGGGGATTGAGAGTAACCTCCAGAGTCATCAAAAAGATCAAGGCCTTATTCCATTCAACCAAACCCCTAATACACAACACTTCATTCAATGAGCTCGTAAACATCAACCCACACTAGTTTTGTTGCAAATCAACCATCATTTTCCCCTTGCCACAAAAAGTTGTTCAAGAAACACTGTATCTGCTTGATGATACTCCTAGAAAGATAAATATAGGAGCAAAATACATATTAATAGAAAGAGAGGACCAACCTCATGAGAAAGAGTCTACCCACATAAGCGAGGAATTGTGTTGGAGTTTGAACAATCCGGATTCACTCGATCAGGTGCAATGAAAATTCAAACTTCTCGTCATCGTCAGCTACCATTAATGTGAATAAAGAAACAAAAGAGATGCACAATATTTTTATTGTAGAACCCCCTTTTCAATTAAGGAAAAAAATCAGATGATAAATTTTAAAAATATTCCACTATGTAAAATTTGGTTATAAAAATCCCGAGACGAAATGCAGGAATCCACCCTGACTACACAAACCCTCGAAGAAGAGATAACAAGAAAAACATTTTCAGAGTAAGTAAGAAAACTCTTCTTCAGTCTTAACTTTCTATTTTTCTCATATCTTTCTTCTCACTGTGGTACTCTCTACTCACAGACATTTTACAAATGTGGTGAAACGTCGACGACAGTCGTTTCATCTCTGCACACATGCGGCCTGGCACACAGCGTCCCCTGGTGACTACTTATACATACTAGTGCTACCACACCCTGTTCTAAAACTCCTAGTGCACTTATATAGACGCCCTTACTCCAAATTCTCATTTGCTCAATTGACCGATCTTTCAGATGATTCGTGCCATGTCTTCACCAGTTCCCGAACTTCCTACAAGCTCATGCCCTGCACGTTACCTGCGCACACTTTGAAAAGCCTCCAAACTTGATAGGTCAACTGCCTACTCTAAAAAAGTTGCCACCAACTTTGCTGTCAGCTGTCTGCAATATCATCTTTTCACAATGTCCTCGGTCCTTTACTGCATAGCCCTTAGCCCATTGCTGTAGTCAATCCTTGGGCATTCCATACTGGTAACGCCATCAGTAAGTTCCGCACACCTTGTTCAGTTGGTCAACACATGTTGACCGGAATGATGCAACCTATCTCCTTAGCCGTCCGCGTACCAATAGAACCGTGCGCCGATTTTGCTTCTAGGTCGGTCAACGTATTGACCGGCCTTTTGCCACATTTGTCCAGTTAACACGTTGATCAGCAAACTTGTCTCAAAGGCTTCTGCGCCTTTTTCATCTTTGCCTCCTTTGGCCGGTCAAAGAGTTGACCAGCCATTTGTCCAAAGAAATCTAGCCACCTTTCTTCTTCTAGTCAACTCTATTGACTGACACTTTGCCTTGTGCCAACTTTCTCCTTTCGAATTTTCTCTCCGGCACTTTGACTCTTAGCCGTCAACCTCTGTTAACTGGGCTAATGTTTTCCAATTTTCACTCCAACAAATGCACTCTAGGTAAGTGAGCAAACCATGATAACATATATATATATATATATATATGCTGAGCGATGGAGCTGTAGAGTGAGAGGAGAGAGAGTAAAAGAGAAAAATAGAAAGAAAAACAATGAGTCTCTATTTTTGCTCTTATATTTTGTTCTTACTCTATTCTCTACTCTCCCAAAGTTTGTATAATTTAAATTTTTATAATTAAAATTTTATAGTGTGATTTTTATAACCTAAATATCTCATAATTTTTTTTTATTTAGAAAATTTTTTTTACATAAAACTGTGTAATCTCAATTTTCTTCCCAAGGTTTGTATAATTTGAATTTTTATAATTAAAATTTCATAGTGTGATTTTTATAATCTAAGTAACTCATAATTTTTTTCTTTTATTTAAAAAAAAATTTCATATAAAACTATGTATTTTTAATTTTCTTTTATCTCTTAATTATGTGCTTATATTTTCATCATTTTTATTTTTCAATTTCACTATCAGATTGGGATCCTTTTCTTACAGCACAAACAATCAATGTAGTATTGACCTGACTGGGAGCATCCTCCTGGAGAAGAAGAAGTCAGAAGCAAAGTCAAAAACAGCGTGAATAAGAGGGATGCCTTTTTAAATAACCAAAGCATAAAGCCATCTTTTTTTTTTAGGACAGAACAAAAGGCCGCTTATTTTAACCACAGATAGTCTCTTTCGACGGAGATGCACAATTTTGAGTTTCGGGCAATTTTTCGTTTTTCTACGCGACTGCGGCAAAATGATCCATTCAACCTCTGTATCATCGTTCACCACAAATGCCATCAAAATTGGATTATCTCCAGTCGGCAGCGCCTTTCCGCTCACCGGATGCAATAATGTGCAATTGGAAAGACCGTCTAATTCGTCAAAGAGCCGAACAGAGCAAAACCCTAACGCGAACTCGTTAGCCATCAGTACCCCCTATGGACGTGGATGTGGATGTGGATGTGGATGTGGATGTGGAAGAAGGCAATTTATTGAAACAATGGCGGCTGGAGCCGCTTTGCTAACTGCTCTCCCTTCTGCAGCCTCAGATCGTGTCCCCGATATTTCTACGGTGACCCCCTCCCTCTGTTTTTTTTCTTCCACATATGATAATGTAATGCTCCTATGTGTTCTCGAACTGGGTTTCTGAATCCTTTTTTGGTGGTTTTTTAATGTTTTCTATTTTTTTTTTATTAACCAGCTGATCGAACAATTCAGGATTGAGCTATTACGTAAATAGTGACTTCATATTTTTATCACAACATTTAACGCAAATGCCTTTTTTATTTTGAAGCGACTCGCAAACTAGAAGCAAATTCATTTGAAAAATCTTTGCTCGGCGGAATAGATTTCTGATATTGGAATCAGAGATAGATGAAGGTGGAAAAGGCTGCTGGAGTCCATGACATGATTACAGACCTTTTGAAATTCAAAGCCAATTTTTTTTCCCAGAAGACATTTATGATTATACTTCTTGATACTGCAAATAAATCTTTGAATGCCAACCATCGCATTTATCGTGTGGAGGGAAGGGAAGGGGCTGGAGGGTAATACAAGGTGAAATAAGCATCCCAGGCCTCAATCCCACCTTCAAAAGTTTTGGCTCGTTCCATTTCTGCGATACTTCCTTCTTCCAAGTTTAAATTTGTTTTGCCATGCTAAACGTTTCTGAACTGCTATACTGAATCACTTTCAAGATAAGGGTCACTTGAGTTGAGGGCGATTTTAATGACCTTGCAATGATCTTAAGATGGCAGTGGCTCTGCGAAGAGGACTAGAGCTTTAAGCTAGCTTTATGCTATCTTTATAAAAATTAATGAGATGCCCCCATGAATTTAGCATGTTCCTTTGTAGTATGCAGGCGATGTTAAATAGGATCCATCCTCCAAGGCCAGATTGGTACGAAGAGTTCTATGCATCAGCTATGAACAATTGCATGAAGTCATATGAGGCTGAGGTTAGTGACTGCTCAGCATCAATGGTTGTTTCTTCTTATCAAAACTTCTCTAGGATGCTTGTTTTCAGCTGTTTGCTGACTTCATTTGCATGTGCATATTAGATTTCAAGTTGCAAGTCTCAGCTCTTCAATGAGCTGAGGAGAAAAAAGGCTAAGGAAGTGTTGGAGATTGGCATTGGAACAGGTCCTAATCTCAAATACTATGCTGGTGATACAGGCATGCATGTCTTTGGCGTTGATCCAAACAAAAAGATGGAGAAGTATGCCAAAAAAGCAGCAGAGGCTGCTGGCCTTGAACAGACAAGTTTTGAATTCATACAAGCAGTAGGTATCTTGTTTGGTGTAGAATGGCAAATACCTTATTATCTTTCTCCATGAATCAAGCAGAATGGTGAACGAGAATTTACATACTCATCCCCACTTTATGAGACTTCTTTTGATGATGATGATGATATCTTTTTTCAGCCACATGAACTTCATTGAGTGTTAGGAATATGTACCATTGTGTGGATTATAGTCAAAAGCTACTATAGCGAACCAGTAGAAGGGCTAAAAAATCTCAACGTGATGTTTAAATTTTCCTAAATAAGGCAATACAGAGATTGTCAGCCTTTTTAATTGAACTGTGCCTGGTGTCTAAGGCTTCCGTAATTCTTATCACTAGCATCCTAAGGGGACTTTTGGCTCATTAGATAAGTGAGCAAATCATTATATAGCAGGTTTTTAATATGCTTAAGCAGAGGTGAGAGCATATTGCAAAGTGATTATAACTTAGTAGGTGCAAGCTGTAAACTTTGGCAGAATTCTTATTCGGATTTCAATAGAATTGATATTAGTGGCAGTTTATAATAGATCAGACTGCGATTATGCTTATAACCTTTTCTTTTCTTTTTCAGGTTAACTCATTCTTTGTGGTTAGGTTTATTCAGCGCAGAGAGTGTTGCCCTCCTCATCCTCAGAAGGAAAAGCAGTAGTAAAAAAAGAGGAATGACACACCAAATTGGGCATTAGGATGTCCACTACTTTAGCTTAAAAGACACTGCCACTCCAAACAATTAGTAGACTGTATGATGGGCCTTGTAGCTTAAAAGACACCACCACTAAATGCTGCCTCGTGTTCAGCACTACGGAATTGACAATGTTTTAAAACAATAGGTAATCAGTTGCTCATCGTTTTTAATCAGCATAAAGTATAGGAAAGATAAACTTATTCACAATGAAAATCAAGTAGATTTTGGCCTATATTGTTATAACCGAAATTACAATCTTGCCTATTTGTTTCACGCATTATTAAAATGTCACTTCATCTTTTTCGTGGTAAAATGTTTTTTAACACCCAAAATATTGACAATATAAATGCACAAAAGGGAGATAGAGAGATTCTTTATTAAATAATTTTAGTGTGAGATGCATTTGCAAATAGGAGAGGAGGATTCTATATATAGTTTTTCAACTTGTGTCCCTTGGTTAGCCAATGAATCTCAACCACCACAAGACATTGAAGTGCGCAATAATCTCACTTTATTGCAAAGGCTCACTATGTGCAGCATTTCAACTTCAATAGTATAGCATAAAGAGGGTGCACAAAAGTAACTAAAAGGGCCGGAATGTACTATCATCTTTGCTTGGCATGAACAGTTGGTTGTCCAGATTTAGCTTTACCGTTTAGTTTACTGTCTAATATCACTGGTAATTTTCTCTTTGAGAGGTGCGGTTAAATTATTCTAAATTTGCAGATTGTTTTTTCTTATGAACACCAACTTTTTCGTCAAGAACTATATCACAGTTGATTGATCAAAGGTTCTTATTTTTTTCAGATTGGAGAGGCTTTGCCCTTGAGTGATGCTTCTATTGATGCAGTTATTGGAACACTTGTACTATGTTCTGTTAAAGATGTTAAGCTGACTCTAAGAGGTAGGGGATTTTCTATGTGGTATTCTCATCTCTTGCCTGGAAATTCGTATTCACGTTTGTTAGAAATTCAAGAGATTAAAACAAACACCAGATTTATGTGGAAAACTTTCAAAAGGTAAAAAAGTCAAAGAAGGAGAGGTTTCACTCTCTTGGAAAAATATAGTTACAAGAAGCAGCTACAATGTGTTTCTCAAAAGCTTGTAAAACCCTAGCTCAAAATGCCATATGTATAGGGAAAGTTGATGGGTCCAAAATGTTAGGCTCATTTATGTATCAATATATTCCGTAACAGTGTTTATCTATTGTCAGCGATGGTCGTATTATTTCAAAGATCTACTCTAGAATATATCTCCTGCCATTTGCTAAAGCGCCATGCTCAATACCATGCCTGCCGTGCACTTGACAATTGCTCGATCAGTGCTCGAGCCCCGTTTCCTATACATTGGCACCCGCTGCTCGCTCGATCAGAGCTTGAACTCTACTTCCAATAAGCATGCGCTTGATGCTCGCCTGATCAGAGCTTGAGCCCTGTTTCCAGTAAGCATGCGCTTGATGCTCGCTCGGCCTTCGCTCGAGCGCCAAATCCAGCAGACCCCGCACTCAAAGCTCACTCGAGCCGCACTTGAACCCGAGAGATGTGTCCCATGAAACCCTAAGCGCGCTCGAGCGCCACGACGCGCATTTCACCAACGGTTACATTTTTTACCAAGGTTTTCGAGCCTCTATATATATAGCCGTCTTATTTCATTTAATCTATACTTTTTGCTCGAGTTTTTTTATGGTCATTTAGTGCAAAATCCAATCTTTCATGCTTTCAAAGTGCTTCTCTTAAGAAAACCAAACTTCTACAATTGTGCTTCCTTGCTAAGGTTTTTCTCATGACATTATATTTACCCTTTACACTCTCTTGCTGCCTATTAACCTTCGTTGAAGATATCGGTGGGGTGAAAATTAGAATCCAGTAGTGTACGGTAATTTAGCGGTTCGTGAGGAAAGCTTGACTTGAAGACTAGAAAGCATCCGGTTTTGTTACCTCGAGCAAATTTAAGGAGTTCCTTAGTAGAGATCACGAGATAGGAATAAGTCGATTAGGTTAATGCGTTTGTACCATTCGGTCTATAAGTTGATTTTCATAGTGTATATCTTCCATAACTGTTGAAACCGAAGAGTTTTATTCGATAGTTATAGTTATTGAGGTTTCTCTTCGTCACCAAAAATCGCGTCTTTATTATTATTATTTCTTTTATTATTTACTGTTCACATCTAAATTAGAATATATTTTACGTGTATTATATATTTTGTGATTTTCATTCCGCAAATTTATTGAGGGGTCGAAACATTATTAGTAATTCGAAATGTTTGGTTCCTTTCAATTAATATCAAATATTCATCCCAATTTGTGACCCCGATCTAGATACATACCAGTCAATCGTTGTCCGTTCCTCCTTATTTTGATGGGAACAACTACGCGTAGCAGAAAGTTCGTATTAGCATTTCTCAAATCGATGGATGAATGCGTATAGACAAGCACCCTAATTGCGTGGACTCCACCCAGAAGCACCATGGGTGATGAACCGAAAATTTTATCCTTCTGAACCAAAGAAGAACTTGATGCATTCAATTGAAATAGTAAAGGGTTGCACGCTATTTTTATGGCTATGTCTCCCGAAGAATATAAGCGTATATCCATGTGCGAGACCGCGAAAAAGGCGTGTGACATCCTTGAGATTACCCACGAAGGAACTAAATTAGTTAAAAACTCTAAATTACAAATGTTCACTACTAGGTTTGAGGAAATTCGCATGAAAGATGATGAGATCTTTAATGAATTTTATACTAAATTGAATGACATTGTTAATTCTATGTTCAATTTAGGGGAACGGATTCCTGAGAATAAAATCGTCCAAAAAGCCCTACGGTCTCTGCCTGAATGTTTTAGACGGAAGGCCACTGCTATTGAGAAAAGTAAAGACCTCGATAAGTTAAAAATTGAAGAACCGGTTAGTTCTCTACAAATGTATGAGCATACTTTCTCACAATATAAACGGAACAAATTAATTGCTTTAAAAACTGTAAAGGAAGAGAGAGATCGTAACTTTGATGAAGAGTTGTGAAGCGATGATGACTTTGCCTTGTTTGTTAAAAATTTTAAAAAATTCTTCAAAAATAAAAATAACAAACGAACCTCCAAGGAAATTGACTTGTCACATAACTCAGTCAAGAAAGATAAAAAGGAGAATAAATATATAAAAAATAAGAAATATCAAGGAATCCAATGCAATGAATGTTACGGCTTTGGTCATATCATGACCAAGTGCCCTAATTTTAAACATCAAAAAGGAAAAGCCTTAAATGTGTCCCTCTCAGATGACAAAGAAGATGAAAAATATGATAGAAAATCATCTGAAGAGGAAGAACTAAACTATATGGCCTTCAAGACTTCCATTATTAGTGGTGATAAAGCCACAAGTGCGAAATTAGAACAATTGGATTCTTCCCGTGAGGAATCTGATAATGAATTTTATGGTATTTAAGAAGCCTATGATAAACTGTTCAGGGAATGCCTAAAAGTAAAGAAAACTAATAAATTCCTAAATAGTAAATTAACTGAATTTGAAAAGGCTAAGGTAGAACTTACAACAAAGCTAGAACAGTTCCCTGTTGAATATCATAAACCGGAGATGTTAAATGGGTCCTTAATTGCTAAAATCAAATCCCTAGAATTGGAGCTCAAAAATGCCAAGAATGATATTAAAAATTTTCAAACAGAATTCAAAAGCTTAATCACTTGTTGGGATTGGGAAAGTTTGCAGTAAATAAAAAGGGTTTAGGGTATGTTGAGAACATTTCTAAAAACGGTGAATATTCTAAACCAATTTTTATTCCCTCCACAAAAACATTGGTACCCCAAAACCCTTCAAGCTTGTGCCTAAAAGCGTGAAGAACCGAATTAGTTCAAACTTTTTGTCCAAATTAGATAATAAAACGATTATGAATAAACTTGCTAGAACCTCTAAAACTATTGGGTCTAATACTTAGTTTCGAAATGAATCCAAAAATCCCAACACTTTTCCTAAGTTTGTGCCTACCTACCATGTGTATAGGCAAATCGGGCATATACATCTCAGTTGTTACACCATCATTCGGTTGTACAATCAAAGACAAGGAGTAAAAAAAAAGAACTTGATTAATCATATTCAACAGCTAAATGATCAAGTGAAAAGACTAAATCAGAAGGTAAATTCGAAAGAAAAATATGGATAAAAAAGAGCGATCTAAAACATGCTTCCAAAATTTATTCTTGTAAAGGTGCTTACATTGCCCTTAAAGCTCAAAATCATTCACTGTGGTATGATATTCTAAACACGTGCAGAAATAAAGCTATGTTTTTGTCTCTGACTGACCATCCTAATGGGACGGTTGTCGTTGGTAATGGAACAAAGGTTTTCATCCTTGGTGAAGGTTTGATTAGTATTTCTGGGCTCTTAAAGCCTTGTAATGTCCTCGTATGTATTTGGGCTTAAATCTAACTCTTGATTCTATGATGAAAATTTTGAGGTGAGATTCTTTCAAGAAAAATGTTGTATATATGACACAAAAAGCTTCATTGTGTTGGAAGGCAGGAGAACTTCCGAGAATCTCTACGGGATCGAGCCTAGTTCTATCTTGAGATGCCATCCCGCTAAAGTCTAGTCTGTGGAATTGTGGTAACAACGTCTTGGTCATCTAAATTTTAAAAAATTGGCCAAAATTTCAAAGAAAAACTATGCTGAGAGCCATCTAAAATTGTTCAATGTCAAACACCATGTATGTAGGCCTTGCCAACTTGGTAAACAAACTAGGACTAGCCATTCCTCTTTAGGTGATATTCACACATCGTGTCCCATTGAGCTGATCTATATGGATCTTATGGAACTATCTAGGATCGAGAGTTTAGGGGATAAGAAGTATATTCTTGTGGTTGTAGATGATTTTTTTAGATTTTCATGGATAGACCTTATTCGAGAAAAGTCAAATACCTTTGATCGCGTGAAAGTTTTGTGTAAAAAACTCATAAATGAAAAAGACATTTCTATTGTGAGAATTCGTAGTGATCATGGAAAGGAATTTAAAAATTCAAACTTTGAAACTTTTTGTAGTGAAGAAGGAATTCAACATGAATCCTCAATTCCTATCACTCCACAACAAAATGGAATTGTGGAACGGAAAAATCAGGTCATTCAAAAATGGCTAGAACAATGATGGAAAGTAAAAATGTCACCATGCACTTTTGGGGCAAAGTCGTAAGCACGACCTGCCACATAATCAGCCGGGTCTACTTAAGACCCGGAATGGATAAGATTTCATATGAACTTTGGAGAGGCAAGAAATCGAACGTGAAGTATTTTCATATTTTTGGCAGTAAATGCTTCATTTTGCGTGATAGAGAAAATCTAGGCAAGTTTGACTCCATAAGTGATGAAGGGATGCTCTTAGGATATTTCTTTAACAATAGAGCCTATCGAATGTACACTTTTCGCACTCAAATTGTTATAGAGTCCATAAACGTCGTTCTGGATGATGTCCCCAACGAGCAACCTGAAACTAGTGATTGCCCCGACAAAGAAGGTGATCAAACTAAGTCTCCTCTAGATTCAAACTCGACTAATATTCCGAAAGAGACATTGATTGTCATCTCTATTAAGGAACTTTCAACTAGAGTTAAATTAAATCATCCAAAAGACTTCATTCTAGGTAATTTGAGTGAGGGTATGAGACTGTGTCACCGAATTCTAAAATTGCTCGTTTATACCTATTATGTATCTCATTTAGAATCGAAAAATGTTGAAGCGGCCTTGGCTGATGAATGTTGGATCAATGCCATGCATGATGAATTAAACCAATTTGTTAGAAATGATGTGTGGTCCCTGGTTCCCCGACCCAAACATACCAATGTCATTGGGACCAAGTGGATAAAACCGATAAAAATGGCAACATTACCCATAATAAAGCTCGTCTTGTCGCTCAAGGATACACACAAGTAGAAAGTATCGATTACGACAAGACTTTTGCTCTTGTAGCTCGTCTTGAATCTATCATAATTCTGTTGTCCATTGCATGTACCATGGGTTTTAAACTCTATCAAATGGATGTCAAAAGTGCTTTCTTGAATGATATCATTCAAGAGGAAGTCTTTGTTGAACAACCAAAGGGATTTATGAATTTTCCGATTATATGTATAAAGTTAAAAAGGCTTTATATGGTCTTAAGTAAGCTCTAAGAGTTTGGTACGAGCGTCTCACCTCGCACCTCAATGAACATGGGTTTATTTGGGGCAGTATTGAAAAAACCTTGTTTATGAAAATGACCGAAAAGTGTATGCTGGTTGTCCAAGTTTATGCTGATGACATTGTTTTTCTTGCTACCATAGACTCTCATGCTCATACTTCTGGTAACTGCATGTCCTCTGAATTCGAAATGAATATGGTAGGAGAACTTGTGTACTTTTTTGGCTTGCACATTCAGTAATTCTCTCACGGTATTTTCATATCTCAACCAGGTATGCCAAGAACATTGTCAAACGTTTTGGCCTTGATAATAACAAAAATACTCGGACACTCATGAGCACTTCCTCCAAATTGGATCGTGATTCGGCAAAAAAAGTGTCGATCAAACTCTATAAAAGTATGATGGGCAATCTCCTGTACTTAACGGTTTGCAAACCCGACATTGCATTTAGTGTTGGTGTCTGTACCTGATATCAATCCGATTCAAAAGAATCCCATTTAAGTACCTTCAAACATATCATTCTCTTTGTCAATGGGACATCCGACTATGGGATTTTTACTCCGGATACTCAAATTTTGCCTTTGCCGGATATTCCGATTCTGACTGGGCTAGAAATGCTGATGATCGTAAAAGCACATTCAATGGATGTTTCTATGTCGGCTCTAATCTCGTAACCTGGATGAGTAAGAAACAAAACTAAATCTCCTTGTCTACCACTGAAGTAGAATACATTGTCACTGGCAATTGTTGCATGTAACTCTTGTGGATGAAACAAATGATTCTCGATTACGGTATTATTTAATACACTATGAACATTTACTGTAACAATACCAATGCCATTAATATTTCAAAAAATTCTATTCAGCGCTCACGAACTAAACATATCGATATTAGACACCATTTTATTTATGAACTCATTGAAACTCAGGTCATAACCCTTGAACATACTCCGTCCAAGAATCAACTGGCCGATATCCTTGTTAAATCCTTGGCTAGTATTCACTTTGAATGTTTGAGAAAGACCATAGGCATTTGTGTTCCTCTTTCAGAATGACGTAAGTTGAATTTTGTTCCGATCAATAAAAAGGGAGAAAAATGCACTGTTCATTGCGCCTGCTTGGTGCTCGAGCACCAATCCAGATGCACCTCGCTCGCTGCGCGCCTTAGTGCCACTCGAGCGCCGCGGCTTGCATGCCTTTATCTTCAAGCGCACGGCGTGCACTGCCCCAAACCCTTACCTCTCTTCTCTCTCTCTCTCCACAAAAATTTCTCTCCTTCTACCTCCTATCCCTCCCAAGAGCCTTCAATTCTGCATCTTCTCTCTTTGATTTTGGGTGTTCTTACGGTAATCTTTTCTTTCTCCTTGGTTTCTTGAGCTCCCTTCCACCATTAATGGCGACGACAATGTTCAATGCTGGAATTTGACCAACCCCCCATGTCTGCATGAGGTTATCTTCCTTATTTGCTTGAGTTTTTTCATGGTCTCCTCAAATTTAGGTCAAATTCACCGTTTTCATGCTATTTTGTTCCAGGTTCGCCATTTTGCATGCTTTTTGCTCCGGATTTGCCGTGTTCATGCTGTTTTACTCTAGATTTGCCATTGTTTTGCTCTATCTTAGGTGTTGCTAGATTTCAATCTTGGGTGTTTTACAAGCTCTTTCCGTTTTTTTGCAGCATCATAAAAAAAAAAAGGGCTGTGAAAAAAAAAAACAACGGCTATGGTTGGCATCTCTCTTAACCTCTTCTCTATTTCTGTATTACATATGTCAGCTCCGGGTAAATCTCTTGCTTGCAAATCTATTGGCAAGCGTCGCCGGTCGAGCGGGCTCTCCACTCCTGATCGATTCATCAATGCTGAGGCTGAAGCCCTGTTCAATTCCCATATGTTTCAAAGGAAACTTTCCCTCAAACGGGAAGTTGACATTGCTTCCCTCAACCTATCAATGTCTTCCGTGTTCACGGACCTCCATTAGGAGCCGGTTCTTATCAATTTGGTTGCCCCTTCCGCACTTTTAGTTCAAAAATTCTTCTCAAACATTCATAATTATCAAATTCATTCATTTTCTACCTTTTTGAGGGGGCATCACCTCTGAAAATTCCTGGACGTGATTGCTTGGGTTCTCAATATTCTTCTGGTGGAAAATCCCGATTATCCTTACACCCCGCATACCATGCCAAACCACCACAAGATCGCTTCTTTTCTTCATGGCTCTCTCATAGAATGAAATAGGCAGCCCTTCAAAACCAAGCATCTCTCCCTTAGAGGATGGTTTGAGTCAGATTATGCTAACTAATATTTTTTCAGTTACTCACTTTTCTTTCATCCCCCTTGATAAGGCTTTATTTCTTTATACTCTCTTGAGTGGGGTGGCCCATTGACCCTAGGCCCAATTTCTGTTCTCACATCATAGCTCATTTTGAGTCCAAAAAGAATGACAATCTTCCCCATAGTTGTCTCATTTAGTGATTGGTCGAGGGTTTAGGAGTCCCATTTCCCGCTCTTCCACATCTGCCGCTTATACGGCCCATTATCCATACTACGTTTGCCCAAAGGTAGTCGCACACTCATCGTTCCTCCCTGACGATCCTCTTGATGTGCCCCTCCCTGAGGTGCCTCTTTTCTAAACTGAGGGTGGCCCATCTTGTTCAAGCTCGTCCTACCCTGATCCCTCGTGTCCTAGTCCGTCCGATCCTCCCTGACACTTTACCTCTTCCTCCTCTGCACTTATCGGTTAGCTCTCTTGGATTACCAATCGGCTTCAGCAGCTCTATTCCTCTCAGGAGCGCCTCTATGCTTTTCACACATTGCTGCGGTCAGATATGTTTGCTGGTTTTGAGCGCCTTGATTCTTGTCTAACTACTCAAGAGGATAAGCTCATTCATTTGAGACAGCAGTTTGCTCGTCATTCTTCCGCTCGGCCATCTTCCAGCTCCGAGTGATGTTTTCTCTTCAGACCTTCGTGACAAAAAGGGAAAGCTAACTTTGCTCGTGAGAGCTGTTTTTGCTAAGGGGAGTTGCCCTTATTTGGAAAAGTTGATATTTTTTTAGGGGTACCCTACTTAAGGGGAGCGTTTAGTTTGTTTTGTTAGGGGAAGACTTGTTTCTTAATTGTATTATCTATTTGCTAAGGGGAGACTTGTGTGTTGTTGCTATCTGTTTACTGATTATGTTCTGTTGATTCATGTTTATTGATCATGTTTACTAATTATGTATCAATTTCCCTTAGTTGTTATCTATTTATGTATTGTGTTTTTCTCTATCATTATACTAACCTTGGTTAACTAGGCATAGCGGCTATTGTTTGGCACTAGAGCTCTTTTGTATTTTTTCATATACTTTGCTCTTTTTATTGTGTTTGATGTCTATTAAGTGTAGATTTTTATGTACTTGGATTCTATTTCGGTAATGTCTAAACCCGTTATTCTCTTATATTTTGATTTATATTTTTGATGAGTTTTTGTCATGGAATTGTCAAAATGGGAGATTGTTAGGCTCATTTATGTGTTGGCATATTACATGACCGTGTCTATCTATTGTCAGTGACGGTCGTGCGCCTGACACTCGCCCGACCGATGCTCAAGCCCAATTTCCAGTACGTTGACGTCTGCTACTCGCCTTATTTGAGCTTGAGCCTAATCTCTAGTACACCAGTGCCTGCTGCTCACCCGATCAAAGCTCGAGCTCCATTTCTAATATGCATGTGGCTGATGCTCACCTGACCCTCACTTGAACGCTAAATCCAGTAGGCCTCACACATAAAGTTTGCTCAAGCAGCTCTCAAGCGCCAAGGGATGTGTCCCATGAAACCCTAAGTGCCCCGCCGTGCTTGAGCACTATGACGTACATTTCTCCAACAGTCATATTTTTTACGTAGGTTTTCAAGCCTTTATATATATAGTCATTTTATTTCATTGAACCGGCACTTTTTGCTCGAGTTTTTTTACGGCTGTTTCAGTGCAAAATCCAACCTTTCATGCCTTCAAAGTGCTCTTCTTGAGAAAATCAAATTTCTACAATTGTGGTTTCTTGCCAAGGTTTTTCTCACGACGTTATACTTTACCTTTTATATCTCTTCCCGCTTGTTAACCTTCATTGGAGATGTCGGTGGCGTGAAAATTGGGATCTAGTGGTTTATGGTAATTTTATTGTTCATGAAGAACGATTGACTTGAAGACCGGAAGGCGTCCGATTTCGTTGCCATGAGCAAATCCAATGAGTTTCTTGATAGAGATCACAAGATGGGAGTAAGTCAATTAGGTTAGTGCGTCCACGCCACCCGGTTCATGAGAGAAGATTGACTTGAAAACCGAAAAGCGTCCGATTTCGTTGTTGCGGGCAAATCCAAGAGGTTCTTTAATAGATATTATAAAACGGGAGTAAGTCGATTGGGTTAACGCGTCTATACCACCCGGTCTTTAAGTTAATTTTCATAGTACATATTTTTCCTAACCGTTGAAGTCCGGAAGGTTTTATTCAATAGTTGTAGTTGTCGAGGTTTTCCTTCTTCAACCAAAAATCACATCTTTATTATTATTATTGCTTTCATTATTTACTGTTCACATCTAGATTAGAATATATTTTATGTGTATTATATATTTTGTGATTTTCATTTCACAAATTTATTAAGGGGTCAAAATATTATTTGTTATTTAGAACATTTGGTTCCTTTCACGAAACATAACCACTAATTTCCATTCAAAAATTAGACCAAGTCGTCCCCGTGAACTTCTCAGATTGGGGCTTCAATAGGCTGGTTGCACAAAATAAATTCGGGTCACATTTAATGATGTTGTTCCTATACTGATAGTGATGCCTGAATTTAAAGCTACTTTTAATTCAAGCAATTTCCATAGGTTGCCTTCTGGTGTTTTCCGGCTAGATCACTTTCTTCTTGTACTACAATTTTTTTGATGTCCACAGATTGCATCAAGCTCTGAACCTAAGCTTCAAATTTTAACCATCTATTGTCTGAATGGTTTCATCTAGAACAGACTAGTTGCTATATAAATCCATGATTCATGACTTATTAGATGGATTAATTAATGAACAAGCTGATATTTCTTGTTATCTAACTGGTCAGAATTGTTGTCTAGTAAATCATCAGTTCAAAAGTAGGGTTAAATGTAAAGCTGCTACAATGTTTGTGCTTTTGTTTCAGAGGTGAAGAGGGTGCTTAAACCTGGCGGGCTGTACTTATTTGTGGAGCATGTCGGTGCAGAAGGTACAAAGCTGAGCTTTCTGAATGAATGGCTAAGCACAAGCAGAGCGTGTTTTTTGTGCAGTTTTCTTTCTGGCACAACAAATAATTAGAGAGATTAGTCAATCATCTGACCCTGTTTCTTGAAGAAATCTTCCTATCTTTCCTCTTTCTTTCTTTCTTTCTGAGGCTCCTTTTAGAGTTTTTTTTTTTTTGTAAAAATTGGCGATAGCATTACATGACAAGGTGACAGATTCTGATCCTCTTCCAAAAGAACTTCTTTTATTCTAGGAGTTGATGTTTCAAAAATGACTACAGATCTTGCAATATGATCCATTTGCAATGACTAATTGCCAGAGATTGGCTAGCATGAAGACGGATAGCAATAATGGGCATTTGCTCACTTTCTTCAACAAATATCTGTGCATGTCTTTTTTCTAGTGTGTTTTAAAAGTTAAAACACATTTAAGCTTTTTTTTTTTTTTTTTTATGGTTTCAATGCAGATGGAACATTTATCAGATATGTGCAGAACGTCCTTGATCCTTTGCAACAGATATTAGCTGATGGGTGTCATCTAACAAGAGAGACGGCAAAGCACATTGCCCATGCAGGGTTCGTACATGTCGATAGCAACATGGCCTTCGTGTCGAATGCATCGATCATCAACCCTCATGTATATGGAATAGCTTACAAATAATTGGAGAAGAATGAGCCACTTTTTAGGTGTTATTCTAGCTCTTCTCCTGACGAACCCCAACCACATTAATGATGATTAACAAAGAAATGCAATTACCAAATGCTCTTCTGAGCCACCAATCATCTACATGAGTGCATTATTGGTGTTTAACTGTCTGTGCAAGAGGATGGGAGCCTTATCTTACCTTGTTATCACGGTAGAATTATCACGATATAATCTAATAAGTTCGAGTTTAAGTTAGAAAAATGACCTCTTATATGTTGTGTAAGATAAGATCAGTTATAACAGATTAAAAGTAGTTCGATCCTGTCTCCAACCCTGTACGGTGGGAACATTATGTACTGAACTGATTCTTAAATAATTCATACAGGGGTGGTATCTCATGGATATGGCAGCGTGTGTCAGCATTGCTATATGATAGGATACTAATGGAGCTTTGGGATTTTATTTAAATGGTTTAATTCAAATCTTATTGTGTTTTTATGAGAAATAGATAGATTGTTCTTTGAATCAATCCAGCCCAATAGACAAAGAAATTCCATACTCGGAACAAATAAGCTTAAAACCAATTTTTGTCATAAATACTCCTAAATAGATCTGATTAATTGGAGTCGTCCTGTGATGCGCAATACTTACAATGTGGTTTAATGGGCATTGTATGGAGGCATTGCAATGTGCGCCCATATAATGTCACGTCGCAGTCATTGGATAAAAATTTAATGTCTATCGTTAATTTTTTTATTAAAAAAAATATATTTTTAAAGAAATGATGGGCGTTAGATTTTCATTCAACGATTGTGATACAGCGTTATAAGAGCACCATACGAGGTTACATTGCAGCGCCCTGCTCTTTTTACAATGTGGCTTCTAATAGTCAAATTATAATATTTTATGAAATATACTATTTTTATATGTTTTAATATTAATTTTTACTAGTCAGATGTTTACTTTAAAGAATAAAAGGGAGTTGCAGGAGCTGCGACATCTACAAGTGCTGCAATCTCTCTTTGCTTGAGTCATCAAGGCTACTTAAAGGGAAAAAAAAGTAAATGTAATATTACGTAGGTTACTTGATATATTAAAGTTACTATATTTCTAATATATTATTATTTTTAAAATTGCATAGATATTTATACATGTATTATTTGTTTATTAATTAAGTGTAATAAAAAGTTTTAAATAATTGTTTATATTATAAAACAATGAGATAGTGATAATAATTTAATAGTGGCATTAGAAATATTTTTTATACTTTTTTAAGATAAATTTATATAAAAATAAATAAGTATATAAATAATATATTAGCGGTAATATTATAAAAATGGCTAAAAAATCCTAAATTTTTCACATAACTTGAATAATTTTTCATAAAGCAGTTTAAACAGACCAAAGTAGATGGTGGTCACAGAGAACGAGAAAGGAAGGATAACGTTGGATAACGTTACCCCAAAGAAGACAAAAAAAAAAAAAAAAGGAAGAAGGAAGAATACTCCCATCACTGTCAATAAATAGAAATGCGATAAATTAAAATGAGATGGGGACCTTGATTAGGGTTAGGTCACTGTTTGATGCTGCTTCTGAAGTATTCCGTGATTCTCCTCGTTCCCTCCATCCCTTGATGCGAGTCATTAATGGATTGTTCGCTCACCAAATAGCTCGTTTTCCTCATGCTTGAACTTACTGACAGGCGGTGAGTACCTTCCATTTCCTCCTTTTTCTCGTTTTCTCTCTCTTACTTCTCTTTCCTGTGTTTTGGCTACCTGGAAAAAGGTGGTTTGAGAAATTTTCGATCCCCTTGTTTTTATACTAAGAATGAGCAAATTGTTTTTTGTTGATTTATGTGCTTTGATGAACCCAGTATTTTGTGTTGGTTTGTGTACTTTTCTAAGCCAGTTTGAAGATGGAGGTGCCATGCTAGCGAAGCTGAAATATCCTGTTTTGAAAATTACTGATTTTTGTTCGATTGCTGTAGCTTTAGTTCTTGTTATTTGCGGTTTTTAGCCGTTTTCTAATGGCTTCTGTTGATGTTTCTGTCAATTCTGCTGCCCTTCCCCCACTCTCCCGGGTCTCATCTCTCATGTTGGTGGCTATGTGAAGTCCAAATTTGTTACCAAATAGAGAGGTAGATGTAAGAAATGAAATGTTTTAGAAATTATATTAATAGGATTGGCACGTGTGGAAGGGTGAGATTCTTTGGTGATAGGCCAAATTATAAAAACTGTTGAGTTACGTGTTAGCTGTAATTTCTTCTCTTTTTTCCTGTTTTGGGGGAAGGAGGATAGAGTTGAAGTCTTATTTGTTAAGTGTGTCTTGTAAACTGTTGAGTTGGTAAAGGTTGCAGCTCAGGAATAAGAAGATGTCACTCTCTATTTACCTTCCCCCAACTTTACCGCAGTCCAATGAGCGAGGCTGCTGCATTGCTGTCTGGGAGGGTGCTATAACAGTTGTTTTAGTGATTTGAATTCACGACTTTCAAGTCATAATAATACAACCTTAATATTGTACTAAGGTGCACATTTCTTATGAAAGAGCTTATGAACCTGAGATAGAGATTTTTCTTGACAGAAGTTCTTTGAGTGGTAATTTAGTTTGACTATCTCCCATTAACATTAGAAACCTATTTGTTATGGTTTTGGTAGTGTCTCTTCTTGACTTGATTTTGTGAATTCTTGTCGACAATTTTGTGTTGTCAGTTGTGATTGGCCTGTTGTGTATGCTTACAATCAATTTGTTATCAATGTTATAGGAAGTCTGTTGCTCTCGTAGTTTAGGCAAATATTTTGGAGCATATATGTTGACTGAAGGAGAGTAATTTTTTACAGGGGAGAGTGTCTCATGTTCTATATCTATGTGTGTGCTCAACTAAGAATTTCTGTCATCTTCACATTGGGTTGTGAATCTTGGTGAAGCTTGCAACATTTCTTCTCTTGACGCACCTTTTTAAGCATCCTGAAGAAATATTGAATTTTCTACTCAGTGTGCTACACCCAATTCTGAATACTGTGTGTTTTCCTTACCATGAGGGCATCTGCTACCAGGCTTTTAGATTATTTCTTGCTCTGCAGACAACAAGGACGCATACAAACATGAGAACTTCTGTTGCTAATCCTGACTAAAGAATGATGCATCATAGTCCACGAGAAAGCAAAGCTTGTTCAAGTAATTTCATGATGATATGAGCTATGTACGTTACCAGTTAATATGGAACCTCTTTTCCTGAGGAGAATATTTGGAAATGCATTGTGAAATAGTTTTGATTGCTGACTTTTATATGTCTATAACTCTTAAATGTTGTGTCTGAGGAAAATAGTGTGCTCTTTCATTGTCATCTGCTAGCTTGGGAAAGATTGAATCACACAGGTTTGATTTTGGTTAGTTCCATAAAAGATAGCTAAGACGGGGTCCCTTTGTTGTGTGGCCGCTAGGCCACATGGATCCAGTCAAACCAGCAGGGAGTGGTCTATGGATCCACATGAGCCGCATTGGCGGTCTAACACAAGTTTCTCACCTCCCCCACCAAGATGGGATTACCAATTTCAATCTGAAGGGTTACGATATGGTTCTAACGATAGTATTCAATTATTTGGATCTTCTACATCACCAAACAGCAAAGAAAGCCGAAGTTTGTTGAGAGGACATTGCCAAACCTCCCATCAATATTCTGCATCTGATGGTGCTGGGCTGTATTTTAGTAGTCCTTCAGAAACTTCTCTGGTCCTGCCATGGACACCTCCTCCAGTACAAGAAATCAGTATTGATGAATTAGAAACTTCTTCAAAGAGAGGTAAAGGAATTTGAAACACTCTCGCTAATGGATTGATGTAGCACAAAGTTTTCTTAGTTTTCCTTTTCCTTTTGTTTGAATGATTTTCATTGGATGGATGTGCTTCCCCCAAACAAAAAAAAGTGTGTTCATTCATTTCTTATCTCTGCTGATAGATTAATCTGTATTTATTCTAGTTTGAAATTACTTGTGCATCTTACCATTCTTCTACGGTCCATCTGGCTGGTTCATATTTCAGTTTTATTTGTTTTAGGGGTTGCATCTGTGCTCATATAAGTTCAATATATTGTGTTCTAAGCTTTCATATATTTTTTAAGAGGTAAGTCTACCTCCAAAGTAGAACAAGGTAAAACCAGAACTGTAGATAGAGAGCCTATGATGATTAGTATCACATTTCACAGGTAAGCTGTTCCTGCATGCAATCTTAGTCTTACTTTCTCTGGAAGACTGGAACACCTATGACACTGTATATAAGGCTGCTAGGCAATAATATATTCTGGAGTTGGAAATGTTGCATGCATCCACAACTTGGCAAACAAAGATATAAAATTAAGATTATTTTCTAGCATTTTAGTTTTTTTAAAAAATAAAATTGCAATCAGGCTATCAAGTCAGAAGAGCTAAATATGGCAAGATGATTCTCTTGTGTTCACATATTCATTTAATGTGAAGTAGATCTGCATCACTAGGATGGCCATATGCATGTGAGTAATCATGCAGTCTTTGAACTCACAGTCACGTTGATTTTCCTATTGATGATGATAGTCTTGATTAAGAACAGAAAGGAACGATGAACCAAAAAAAATTTAAAACAAGTAATAGTCTGTGTCACAAAGATACAAAAAAAGGAAAGTACTCTGCCAACGAAGAAAAAATGGTTCAGTGACTGATTAGTGATAAGAGCTGTTATTTGTGCTAAATTGCGATGGAATTGGTTCCCTTCTTTAGTCATTTTGTAATCTCTGGTATAGTTGGTGTTATGGTTTTTGTTTATTTTGTATTTCTTAGATTCAAAGTCATGAACTGTTGGTCTGGGGATAGTCTTCTTGAAAGAAAGGAAGCAAAATTCACAGGTCTTACTTTATGCAGGACATGGGTCCTGGGCATCCTGGCAGATGAGATAAACACAAACCCGCTCAATTGAATTCCACAACTGAAAATAATGAATATTACATCTCCTTAATTAGCTGAATCTATGATTAGAAGAAATTCTAAATATTGATGTTTCCAATCTTATGTACCAAATGAAGTATGAAAATTATGTATTCGGGCTTTGTTTCATCTTGGTTGGACTTTAGCTATTGCCACACCAATGAGGAAGCAATTAGCATTTGTGGTGTCTTTAGTTCCTGTTGATATATATGGTTCCTAATGAAGGAATGGCAGTCACCTACCCCTCCCCCACCAAAAGAACCAAAGGAGTGGCAACTTTCAGACCTCAGGGTTTTCATCTGGAGTGGGTACATTTCTTGTACCCCTTCACGTAAAAGGGTTATTCCCCTTCTTGAATTCTTTCATGGATTCTGATGCTTTATTATCCTATGAAGTACAGTGAAATCTTTGCTTAGATTTTGTATGTGTTTGGTGCCCCATGACACCTCATTTATGAAATATACTTAAAATAAGAAAAATATTATTATTAAGATTAAAGAATAAAAATGGACTGTAGTTATGAACAAACATGTTTTCTGTTTTTAGTGTTAACTTTTGGGGAAAACAAAAAATGTTACCAAACATGTTCATTTGTAGGCAAACTAAAAACAAATGCAAAGAAAAGCAAACTTAAGTAATACTTACAGGTGCTTTGAAAGCTTTGTAATTGAATTTCCCATATATAGACTTCCGCATTGTGGTAGTTTATAAATTAGATGAATAAATACGGATTTTAATGACAGAGGAGAATGAGGACACAAATAGTTTACAGAAAGAAACTGATAGCCCTACTGAATATACAGCAAGAGAGGCATTTGAGAATCTACGGGAATGAGTAGTTCAAAAGAATTAGGTGAAGGGAAGATGGGTGTTCAGAAAGCAATTAAGGTGCAAAGGAGCTTTTATAGTAAGCTCTAATGGAGCTTTTAGAATGTGCTTGACTGGAGTTGTTCTTTTTATTTAATTATATTTGAAACCTTTAAAAATACCCGTTGACCATTGTGACAAATTAATTTGTAAACTAAACAAAACATTATTTTTAAATCTATCTCAAGAACTGCATCACCACCCAATGCCTCCGAGGCAACTACAGTCAGCAAAACTCCCGACTCCCCTCGATTCTTCCCATCTCGTCCTTCTTCCCTCCTCATTTCCTGCTACTACCACCACTAGTTTAGGTTGTTGAAGAGACCATATTTGGCCTCATTGTTGATGACAGATTCTATATCGGGCCTCTCATTTTCTTACACAATTTGTTTTCCAATCTCTCTCTCTCTCTCTGTCTATCTACTGTTTCCCAGTCACAGTCACCTTATTGGTGATGGATGAAGCCAGATTTAGCCTTGCTGTTGATGAGCAAGGCTGGATCAGGTTTTTCCACATAGGCAATGTCAAGAGTGAAAGGAGATAAGGGTTGTGGAGTTAGGGGAAGAGAGAGGGGAGTGTGAGAGAAGGCAGGGAAGTACCACCAGTAATCAAAGGGGCATAGGAAGGTGGAGCCATGGCGGGATGACGCATGGGTTGTGTAGGGAGCAGAGCAGGGAGGGAAGGCGCTGCTGGTGAAAGGGTGGATGGGAGAGCGGCAGTAAAGATATATTGACTGCTGGGGAAGATGGAGGGCTTTTCCCTTTTTTGTTTCTTACCATGTATCTCTTTCCTCTTTTTTTTTTTTTTTTTTTTTTACAATAGGATTTTTTTTTTCTTCCTTTTTAGACAAAATCGACATATATTTGGGTTTCATGTGATGCAATGTGGCTGAAAGTAAAAATTGAATAAAATCCTTGTATTTAAGGTGATCACCATAGCGATCAATTTAATAACCAAACTATTTTTTTTTCCAACATAAAAGTTAGGCAAGATATTTAGCAAACAATTATCATTGTATATATGAAGTGCTTAAATTTTCAACTTAACGCCTTCTCTTAATTTTAGCAAGACCATTATTACAACATTATTACAACACCACTAGTAGACAGATTTTTCTGCTCCAAAGGCACTTCTGCAATCGATCAACCAAGCGCCTTTTCAATAGCAGTGTTACAAAAGTAACTCTTCAATAGCACCTGCACGAAGGCTTGCTTAGTCTCCATTGGTGGTTGTTTCTTGAGTTTTATGTCTGAGTCTGATATTAAGCTTGATCTATGTGATTGGAATCAGGTTCCCTCGGGTTTGCGCTGGGTAACCTGTAATTGATCTTGAGCTCAATAATAACACTGTTCATCACCCAAAAAACCGATGCTAGTCTGTTGGTAGAATAAATAAAATAAATAATTGTGGAGCTAGTAAATAATACTTGTGTAGAAAGCTTAACATAAAATCCGCCCACTAAAAGATAAAAAAATGTTTGATAGATTTATCATAGATTAGTTTCATGTCTACATTGAAGTTTGGAAATGTTAATGGAACGGGGAGCAATGTGGCTGACAAGAAAAGACGAAGGTTGTTGAAGATGTTTTGGTGCTTCCAACATAGACACTGTAGAACTCCAATCAGAAAGAATATGACATGACTTATATAGCTCTTTTAGTTCTTTAAGGGAAATATTGTTACCCTGAAATGGTATTGCAATGTTCATGCCCTACATGAATCCTCGTTCATCTCTTGTATCTAGTGGTCAGAATAGTCAATGAAGATAGCATCAATCTGTTGTTTTTGTCGAGGTTGATGTTTAGCTCTTTCTGTTTTGAACTTCCAGATTCTACGTGGGGATCATTGTCCTTTACACCGACAATGGAGGTGCTAGCTCATCTCTTATCCATTATCTTCATGCTCAAAATCATAATTGTGGAGTTTTAACTTCTTTATTTGGTAATTTATTGAAGGGAACATCCAGGGCGCCAGATGGTGTCGGCTCCACTTCCTCTCGCTCAGATGGTAGTGAGTACGAGCATACTGCCAAGTTACACCTACCAACTCACTGCAATTTCCCAAGCCGTCGTTCCTTTATGTCCAAACCCATTCATCCCCTATCCTTCCCAATTCAAACTTCTACCAAAGGAGCTTCATTAAGTGCGACAGAGTATGAGATCACCACTTCCCATAGAGACACCCACGGCTCAAGCAGTGGCAGCAGCAGCATCGACTTGACTGATATATTGGAGCCATTTCAATCCGAGAATCTTGGCCCAGTATACAACCCAGCCGAGGAGTTTAAATGTGGATTGTGCGAAAGGTTTCTTTCACAGAGATCGCCATGGAGCTCTCGACGGATTGTTAGAAGCGGAGACCTGCCAGTTGCAGGGGTTCTTTCTTGTCGGCATGTCTTCCATGCAGAATGCCTGGAGCAGTCAACCCTCCTTAAAGCTCGTAGAAGCGATCCTCCTTGTCCTCTTTGTTTTAAAGCCGGGGAGATGAACAACTCCCCCGAGCAGCAGCAGCAGCGATTCTTTTCCAGATCGAGGAGTAATTTCCCAAGGCTGAGAGCTTATGCAGAAGACGGGCCATCTTCCAGGCCTTGGGGCTGTGCACAGGCCGGAGATTGTGTAGAAGGGGCTTTGTGTGCTCAACAGCACAATAGCGGCATGCTGCTACTCAACAGGAGTAGAGTGAGAAAGACTCTCTCTCTAAAAGGTAATACAGGGAAAAAATTTCCAGTTAAGTGGAATAAGAATGGCTCTCACACTTTGCAGCTTTTAGGTGAAAGATTTATCCGCAGTCGTGGACCGGGCAGTTGCTCAAAAACAGCAGCTGATCCAAATGTATGAAGGGATGACAGTGTCGGGAAGGCTTTGTGGAGGGTCAGATGCATCAGGTAAATTGAACAGTTGGGAGGGTCATGTTGTCATATGAGGATCATGTTGTTGGAATATGTGTTGCGTACTACCTTTTATCTAATTTTTGGGAGGTTATGGTTCTATCTGATTGTTATGGAAAGATGCAACTCTCTACTCTGTTGAGATCTTGATTCTCATAATAGATGGTATTTCTATTGGACCCATTTTACTGATGGGATTTATTACTATTTTAGCGACTTCAATGCTGGGTCGGTTACTTTCCAGTTCTCTTTTAAAATGTAATAAGCCTACTCTCTGTTCTCCATCCATAGTGTTGAATTGTTAGCTTTGTGTAATTCTAATCCTTGTACATATGTGATTCTAATTCTAATCATTCTATAAATGTGCACACACACACACACACTTGATATTGACGTGAATAATGGTTGGCCATTTTGGACTTCGGCACTTGGTTTGAGATTTGTGAATAGTATGTGCTTTCTATTATTGATTAAACACTATTAGGAATGTATATTTTTTAAGAAAAAATTGTGATTCAGCCATGATTTTAACTATTTCAAAAATTTGCGTATATATTTTATATAGAATTGAAGTTCAAAATATACTATACAGTTCTCAAAAGGGATAACTGTTACGGGCCTCATTGAGTTAGGCTCACCAGATTTCGGGCCCAATAGTACAACTAGCTCCATCTGTCAATTGTCCAGTCCAACAGTGACAGAGTACTCGGTTAACCCGACCACCACTAAAATTTTGAGATTACAATTAATATTCAATACTGAATGTATTATCCTTATTATTCCTTCTGGTGCATTCTATTTTGCTATTTTGCTTTCTTTATTTTCTATACCAGTTTTCGGTTATTATTCCTTCAGTTATTATTATAAATAGGGCACTGTACTATAGGAAATGATTTAGAGAATATATTTCTATTATTCCTCTCATTCTCTCACTGTCTCTCTTTCTCTTTTTCCTTTGTCAGCACTCACTCCTTCTTTTTTCCCCTTCTCCTGTTCTTTTCTATTCACTTTTTTCCTTCATTTGCCCAACCCATGGCTGATTGCAAATGATCTTGCATCATTGATGCTTTTATTGAGACATGGCAAAGGGCATCACTACTCACTACAAGGTGCTAAAAGATTCAATTGTGGTACTAACGAAGGATTTACAGAAGCTCGCGGCTACAGTACAGTGGCACACCGAGGGATTAGCCACTACTGCAACTGCGATGAAGCAAATCCAACAATCCCTCGCCGATCTCCTGCGCCGACAACCTCTACCCTCCTCAAATCCTCCATTACTTCCTACACCCACGGTGTTTCCACCTTCATCTTTTGTCATTTCCATACCCACCTTTCAAACCCTAACTGCCTTACTAACAACACCATCTGAAGTCCCAAATTCTTTCCTCCTGCGTTTGCCAAAACTTGAAATCCTATTTTTTATTGGTAAAAATGTGATTGGATGGCTCTTCTAGATCAACTGATTCTTTCTGTACCATAATACCCCACCAAAGCAAAAGCTCACCGTTGTGACCTTCTACATGACAAGAGTTGCCTTACAATGGTATCAGTGAATGCATGTAATCCACCAACTTTCGATTTGGGAAATCTTTTCCAGAATTCTAGAGCTCTGGTTTGGATTCTCCTCTTAAGTAAATCATGAAGCTATTCCGTACAAGTTTCGTCAAACTACTGTAACGGCATATATGACCGAGCTCAAATCTTTCTCTACACGAACTCCTGAACTTCTTCCTCTTAAGTTTATGTGACGAGATCGGAGGGAATTACTATTGCTAAAGCCCACTTCCCTGCCAAAAGCAATTGATATAGCTAAATTAGTGGAGGAAAAACTGGATTCGAGTCAACCCAGTTTTCATCGACAACTTCTCACCAAACCCTCACACCCAACCCCCACCACGTTACCCAAACTTCCATAACCCCCAAACCCTCCACCCAGATTACCACCACCTCCAAATCTTCCACCCAATTTACTGATAAGAAAATTAACCCAGGCTGAAATGGTTGCACGCTGGGAATAAGGGCATGTTTCAATTGCAATGAGTGTTTCACATTGGGACATCAGTGTAAACTTTCCCAATTTTTATGTTTGCTTGCTGATGATGACGGACCTGTCCAATCTAAAGCCTATCCTTCTGGCAACGACTCCACTGATCAGGAGTCTCCAACAAAACAGCTTTCAGGGGTCACCATCTTATCCCTAGCACAGGATAGCACTCAAACAATCTCCTTCCACGCACTTGAAGGCCATGTTGTTCCAACTCCTCTGTAGCTGTAGGGAATAATCTCTGGTCACTCGATGGTTATCCTGATTGATGGTGGCTTTACCCATTCTTGCAAACTCGTTTAGCCAAGTATTTGGGGCTCTCCAAAGAGCCATCTCAATGTGACAATTGGTAACGGGGATTCATTATATTGTGAAGGCTTGTATACGAATGTTATCCTCACACTGGGAGCCACCCGATTCCCAATGGACCTATATTTACTGCTAATTTATGGAGCAGATTTAGTACTGGGTGTCCAGTGGTTGGCGTCTATTGGGCCAATGATATTTGATTATAACGCCCTATGGATGAGTTTCAATTATATGGGCAAACAGCTTACGCTTCATGGATTGCACAAGGTTGCAATCTTTACCATGACCTTAAGCCAACTACGACGAAGTGACATCACTGATTCTGTTGTTACATATTTTCAACTAACAATGACACCAATCACAGAGGCCACTCCAGCAGTGCTCCCTGGACTCCATCTCAGCTACCTCATGTTAGCGATGCTAAACATTCTTTTGCTCTTTGCCGCATCTTTTCGTCGTTTGCTGACGTCTTCACAATCCCTCATGGCCTGTCCCCACAACGTTCGACCAATCATCTCATTCCCTTAAAGCCTAATATGCCACCCGTGAATGTCAAATCCTATTGCTATCCACACTTTCAAAAAGAAAATGGAGAAGTTGATTCGGGAGATGCTGGTCGAAAGAATTATTCGAACCAGCCCCTTTTCATCATCGGTTCTCCTAGTTAAGAAGAAGGATGGTAGTTGGCGCTTTTGTGTGGATTACTTCGCCCTCAATGCCTTTACTATCCGGGACAAATTTTCTATACCCATCGTTGATGAATTACTTGACAAATTGCAAGGTGCAAGAATTTTTTCTAAATTGGACTTGTGATCAGGGTATCACCAGCTTTGTGTTCTCGTTGAGGACATCCATAAGACTGCCTTCCATACTCATGAAGGATATTATGAATTCCTCATTATGCCCTTCGGCTTATCCAATACACCTTCCTCCTTCCAAGTGGAGATGGACACTATTTTTCAACCTATACTCCGAAAATTTGTGTTAGTTTTCTTCGACGACATATTGGTCTACAGCCCTTCGTCGAAGACACATTTCCACCATCTTACGCATGTGCTTCAAATCTTGCGCGATAACCCCTTTTATGCTAAGTGATCGAAATGTGACTTTGGGTGATCTTTTCTATCTTACTTGGGATATATTGTGTCTAAACAAGGAGTGGCCATGGATTCGGCAAAAATTGAGGCTATACAAAGTTGGCCTACACCCGCAAATGTCAAGGAACTGTAGGGGTTCCTTGGGCTGGCAAGATACTATAGGAGGTTTGTGGCTCAATATACTCAGATCTCAGCGCCGCTCACTCAGCTATTACGGAAGACTGCTTTCGTTTGGAATAGAAAAGTTGAAGTAGACTTTAAGTCTCTCAAGACCGCTCTCACTGCCACACCCGTATTAGCTTTGCCAAATTTCTTGAAACCGTTTGTTGTACATACCGATACATCTAGTAGTGGTGTTGGGGTAGTGTCAAAAAACCAAACAATTTAGTCCTAAAATGGCGACCGGAACTTTATGCTTGAAAAATGGCGCCAATACCTCCCTGCTGAATTCTTTATCCACCCCCGCCTTTTTCGATAACTCAATCGTGCACACCTCAAAATAACAGCGTTGGATCACCCAAAACAATTTAGTCCTAAAATGCAACTATCTTCTACCTATATACGGGAACTCTATGCTGTCACAGAGGCAATGAAAAAATGGAGACAATACCTCCTCGGTGCTAAATTCTTTATCCACCCCGATCATCAGCCCCTCAAGGCTCTGATAACTCAATCGTGCACACCTCAAAATAACAGCGTTGGATCACCCAATTAATAGGATATGATTTTGAGATTGTGTATTGTCCATAGCGAGAGAATGGCCCTGCAGACGCCCTGTTCAGGATACCGGAAGGCCCCTACTATTCTGTATATTCCGTATCCAAACCTATGGTTACATTGCTAGCCTCTCTTCGTAATTACTACACAAGGCACCTAGCTTTAGTTAGTTTCTTCACTTCTCTAAAAGACAGGCCAGAAGACTTTGTACATTATACTCTCCAAGATGGCCTGATCTTATATAAGGACAAAATCTTCATTCCAACTGATTCGGCCCTACAAGAGATAATATTACAAAAATCTTACAGTTCTCCCCTGAGAGGTCATGCTGGGTTCCAATGCACATTAGCAAGAATAGCTTCTACCTTTTATCGGCCCCATATGAGTAACACGACATCTACAACTATGTGTCTCTCAATGTGCCGTTTGCCAGCAAGTCAAGCCACCCACCATGGCACCACAAGGTCTGCTGCAACCACTCCCAATCCCAAGTAAGATTTCGGAATCCATTGCTATGAACTTTATCACTCATCTTCCTCCCTCTGGGGGCAAAACAGTGATTCTTATGGTCATTGACCGTCTGTTTAAATATGTCCATTTCTCGCCCTTGGGCAGCCACTTCACGACTAAGGATTTGGCAGAGGTCTTTATTGGAAGACATCTGCGCCTCCATGGATTTCTAGTAGGCATTATCTCATACAGGGATCCTATATTAATGAGCAACTTCTGGAAGGGGCTCTTTTGGTCTCAGGGGACCATCCTATCCACCAGCAGCATCTACCACCCACAAACAAATGGACAAATCGAAGTATTAAACCGCCATCTCGAAGATTATTTATAGTGTTTTGCTACTGATTATCCCTTTACTTAGGAAAAATTTCTACCCTGAATTGAATAAAACTATAATACTGTTTGGCGTTCTTCCATCAAAATAAGCCCGTTCGAAGATGCCTATGGATGACTGCCTCCTTCATTAATGGACTATGTCCAAGGCAGTTCAAACGTAGTAGCCGTCAATGAATTACTTCTGGATCGATCCAACATCCTAGCTGCTCTCAAGGCCAACCTATAGCGTGCTCAACTGCGCATGAAGAACCAAGCTAATACCCAGCAAATTGATAGGGAATTCCAGGTGAATCTTGGGTATTTGTTAAATTACAACCCTACTAGCAAATCACAACAACTAACCAATGCTCTAACAAACTTGCTAAACACTATTACGGGTCATTTCGGATATTAGATCGACTTGGCCTACAGCATACAAACAACAATTGCCTGAGTACTCCAAAATCCATAATGTATTCCATATTTCATTACTCAAGAGATGCCATGGGAACTCTACTGACCAACGATTCACCTGCCCTCTGAAGCATGGGGTACATAGTCTTACGGTACGTTTGGTTGTTAGAATGGAATAAGGTGGGAATAGAATAGTTATTCCAGAAAATATAATATTATGGAAATATAGTTGAAATTATTATTCCTATATTTGGTTGTTTGAATAGAATAATGTGAAAATTAATATTATTTTATTTGGTTTGTAGAATAGTGTAAGGAATAAAGTGAAAATAGTGATAATAATAATAATAATGATAATAGTAATAGTAGTAGTAATAATAATAATAATTATTATTATTATTATAAAATATAATAATAACAATAATAAAACATAATAATAATTAAATATAATAACAATAATATAAAATAATAATAATTATTATTATTATAAATAATAATATATAATAATAATAATACACAATAATAATTATTATTATTATATTATTATTATAAATAATAATAATAATAATAATAATAACTATTTTTACAAATGTAGAAATAAATATTTTTTAAAAATATTTATTTTTAGTTAAATTTGTAACCAAACGGAGGAATATCTATTCTTTATTAATAAAAATTCTATTTCACCTTATTCCCCCGTTATTCCTATAACCAAACATGGGGTTAGTGTATCCCATACGACTTCTGGGATTTCAACAAGTTTTATAGCATGGCAAATTCGTTCCCTAACTTCTTATCCAATGGCATTTCAGTCTCTCAAGGAAGTTACATGGGAGTCGGCTACAAATCTGCCTTAAGATTTTTCAACATTCAACCTTAAAAATAAGATTCTTTTCGATGAAGAAAGTAATATTACGGGCCTCATCAAGTCAGGCCCACCAGATTCGGGCCCAACAGTACAACCAACTCTATCTGCCAATCATCCAACCCAACAGTGATTGAGTACCCGACTGACTCGATCACCACTAAAATTTTAGAATTATAATTAATATCCAATACTGAATATGTTGTCCTTATTATTTCTTCTGTTACATTCTGTTTTGCTATTTTGCTTTCTTTATTTCCTATACCAATTTTTTATTATTATTCCTTCAATTACTATTATAAATAGGGCACTATACTACAGGATATGATATAGAGAATATATTTCTGTTACTCCCCTCGTCCTCTCACTCTTTCTCTTTCTCTTTTCCTCTGTCAACACTCACCTCTTCCTCTTCCCTTTCTCTGCTCCTTTTGTTCACTTTTTCCCTTCCTTTACCAAACCTGTGGTTGATTATAAATGAGCTTGCATCAATAACCTATTTCATAGTATAATCATTATCTAAGTGACATAAATATGTAACAACCCGTCACATCCAAAAAAATTGTGTGGTCATTGTAACAAACCAAGTAAATGTTCTTCCGTCCGATCATATTTATAATCCAACATCAAAATCAACCATTTGAATAAAACATTTTCAATATCATAGACGTTACATCCTAAACGAAAAGAATACATCTTGTAACTTGTCCCAAAACTTGAAGATGAAGTGCTACCCACCAAAAAAATATATATAAAAAAATGAAGCGGCACCGTCACAGCCCCGGTAGCTATCAGAGCTTTAAGCACTTTGTGGGCCGAATGTATCATGGCATTGGGCCAAAGGCCCACATCCACCGACTTCTTTTTTTTTTTTTTTTGGTTTACCAAACAAAAGCCCAATATAAGCTATTTTAGCAAAACCAATTTCTTTGTTCAAAATGCTACAAGTCTATTCCGTACTCTATCTATTTATTATTTATCCTTATGAAATATCAAATAAAATAGAAAGATAATGTAATAAAAATTTTTAATTGGTTCTTCCCTAATATTTCCTGGAAAATTTGATTGATGAGGTCAACACTGTATGAGGTAAAAAACTCTCAAGTACGGTTCTAAGGAAAGAAATTGCTCTATCTATTTGGACCAGAAAGAACAGGCCATTCAGAAGGGTGTCTCACAGACCTACAACTTATCTACAAATTAAAAAAATAAAATAGGCCTATGGAGATTTTTAAAAATAAAAATAAAAAATGAAATGGGCCCTACGTATAGATGCAGCTTTAGATGGGTTATAGGATGATCAAACATATAGCATTGCTCTTTTTCATTGAACAGTGCTAGAATTTTTATCTATTTATGACTCTCTACAACGAACTTTCCCGGTAAGGCTGTTCCTCCACAACCACGTGCAGTGGCATGTTAGCGTGGGCCCTGGCAGCTGGACTTATGTAGATGTTGCATCCTGTATATAACCGTGGGCCCAACTAATGCCGGTCCTTTGGTGGGCCGTTCATTAAATGTTTAGCTTGGGGCCCATTTGGGATTTTGACAAGGGCTGTGCCCCCAGCTGACCATATGTTGAAACGCCCTGTAATTTTACCAACACCATTGGGCCTCGTGGTATGAAATAGTTAGAAAAGCATCCTAATAGTTAAGTAAATGAATCAAATACATATAATCTTATCCTTTTAATACAGAAGTAATGTCTTCTAGTTTGATTTCGTAACCTCAATATGTTAAAATGAAAATTAATTATGTATAAATAATATTTTTGATACATAAATAAATAACATGTCATTCATTTATCTAGTTATATATCTGTTATATAATAGCTACAGGGTAGCCCGTCAATAACTCTGTGAATGTAACTCGATGCCCCATAATAAGAACCATCATACTCCAAATAAGTAACGAGAATCTAAAAATAAAAATAATTTAGTATGGTTAAAGTTTGATTTCTATCAATCTTTGGTTAATGTAATTTCGATTATCATTCGTCTTATTTACTAGTCATTATATTTATAAATTTCAAAAATGGTTCACCTCTTGCCTAGTTAAAAATAATGAGATTAGTCGCTTCTCCAATAATGAATTAGTTCAGCTTTTATATTGCTCAATCATAAAAAAAAAAAAAAAAAAGACTTAATCAACCAAGTCACCTAATAAAAATCTAACCAAAATTTCATTTGGCACCACTCAACCAAATTACCCAATAAATATAAATAGAAGCAAGTCTTAGTCACTAGCTTTTATTTTATTTTATTTTATTTATAGCTGGATTTAATGTGTTTGATGTTATTGATGTGTATAGTGGTGCCTAATTTGCTTATTTTTCCTTTTTTGGATCCTATCAAAACATGTTAGATTTTTTTTTTTTTTTCTAATCTGATTTGATTTTGACTCAATATATATATTAGTAATGACCTATTTAGTTAATTAAATTTTGAAAGGAAAAACTATAAATCAAATATTGATTCAAAAATCTTTCAAAAGTTGATTGAGGTTTATTAGTTATTTTACAATTTTAGATTATAATTTTTTAAATTAATTTTTCAAAATAAAAAATAATTATACCGATAACAATTACAGTATCTTTCATAGCTATGTATTGCTGTATTATATCTTATATAGGCATGACATGTATTTCATTTCATTGTCTAATTTTAAAGAAATTAATAATCATAGAACATCGCTATAATATTTTTCAAACTTAGATCACGTTATAGTATTAGAGTCGATAGAAGACAGGATTCCAAAGTTCAACTTTGATACATTAAATATAATTAGTTTATCTTTTTCAGAGATTAGTTGACATGTTTGGCTTCATCATATATTTTTTGATGACTATATAAAATAATATATTTAGATAAATTTAAATGACCAAATATAATATTATCTATTTATATAGATTTATATAAAAATAAATAGATTATCAAGTACCATATTATTTAAAAATATCTCAAAAATTTCTAATTCTCTAAATATATATTTATATACATGGGGGATATAATGTGTGGAAGATTGTGGCATGCCATGTCCCTTCAAGTAAACCATGCATGTGAGGTCCATGTGGGGGAGGGTCCATCCGCCATTGAAATCATTGCGTACAAACTCTCATTGTCAAGCTTGCCAGTTGGGACCATATTCAATGAGACGGTTGGTGCATAGCGCCTGCTTTGCAACACAAATTTCATCTTGTTCTTATTTGCAAGCCAACACCCCTTATGGTAACAACCATCAATAAGTCATTATTATATATTTTCAATACCTTATAGTCTTTAAGCATACAAAATGTGAAGAAGGATTTCCTCGTTAAGACTAGCTGTGTCCTTCTCAAATAATAACTGTGGCATAATATGATAATACAATGTCGAAAACAAAGCCAACAAGATCAACACATTGTCCTCCTCTTTGATTTTCTCACCAAATGGACATTTACATCACAATTCGATAAACCTCATTCAAATACTTTTTAAAAAGGCGATAGAATCACTTTTTCGTATGTAACATTATTATTAAAGTCTTGGATTCATACTATCTATTAAGTTTTATCCAAACATTTATTGGAATCCAATAAATTAATGATCTTCTGAAGAGCATATCCACAATAATTAATTTTAATGTACAATTAGCCAAGCCCTTTATATCTTCGATTTATCTTCCTTTTTCTTAATGCTTTAATTCTTTTTTTTTTTTTTGGGTGAAAATATTTTTCACTAAGTTTTACTAAAGAATAAAACTATTTCACCCACTATTTTAATACATATGAATATTTATTTAAAATTATTTTTTAAAATTTTATATTTACTTCTATGACTGGTATAATATAATAGAAATTATAATCATCCCAATAAATTATAAAATTATTAGTAAAAGATAATAATTGGCACAACAATAAATATTATATTATGTAATGAGTACATACAAGTTTTTTAATAGCAAAATAAATTATTTTAAATAATATTTAGTTAATTCAATCATCTTTCAGTCGTTATCCATAATTGGCTTAACCAATACTTTGTTTTCATTGTAAAACATAGTTAAAACAAAATATAAATGACAAACGTCGTCCAATGTTTAGTAAATCAAGTTTTAACTTGTTGCATAGTTGGTCTTCATTTTCATTAAATTGAGTCTGTTATATCAGTATAATATCTTGAATTATAACTTTTAAAAAGATGATATTTTGATAAATCAAATGAGATTTTTAATTTTTCCACGTAATGAGATATAAATTATAAATATCATTGTTATAAATGTTAATAATATGATAGTATATTTTATATAAAATAACTCATTATTTAAAATTAAAAAATATGATTTAAATAAAAATTATAGCATTATTATTTGAAATTCTATAAAACTTCAAAAATAACTAGAGCAATGTATAGGTGCACAAAAATTTAAAACCAATAATTTTATTTTTATAATTTCAAAATTTTCATAAATCCAATGTATGGTAACATAAATATAATATATGCCATTGCATGTTAACCATATATAACTAGTTAAAAAACATAATATTTTATTTGTATTAATTTTAGAATTAGTTCTTATTTAAATTATAAAAAAGGATAAATAATATCACCTTTAGTGGCATAGCGGAATATTTTTACTTGTCTAAATTATAAACACTTTTACATATACCTTTTAAATTTATAATATTCCATAAAAAAAAAAAAAAACAGCTATCTAAATAAACAACATATTCTGTTAATCTTTTTTAATATAGTTTTCAATCATATTAAAAAAATTTTAGCCCTACATTCATGAAAATATTAGTAGAATTTATGTTAAAAATAATTATTATCTTTTAAATATTTTTATATGCCACTTTAGATATCCAGTACTTTTAAAGTTTTCAAATGCATAATCTTTTTTTATATTTTTATAAGTAGCTCGTTTATTATTTTTAACTAATTTTAATGCGTCCCTATATCTAAATTTTGAATAAATTGGGTCGACTTAATCGCCTTGATCTGGCTCCCTTCACCGAGTTTGAACCCTACACACTATTACAGCAAATAAGAAGTCAGGTGTCGACGGAATGTTGTCCCACCAAAAATATTTCGATACTCAAGTCAGTAATCAGCCTTCGAGCTTTCAAGAAGGTCAAGATGAATGAGATTAATGAGAAGATAATGAGTGTTTGGGATGGAGGTTTGGTTCTCATCGTGAGAGGCTTTTTTGTGGCTCGTGAGAAGTGCGATCTCTCAACACTGCATTCGCTAGGAACGTAATGAGAGATGAAAAAAGTCAGAGTTCTGTAAGTGTGAGAGCTTAAAGAACTATCATAGCACTATAAGAGTTTTTAGAAGAGAAGTGAGTCTCTGAAATCTGAGCAATGAGCGTCTGTGATCTCAACAATGAACGTTTGTAGTCTTAGAGGTGAGCATGTCCAGGAGTGAAGACTCCATAAATTTTTATAGATGAGATGCTAGACAACCTTCATTGGATAAGAAGGCTTGATTCCTGCAATCTGTTGGGATTACTTCCTTTTTTGGTAGGAACTTTAATAGTGGTAACGGCTCCCAGGATTACTCGTATTCCTTCTGTATCTTGTTACTGTTAGGATTTATAGTAGGCAAAAAGAGAGAATCTGTCACTTTTCTCATGGGACGTGCGCTGAATCTGTTGGTACCTGTTACAGTGAAGATTCTTCTAAAAAGGCGCAAAATCAAGGAAGAGAGTCATTGCTGGTCATGTATGGAGTTGTGGGACTAATTGGGTCTGGCCCATATAAGGCTTACTCTCTTAGACCGACCTACTGTATCACTTTCAGTCAACAGAAATATTGACCGTCTCATGGGGAGCCTATTGGCCGCTCAACTTGGCCTCTCATCCGGTCAACACCTGATGTTGACAGTCCAGGCGTGTATATGGGCCTTTGTGGATTTGGGCCGTTTCTCTTCTTGGGCTAACCCACTGTGGATATATCCATCACTAGCCCCATATGCTGGTGGTCTGAGTTTTGATATCTAGCATGTTCATGATGGGATGTGTCTGGCTATTGTCCATCAATGTCTATTAGACTGGTGACGAAGTTGTTGGCCGTTTAGGGCAAATCCTAGAGTACTTTTGAAGAGATGATCGGTTTTATTAATCGTTTAGGCCAAAATTTGGAGAACTGTAGAAGGATACATTGATCAGATTTGTTGATCGCCTAGGCCAAAATCCGGTGAACTGACGAAGGGGATGTTGACCAGATTCATTGACCGTCTAGGCCAAAATTCGGCGAACTTTTAAAGGGAATGTTAATCGAATTTGTTGACCGTCTAAGCCAAAATTCGGAGGACTTGTTTCAGCCCTTCACCCGTTCAGAGGCCGTCAGCCATTTTTCCTCCCCCGACCAGGAGGATTTTAGCCCTCCTCCAGTTCAAAGGCCCTCAACTCTCTACCGCCAGAGGGCTCTCAGCTCTCTTCCAGTCTAGAGGCCACCAGCCCTCCGTCCTGAAACCACGATCTCTCCATCCTAGAGTCAAGAGCTCGCTGTCCAATAGTTAACCCTCCGCTCAAGTAACTAGAACGTTGACTCACCAATGCAATTTAGTCCCTCTCCTCAAAGCCGCCCTTTACGGGCGCACCTCTAAGTCGTCCCTCTATCGGATGCACCTCTAAACCGCCCTCCGCAAGCGCATCTCTAAACTGCCCCTGTATTGGACACCTTCACAGAGCTCAAGTGTAATGTCCCCATACACTTGCTTGTGGATATTATCCGCTTTGGACCCAATTCACACGATTTTATTCCTAACAGTCCCACGGTCCCCAAAACGCGTCCACAAAGAAAGGGTCTCCACGTCTCTATAAGAGCACGCTTCGTTCCCCCCTCAAATCCGATGTAGGAACTCACAGTCCATCCACCCTTTGGGCCCTAGCGTCCTCGCTAGCACACACGGCTCGGGTTCTGACTCTAATACCATCTGTAATGTCCCTAAGCACCCGCTTGGGGATATTGTCGGCTTTGGGCCCACCCCGCACGGTTTTATTCCTGACAGGCCCACGGCTCCCAAAACGCGTCCACAAAGAAAGGGTCTCCACTTCTCTATAAGAGCACGCTTCGTTTCTCCCTCCAATTCTTAAGAAAATTATTTGGACAAAATGAAAATAGTATATACAGGATTTATTTTTACAGATTTGTTAGGACATGGGTTTAAATTAATTAATGACTTGATGAATATATATATATGTGTGTGTGTGTGTGTGTGTGTGTATGTGCGCAAAAGAATTGGAAGAAAAATTTAGAGATAAAATGTCCGATGAGTGTGTTAATTTTCGATGATGAAAATCTTTTAAGGGGAAAAGATTGTAATAACCCAAATATTTTTATTATTTTAAGAAAATAAAATTGATAAATTAAGTTTTAATAATTATTTTTAATTACTTTTAGGTTTAAATATTTAGACTATAAACTTAAATTTAGATTAGTTAGTGAGTTAGATTAAATTAGTTATAAACCAACCTAATGAATTAATATTAGACAATCTTAGTGTATTAAAATTTATTGACTAAAAATAAAATAAATATATATATAATTAATTAAAAGTTTAAATATTATGGTAAGGGTGATAAGATAATTAATATATTTAATAAGAGTAATCAATATGAATAATAATAAATGTTAAAAATAGTATGTGAGTAATAATAATAATAATAATAATAATAATAGAAAGAAAGAATCGACCGAAGGAAAAGAAAAAGAAAGAAAAAGAAAGGAGAAAAGAAAAGAGAGAAAGAAAAGAAAAAGGAAAAAGAATGAAAGAAAAGAAAATGAAAAGAGAAGAAAGGACGAGAAAGGAAAGAAAAGAAAATAAAAAGAGAAGAAAGGACGAGAAAGGAAAGAAAGAGAGGGAAGAGGGAGGAAAGAGAGGAGGGTGAGAAAGTCGGCGAAATCTTAGACGCGGATCCAGCAATGCCCAAAATGAAAATCGAGCACAAACCTAATTGGACCCTTTTGTTATTTAAGGAAGACATTGGTATTAAGAGGGGGAAGAAGGAGCCACCGTCTAGAGTCATGGTCGCCGTCGCCGTGTTGGGCCCAAGGTGTGCCATCAATGTTCGCCGTTAGTGGCCATTGTCGCTGCGTTGTTGTTGTCAACCTGTGCTGTAGCCGCAAGCTGGCCACTATTAAACCCTCGCCATCTCTGTTCAATTAGGCAAATAATCTTCCTAATTGTTGCAAATAATCTTCCTAATTGTTGCAAGTAACAATTCTAACTTCTGCAAGTAAACTTCCTTCCTCACAATAAAAAATCTTCCTTCATTCTTGCTAATGTAGTATCTTTGATTTCATGCTTCGATTGATGGGAGGAAGGCGAAACATAGGGTTACAATTTGGGAAATCAATACAAGGCCACGGCCTTATGAGGATTCAACCGGCAATATGGGATTAATGATAGATTAGAGCTACGTAAATTGTTCAACGGAGTTGTGTTGTATCAATTTTGCATGTTGTACACACTGATTTAAGGGACTCGGCACAACCGTGGGAAAACAGAGCACGGTGCTCTGTTTTCCATATTCCAACCGGGTTCAATGACCTAGAGGTGGAAACAAAACTTAGCCCAATTGTTTTGTAAGTAAATTATTTCCTTTTCATTCTTAGATGTTGATTATATGCTTTCATGTAGTAATTTTGTGCCAACTATTCCTGATTTTGTGGTAAAGTGAGGAATTGGAGAAAACATGGTCTCGGTTGGTTCTGCTGCTGCTGGGTATGAGGTGCTCAGTGCACTGTGTGTATGTGGGGATGGCTGTGTGAAGCCGTGTGTGTGGGATGTTGGAAATCGGGTTTATGTGTGGCTGTTTTGTGGACATTGAATCGGGTAGAAGACAGGAAACTGGGCAAAAACAGAGCTTCGTGCTCTATTGGTTGTTTTGCAGCCGACAGTGTGTGCGAGGTGAGCGTGCATGAGGATAGGCAGCGCGGGTTGCTGTGTGTGCGTACAGGAGTAGGTGCAGTTGAGTAAGGTTGTATGCATAAAAATACATGTGTGTATAATTATATATGTATGGGTCTGTGTGTGTGGAAGTGGCGTGTGTATATATAATTAAACATATATATGTATATTCATGCTGTGTATTTATATATATATATATATAAACTTATATATATGTACGTGAGAGCTGTGTTGGCAGAACTTATAATGACAGAATATAATGGCAGGATATATGGTTGTGTACTGTGCTCGGTGAGTGTGTGAACTCTCGTATGGTAGGGTATGTGTTGGATGTATATATATATGTGGGTGTGTGTGAGTGGGTGTGGGTGTGTGTGAGTGGGTGTGGGTGTGTGGTTGTTATATATAATTACAGTAGAATGTGTCTATGTAAATTATGCATGTGCTTTGGTACACTGAAAATACTAATAGTTTGTTACGTTATTATTTTTGTACCTCATTAATAAAATCCGATAAAATTATTCTTTGCGTTAACATTGGTGGTGTGTATATCTCTTATTGGCATTCTATGGATAAGTAAAGGAGAGTGTGTGAAGACTCTACGGTATCTGGACGTATGGGAGTTCGTGAGACCTTAAAGTAGTCTATACTTTTTCAATACTGATTTTATTCCGGAGGATGAGGTCATTAATATTGTGAATGAATACTTATAACTTAATGACCATCGTAGATGATATTTTGGATATCATTGGTGAGGGGTATCGGAGATGGTATCAGCATGTTACAGGTACAGCCTCTAGGAGGATTGTAGGGGTAGTGGGGATACCATAGATACCAGGTAATCTCGTCGTACTCACCCAACCGTTAGAGGGGTAAATATGCGGCCTTTGGTTCACTATGGTAGAATAAGGTCTAGAGATATTCTTATTAACTCGTACAGTGGTGACCTCAAATTGAACTGATAATTATATTCTCGTTATCTCGTACAATTAGTCAAGAGGGATGTTTATAACCCAATGACCATCGTAGATGACGATACCTGGGATATCATTGACGATGGGTATTAGAGATGGTATGAGCATGCTACGGGTACAACTTCTGAGAGGATTGTGGGGGTAGTGGGGATACCATAAATACCACGTAATCTGTGGTACTTACCCAGCAGTCGGGAGAGTAAATACGCGACCTTTGGTTCACTATGGTAAAATAAGGTCCATGAAGACTGCTGTCATTCATACAATTGTGATATCGTATTGAGCTGATGATCGGATTCGACGGAATTATATTACTTCCTTGATACTTAGCCGTTCACGTGGCCTTCGGGTCATGGACACGATATATTATTGAGTCTCGGACAGTAGTTAATATATTACCTGTTATTATTAATATTATTTATAATGTTATGCTTAATTATACACCTCTGTTGTCGATTATATTTACTTGCTGGGTATTCAACTCACTCTTATATTTTATTAGCTCCAAATTAGGCAGGTTGATATCAGGAGAGAAAAGAGATTAGGTGACTATTGGGTAGCCACCAGTCAGAGGTGATATCAGAGATTGAGGCTTCCATGATAAATATCTGAGATTTTATTACATTTGGATATTTATTAGAGTTTTAATTACGAGGAATTGGCATTATGGATATTGTTATTTTTCTTTTAAGAAATTTATTATCGGTGTTATGGATATTTATTTAATAATATATTTATGATTGATTATTGATGGTGTTAAATGATAGAATTGAGTTCATTTAAATTACTTAATGACACGTAATTAATAATTTCAGATGATTCAAGACCTTCACCGTGACTATCTGGGTCGGGTTCAGAGACTCCGAGCTCAGGTCGTTACAACTAATGGTATCAGAGACGGGGCCCGATTCGGTATGCCAACGGGGACGCTTGGCTCCCAAGGGGGGTGGATTGTGATATCCCACATCGGATGCTAAGAAGAAGCGTGCCTTATAAGGCGTGGATACCTCTCTTATGGACGCATTTTGGGGACAGTGGAGGCCGTCTGTTATGAACAAAACCGTGCGCTTGTGTGGCAAAGCGGATAATACTCACAGGTGGGTACCCGGGAACGTTACATCAAGCATCCCAATATATCCTTCTCACACACCCTCATCGCTGCATCTTTGCACTATTGTCACTTTTACTTTTAAACGTGCACTCCTCCATTTATTATTGAAAATTTCTAACTTGAACGTCGGAGTGTCAACGGGGAATAGCCATTCCTTATCCTCTGACCTCTTATTTGTGGTTTGTATTGTGCAGGTTTTAGGTTATCAGCGGCGGAGATCAGACCCGATCCAAATCGACCCGCAGCGAAAGATTGAAAGGCTCCTTAATTCGAACAATAATCGAAAACATGAGACGTAACAAATTTAATTTTAAAAAATTATCATATAATACTAGAATATTTTTAAGGAAGACTAGAACTAAAATTAGTAATTGTATTTGTGATAGGTTATAATTTTAATATTTTAGAATTATTATCAATATTTGTCATAGTTAGTATAGGAGTATCAGATTAATTTTTATATTTTTTGACTATCAAAACTAAAAATTATGCGTTACATTAATAAATAACTTCTAAAATAATATCATTAATACATAAAATGCAAATATAGATTAATAATAAAAAATTACATTTGTAATTCAATATCACATGTTATAGAATAATAGTAAGAGGATAAAGCCCATTTTTCACCTCTAGATTTCACTTGTTGGGTTTTAAAATGCACACCCCACGGTTCAATAAAACAAATTTAAATCATCGATCAAATGTTAATCACTATTTTCTCTCAATTAAGTACAAAGAACCAAACACCCAATTAATAATATAAATTAAACAACAAGATTTAATATAGGAAGTCTTTCTCATTTAAGAAAAATTTTGAGACAACCTCCAAATAAATTTTATTATAAGATTATCTTATATATAACCCCTCAAATAATTTTCACAATAATATATGTGAATAATCAGTTGATATAATCTCAATATATTTAGCAACTTATGAGATGAGAGTAGAATAAATCAGTTAAACATCCTACAACTAAGAATATAACGGCCTGTTCAAATTCGATAAATGATGAAATTTAAATTAAATATCAATTATATGTCAAAAAATCTTTCTTTTCTATTTTCTCTCTTCGCTATCATCAGGCAGCGCCCTTTGTTTTTTAAATGCTTCACATTTTACCTAAAATCACCCCAAGATTTTATGGTCCTCGACAACATTTGAACACCACAGGCAAATTCCACCTCTGCTCATGTGTGTGTCTTAAACATTGATTCTAATGTCATTGATGCATATATACACCATCAGATATGCCAAGCACTGCTAATCGCACATGAGCAACCCTCATATGTCCATCAACCAGCACGCTCATGTTTTGCTGCTATCATTCAATAGGGCAAATACTTATCCTGAAATTGAATGAATAGTTAAAAAATCTATCTATTTAATATAAAACTATTAAGAGAGTAATTTAAAATCAACAAAAATTTCATTGATTATGATTATCAATCAACATTCACCATGTCTAATCGAAATTAGACCATTAGGCAACCTAGTTTAATAGGTTTAAGTTTTTATATGATTTGATTAATATATATAAACATTATTAACAAATAAAGTAAAAAAAGTATGTTTGAATTTTTTTAGATTTATAATATAATACGATTATGTATAAAAGTAACTAGGTTGACTAGATGTGATATTGATTATGACTTTTTATATAAATATTAGTTTGAATTTAGATAAATACCATGTTTTTAAAAAGTATCTTAATAAACCATATATTTGAATAGTTAATAATTATGTTTATGGTATTTTTTATATAAGTATATATTTTCATAATATTCAATGATCTCAGCTATTTTTTTTATAAATATGGTTTTTAAGTAATAGCTTTTAAAATAGTTAAGTATCCCAAATGCATCTAATTTTACTAATAGACAAATACAATTCTAATTTTAGCTTGTTAATTAAGCATAATCCAATTTAACTTTTATAATTTTTAATCTGAACGCGATTTTATTAAAGTTAAGCCATAGTGCGCTTCTCAACTCAAGCAAATGGGAAAGAAGTAAACTCCCATTCAAATAAGCTCTTATTTTTGTTAATTTATTTATCCACTTTCTTAGATAATAAAACAAAACTTGAATTTTTAAATTCTTAAAAAATATTTTAATATAAAATCACAATTTTTATAATAAATTACAAAAAATATATATGTCTTTTAATTTTTATATTCCTAATTTAAATTTTATGATTAATAAATTAAGCGACCAAAAATGAACCTTTTTTTTGAATTTTGACAGTTCTCTTTGAAGATACCTGTCTCGATGGTAAAACACAACCCTTTGTTTGTAAGCTGCGAGCTCATGGGTGCCTCTGTGCTGCCACCAGTCCCTTTTTCTCGTCCTTCTTTCTACCGTGGCCTCTTCAGGTGGCGGGAATCAATTAATGCAAAGGATCCCTAATTTTAGTGGATTGTGCTCTACAATTTTAGCCTCCCGTGTTAGTTTCCCTGTGATGGGGGTGGGAGACCGAAAGAGGGGATTGCAGTAAAGTGGCTGCTGCGGTGGTGCAGTGGTGGCAGCCAAAGTGAGGCGGTGGTGGGGGTCGCCATGATGTTGTAGGGTACTGTTGAAATATGCAGGATCCCATAAATTACGGTAATACACGTGGTAGGGGGTGGACGGAGGAGGCGGCGGAAGGAGAGGCGTCAGTCAATGGATGTGGGGAAGCCAAACTCATTGCTTTATAATATTTAAGTAATAAAAATAATTATCTAAATAATTTTTTATATTTAAAATTTAAATCAAATAGATTTTAATATTTTTAAAAAAATCTAAAAATTTTATTTTGAAAATATTTATATTATAAAATATTTCTCCTCAAATATAAATCTAGGTAGATAAAAAAATTTTATCGTACGTGTTAACAAAAATTAAATTCAAGTGATGGACGGTGAGACGGCATTGACTACGATCGATCTTATTTACTACAATTTGCATCTTTCTTTCTTTTTATTATAAATAAAAAGTATCCAGTCGGACAAATTTCCAATCTTAAAATAAGAATTTCAATTGGATGGTTAATTACAAAAATTAAATAAAATGTATCACTCAATTATCTTATATTTTTTTATTTCATATATTAAAAATATAACATGATTATTCATTAATAATAATAATAAAATTTAAGAGTATTTTTATAGATTATAAGTATTTTTTTTTTTGGGAACATTTTTGATAAAGTGAGAGTACACCCAGACTATAAGTATTATTATTTTATTTTTATTATAAAAAAAAGGAAAAGTTAAAACAGTAGGGATTATGAGATCAGATTCACATGGGGGTGGGGGGCCGCTGGTCAAAAGTTGAAGTTGATGCATCGAACTTGACGTGTAGCTGCAGGCAGAGAATCAAATCCAAACGCAGAGCGTCGGACAGCGCAACAAAATCTCTTCTGCAACAGCCGGCCCATCGGGACGCTGCGTTGCAGCGCCATTTTGACGGCCCAGATTAAAACTCCGAAACCGATGTCAATTTCGCAATCCTCAGCCAACTGCTCTCTGTCTCACTGGTTGGACTCGTTGGTTATTGGCCGTTAAACTTTTGGCCATATACGTTTTTATTTTTTTATTTGTGATTAATCAAATAAATTGAATTGTTTAACTGATTTTAATTGGTTAATCTAAAATTTAATAAAAAATTTGAAATATATATTTATATTATGAACCAATACCATTTAAAAATTAGATTAGATGATTTTTTTAGGATAAGTATGCTATATAGATAACAACGAGATTATTTGAGTTAAGCTGTATAATTTTTTTATAAATTATATTTTGTTAGAATTAATATATTATATTTTATGTGAGTAATAATTTGTTGGCTCCCAATATAATGGCCCACAAAATATACCAAATAAAAGCACCCAAGTAGTTAAACCCAAAATACGTCCACTTGACAAAAATAAGATCGACTCCAAAAGCGCCAAGAGCCTAATTTAGTCCCTTAAACTGACTTGGCTAACAAGCCCAAGGACACAAGCCTGGTGTCCCAAAAGTCAAAGCTACGATGAAGGCCCGAGGGGTTCCAAAACTCAAAGACACCACAAATAGCAGACGACATCCAGGTGCGAGGCCCAGAAGAAGAAACCCGAGAACCTTAGAAGTTCCGTCAGGCCTCAAATTAGTCCGAAAAGTCATAGAGAGACCCGAGGGCCCCCCACGAATGACCAAAGATCCTCCGGAGGGTAGGTCATATATAAGAGTTGCCTTCTTCAACGAGTCCGCGAACTCACAGCAGACGGCGACTATTACATACACCGCCGAGAGCTAACTAAGAATCATACAAAAAGAAGACGCGCATCATGAAAATACAAAGCAAGATCCGACGCCGTATCATGATGCCCATCCAAAGGCCCCGGCGTGCGACACGCACGCAGCATCCCAGTAAAGCATCCCTAGCACGCCGTATTCTCAAAGCAGATGCTCATCCAATGGGCCGGCGGGGGTGCCCCCGACACGCCGTCTTAGTAGGGCAGATGGGGCAGCACGCCCGACACACAACCGTGCAGAGCAAAGCGGGCGCCTCCCCGCCATTCGCCCGCCGCCACGTGTCCTCTTCCCAACTAAGACAATTTTTTTCTATAAATAATCCAAGCAAAATCCCTCATCAAGGAATCCTTCTTTTGGCTCTCGGAGGCAAGAAGGAAAAAGAGGCTAAAAAACTCCCGAAGAGAGAGCTTCCAACGGAGAGAGAGACGAGGAAGAAAAGGAAAGATATCCCCAAAGGCTTATACTTTGTAAGACTTACACCTATAGTGAAGTATTTCTAAAGGTTCAGAATCTCGTGATTTTTCCTCATCATTTAAGGAAAGGTTTTCCATGTAAACCCGATTTTTATCTCTCATTTTTCACATCTTACACTTACAAACACTTGTGTTGCACGCGGTTCTTGAGATCCGGAACTCAACACAATTTATTTGGTATAAATTTTCTATTTAAATATATTTTATGTAATATTTTAATTCAAATATTATGATTTTCAAATTATTTTTTATTTTTAGGTAATTTTTTAATATAAATATAAATATTATATAATAATAAATTAATTATCCACACAAATAGACACTGTTATCATTATTTTTATTATTCAAAAAATATTATTCTTATAATTTAAATTATTTTAAATTACCGTTATTTCATATAGTTTATTGTTTATATATAAAGCATTACAATTTAAAAAATGACTCTTCTTTTTCACCTTGAAGGTGCGAGGGCCCCGATTCCCACTTCAGGATTTGGATAACTTATCTCCTGTAAACGACACCACACGTTCTTCTTTTTCTTTTTAACTTTATATCTAACTTTTTAAAATTTCATTTTCTTACTTTAAGAAAAATATAGACTATGTAATAAAAAAAATTCATTTTAGAAATTTTAATTGTTGTATTTTTTTATTTTTTTTATTATCGGGATTCAGTATTTTTTTAATTTTTTATTTTATGCTTTTAAATCAGAATATTTTTCAAACATTAATGTTTTATTATGCTATTATTTTTTTATTTATTTATATTTCTTTCCAAGATTAATAAAAAATTCTAATTTTAAAAATAAAATTATTCATCCAGGAATCAAAATTTATAAATAAGTCATAGTTAAGAAAATTTCACACAATTGCCAAGTTTATATAGGTGTAAAATCCATAGCCTCAAAAATAAAAATAAAAATACAGCTTAACCAGATTGAATTATATATGTTAAATTAATTCCTTCAATATGAAAAAAAAAAAAAAGAAGTTGTACATAATTTTATTAGAAAATTAAAATCAATGTACGGAGAAAATGACCACATCCTGAAACACAAAAGGCTGAAATTTTCTCTATTAAAATCCGGAGTTTTGAAAAAAAAAAGACTTTACAAAATAGAAAAATAAAATCTCAATTTTTAAAAGCAATTATTAGTAAAATAAAAAAAAATTAAATTAAAAATTTTAAAAAAATTTCTAAAATCGGGATTTTAGTCAATATAATAAAAATATATATAATCCGTATTTTATCCTCGCATACTTCTTTCCCCTTAATTTGTCTTCTGTGTTTGCTTTTAATGCTTTTACTGTTTTTTTTTCTTTTTTTTTTTTTTGAGTGAAATTTTGTCAAAGATTAATCCAAGGGTAAATAATTAAATAACTCGTTCAAGGATAAAGCCAATTGACCTACTTGTTGAATAAAAAAAAAATTAACATATAAAATTTTAAATTTAATATAATAAAAAATATAAAAATATTTTATATAATTTTTATATTTTTTAATATTTACCAAGTATATATATATATATATTTATTTATTTATTTATTTTTATGTGACATGTGGTCTGAAATGAGAATTAGAATGGAGACGGGAAGAAACAGCCAAACAAAGTCCATGTGCAGCTGGCACGTTGCATTAACCGTTGATTTTGATTTTGATTTTTATTTTTTACCGAAAAACTAAAAATGAACGGTTGGCTTCATCCCAAATCGTTTCAACGGATCATGAGGATATTAGCAGTGTACAAGCTTCCTTTGCACTTTGCATGTTTAAATCTTATCTTGAGCCAATCAAGGCACCAACGGCTGTGATTTTCTTCTTCTTCTTCTTATTCTTTTTTTTTTCACTTTTAATGCTAACATTGTCCACAGCATCTAAAAAATATGCTTGAGAAAAAAAACGTCATCTTATAAAATTCAATGATATCTATTGTAATTTATTTGGATATAATATCAGCAGGATATACCTAATTAATTAGTATGGTGAGCTTATAAATGATAAATTTAATAATAATAAAGTATTAACTGGCCTAATAGGTTCAAATTTAAAAAATATAATCTAACTTTAAATTAGTTTTAGTTAGAATAAATTAAAATTAGACAAATAATCAAATAGTTGAATGGTCATGAAAAAAGATTGGGTTATAAGTCTAAAGATTGGACGATTTATATATTTTACAGTTAACCTATATAAATATCTCATGACTAATATCAACTATTTGATATTAAATGCTAAAAAGTATTCAAAAAATTCAACAATTGAAACATACACATATGTAATTTAATTAATCTGTTTTCAACTAATTTAATCACTCAATTTGGGACCGATTCTTACTTTTTAGAAAATTATTATTAACTGATAATAAAATTATAAATATGTCCACTTTTTATAAAAAAAACGGCAAAAGCAAGAAAGTAAAAACTAAACAAAGCTCTCTAAATACATATTTTTTTGTAAAATGTAGAGTCAGATTTACTATATTTCTTTCATCCACACAATTGTTCACACATTTTAAATTTTTAGAGATGTTTATTGATATAAGCGTTAAATAATATATCGAATAGTACGTTTCGTATTCTTCGACCTATTATTAACGTTTATAGTGCACAAGATTCAGATTTAAAGCTCAATAATTCAATCCAAATTCATTCAAATTATTATTCAAATTTTAAGAACGCATTAGTTTATAAATAATATATGTTTTTATTCTCACTCTAGATGTGCAATTAATTAAGAATATTCACATATTCAATGATTTTTTCGGACTATTTACTTAAAGTTATAATACCAGCTATTTATCCAAATAATCTAAAATTTTATTAGTAAAATAGTATTCCCTAATTTGAGTTCGAGAGACTCTCGATATTGCAAGCTATTGGATACATCCCTCTCACCAGCCAACGGCATACCACGGAGCCTCATTTGAAATCGGTTTCTCCAGCATAGCCTAAATCATGAGCTTTGCAGCTCAGGTGCTTAGAACCTATAATTGTTTAACCTTTTTATATTACTTAAATACATACTAAGGTATAACATGAGTTTTATAAAAATAATAATACTTGTAGTTCTTTTATTTTATTATTTATGATATATATGAATTAATAAAATTTATCTAAACTCAACAATAGTCAAGCTTAATTAAAAATAAAACCAACAAATCTAGGCATCGGTACAGGTGGCTAACCCTGGTCAAGTCAATCGGTGATAGATTTTGGGTTGGATTAGACCTTCAAAATAGTTATGATTTCCAGGTTGGGAAGAAAACATTCTACTCAAAAAGAAAAAACATTAGGAAAGCTAATGGTCTTTGAAACGTTTTAAAATTTAATTTATAATTTTAATTAACAAAATTAATCTATATTATTTTAATTATTTATGTTATTAAATTGATCTAAAATTTTAAATTGACATTAAATGTGAGTTATAAGTCAATAATAATAACCGACTCAAATATATATATATGACTAACCAAAATATGAAATTCAAAATTGTTATATCTAAATGTGACTCTACATACCAACTATGATATAATATCAAATCATACATAAGAAAATACTTCCAAATAAAATAAGAGTAAAAAACAACCGCGATTAATTGTTACTGGACAATCCAATATCCCACCACACTACTGGCAATAATATCATGATAATTAAATTAATACAAAATTGTTTAATTAAGGTAAAAGTAAATGTTCTAAATTTATTATTCTGAAACAAAATATAACAGGTAATTTCATCAAAATCTTAGTTTAAATGTTTTTGAATCAGCTTCTCGACCAAAAGCCTCACCTGTAAGTACTTTAACCCCCAAATCTGAATGAGGCTAGTGAAAATAAAAAGTAAGATTGATTCGAAAGTTTAGCAATACATATAATTATATAATTTATTATATAATTTATATTAAAATATGTTGAAAGGGTAATAAATCAAATTCAAATACAATATTGTGAATTTCTTTAACAAATATACATAGTTTTTCAATTTTTCATTTTGATTCTTAATCAAACATACCATGTAAGTGTCATTTAAATATAATTATTTCTTATGGACCAAGAGCGAATAGAGTCTTACCAATTAAAGGAGTAAATAATCAAAACTTAATTCATATTTATTTTCGCACAATTAAAGATCTAATGCTATTATTCAATATTTGTAGGCAAGTCATCATAGATATCACCATATAGACAAGACCAAATGTTATTTTTACCCACAGATGATAAGTTTAAACCTCAATTACCACTATAATATATTAAAGCATGTTACGATATATCACCACTTAATTTCTTATAATGGTCCAACATATAAACAAATAAAAACTTTACATAATTTTGTACAATTATTTTTTAAAAAAATATTCTTAATTTTTTTTAATAAATTATAGAGTTTTTCTTATAATTCTTTCAAATATTTGTCATATAATATATAAAATTTTTATAGGAATTAGACCATATAAATTTTAATACATACAAAGTTATATTATAAAATTTTTTAACATATGTACTAGTTATAAGCAAGAATTTTAAAAAAGCTAGTAAAAGTTTATAGTTTCAACCTTTCATTTTAAATACAAGCATGTAGGAATAATTTATAACAATTTTAAGACATGTAAAATATATATTTAAGAATTTAGAATATTTGAAAGTATTATATACAAAAATCAAATCATATAAATAGTGGAGTTGCAGTCGTCGTTGGAGAAGTAGAAAATTAAGGCTAGTAAATTCTTTCTCTCCCTTTGTGGATATCGATTTTATATTTAAAAATATCAATTTTGAGGCAATCGGCTGAAATTTTGATAGATTGTGTAAATGAGGCGCGGTGGGGAGAGGGAGTCACCGACGGTGCTTGCATGTGCCGCTGTTTCTATCGTCGTCGTCTTAGGGTTCCTACTGTCGTGGATATTATTGTTATCTCATACAGTTGTAATCTCATATTAAACTGATGATCGGATTCAATAAAATTCATATTATATTCTTGATATTCAGTTATTTATATGATTTTTGGATCGTATATACAACATGTTATTGAATCTCGAATAATAAATTGTATATACGCATATTATTATTGATTTTATATATCTGATATTGTAATTCGAGATACTTATTTATATTCCTGTGTTATTGCTTATATTTACTTGTTGGGCATTTGATTCAATCTTATATTTTTCTTGACTATAAATTGAAGAGGTATCATAGGTGCTAGTTGAAATTTATGGGATTATTATTGAATACTAGATAAATGCAATTTTAGAGTTAGTAGCATATGAGTGATGGTAGAAAATGTTTCATTGATTATAAATATTCTATTAATTAATATATTTATAATGATTATTTATGGTATAATAATTTTTAGTACTTTAAAAATTTTGAATTTATATCTATCAATGGATTTTAGAATTGGATAATTGTTAAATTCGGATAATTTTAGATATTTTCACAATGACGGTCCAGGTTAGGACTAGGAACTTGGGCTCAGGTCGTCACCCCATCTCCCCTTATATTTTCTCTATATTGAGAGACTCTTGCAAATGATAAATCAATGAATCATTTAAGTGAGTTTAAAGCCTACCAAAGTTTGCAGGAGGGGTTCCCTTATCTCCCTTTTTTCAATGATAATGATTTGCTTTTGTTCACTAAAGCAAGAACAAAACAAATAACTATAATCACTAAAATACTCGACGATTTCTACCAGGACTCCAAATAATGCATTAATTAGCATGAGTTACTCATCTTCCTCTTCCCAAGTGTGAAAAAAGAATGGGCCCGAGATAGTTAAAATATTTGTAGATTTAAAAAGGTTAATGATATGAGCAAGTATCACAGTGCTGAAATTATTCAAGACAGAGTCACTAATAAACACTATAAATCCACCATTAAAAGCGTGATGAGGTTGTTCTAAGACCGGAAGGCGAAGCACCTATTTATTGCCAATAGAGCTACACTTATTAAATTAGTGGCCAATTGATCCCCAAGTATTTGATGCAAAATCAACCCTTTTCTAAAAAGATATATAATCGACTTGATTAAATCAGGCAAAGCTTCAATCGGAGTGAGTAGAAATTGAAATGAAGTGTGCATGCCCAATAAATTAGTGGTCTTTGTCTCAAGAAAGCCGAATGGAACAACTTACCCTCCTTGGCAACATCGGTTGGGAACTCACTCGTGATTCCAATAAGCTATGAGCTCTAATTTTTAGAGGCAAACCCCTCCACTCGGATGATTTTTTTATTGTCAAAAGTAATTGCAAAACCTATTTCACCTAGTATAACATTCTTAAAACATAGAAGCACCTCATGCATGGCACAACATGACTTACTAGAAATGATAAAATTGTCAAATTCTAAAAGGATAGGCGGGTCAGGCAAACACTTCTTCTTATATCTCACTCGACCATTACTGCAACCAAAGCTAAATTAAAGGTTACGGACAACAAATCGGAAGATGGTAATTAGAATTGGTAACTCATCAATGACAAGCTCACCAATAAAAAGATTCTATTACTAAGAGGGGTTTGTAACAGTATCACATCACCTTTAAGAATATTACTTTTTGGATTCGCCAGTCAGATAAGTATACTTTATCATCAACTTTCTTCCTCTTTCAATTGGAAGATGGAGATAACAATGGGCAATGGGAAAGAGTTTTGAAACTTGAATTTCCTCCCAAATTTAAGATTTTTATTTGACTTTTGTTAAAAGGAAAAATGCTTGCCAACTAGCAAAGAGTAAAGAGGAATCATTCAGACTATTGGGGTGCACTCATTGTGAGCTCGTTGAAACAATTAATTACCTTTTTTTTTTTTTTTTGGGTAAATGCAGTAAGGTTACATAAGTTTGGAATAGATTGGCAGTGCACAACTTTATTCCTCACAGTAGAGCAATAGTCAATAATAGATCAACTCTCTAACTCCATAGAAATAAACACACCACCACTTATTTCTTGTGGTCCTCTAGTTCATACAGAAACAAAGGAACCTACTCACCTTCAATCTTAACTCTGCATGAAGAACCCTCCTCAACCTAGGCTATTTGGTAGTTGGTGGAGGACTTCAATAACGTCCATTTTGCCACTTTAGCGCTCACCTTTAGGGAAGATAGATAACAATATATCAAACTACCCTCCCCCCTCCAAAAGATTGGATGAAATTCAACACTAATACTTGCATGATAGCGGATGGGCGAGCAAGTTCTAGAAAATGCAACTAAGACTATATCGAAAGGTGGGCCATTGGTTTTAACGTGTTCTTATAAATTGATGATATTCTTGCAACCGAATTTAAGAGTATTTTGATTGCCCTCCAAGTTACCAAGAAGATGTGCTTGAAGAATATTACCATTGAATCTGATTTGCTCATTGTGGAGTGAGCAATCCAGGAAGTTGCACATGAAAAAACCCAAATCGGGGGCTCATATGAATTTGAGGGGGCTCATGATTAGAAATTGAAAAATTCTGATAAATTATAGATTAAGAGAGAAAAATACAGTTGTCAATTGTACAAATATAAATGCTAACTTTCACAAGTGCAACAAATCTTCTACAATGGTAGCTCAACAAATTGCTATCGACTTAGCTTTTTTTAACAATCGCTTCCAACCCTTGCCCCAAGGGTATTGGCTAAGGATCTTAACCCCCTCTACCAGTTTTCCTTTCATCTTCCCTCTGTTTTTTTTTTCTTTCTTTTGAGCAATGTAACCCAAAAAAAAATTAAAATTTTCCTAAATTTAGTATATTCATAAGAATGAAGCGTGCCAAATTGTTGGTGGAGAAGGAGCGGTCAGACAGAATATATAGAATCACACACACACAGTAAAATGAAGGAAGAAGAAGAAGAATTGAACACATAATATTTTACATGAAAAACTCTTCTCAATTGAGAAAAAAATCACGGGACACTTAGTACACAAATGAGATCTATTATATGAGATTAGTTACACAAACCACACGACAACACAAACCTAAGAGAAAGAAAACCGAAAGACAGAGTACGAGAAATATAAAGAATCTAACATTTTGTGTTTTCACTCACTACTCTTTCTCTCTTCACTGTTTTTCACTCTCACTAATTCTATATCTCTAATCTCTACGCCCAATGTCTAAGTACAATATATATAAACATGTACTTTCAACAAGATGAGCAACCACCAACTGAGTATGGTGGTTCGAGTACAACTTCCAAAACCTATAGCAATGGGTGCACGCCCTGTTTGTCAGCAAGTGGCGCATGCATGGCTCTGTAGATGACTTGTCGTCTTTCAAAAATGACGTCCACTAACTACCCAATTAAGTAGGTCAACTGCACATTTTTTTAGAAAAAACCTGTTCAGCATTTCTATTTTCAGCCAGCTAATACCCGTTGTCCGTCTTCTTCACTTGGCTGGTCAATATCCCGTTGACTGTTCAGTCATCCTCCTGAGATCCATGAGTAATACTGAACAAATCTTTATATCTTCAACCAGTCAATATCATATTAACCAAAATATATATTTTGTCGATCAATAGATTGACCGATCATTTCTATTTAACCAAAAACTTCTAGTTAATATTGTTGACTAAAATTCCTTTGGCTATTAAGATTTTCACACAGGAGTGACTCCCGACACAAATATCATTTTTCAATATAAATTATGTCTTAAGATGCATGGCTTAGATAAATAATTATTATATAAAGTAAACATAATTTAACAAGTATAAGGAATAAAGCTTATTAAGATTAACAATTAGAACAAACTAAGCTCAATCTGAAAATTATAATGTAATAGTAAGAAATAACTTTAATTAATTTAGTATATATCCAACTTTGTGTATTTGTGTATAGATGGAAAAATGCCATAAATTAGTAATCCCGTTGTCCACGGATACAGGGACATTGCAAAGCTTAAAGAGTCACACTATCTGTAATTTTTTTTTTTCAATTTTTATCTCATTTATTGAATGAAAAAAATTCAATAGTCTATATTTAAATTTAAAAATAATTATTTAAATAGTTTTTTTTAACTTTTTTTATTTTTATATTTAATAAATGCTAATGTATTTAAAAAGAGGAAAAAAATATCTTTCTCATTTTTTTTTAATTTTGATATCATAAACATTGGATATTGATCCAATGATTAAAAATAGAGTACTATGGACCGCCTCTCAACTCCATTGTCCACTAATAGGAAAGCTACCAACTCTTATTAACTAATGATTCATCTACTTATATTGACTACATTATATTTTTTAAAAAATATTGTTAATATTATACATATATTTGCATATGTGCCTCATTTTCATTTCTTTATCCATTTATAATGTTAAAAAAAGTCAACTACTCCACTTATAGATATATTATACATACATATATGATTTTTTATACACATTTTCAACCAAAGTGAATAATTGTGCTTAACTTCTACTCACCATTTGGTGGAGAGGGAGTGGACTAAACCTACCCATCTCCCATGTTCTGGGTCCTAATATTATGCAATCGAAAATGAAAGTCCAAAATGCTTCATATAAATATTATATGATGCGTCTCGAATCATATAAAAGAATTATAAGGCCAAAGCAATATTGTGAATTTAAACGACCGTGAAAGTTTATATTCAAATAGGCTTGTCTATCCCATTTATATCTTTCTATTTAATGTGATATGATCATTAGTTAAATGACAACGTTTAAGACTCGAACATGAGCATGTAATAGCTCGAATGCCACAACAATATTATCGAATGAATAGGATCCACCTAATATCAATCAGATGATAGTTAGCATACTTTTGTATTGAAGAATAGCCAATGCAGGACTAAGAGGCGATTATTGAATAGACGTTGATTGCACGTAACAATGATGCTCAACGTGAATTACAAAACAAATATACCAGCCATTAATCACTAGAGATTGAATACACCAAACCATGTTTACATGGCCCGATGGCTCTCTCACCTCCACATATATGTATAATCCCCCATTTCATTTGAAAGGAGAGGATAAACTATATGGTTCATATCATTGATTATGATTCTCAATAATAGAAAATGTGGTTACTTTGTTGACTCTAATACTTTCCAAAACACTCCCACAAAAATCCCTTGTAAGCGTAGGAATTGAGTACCTATTATGAGGAATGCATTGCACACTTTTCAAATTATTTACTTGACCCACGCGCCTTGATAATGCAATAGAAATCTTATTTATGATGTCACTAGCGGCACACGATGTCCATACACTTAATTAGGCATAAGAGATTATCACTTCAACTGCTTCACTTATTGACTGAGCACCCCCATAGAGTAGCTTGGTCCCCTCATGCACATTTGAAACAATAGACTGAACATCCTGTTTAAAAGAGTATATAACTTTATACCCTTTATTTATCACTCTAGGCCTATACTTACTTAGATATAGAAATGATTCCTCTAATAATATAACTCAGTACCCTTCCTGCTATTATTTATGGTATGTATTATTAGAAATTAAATATTTCAGATTGAGTTTTTTTTTATCGAGTCACATCTATTTAGATAATAATTTTTAAAAATATATAGAATTAATTGATTACTGATGAGTTTAATGTAAAACCAAATTGAGTCAAAATCAAATTCAAATCCAAAATCAGGTCAAGTGGTTGGGTCTAGATGCCTAGCCAAAATAGCAAACTATCTAAGACTGAATTGTTGAATGATAAATGAAGCATATCCAACCAAGTCATACACTATAACATTGAATACGAAATCAGGATGCTGGATTGTCATACTTGACAATCGATCCCTTACTTAAAGGCCCTGTGACTGTAATTCGATAGAGAAAATGTCAAATTTGATTTTGTCATTCGTTATAATTTGAACCCATAATTATTAATATGATGGTTATCAAAAAAAAAAAAAAAAGTTTCCATAGTTACTCAAAAAATATGTTGGCATTTGGTCAAAAGATTAGTAGTCTTCTAGAATAATCACAGCAACTCTCCTAATGTTCAACAGCCCCACATTCTATAGTCTTAACTTGACTAGATGTTAACAACCACCAAAAAAAAAAAAGGACCATATTTTCTCGTGACGATTTCTCTTTGGGAGATTACTTAATGACTAAACAAATATAGCACACTTATAAATACGGGTCCATTGGCATAGCATAGGCTTCATGAGCCTTGGAATCGAAAACACTTATTTGTATTATTGTAAGGCATTTGATATTATATACTTGTCCAAACACAAGTTTCTAGGCATTTGAGTCTACGTATAAATAGATTAAGAGCATAACTTTTAAATAATATATTCTCTATAAACGATTCATAAATGACAGAGTATTACCATCCATATTCTTTCTTTTGTATTTTTATATTTGCCACAAGTATTTTATTTTTGTTATAGTCTAACTGACTTCAAAGTCAAAATATAAATCAGATAGCTATTTATGATACATAAAAATAAAATTAAAAAATTTATAAGTATGTTTTGAAATTTATAACACAATTAATATATACTATACAATATTTATAAATTTTTTTTTATAAGTAGTTTGTTAACTAGTCAAAATCCATACAATCAATGCCCTAAATTTAATTGTGTACAAGCCCCAAAACAAACAAAAACAAAACTACAAAGACAGTAGATGCATGAGTAGACCTATATTATCTAATATCATGGGTGTTATTTATAAATTCATAAATGTGAAATAATGTTTATGTAACCATTTTTGGGTCAAAAATACTATTTTTATAAAATCATGGGCTTTAAATAATTATTTTAAAGAGGAAAGACAAATCGCAAGCAACCAAATAAAATAGAAGACAATCCGGCTGGAGATCATACAAATGATAATAATGATCAAATATTGATTAATGTCTCCATGTGCGGACATTGATTGAGGTTTACACATGATTAGAGTGATAATCTTAATCATAGGAAATGGTGATTGGAAGATTAGTGTAGTAATTGAGATTGAGATTTTTTCAATTGCGACAAAGAAAGAAGTGAAGAATAATATTTATGAAGGCTTATTTATGTAAGAATATTTATTTAAAATATCTAAATTAGATAGTTTATAATATTATTTTAAATTTAAAATCTATTATAATATATTAAGATATTATATTGCTTATATTGATTATCTATACTAATTAAATAATATTTTTAAGAGATTTAAAAATTATTGAATATATTTTTTTTAGATAACTGGATTCTATTTCTCATATCACTAATCGAATGCATTCTTTCTTATCTTTAGTGAAGCGGTTACATTTTATTTGTTATATTATCCAATAATTGGTACGAACAAACACTTCAAGTGGAAGAACGAAGCCAAACCAAATTCCATAACGAATTCACGTTTTAGGATTTGTGCGAAAAAGATTTCTAATTTAAAAATATACTAAATGATTGAATGAGCATACGTACCGACACGATGATTATGTGAATCCGACACGATGATGATGTGAATCGGAGTTGAAATAAACGGTGGAGACGATAGCAGTGGCAAATAGAGGATGAGTGTTGAAGGGAAATAGAAGAGAATGTGAACAGAAAACATAGGCAGGAGAATACAGAAAATAAGAGAGAGAAAAATTTGGCGAACGAAAATAAATAGACGAAAGGATTTAAAGTGTCCAAATCAAATATTTTTATTAATAAAGTCTTATTTCTAGATAACATAAATAAATTAGACAGTTTAATATGGTATTTTTTTAATTTGAGTGCTTAAAATTATACATAAATACTTATTTAGATTAATAACAATAGCTTATATTTATTTGTAAAAATAAAAAATTATATCAAAATTATATATTAAAATAATTTCAATTTTTTTTTTAAAAATGAAATGTTTATGTTTAAATAAATTAGTAATGTGGAGGAGCACTTTTTTTCAGAGACAGGAAGAGGGAGGCGGCTTGAAGCCGTTGAATGCGGCATGCTTTTGTCGCGAGAGACTGACGGGCGAATTAATTGAGGGATTAAATTCTATCTCTGGGCCCCGACAGAGTAGGTAGTAAATGGAATGTGGTCAAAATCCTGCATTTAATCCTTCAAAATCGGAAATTAATATTCGCACCAAATTGTCAATCTCCCGGTTAAAATTTACACACTGTACCCCTTTTTAAAAAATAATTTTATTCCATGAATTAATTATTAAAATAAGATAATATTAGAATAACACTTTTGGGTAGTTTTGAGAGAATGTGGTGTTTAATTTTTTAAGTAATTAATTTTAATGTATGATTACAACTGATATGCATACCAAATTTTTTTAAAAAAAAGTATAAAATGGGACGATATCAATTGTCATGTTTTATTAAAATATTAAAAAAAATTTATAAAATTAAAGCGGATAAACTACCCCAAAAATTATAAAATTTCATCTTAATCATCATAATATTGATTCTACTATAAATAATATTTTAGATCCACTTATAACATTACAAATAAAATTTATTTATTTATTTATTTATACATGGTTAAAATTATTTACTTATGTTAATAAATTCACACAAAAATATATAAATTTAATTTGGTGGGACTCATGTCACTAGAGAGTTTTTATCATAAATGTATACTTTTAATTATTAACATATTTATTATGTATTTTTTAAAATAATTATTTATAATTTAATAATAAATGATATTTTTCTCGTCGTAAAAAAAATAAACGTCGTAATCTTTTCAATGGTTAAAAATTCCGTGGATGAGGAAAAGAGACCGGAATAAATGCCATTAACCAATTAAAATAAACTATGAACTCTCTCAATATTTATAAGGTAATTATAAATTTTTTTAAAAAAGTTTAAGTAAAATGGAAAATAAAAGTAAATGAGTTATATTTTTTTAATCCCGTTGATTGTTAAAAAATTAATAAAAAAATTACACACTGTTTTTTAGATATAAAATAAATAAATAATCAAAATATTATGACTTATTTTATCAAAATATCATATAATAATAATAATAATAATGATAACAACATAGTTTGTATCCTATAAATTAAGGTCAGCTATATAAGTATATTTTTATCATTTTATTTAATTTAATATAATATATTTTTAAAGTATAAATAATTTAAAAATTAATTTTTATTACGTTATTTTGAATTTTTATAGGTAGATCTACTTTTAATTTACTTACAATTAATTTATATATATTTTTACTACTAATAATATTAGTTTATATTTAAAATATCTAAACTAATTTAAATATTATGTTTTTGGCGCAAGAAGCCGCCCTGCTGGCGCACTCTAAATCAGAACTTTGTTTGGATTTGCCCCTAAGCACACTTTCATTTCAAGCCGCCCTCTGCGGCGCGCCCTTCATATAATTTGATTAATCAAAGCACCTCAAGCGCCTTCGCCGCTATCCGATCAGCCACGGAAAGGTCATGTGGACAACCCCCCACGCAAGATCCGACCTCCTCGCTTGTTTCATAAGTTGGGCAGCGCGATTCGCACTCGAAAAAATATCTAAATTAGATAGTTTATAATATTATTTTAAATTTAAAAATCTATTATAATATATTAAGATATTATGTTGCTTATATTGATTATCTATACTAATTAAATAATCTTTTTGAGAGATTTAAAAATTATTGAATATATTTTTTTTAGATAACTGGATTCTATTTCTCATATCACTAATCGAATGCATTCTTTCTTATCTTTAGTGAAGCGGTTACATTTTATTTGTTATATTATCCAATAATTGGTACGAACAAACACTTCAAGGTGAAGAACGAAGCCAAACCAAATTCCATAACGAATTCACGTTTTAGGATTTGTGCGAAAAAGATTTCTAATTTAAAAATATACTAAATGATTGAATGATTATGTGAATCCGACACGATGATTATGTGAATCGGAGTTGAAATAAATGGTTGAGACAATAGCGGTGGCAAATAGAGGATGAGTGTTGAAGGGAAATAGAAGAGAATGTGAACATAAATCACAGGCAGGAGAATACAGGAAATAAGAGAGAGAAAAATCTGGCGAACGAAGATAAATAGACGAAAGTATTTAAAGTGTCCAAATCAAATATTTTTACTAATAATGTCTTATTTCTAGATAGCATAAATAAATTAGACAGTTAAATATAGTATTTTTTTAATTTGAGTGTTTAAAATTATACATAAATACTTATTTAGATTAATAACAATAGCTTATATTTATTTGTAAAAATAAAAAATTATATCAAAATTATATATTAAAATAATTTCAATTTTTTAAAAAAAATGAAATGTTTATGTTTAAATAAATTAGTAATGTGGGGGGAGCACTTTTGCTTTTCAGAGACAGGAAGAGGGAGGCGGCTTGAAGCCGTTGAATGCGGCATGTGCTTTTGTCGCGGGAGACTGACGGGCGAATTAATTGAGGGATTAAATTCTATCTCTGGGCCCCGACAGAGGGGCAGTAAATGGGAATGTGAGTCAAAACTCTGCATTTAATTCCTTCATCGGAAATTAATATTCGCACCAAATTGTCAATCTCCCGGTTAAAATTTACACACTGTACCCTTTTTTAAAAAATAATTTTATTCCATGAATTAATTATTAAAATAAGATAATATTAGAATAACACTTTTGGGTAGTTTTGAGACAATGTGGCGTTTAATTTTTTAAGTAATTAATTTTAATGTATGATTACAATTGATATGCATACCAAATTAAAAAAAAAAAAAAAGTATAAAATGGGACAATATCCATTGCCATGTTTTATTAAAATATTAAAAAAAATTATAAAATTAAAGCGGATAAATCACCCCAAAAATTATAAAATTTAATCTTAATCATCGTAATATTGATTCTACTATAAATAATATTTTAGATCCACTTGATAACATTACAAATAAAATTTATTTATTTATACATTATTAAAATTATTCACTTATGTTAATAAATTCACACAAAAATATATAAATTTAAATTGGTGGGACTCATGTCACTGGAGAGTTTTTATCATAAATGTATACTTTTAATTATTAACATATTTATTATGTATTTTTTTAAATAGTTATTTATAATTTAATAATAAATGATATTTTCCTCATTGTAAAAAAAATAAGCCTCGTAATCTTTTCAATAGTTAAAAATCCCGTGGAGGAGGAAAAGAGACCGGAATAAATGCCATTAACCAATTAAAATAAACTATGAACTCTCTCAATATTTATAAGGTAATTATAATTTTTCTTAAAAAAATTAAGTAAAATGGAAAATAAAAGTAAATGAATTATATTTTTTTAATCCCGTTGATTGTTAAAAAATTAATAAAAAATTACACACTGTTTTTTAGATATAAAATAAATAAATAATCAAATCATTATGACTTATTTTATCAAAATATCATATAATAATAATAATAATAATAATAATAATAATAATGATAACAACATAGTTTGTATCCTATAAATTAAGGTCAGCTATATAAGTATATTTTTATCATTTTACTTAATTTAATATAATATATTTTTTAGAGTATAAGTAATTTTAAATTAATTTTTATTACATTATTTTAAATTTTTATAGGTAGATTTACTTTTAATTTAATTACAATTAATTTACATTTTTTTACTACTAATAATATTAGTTTATATTTAAAATATCTAAACTAATTTAAATATTATGTTTTAATTTTATCTTATATACCCGTAACTTTGTTTGGAAGAGGCTAAATCACACTTTCATTCATGATTTGACTAAGCAAACTCGTTTAATTACTTCATATAAAAAATTATTAATTTATACAAAATGTGTTGAAGATTTTTATTTTCATAAATGTGGTAAGATTTTATATCAGATTGATATATATAGATGATGGATAATGTGATACATATATAATATTTAGATATCATATTGATAATTTTATCATCTAATTTAATTATCACTTATTATTTTAACCAATTTAATTTTTTTATATTCTTAAATTAATTAGACATTTATTTTTATGTATTACATGTGTCTATAAATAGATAGAATCCCATTAATTTTAAAAGATAGGAAAAATAATAAGAGAAATGTGAGAAAAAAATTATAAAATATTATATCATTATTAATTGTTTATAGTAGGAATTAGATAATACTATTTTATTATAGGTTTTAAATTTAATTTTGTTAATATAATATATTTACGGAAAAAATTGTTATATCATCGAAATAAATAATATTTTTAAAGAGTGGTAATATAATACGCATTAAAAAATGTACTTTAATTTAGGGATGATCTTTAAAGTTCCCAAATTTTTCTAACAATATGCATTTATTGTAAAATTCGTAGCCTGTTTAATCTGATTTGACGGAGCTTATCATGCAAATCTTTTCTAATGATTAAGAGTTGACCAAATTAAAATAAGAATAAACACGAGATTTGAACAAATTTAAAATCCAGAAGTTTTATTTATGAAAATGGGGTGTTGACTCGTGAAAATGAAGACTTATTTGATGTATTATTGGGTTTAGATTTTTATATTAATTAAATAATTTTTAAATTTTTTGTTTGAGTTAGATTACGAATAGGTTTAATCTCTGTATCTTTAATCTAAACCATATATATTACAAACTATAATAAGATGTCAAATAACGGTAGAATGTTGTCCCGCTGTAAATATTTCGATACTCAAATTAAAAATATTTTTCTGATAATAGAAAGATGCACACATTGAAGTAAATATAATGTAGATGCAATAATGCTGAGATGAAGAGAGTGTGTAGGACGTTTGAAAGAAGCTTGTACTCACTTAGATGCACTGTTAGGAGTGGCTAACCATTATTGCTATAAGGTGGCAATGGTTTGAAGAAAGAGAGCTGATTCCTTCTTCTCGAAACTTTGAACGCTGGGTGCAACAATCAGAACTTTGATCTTAGGTCATCATTTTGACCATTTCATGGAAGTTGGAACCGGATCTTCCTCTTCGCAGCTAAAGAGAGTATTTGTAAGCTCTTTCAGGAAAGTTTTGAGAGTCGGGATCTCTGACAAGTGACTTGTCGGGTTTCGCCTGCTGCCATGTATTGGTGGTGACCAGCGGTGTCAGTTGTCGCCTTATAGAGGCGAGGAGATTATTATCGAGCGTGGCCGACACAAATCTGTTTACTTTATTTGGATTGGCTAAATGGCTGTTGGGGTGGTGTGTGTTACAATTTATCAGTGTTGATCTTATCTTCAATTGGCTGACATTTTCTACGCCAATGCCTTTTACACCGTTAGCCTACGTTTATCTTTGCAGAGGTACGAGTGACGCTAATTGGTTGCGTGTATAGGGCATTCAATGAGTATTATTTCTGGATCTCCTGGGGCGTCGTTATTGGGTTGGGGCTCTTTTACTGGTCGGACCTGTCTTCTTTTAGTTAGGCCTCGTTCGCTCTTGTCCAAGTCCATGTTGACCCGTTAGAAAATTATTAAATTAAAATTTAAAAGTAATTAATTATCAAATATAAGTATATTTTTAATTTTTTGTAATGTTAAAATCTACCTAATATTAATTTTAATATATATAAAATTAATAAAAGTAAATTTTTAAATAGTATTATTTAATATTTAGATTTAAAGGTTAATTTTTCAAATTTAATAGTTAAAATGAGAAAATTAAAATCTAATTTATTATTAAAAAATATAACCCTCACAACATTTATTGTAAACTCCATAATATTTGTAAGACGAGAGGCCAATAATTCAAAATTATGTAATAATTCCACCAAACTTTGCCGCTACTTTATCAGTAAAAAAATAAAAAGGCAAACTAAAAGAGACCGTTTGCTCGTTGCTTGCATGTGCGGTCGAAAGTTTTAAATTTTTTTGAACCCCACAAGAGCGAAACAGCCGTATCCCGCCATGACAGCTGCAAAACCACGCGGTTTCGAACAGTGATTTTATTTTTAATTTTAATAAAAAAAATATTAGATTAAGAATTTAAAAAATGATATGAATTAATTTTTGTAATTTTAAAGTTCATCAAAAAAATTGCACTTACAAATAAATAACTTCAGTCAACTTAAAATTGGTTAAAAATTTATTTACAATAAATTGATGAGAAAATAAAAAGAAAAATAGAATTAATATATAAAAAATTTAAAATAAAATTTTTAGAAAATGAAAATACCTCGTTTAGAACACCACCGTTTGAATGGAAAAACCGGCTTCAGTGACTTTGGCAGTATTTGGACCCGCCAACCCCACACTGTCAGAGCTGCGACGGTGGCTAAACAAAGGCGCTACTCTTCCCCGTCAGGTCTATTTATTTCCTCCTTCCCCCCTCCCGCATTCTGCACTCAACTGCCCTCCTTTACGTCATTTTCTCCCTCACCCTTTTTTCCGAGAAGCTTCTTCAAGTCCTACGAAGTAATCTCTCTATCCCCCGCATTTCTTTTCGTTTTTGTTTTGTTTTTTTTTTTTTTTTCAGTAGTAACGCAGTTTTTGCTGATCAAGCGACCGTAAAGGACACTCGCTGAGAACCATTGCTTTTAATTTTGTAGGAAAATGGCTGTTGGTGGGTTTTTGTTTGTGGTTCTTTTGGCATTGGTGTCAACTGTTCAAGGATATGGTGGAGGCGGAGGGTGGAATAGCGCTCATGCGACCTTCTACGGAGGAGGTGACGCTTCAGGGACAATGGGTAATGTGACAACGAACAACTTTCTCTCACTTCCTCGGGAAAGTTAAGTACCCATCTGTTTGACCGAGTTTAATTTCTGTTTCTCTTGGCAGGAGGGGCTTGTGGGTATGGAAACCTGTATAGCCAGGGGTATGGCACAGACACAGCAGCCCTGAGCACAGCTCTGTTTAACAATGGCTTGGCATGCGGGTCTTGCTATGAGATTAGGTGCGAGGATGACCCGAAATGGTGCCTGCCTGGTTCTATTGTTGTCACAGCCACCAATTTCTGCCCACCAAACAGCGCGTTACCGAACAACGCAGGAGGCTGGTGCAACCCTCCGCTCCAGCACTTTGACCTCTCTCAGCCTGTCTTTCAACACATTGCTCAGAACAGAGCTGGGATTGTCCCTGTTGCCTACAGAAGGTGAATGGATCACTTTGCCTTTCTGTTTATCCTTTATCTAATCTGAATTAAAGTTGTCACCTATACTTTCCTTTGGATCGTTTGTTGTGGAGCATAGACCCTAATTTCGGCTGAAATCATTGTTTGTTCCGCTGTGCTCTGGGGCAGAGCCCATTGGTTTTTCTCCTGAATACATAATCCTGTACTTCCCTGTCCAAAGATACGTCAAACAGTCGCGGTCATCGTTTTTAGCTGGGTGGCGTGTTTGCTTGCTTTTACCTACTTTATTTTCCAAGTGGGTGCAATTTTTGTTTATGAAAGGGGATTGTTTCAGAGCAAACCAAAGTGGACCAATCTTTAATCCGTCCATAATGGTTCAAGAGTTAAATCTAGTTGCCTCGTGCTCTGGGTAGTGAATACTGCCTTTTACATCTCACGCATAAAAGATAATGGAAGTTTTATGCACCTAACAGTTGTTTTTTTATTTTTTTTGGGAATCTGGATTGTATACTGTGATGATAGCCTAATAAACTACTGTCCTTTTTGGTCCTTGTTAGCTAGAAATCTGATTCCCCTACTTTGATTTGAGTTGTCTTCGATTTTTTCAATGTTTGGTGTGCATTACGGCCACACTTACAGACCGATCGTGGAGATTGACATAGGCATTCTTTGATGAATAATTGTAGGGTACCATGCAGGAGGAAGGGAGGCATCAGGTTCACCATCAATGGCCACTCCTACTTCAACCTGGTACTAATCACCAACGTTGGCGGGGCAGGGGATGTTCACGCAGCTTCCATCAAAGGATCGAGGACTGGGTGGCAGACGATGTCAAGGAACTGGGGACAAAACTGGCAGAGCAACACCTATCTCAATGGGCAGAGCCTCTCTTTTAAGGTCACCACCAGTGACGGCCGTGGTGTGGTGTCCTACAACGTTGTCCCTGCTGGCTGGTCTTTTGGGCAGACCTTTTCCGGCGGGCAGTTCCGCTGAAAACGAGCAGACAGTGAGAAACCGACCAAAACTATAGCCGTATTAGTAGTAGTATGTCTTTATATCATAACCACTACAATAGCAAGCAGTATATAAGTTTATGTGAGAGGTCAGTTTAGCATTGACCAGGAGGCCGGGAAGGATAGTTTTAAAATGGCTCCTTCCGTTTCCAATTTTTTCCCTCGGAAGGGGAAGGTAGGGTACCCTAAATATTGGTGGGGCTCCTTTATATTGTTTGAGCGATATTTTTCCTCTGTCTGCGACGGGGGAGGAGGCAGAGGTGGGACTTTCACCACCCGCCAATTTGTAACCTCAGTAGTTTCGTTTTTATGTTTTTAATGCTTCGGGCATGTTTGAGAGCATTCTATTGTAAATCCCTCGTCTTGAGGGATACCTTAAAATTATGAAACATAGATCATTACTTGTTAATTATATATATATATATATATTGTTTGCTGAAAAATCAACATCTTGTTCCTTCACCAATCAATTACAGTCCCTTTTGTTGAATATCCTCCATTTCATTTTATTCTCAGTGTCCATGTTACTTCTCGTCTGCATCGGCTGCTCCTGAGGCAGAGGGACGGTGAAAATAGAAGTGGGGATCTGGTTGAGTGAGGGGGGTTGCTCCCGTTGATTAATAAAATTAAGGTTAATTCTATTCAGGAATTTGCACTTCTGAAGTTAACGGAGCGTCGTCTCCCAAAACCACCTGTTAAAGCAATCATACAATGCAACCTGCCGGCCAATAATCAGACGTAAACCACCGCCATGAAAAGAAAAATTCAAGCCCGCAACAATGCAGCGTTACAATTAATACCCCATTTGATGAATTTCCAGAAGATGTTATGAGGAAATCAATATATTGAATGCCCAGTTAAGCAAATTGTGTCTCGATTCGGATTAGTATTTACAAATGCAGTATCTCCAGGAAGCGGTAGACAGAAAGGGTTGGGAATTTGGGGGGGGCGCTTACATTGGGTCGGCGAAGGAAGGGTTCGGCTGCAAATTCGGCCATTGACAGGAAGAGCCGGTGACCTGCGACAATTAATAGCGGCCTCCCCCACCCCCATAAGTGAGAAGGAGCTCCTGAAACGTGGTTCCAATGTTTTAATCAAATATTCAATAATTAGGATCTTATATTTTTAAACAAATTAACAAATATATTAATTATTTTAATATTTTTTTATAATATAATTATTTTGACACTTTATGTTTTTTTTTTAAAAAAATTACTTAGTATTATTTTTGACAATATAAAACAAGTACTGTTGAATCAAACATAATCCTACCGCTTATATTACTCTGGGTGAGTGGACTTGAATGATAAATTATGACCCAAAGGGGGATAGATTTATGCCTGATTATTTTAATAAAAGTTTTAATCACGGCCGTTTATGGTGAAAAATGGACTGATTTGGCCTCACCCATCGGCACTTTTTATACCAAGTGCCTTCATATAAATTTATATTTTCACAAAAATAATTAAAAAATTATTACTTAAAATAATCTAAATTAGCGACGTTTACATAAAAATTTACTAATTACACAAGATATTGCTCAGTGTAATGGCTTTTTAAGCTTTGATTTTATCTCAAATAAAAACAAATATTTATAAAAGCATAACCTGAACTGGGTCGAACATATCTGATTATTTTCACCGGTGATTGTACTTTTCATAAAAAAAAAAAAACTAGTTAGTAATAATTTTAACTGTACTCATCCATATTACCTAACTATTTGTATAAAGTTTTGAATGAATTGTAAAACCTAATTTCTAAGGGATCTACCAGCTACCCTTAATACAACTAACGAACTACTTAAAAACTGTTTATCTAAAGTAATTGGTATTCATTTAAAGTGTGAGAAATTTGGCCTAAATATCAAATTTTTTACATAGGATTTTGCTTGAGGTTAGCTCAAAATTTGCCTCAAATGAAAAATAATTAATTTTCACTATGTATATCTTTATAAATACCTTAATTGATAAGCAATTGACCATGCATACTATCAAACAATTATTTCTTATCATGTATGTCTTTGTAGCTACTCTGACTAATCAATAATTAATTAATATTTATTGTATAATTTCTTAATAATGTTTTAATCAAATATTTTATTTATTAACTACCACTTAACTTCTTCCATGCTTCATTCATATTATCAATGATTGTTGAAAGTATTGCCTTCTTAAAAGTTGTTAATTATTTGATAGATTTTTATAATTTTGCTGATAAAACTTTTAAAAAATTTTTATCCGTTGCATGCTAAAACACATTATGTGACCTACAGTTCTAAGGAATTTTGGTATTTGGCTCATGGGTAGAATTGAGTAGTTATTTTCAATTAGAACATTAAGTGGAGGAAGATTTCAAAAGTTTAAAACAAGTTCGGATTCATAGTTTAAAGGGGTAATGTGGAGAGCTGGCTTGAGAAAGTTGGCTAAGATTGCTGAGTGTATTTTAACTTAATATTTTATAAGTTGATTTTCTAGTTGATTAATTTTAGTTAGCTTTAGAATATCAGAAATCTTTCTTTTTGAATTAGTCGATAATTTAGGGCTTTTTTCTTTAACAAGATTTTGTGTTGTTTTTGTACAAATTAGAAATAACATTTTGTGGATAAAAATACAGATTATTCCAATAATTTTTAAAGCTTTTAATTATTTCATTGCGGCCATGGTCATCCTTCCTAGTCACACATTGAATAAATCTGAGTCTAAATTATATTTTTCACCTATCAAATTATTCAATGTCATTTTATTTTAAATCATTAAATACCCACTAAAAAGTTTTTGACTATCATTTATTTTAATATTCGAAATTTATTATGTAAGTCTGATCGGTCTAATATTTTATAGGTTGGCCCATAACTCAATTTGTAGGAAAAATAGGGGCCTAGGAATCATCGATCTAGCAGGAGCTTTCCCAAGCCCAAGAATCCAGAAGACACGACGAAAAACTCAAGTAGCTTTGATCTGTATCGACCTAGTAGTACGCAGGCAATTAGAGGTAGTCAGTGGCCCAACTCAACCTACTTCAACTCAGCAAACAAGCACATATGACCATTGTCAGTGTGTGGTCTCACATGAATGCAGCGACAAGACTTGTAGGCGGCTATCTCCAATTTGTCACCCCCTTGATTGCTTGGGAATTGAGCATCGGTAGTGGAAGCATGACGGCAACTCTATAAAAAATGCAAAGTCGTAGAGTCTGCAGTCTACAACTATAGGGACATAGTGTCGGCCGCTCACAATTGTAAAACTGTGAAACCGAAAGATGGCTAACCCACACTCCCTCTATAAATATATCTCTTCTTTCTCTAGAAAGTAGATCTGATCCTCAATCCAACAATTGATTAATAAAGAAGCCATCAAACACTTGGACATTCGAATGCCGTAAGTGCTACCCTCTCTCCCTCTCACAAAAGCCATTCTCCCACGAGTGTAACTCTCGTTCTCAAAGACACTCTCTCACTAATACAACTCTCATTCTAAAAACTACTCACCCCACGAGTGCACATTTTTCTAAACTACTCATTGTTTGGATTTCCTCAAATAGTGCCTAACCCTCCACCAATCTTCTCATACTTGCGTCAATGCATATTTTCTTATCATCCTATCTTTCTCGACCAAGTGAAAAGATTACTGATTTGAGCGTTGAATGATGTATCGGAGAGCGAGTCTTACCATTCTCTAACCTTTTATTTTTTAATTGTGATGTATAATATTTAGGTGTGAAGTAACGAATACTGGATTTGCTCCCAGTCAAACACTTGAATAGATAACTCTCTAATTTATTTAATAATTTGGATTCAAAGACATGTTAAAATTAAATATGATTACATATTTTTAGTAGTTAATGTTTTTATAGAACGACAAAATATTTTCATTGCCAGGACTCAGCGTCGATGCCTGAAGGCCTTTCGCAAAAACCCGAAATCCCGCCCCGATCGTCTTCGAACCTTGAAATTCGACGGACACACAGCCATACGCTTTCGGCAGCATCTGCAAACACGGCTTCTCATCTGCGATCTCTACCTCGATCGCCGTGTTCGATTTGGTTCAAAACGACGTCGAAATCCCCTTCCCTGATGTCTGGAAGCCCATAATTCGACATGTCCCATGTGGCTAATTCTAGGGATGATAATTAGTTACGACCCAGATTGTTATTTAGGCGGAAATTAGGGTTCGTGGGGAGAGAAGCGATCACGTTAATACAACAGTTTACAGCAATCAAGCATTGACAATACTTTGTTACCTAAGCTTGAGTGATTGCGGAGTTTGGCGTTTTCATGTAAGTGGCTAATATGGTTTTGAGATCCGCATGGTTATTGACATTCAATAAGGAGAATAATTATGGGGTTTGAGGGATGGCTCAATTGTGATTGGGAGATCTCTGGTTCAAAGCATGAAGATAGATGTGTAGGGTAAATATACAAATATTTGACCCTCCCCATGTCCCAGTACGTAAGAGCTTGACACATTTTACCATTTATCATTTAAACTTAGTATAACTTCAGTTGAATTTTATTTAGCCAATTCTGTTTGGTATGCATAGAAAGTGATGCAAAATTTAATTCACCAGTGGATTGAAATCCTTTTTTTTCTTCCCAAAAAAAAACCTCGGACCAAAATTGGTAGGATTTGTACAGAATTCATTAGGGTTGTTTATTGTTTATGGGGCCAGCCGTGAAAATGTGTAAATTGCCATGTCCACTCAGAAATAACCCTAGCATCTCTTCTATGTTCAGATACCTCTCTATCTTTTCTGATGGCTCTCTCTTTCTCCTATGGCAGCAAACTGAAGTATTGCTCTCTCACTTTGCACTGCTTTTGGTTATTTTATCGTGTAATATAATTTGTTGGGAGTGATTAATTATTGATTAAGATATTGTCCATGAAATGTTTCGTGTTTGCTTCATGGAAAATCAAATGTTGTTAAAGAAAAATTAAGCGGTTGCTTCATGTAAAATCAAATGGCTCTCCATTTCTCTCGCTGTTTTTTCTGCTTAATATTTGTAGAGTATATGTAAAATCTACAAATTGACACGATTTTACTTCCATGTAAATTCACATTTTTTTGGGGGATTGTTGGTTTACGTTAGTTTAAACATTTGTCTAATGCTAAGCACATCACGACATTATTAGAAAGTGGTTTGATTCAATTTAACTATTTGAGCTTATCAAACAGTATTATTTCAATGAAATTCTACCAGATATAAATAATATGTCAAAAATAGAATTCCATAAGAATCGATTGAATTTGAATCTACTCATAAAATCTAATTGAATTGGACTGAATTTTATTAAAGAATTCAATACCATTGTCAAACATAGTGATATAGAATAATTACAAGCTGAAAGTGGAGTATTTTCTCAAGGATATGATGAGATGATGTTGAATTTAAGTTCTCACAGTAGTTTTCATTTAGTTTAGAGGGGCAGATAAGGGCATGATATAGGCTCCACTTCATAACAATATTCTCGGAGACACTCCCCAAGTTTTTCGGATTGCAAGCTAGGTTCTTGATTTCATGTAGTAAAATATCAGTTGGAAAGTTATTAAAGCCGCATCTGTTGGCATCCACATTTAATTCTGTTTTGCATCCATGGATATAGGATGGTGTTCATGCCATTTATTCCTTGCAGATAGCTTCTAAATTGAGCAGCAACTATAGTAGTTGAACCCTACTACAACTTCAATAAAATATGGCTCACTTTCTCTGCTTTGTCAGAACAAAGAGTTCACGCAACTCTCCCAGACTTGACAAGGTAAGCTCTTATAGTGTCATTTTCAGATACATTTGCATCATGAATTACTAGTAATCTGTTTTGATCTATTTTTTCATTAACTTTTGTTTTCCACTTCATGATAGGCAGAATTGTCTAACAAATCCCACATTTGCTGAAGTTTCTCATAGATTTATCTTGCTGCTGAAGCCAGCCTTCCTGTTTGTCACTTATCCCTATGGACCTGTCGCTGGAAGAGATAGTTTAGTATATACTGCGCCCATTCTCTAGTGCCCTGATTAATCTTAACTTCTACCATAATTAACTTCTGTTCTTGGATGAATTAGTATCGAGTGCTTCCTTATTCGGCCATCCTCTCTGTCCCAGATATTATTTGATATTTCTTCAATGAAATCCATCATTTTAAAATGCTTATGAACTCCCCTGAATATAATGAAGCTCTGTTTAATGCTTAGAACTCCTGATTACCAGCTGCCCCAGTTAGTTAGATGAGGTTTCTGTTTCAGCCAACTTGCCATTTGTCCCTACGCAGTCTCTGAACCTAATATCCTATTGAATGCCAGCGAATTTAATACCTTGGTGCCCCTCAGCGAATAGATACAGTTAAAGCACTAAATAATTGTTTGATTGGCACAAGTTTTCTGTTGGGATCACTCCCGTGTGGAAGTCTTTAGAATTTGGACGGAGCACGAATGTGCTAGGAGGAAGGAATTCCGGTCAATAAAGTTGACAAGAGTCTTCTGGACGGTCAACTCTTCCAGTCAATATGTTGACCGTCATAAGTTGTGAGTCGTCTGAAGAAGCGGGATGGGTTACTTCGACAGGTCAACAGTGTGATTGACCGGCTAATATGAAACGACGGATAACAGAGTTCACATACTGTATTTGAAAAACCTGAATGACTATCGTACCCAAAAAGTATACAGTTGACCTGCCATTTTGGATGGTTGGTAGAAGTCATTCTCGAGACTCCAAAGACTGATTGGTCTGCAGAAGCAGGCATGCGCCGTCTGCTGCAGGACAGAGCATGCGCATGCAAGTAGACCTTGGAAGTTGAACACCAACCACCAAGTTGGGCTATGGTGAGGGGCTTGTATATATGTATGTACACTTTGCATATTAAGAAGAATATACAGACGAGAACAAGAAGAATGAGAAGACATCGGTCAAGTAGAGAGAAAGAGTGTAACAGATGAGAGAAAGTGAAAAGAAAGAGAGCTATGAGTGAAAACAAAGTGTGAGGGCTTTTGTTAACTTTTGCTCTGTTTTTATTTTCGTCTTCTGTAATTTTCTCATATTTAGTGATTCTTTGTGGACTTAGTGTCCCGTGATTTTTTCCTTATTTCAGAAGGATTTTTCACATAAAATTTGGTGTTCATTTCTTTTCTCTTACCTCTACTCCACGGTGCTTGTGTGTTTTATCAGTTAGCAGCCCATTTTGGCCAACAGAAGAAACTGTTCTTGTATTTTGGTTTGTAGGCCACCCGTTGCCTACCAACAAGTGGTGTCAAAGAGAGGTTGACAATTTAGTCTGAATGGCGTCATCATCCTTAAAGAACTTGCCATTCAGTGTAGAACAGTTCAATGGGTAGGACAACTTCATCCTCTAACAGGAGAGGGTGAAGAATATCTTGACTTGAGAAGGAACAATCAAAGCACTGAGGAAGAAGGAATATAAGCCGGAAAGCCTATCAAAGGAGAATTGGCAAGATAAACGAGATCTTGCCAATTGCACTATCAAACTATGCCTGGCGGACAACACGCTCCAGGAGGTCCTTGGCTTAACCGATCCGGCGGAGGTGTGGGAGAAGCTTGAAAGCCGATATAAGTCTAAATCTTTAACAACCAGACTTCATATTAAGAAACAGTTCTATGGTCTACGGTTGTCAAAAGGTGGCAACTTTGAGAAGCATTTGGATGACTTTAATCGGATTGTAACACAGATATTTACCCTTGATTAGGTAATCAAGGAGGAGGATAAGACATTGGTGCTGCTGGCCTCTCTGCCAGCTACTTATGACCATATTGTCACCATGTTACTGTTTGAAAAAGACACTCTCAAATTGGATGAGGTCATCGCCTCCGTACTCATGAATGAGTCAAGGCGGTCATAAGGGGTTTCAACGTCTTCTCATAGTGAAGTATTTGTGACTGAGTCCAGGGGATGAAGTAAAGGTCGAAGCCAGAAGTCTGGAGAGAAGGGATGGAGTAAATCTCGTTCAAGGTATCAAAACCTTAAGTGCCATTATTGTGGCAAAAGGGGCCACATCAAGAAGTAGTACTTCAAGCGGAAGTGCGAAAACTCCGAGAAGGAGAAAGGAGAAAAGGGACGTAGTGAGGACAAGTCCTCCATTACAGTGGTCACAGGAAGTGATCTCCTGGTGACATGTAAAGAAAACGTGGCAAACCTGACGAACGAGGAGTCCGGCTGGGTGATCGATTCTGGTGCCACCTTACACGCCACGTCAAAAAGGGGGTTGTTCACATCCTACACTCCAGGGAACTTTGGAGTGATAATGATGGAAAATGAAGGAACATCCCAAATTGTTGGCAAGGGTGACGTTGTGCTGATCATCAATAACGAGACAAAGTTGATGTTAAAGGACGTTTTATGTTCCCGACATCGGGCTCAATATTATCTGGTGATCGATTTGGATGATAAAGGTTATTATAGCACCTTACGTGAAGGTGAGAGGAAACTTTACTGCAGGATCCCGATAGTGGCAAGAGGGGGAAAAGGTGCTCCGGGCACATACATCATGAAGGCGTTAGCAACTGCCGAAGATGTAAATTTCTTTGTCGGCAAGGAAACCGAGAATTTGCGGGCATGTAGTTGGGCCACACGAGTGAACGCGATTGAATCATTTGGCAAGAAGAGCCCTATGCACGGAGTGAAGGAGGACGGATTAAGGACGTGTCCTCACTGCTTGGCCGGCAAACAAAGGAGAGTCTCATTTCATGGAAACTTGTCCGCCCCAAAGACAGAATTGCTTGAGCTCATCCACACAGATGTGTGCGGACTATTCAAAGAGAAGTCATTTGGTGGAACTTAATATTTCGTGTCTTTCATTGATGACTGTTCTAAAAAACTGTGAGTCTATCCATTGAAAACCAAGGATAAGGTCCTCGGTGTATTTGAGGAATTTCACGCCCTTGTTGAGCGATAGACGGGGAAAAAAATGAAGACCGTCCGAAGCGACAACGGTGGTGAATACATAGGGTCATTTGATGTTTATTGCCGGTCACATGATATTAGGTATCAGAAGACGCCTCCAAAGACGCCATAGTTAAACGGAGTGGCTGAGCGAATGAACCGCACACTTCTAGAAAGAGTACGGTGTATGCTTTCGGAAGCTGAGCTCCCCGGACACTTTTGGGCCGAAACACTAAAGACAGCGGCCTACATTATAAATAAGTCGCCTAGTAAATCCTTGAAGGGTGAAGTGCCGGAGAAGACATGGTCGAACAAGGAGCCATCTTATGATCATCTGCGGGTGTTTGGATGTAAAGCCTTTATCCATGTCCCAAGAGATAAAAGGACAAAGTTGGAGCTAAAGACGATGCAGTGCGTCTTTCTGGGCTACGGGGAAGATGAGCTCAGGTACAGATTTTATGACCCAGTTGGAAGAAAACTTGTCCGGTCAATGGACGTAACCTTCGTTGAAAATGAAATAATCAAGGATATTGACAAAAAAGCTAAGTGTGATGGCGAGCGGACGGACAAAGTAAGTGTCGAAGTTGTCCGTCCAGTATCTCAGGAAGGCAGGGACAATGGTCCTGAGGTGGTTGATCACAATGGAGAGGAAATAATAACTTCTGATAAAGGTTAGGATGAAATTATCTCTCAATCGGCTGAGGATCTACCAATCAGACGATCCTTACAAAATAGACGGCCATCCGTCCGTCTGTCGCCTAGTGAGTATGTTATGCTCACTGATATCGGAGAGCCTAAAACTTATGAAGAGGTTATGGAGGATGAGAGCAAGGAGAGTTGGGTGGAAAATATGAAGGATGAGATGTGTTCTCTCCATGAAAATCACACATTTGACTTGGTTAAGTTTCCTAAGGGAAAGAGAATCTTAAAGAACAAGTAGGTCTTTCAACTAATGACGCCCGAAGACACTGTGCAGCCGAGATACAAAGCACGGCTAGTGGTGAAAGGCTTCAGTCAATGAAAGGGAGTTGATTTTGATGAGATCCTTGCTCCGGTGGTGAAGATGTCTTCCATAAAGTTGTGCTGGGATTGGCAGCCGCCCAGAACCTGAAAGTGGAGCAGATGGACGTTCGGACAGCTTTTCTTCGTGGTGAATTGGAAGAAGAAATTTATATGGAGCAACCGAAAGGGTTCAAGGTTAAAGGAAAGGAGCAACTGGTTTGTCGTCTAAGGAAAAGCCTGTATGGGTTAAAACAGGCTTCGAGACAGTGGTACAAGAAGTTCGAGTTGGTCATGGTCAGTCAAGGGTACCGGTGGACTACTTGTGATCACTGTATATTCACACAGAGATTTTTCGGTGATGATTTTGTTATCCTTTTTCTGTATGTGGACGACATGTTGATCGTTAGATGGAATGCTGCTCGGATAAAGAAATTGAAGGAGCAACTTGGGCAATCCTTTGCCATGAAAGACCTCGGATTGGCAAAGCAAATTCTTAGTGTCAGAATCATTCGCGACCGGGAGGCAGGGAGACTATGGTTGTCTCAAGAAAATTATTTTGAAAGGATGCTCCAACGCTTCAATATGGACAAGTCCAAGCCTGTCAGCACTCCACTGGCAAATCACCACAGGTTGAGCAGTCGCCAGTGTCCATCTTCGGACGAAGAGAAGACATACATAAGAGGCGTTCCCTACTCCTCAGCCGTAGGAAGCCTCATGTATGCCTTGGTTTGCACTAGGCCGGAATAGCTCATGCTGTTGGCACAGTCAGCCGATTTCTGTCTAATCCAGGGAATGAGCACTGGTCTGCAATAAAGTGGATTCTGAGATACTTCCGAGGAACTTCCAAGAGATGCTTGTGTCTTGGAAGTGACAAGCCTCAATTGGTGGGCTACTTGGATACTGATATGGCTGGAGACGTTGACAGTCAGAAGTCCACTTCCGGATACTTGGTAAAATTTACAGAAGGAGCAGTCCCCTAGCAGTCCAAGTTACAAAAGTGTGTCGTTCTTTCCACTACTGAAGCCGAGTATATTGCCGTAACGGAAGCTTGCAAGGAAATGCTATGGATGAAGAAGTTCGTTCAGGAATTGGGCCTCAGACAAGAAAAGTATGCAGTACTTTATGACAGTCAGAGTGCCATTCATCTCTACAAGAACTCTTCACTCCATTCCAGATCAAAGCACATTGATGTGCGATATCATTGGGTGAGAGATGTATTGGAAGCCGACCTACTGTCACTGGAAAATGTTGACACTGAAGAGAACGGGGCAAATATGATGACCAAGATTCTACCAAAGGGGAAGAATGAAGCATGCTGTAGGCTGGCCAGGATGATGGACTTAACTTCCTCATGGTCGTGAGGGGAAGTTTGTTGGGATCACTCCAGTGTGAAAGTTGTTAGGACTTGGACGGAGCACGAATGTGCTAGGAGGAAGGAATTCCGGTCAACAGAGTTGACCGGAGTCTTCTGGACGGTCAACTCTTTCGGTCAATATGTTGACCGTCATAAGTTGTGAGTCGTATGAGGAAGCGGGATGAGCTACTTCGACCGGTCAACAGTGTGGTTGACCAGCTAATATGAAGCGACGGATAACAGAGTTGACATGCCGTATTTGAAAAATCTGAATGACTGTCGTATCCAAAAAATGTACAGTTGACCTACCCTTTTGGGTGGTTGGTAGAAGTCATTCTTGAGGCTCCAAAGGCTGATCGGTCTGTAAGAGCAGGCATGCGCCGCTGTCTGCTGCAGGACAGAGCGTGCGCATGTAAGCAGACCTTGGAAGTTAAACATCAACCACGAAGTTGGGCTATGGTGAGGGGCTTGTATATATGTATGTACACTTTGCATATTGAGAAGAATATACAAACGAGAACAAGAAGAAGAAGAAGACACCGGTCAAGTAGAGAGAAAGAGTGTAACAGGGGAGAGAAAGTGAAAAGAAAGAGAGCTGTGAGTAAAAACAAAGTGTGAGAGCTTTTGTTTACTTTTGCTCTGTTCTTATTTTCGCCTCCTATAATTTTCTCATACTTAGTGATCATTTGTGGATTTAGTATCCCGTGGTTTTTCCCTCATTTCAGAAGGGTTTTCCACGTCAAATTTGGTGTTCATTTCTCTTCTCTTTCCTCTGCTTCGCGGTACTTGTGTGTTTTATCAGTTGGTCGCCCATTCCGACCAACAGAAGAAACTGTTCTTGTATTCTGGTCTATAAGCCGCCCGTTGCCCGCCAACATTTTCTAGCTTGAGGAAGTGGTGCAGCCATCTGTGCACTCTTGCTGCAACCCTGTCTTCAAATCCCCAGGAGATGGATTTTGAGATTTTTGTCAATCCAAGAGGAGCCTTAGTAATTGAAGCGTTTTCCCTGTCTCAGATGCCACAGCTTTGCCATCCTTGTTCTAACACAGTGGAGTGATGTTTCTGCTAAGCAAGCATGTTATCTTTTGTTAACTTCTATTTCTGATGCAGATCAATAATCCAAGGGAAGAGATAGTTGTACAATATTTCTCGACAACTATTGTAAGATTACTGAAGGATACTCTAGTAAATAGAATGTAGTCATTTGCAGATGTTAATTCTACCTTGATTCGCCTAATATGTCCTAAATTTTCTACTGTACAAATATTTTCTGTTAGACTCCAAGGCTGAGATGCTGCTTATTTTCTAAAAATGAGGGCATAATAGATATTTTAACTGAAATTCATAATTTCTTTATAGATATGAGGTTATAATCAATCGATAGCAATACCTTGTATTAAATTATCAAGGAAAATGCATATTTTTTATTTTTTCATCCAAAAAATTTCCTATAAGAATTAGTACGAAAGTGAAGCTATATAATAGAGTTGTGTTATGACATACCTAACAAAGGAAGAAAAGGAGAACTAGGAGGCTTCAATTTTCAATTATTTATATGTTATCAAATGCTTCCAATTTTTTTAGTTTATATTAAGAATTTCATTTTTTTAAAAATCACATAAGAGGCTAATGTGTCTAACATTTGTCAAGAGTAAAATTAAAATTTTCCAACTTGTGTCGGAGATTGTTGGCCATGTGTTGGTTTCCAACATGTGGAGGACACTAACATGCTAGTTTGGGAGAAGTGTTGATCCTTCTTAGTTGACAAGTTATAATCATTGGAAAATGTTTCCAAATGAACTCTGTAATTTCTTGCAATCAAATATCCACACTCCTTATCTAGACTGCTGGTAGAGAATCTCTTTGGATTTCTCCTTTTGCTGACCATGGGTGTCAAAAGTTAGTGTTTTTATCTCTATGCCAAATCAACTTATTTTCATAGTCTTTTATAGCTACCTGCTACCCTCATTCTTCATCGCTTTGTGGTTATAATTCCTCTTCAGACCTCCTGATTCAATCTCTCATCTTTCTTATGTTTCCATTTCTATCTTCTCTTTCCCTTTTAACCTTGGGTATTTGCCCTGAATTTCTTAACCCTATTTTGAAAATCTAGTGATCCAGATACTGCCAGTTACAATCTTCATGATGAAATTTCCTCGCTTTCCTCCTGTTCCATCCATCTTTATAAGACACAGTGATTGTTGCAGAAAAGGGCTCTGGAAAAGCCGTTGCCAACTTCATATTGTCAAAGCATCTATCTAATTTTTCTCTTGTTAGATCCCTTCATTTGCTTGTATCATATCATGTGAACCATGTTCCATCATTTCAAAACTCCTGCCAGTCCTTAAGTTAATACAGTACAAACGATTTCATGCTAGTGCTGGGCTTGTTATCCTCATCAATTTTTCCGCATCTAGTATTCATTGCAGATGACATTATTGTCTTAGGTCCTGAGCGCATCACCATTTTGTGGTGATGCCATTGATAGTTCTTTGTTCTGCAATTGTTGCATAAACAAAGTTTATGTTTTTGCTTTAAATTTATACTGTCTGATATTCCCAAAGCAGTAGCCATCCACCACTTGAAACTCCTGATGTAGCCCCTTCAAACCCCTGTAACTGAAGTATTCTTCACATCCTACTCAAAGGCAGCCCTATTGCCTGTCTTATAAATAACCAAAAGTGTGGGTTTACTGGTTGAGACTTGGTAATGTCTTTATCCTGTTGACTTCCATAGGATTTTTAAACCCATGAAAGTCGCACTGTGTGAATCCTCATGGCTCTGCTGAATGTTGTTTGGGACATTCTCCAAAACCTGCAAAGGCATTGTTTTTTAAAGTGCTCCAATTTCAATGTGGACCTAAGAGCTGATAAGCAATATCATTTTTTGTTTCCCTAGTCCCAACAAAGGCCATCCTCACGGCTTCTTGTATCTCTTCCAATCTGCTTGCCCCTGTTTCTCCATTTTCTTTATGGAACCTTCGTTAAGTTGTAGGACCTTCTGAAGTTTTATGTGTGTGAAGAGGTCACTTTTTTATGAAATCTGCCATCATCATCTTGTTTTGATCAGACAACCTATTTTTTCTTCATTGATTAGCTTGCTTTCTTTGTGATTTTATCTTCTACTTTTTCACCTTTGCGTCAGACATTATGCAACTTGAATCTTGATTTTTCTTTTGTTCTGCTCACACACACACACACACACACACATGCATGCCTCTTTAATGCATTACCAGTAGGTGTAGTGGAAGAATTAGTTATTTATGTCTTCATTATTTGGCAAAATATACATACCATGTGTGGGAGGAACTGAGGAAGAATGGCTTGATGCGTTCCAGCTTTGACTGGTTTGGCCTTTTGGTTGAATGGATGCCCTTTTTGTCACCTGCTAGTTCCCATTATCTAATCCAACTTGCAGCTCCTTCCATCATATCTTCGCATACCACAATCTACTGCATAGCTTGAATATGCTGATGTGGCTGATCTCAATGTCCCATTTGATTGCATCCCACTTAAATGGGCAAGAAGGGTTGTCTAGGCACAGCCTGTGATTTATAAATTCTCCATCCAACCTCAATCAGTTTGCTATCTCTGGATTGGTAAATTGCAGGGGTCTTTGATCAGGATTCCTTACATAAGAAACTGATTTCCTGAATTCTTTGAATGTAATGTGCTGAAAATATGAAAGAACTACTTTGAATGATTACTCACACTAATTTATTCCCTGCCATAATGAAATTTATCCATTAAACCTGGCGGTCATACCTCCACGGGTCATAGTTCATTAGCATTGCAATCTTGTACATCCCCAAATTGATCATCCACTCCCCCCCCCCCCCCCCCCGCGGGGGGACAAAACATAATTTTGGCAGAGATATTTTTAAACTGTATATCAGCTAAAAAGCAAGGTCAAAGAAGAGTCTGCACATGCAAAAGCTAAGACTTAAGTATGCTCAGCAAAATGTTTTGGCTGCAATTCTCTGTATAAAATTTCCAGATCCTTTGATTATGTGCTTTCTTGATGTTTTTCATATGTCTCTGATGGAATGCACTCCATAATTTCTGTTTGAATCTTATATTCTTTTTCTTTTTGCTTATGCAAGCTGATTCTCAATGCTCTCTACTCCAGCTTTATTTTTAGTATGTTCTTTTGCCTTCTTTGGCAAGTTTGATCACTTGAATTCTGCATTGCACTCTTCTGAAATATTACAATAGAATAGAACATAAGCGTATTTCCTCCTCCGCCAACGCCTCTTCTTCTTTTTTTTTCTTGCAAGTGTATTCCTGTAAGGTTCTGCAGAATACTTAAGATTTAATGTTGTAACTGGTGATTTGCTTAGCGAATATACATTTGTTTGGGCTGAGGCATTTTAAACTCATGAACTATAAGGAGGGCACAAGGAAATTCCTGCTGATTAAATTAGAGCATCTAGAAATGGGAGAAGTGGGAAATCGAAGTGCGAATATACATTTGTTTGCTTCATTCGAATAAAATTGGAAGGGAAATTGAGAGGGTGTTATACATAGGTTAACACTGGGTGATTGAAGTGGAAGAAGTCCAATATCATGCATGATTTGTGATCATTTGGCTCTACATTAGATAGAAAGTTTAGTAGAATGGTTGTGTTCATGGATGAAGTTTCATGCAATTGAAAAACGTACATAGGTAAACTAAGGTGAAAAATCATAGTGCATATAGATAATGTAAATCTGGTGAAAAATTATAATGTAAGATGGATGGCTGATACAACTCTAAAAGATTCAGGATCAGACGTTTGTAATAGATTAGGAGCGGTAAAGATGGCGTGGCCACCATCAGTAAGAAAAAGTGATTTAGTTGGAAAAAAATTACTATGCTGGTAGAGGGGACAGAAAAATCTAAGAAAGATCAATTGATGCCTTGAAGGATTTTTTGACTCCAAATTCTAGCAGATGTTCCCCAAAATGTGCTGGACAGTGGAAGACAAATCATGTAGCTAATTTCACTTTGGTGAGACTTGCTGCTTTATGTCATAGCATATGAAAGCATAATTTTTATTTTTTTGGAGGTAAGCCGTTAGAGTCCTTAAGGAATGAGAACACTTGAGCTGATATGAGTTTGTTAAAGCAATCCATGATCTGTTCTAGGGCCTCTAGGTCTACAAACCATATGCGTACCTCATCCAGGTCCCTTTTCAGTGCTTGTCCATCTCAGGATAATTTCAGACCCCATCAGAATGTAGAAAAGCTTCACTCTTAGAGCTTCGCCGGAGTCATGATTGTTTAAGTTTTACCTGTTTGATTTTTTCCTATTATCTATCACTATGCTGTCATTTAGTGAAACATGTGAGATGGTTGGGGATCATTGATAAAAATAATAGCCTATATGTATTGGTATTGGATCCCCCCAACACCAATATCTTTGGAGTCCGTGACAAAATTTGATATATTATTATATCGACGATATATCGAGATGTATTGGTCAATATTCAAATTATTGGCAGATATATCTAATATTTAACCGATACAGTCCTGTCAGCTTACGATTCTCAAATTTTTTTCCTGATAGTCCTGTCAGCTTACGATTCTCAAATTTTTTTCCTGATATATCTGATGTTGATATGTATTGCTTGACATATTCGATATCGATATGGCTGCGACCGATACTGATACAGATATTTTCATCCATGTCAGGAATGTATAACAAATACTTAGATTTTTCTATGAGTCAGTTTGATGTTTGCATGATTTTCTTTTATTCTTTTCTGGAGCAATTATTAGTGGGCTGGAGACTCAGGGAATGGTGACCCAGGATTTATTTTCCCAAGCTAGGATGTTGATGAATAGAAGGATTCAATTTTTCCCCAAGAAATTTGGAGAGTTGTGTCCCATTGGCATGTCTTCCAAAAGTTGATTTCTTTTAATTAGATGGTCTTCCATGCAGTGTTACAACTTTTGTGTTAGATCCAGCAATGCGGTTAGCACGTAACAGACGGAAATACTGGTTTGTTGGGATTGGAACGGCATGTTGACATGTAAGCTTAGTACATTCTTTTTGTGAGCATATGACAATAATACTGGGTTCCATGGGCTAGAATAAAATTACTTCTACCACTATTTCTCCTGTCTTCTTATTGTTAATATAAGAGGGCACTGCATAAAAGTTATTGAATGCACTATTGCACTTGGTTTTAATATTCATCATTATCACCACTTGTTTCCATTGCTCATCTATCATCATGATAATAAGCATAGGTAATTGGTTGATAATCATTGTTATCACCATTCAACAGTAAGAGTAGTAGAATTTTTCTTTGCCTATGGTAGATCTAGATCTAGCAAGCATGTTCTGCATTAGTTCTGACCTCCACCCATGTGCTCGAGTCATTGCTGCTCATGATACATTAACACTGCTAGCAAATATGTAATGTATTTTTTTCCTTATGAAAACATATTTATGGGCGTGGTTTGAGTTTCAATTAGCATCCATGTTAATGCATATACATTGTCCTCCTCTACGATTACTAGTGCTGTGCATCTTCTTGCTGTTCTCTTTGGCTGCAGATCAACCTGAACACCACCCTCCACTACCTTGCTCTTTTTGGCAGCCAAGCATATCTTATGCAGATACTGTCTAGTGCCGTGGTTATGCTTTAGCAATTATTACACTTCAATGGAAAGAAATTTCAGCAAATTGGATCATGATTTAATTTGAGGGAGATGGGGGAGGGAAATGTAAATTGTGAGGAGCTCATGGGGTTGAGTTGAAAATGGGAAATTGTTGTGGGCTTATTTGTGCCGCTGCCACAAGGACCGACTGTTGAGACTGTTTTGTTCATGTGAAGAAGCAGCACAGAGGGATGTACGTGGGCTGGTACAAGTCCCCTGTCCTGTGAGTGAAACTGTTGAGAAAGAAATCAGGTTGCAGACTGTCTTCTCCGCACTTGTTTTGTTGTGTGTCTCTTCCCCAGATAAGGAAGCCAAATCACTCACTAAATCAAAATTGTCCTTCCTTCTTTTACCCACGACCAACCCCCCTCTGTCTCTGCAAGCCTATGTTCAGTTAAGTAACTTCTTACATTATTACAAAGTCGTATAATTTGAGTCCAGATTTCCAGCACTACCCCTACGTGTTTTGGCTTGGAGCTTTTTACTGTGTATTAAGAGGGCATTGTTTGCTGGTACATAATAGTTACTCAGCCACGTTGAATTTTTTGTAGATTTCTGTTTATCCTACCACTATCTGTTGGTATATTGAATTTTTAAATTCTTCCAAATCATGGAAAGGTGTGAGGAAACTAACCTGTATTTTCTGCTAATACTAAATGGCAAATGATGACATTGCTTTTAAGCCTAATGACATATTTGATTAGTTGGAATAGAAATTCTATTCTCAACTTATTATCAGTGGAATATTTATTTATATGTTTGGTTTCTTTTTCCCATGGAATAATTATTTTTGAAAGAATAAATATTCTTCCAACTCAAGGAATAAAAAATACCAAGTTTTCTTTGGTATTATTTATTCCCTATATCTAATGAATAATTATTCCCGCAATTATTATCATTTTGCCCATTGTCCTTTTATTTTTCGTTCGAAACCCTGATTGCTTCCTCATTCGTCTTTCGTCTCTTAGCCGTTCGTTGCTCTTTTCTTTTTCAATTTGACGATGTCCAAATTCGCGACCAGTACTTCTTCGACCAGTTTCGAATGTATGAGTTCAAGGTCCGTCGCTGTACCCACAACCGCAGCCACAACTGGACTGACTTCCCATTTGCCCACCCTAATGATAAGACCCGTTGGTGGGACCCAAGGAAGTACCACTACTTTGACACTGTGTGCCCGGAGTGCTCGGAGTGCCACGGAATCTTTTTTTTTTTAATAAGGGTAAAAAAGTTATTAACACAAATTTTTACCCTATTCATCATATTATTATTGTATATCAAATATTAGAATATTGATTTTCAATTTATCCTATTCTAATAACCAAATATGGAAATAGAAATTATCAACTATATTATCATTTTATTCAATTTCTTAAGAATAATTATTCTTTTACTATATTATTTTTTTCTTATAACTAAACATGCATACTTGGCTGACTAACAAGTTGACCAGTCATTTCTGCTGACCAGTGCTTTCGGACAACAAACGTTGACTAGAATTTTTTGTGCCTAATCTGTGCAGAGTCCACGGACACTCACCGCATAAGTCTACGGATCTTATTCATACATAAGGTTCTTGTACTCCATCGAAGTCCTCGGACTATCAAGATTTCTATACGGGAGTAACCTCAACATGTTGGTCCAGGGGGACGCGGATTGCATATGCATTGGTATAACTAAACATGTAATAAGTATCTTTAATTTTGCTGCATCAGCCATCAATAAATGTTACTAACTGCTTGTTAAAGCTTGGAAATGGCCTTTAAGCTTTTTTACCTTCATCTAAATATGGAATATGATTGTTTAAATGCATCCTTTGGAGCTCACCCGAAAAATAAAAGAAAAAGATGCGTCCGATGAATGGTTAGTTTTCAGTAGTCAGTATCCTCGGGGTAGGATCCCCAATTCATCTCCTTCCCCTCTTTCCCTTCCTCTCTCTTTCTGCTTGACAATTGCTGCATTTGTGATCCATAACAAGTTTGGTTGGTGTTTTATGTTCTCATAATTAATGTGGCATGCTGCATAATCTGAAACAAAGCTTGTCAATGTTGATGCATGCATTGTTTGTCTAGTCTGGTTGACCAGTCCAAACAATGGTGGCAATATATTTTTTTTAAATATTGAAATTAATTTGGCAAATAGGTTTAATTTTTATATGTCAAATTATCGTTGAAATTGATTTCAAAGATATATTTCAAAGACATCTCTAGTTTTGAATCAACTGAAAAACCATTGTGCATTGCCGAGTGTGGCTTTTGTCATTTACTTTCAGGTTCATTGAAACCATGTCAATAGGTGTTATCAAGCATCGACACCCTCTCTTGTGTTGGGGCAAATGGCGTCGGACGACCACCACAAACACACAATGAAAGAAAAGAGGAACAAGGAAGAAGAATAGGATATCAAGATTTTACGTGAAAAATCGTTCTCAAATAAGAAAAAAAACCACTGGACACTTAGTCCATAAACAAAATCTACTATATAAAATTGATTACAAAAAACCGTACGACAATACAAACCCTTGAGGTGAAAAATGAATAACAAAGCCCAAGAATACAAAGATTTTCACAATTTGTTTTTTACTCACTGCTCTCTTTTTTTTCGTTGTCTTTCTCCTTTTTTTTATTCACACTTCTTGCTCATTTTCTAAGTTTGATATATATACACATCATCAGGCAAAATGAACAACCACCTACTCTGTATGATGGTTGCATACACAGCTCCCAAAGCCTACAGCAGTCGGCACACGCCCTATTCTGCAGCGAATGGTGTATGCATGCTCTGTAAGTTGGCTTGTCGTCTTTCTAGGAATGACGTCTTCCAGCTGTCCAATCAGGAAAGTCAATTGTATGCCTTTGCAAAAGACCAGCGTTTAGCATCCTATTCTCAGCCGGTTAACCTTCATGTTGACCGTCTTCTTCTCTAAGTTGATCAACGGACAATCAACATCCCGTTGACCAGCTGGCTGTTCTTTTGAAGTCCTCGGGCTCAATACGGCCCAAGTCCGTGAAAGCTCATCGCACAAATCCACGAACCTTCAACTGGTCAACATGCATACTTGGCTGACTAACAAGTTGACCAGTCATTTCTGCTGACCAGTGCTTTCGGACAACAAACGTTGACTAGAATTTTTTGTGCCTAATCTATGCAGAGTCCGCAGACACTCACCGCATAAGTCTGCGGATCTTAGTCATACATACGGTTGTTGTACTCCATCGAAGTCCTTGGACTATCAAGACTTCCATACGGGAGTAACATCAACATGTTGGTCCAGGGGGATGCGGATTGCATATGCATTGGTACAAGTTTTAGTTTTGGTTTTCCGGCAGTTCGCAGCTACGAGTTTTTTAGTCTGTTTTGTTGATGAAATTGGGTGAGAACTTTGATTATTGGAAATATTTGTTTACAGAAAATTCTTATTATCTTAATTGGTTGAAAATATTAGACGTGAATAATTATCTTTCGTGAATATTTATTCTCATTACCTAATAAATAGAAATGGCCAATTCCACAAGGAAGTTGGTTTATTTATTGCTAGAGTACGGGGAATAAATATTCCCATCCGGTCGGTTCTTCTCACCAGCTAAGGGCTACTTCAATCCCATTGCCTCACCTACCACTCCCAGCCATTGTGATGGGTTTTTATTAGTCATTTCTTATGGAATGCATTAGGTAATAGTTATTTACCATGCAAATCAAATAATATAATATTGATCAGTTCGTTGTTTTCAAATAATATGGTATTTAGCATTTGCACCGTATTCATTTTCAATGATCAAATGTTATGTCACTGTTTCATTTTTGTTCCAAATTAAAGCCTGTTCATACACATCCTCATGACCTCAAGTATGAATTCCTTTCTCAAATCACTCGGGGGGAAGTGGGTATTCTTCTTCCTACTGTTTCACTTTTTATGCCAAAAAAGGAAAGTTGTGGCACCCTTGCAATCCAGCTCAGTTTTTATCACTATTTTCTTGAGTGCCAAAATAGTCCTGTAGCCCACAAGGACTTTTGTTTACCTGTCCCAGAATGGAATTATCCCTAGCCACTTTGTTGAACGATAATCTTTCTAACTGGAAGGAGAGGATGCTCAAGACTTTAGAAATCTATTCCCAAATACATTAATCTCTATGTAAATTTCTTCTCAACCAGCCGAGGTGGAATGATTAGGAAGATATCAGAGTTTTTGTCGGGTCGACCCAAGATGAACACAGTCAATATTGTGAGGCGGGTCTTCTGTAGAGGTAGGTTCAGCATGGTCGAAAAAGCCGGTGAAAATGTCTTTGGGCATTTATTTATTTATTTATAATATTTATTATAAACGTGCGATCCTAATCCTCGTTTTCCATTGCTGGGTTTCCATTTAATGCTACTACTTTACCTCTGTCCTGCTCCTGAGTTAACTCTATTCTACTTTCTCTGTCCAAATTCAATAGCCGACTTAAAAGGAAAACGATCACCCTGCTCTTATTAATCTTTGTACTAGGTACTTATCTGATTATTAAATAAAGTCTGTATTTTACCCTCTCTGTGGATTCAACGTAAATGCATCTTGGATGTAAATATTATAGTTTTAATGCAGCATTACACTACACGTATGAATTGGACCAGCTTGAAGTTCAAGCATGTAATTTACTTGCATACTGATGCTTAATAGGCATTAGTGATAATCAATGCCTGTAGCATCTTTCAACTTGCAATATTTTCTTCCCAATTAGCATTTGCAACCATGATATCACTCCTAATTGAGTTCTAAGTACTAAACGATGGTCCCTTTTTTTAGTCAGAATGATGGATAAAGGAGCAACTAGTCGGGAGGATGTCAATATGTGTAGATTGAGAGCTGTTATGATCCTCTTGGTGGAAGGCTCTTATATTCACCTAAAAGTTAGGATTAAAAGGTAGATAAATAACTAGTAGAAAGTAGAAAGTACATAATTATTTAAATTGTTTGATTTAATCTCTACTATTCGTCTAATTAACTTCTAATTCTGATTGTTTGGTGGATATAAGAGCCTCCCCACTTGAAAGACAATAGCAGTGCTTGGGCAGAGCTTGTTAGATGTGGAGCATGAAGGCTTGGTCAGTCCAGGGGGCTGTAATTTGACTTATAAATAAAATTAGAAGGAAAGTGCTCCTCATATTCACCTAATAGTTAAGATTAGAAGTTAGGTAAATAAATGTTAAAGATTTGATAAAGATAATCAAATCAATTAACGTAATATTCACTATTCTTTATATATTTAAACGCAATGTGTTAGCTTTTCGATTATCTATCCAACTTTTAATTTTAGTCATCGTATGGATATAGTAGTCTCTCTATTAGAAGGATTATCACAGCATCTTGTAGAGTTAGTTAGACTGGCATGAAGGCTTGGTGAATCTGAGGGGCTTTGGATTTGAAATTATAAGTAAAATTGGAGGAACAGAGGGAAAGAAAGGCGAGAACAGGAGGATTACGAGGGACATTCTTTTGTAGGATGACCCATTGACTTGGTGCCCATATTGTTAGATAAAGGACCGCTTAAAGTCACATGATATTTGGTTAAAATACTAATATGATTATAAAGTATTTGCTAGATGGCCTTGAGACAATGGAACTGACTTACCATGCTTTGATGGCATGGGGACCAAGGTCGATGAATGATGATCCCTGCCCCTGGAGATAGGGCCCTGCAATTTGGTTAGAATTCAATGCAAGAGACTTGGTAGGGGTGGTCTGAGGGTCAGGTACCATGCTTTTCAGGGTGATCTAAGGAAGAGGGGGAAATATTGCTGGCATCATAAATGCCCCCAGTGTGCTTGCTTGATTCTCCCTTTCTATGCCTCCAAGAGAACAGAATTCTCATGCAGTAGGTCCAGTGTATATATGGTGATCACTTACAGAGATTCTTGTGACCCCTTTCCCTCCTGCAAAAGATATGGTTTGATTTGCAAATATTGTTAATATATATGTATAACAGAACTCTGTTCTCATTTTGTCAACTTGGTCCGAAACCCGGGTACCAGTGTAAGTGGGATGTGTTTCATTGACCCAAAAATGGTATGCCCACAGAGGGCCAGCTTCTAGGTACAGTACGGAATGAATGGTAACTGAAGTGTTTTGATGAGGCACTTGCCAGTTAATAGTATCGTGCTGGTTGGTCACGATATGCTAGGGATCTTTAAACTCCGGGTACGTGATTTCACTGTAACTTTGTTGTACCTGTATAAATGTAATACAAATGTAATTATGGCCTGTTGGAGATCGGGGGGCTGCGATGCGGTACCGTACGATACGAGTATAACGTTGTATGGACACCGTCGCATCAAACGGTCTTATTTTTTTTGTTATTAAAATATCGGCATTGGATACAAATCAAATAAATAAATGTCGTATGATATCACAACGCCTCTCGTGCTGTTGGTGTTGTATCTGCGTTCCACTCATTATTTCCTCTGCATGCAAATAACTGTGTTTATTTATTATTATCTTTTTTAAGAGAATAATAGAACAGAAAACAGGGACAGAGTTTTACCATATTATGAAAGCTGAGCTGTGCCTTACAAGTAACAAAACCCAATGTCCAACGTATGCTGTCGAATAAATAACATTAATAGTTATTGCTCTGTTTTTCTAATTAATATTTAGGAGGATGTCGACTTTGCAAGTACTGCCATCAGTGCTCCAGAATCATACCCGTGAATATGATAACGGTGGGAAATAATCTTATTAAAGTTATCTTTGTAGTTATTTATTTATCAATAATATATTATTTTATCTATTTATTTAATTTTATATGTACTTGTTAGTGTGAATTAGTAGATTAAATATTGACATTATTTGAAAAAAATATCCTCAAATCATTTTAATTTTGCTGAGATGGGTTTTTTAGGATTTGGAAGATTGTGAGATAGGTGTTAATGCGTTCCCCCATCGAAAATTGCATTCTATTTGATCCGAGCAGAAATCAAATAATATATATTTAAAATATTATACTTTGAAAACCACTTCAAATGTCGCCTTTAGTTTTCAGGAAAATATTTAATATATATATTTTTAAAAATTATATATATTTTTTAATAATAAAATATTTGATCTATTTATTAGTACTGTGCTAATCTAATTTAATTTTTGATGCGTCGCGGATTAGAGCTTGAGCAGTTCGGATCTTACGGATGGTTTTAGGCAGGAACAGTTTCTTGATGCAATCTTTGCCTTGTGGCTAAAGCGAGCAAGGAGTCGCGTGCTCGGCGGAAGTTGTCATGCAGAAACCTTTCCGGCCTTCCAGTCCCGATAAAAGCAGTCTTTAAAAGGGAAGAAGCGAAAATAGAGAGAGTTTAGGTGTTTTGACCGAATGTAAGAGAGACGTAAAGGTCTTGCTTGAATGCAGGAGGTGGAAGCGATACAGCAGTAGTGAGGGCTAAACTTATTGCCTTAGGGTTTTGGAGAATGTGGGCGGTAGAGAAGGCGGATTTTCTAAACTTCTGATCGTCTTTTAGAAAGCATAGGTGGTTTGAAGTGTTCGAGGAAGCGGGGCGTCGTCTGGTCTTGAAGAAGTGTCAGTGAGGGCGTGCCTACTGAATGATTATTATTAAACCCTTTTGTAGGCTGATGATCTTCACTTCTTTGGAAGGAGCGATTGCCTTCACACGATTTGTAACTGACTTGTCTTTTGGAGCGAATCTTTGATTACCGTGCGTCGTGATTGTTCGCGTAGGCGGTGTGGCTTTTCAAGTGGGTTTCTTTCCTCCTTGACATATTCACCCAGATTTGGAGTCACGGTAGGTAGCGAGGAATTGAGAAGATCAAGCTTATTGCTGAAGGATGCTAATCTTGTTAATATGTTTACGGTGTAAATTGAGATCGTGGAAGGAAATGACAGAAAGGCGTAGTTGTGATCGATGAGTGGTGGGCTGACGGAGCAGACTGGTATTGTAGAAAGGCATTATTTGGGCCCCGATGTGAATTGACACAACAGAAGTCAGTCGCTTTCAGGCTTAACTAAGGGAGAGAAGAAGCATCAATCGATTGGTCGCGTTGGAACTTAACAAAGCACCACTGCAGCAGTCTCTAAAGGCCCAATCGAAGTCAGCCTACACAGTCAACATTGCGCGACTGCCGGCGAGCAAGTTGCCCCCAAGACGGCCAACGCAACGCCGACGCCTTTGGGCTTCGGGCTTCCCGGGTCTGCTCTCCTTGATTCGCCGTCAAAAATATCGACTAATCTTTTTGATTTCACACCTTTCTTTTCGTGGGCCACTATTACTAGTTGTATTCCATCAATTTTTTTTTTTGAAAAATATGAGAGGTGCTCATACGGTGGAAACTCACGACTTGAAAGGGAAAAAAAGCTAAATTGATCTAAGTGGCATATGCATTAGTACAAGTTTTAGTTTTGGTTTTCCGGCAGTTCGCAGCTACGAGTTTTTTAGTCTGTTTTGTTGGATGAAATTGGGTGAGAATTTTGATTATTGGGAATATTTGTTTCCAAAAAATTCTTATTATCTTAATTGGTTGAAAATATTAGACGTGAATAATTATTTTTCGTGAATATTTATTTTCATTACCTAATAAATAGAAATGGCCAATTCCACAAGGAAGTGGGTTTATTTATTGCTAGAGTACGGGGAATAAATATTCCCCTCCGGTCGGTTCTTCTCACCAGCTAATGCCTACTTCAATCCCATTCCCTCACCTACCACTCCCAGCCATTGTGATGGGTTTTTATTAGTCATTTCTTATGGAATGCATTAGGTAATAGTCATTTACCATGCAAATCAAATAATATAATATTGATCAGTTCGTTGTTTTCAAATAATATGGTATTTAGCATTTGCACTGTATTCATTTTCAATGATCAAATGTTATGTCACTGTTTCATTTTGTTCCAAATTAAAGCCTGTTCATACACATCCTCATGACCTCAAGTATGAATTCCTTTCTCAAATCACTCGGGGAAGTGGGTATTCTTCTTCCCTACTGTTTCACTTTATGCCAAAAAGTAAAGTTGTGGCACCTTGCAATCCAGCTCAGTTTTTATCACTATTTTCTTGAGTGCCAAAATAGTCCTGTAGCCCACAAGGACTTTTGTTTACCTGTCCCAGAATGGAATTATCCCTAGCCACTTTGTTGGACGATAATCTTTCTAACTGGAGGGAGAGGATGCTCAAGACTTTAGAAATCTATTCCCAAATACATTGATCTCTATGTAAATTTCTTCTCAACCAGCCGAGGTGGAATGATTAGGAAGATATCAGAGTTTTTGTCGGGTCGACCCAAGATGAACACAGTCAATATTGTGAGGCGGGTCTTCTGTAGAGGTAGGTTCAGCATGGTCGAAAAAGCCGGTGAAAATGTCTTTGGGCATTTATTTATTTATTTATAATATTTATTATAAACGTGCGATCCTAACTTCTCGTTTCCCATTGCTGGGTTTCCATTTAATGCTACTACTTACCTCTGTCCTGCTCCTGAGTTAACCTATTCTACTTTCTCTGTCCAAATTCAATAGCCGACTTAAAAAGGAAAACGATCACCCTGCTCTTATTAATCTTTGTACTAGGTACTTATCTGATTATTAAATAAAGTCTGTATTTTACCCTCTCTGTGGATTCAACGTAAATGCATCTTGATGTAAATATTATAGTTTTAATGCAGCATTACACTGCACGTATGAATTGGACCAGCTTGAAGTTCAAGCATGTAATTTACTTGCATACTGATGCTTAATAGGCATTAGTGATAATCAATGCCTGTAGCATCTTTCAACTTGCAATATTTTCTTCCCAATTAGCATTTGCAACCATAATATCATGTTGGGGTCACTCCCGAGTGGCTTATGTCCGCGGACTCCGTTGGGTAAAACGGGACGAGATTTTCTCGTTGATGCGTCATGTCCGGGAGACTTGCGACGAGGACTTTTTCAAAGGCCATGTCCGAGCGGGGTTGCCGAGACGAGGACGGTGCCCTAGAGTCGAGGTGCTGACTCTATCAACATAGCCACGCCGCGGCTTTTGCACGTGGGTTGGTCACCATTTTTTCGATGTCGTCATAGCCGCAACTTCCCAAGGAGAGGCTCGCCGTCCGACACGGCAAGCATGCTTTGTCATGGCAGCCTAGGGCGAGGTCCTGAGACCTACGCCCAGGGGGCGGTCACGCCACCCCTCGCGTATATAAGAAGCTTGTTGCCGCTTATTTATTTATAGAGTGAGTTGGGACATTGTTTGAGTTCTCGAGCCTCGAGAGAGCCAAAAGTGGGCAAGTTTCGTTGTAAAGATAGTGAGCTACACTTGAGAGAGGAAAGTTAGACACTCGAGATTGTTTTCGTTAGAGCTGAAAGAGCCAACACTTGTAAAACAAATATCTTATAAGACATTCCTTCCGTTTTTTTCCTTGGTTTAAGTTAAAGGGTTTTACGTTAAAATTTGTGTGTTCTCTTTTATTCTCTATTCTTTCTTTCTCGTCCGAGAGCTTTTCTCCGTGCCGGGCCCGAGAACTTTTGTCCGCCGGTCACCGAACTCCTGTCCAAGCTCGCTTTGCGTTTTGCATGACAAGTGGTACGGTAGAGATTTTGGTTCTTTGTCTTGTTCTCGGGTCGCGATGGAGTACGGGAGCAAAATGCCTTGCTTGAATGGGTCCAACTACGACAGCTTGGCAAAGCAAGATGTCTCGACTTGTCAGATGTGAAGTCCATGCACAATCCGGTTTTGCCATAGAAAAGCCGGGAAAAACGGACGAGGTATGGGCGCTGAACACAAGCAAGCAAAGCGGTCTTATAAGGCGTTCGTTGATGACAACGCACAATTAACGTCGCAGAGAAACGAATGCCAAGACGCTTTGGGAAAAGTCGAGAAGCTTTTCGCCTCCAAGTCCTGGGAACAACAAAATTTATCACTGACGAGGCTAGTGCATATCCGTTATAAGGACGGATCATCTCTGCCGCGGAACCACCCGAATGAATTTCGTGGTGTGTGTGGACCGGCCGGGCGCGCATGGGTCTTAAGTTCGAGGATGAGGTGCTCGGACCGGGCTCCTAGCCACCCCTCCCGACTCTGGGAGACCTACGAGGGTCACCATTGCTGAATACAGACTCCAAACAACATGGTGAGTTTTGGAGATGGTCAAAGGAGTCATGGCCGAACGAGAGGAGTGCGGCGGCGTTCTCAGGGGAACGACGACCTCTCGCCATCCGAGGTCCTTGTCACCGAATCAAGGGGAAGAGGCCGAGGACGTGCCAAAGGTCCAAGACAAAGGCGTCGAAGTCACGGTCTGCATTCAGGATATGGAGGCCACTTCGGGCAAGAAGGGCCACATCAAGAAATTTTGTTAGGGTGGAACGTGAAAACGCCTGGAGGAGATAGGGGTACAAAGAGACGCGGTGAGGAAGAGTCCCTCGTCTCTGTAAATCGCGAGAGGTGACCTCCTTCAAGCCATGCAGTCCGAAGACTCAAGTGAGCGTGGCCGAGCAAGCCTCCGACCGGGGTGGTGGATTCTCGCGCGTCTATCCACGCCACTCCCCGAGAGAGTCTGTTCTCCACTTATACTCCCGGCGCCCTGTGAGTATTGAAAATGGGCAAACATGGAGACGTCCAAAATTGTTGGACGAGAGACATTTCTTGTTAACCAACACCGGTGCCCGGCTGATTTTGAGGGACGTCCACACGCCCCCGATATTCGCATGAATATTCTTTCCATTGGGACGGCTCACGATGAAGGCTACCGCGCTTTTCAGGACGATAGTTTGGTCAAGAAGGGCTCGATGGTGGTTGCCCGAGGAGTAAGGCTTTAGGCCTTTACACGATGAACGCTTCAGTAGGAGGTAGCAGAGGTGAATGCCACAGGAGTGTGAGTCCTCGGGCTCGGCATAAGAGACTCGGACATACGAGCGTGGCGTGGCATGAGTCATCCGCGAAAAGGATCTCATTCCGGAAATGGATGGAGAAATGCCGAGGACTTGCCCTCACCGCATGACGGGAAGAAAGAAGGGTCTCCTTTTCGTGAGACGATCTTCCAAGAAGTCCGAGATCTGGAACTCGCCCACACGAGGACGTGTGTGGGCCTCTACCGGAGAAGTCATTTCGAGGTGCACAATACTTGTAACCTTCATTGACGAATCGCTCAAGGAAGTCGTGGGTGTTCCCGTTGAAGACCAAGGACGAGGAAAGGGAACCTTTGAAAGATTCCATGCGCTTTGTTGAGAAGCGGGAAGAGGTTAAAGGCCGCATGCGGAGCGACAACGGCGGAGAGATTCGTGGAACGTTGATGCCCCTGTGCAAAACGCTCGGCATCAAACATCGAAGACTCCACCAAGACGCTGCAAATGAATGGCGTGGCCGAGAGGATGAATCGCACACGACGATGGAAAGGGTCAGGTGCATGTTGTCCGAGGCCAGGCGGGATTCCTTTGGGCCGAGGCCTTGAAGACGGCGCCCACGTGATCAACCGCCGCCTTGTAAGCCTCGGATGGGGAAGTTTCAGAGCGGATTTGGACCGAAGGGAACCACTTTATAACCATCTCAGACTTTGGCCGAGAGCCTTTGTTCATGTCCCGAGAGATGAGAGATCCAAGCTTGAGCCAAAGACCATGCAATGCGTCTTTCTCGGGGCTATGGTGAGGATTAGTTTGGATTCATTGTATGACCCAAAGGAGAAGAAGTGGTGCGGGTTCGAGATGTGGTCTTCTGTTGAGGACGACCATAGAGGACTTTGGGAAAGAGTCAAGTCTCGCCTCACTTCCTGTGCGGACAAGAGTGACAATGTCCGACCGAACGTCTTGCGTCGAGGCCGACCAAGAGTTGTCGCCTAATCGGGATCGGGCGATTCCGGCGCCTCAGATCGTGTTGAAGATTTGGTGCCTCAAGTGGATGAGGAGGCACTTGTGAGACGGCCGTCTGTGCCGAGACGTCCGTCCGTCCGCCTTCCGGCCAAAGGAGTATGTCCTCCTCACTGAAGGCGGGAGAACCGTGAGGATTTCGCGAGGCTATGAGCCCTAAGGATAAATGGTTTGAGGCCATGAAAGAGGAAATGACTCTCTTCATGAGAACCATACCTTTCGAGCCAGCCAAGCCAAGGGGGAAGAAAGCCTGAAGAACAAACGGGTCTTCGTGTGAAGCGACCGAGGACCCGAGGGCGCCCAAGACACAAGGCACGACTTGTGGTCAAGGGATTGGTCAACGAAAGGGTGTCGATTGATGAGATCTTTGCACCGCGAAGATGTCCTCGGTCCGTGTAGTGCTCGGGCAAAAGAGCGTTGACCGAGAGATTGAGCAACTGGATGTCCGGACACCTTTTCTCCATGGAGATCTAGAGGAAGAGATCTACATGGAGCAACCAGACAGTCAAAGATAAAGGGAAAGGAGGGACCGGTTTATTCGCTGAAGAAGAGTCAGATGGTCAAAACAAGCTCAGGAGCATGCTGGTATCGAAGTTCGAGTCTCATGGTTGAACAAGGGTACCATAAGACTTATTCGACCACTTTGTGTTTTTTTGTGCGTAAGTTCTCGTGAAACGACTTTGTCATCATTCTCCTCTATGTGGATGACATCTTGGTGGCCGGACAAAATGGTGCGCGGATCAAGGAGTCAAGAAGCAACTTCGGACGTTCTTCACATTGAAAGACCTCTGACCGGCAAAACATTCCCGGGGATCGACTTTTCGCGACAGGAGTGGGCAAGAAGCTTGGTTGTCAGGGAAGGACATATTGAAAAGGTGCTTCGTAGATTCAAGATGGAAGGGTCCAAGCCTGCCAACACCTATGGTGCAACCATTTCGTGCCCGAGCGGCAGCTGGGCGTCCTCTGGACACCGAGAAGGCCCGTCGAGTGGGCGTTCCTTACTCCCTCCTTACGTCAGCGCCTTATGTACGCGTAGGACATTGCTCATGCGGTGGTCTTTGTGAGTATAGATTCCTCTCAAACCTGTGCATGGAGCATTGTCAAAATGGTGAAATGGATTTTCGATATCTCAAGGGGACCTCCAAGACGGGTTTGCTTGATTTGGGATGAAAAGCCTCGATTGATTGCGTGCAGACGCAGAGGAGGCGGGGACGCTGATTCTCTAAATCAACGTCCGGATACTTGGTGAAATTTAGGGAGGGGCGGTCTCCTCCAAGGGGGCCCAAGTTATGTATAAGGCTTCTCCACGACGGAAGTAGAGTTCATCGATGGACCGAGGCCTGTAAAGAGATGCTTTGGATGAAGAGGTTTGTCCAAGAGCGGGTCTAAGGTATGAGACGACGCGGTCCTTTGTGATAGTCAAAGTGCCATTCATTGCAAAAACTCCTCATTCCATTCTCGGTCAAAACATATTGACGTGCGATATCATTGGGTGAGAGATGTTTTTGATGATGGCTGGCTATCAATTAGGAAGGTTCGCTCAAGAAAATGGGTCTTATATGTTGACCAAGATTTTTGCAAAGGAAGCTTGAGCTTGTTGTGATATCACGGTCTAACTAACTTCACTGGCCGTGAGGGGAAGTTTGTTGGGGTCACTCCCGAGTGGCTTATGTCCGCTGACTCCATTGGGTAAAACGGACGAGGATTTTTCCATTGATGCGGCCATGTCCCGAGAGGACTTGCGGACGAGGACTTCTTCGGGTGTCATGTCCGAGCGGTTCTCGAGGACGAGGACGAAGCCCTAGAGTCGTGAGGTGCCGACTCTATCAACGCAGTTCACAAAGCGCTTTGCACGTGGGTTGGTCACCCACTTTGATTCGATCATGCGGCTGGGCAACTTCCTGCTGGAGAGGCTCGCCCCACACACGGCATGCGCCTATCATGGCAGCCTAGGCGTAGGTCCGAGACCTACGCCCAGCAGGGGTGGCGGTCACGCCACCTTGTGTATATAAGAAGCTTGTTGCCTTACCGTTTATGAGAGTGAGATGATATCACGTTTCAGTTCCTTGAGCCTCGAGAGAGCTGTGGGCAAGCTTTGTTGTAAAGATAGAGTGAGCTACACTTTGAGAGAGGAAAGTTGTACACTTGAGATTGCTTTCTTTTGTTAGAGCCTGAGTAGCCAAACACTGTAAACAAATCTCTTATAAGACATTCCTTCGTGGTTTTTCCTTGGTTTAAGAAGGGTTTAACGTTAAAATTTGTGTGTTCTCTTTATTCTCTATTCTTTCTTTCCTTGTCAGTCTCGAGAGCTTTTCTCTCAGTGTGCTGTCCGAGAACTTTTGTCCGCTCGGTCACCGAACTCTGTCCGAGTGCTTTTCCGCGTTTTGCGCCAACAATCACTCCTAATTGAGTTCTAAGTACTAAATGATGGTCCCTTTTTTGGTCGAGGAATAACGGATAAAGGAGCAACTAGTCGGGAGGATGTCAATATGTGTAGATTGAGAGCTGTTATGATCCTCTTGGTGGAAGGCTCTTATATTCACCTAAAAGTTAGGATTAAAAGGTAGATAAATAAATAGTAGAAAGTACATAATTATTTAAATTGTTTGATTTAATCTCTATTATTCATCTAATTAACTTCTAATTCTGATTGTTTGGTGGATATAAGAGCCTCCCCACTTGAAAGACAATAGCAGTGCTTGGGCAGAGCTTGTTAGATGTGGAGCATGAAGGCTTGGTCAGTCCAGGGGGCTGTAATTTGGACTTACAAATAAAATTAGAAGGAAGGTTCTCATATTCACCTAATAGTTAAGATTAGAAGTTAGGTAAACAAATGTTAAAGATTTGATAGCAATTGAAATCAATTAATGTAATATTCACTATTCTTTATATGTTTAAATGCAACAAGCAGTTTTTTTGATTATCTATCCAACTTTTAATTTTAGTCATCGTATGGATATAGTAGTCTCTCTATTAGAAGGATTATCATAGCATTCAAGGTAGAGTTAGTTAGATTGGCATGAAGGCTTGGTGAATCTGAGGGGCCGTGATTTGAAATTATAAGTAAAATTGGAGGGAATGGGGAGGGAAAGAAAGGCGAGAACAGGAGGATTTGAGGGACATTCTTTGTAGGGATGACCCATTGACTTGGTGCCCATATTGTTAGATAAAGGACTGCTTAAAGTCACATGATATTTGGTTAAAATACTAATATGATTTATAAAGTATTTGCTAGATGGCCTTGAGACAATGGAACTGACTTACCATGCTTTGATGGCATGGGGACCAAGGTCGATGAATGATGATCCCTGCCCCTGAGATAGGGCCCTGCAATTTGGTTAGAATTCAATGCAAGAGACTTGGTAGGGGTGGTCTGAGGGTCAGGGTACCATGCTTTTCAGGGTGATCTAAGGGAAGAAATATTGCTGGCATCATAAATGCCCCCAGTGTGCTTGCTTGATTCTCCCTTTCTCTATGCCTCCAAGAGAACAGAATTCTCATGCAGAAGGTCCAGTGTATATATGGTGGGCCACTTACAGATTCTTGTGACCCCTTTCCCTCCTGCAAAAGATATGGTTTGATTTGCAAATATTGTTAATATATATGTATAACAGAACTCTGTTCTCATTTTGTCAACTTGGTCCGAACCCGGGTACCAGTGTAAGTGGGATGTGTTTCCCATTGACCCAAATGGTAAGGCCCACAGAGGGCCAGCCTAGGCACAGCACGGAATGAATGGTAACTGAAGTGTTTTGATGAGGCACTTGCCAGTTAATAGTATCGTGCTGGTTGGTCACGATATGCTAGGGATCTTTAAACTCCGGGTACGTGATTTCACTGTAACTTTGTTGTACCTGCATAAATGTAATACAAATGTAATTATGGCCTGCTGGAGATCGGGGGTGCTGCGATACGGTACCGTACGATACGAGTATAACGTTGTACGGACACCGTCGCATCAAGCGGTCTTATTTTTTTTGTTATTAAAATATCGACATTGGATACAGATCCAATAAATAAATGTCGTATGATATCACAACGCCCCTCGTGCTGTTGGTGTCGTATCTGCGTTCCATTCATTATTTTCTCTGCATGCAAATAACTATGTTTATTTATTATTATCTTTTTTAAGAGAATAACAGAACAGAAAACAGGGACAGAGTTTTACCATATTATGAAAGCTGAGCCTTACAAGTAACAAAACCCAATGTCCAACGTATGCTGTCGAATAAATAACATTAATAGTTATTGCTCTGTTTTTCTAATTAATATTTAGGGAGTGACGTCGACTTTGGGCACTGCCATCGTGTGCCCAAAATCGTACCCGTGGATATGATAACCGTGGCAAATAATCTTATTAAGGTTATCTTTGTAGTTATTTATTTATTTATTAATAATGTATTATTTTATCTATTTATTTAATTTTATATGTACTTGTTAGTGTGAATTAGCAGATAAAATATTGACATTATTTGAAAAAAAATATCCTCAAATCATTTTAATTTTGCTGAGATGGGTTTTTTAGGATTTGGAAGATTGTGAGATACGTGTTAATGCGTTCCCCATCGAAAATTGCATTCTATTTGATCCGAGCAGAAATCAAATAATATATACTTAAAATATTATACTTTGAAAACCACTTCAAATGTCGCCTTTAGTTTTCAGGAAAATATTTAATATATATATATTTTTAACAAATTATATATATATATATATTAATAATAAAATATTTGATCTATTTATTAGTACCCTGCTAATCTATATATACATTATTGTAAGATTTTTACGAGCTAAATCAAGTTCAATAAATTATAAATAATATTTATTAGTAAATTATATCATTTATTTGATTGACTAAAAATATTATTAATGTTATAAAATTTTTAATATTTTAAAAATGAATCAAATGGTATTTGGATTGAAGAACGATGTAAATTAATTAATTATTTCAAAATTCGAAACATTTTATGTTATGGTATTGAGTTATTTTGGATTTAACAGCTTTTATTCAGATTAGACCATCGACATTCCTACTAGGAATAATATTCAAATAATTTGACAATAAAATATTAACGGGAGCTTTTCCGTTTAAACTCTTAGAACGAGAGGCGTGAGTTTATGTGACAGGACATGAATAAGACAATAATGGTCGCCCTACAAAGATTACAGGTATTTATAAATGTTTTCTTATAAAAGTTTGTTTTATATTATAAAGTATCTTTAATTGTGCCATACGGCTTCCATATCTGTATATTGGGGTGGGCCACTCCTCTATAAATTTTATATTAGAAATATTACAAATAACCGTTGTTTATTTTACTAAAATTTTTGAAAATAGTGGGTAACAGTGAGACGTTCGCCTGATGTTCGCCTAAGGGAACGTAAGAAGCCTGGCCCCTTGTGATGTCCACGCGACTTTTGCTTGAGCGAACATGCAAATCAGGGCCTCTGCATGGGGTTCACACGACAATGGCTTGAGTACCAAATTTGAAGTAAATGTTGTGATGATAGCTACTAGATGACTATAAGCCGACTACCTAAGCCACATGTGTAGGTTATAAATAATATGTTTCAGATTTAGGTTATTTATTGTGTGATTTTTATAATCCTTTGATGATCAATTTTAGAGAAAGACGATAGAAAAATGAAAAAGACTATTGCCATCCTTTCAAGTTTTGATTCTTGTTTTGACATTTAGCACACATTAGTACGTTGTCTTTCATTATCGTGTTGGACAATTTTACCAACTGTCTTTTTTTTTCATCTCTTATTGTATATTTGTCTAAATTTACTAATATTGTGATGATACCGAAAAACGTGTTTGTGGTCATTATATTTAAACTCATAATTTAAATTGGAGTTATACGAACTTTTGATCTTATAATTTACCTTTCGATTTTTATGGGGTTGTCATAAAAAATTTAGTGTACCTTACTTTTATTAGCTATTGATGTGGTTATTGTGATTGTGTGTATTATCATTTTATCTCCTCGCATTTTCAACTGACAGGCTTGGTTTTCAACCCTAGGAAATATTAGTTCTTAGCTTGTTTATGAAGCTTTGATGCGTCCCAAACCCATCACTTCATGGGTGTATTTTATGCACACTTAGGTATGTTTAGTTAGATACTTAAATATATGGGTCATACCATGTGTCTATGAGAGTTATGTTACGGTTTTTTTTTTTTTCTTATAACAACAATAATCATTCAACAATATATATACACAAATTATGCAGCTCCAACCTCTAAAATACAGTCAAGATTTCTACCCTGGTGAGATTACTGAACTACAGGTGCTTTTAACAGATTTCTCTAGTTATAGATATATGATACATCTATATTAATGTGATATTTTTCAATAATTATGCAAGTCTATTAAGATTAATAGATAAAAATCATTAAATATTTCACATAAAGATAGAAGACCGGTAAGCATACATAGAAGCAAATAGAGCATTGGAGACAAATGCATGAAGGTTCACAGCGTGAATCTCTGCGATCGGAGAGCGATGACATTATGATTGTTGGAGAAAATGGCGTTCTACCGGTAATCCAGGAACACACACCCCCATGAAGGAATAAGGAAGAAGAAGAGTGTACATAAAATTTTACGTGAAAAATCTTTCTCAAATAAAAAAAATCACAAGATATTTAGTTCACAAATAAATTTCACTATGTGAAATTGGTTACAAAAATCGCACGACTATACCAGCCATTGAGGCGAAAGCTAAAAAATAGAGTACGAAAATATAAAAATTTTATACTTTATTTTCACTCACTACTCTTCTCTTTCTTCATACTCTCAAACCCTAGAAAACTTACCCACACCACCGTTTTAATGCAGCATACAAATATATTGTTTTGCAATCACCTTCAAGGTTATTGCATATACTACAAAACTGTCACCATCAACAATGTATAAAATGGCTCTACAACGGCTCTGTGAATTATCCTGCCCTATAGAGATGACGTCTACTCTGCAGAGATTGCGTATATTTTTCAGAGATCACACATGCCAAGTCAATCTTCTGAACTGGTACCCATAGGCCATACTACTTCTTTTGTGGATGGTCAAATATCCATTGACCTACTTCTCATCACAGCTGGTCAACATCTCATTGACTTGTTTCTTATCTCAGCTGGTCAACATACCGTTGATTGGATTTTTTTCTCAGCCGATCAACCTTTTGTTGACCGGCTGGCGGTCCACCTAAAGCTATTCCTGTACGAGCGCCAAATCTGCATCATGCCTTCATCAGTGTCCTCGGACTTTTGTCAAAGTCCTCGTGCTCAATCAATGTCTTCAAAGGTCCTCGTGCCTCATTGAAATCCTCAGATTCAAGTGTTGCTCACAAGTTCTCGGACCCAAACACTTTCATACGGAAGTGACCATAATAAACTTTCCTAACACGACCGTGTGAAATCAAAATCTGTTAAACCAGCCAAACTGCAGCAAGACTCAGTCTTTCCTCTTGGTAAAATTTTTGTCATCATGTCTACCCCATTTTCCACAATTTAACCTTTTCTAGTGATAGCAATCTTGATTCAATAACTTCTCTCACTCAATGATATCGAATATCAATGTGTTTCGATTTTGAGTGGAATGAGACATTTTTGTAGAGGTGTATGTCACTTTGGTTATCACAAAGTACTACATACGTCTCCTGCCTAAAACCCAATTCTTAGATAAATTTTTTCATCCACAACATCTCTTTGCACGCCTTTGTCATTGCAATGAATTCGGCCTTAATAGTAGAAAGAGCAACGCACTTCTACAACTTTGACTGTCAAGAGTGTCAAGAGACTGCTCATCCAGCAAACTTGATCAAGTATTTCGAAGTTGACTTTCGGGTGTCAACGTCTCTAGACATATCTGCATTAGTATATCCTACCAACAGAGGTTTGCCACCTCCAAAACATAGATACATTTTGAAAGTTTTCTAAAGGTATTTCATAATCTACTTGACTGCAGACTGGTATTCTTTTTCAAGATTAGACAGAAATCGACTGACAATGTCGACGGCATGAGCTATATCTAGCCACATACACACCATGGCGTCCATCAGGCTGTCTATAGCAGAGGAATATGGGACGTTTTTTATGCTGGCCTTTTCTCCATCGGTAGAAGGGCTGTGTCATTTGCTAAGTCTAAAATGGTTGGCCACTGGGGTGCTCACTAGTTTGAACTTATCTATATTGAAACGTTGAAACACCTTTTTAATGTAGCTTTATTGGGACAATCAGAGCTTCTTGTTCTTCCAATTGTGAAATATTTTGATCCCGAAAATCATTTCGCCTGCCCTAAGTCCTTCATGGCACATGACTGTCCCAACTGCTTCTTCAGCTTCTTGATCCGAGCATTATTTTATCCGACGATCAGCATATCATCCACATATAGGAGAAGGATAACAAAGTCATCTTATAAAAACCTTTGAATAAATATGCAATAGTCTAAAGTAGTCTTCCGTTAGCCTTGATCTACCATAATAGACTTGAACTTCCTATACCATTATCATAGAGCCTGTTTCAATCTATATAGACTTTTCTTCGGACGACATACCAATCCTTCCTTCCCTTTAGGTAGTTTGGTCGAATCAAACGTATGATTTTCATGTAGAGAGTTTATTTTATCTTTCATGACTTTTAACTATTTCTCATTATTCTCATTATTCATAACCTAATCAAAATCTTTAAACTCTCCTGTATCAGTAAGCAGGACGTACTCATTGGATAAAAGACGGTTGGATGGCCGTCTGTCTCTCAAGGATCGTTGGATAGGAACCTCCTTGACCAGTTGAGGAGCCATTTTATCGTGATTGTCATCAAGCACCGTGACTACCTTATTATTTTCCTTGGTCACTCCTGAACCATTGACCTCATAGTAAAGAGGTATTGGACGGACAATATCAACACTTATCTTGTTTGTACGGCCGATGTCAGATTTGGTTTTCTTACCAATATCCTCAATTATTTCACATTCAACAAAAACAACGTCCATTGACTGGATAAGTTTTTCTCAACTTGGTCATAAAATCTATATCCCAATTTATTTTTCCTGTAATTCAGAAAGACGCACTTTATTGTCTTTAACTCTGACTTGGTCCTCTCATCCTTTGGTACATAAACAAAGGCCTTACAACCAAATATCCAAAAATAATCATAGGATGGCTCCTTTTCAATCCACATCTTTTTTGGAACTTCACCATTTTAAGGTTTACTAGGCAACACATTGATGAATAGGCCGTTGTCTTCAAAGTTTCTACCCAAAAGGATTCAGGAAGTTTTGCCTCAGAGAGTAAGCATTTGACCCTTTCCAAGAGTGAGCGGTTGATCTGCTCGATCACTTCATTCAACTATAGTGTCTTTTAATACCAAATGCCATATTTTCAGTAATAGGCATCAAATGCCCTAATGTACTAACCACCATTGTCGCTTCGGACGGTCTTCAACTTCTTTCCCATTTGTCATTCTACCGAGCATGATAGTGCTGAAAAGTACCGAGGACTTGGTCATTAGTCTTAAGTAGATAAACCCACAGTTTTCTTGAACAGTTATCAATGAACGACACAAAATATTGAGCCCCTCCGACTGACTTTTTTTTAAATGGTCAACACACATTAGTGTGGACTAAATCAAATAATTTCGTCTTCATAGAGGACAAGTTTCCATGGAACGAGACCCTTTGTTGCTTTCCGACCATACAGTGAGGACAAGTTCTCGATCCATCTTCCTTCATTCCTAGAATAAGTCCTTTTCTAACCAAATGATATAATCCCTTTACACTCATATGATCCAGCCAATGGTGCCACAGGTTCAAGGACTTCTCACTACTCGTTGCATTCACATCTCCAGCCACAGTAGACGTCTTCATTACATACAGGCCAGAGCTCTTCTTTCCGCGTGCTACAACCAGAGACTCTCTAGTTAACTTTCATTCTCCTTCATAGAAGGCATTGTAATAACCTTCATCATCTAACCTATCGGCCTGAAATTGTCAAAATTAGGGACATACCGTACATCTTTCAATAACAACCTTGTTCCATTATTGGTGGCCAGCAACACATCATCTCTGTCAATAATTGGGAATATTTTTTTGTTTTTCATACTTATTACCCTAAAATCTCTCAGAGTGAACAACCCCTTTCTAGACATGGCATATAGAGAAACACCCATATCTATCACATAATCGGACTCATGATTTATCATACTCATCACGTCGTCCATTTCACAAGTTAACAAGAGATCCCCTCCCATAACTATTGAGATCAAGGACTTTTCTTCACCTCGTCCCTTTTCTACTTTATTTTTTTAATATTCTCACACTTTTATTTATAGTAGTGTTTCTTGATGTGACCATTCTTACCACAATGATGACACTCAACGGTTTAAAACCTTAAGTAAGACTTACTATGACCGTTTTCACCATACTTTAAGCCGCGCCTCTTACTTCTTTCCCGTGATTGAATCAAGAGTACCTCGAAGTATAAAGAAGTGGAGGTCCATTGAGACCGCCTTGCCTCATTCATGAATAAGGACGCAACAATCTCATCCAACTTAAACGTGTCCTTTTCGAACAACAAGATTGTCACAATGTGGTCGTACGAGGCTAGCAAAGAAGTCAGCAACACCAACGCTTTATCCTCCTCCTTAATCTCCTCATAAATGACCGACATCTGCATCACGATCCTGTTAAACTTGTCCATGTGCTTTTCAAAGCTTTCCCTTTCAAACAGACGCAATTCATAAAATTGCTTATTTACATGAAATATTGTTGTCAAAGATTTGGACTTATACTGACTCTCAAATTTCTTCAAAACCTCCACTGGGTCTGACAAGCCAAAGACCTCCTAAAGCGGGTTGTCCACCAGATACAGTTTGATGGTACATTTTGCAAGATCTCTCTTATCTTGCCATTCTTCCTCAATCAAGTTCTCCTACTTCTTATCATTCTTCCGTGGCGCTTTCACCGTTCCTTTTCAAGTTAAGATATTCTTCACTCTTTCTTGTCAAAGGATAAAGTTGCCTTACCTATTGAATTACTCTACATTAAATAGCAAGTTCTTTGAAGACAATGCCATTTGATCGAAAAATCCTCAATCGGGTTCTGATATCACTTGTTGGAGAAAATGACATCCTACCGGCAATCCAGGAACACTCACTCACGATGGAATAAGGAAGAAGAAGAGTGCACAGAAAATTTTATGTAGAAAATCATTCTCAAAAAAGAAAAATAATCAAAGAACATTTAGTTCACAAATAAATTTTATAATGTGAAATTGGTTACAAAAATCGTACGGCTACACCAGCCCTTGAGGCAAAAGCTGAAGAACAAAGCATAAGAATACAAAAAATTTTACACTTTATTTTCACTAATTACTCTTGTCTTTCTTCACACTCTCACACCCTGAAAAACTTACCCACACCACCATTTAATACAGCATACAAATATATGATTTTACAATCACCTTCAACGGTATTTCATATACTACAAAATTGTCATCATCAATAATGTATAAAACGGCTCTGCAACGGCTCTACAAATCATTTTATTCTACAAAGACGGTTCCCACTCTACAAATATTGTGCATATTCTTCAAAGATCGCGCATACCAAGTCAATCTTCTGAGTTGGCATCTATATTCAATATTGCTTCTTTTGTTGATGGTTAAATATCCATTGACCGACTTTTTACCACAACCGGTCAACGTCCCGTTGACCCGTTTTTTATTTCGGCTGATCAACATAACGTTGATTGGATTTTTTCCTCAATTGGTCAACAGAAAGTTGACCGGCTCGCCGTCTACCTGAAGTCATTCCTGTGTATGCACCAAATTTGCACCATATTTTCATCAAAGTCATCGGACTTTTATCAAAATCCTCATGCTTAATCAATGTCTTCAAAGGTCCTTGTGCCTCATCGAAGTCGTCGGACTCAAGTGTTGCTCACAAGTCCTTGGACTCAAGCACTTTCATACCGGAGTGACCACAGCAATGACAACCATAAAAACTGCTGATACTAAGCATGTATGCATGCAGTCATTCATTCATGGCCATGGCGTACATCTCTCTTCTCTCTCTCTCTCTCTCTCTCTCTCTCTCTCTCTCTCTCTCTCTTTCTCAGCCAGGGAAGACCTTTTCCACTTAGAGGCCACAGTGCTTAGACGAAGCAGAAAATGGAGCAATCAAACCAGTTTGACCAAATTTATAAAAATATTTATAATGTTATAAATATGATATTTTAAAAAAATTCAATTGTATGTTTGTTTACTTTGGATGCCATTTTATTTATCGTCATATATTTACCAAATACGACAGATTTGAAGAGATTCTATATGATATAAAATTAATAACGAATATTTAGTATATTTTTTCCTACTTTATTTATTAAATTTTCCTCGTCCAATTGTTGGGTTAGCTTGTTTCCCGTGAAAAGTCAGGGGCTCAACGCAGAAGTCGTTTCAGTATCCACACGGCAAATATAAAGGGATGATGGTACATTCCTGCTACACATCCACATTAAATGAAACGTCTGTCATTGGTTAAAAAGATTAATTGTCAACAGAAATAATTCGATTTTTCAAAAATAAATATTGGGTTATTAATTTTGTCATTTATATGCCAAATCTTCTATTTTTTTTCTTACCTCTAATAAAAAGATTTGATTTTATTAAGGAAAAAAGGCTTTCATTCTCCATTTATTTTCAATTCTTCTAACTTTCTTTTTCTCACTTAGTATATAAAATCAAAACTTTATAGTCAAATAAAAAAAATAATTAATAAGGCAATGAAACCCAAAGTAAAACATCCCTCACTCGCTCAATTGAACTGGGGAAAAGGTTTGGAATGGGGGGGATTTAACAGGATAAAATGTGCAGTATAAAACATTCCCAAGATGGCCATATGCCCATCCTTTGAACTGGTTTCAATGGATTTCAATTTAGAATATGCAGATCTCCTTCTGCCTCCATAAAATCCTGACCATTGATTGGACTCATCAAGAGATTCAAGATGATGATGATCACACTCTTAGTGAACAGTCGTGCCCAAATAATGTTTCTGCACAAAGCTGCTATTTTTATTTGAATCTCCTGATGTATTTATTATAAATTACACAAAAAGAATTTTCCTTAATGCCTTCACTGATAAACTTTGGAGAAGTATCAGAGAAAGGAGGTGCTATTAATCAATAGTCAAGTGAGAATCGTTGATGTTTGATCGGATGGATGATCGTAGGAAAACTGACATTTAAAATTAGCCTGATATATAACATTTAAGATTTAATTGCCTCCATGCAATAAAGGATTTTTCGAAAAGTCTTTCATGTTAAACTTCATATCAATCACTTTGTTAAAACTTACAGATATGAATATAAGAAATTTGCTGAATTACTGAGTAAATCCAATCTCTTCAAAATGACTCCAAAATATCTTAAAAATTAATTATTTTCAGTTAGGACATACGCTGCGCTATGGCCCCTGACCCCACCCCCCATAGCAAAACATCACATTCATGTCAAGCCGGTGAGAGACAGCCTATAAACCATTCACCACTAAATATCTATCGGTGAAACAAAGGGAAGAAAAGAGACACTCACACGTGGGAGTGATGTGGGGTTGAGAAATGACAATTTAAGATCATTTTTTTTTCGAAGAGATTGAATCAAGGGGTCAGGATAAGTCAGGGGAGCTTAACAAACTGTTTCTTTTTTTTTTAACTCCATACATAGAGGGAGATGACTCAATCATTAAGTTGTAGTCTTTTGTTAGAAACAGCTTTGCTATTTGCTGAGTGTTTTTTTTTTTCCCTTCATCTACTCGCTTCATAACTCCCTCCTTATAGTGCTATCCGTTCTTTCTTTGTACCGATCAATCTTTAATTGCTTCTCATTTTTGAGAGAGATGAAGATGACTTTGTAACAGTTGGTACCAGCACCTGTCAGAAGCAAATGAAGGCATGGATAGCGTGTTGTTTATAATACACCAGAAACAACCAAAACAACTGGCCTCTTCAGCTGTTGCTTCTACCTTCCCTCCTTTTTCTTCATCTTCTTCTTCCTCTGCTTCTTCTTCATGACCTTCAATGACTATGGCAGCTTTTCCAAACATGGGTTCTTTGTCTATTAATCCTAGCTTTGCCACATCATCAGATGTTTCTTTTCCGCATGAGAGTTCGGAAAACAGGGGTTTCCTTTTCATGGGAAACTGCATTAAAGCTACAAGTTTGGAGGATTCCCAACAAGGCAGTGGTGTGGTCCAGGGTAATAATAAGGTGGTCTCTGAATCAAGTGATGGTTATGAAATCATGGATCTTAATATCACATGTGAACAAGACGACTTTCATAACCATAAAGTGAGTGCCAAGGAAACTGAGTCTGAAAAGTCAAAGGCATGCGGCAGAGGACATTGGAGGCCAGCTGAAGATTCCACACTCAGGGAACTTGTGGCCATCTATGGCCCTCAGAACTGGAACCTCATAGCAGAGAAATTGGAAGGAAGATCAGGTCGTAGATAAATTCTCTCTCTCGCTAATTCTTTCTAGGTGTTCTTATTATTATTAGTATTTTGATTGGTTTTGAAGGTAAGAGCTGTAGATTGAGATGGTTTAACCAGTTGGACCCAAGGATTAACAGAAGAGCTTTTACTGAAGAAGAAGAGGAGAGGCTAATGCAGGCTCATGGAGTATACGGCAACAAATGGGCAATGATAGCAAGGCTATTTCCTGGTAGAACGGACAATGCAGTGAAGAACCACTGGCATGTAATAATGGCGAGGAAGATTCGAGAGCACTCAAATGCATATAGGCGGAGGAAGATGGGTCCGTCGGTGGCTTATAGGACGACGGATGAGGAACGAGATAACTTCTTAACAGTGACAACAGCTGTAACACAACCTCAAAATTTCTACAACCTCTCCCATGGCGGACTCGGCAGTATCTCTTCAATTCGGTATCTCTCAAATGGGTCGCCCTTCGTAGCCATGGCAGGACACCCAGTCTCAGGCAACGTGAACTCTCCTTTAGATTTCATCCACGGTTAGTATGCTTGCTTCTATCTTCTTTTCCCCCACTGTGATTATAATTACTCCACATTTCCTGCAGTCTCTACCTCTGGGTTTCTGTGCTTATCCTGTAGGTTATTGTTTTCATTCTCTGACGGAAAGAAGCGTCTTTCAATTACTATTTTCGTTCTTTCACTGTTTTGTAATCCTCATGGCATGATGCTCTATGTTTGACGTTTAATTAGTTGCCTTTTATGTGATCCTCACTGTTTAGTTGCCTTTTTTGTTGTTTCTTTTGCAGGTTGCAGTAGGAATAGCATGGTGAGCATGTCGAGCCAAAACAGCTCTTGGGAGAGGCCAAGGGATGAAGCCAACGGCTCTGATTTCCGCCATAACCAACCTCCATGGATGATGGCAATGCAAGAGTCATACTACACCAATAGCACTCATAATCATCTTTCAGGATTTACCACATCGATAGCCCAAGTCTCAGACAGTGAAGTACCATCGTCATCATCATCATCGGCTGCGGAAAGCAGAGTAGCCAACCAGTTGGAGTCCATTTCATCACCACCATTCATAGACTTCCTCGGGGTTGGGGCTTCGTGGAGTTAAGCCCAGAAAAAGCTGAAACCCTGTTTTATTAAAAGATCAACGACGAGAGAGATTAGATATAGATAGATCTTAATGTGGGCTGTTCTCTAAATTAACTGAGTTACCATTAATGGCGAAAAAAAAAAAAGTATTGTTGTATCAGTTTGTTGTCAGTCTAAATATCATGAGTTCTTTTTTCCCATGTCACAAACTTTTAAAGTCTGGCTTTTCTTCTGAGTTCAATTAATGGAAATTTTTAGCTACCATTTATATACTTTTAATGAGACATTATATTATATTAATTGGCTCAGATAAAGATAAATACATAAATAAATGTTATATTAGATTAAAATATATTTCTAAAATAGATATTTCTCCCTCCTTTTTCGCCCGCCAACTTCATCAACCTCACTCCTATGACTTAATTCATGCATGAAGGCCGTGAATTGACTCGTATCCCACAAAGGAAATAGACAGCAAACTACATGTATAAATAACACAATAACTGGGTCCCGTAGGAACAAAGAGAGAAAAAATAGAGACAATGCGTTCAAAAGTCAAACAATTTAAATAATAAAATATTAAATTTAACCTATAGTTTTTATTGTCATGATATTGGATTATCTAAAATCTATAAGAATTATAGATAAAGTAAATTTTAGATAAAAGATGTTCATTTCTAAGTAAATTTTAGATAAAATAGATAAATTTGATATTTATAATGAAGAGATGTTAAAATTTGAAAGCGAAATGCCATAGTCATGTAAGTGCACCAACTATAAATAAAATAAGTATTATTTTTTGTCATATCATTTACATAGTTTCGACACACCTTAGATAATATATATATTTATTATTTTATATTTAATATATTTTTATATAATTTTAGGATTATTTTAATTAAAAACATAATTATTCTTAATAACTGATGCGTTTTAGATTTAAATTTTGAATAAATTTTAGTCAAATTGGTCCATTAAATTTTGATTACCGTTCTTTGAATTTGAAATCCTACACACCATAATTTCAAATAAGAGGTTAAGTGACGATAAAATTTGATTCCATCGAAAACACTCAATTATTCAAGTTAATAAACAGCCTTCTGAGAATAAGTAAGCGAATGCAGAGAATGCAGAGATGAATATTAGTCGTAGGGTTTGAGAGTGATGGTGAGAGGTGTACTTGTGAGGAGAGTGACTTTGGTCATGAATGCTTGTGAAAAGCAGTTTCCCTCAGCACTGAGCTCGCAGGGAACTAGTAACAGAAAGAAAGAGTGTTGACAGTGGGATTTGATCCCACTGAAAATACTCTGATACTCAAGTAAATAAATAGCCTTCTGAAAATAAGAAGGTGAATGTAAAGATGAATATCGATTGTGAAGTTTGAGAGTGATAGTGAGAGGTGTATTCGTGGGGAGAGTGGCTTTGGTCATAGATGCTTGTAAAATGAGGTTTCCTTCAACACTGAGCTTGCAGGAAACTGGTAACAGAGAGAAAAAGTGTTAAGATACTTGAGAGCTTAGATAACTTCTTTTAGATTGAGTATGCAAGATAGCGTGTCTATGGAGTAGGTTTTTCTGACATTTTGTAATTGTGGATATCCGATACCTTTCTTAGGTGGCGAAGTGGGATGTCTACTTTCTGTGAAAATCATTGCCTTCTCCAATATAGACGCGGGCGCCATTCTGGGCTGTAATGGCCATGAAGGAGGATTCACTTCCTTCTATAGAGATGCCGCGTGTAGTAACCGTTAGAGCATTATTTGAAGATTACGCTGATTTGTAGGCATTTTTTTTGGGATGTATTCTAATTTTGGAAGATTTTTCATTACAAATGAAATTATCTTTTTTGGAGGTATAGAGAGTTAAGACAGACGATCGTTGAGGTTTGAACGTAGATTGATTTTGATTTGAGCAGCGTTTATCTTGGGCAGCATCCGGTCTATTAGCTGTGCTTTTTCGATCAACAATAGTGCTGACTGTTGCAAGGATAAATTAGCCGTTATCGATTTTAGGCCACTAATCCCCTCTAGATCTGTCTACTATTGACATCGCCGTCAGTGATTATTAAATATCTACGTCAAAGATCCAGCAATCAAAAAAATGGTGGGCTCAAGATTGAAGATGCTGTTACATCTCTACTGCTACAATTTAATAAATCAAAAAATAAATAAAAAGGGGAAAAATGAAAAGCCTTCTGATAATTATTAATGTTATTATTATTATTTTTTTAAATTGCATTCGTCTATATAAAATTAAACAAGTAAATACACATTCCTTTTGGAAGAGAAGCGGCACATCTCTCAAACAAATGTTCATGTTTGTATTTATTTTTTATTTTGTCCTTTATAATGGCGGATTGGGTAATAATTTATTGATTAATAATTTATATTCATTTTATATTTTAAAAAATTAAAAAATATCGTCATTAACTTCTAAAAATGTTTAAAATATAGTTTAGCCATCTATAAAATATATTCAGATAACAAAATATTTATCGATTTTATTGAATATATATTACATTAATAAAAATATTGAAAAAATTAAGTAAAAAATATTTCCTAAATAATATTCAAATAAGAAATTGTGAGCAATTTTCTTTCATTTTTCTAATATATAAATGTGGGGCACAGACCAGCAAGCTGTTGAAAGACATTTGTCTGATAGACAGTTTAGCATCTGAATTTAGTGACCAAGCAGATCCGGGATTTTATTTTTCTAAAATAAAAATATGATTTTATATTTTTATCTTACCTATTAAAATTACAAATCAATAATTAAAATTTAAAAATAAAAAATATTAAAAATAGTTTATATTTTTAAATTTTTATAATATTAATAAATATTAAATATTAAAATTAATGTATAAAAAATTAAATAAAGATAACTATTTAGATCATATTATTTAATATTTAAATTTATACTATTAAAATTTTTAAAATTAACAGTAAATATTAAAAATGTATATTATTTATTTACCTTTGTTTTTATTTGCAAATATTCAAAACTATTTCTTTTAGTAGACCATTAACAGTAACTTCCATAAGTCACGAGGTAAAAGGAAATTTTAATTAAGTTTATTTTTAAAAAAAGAAAAATGATTCAGAAACCCTTTAAAATGATGTTGATGGGTATAGTTGCTAACGACTCAGGAAAAAAAACCTGTTAAAACATGCGACCCATAAAAAAATAGAAGCTCAGCCGACCCGTATGATCCAAATCAGTGGACGTATCCGCCGGCCCTATTCGAACTGTTTGTTCATTGAAGGAATATTGAACCAACACTAACGATCGAAACGGTTTTCTTTTCTGATCAGAATTTAATGGTATTGGGCGCCGATTGAAACTTCCAATTGAAAGACTTTTTACCCATTTAACGGTTTATTAAGTGGCTAGTAAGAAAAGTCAATTGTCTCCTAACTTTTATAAAAGACCCTTCTTCTCAACAAGAAAATAATATAACGCTCAACCAAGCAAAAACTAATCATAAGACAAATTTAACATTCTTCAGGCGCATTCTGTTCATCTCTCACTAAGACGCTTTTTGAAAAACACAAACCATTAATAAATTACATTTATAAGTATTCGCATTTACATCTTCCCATTTCTTTTCTCAAAAGAAATATATTGATCTAAGCATCGATGGGTATATTAAGAAGTGAGTTTCGCCAATCATTTGGTCGCACTTTACCAAATAGCATAGGATTCAGATTAAAAGCATATGAAGACTGAACTCGATTCAGATCTGACGGTCAATTATTGACTCTCTAATCCATACAATAATTTAATTTGAGGACACATCAGATGTCATATCTTAAAGGAATTGAAACAGATGAACATTATATTCTTATTTGTTTCAAATAAAAAATTCTTAACACATAAAAAATTTAAAAATGTGTACTGTCGATATTTTACTGAAAAATGGTTTTTATTCCATAAATTTTCAATTGAATTTTAAAACTTTTAAAAAATATATTAAATATTTTTTTAAATTTTCAGTAGATATAAAATTATAAAAATATTATTTTATAAGTTTATAAATATAAGTACAAACATGTCTATATAATTAGAAATGATATTTTTAATGAATATAATAAAGTTTTATAAAATTTCTAATCAAATTTATTTATAGTTTTTAATCTATTTTTTCATTTAAACTTTCTATCAATCTTATACAATTTATTAAACCCATATAAATTATATATTTACATAGACAATTATCTTAATCAATATGAAAAACTAAAAACCTAATTTTTTTAATTATTAATTATGTCTAATGATAATATTTAAGTTATAATCTAACATTTAATATTACTTATAAAATATAATGTATTATTAATATTTTGACATCACATGCATTGTATGACACAAAGTTACAGAAAAATTATTTTATATAATAGATTATTATTAGTAATTGATGTGTCTGTCAATTTAGATCGTTATAGAGATCAATGAGCTTTCTAATTCTCCACGGCGAGTTGAGCTTAGGTGGGTCTAGTCTCTATCTATAATAACCTAGGTCCTACATAACATAATGATCAAATAGGATGTCAGAAAATTAATGAGACTCATTTTTAATTTATTATCGGGTGCTCAAATTAAAAATTTTTTCTAAAAGAAGAGACATATAGACAATGTAAGATGTAATGATGTACAGTTGAAGAGAATAAAGGTAATGACAGACGTCTTGGCATCGGCGGTTGCACTCAATGGAAAATGGCTTGTGTCTGCGCTTGACAAGAGCGATTTTGAGAAAGAGAGAGATAGTTCTCTCTAAAAATTGATGGCCTCGAGAGTGAGAGAAAACTCTTTGTTCTTTCTCGGCAATCGAGAGTAAGGATCATTTCCTCCTCCTCATCGGTAGGGGTGAAGGGGTACTTGTAAAGTTGGCGTCAATTCTATATATCTTAGGTGCCGAGAGCTGGTGATAACTATTCCGCGAGGATTCACTAAGCTATCTGTACAATGGTGAAAGTCGTTGTGATAGCAATTGTCATTTAGGGGTAATGGTGTGATTGTGGATGATCCTGCCAACACGTTCACCGACAACGATAATTTCTTTTTTTGAGGTGGTCAATTTATTGTAGGCTATTTTTCAAACACATTTGCCAAGCTACCTCCACTGCCCTAGTAGGTATTTCTTACATGTGCACTCTACTCTAATTGAGTTGCCTGTCATTGTGTTTGAAGGCCCCCCACCGGTGATTAGCTAGTTCACAAAAGTGGTCTACTAGGCCTATTTGACGCTTTTTTTCACCTGCCCCATCACAAGTTAGGTTGCGCAATGATATCCTCTAGGCTTCACGTTGCACGGGACTTTGCTAGGCTTTAGCCTCCTAGAAACGTCGATGAACATACTCTTCTCTGAGTTGACTCATAAAATTACATAACTTGTCAATAATTATATCTAATGTACTATTTTGGTATACAATACATATAAATTTTATGATTTTTTGTTAACTATGATTCGAGCAATAGCAAATCAAATTTGAATATTTAAAATATTATAAATTAATAAATATGCTAAATGTACATTTATTTTGTTAACAATTTCAATCTCATATCAAACAATTGATATTTTACGAACAATTGTTAATAATATTTTTTCAAAAAAAAAAAAATCAAAGTTTATCAGCACTGCAATCCAAACTTTTTTTATATGTTTATTTTCAACCCAACAGATAATAAATAATATTAAAAGTATACAAAAATTTAAAAAAATAGTATATTTTTATTGTCATTTTGTTATAATATTAATATTTTAAATAAATATATATTTTATATTATTTAAAAATATTAAATATCAACCACTAATTTAATATTAATTTAATGATTAACAAATATAGTAAAATTACGGTGTATTGTAAAAGCGTAGAGGGCTGCGTCAGCAAAGCCTACGATGTTGTGTCGTTGAATTTAAAACCAATGGCTTGTGTTTTATATATATATAAAAATATATTTTTATTTTATTATTTTTAAAAAGAAAAATACGGGCCGTTAAATTTGAAATTCATGACTTTCGTGGGCATCGTAGAAACTACGATGTTCATACTTTTTGTGTATTGTAGTCCCTCTCACTTGATTATAATAGTAAAAATGACTATATAAATATATAAACAACGACGATATGAATGAGACTATGTTATAGTAAAGGGTTTGGGAGCTATTTGCAACATTTTAATTTATATCAACTAATCTAAACATATTAATATGTCTAAATGACGAATCCTTCAATTTACAATAAGTTGAAAGAAGGAAAATTATTACTCAATAGGCCGCATTGATATCACTCACGAGAGGGAACAAAATTACTAATCATCTTATTGATATCACTTAATAAGTTAAAAATTACATAAGCATTTCTCCATGAACTTGAGAAAGTCATCGAAATCCATGAGCCCATCCCCATTCTTATCAAATGCACTAATCATTTTCCCACACCGCTCGACTTCTAACCCTAATTTCATCAGCCCCAAATTGCAGAGGACAGAATGCAATTCCAGGGCATCGATAAACCCGTCTCTGTTCTGATCAAACACGTCAAAAGCTTCCCTTATCTCCTCAAAACTTGGCTCTTCCACCTCAAAAAAGCACGTAACTTCATCTGCACCAACCTGCCCTCCTTCAACAGCAGCCTGGTCGTCACCGCAAATTCCGAGCCTGCACATCACCATCTTTAGCTCTGCCCTGTTAATTACAGGTGCCTGATCTTCTGTCGCTACTAGGCGAAGCTGCCTTATCCAAGGTTCTTCAGCAGTAAAAATGGAGTCCCAAAACTTTGATTTTGGGAAAACAGAGCTTACTAAGCTAGAGAGGAAACAGAGGATTTTCACGTACCAGTGACTAAAGTCGGATAACGAAAAGAACCCACTCCAGGTGTTGTTTGCTTTTTTCATCCTCATTCTTTCTTTTTCAAGATGAGAGTGAGCGAGAGAGAGAGTAAATTGGATTGTATTTGCCTGCTCGCAGGTGTTGGCTGAATGACTCTAATCCATGTAATTTAATTGGCGACACATCGATGTCATATCTTAAAGGAATTGAAACAGATGAACATTATATTCTTATTTGTTTCAAATAAAAATTCTTAACACATAAAAATTTAAAAATGTGTACTGTCGATATTTTACCTAAAATGGTTTTTATTCCATAAATTTTCAATTGAATTTTAAAACTTTAAAAAAAATATATTAAATATTTTTTTAAATTTTCAGTAGATATAAAATTATAAAATATTATTTTATAAGTTTATAAATATAAGTGCAAACATGTCTATATAATTAGAAATGATATTTTTAATGAATATAATAAAGTTTTATAAAATTTCTAATCAAATTTATTTATAGTTTTTAATCTATTTTTTCATTTAAACTTTCTATCAATCTTATACAATTTATTAAACCCATATAAATTATATATTTACATAGACAATTATCTTAATCAATATGAAAAACTAAAAACCTAATTTTTTTTAATTATTAATTATGTCTAATGATAATATTTAAGTTATAATCTAATATTTAATATTACTTATAAAATATAATGTATTATTAATATTTTGACATCACATGCATTGTATGACACAAAGTTACAGAAAAATTATTTTATATAATAGATTATTATTAGTAATTGATGTGTCTCCACAATTAGATCGTTATAGAGATCAATGAGCTTTCTAATTCTCCACGGCGAGTTGAGCTTAAGTGGAGTCTAGTCTCTATCTATAATAACCCAGGGTCCTACATAACATAATGATCAACAGGATGTCGAGAAAATTAATGACTCATTTCCTTTTTAATTTATTATGGTCTTTCAAATTAAAATTTTTTAAAAGAAGAGACATATAGACAATGTAGATGTAATGATGTACAATTGAAGAGAATAAAGGTAATGACAGAGGTCTTGGCATCGGCGGTTGCACTCAATGGAAAATGGCTTGTGTGTGTGCTTGACAAGAAGCGATTTTGAGAAAGAGAGAGATAGTTCTCTCTAAAAATTGATGGCCTCGAGAGTGAGAGAAAACTCTTTGTTCTTTCTCGGCAATCGAGAGTAAGGATCATTTCCTCCTCCTCATCGGAGGGGGTGAAGGGTACTTGTAAAGTTGGCGTCAATTCTATATATCTTAGGTGCCGAGAGTGGGTGATAACTATTCGCTGAGGATTCACTAAGCTATCTGTACAATAGTGAAAGCCGTTGTGATAGCAATTGTCATTTAAGGGTAATGGTGTGATTGTGGATGATCCTGCCAACACGTTCATCGGCAACGATAGTTGCTTTTTTTGAGGTGGTCAATTTATCGTAGGCTATTTTTCAAACACATTTGCCAAGCTACCTCCACTACCCTAGTAGGTATTTCTTACATGTGCACTCTACTCTAATTGAGTTGCCTGTCATTGAGTTTGAAGGCCCCCCACCGGTGATTAGCTAGTTCACAAAAGTGGTCTACTAGGCCTATTTGACGCTTTTTTTCACCTGCCCCATCACAAGTTAGGTTGCGCAATGATATCCTCTAGGCTTCACGTCGCACGGGACTTTGCTAGGCTTTAGCCTCCTAGAAACGTCGATGAACATACTCTTCGTCGAGTTGACTTCATAAAATTACATAACTTGTCAATAATTATATCTAATGTACTATTTGGTATACAATACATATAAATTTTATGATTTTTTGTTAACTATGATTCGAGCAATAGCAAATCAAATTTGAATATTTAAAATATTATAAATTAATAAATATGCTAAATGTACATTTATTTTGTTAACAATTTCAATCTCATATCAAACAATTGATATTTTACGAACAATTGTTAATAATATTTTTTCAAAAAAAAAAAAAAATCAAAGTTTATCAGCACTGCAATCCAAACTTTTTTTATATGTTTATTTTCAACCCAACAGATAATAAATAATATTAAAAGTATACAAAAATTTTAAAAAATAGTATATTTTTATTGTCATTTTGTTATAATATTAATATTTTAAATAAATATATATTTTATATTATTTAAAAATATTAAATATCAACCACTAATTTAATATTAATTTAATGATTAACAAATATAGTAAAATTACGGTGTATTGTAAAAGCGTAGGCCACTGCGTCGCAAAGCCTACGATGTCAGCGGCGTCGTTGAATTTAAAATCCAACGGCTTGTGTTTTTATATATATAAAAAATATATATTTTTTATTTTTATTATTTTTTAAAGAAAAATACGGGCCGTTAAATTTGAAATTCAACAACTTTCGTGGGCATCGTAGAAACTACGATGTTCATACTTTTTGTGTATTGTAGTCCCTCTCACTTGATTATAATAGTAAAAATGACTATATAAATATATAAACAACGACGATATGAATGAGACTATGTTATAGTAAAGGGTTTGGGAGCTATTTGCAACATTTTAATTTATATCAACTTAATCTAAACATATTAATATGTCTAAATGACGAATCCTTCAATTTACAATAAGTTGAAAGAAGGAAAATTATTCCTCAATAGGCCGCATTGATATCACTCACGAGAGGGAACAAAATTACTAATCATCTTATTGATATCACTTAATAAGTTAAAAATTACATAAGCATTTCTCCATGAACTTGAGAAAGTCATCGAAATCCATGAGCCCATCCCCATTCTTATCAAATGCACTAATCATTTTCCCACACCTCTCGACTTCTAACCCTAATTTCATCAGCCCCAAATTGCAGAGGACAGAATGCAATTCCAGGGAATCGATAAACCCGTCTCTGTTCTGATCAAACACGTCAAAAGCTTCCCTTATCTCCTCAAAACTTGGCTCTTCCACCTCAAAAAAGCACGTAACTTCATCTGCACCAACCTGCCCTCCTTCAACAGCAGCCTGGTCGTCACAGCAAATTCCGAGCCTGCACATCACCATCTTTAGCTCTGCCCTGTTAATTACAGGTGCCTGATCTTCTGTCGCTACTAGGCGAAGCTGCCTTATCCAAGGTTCTTCAGCAGTAAAAATGGAGTCCCAAAACTTTGATTTTGGGAAAACAGAGCTTACTAAGCTAGAGAGGAAACAGAGGATTTTCACGTACCAGTGACTAAAGTCGGATAACGAAAAGAACCCACTCCAGGTGTTGTTTGCTTTTTTCATCCTCATTCTTTCTTTTTTCAAGATGAGAGTGAGCGAGAGAGAGAGTAAATTGGATTGTATTTGCCTGCTCGCAGGTGTTGGCTGAATGTGTGTGTGTGTGTGTTTATATAAAGGCTGTTTAATAGCTGCTGAGCAACGTAACTGAAGCAACGTTTGCGACGGGTAGAAGTTGCCGCCGTAGTCCTCGCGGACGCGGCGGAGACATTACTTACGCAGCGGTCGATTGAAATGGCCGTTTTAACATTTCCAAGAAGGGAACAATTCTTCCCAAGAAGATATGTAGCCACCTTTGCACGTAAATTCGTGTTATTGAATCCAATTTCATTAATTGTCTTAATTTTATGTTACACTGGAATATAGTTAAGCTTATTTTATATAATAAGGTTTTTAATTTTCTCCTTAAACCCTAAACCCTGTTTTGGCGTTGAAAAAGACAGAATCACGATTTGTGATGTTGATTGCGTTTGATAGGAAATTGTATGCTCGTTGGGTTGATTCAAACCCGTCGGAATCAAAGCAACGCATTCCTCGTCAATTTTCCGCGTCCTTTCCTTCCCCCGCACTGCTCGCGTCATCTTCCATGGTGGTTGCAGAGGGACTGAACCTTCAGTGAAATTGCAACGAGACGACCCTGTGCGTTTGCGTGTAAGCCAAAGTCTGTAAATAATATATTTTAATTTAACTATTAATAAATTATATCTTTATTTACATAAACTCCTTCATAAAATAAAGGATCATGTAGGTAATCTTGTTCTTATATTACCACCATCACGACAACTAAATCTCTGATTCCGTAATCATCTTCACATACAAGGGGCTACATCATTCTCTCCAAGCAAATTAGCCAAACCAATAAATGAATAAGACAGATATTATCTGATGAATATGGATTAATTTGTTATGAACTAAAAGATAATTTATAATTAAACTATATTTTGTGGTTTAAATTTTTATTGAATTTTAAAAAAATAATAATTAGTTGAGAAAATTATCTAAACATTTAATGCTGGTTAATTTAGTTGTGACAATTTTACTATTTATAGTGTTAAACTTATTAATTCAAAAATCATTTGTCCATTGTCATATAACATGTATGAAAATCAAAGTGATTAGAAATAATTACAGTATAATAAAATCTTAAATACATCTAAAAATAATAAAATAAAATGTAGCAATAATAAAGAGCACAGAAATCAAAATTATTGTGTAGGCAAAAAATTTAATTATTTATTAAGAATTATTCTAATTCAAATTTAAACTCAATCTACAATATTCTATTTTGTTGTATAAGATAATATTTAATTAAAAATAATATATTTGATGGGTGTCATTATCCGTAGCCACCCATAGATAAAATTTCTGATAACTTCTGCGATTCGAAAGAAACGAACCATAACCAACCGGAGGTTGAAACCGCTAAATTATAAAACCGAATTTTATGTTTATAAACCGACCTTATTTTTATCCGAAAAGCTTACAAAACCGAAGGACGCCTATATAAAGCAGGTAATCCTCAAGAGGCCAAAACTCTCACTCTCCTAAAATTACTATCTCCAAATAAATACATCTTTCACTTTTTATTATTCAAAAAGCCGCCATGGATTTGAGCTTGGCGTCGGATACCTTTTTGATTTGGGCCCACGCTTTTCGACTATCTTATCTTACTTTTCATTTATCTGGTCTTGAGTTAAAGATTTCGAAAGAAGAAAAATTATTTCCATCCAACTCCGAACCAGATCCATAACAATATTAAAATAAATATATATGTTTTTATAAAAAAAATAAATATAACCTGATGTGATCAATACATATATATATATGATATATATATTATTAGAAAATAATAATATATTATTTGTTGTATAATATATTAATATAACACTGTTTAGAGCTTTTCTAATATATACAAATTTGCTTAAAAGGTGATCAATTTTGATAATAAATAAAAGTTTCTAATTTTGCTTAAAAGGTGATCAATGCAACCATTATCGAAAAGTGAGCATTTTTTTTTTTACTGTTTGAATTATTAATTTGAAATTCTTAAACTATAACCAAATTAAATATACCGTTTAAATAAATAATTAAACTAAAATTGAATCACATATAAGTCAAGCTAATATTTATGGTCCGTTTTAATTTAGGCGGTTTAAAAATTTTTTGTTCACCCTTAGTAAATAGTAACGCATGCATAGGACTTCATGCTCAGCAAGCATGGATTGGGCCCAAGGCAGAATTGGATTCATTCCCAATATAGGCCCAGTCCAAAATGAAATAAATATCTTATTTTATATTACATAAAATATTTATATTTTATGTTATAGAAGTTTTACTTATTACCGTACTATTTTTTTTATCGTGTAATTGTTTTATTTTTAGCTTGCCATTTTCATTAACATAATTAGTTTAGTTTAGTTTTTTTTTTTAATTTGATGGGGGTTCTTTGACACAATATATGGTTTAATTATTTTAATAACTGTTCCAATTTAATAGATAAGAAATAGATAAATGTTATCTGGATATATATGTTATCGATTTATTTAATTATTTTAGTAAATTATTTTATTGGGTTTTAATCTGGATTGCATCTTGATTACACATTTTATGCTAAGCCAAATAATATAAATGTATCAATTTTGAGCAATATTTATTAAAATCTAATATTTTGGCTCATAATACTTTTACAGAAAAGCAAAAATTTTTTTACATTTTTTCAGACAGATCACATTGCGAAAAGAGAAGAATTTTAGGTTGAAAATGCTAATTCCCTATAAAGCATCCAAGTAGCCATGGTGGGCAACGATATTTTCTGGATTTCCTTATAAATACCCTATTTCAAAAAATGTTAACGATTTAATCCATTTACTCACACTCGAGCAAGAATCCTCAAGAGAAAAAAATAAAGGCAAGAATAATTTATATTATATTTCATTGTAACAGAATAAAATAAAATAAAAATAAAATTAATAGATTTTTTGGTAAATCCGTGGTTTTTCTCCCCTCGCCAAAAAGGGGTTTTCACGTAAACAAACGCGTTCTAATCGTCCCCGTATTTCTTTTTCTTTCTTTGATCTAGCTTTCGTTTTGGAATTCTTCTAATAAGAAGGGGACACACTTAAAGAAGCAACCCAACATATTTATTACTTTTAATTGGGTGCATTAATTACACATTTTATGCTAATTACATAATGTATTTGTATCAATATTGATCCAATATTTATTAAAATCTAATATTTTGAATTACATTACTTTTACATTTTTTTCGACAGATCACATTGCAAAAGAGAAGAATTTTAGGTTGAAAATGCTAATTCTAAAGTCCAAGGCCAGGCAACATATTTTCTGGATTTCCTTAAAAAATAATCTAAAAATGTTAACTATTAAAAAAAGAGCCTAGTAGTTAAAATAACACTTTATAAAATAAAAGAATAATTTATATTATATTTTATTGTTAAAATAAAATAAAATAAGAATATAATTAAGAGAAACCCAAAAAAAGAATGGACAAATAGAGAATCCAAAAGAAGGTTCTACTAATCCATTTTTCCTAACAACATGGCCTTAAAGAAACAACCCTGTTCTTTCAGTGGCCCAAATTAGTCTCATATCTATTTCAAGTAGATTGATTTACATTTTAACTTATAACCTGTAACCCCATTCTCCATATGTTTGACCCAAAATTGTCTATCATAATCTAAAGATGGTTACAAAAACGGAAAAAACGATCAAAGATGGATATCCAAGAGATCTTTTATTTAAGTGATTGGCCATTACTCTAGAGTACTCCAGTAATTTTCAGATAGATATCCTTCCGCGAGACATACCTCTAAATCACCTATCTACTGGGCACACTTCTAAATTACCCATTTGCCGGGCATATCTCTAGTCTGCCGCTCCGCGGCACACATTTAAGTCGTCCATCAATTTGGCGTGCCTAAACACTCGATTTACCGATATACGTATTTACACATCCTCTAAGATCTTCTATACTATTAAAAAGATTTATAATTTAAACGTTGGAGGATGTATGGTGGGAGTAAATTTTTACCGTCCCTCTAACATCTTATTTTTAAGCAGATTACAGAGGCTCAACTTCGGTACTATGAAACCAAATTCACATCGAGACACTCCAACATGAAGATCCAATTCGTTACCTCATAATCCGTAGGATAATCCAAATTCGTAAAACATAACAAAAATAATTACTCTTAAAAAAATAATATAAAAATATAATTTAAAATTATTATTTTATTAGTCACTTAAAATAGATAAAATTAAATCAAAAATTAATTTTTTTAATATTTAATACATGATAATAGTAAATAAAATAATTAAAAAATTAATATAAAATATTTTTTTAATTATCACCTAAAAAAATAATATTCAAATATAAAATTTTTAAATAGACCTGATTAAAATTACATTATTAAATCTTTTTGGTATTATTGATTTAAAATTTTATAAAATTTAGTTAAATATTATGGATGAATATGATCAAAATTATCTGATTAATTTTTAGATATGATATAATCACAGATAAAAATAATTGATTTGAGCCGACTTAACCCAAATTATAAAGTAAATGAATAATTTAGAGTTGAAAAATGCAAATCTGCAACCTAAAGATAATAATATCTTCCACGGATCTTCATACTAAATCACCAAAAAATGTCACCTACTTCATAAATTATCTGTTTTTTTTATTTGTGGACAATCTGCCATCTACATATTAAACATTGTATTTTTTTTTTTTTGGGTTAAATTTTATACGAAAATACCAAATTATTAGGTAATCCTAATGTACTTTCACATCCCAAATTTGCATAATTTTTATTTTCCTAAATACTTACTGTATGTTTGATTATTAAAATAAAATAAGATAGAAATAGAATAATTATTCCTAAAGAATAAAATAAGAAAGAAATAGAGTTAAAAATTATTATTTTTAAGTTAGGAATTAGTATTTTAATATTTAATTTATATAATAATACGATAAATAATGTAAAAATTTATCGTAATGACTTTTTTATCCTTATTTAATAAAAAAGATATTATTTTTTCTTATATATATATATATATACACACACGTGTATATATACATATTTCTTATATATATTATACAATATATATATTATTTTAAATTATTATTTAGTATAATATATATTTTTATCATAAAAATTATATATTTAATAAAATATATATAATTAAATATATATTATGCATATATATATATATATTAAATATTTATTAATTATTTATTATAATATTAAGTATTATTAAATATTATATTTGATGTAATATTTGATATAATATTATTTATTATTATATAATATGCAATATTATATATTAAATATTTATTAAATATTATACATATATAATTACGGGTATATATATATTAAATATTTATTAATTATTTGATATAATATTACGTACTATTAAATATTATATTTGAGATAAATATATATATATATGGGTATTTTTGGAATATAAAAAAATTAATGCGAGAATAGTTGGTCCCAATTACCCGAGAATAATTAATAGCAATAGGGAGGTGATAATAGTTATTTTTTAAAATTTAAAAATAATTATTTTTAAAAATATTAATTTATTGTTAAAATGTAATTAAATAGTTAGATAAATATTTTTATAAAAAATAAAATAAAAATAAAAATTTTATTCTGACTAACCAAACGTGGGGTTAAGAGAAAGGAGATTGCACTGTGGAATCGTGGAAATGGTTATGAAAATGAAGAAGATGAGATGTTTTGCAAGAATAAAATAAACATTAATAAATGATAGAAATTCGCATGCCCTTAAAACCTAAAAGCCAAACTCAATTGATTATTATGAGAGACTCTGTTCTTTTAAATTTCTGAATATCAATAGCTATTTGCACACGTAATTTGTAGTTACAATGAGAGTTATTGTCCACTTGTCAAGCTTAAGTCCCAGGCCTATGATAATCATCCACTTGTACTTACTTTATTGGTCTTAATTATATTAATAAAAAGCATAATAATCACTCCATCTTCTACCTTACTAAAATTGGGTTATCAATTTGATTTAAATTAAATAATATAAAATTTTATAAGATTTAATCAATAAATTAAAATATTATAGATATACACAGTTCTAAAATATTATAGACATATACGGTCATGAGTAGAGGTTTTTCAGTTTGGCCCGGCCCTACTTGATTTGGATTTTTTATAAATATGTTTTTTATTTTAAATGAATAATAAGTTTAAAAAATTATTTTAATATATTATATTTTTGTACAATTAATAACTTTGTATACAAAACATCTTTATTAAAATATACACTTGGTTAATAGTTTATATTAAATATTATAATTTTTAATATATTTTTAAATGTTATTATAATATTATTATTAATTTTAAATGAATATATTAAAAATAAAAAAAAATATTTATGAACTAATTTAAATCGACCTAGTTTGCTTAGAGACAAACATGGTTAAGGTTTTTGGATAGAATAGTTAGATTTTATTTAATTTTATCTGACTTATTAGTTATAAATTTTTATTTAAATTTAATTTATATTTTATTAAAATTTAATTTTAATTAGATTCAATGCACCCTATTTAAAAATATAATTATTTTTTTAGAGTTATAAAAGAAGTATATTAAAATTTTGTGGTCAAAATTTATCAATCATATATTTCTCTTTTATTTCTTCTTTTGCATTCTTAATTGTTTTTCCCGATAATTCCCGGTTTCAGTGAATTCTTGCATTTTAATAAATTTCAAAAAGAAATGTTGGAGTTAAAAATGGAAAACCTCATTTTCATGTTAACCCAAATGAAAAGATGAAACCTCCTGTCTGATGACTTAAAATCAAATGGCATCATGAAAATATTTTTAATTATGTAGTGCCTTATCTATCAAAAAATATATATAAATAAATAGATAAATATATATAAATAAAATATTTCTGGTAGTGGGGCCCCTAACAGGGATAGGAGACTTGGGGGAGGAATATGAGAAAAGGAGGCAAAAAGGAGGGTGAGAGAAAATGGAAAAAAAAAGGTGGAGAAGAAGGAAGGTAGAAAGAGGACAACTTTGTGGACATTTTTCTTACTTTTTTGTTTATTAGTGTGGATTTTTTGCAGACTGAAAAAGAGAGCTGCTCTGGCCTTTTTAGAACCGATTCAAGCTTATCTATGAAAACCCAACAGTCACTTTCCATCTTCAATATCCCACCTGCCATTAGATGATCTCCGTTAGCCAGCCAAAGAAAAGGGGGAAGAGCAAAAATGATTAAAAAAAAAAAGCTTTCTTCTGTTTATGAAATGAAGAATCGCAGATGAAAAAATGGGAATTGAATAAAAGCTCGAAGCTGATACAAGTGAACCACCCACCGCCCACCATAGGAGAGGGAATGATGAATATGAGGTTCATAAGATGTTACCTCTAAAACTTTCTTTGAATTTATCAGGTCTCCATGAATCTGAGCACTCTGCACTGATATTTAGAAGAAGCCTCAAATCCACTGTCAAGTTCAGTTGTGGAAACAAATGGGTTTCTGCAAATTCACTTCATAGATATTTAAGCGTCATGTTAATGTATTAATTCTTTCACGTATAGAGAATTCACTTGAAGTTCAGCATTTAGATTCACAAAAATGATTGTGTTGTCCAAGAACACGCTTTTCATCCATTTATTGGTCCCAAGGTTGTGTGTGTATATATACAGGAAGTACTTAAACCGAAATCTATTCATATTATTACAAGCAAAGAGCTGTTCTTTGAGCTCAATATCCCAAAACCGATATGAATTCTGGAAATCTTCCGGCTTCTCTCGAGCTCAACTGTTGTGCACATTGATTCGATACATCTAAACACCATTATAAGGGCGTAGCAAGGCAGCAGACAAGCGAGGCAGCCTTAAGCAGGAATTCTCAAAGGGAAACAATTGAGCTCTTTCATAATGCAGTCTCCTGAAATGACAAGGACCTAGACAGTGCTGCAGGGTTGGCTTGCAACGCCTGAGATTTTCCAGCAGTAGAATTCTTCTCATCTCCCTTCGACTGGAAGGACCTAAAAAGACCCCCAGAATTCACGATATCACACTTCTCATTCTTTATCCCGAGGGTAGCCCATATCGAGCTTTTTGCAGCTTCATCTGGATCATCGATTCTCAAAGTCTTCGGAACTAAAACCCTTCTTTCTGATCTTTCTTCTCCTGCTGCTGCTTCTCTTTCGGAGTTGGAGGGTTTAAGCATATTTTCATCCCTCAAGTGTTTCCTTAAGGACGGAAAAGTAGCAGTGAAACTTGTAGAAGAGTGATCAGGAGAAGCAGATGGTGGTGTTAGCCACGGCACATTCCAAGATCCTGGTACAGCACAACCCCAATATGGTGGTGTTGGGTAGAACGACATGGAAAAGCCTGAAGGGAGTAAAAGAGATGGGGAAACTGCAGAGCTCCACTGAACAGGGTTCCATGGATAAGGAGGCCAAGGAGGCGGCAAGCAAGGCACTTGAGGAGGGAAACCTGGAAAGTTCTTAGTGGTCACCTCCTGCATTCCACCATTGCTTCCCTTCTCTATCAAACTTGAGGAAGATTTAGAGGTGCCGCTTGAGTGATCAACCCCATTTTGTGGCTTAATAAAGCCATTTGAGATGCAATTTGGTGATCGGTCTACGAGATTTAATTCTGAAGCCACAGATGATTCACAAAGAGGCACATCAGAGCCGAACATAAGGACAGTGCCATTGGCACTTAAAGTTGGACGGATAATCCCATTAGCTGCAGCATCAGGCCGTGGGGTTTGGAGAACTTCCGGAATCATTACATAGCGATGTTGCGAAGCAGAAGAGGTTTTGTTCTTGCGGCGGCCTGCACCCACGGGGACATTCCTCATGGTCCCTCCGGCAGTCCAGTATCTTTGACAGTTCTTGCAAAAATGGCGGGGCTGGTTAACGTTGTAGTTGTTGAAGTAGCAAAACTTGGTCTCCATGCTATTACAACGGGGGCAAGGAAGTATTTTATCCGGTTTCTTCAAGGGCTTTTCTTGTGAGGTACTTGTCTCGCCCTGCTCTTCCTTCTCAGAGTTCTTAGTTTCTTCGACAGCAAAGCTAGTTCTAGGGGTATCACTCATAGCTGATGATGTAGCGGGATCTTTGAACTCTTCTAATGTTGTGTGTGAAGATCTGGCCTCTTGTTCGCTACTCACTAGTCCTTCTGCTGGAGCATCCTGAACAGGAAGCAATTTCCATTCGGAATCATAGATAAAAGAAGCAATCAAAGACAGCCTTTGAATAAAATAAAGCTAGATCTTGAACAAAGCATGAGATCACCGAGAGCAACAGAGCTCTTTTGAGACATCACCTTAAGAGTAGACATAAGAACGGTCTTTGAAGAGTAGGCATAAGAAATTTCCATTGCAATCACAGAGATAAGAAGCAATCAAAAACAGCCTTTGGATAAAGTAGAGTTAGATCTTGAACGAAGCATGATACAACACCTGAAGAGTAGTCAGAGAATTTGACATTGAAGACAAATAAACAACACTCCACCATCCTACAATGGCTATGATAACTTGAAAACCTTAAGTTTGCAAGGTACGAAGCATTAAATGAAGATTGGTCGGAAATCATTTCCAGAACTCCATAGATTGCACTGAGATAAGGCAGCGGAAAAACTTTCAAATCTCTATCACTCAACCCCGAATAAAGGGGGGAGGGGGAGCACAAATAGCTTCTTAGTGAAGCAGTCATAGAATCGATGGGTCGATCAAGATAGCCAAAAATCTAAAAGTACAAGAGTAGTACGCAGAGCAATATAGCGGCCAGCCAGTTCGGTAATAGGCTAAATAATGAAACTGAAATCATATAATATTTGTAGTGGGCAGAACGACTTGTTTGTAATCAATTTCAAAACAATCGTTCGAATCAATATAGACTTTCAATCGAGCTTCAGCCTTCAGATCAATTCAAGAGGCCGCTTCACAAAGCTCCAAAACCAAATCGTAATTTTTCTTCGGCATACAAAGTTAAGAGAATTCCAGTTTAGCTTTAAGAAGCATAGTCACTGGTAGTTTCATTCAACTCTAAAATAGAAGAGGCTAAATCCCAGTAAAAACTCTCAAAGTCAAACCCTCTTACCACTAAAGACCCTCGATCATCATCCAAACACACCAAAAACGCATACTTTCATTAAACTAAATCAACCCACTAGTTAGTAATCACGAAAATCAATGAAATGGGTAGTTCTCCGAATCCGAATCAATCGATTATACTATCGAGAGATCAAAGCCACACCTTATTGTCTTTGTTCTTTTCCTGCGAAGAATTGCTCGACGGGAGGATTTTCTGATCATAGCTATGCTCAAAATCAACAACAGCAGCTCCATCGTTCGAAGGCAACGGAATCGTCTTCCCGAATAGCTTAATTGCCGGGTCTTTAACTTCTGACATTTTTATCACCTTCAACAAAATCACTGTTAAACCCTCTTATCCTTTCTATCTGTGTTCTTCAGAACCTGTTTGCTGACAGGAGGCTTTTTCTGTCGCCCTTTTCCCTCTGCGCCGTCTTCAGAGGGGAGATTGTGGTGGCGGTAGGTACGGTTTGGGTGGGGGTGGGGGGAATTCTATAGGTTAAACAAGGAGGGTGTTTGCTTTCCAAGTCATCAAAGGGAGGGGAGGATTGTGAGCCACAAGTTCATGTGGCCTCAAAGATCTTCAGAGCTTAATTCTAATTCCAAACTTTATCTTACCTTTTTACTTTTAATCCATGTCAGCATTTTCCTTCCCTCCCCATTCTCTTGGCTTTACTTTGTCTTTCTCTTCTAACTTGATCGCTGTGCCGTACAATACTCATCACTTAAAAAATAATATTATTAAAAACCTAAAAATAACCCACTTATAATTCAATTTTCAAAATTAGTATTTAACATAAAATTCACACACACCTTTTTTTTTTTTCTTTTGATAGTTATTAATCCTACGAATGAAAAGATTTAAAAAAGTCATTTTTATTATATATTGTGTTCTATCAAGACTTGCTCAAATTAGACTATCGATTGATTGAATATAATTAATTAATAATTTAATAACTTTGGTTTAGTTATATTAGTATCATACATAAATATGTTAAAAAAATATACCTAATTTATTTTTTAAAATAGAACATAATCATAGATAAAAATAATTAAAACAATTTGGATCATATTGTTTTTTATAAATGTATTTTTTATTTTAAATAACTAACATGTTTTAAAAAATATTTTAATAGAATATATTTTAATAAAATAATTTCTTATATAAAGAGCTTTTATATAAATACATTTTAGATAATAATATATAAAATATTTTATATTTTAAAGTATTTTTTATAAACAAAAATTTTTAGTAAAAATACTTAAAAATTACACAAAAAACATATTCATAACACACGGTTATTATTTTAGGCTTAGATAATCAGGCTATATCTAACCTAATTTAACTTAGCAGTTATAAATTTTTATTTATATTCAATATTTTATCCGATCCAAATATAATTTATTGACTAAAAGATTTTTATCCGTCCTTCCATCCCTTTTTCATGGGATTAAGAAGCAATTATAACTAACATAAAAATATAATTATAACTCTAACCTTTGATAAAAAACTTGAAAAAATTATTATTCAACCAGAAATAAATAAACTCTAATGTTGTTAGTATATTTATATATTTTTATATAAGTTTTTCTGCACGAGACATTTTATAATGTGTATATTTTCATATCATACAAAATTTTATTTTTATATTTAAAAAATTATTATTACTAAAATTCGTTACCTTCATATCATCAAATTTTCCTTAAATATGTCCTCGTAGAGACACAACAAAAACTGTAGATTACAAAGCCGACAACTCAGCCAAATCGGTCCCATGAACTAGCTGTTCATGCATTTGGTCGTGCTTTTGATGCTTTTTAATATTAAAAAAAAACTGAAAAGGTAAATTGTTTTATCTATTTTTAGACATTTTTTATAATATAATATTTTATTTATTTAAATATATTAACTGAGTTTATATAAAAGTAAAAAATAGATAGATAAATATAAAAATATATAAAATTAATTAAAAATATATTTATATTATTTTCCATGTAAAAAACATTCAATTACTCGCGTAATTGAAGGGAAAAAAATTGAAGAAAATACTGCAAAAATATAATTTAAAAAAATCCAACAATGATCCTGCCAAAGTGTGACATGGACAATGCGTGGCAAGACCATGTGGCGTGTGGGACGCCTACACAGATGACAGCGGAGCATGAGTTAACACGTACGTACAGGTGCTACGCTGGCAGGAAAAATAATATATATATATTTTTAAAAAATCTAATTATATAAAATTTACAAAAACGGAAGAATTATTTTTACATATCAATAATAAATTCTTAACATGAGAATTTAATCAAAACTTTTTACGCAGCGTAAAATTAATAATAATAAAATTTAAAAACAAAAACTATAATGAATTTAATAGATAAATATTTTTGAACGTTGTAGATAACATTTTAACGACGCAGTAGCAAAACGACAACCTTTAAGTTTCCTCAAATAATATAATATGATGATTAATGATGAAAAGACAGAGTTTAAATGCAATAAAATAATATAATAATTTATAAATTTATTTTATATAATTAAGTTTTTATGAAAATAAATTGATATTTTCAAAATTATATTATTTAATTAATGGTAAACTGATTTGTCAGTGGGCGCTCCTGCAAAAAGTGGTGCGGAAAGAGTTCTTCTGACTGGCATCCCCGCCGTTGAACGTCCAACTCGTACTCATCCTCCACGTGTCGTCTAATATATAATGCGAGGAGTAATATTAACATTTCATTTCATTATTAAAGTAAAAATAGATAATTATTTTAAATAAATAAAATTAAATAATAATATATTTAAGTATTATTATTTTATTAATTAATAATTTTTTTATATTTATCTAAAAATACTTTTAAAATATATAAGAATATTTTATAATATTTATATAAATTATTCTTAGACGACCATCACTAGGCTATAATAAAATTGATAAAACTAAAAAATTTGTATAATTTAAAAAAATAAATAAGAAAAAAAGGCAATAAACAGACAACAATTTAAAAAGTAATTTTAAAATCAAGTTGCAAGCAAAAGTGACTAGTTTAGCTCAAATTATAAAACTTTTTATGTGAATATATTTTTTATTTTTAAAAAATATCAAATTTTTAGAAAATAAAATAAAATAAATATTTAAAAGATTTTTTTTTTTGAAGATCATTCCAAATCAATCTAAATAACTGTCTATAAAAAAAATATATAGATATAATTATAATTTTTTATCTAAATGATTAGATTGTATCTGACTCAATTCGACTTAGTAGTTAGAGTTTTTTATACAAATTTGATTCGTATCCAATCTGAACATAATTTTGATCATATCTAAGGACATTACAATATGGAGTAAGGATAAATAAAATAATTTATTTTAAAATAATTATTATTTGATAACTATAAATAAAAAAATAAAAACATGTTTATTTTTTATTTTTTACTAACAAAATAACAATTTTAATAAAAATTATTATTTATATTAAAAACATAACTAAACAGCAAATTAATAATTTTATTAAAAATAAAATATCTATTTAATCTTATCAAATATAGTATAAGTGATTAATTTATAACATTTTTAAACATCCCAATTAAAATCATACATAATATTTTTATATATATATTTTTATATAGATTTACCGTTATAAATAAAATAATTAAATCAATCAAATACCACGTCAAATTTAAAATTCTAGAAATGATCACTTACCATTTCCATTTTGTGAGTAAGCATTATTATCAACGAGAAGCTTTGTCTTCTAGTGGTGGCTGATCTTAGCGGGAATCTGACCGGCATGTATGTAGGTCGCAACTGCCACGTGTCCTGCCACTTTTAAAATCTTGGTATTTAATTAACTTACATTTATTTTGCATTTATAGAACTTTGCCTCAAATCCCCATTTAATGACCACTCCGGCTGTTAGATATGATGCGATAAGGTTTAAAATATTAATATTATTTTACATTTTCTAAAAATTTAAAAACCACTAAAATAATAATATCGTTTTTATCCATATTGAATTGAAAAAAATCAAAATAAAGTTCATAAAAATATTTGTCAAAATTATTTTCTTTTTCAATGTATGAATATACACTGATATTTGGATCACAATTTTTTTTTAAAAAAAGAGGAGTTTTATATAATATAATAATAAACTTAGAAATATTTAACCCATTTTAAAATCTACAAATGCATTGTAAAAAGAGGGGCGGCACATCTTTCTGAGTAAATTGGGTTAGGATATATCTAATTAAAAATAGATGTATTTAACCTATTAAAATTATAAGTTTTGCATAATTATAAAACTTAGGATCCCTCTAATTTGACTTTTGGCACCCATTGGGAGCACTAACCGTTACTTTTTGTGATCGTATTATTATAGGTACAGGTATTCCGTGGGATGTAAAGGTGAAGTATGTTAGTAAGGTGTCCAGGTATTCTTTAGTCGCTTATTTTTTTTTATTATGTGCTTACTCGATTTTTGAGAGTTATTTGAGAATAATCAGGTGTTCTTAGCTGTATGATAATTGTCACATAGCAATTAGGTGGGAGATAATCAAGTGCAATGTAAAATCTCACATTCATTCTTTCGTTAGACTCACTGTTATAACTATAATTTATTTTATCTAGAATAACCAAATACCTGCATTTTTGACTTGTCATTATACTTTAACAATAACAAGACTACTCGTATTATCAAAAATTTTTCATTTGAGAAACGAATAATCTACGACATTAACGCGTTAATTAATGAATGCATGATTTGGTCCCCTTGTGCTCGTGGATATTGCCCACCATTTTGTTGTCGGTTGGGAGACGTCTTCTACAAGGCTATTTTTGTCAATCTGATTTTTGAGTCAGGTTATATCTTTAGTCATATGTCAACCTATGATACATACAGATAAAAAGACATCTTTTAATTATTTTTATGATATTTTTAATGATATAATATTTTATCTATTATACTAATATATTTAAAAAATAAATAAATAGATAGATATATAAATAGTAAAGATGTACTAAATATGACTAAAAATTTATTTATTATTTTGTGGCATTTACAGGTTCCCTAGCATCTCAGACAAAAACACAACCAAAATTTGCCTGTAACTGTCCTGTTATAAATGCCAAAACAGTACGGGAATATAATTATAGAATAAAAGGCAGATGCTCATGTGGTATCAAATTTGATGCCCACTAACAATAAAATAAAATAAATCTTACTAGAAAAGAGGGAGGTGGGGGAAGGGAACACAATTTCACAGCCATCGTGCAGGGGTGGGTTATGGGTAGAGGGGGGTTAACACACAGAAATTGGCGAAAGTTCTTATGCATGTGTGGTCCAATGGATGAAGTATTATCAACACCCAATTAATAAGAGACACACTACTTGTCAAAAGTAGTCCCGCAATGAAGTTACTAGTTCAAGTTTTGAAAAAGGACATGACAGTGTAAAAAGCTATCTTTAATGAAGGGAATTGGAGAAAAAGTCGAATCACTTTATATTTATTATTTATGATTTTATCTTATATTATATAAAAGGCTGCGTCCATGACTTGAGCTCATTATTATTGGGCTACATTATGTATTGCCGAGCATGTGGTTGTAAGATATGAATTTCAAATCATATTTTTAATGATGATTAATTAAATTAAGTTGATAAAAAAATCAAAATCAATCGAGATTTTAGATCAAATGAATTTTATGACAGAAATAAATTAGATTAAATAATACACAACCAGTGTCTAACCAACATATATAATATATAAATATAACGACGACAATTTAGTTTGATTTCTATTTCGTCTAGTAGTATGTTTGAGTTATAATTTTTGATTACTCCGACTTATTATAAATACTTTTCCTTACTATATTTTGAAGTCTGAACCCTACACACCACTATAACAAATAAAATGTCAGGTGTCATTGGAATGTTATCCACCGAAAATACTCCGACGCTCAAGTTAATAATAAGCCTTCAAATTACAAGAAGGTAATTGGAAATGAGAGCTGAGATATAGAAGAAGATTGAGGTAGAAAGGAGTGTTCGCCTTTAGAAGTAAGAGACGTTTCTACGGCTCGTTGAGAGCATAGTTTTTCGACTCAATGTTTACAGGAAACAAGCGGGAAGCTAAGTCCTGTAAGTGTGAAAGCTTTGAAGAACAGAGTTCGGGAAGTGAGTGAAATCTCTAGAATCTGAAGGTTTGGTGTGGAATTATTGCAGTAAGCGATTGTGTGATTAGGAGCGAGCATTAATATACTCAGGGATTCTCTGTCGTAATTTTTTGTATTTTCTTTTTTCCCCCCCTCAGAATGGAGACTTTATGGGGTTATATAGATAGTGGGCAGGGCGACCTCCCTTGGCCAAGAAGGTGCAATCCTTACATCGTGTTGGGCGACTTTCCTTAAGTAGGAAGGTTTGACCGGTGCATTCTCACAGATCATTTTCTTTCTAAGTGGGTAAAGGTTCCCAAATTATTCACCTTCTTTCAGCTGCTTATTATCAAAAGTAGAGTCCATTGAGGTAGAAAGAGAGAATCGCGCCTTCCTCATGGGAAGGACGTCGAATCGGTTGATACCCTCTTTAGTGGAGATCGGCTTCAAGGAAGGCGCGAAATTAGAGAACAGACCGTTGTTTGTCTTGTCAGTAAAAACGTCACTAAACCAAAGCCTCGCCCATATAAGGTTTTTACCTTTTCTCAATCTTCAAGAGATGCCTTGGCCAACAAGAGATGTTGATCGTTTTGAGAACGTGTTGCCGCTTAGTCGGCCCTCTCACACCATCAACGCTAAGCGTTGATTGTCGAAACGCACATGTACTTTCTTAAATTTTCGGGGTTTTTTTATCGGGGCATGCTCTCAGTATGGGCTTACCCATCACTAACCTCCCATGCCGATGGTCTGGATTTTGACATTCAACATGTTTATGATAAAATGTATTTATCTTTTCCAACGGCAACGGAGTCGTTGACCGTCTGAAAAGAGGGAGGTGGGGGAAGGGAACACAATTTCACAGCCATTGTGCAGGGGTGGGTTATGGGCAGAGGGGTTAACACACAGAAATTGGCGAAAGTTCTTATGCATGTGTGGTCCACTGGATGAAGTATTATCAACACCCAATTAATAAGAGACACACTAATTGTCAAAAGTAGTCCCGCAATGAAGTTACTAGTTCAAGTTTTGAAAAAGGACATGACAGTGTAAAAAGCTATCTTTAATGAAGGGAATTGGAGGAAAAGTTGAATCATTTCATATTTATTATATATGATTTTATCTTATATTATATAAAAAGCTGTGTCCATGACTTGAGCTCATTTTTTATTGGGCTACATTATGTATTGCCGGACATGTGGTTGCAAGATATGAATTCCAAATCATATTTTTAATGATGATTAATTAAATTAAGTTAATAAAAAAATCGAAATCAATTGAGGTTTTAGATCAAATTAATTTTCTGATTGAAATAAATTAGATTAAATAATAAATAATTGGTGACTAACCAATTATATATATATATATAAAGACGACAATTGAGTTTGATTTCGATTTTCTAGTAGCATGGTTAAGTTATAATTTTTGATTACTCCAATTTATTATAAATACTTTTCCTTACTATATTTTGAAGTCTTATATTTTCAATATTCAAAACCACTTTTTGAACGTCACATTTTGAAAATTGTGATTTAACTTATAATTTTAGAATCGCTTATTGGTAATTGATTTTTTATATTCATATCTGGATATAATTTAAATTTTGGTTAATATAATTGATGGGTAGACCCATAACTGGCAGGCCCAATAAGAAAGCGGCCCAAAATCCAGAAAGACCCAACGTGCGTTAGACGGTCAACGCGTTAGCATTGATCGCTCGGCGCGCAACAAACGGCCAACAGTGCTCCTTCAAAACGAGTCAACGCTCATTGACCTAAGATCAGAAGAGCAAGCAGGCCGTGAGAGACAGTGGAACCTAATACGGGCAAAGCCCAATTTGACAGACGATCTCGTATACGAAAAGTAACGTTCCTTTCCATGATTACACGTTTTCCTAAAAGCTGATCTTCTCCAAAAAGGTAACAACGGATTCAGCGCCAACGATAGAGTCTAAACGGTCACAAGAGCATGAAAGGAAAGCAGATAATTTGGGTATCCATTGCACTGTTCAGAAGGAAAAGAATCCATCAAATCACGCCAGTCACGCCCACCAACTCGGATAAGGCCGCCATTGCCAGGCCAAGGATCACGCCGCCCTGACCAAGGAAGGTAGCTCTCCCACCATCTATATAAGCTCAGAATCTCCACTCTGAAAGACACGCTCTTCAATATGCTCTCTAACTCACTTTCAAGAAAACAGACGCTTTCTTCTAAGAAAGCATGCTTTCTAAGACAAAAGAGACTTTCTGATACAGTCTAAGCTGCGAACGCTTACAATGCTAGAGAAAAGCCCTCTCCTTCTTTCTCCGAAAAGCATTCACCTTCCAATCCCAGTCTAAACCTCTTGATTGCAGAGTCTCCTCCGGCTCTCTGAGAACCGTCCCCCAAAGCTTTCATACTTTCAGGACACAACTTCCACTCGTTCTCAGTGAACGAGCTGGGACTCACCCTCTCAATGGGCCACAGGATCACCTCTGCTTTTATAGGCCAATACTCTTGACAAACTCATTCTCTCTTTCTCTCTTACTTACAGTTTCACCTTCCACAGTTTGAAAGCTTTTTACTGACTTGAGCGTCGGAGTATTTTCGGTGGGACAACCGAAAAGATATGGAACCGCGTCTTCAAAGACGACGAACGCACCGCCAACATCGATAGATCTCCATTCACGGCGGAGATCTTGAACGATCTTACGCTGGCGAAGTTCAAGATGCCAGCCATTGACTCTTACGATGGGAGTGCGGATCCGGTCAACCATCTTGTCCACTTCCGCACCCATCTGGGTCTACAGGGGCTGGATGACGCAGCCATGTGTCGCTGCTTCTCCCTCACACTAAAAGGGGACGCACGCATTTGGTACCATCATCTCTCTCCAAACTTGATCCGAAGCTTCCAGGAGCTTGTGGATCTTTTCTTATCTCAGTACGCCTCTAGCCGCAGGGAGGAAAAACAGCCGTGGCATCTGTCGCATGTCAAGTAGAAACACGGAGAGAACTCACGGAGGTTTCTAGATCGCTTTATGGCAGAAGCTAGGTGGATCCCAACTCACGGAGGAAATAAAACTGGACAGTTTCATTTCAACACTGGCGTACGGGGAGTCTTTAGGCACCTGGCGCATAAGAATCCGCAAACCTTTCAGAAAGTGGAGGCCATCACCAGGGCCTATATTGCGGCTGAGGAGGCCAACAAGGCGAAATGTCCAGATCGACCTGAATAGCCTCTCTCTTTCCCGCCTGAAGGAAAGAGGAAGCACAACGATGGTGATTACTCCCACCAAAAACGCCACAGAGCTGGACCACTGGAGCGCAAGAACCATGAACCCATCAGCTTGACACCCTTAACTAATACACACTCAAACGTCCTCATGCAGATCCGTGGGGAGAAGTTCCTTAAGTGACCGAACCACTTAAGAAGACGGAGGGAGGAAATCCAGCCAAGTACTGTGATTTCTATTGATCTCCCGGGTACTCCATGGAGGACTGCAGGACTCTTCAGAGAGATATTGAAGAGCTAATTAGAAGGGGCCACCTCACCAGGTTCGTTAAAGGCCCCGATTAAAGCTCTGGCAATGCGGGTGGAAAAGGATCAGGAGCCTCACCGCCACGAAACCGGATAGCGGTAGGAGTGGTCAACATAATCACCACCCGACCAGTCAAAACTCTGACGGACAACAGGGACCAGCACGCAGGGAGGAAGAAGCAGTGCACTACTGACAACGTCATTAGTTTTAGTAACGATGACTTGGCACATGTAGTTTCCCCCCATACAGACCCCCTCGTTGTATCAGCACTCGTTTTCGATGGTAGCGCCAACTACTAGATGAAACATGTATTTATTGATAATGAAAGTTCGTGTGATTTGCTTTACCTCGATGCGTTTTTTAAATTTGGTTTGAAAAAGAGTCAACTAAAATCTGCAGAAGGCCCATTGTATGGCCTCGATAATGAACTAGTGCCCGTTCAATGAACGATCAGACTTGAAGTCACCCTAGGAACGTACCCAAGAACGACAAGTCGTACACTCACCTTCTTGGTAGCTGACTTGCCCTCTGTATATAACGCAATACTAAGCCGGCCATACCTAACAGCGTTCGGGGCCGTCACTTCAATACCACACCTTCGAATAAAATTTCCAACGCCATATGGTGTGGGTGACCAAGTCATTGGGCGGACATGTTATATGCCCCAAATCGCTCCTAATGAAAGTACCAAAACAATAGGAGAACTCGACCATCGAGATGAGGCAACCTTGCAGCAAGCGTAGTCTGGTGAGGCAACCGACTTAGTCCCACGAAGAATGCTGACATCTTCGCATGAACTCCCGTTGACATACTTGAGATTTCAGATCGGGTAATGGTCCACAAGTTGGGCTTCGACCTGAATCGGAAACTTGACAAGCAGAAATGAAGAAAACACTCAGTGGAAAAGCTGATCGCCATTCGAGAAGAAGTAAAGAAACTGTTGGAGATCGGATTCATAAAGGAGGTTCAATACCCTGATTGTCTCTCCAACGTTGTCTTGGTAAAAAAGAGTAATGGAAAGTGGAGAATGTGCATCGATTTCACTGACGTTAACAAAGCTTGCCCAAAAGACGACTTTCCTTTACCCAGAATCGACCTATTGGTGGACTCAACATCCGGACATGAGCTCTTGAGCTTTATGGACGCCTACTCAGGCTACAACCATATTTGGATGAATCCGGGAGACGAAGAGCATACCTCGTTCATAACAGACCAGGGGACCTATTGCTATAAAGTGATACCCTTTGGACTGAAGAACGCGGTAGCCACCTACCAGCGGATGGTGAACAAAATGTTCGGAAAACAGATCGACATGATATGGAAGTCTATGTAATTTAAAATGCTCATCAAGAGCAGAGTTATGTGCGACCATATCAACGATCTGGCGGAGTCCTTTGGGGTGCTCCGCGAACACCAAATGAAGCTGAATCCGACTAAGTATGTCTTTAGGGTGGCCTTCGAAAAATTCCTCGGTTTTATCGTCTCCCAACGAGGAATCAAAGCAAACCCAGAGAAGATCAAAGCCCTCGCGGACATGGCTCCCCCACGAAGCGTCAAAGATGTCCAGCGACTAACTGGATGATTGGCAGCCTTGTCTAGCTTCCTAGCGAAGTCTGGCGACATGTATTAGCCGTTCTTTAAGGCGCTGAGGGGAATGAAATCGAACGGTTTCCAATGGGCGGCGTTTGCATCGCCAAGTGCCCGATGAGCCGGAAGCACTGCGGCTAGCCCGCCCTTACTAACATCGTCCAAGGTCAGCGAAGAGCTGTACCTCTACTGGGCGCGTGTCAGGTATCCTCGGCTCCGTCCTATAAGCTAGGGTGGCACCGATGCCCAACGACGGGTCACTACGTGAGCAAAACGTTGACCCCCAGATGCGTTACTCCGACAAGACAAAAAGTTGGCCTTAGCTCTAATATTTTTCGTGCGAAAATTGATGCTCTACTTTTAGGCGCACCGCATCATAATTTTTACTGACCAGCCTTTAAAGAGTATACTTCAGAAACCCGACGTTTCTGGGCGGTTGGTAAAGTGGGCTATCGAGTTGGACAAGTTTGACATTGAATTCAGGCCCAGGCCAGCCATAAAGGCGTAGAAACTGGCAGACTTCATGGTTGAAACCACAACCCCGATCCTCAAAGAACAGCCCATAGGGAACGCAGAGTAGCGCCTGAGAGCTCCGAATGGATGCTCCATGTAGACGGGTCATCCACTGACACAGGCAGTGGGACAAGAGTGGTCCTCATGACTCCTGACGGGTTTGAGGTGAAATACTCTCTTAAACTCGGCTTCTCGGCAATCAACAATGTCATCGAATACGAAACCCTACTGGTCGGGTTAAGATCAGCAAAGGAGTGCTCGGCCAATAGACTGGCTGAATTTAGCGTCTCTGAGCTGATCGTCAACCAAATCAATGGGAACTTTGAAGCGAATAATCCGTACATGGCCAAATACTTGGCCAGAGCAAATGAGGCCGTCCGCAACTTCGACAGTCTGACCTTGGCCCCATGTTCCCAGAATTGAAAACTGGAAAGCCGATCAGCTGGCGAGAGCAGCAGTGTCAGAAAATCCAAAACAGTAATTGAGGAATATGAGGGAGATCTTGAACGCACCCAGTATAGAGGGACAGGAGGCGATGCAGGTCTCCGAGACTGAGAACTGGATGACACCCTACCTAAGATATCTAGTGGATGAAACATTGCCGGAGGAAGCAGAAGAAGCTAGGCGAATAAAGAGAACGACCGGTTGGTACGCAATAGTCGATAGGCGGTTGTATCGCTGTGGCTACTTGACCCCGTACCTTCGTTGCCTAACCCCAGAAGAGGCGGACTACGTCCTGAGTGAAGTGCACCTTGGGATTTGCGGATCACACGTAGGCGGCAAGAACTTAGCATTCAAAATCATGTGGTAGGGCTACTACTGGCCCTCGATGAAGAAGGATGCACTCAAGTTCTCAAAATGTGAAAGTCATGATTCACGCAACCTTCCTCTGACCATCCGTAGAATCGAAATCCCTTTAGCGCGCCGTGCCCTTCGCATAATGGGAACTTGACATCCTTCGCCCATTTCCTATTGCCACCGGGCAAAGAAAGTTCATAATAGCGGGTATCGACTATTTCACGAAGTGGGTCGAAGCCGTCCCACTGGCCAAGATCACCGAACACAATACACTCGAGTTCGCCCGCCAGAACATCACCAGCAGATTTGGCATTCCAGAGGTCATTGTGACTGATAAGCGAACCCAATTCTCGAAAAAAATGCTTCACCAAGTATTACATTAGCCTTGGGATTATGCTGGTCCACGCTTCGGTGGCGTACCCTCAGGCAAATGGATAGGTGAAAGTCACGAATCGAACGCTACTCCACGGGCTCAAGACCAAGCTGAAGGACGCAGGGGGCTCTTGGGTAGACGAGCTCGCCTCAATCCTTTGGTATTATCGAACAACTCTGAAGGAACCAACGGTGAGATGCCTTTCAGCCTCTGCTACGGGACTGAAGTGGTGCTCCCGATGAAAATCGGGCTTCCAAGTCTTAGGGTGGAATCCTTCGACCCATGGGTTAACTCCAAAAAGATCCGGGAACACCTAGACTTGCTAGAAGAAGCCCGCGAGACCGCTAGAATATGGGGACATAACCTACTAAAGATCAGTCGCCCACTACTACAATAAGAAGGTGAAAGTGAGGTAGTTCGATGTTGGAGACTTGGTCTTACGGAGCATCGAGGCCACGAGAAAGGTGGCCGGCCGAAACACGTTCCCCCCAATTGGGAAGGGCCTTTTCTAGTCTTCGCCGTCCTGCGAAACGGGGTATTCAAACTCTGAAACCAGGATGGGAAGTTGGTCCCATGGACGTGGAACACGGTCCACCTCAAACGCTACTACGAGTAGGGACCGAGGTATGTGTCTTGCTAACTGTATGTGACTTGCATTTGTATGCATGATTCGACTAAGTAAAATGAATGTTTCCTTAGCATGTTGTATGTGCATATATATGTATGTATGGTTTTCATTGCAGGTTCAAAACGACCTAGGCTGCCCCTAAGTCGGGAGGGCCTTCACCCCCTCGTCACTAAACCCTGATCATCCAGGTGGCCCATGAGTGGTCGTAGTTAAGCCCTGGTCATCTAGGCGACTTGTGAGCGGTCTTATTTAAACCCTGGTCATCCAGGCGGCAACCCGTGAGAGGTCGTACCTAAACCTTGGTCATCCAAGTGGCCCGTTAGCGGTCGAAAAAGATCTTAGGGGGCTAACAAAGCACGAGCGACGGCCTCCTTCATGAGGAGATAGCGTAATCAGCCAACAATTGTCGACTGGAGCAAGACGCTCCTCCAAAGCAGGCTGCCCAAGCCTTCACCTGGGTAGCACCGCCAAGCTTTACTCATGGGCAAACTCTAAGCCAGCTTAACGTACGCAACGGCCTAGAAGACAATTTCAAAGCCCCAAAAGCAAAGCTGGCGGCCAACTAGCAACTCACTCTGCTCAGTTGACCGCCAAGAATGCCAAAGATGCAAAGTACAAAGACAGGAGCGTGTCTACTTGTATTATTGTTGAATCAAGATGCACATTATCAAATTCAAAAAAAAAAAAATATATATATATACAATCACAAGGGCTACGAGACGGCGGGGCCTTTTTTTGGTAATGTCAGGCTCCCCTAAGGTGTCTCTCTGACATGCCGGCCGATTTGATAAATTAATAAGATCTGGGGAAGTCAGGATCAATCGGTCGCACAATACGCCGACTGATGTTGACCCCTTCCCACAACCGTGCATGCATCATACGCTCGACCTCATGGGGGCGGATACGAAGACTCAAATCATTCTCCAAGGTTGCCATCTGCCCAGCAAATTGATCAATACGCCCTTTGGCTCATTCATTCTCTTCCTTCAAACGGGCAACCTAAGCTTTCAAACTCGTGTTCTCCTCCTCCACACCCGCCAAAACAGCCTCCAGGGCAGCTGTTTCCTCAAGGTGCTCAACCCCTGAAGCCGCCAACTTGGCTTCGATTCGAGCGACCTCCTACCTCCTTATCCCTATCGGAGATCGCCAAGTCTTTCTGCTTGAGCACCTTAGCCATTGCGTTCGCGACTCTATCCGCCTGCATAAAAAGGAAAGAAGGATTAGAAAGGGAAAAGCAAAAGGCAAGGCAGGCAACAGAGCTTATACCTCACAGATTTTCCGCGCCTGTCTTCCTGGCCTTGCGCCCAACTTTGGCGTGAACGGCAACGAACCGGGATGAGGGCCCACGTCGATGGGGTTGGCAGCAACCTCAGCCATGAACTCTACCGTAGGATCCTCAAGAGTGCCCTCTTTCGGGTGGCTCTCAGAAGCGGCAGAGATTCCAAAACTGCATTGCATTTGCTCCTCAGTCACAACGGGAGAACCAACTGACGGCTCCTGTGGTTCAGGCATCTCAATGGGTGGCTCTTGAATTGGCTCAGATGGCGCAGGCTGTGCCAAGACCACGCCACCGCTCAGCTTAGCCTTATAAGCCTCAATGGCCGCCTCTACTTCAACCCTGGACGGGGCGCCAACGCCCTCTAAATGCCCTTTAAACGTAGTTGGGTCCGGCAGGGCGAAAAAGGTGCCCGAGGCCGCCCTCTTTCGCCTTGGGCTAGAAGGGCTTAGGTGGGGACCAATGATGTTGCCTTTTTTCCTCTTCTTTTTCTCCAAAACCTCCGGCGGCGGAATCCTTAGTTTTTCAATCGGAGACGGAGGCCCCCAGTTAGCCTTCTTCGCCTCCGCATGAGAGATAAAATTCTTTCTCCGGAAGTCATTCAAGTTCTTTGCTATTAGCTCGACCAACCCATCCATGGAGGCCGTCTCCAGAGGCGCCCCTGTGTACACCTCCGGCACTTCGCCCCACTTTGTAGGCAAGGGCCAAGACTCCCCTACATTAATGAAGAAGAACCGGTTCTTCCAGATTCTTAAAGGAGTCATAAATGACGGTGTTAATCTCAATGCCACTACGGGGAGCCAGAGAGATCCACTCTGCTCCCTGATTAATTTTAAAGACCGACCTTATCATCGATATCGTCAACAACCTCGAACGTTAATGAAGAAAAGTACAAAGGGTGCACAAGTACCTAATGGCGTTGGCGTGAAGTTGGGCGATGGGAACCCGGAGCGCCTAGAAGGCCGACATTAGTTCGTCGGGAACTGGGAGGCGGAGCTCACTCCTCAGATGGGCCTCATAAATAGTCACGAAACCCTTGGGTGGCAGAAAGGCTCGATCGTCCTTCTCCGGAATACGAAAGGCGATCTCCCATGGAATGTTAAACTCCACATAGAGGACCTTCACGTTAGTTTCTCTCAGAACGTAAGCAATGTCAGCAACGTAAGACATGGTCAAGTCTAGGGTTTGTGTTCTCTTCTTCATAGAATGAAACAAGGAAGACGAAAGAGTAAGGATGGCAAGAGGAATTCAAAACGAAGCATTCTGGCGGTTTAAAAACCCATGTGGGCCCCCACCGTCTCAAAAACCAGCGCCATTATTACCACCGCGTGTCATTTCCCTAGAAGGCCGCTATTTTATCGGGTGCTCCGGCTCATTAAATGCCAGGATCTCGAACGTACCACGTGAAGACACGTGGCCTGCTTTTCTGACTCGCCGGCTAAAGACCAACGTTTCCCTCTCCAGATTATCCAAAAGCTTGCCAAAAACGGTCAACCGATCCGGTCAACATTTTGAAATCTCTTAAGGCATCCCTTCAGAAGGGCAACAACTCCGCCAGCAGAAACATGCATGTCTCATCATAAGCATGTTGGAGGCCGGAGTTCTGACCACCAGCATGAGGGGCTAGTGATGGGTAACCCATAGCTGGTAAGCCCAATAACAAAGCGGCCCAAAATCCAGAAAGGCTCAACGCGCGTTAAACGGTCAACGCGTTAGCATTGACCGCCTGGCACGCAACAAACAGCAAACAGCGCTCCTTCAAGACGGTCAACGCTTCTGTTGATCGAAAATACTGTATCAACAAGCCGTGAGAGACAGTGAACCTAATACGGGCCAGGCCTAATTTGACAGACGATCTTGTACACAAAAAGCAACGATTCTTTTCATAATTACACGCTTTTCTAAAAGATGATCTTTTCCAAAAATGCAACAACAGATTTAGTGCCAACAATAGAGTTTAAACGGTCACAAGAGCATGAAAGGAAAGCAGATAATCTGGGTATCCGTTGCACTGTTCAGAAGGAAAAGGACCCATCAAATCATGCCAGTCATGCCCACCAACTCAGAGAAAGCCGCCATCGCCAGGCCAAGGATCATGCCACCCTGACCAAGGAAGGTGGCTTTCCCACCATCTATATAAATTCAGAGTCTCCACTCTAAAAGACACGCTCCAATACGCTCTCTAATTCACTTTCAAGAAAACAGACGCTTTTTTCTAAGAGAACACGCTTTCTAAGACAAAAGAGACTTTCTGATATAGTCTAAACTGAGAACGCTTACAGTGCTGGAGAAAAGCCCTCTCCCTTTCTCTCCGAAAAGCGTTCACCTTTCAATCCCACTCTAAGCCTCCAGATTGCAGAGTCTCCTCTGACTTTCTGAGAACCGTACCCCAAAGTTTCCACACTTTCAGGACACAGCTTCCACTCGTTCTCAGTTAACAGCGAGCTAGGACTCACCCTCTCAACGGGCCACAGGATCACCTCTGTTTTTACAGGCTAACACTCCTGACAAACTCATTCTCTCTCTCTTTCTCTCTCTTACTTATGACTTCACCTTCCATGAGTTTGAAGAACTTTCTTGGCTGAGCGTCGGAACGTTTTCGGTGGGACAACCTCCCACTTGATGCGACCTCTCGTTTTACGTAGTAGTGTGTAGGATCCGCATTGGTGAACGGGTGAACGAATCAACTCAACCAGCGAATCCAGAACATTTAAGCCGGATCTAGGAACACATCAATAATAAATAATTAAATTTTAAATAATTAAGAATTAAAATCAAATTTAAACTAATTATAGATTAAGAATTTAATAATCGAACTTCGGATTGGGGACCTAATAATGGTAAGTATAGAATACAAAGAAATAACCTCATCCAAAGTTTGGATTTCTTTCAGTTCTAGTTAATTTTCCCCTTGCAATATTAACACCAAATGAGTCCATGATGATGGAGATTAAGCCAATATTTTAATGTATTATTTTAATCTTAATCTTTCATATTTATAAAAATAGATCTCAACCTAATAATAGAAAATCTGAATATTTGTGAAGACCATAACAAAATCCCATCATTTCATCTTTCAAAAGAAGTATGACCCGCGCTGAAAATCATCACTGGAGAGAGTGTGAAATTTCATCACTGCTATAAAACCTCCATGTCACTCCGGTCGGCCAGGGCTAAAAGCTGTGGCTATCCATGAAGAACTCATACATAATGGAGCTCAACATGCTCAAAAATCATAAGTTGCTCTCCGTTCCCTTGAAAATGACAATTGCAATCGCATCAAATCTACACTCAGCTGGACACAGCAAATCCTCAAAGTTAACGTGAGCTCGAAAGCGAGCATTTACTTTTCCTGTAGTAAGTGCATTATCATGTCTATCTGCACCATCTGGTTTATTTGGGATTTGGAATTCGCGGAAAGACTAATTTCTAATGGAATTTAAGGATATCAGAGGAAGGCTCTGAAATTGGTAAAATGAGCCATTCTGAAATGGGGCATCAAGCACAATATATGCCCAAGTTTTGGTAAAATCCCTCAATCTGAAGGAAAAAAAAATCATGAAAGACTTGACATCAAATTCGAGGAAGAGGAGGCGTTAAAACCCAAGACCATAACACCAGATTTGCTAGCTGTTTATGCAGTGCTCTCATAAAGGTGTGATTCTTATTACTTTGTCACTAATGGTATGCTTTAGGCCCAATAAGAGTTGTTGCCCCATATTTGCAGCTGTGTTGAAGATAATCAACTATAACTATCATACAATGAAAATTTCTAGTCTGCAAAGCAATTCGGGGAAAAATGATTACAGATTTGTCAATTGCCTTTTTAAGAACAGTTAGCTTTCATGTTTCAATTGATGCTAGGAAATTGCGAAATTTGACACATAATTACATCGTAGGTGCATATAGGACAAAAGTAAAAGAGGTAATTACCTCATCAAAATGGAAGGACGATGTGAGGTAATGGGATGATGGCATGAAAACGATAAATTTTCACATGAAATAAAGCTAACATGTGATATTCAACATGTTGACCAAAATTATTTATTGCTTCTAAGCTTACCATTATTGGATTTTGGGTCAGTGTTTTACGAGTCTTACATTTAATAAATGGGTTATCTAAAATGTCATATAATTTTCACACAAGAGCCAATCAAGTGACACAATTCAATGAAGGTTGTCTGATGTTTGCTTGGAGAAAATTGCTTGAGGGAGGTTTTGCAAGATGGCTACAAGCTAATGGCTTAAGAAAAATTCTGCTATTATTTTCTAGGACGTATTATTATTTGGCTAATTATTTTTTTCATGCGTCTTCTTTACTAAATAGTTACGTATGTTGTAGTTGTGTTTAACTGGTCATTCATTCGGATTATAGTAAATGGATTTTAAAGGGAATTATATTTATAACCAGACACTATTAGAGTGATTTTTTCTGGAATTTATCACGTAATTTTGTTTTTTAAATTAAGAAGGATTTTTTATATTAAATATTATCATATAACTTATATGTTTTGTTATAATTTTGTTCCTTGTGCTCTTGTAATATTGACGGAGGATTTGGAGGTTCGTTTCCGCTTCATCAATTATATGTGTGTTTATGCTCCTGGGAAATCCTAACAACAATTTCTAATCTTAAACAAAGGTTATTATGTGGTTTAAAATGATTCAATAACGTCACCCACCTAGTCCTGAATCCCGTCATGACCATACATCGTTAAGCTTTAGTCACGTATTCCATGTGAAGAGCACACCAAGAAGAATTACTTAGAAAGATGACAGAAGACAGTATGACTCGTATAAATACTCAGTAAACTGAATCCAGTATATTCTCATGCGGTAAAAATGATTTTCTGTGTGCTGTGCGTGCCTGTCTCATAACCCCATCTAGTTCATGGAGTCATACTGAGTGTGCAGTTCGCAAATAAAAATATGTAATATTAATATGAATGCAGATACTTAAAGTTGCTCCAACTTTTTAGCCACAAAAGGCAGCACATGCTTTTTTATTGCAGCAGGAAATTCTTTCCTCCTCGGTCAGATTTTGGAAGTGATAAATACTTCTTTGAAGATTAATAGGATTCAGCATGAATTTTCCTCCCTACCATTTTTAAGAAATACATGGAAAAATTGGACAAGCATGAAGAGTTCTGCTGTCATGGGACACATTATTGCCATTAGTTCAGAGAACTGATTTAGACATCCTTATGACCTATCATGAAAAAATGCCTAACCCATGAGAGAAGATTTAAATTTTGATCCACTTACTCTCATATCAATCATGCGCCCTAGAACTTCCTTAAGTGGTGATGGCATCAATCACAGAATGGCATAAAAGGGTGGCCAAGAAAATGCATAATGTTGTAAAAAAAAGGTTGGGCCCCTCCATTTTCATGGTGGGTTCTACTTTCCACACTGTTGTTTGACATAATTTAATTCCCATGATATCTTCCACTAAATTAAACACTAATGCTTCATTTCGAGAAAGCACCAAAGAAAATACCATGAAGTCCCTTGCTCTGTGTGAGTAATAGCAACATCTCTTTAAACCCACAGAGGGATTCCTTTGAGAAGGCAGAAAGTGCTTACAAAAATGGATAGAGGAAGGTGAAGCACACATTAGGTAATCCTCCAAAAGAAGGTTGCTTTCTAACTTTTTGACCTAAGAGTGAAATGATGTATGTGGTCTGTAATAACCCACGCCCTCATAGATCATATTATAAATATCTCCAATTGAGAACTTTATACCACAGAGCAACACATGTAAACACTACCTAGAGATTATTGAAAGAAAGAATGTCATTGAATGCACTTCATCTATTTGCAATCATCTTGGCTTGCTCTCACCTTATTGCATCAAATGCCATGGCAATGCCAAGTAAATGGCCTCCATTCTATCTCACCAGATTATATATAGTGGGCAGTCTTGTTATATTTGCTCTTTTTCAATCCTTGTATATCTTTTGACTGCAGGGGATAGACAGGTCTTTCATGAATCCCAAGAGATTGTTGCTTCAGAGAATATGAAACAGGTACATCACACATGACGTCCTTAGTGTCATTGGTGTTTTAGGGGTAGTTTAGTTGTAATTATCATATTTGATCTCACAGGATAGTTCTAATTATCATGTTTGATCTTGGAAGAAGATATCAGAGGAGGCGACAAAAGATGATTTTATCGAGGGCAGGATGGATTTTCACGTAAATGATTATGCACCGACAGGTGCTAATCCCTACCACACTCCGAAGCTGCCACACGTGTGATGCCATGTGTGATGCCACATATGATGCTAGTATCTCTGGTTTGAATAGAAACATAGAACTGCCACACGATTATATATAGTGGGCAGCATTTCAGATAAATGATAATGCACTGACAGGCGCTAATCCCTGTCACACTCCAAAGCTGCCAAAGTGTGAAGCTACATATGATGCTAGTATCTCTGGTTGTGGAATAGAAACATAGAACTTCCTGTGGCACACCTGTAAACATAGCATCTAATAGTGTATCTAACCTTGGAGAGGTGCTAGTGAAAAATGCCTATGTTCTGTAATAAATCGTGTAATCTAGAGTGATACAAGTTCAGATAATGTTGTTCATGGTCATTCTTGAGGGATGCTACTAGGTTATTTATTGTCAGGCAGATTTGTTTAATCATAGATAGGTGAACGACCAGATGCTCATGAAAATGAATTACAAAAAGATCAATTTGTGGTTATTATCATATATCTAACCAATTAAGACAAAACTAATTAGGCATATTAGCTGTGAGCCAACGATTGTTGACAATGAAAGAAGCACAATTATGATGACTCAATTTCTTTAAAATATAATAACAAACAAGTGAAATGCATGTAACACCAGATAATTCAATGATTCCTAAAGTAATGCCAATTAACATTGCATAAACACTCATAAAATGAATTGAACCACCATATCCTCCCCCCGCCAAAGAATATTTTTCTAAAGGAACAAAAAATAAGCTGGCCAGTGTTTCATTAGTGACTAAAATCAACAGGATGGCATCACCACAAGGCCACAAAATGATTTGGGACCTCGGACAATACACAAGTGCTATTTCCAGAGCATATTTTATTACATTGGAGGTACCAGCTAATCCTATAGGAAGCTTCTTTGCAAGCTCAATTATACAAAATTTATGTAAGCATGACAAGAAGCAGCAAAAATTAAAATTAAAATTCATCACAACTTAGCCATTCTAAAGGTCTGATAGAGAGCTTTTATCAAACCGATTGTGCTCGAAGTACAAAGTCTCTTTATAAGTCAACCATCTCGCCTTAACTGCTCGGTCCTACAAAATCTAGGGAGGCATTTGTTATAACAATTATGGGTACAAAAGAGATGTTGGGCTTAACCACCTAAAGAGGAGACATGAAAAGCAAAGGCAGGGCAATTTGTACATTAGTGGGGGGAAGTGGAAATGAAGTGTCAGCCACTTGCCCTTTTCTGATAAAGCTCACTAACTACTTTTTCAAGTTTCTAATCATATCTGCAACCAGGGGGATGAAGCTTATGCTAGGTACCGAATCCGAAAAAAGGTGGTCACACAACTTTAGATATATACAATCTTACCTTATATTATATATACAAAATATCATTTCTATGGCTCAAACAATCCATCATATGGCATCACCGTGTTACCCTAATTGTACATGTTAGCAACTGGGCATATAAACTTTGTCATATGGCAGATCTATTCTACTGCCATGGGTTGCAGTTTACATGAACTCATGATGTCTCTCAACATATATCAACAATCAATTCTTTCATTCAAAAAAAAAAAAAAAAAATCTTGCAACTCATACACAAACTGTTTCTTCCTTGATACTCGGTAATAGATAAAACTTGAAGCGACAAGAATTAACATGATCACCAAGTACCAACTAGTAATACTATAATATAATCAAATAAAAGAACAGATTATCGTCACCTGTTGAAACCGAACGCAGAGGCGATTACTTTGCCGAGCGTGCAGGAAAATCAATGTCCCTCGCGGCTTCATCGCGATTTTTACCAAAGCGGCATTGTTAATTCCGGCGATTATCATTGTTTGTTCGTTTTTTCTCCTCTAAAAACGATACAATATGGATTATCCATCTTCCTACCCCCTAGAACGGGCACACAAAGGCCTGCTTTATATGCCGGAGTGGGGGCGTAAGCGGTAGGGGTGGCTGGGCCAGCCCCCAGGCCTCCGGCGCCGTCGGGATGACCCCATATTTTCCTCTAAAAATAAAAATAAAAAATGTTTTTATAAAAATACGGGGCTTTTCCTGTTGGACATATCTCCTTCAACGAGTCCTCGTCTATCTTGACAGACTTCTCGGACCACTCCAAAAGTCTGCGGACAATGATACCACGAGAGAGTGACCCCAATAAATATGCCTCGCGGCTTCATCGTGATTTTTACCAAAGAGACATTGTTAATCCGGCGATTACCATTCGTTTTTCTCCTTAAACGATACCTATGGATTATCCATTTCCTACCCCCTTTCAATGCCATTGGAGCCCCTCCGACTCGGAACGGCCCCCTTTTTCCTAAAAAGAAAAATAATAAAAATAAAAAATATATTTTTTTAAAATAGGGGCCATTCGAGGACAAATCGGACGGCCCCAGGGGCATCGGAGGGGCTGTGACGCCCTCCCCGTGTTGCAGCCCCCCCCTAATATGTCCCTAGGGCAGGGTAACTGATAAATTAAAAAAAATGTGAATCGAATTACTTTTTATCGTTTAAATTAAATTCATATTCATTTAGTTTAATATATTTAGATTATATTAATAAAAAAATATTTTACATTTTAAAAATAAAAATTAGACTAATTCAAAATTTAAACGTAGAATAATGATAAAATACATATTCTTAGTTTATCTTTCATAATACTATTTTGAATTTATCAATTAGATAAATGTAAGTTGATTTTTTAAAAAATAATTTATAGGTGAGTTAAAAAATAAAAAAAAATTATTTTTATAAACAAAGAAACAATCATCAACAGCATTATGGGAATCACAAAAAAAAAAATAATAATAATAATTTAGTTAAACAATTCTATTTCTATATGTGAGGTTAATTCGAATGATGTAAATTAATTGAGCAAGTTATAAATTTTATTCTTGACCACCCCCATTCAATTGTATTCATTTAAAAATGTTACAAATCATGGTTGCTAAAATAACTATGTTAGGCCATCCCTTTTAGCGTGCCTAAAACCATTGTATTTCATGTTGCCAAAATTAATTTAGTAATAATCACGAATATTTTGGATAGTTGGTAGTCATCAATTAGGATAAAAAAATTAATCTTGTAAAAAAAATTGGGAGTTTAATGGATACATTAATCTAATGGCCTAATATGAAAGAAAATGGGAAGGCCAAATTTGGCAAATAACCTCACTTGTCATGTGATAATCCTCCTTTTGGTTGGGTTTTAGATCAACTCTTTGATCAGTCTTACTTCTAATAAATGGATTATTTATATGTTTGTTTGGTTATAATGTGAGGATTTATATAAGTAAAGAATTAAAATGGAGCGAAAAAAAAAATCTAATAGATGCATAAGGAGACGCTTATGCTCGTGTGTATAATTATTAGAAATAGAAAACCTGAAATATGCTCGTGTGCCCATGGCAGAAGCTTTAGAGCCTAAGGACTTTTGAATAGGTGCACATATAGAAGGTAAATATTTGATGCACGCCTAAAAGAGTAGATGTGCGCTGGCACTGGGTATAAGTTTTTAATATAATTTTAAGAAAAATTTTTAATAGTATTCGGCACAATAGATACTGTATAAATAGGAACAAGAGATAGAGGAAATAATGAGATTTTTGATATCTAGTTGAGGTCTTATTTAAATTTTTTTTTTTAAGGTCAGGTATAATATTCTAATATTATTTTTAAAATATATTATCGATTAATTATTTATTTTTTTATTATATTCATATATAATACGTATCTAAGTATGTTAAGAATTATATTTAACTAATTATTTATATAAGTTATTGTAAAGGAAAATTGGAGGAAATTATTTATGACCATACATTTTATATTGTATATATTTGGATATTATTTCATAATTTTTTTAATTAAAAAATTTTATATTTAATATTATTATATAATTTATGTTTTTAGTTGCATGATTTGTCACTGTAATCTTACGAAATTTGATAATTGACTATTAACAAAGAGGTTCGAATATTTATTTTCCCTGCAGCAACATTACACGCGTTCTGAATCCCAACACTGCCCTTCCCCTTTTCTCTTTCTCATTCTACCTCCGGTCACAGGTACATCTTTTATTGCAGGATTAGTTAGGTATCATTTAAAATATTTTGTATAAATAATTGACCTTATTAAATTTATTTATTAATAATTATAATTTATTTATTTCTATAAAATTAATTATTTTTTACTCACTTTAATAAAACATAATTATTTTAGTTTATTATATCAAAAATATAAAATTATAAATCCCTCTAAAAAGAGTTCTAAAAATACCCCTGCATCTTCATGAGATACTTGTCCCCTCAATGTTGATACTTATCTATCGTCCTCCTTTGTTTCTCTTCTTTCTTTATGTAACTATGCATCGAGGCCATCTCTATTAGAATTTTGAAATTAAACACAACTATAGCACAACAATATTACAGGAAAAATTAATCAAGATGAGACAAAAATTACAAAATTATCAAAAATATAATAATAAACTTTTATAACTTACAAAATTTTAAAATAAAATAAAATATTTAAAAAATGTTCCTATTCTTATCTTAAAAATCTTGTTACACGGGAATTTTTAAAATGGTGGTGGCTGTCCATGGTGGAGTTATGACTATTAATAAGAGTTTTTTTTTTTGTGCAAGATAAAATCACCAATTACACTAGTTTTAATGATACCAATTATAAAGGGTATCGAGCTTTATTCTTTGGGAAACGCCTTTGATATCAAATTTAGTTTTAATTCGAGTTATAATCAAACGATAGAGAGTTATTTATATAAACGGGATTACAGAATTATTATTTTAGGTAATGATGAAGAGATTGAGTTAATATATGCAAAGCTTGATGGGGAATAGAGCGAGTGGATTATAATAACATTTATTAATTAAGCGATAATGTAGATTCTCTATAATGTTCATAGTAATTGGCATAGGATTTTAGTTGCAATATTAGGGGCTTGAGTTCAAGTGAATAATTCAAGGAGAATGTATTATTGTTTTCAAGACAAACAATTAATTCCAAACCTAAGAAGGAAATCTTCCAAAGTATTGGATGAGCTTGAGGTTTTATGGAGTTCTAAACTTTGTTATAGTTAGAAATTGGAATACCTCAATTGATGCGAAGGCATCTATGGGCTAAACAGCATAGTTGTGGGCTAAAAAGTCATAGGCCACATAGGTGGCGAATGGTGGGTCAATGATGCGTGCTCCATGGCGTTGTCGGGTAATCGCAGACGCAATGGACGATTACCGCGACGAGGAGAGTCCAGCAGAGGGAAATCAGAGAGGAAGAAGGGCAACGACCAAGGAGCTACAGTAGACCTCGGAGTAATGGTGCTAAGGGGTCGAGATGTAGAGGCCGAAATGCAGAGAGAAAGGAATCAGGGAAAAAGCAGAAGAGAGAGGGGAAGGGAAACAAAGAGAGAGACATCCGTTTGAGAGAGATCGAGAAGGAAGGGGGAGGGTGCATAGAGAGAAGAGACAGAGAGAGAGTGAGTGAGTGGACAGTGGCAAAAAATATCTTCTTCCTTGTAGCCAAATGGGTTGTTACATTTATAGTGAGAGTCTAATCCAATTGTGGTTAGAACCTAACCGAAAGTCCAAAACAGAAAACAAACATGAGGGGAAACGGGGAAAACAGCCAAAGGAAATAAAAACAGAAAATAAAATCTATCACATTAGGTTCGATTACTGTGCCGAAGATTGTCGTCCAGCTTTAAAGGGTGTATGGATGAATGCGTAACAGTCAATCTGGTGATTAGCAATTTGTATATCTATTTTGTGATCTACAATGAACATTGCTATCAAATCCAACCAATGTCTGTCCAAAAGTCATCCTTTTAGCCCCACAAGTGGTATTCTTTAATGTGCCAGGCAAGTCTCTGACTAAAAGATTGAAATCCTATAACCATAGCTTACTAAGTAATATTGATGTATTATTTTATGTGTCAAGAACCCATCTTTTGAGCCTTTAGTTTGTTAAGCAATCCAATGAATTAAGATTAATAAGAAGTGAACTTATAAACTGGACAGATGATTTCTTTAGGATTTAAATTTTTATGGATTAGTTAGATAGAGATTTATTAAATAAATCGTGCTCCTTTATATATATATTAGGAGTCTGTTGATGAAAAGAGGTTGGATAAAATCATTATAATTTTTGATTTTTATCAAATACTTGTTTAAATCTTTAATCTCTTATTAAAAGATTGAAATCCTATAACCATAACTTACTAAATAATACTGACGTATTATTTCATGTGTCAAGAACCCATATTTCGGGCACTTAGGTTGTCAAGTGATCCAATGAATTAAAATTAATGAGGAGTGAATTTATAAACCCGGCAAATGATTTATTTAGGGTTTAGATTTTTATAGATCAATTAGATAGAGATTTATTAAACAAATCATGCTCTTTCATATATGTCAGAAATCTACTGATGAAAAAAGGTTGAATAAAGTTATTAGAATTTTTGATTTTTACAAAGTACTTGTTTAAATTTTTTTATATTTTTAAAAAGACCTATTTACCCATATATAAAAACTTGGTTATAAAGCATTGGACATTAATGAAACTTCTAATAAAATTCATTTTCATCCGCTAATGCACACCTTGTGGGGATGGCTGTATAAAGTATATACAAGCTTTGGTGAACGGCCATAGTATATATATACAAGTTTCGAAAAATACAATAGTACACGCTGTTATCATTTCATTGTCATATAAAATTGTACGTATGAAATCCGGAAAGATTTTATTATACAACAGATTGTCATTTTCACATAAAAAAGATATACAATTTCTGCAAAATATCATACTATATTACAATATGAATAATTATTAAAAAACAGAGTAATCATTATTTAATAATTAATTAAATTTAACACAAATAGCAGTGATTTGAAAATTTTTTGGGCATATATATATATATAAAGCTTTTCTCATCCAAACAACAGGAAAAATCTGTCCGTCGGAGACCGTGGAAGGCGATACCCAAACAACCCAACTACTCCGCAATTGCCCCCGTTCTCATCACTCTTCTGTGACATGATCTTTCTTCCTGGAACTGCAGGAGCTGAACTTTACTCGGGCAGTTCCATTGTTTTATTTAATTGTATGTATACGTCTTGGATTATTAATGAACTTGTTACAATTTCCATATGAAGAGACCCGTATTTTATAAGTTGGTAAGATGTGCGAACGTTTTTTCCCTCGTCTCCATAGTGAGATGTGCATCAAATAGAGGTTTTTTTGCCCTAATTGTTAGATTATAAGTCACTTTATTATGAATGTCATATTAATTTGGTATATTATCCAATAGTATACTTGATATCGCATGAGTTTTAGCCCGATCAGAGAAAATTATTAAGTAACGCATGATAAGTGCTTGATTCAATCATGTGTGTTGTTTATTTAGAATAGAAGTGCCCAATAAATGTCTCAGGAACACACATGCATATTTTATCCAAAATGGAGATGTCAGATAAGCATTTAAGATGTTCACATACATAAATTATTTAAAGTGTTCAGAGTTTGAGGTGCACATGAGAAATGTTCATATACGCCTATTTGTGTGGAAGACTTGTGTCTAATAGGCGCTTGTGCACTATTCCTAATATAAAACATCAAGATGGGATTTTAGAGTATTAATTGCGATTCTTTGAGTCATTGAGTTTTAATATAGTGAGAAAAAGAAGAGAAAGATAAAAAAAAAGGAGAGAAAATAAAGATCTACTCATTCGTTTGAGTTTTAAATCATGTTTCCTTATTGGTCTTCATCTTGATTACGTTGTTCTTATTATTGTAAAAGACATTTTATCGGTTTATTTCTTCTCTTTCATATTATATTTTTTATTACTTAAGTTTATTATTATAAGATATTATATCCATTATATTTGTTAGAGATTTTTATAATTAAAACTTACCGTTTTAGTGGATATTTTTCGAATTTATAATTTTGTAATTTTTTATCAAATAAAATTTTTATATAAAATTTTTATATCTCATTATTTATTATGGATTACTGATTTATTTTCTCACGAGGTTAAAGAAAGGGTCTCGGAACCCGACACTAATTTCGAGAATATTAGTTTAATTCCAAGTTTCCTATGTGGGCCGATTTCTAAATGGCCTCGTCCCGGTGCCTGGTGGGTGGTGCTCTTGTTCACACTGTTGTGATTCATCACTTCTTTTTTCACTATTCTTTTTCATGCTCTCTTTGTTTTGAAGGAATTGGAAGTAAATGGAATGAATTGAAAGGTAATAAATGTATTACTCATTTGTTTGGTGGTATAAAATGTAGAATGGAAAAGGACGGAATAGAGAGAAATGTGAAGGATAAATTTTACACCCACAAAAAAATTGCCCTCCGATTTGGAGAGTAGTGAAGGGAAACGGTAGACAGCCTAATGATAAAATAGAACTCCTTGCTTCCTCCAAAATCTTTTCACTTGCACAGGATGAGGTCGCCGCCGGCCACTGTAAGCTTGAAGACCCCCTCCCGCTGCGTTGTTGTTTGGAATGGATACGTTGTTGGGTTCACTGTTTTTGTAAGAAACTTCTTGATTATTTGATTTCATAGTTTTGAAGTTCTACATTTGCAAGTAATTTAGGACTGATCACGGAATTGCTGAAGATCGATGCACTGCATCCCCTCTCTGCTACAGGTTAGCTATAGCATTTTGAGTTTGCAAGTGAGGCAAGTTGAGTTTCATAAGGGTATATTATTAAAAGAAATTCATGGAAAAATATTATTTTAATTTGATTTCCGCTCATATATCCAACTATGGAAAGTAAGTTTCCTTCATTAAAAAAAAACAGCAAAAGAAAAGATATCCAAACAAGATAAAGGTGAAAAAGCGGCGTTTCGGTCTTTCACGTGTTTTAAACCAGATTCAAGTATATAAAGAAGCAATAAAATAAATTAATTAAATTAAATATCCGATACACGTAAGAGATATTTAACTCTAGATGTATAAGCAACTAATAAGCATGCACAATATGTATATAATAATGAACAACAATAATAAAGACCCGATTTTTGGTGACGAAGTGAAAACTCGATACCCACCGTATCGAGAAAAACACTCCGGCTTCAACGGCCAGGGAAGCAATGCACTATGAAAATTAACTTACGGCCGGGTGGTAATGACGCGCTAACCTAGCCGACTTACTCCCCGGACACGTGATCCCTACCAAGGAACTCCTTGGATTTGCCCTGACAGAACGGAACCGGACACCTTCCGGTCTTGACCCACTCTTCCCTCTCGTGCAGTTGAATTGCCAATCACGAACGAGTCTCCTTCTTCAACGCACCAACGTCTCCAACGAAGGTAGAAGGATGAAAGCTTTAATGGTGAAAGAAATAGAAAAAGTAATGAGAAAACCTTTGGAACATGGAGCTCAAAGTTGTAGCTTTTTGGTTTTCAAAAGGAACAATCACAATGGAGCATAAGAGCCTTTTCTTCTCAAGGGGGCACGAAATTGCTCTGTCCCGAATCCTTAGGGTTGAGAAATATAAGTCCAATATTTATAGTGGAGCCAAAATTTCGTTTGAAAAATCTGCTCGTTGGCGGCGGCCGAGGCGCGCGAGCGGGCATGGGGCGAGCAATGAGCGGCCTATGTTCAGTTTATCCGCTCGGCGGCTAGTGAGCGAGCATCGAGCGGCCCCCATTCTCGGGATTACATGCTCGGCGGACTTGAGCATGAAGCGAGAGGGCGGTCCTTGGGCCGGCCCGAGCGCGTGGAGGGCGGACCGAATGAATTTTAAACCGACAACCCACAACCCGACATCAATAAAATAATACATATGGTCACGGAATATGCCAATTAGACAAAAGTCTCTAACAATCTCCCCCTTTGGCAATTCCGTGACAAAACTCATAAAATAAATAAATACAAGAGAATCACGGGTTTAGACACCACCGAGATAAAACCCGTGTACATGAAAACCTACGCCTAGTGATACACAAAAATACAAAAAAAAATTAAATAGCTAAACAAGAGCTGCTGAGGCGATGTGATGTGATGAAGACTTGCTTGATTGCCTGTGTCACTCTAGTTTCCTGATCAAGTAAGGTTAGTACCAGCAAGGCAAAAAAAATAATAAACACAAAACAGCGTGCATGGTACATAAGCATGAGAAGCAGCTATAACAATAGAACATACACCAATTCTCCCCCTAACGAAAATAATCAATACTCCCCCTAACAAAAATAATCAATACTCCCCCTAACAGTAATAATAAACTGAAATAACAAGAATACCCCCAAAATAAGTAGGCTCCGCTCCGTCTCCCCTAAGCTCCCCCTATCAAAGAGAATCAAGTCTCCCCCTTTTTGTCACGAATGGCCAAGGGGTCATGTAGCTCACTCTTCTTAACCCAAACTTGTCTCCCCGATGCTACTTTTTGATTTAACATTTTAACTTGTTTATTCAACTGCAAAATGTGACCAACAAGTTGATTCATGTTTAGCCCTTTTTGTTGGTTGTACCAATGATTTATAGTGTAGCATTGAGGACGAATGTGGCCAACTTTTCCACAAGCATGACAGGTAGGCACAAATTTAGGGGTGGAAAAAATATTCATAGCCTTGTGATTATCTAGATTAGATGACCCGAATCTGTTATTCACACGTTGAGGCACGGCCTTGATGACTTTGGGTGTGTGAGCATGATTATGTGAAATTTTCTTGGCGGGAACAAAAACAGTTTTAGGTTTTATGTCATTACGAACAATATTTGCAGCATACCCCAAACCTTGTTTATTTCCACCACTTTTTCCCAATCCGAGCATGTGATCTAATTTAGTAGACCCATTTGAGAATTGTTTTAAATCTTTTCTCATGGCCTCCAGTTCAGATTCCAAGGTCGTGATTTGTTTAGAAGATGAGATTTTCAAATCCTCAAATTCTTGGCGTTTAGAATCAACCTTGGATTGTAGAGATATTTTTTCTTGTTCCAAATCAATGATCCTATTATTTAGGGTTCTATTTAATTTCTTAACTTTCAAACATTCCCTAAATAATTTATCGTAAGCCTCTTAAAGGCCGTCAAATTCAGCTTTTGACTCGGCCTCAGAGTCATCAGATTCATCAAGATTATCTACTGAATTTTCACACATGGAGGTCATAAAAGCCATGTACTTGACCGGCCCATTTTCAGAACATGGTTCACCCTTTTCTTCTTCGTCATCACTTAGGGTCAAATTAGCTTTAAAGGCTTGACCTTGTTGGCGTTTAAGATTAGGGCATTCAGACCGATAGTGGCCAAAACCTTTACATTCATGACATTGAACTCTTTGAGTAGTTTTTGATTTGGAATCCCTAAGCTCATGTCGATCTTTCTTCTCAAATTTATGTGATCGTTTTAAGTCCACATCCAGTTTCTCGACGAAGAGTTCTTTTTCCTTAAGAATTTTTAAAATTCTTAACAAATAACGAAAAATCGTCATCACTACACGATTCTTCATCGAATCCCGATTTCGCTCTTCCCTACTTGATTTTAAGGCAATTGATTTTTGTTTCTTTGATTGAGGCAATGTGAGCTCATACGTTTGTAGGGATCCTACCAATTCTTGATTTTCAGATTTGTCTAAGTCTTTACTTTCTTCAATTCTTGTTACTTTTGGCCTAAATCGTTCGGCAAGGATCGTAAGACTTTTCTAACAATTTTATTCTCGGGATTCGTTCTCCTAAATTAAACGTGGAGTTTACAATATCATTTAATTTGGGCATAGAATTCATCGAAGGTCTCATCATCTTTCATTTTTATTTCCTCGAATCTAGTGGCGAGCATTTGTAATTTTGAATTTTCACTAGTTTCGTGCCTTCGTGAGTAATTTCGAATGTCCCAAGCATCTTTAGAGGTCTCACACATTGAAAGTCGTTTAAACTCATCGGAGACACAGCCATGAAAATAGCATGCAACCCCCTTACTATTCCAATTACATGCATCAAGTTCCTCTTTGGTCCATGAAGATAGGGCTTTTGGTTCGTTGCCCGAGGAACTAGTGGGTGGAGTCCACCCAACTTGGGTACTTGCCCAAACACGCTCATCCAAGGATTTAAGGAAGGCTCTCATCCGGACCTTCCAATAAGCATAGTTACTCCCATCAAAGAAGGGAGGAACGGAGAGCGATCCACTAGTATACATCTAGATCGGGGGTCGCGGATCGGGGTAAGTCTCTGATACCAATTGAAAAAGCACGTTTCGGTGCTCACGTGTTTCGACCCCGTTACAAGTATAGCAGAAGCAATAAAATAAATTAATTAAATTAAATATCCGATACACGTAAGGGATATTTAACTCTAGATGTATAAGCAACTAATAAGCATGCACAATATGTATATAATAATGAACAACAATAATAAAGACCCGATTTTTGGTGACGAAGTGAAAACTCGATACCCACCGTATCGAGAAAAACACTCCGGGCTTCAACGGCCAGGGAAGCAATGCACTATGAAAATCAACTTACGGCCGGGTGGTAACGACGCTAACCTAGCCGACTTACTCCCGACACGTGATCCCTACCAAGGAACTCCTTGGATTTGCCCGCGGCAACGGAACCGGACACCTTCCGGTCTTCAAGCCACTCTTCCCTCTCGTGCCAGTTGAATTGCCAATCACGAACGAGTCTCCTTCTTCAACGCACCAACGTCTCCAACGAAGGTAGAAGGATGAAAGCTTTAATGGTGAAAGAAATAGAAAAAGTAATGAGAAAACCTTTGGAACATGGAGCTCAAAGTTGTAGGTTTTTGGTTTTCTCAAAAGGAACAATCACAATGGAGCATAAGAGCCTTTTCTTCTCAAGGGGGCACGAAATTGCTCTGTCGAGAATCTTAGGGTTGAGAAATATAAGTCCAATATTTATAGTGGAGCCAAAATTTCGTTTGAAAAATCTGCCCGTTGGGCGCTTTCAGCCGAAAGGAGCGGGCATGGGGCGAGCGGCGAGCGGCCTATGTTACAGTTTATCCGCTCGGCTAGTGAGCGAGCATCGAGCGGCCCCCATTTCGGGATTACATGCTCGAGCGGACTTGAGCATGAAAGCGGGCGGTCCTTGGGCGGGCCCGAGCGTGGAGGGCGGACCGAATGAATTTTAATGAATTTTAAACCGACAACCCACAACCCGACATCAATAAAATAATACATATGGTCACAGAATATGCCAATTAGACAAAAGTCTCTAACAAAAGGGAAATATGGTTTCACTCAATCTCACTGCCCTCGTTTTCACTGGAATTGTCTTATGATTAATTTTGCTGTAAGACAACTGGAACTTTTTGCAATATGTTGGAATCAGTGAAAGAAACTCTTGAAATGTATGATACCGACCAATCAGATAGCCAATCCTGAGAAGACTTTAAGGGGGAATTATTAGAATGGATGTATGGTAGTGGCCAAGTCTGTGGTGAAATTAGGTTCAATGGAGGTCCCTCTTACAGTTTCTGCTCTGTAGAAACGTATCAATCACCCATGCATATGTAAAACAGTTCCATATGTAGCTTGCAACCTAATCTCTCCAATTTATTTTAACAGAAATGATATGTGAACATATCCATCTAATTCTGTATGAATTCTTTAATATGAATAAATGAATGATATATCACGTCATCTATTATTTTAAAGAACCCAAGCTAAACAATTTTACATGTGTACGGCACTTTGACTTCTCAAATTGGCGCAAAACATTACTGAAAGTTTCAGAAAATAGCCATGTCTGACACCTCGACAAACAGCCATGTCCAACTCTCAGTAATAGAGTCTGAGAGCACTTACGTTGTATTGTAGGTATGCTGGTTGAAATGGCATTTCTGTTGCTTGCAAAGACAGAAACTTGTGTGTGAGGCTTCCATTTTAGCATTTCCACTAGGCATGTTACTGTTGTAAGGGCCGGATACGAGGTTGTTGTTGGGTCTGATCACTTCCTCGTCGGTAACCCAACAAATTGGTTCGTCATCGGATGATTTTTGGAGAGTGAAAATCCAGAGAAGCTGAAAGGCAGAATGCCGGTCAACTCTAGACGGCCGATTGAAGGAGAAGCTGCCAAGGGCAAAATGCTGGTTAACAAAATTGATCGGCTGATGGAGGCAAGTGGACAAAGGCAGCCGGGTGAAAAGCATGCAAAGGCCTTTGATACATTTATTGACCGGCAATGGTGGCAAAAGGCTGGCCAACTCGTTGATAGACCAAGACGCAAGATAGGCACACGAACAGTTGAAGGCAATGGCGCACAGATGGCCAAGAAGCTATGGGTGCACGGGCGGCCTAAGGAGGAAATAAGCTGCTGAAGGTGTGCGTTGTACTGGACGGTCAAGAACTCCTGTGATGGCCAAGTGCATAGGAATGCCCGAGGACTTGGGTAGTGCAAAGACCGAGGACACCGTGGCAGCTAACGTAGCAAGTAGTTGGCTTTGCAGGTTTTGTAGAGTAGGTAGCAGACCTGCAATGTTTGCGCCATCTGTGGAGGTGTTAGATTGCAGAGTTGGTGGGCAAGATTGGTGTTAGGTTGTAGGTTGCAAGTGGCAGGTGCTTGTCTACATGCACCTGCCTATTTGTAAATGGTCTCTGGGCAGATTAATATATATATGCATGCTGGGCATGCTATACTTAAGTGTGTGAAGACAGCAATGGTGCGGGTTGCACCGGGCAGGTGTGGGAAATAATACCAAGGGCGTTGTGTGCGGGGGGTAGAACGACGGTTGCCATTTCATGAACACTTATAAAATGCACGAGTAGAGACCACCACAGTGAGAAGAGGAGAGAAAGAGAGTGAAGAAAAGAGAGAGTAGTGAGTGGAATACAAAGTGTGAGACCTTTATATTCTTGTACTCTGTTCTTCGTTTTCGCCTCTAGGGTTTGTGTAGCCAGAGTGGTTGTTGTACTCTATCTCTGAGTTTATATAACCATCTTATATAGTGGATTTATTAATGGATTATGTGTCCCATGGTTTTTCTCCTTAGTTGAGAAGGGGTTTCTACGTACAAAAATGCGGTATATCTGATGCGAGCATAAGCTAGAGGGAGAACCCATCCCAAAAGACCGGTCTGGTAGGAGGGAGAGCCCCTTAACTTATAAGATGGAGGCTTTGCCTCAAGCTTTTCAATGTGGGACTCGCATCAGTATCTTTTATGTTCCTTATTCTTACTAAATGGTGGCTAACGATGACGGGATTCGGATATTCCGCTGCTACTGGATCGGGTGAATCCGGGTGTCATACCCCAACAGTTGTGAATATAGGTAGGTCAGATGCTAACGCATGGAGTAATTACTCACTGCAGGAGCTTGCCTGTGCAGATCTAATATCATGCAAATGCTGTAAATTGAAGGCATAGGTACTTGGCTAGGTCTTTTTAACCGATTGAGTATGCTGTTGGAAATGCGACCAAAGCCAATGCTCTGTGGTATTATGGATGATCTGCTTTCCACAGCTTCTCTATTTCCCATTAAGCCGGAGTTTTATTTAACAAGAGGGAAGTTGGTTCGTTCTCACTGATGAAGCATGGTGCTGAAGGTTATCAACTTATCAAGACTACTGCAGCAGCAGTAGACGAAACACTTACCAGGTGGCTGGTCTTCGAGGTGAAGAGCCCTTTTAACAGAAGCTATTCAAGAAATGATGGATTGCTTTCTACCTTAAGAACAAGGATAAAGAAATTGTTCTCAGATTCCAACCCGTAGCTAATGTCAAAAGTAAAATAGATATTTTCTGTTTGCTACTCCCATAAGCCCATATCCTTGCTTCTACATCAATAAATTACTCTAAGACAAACCCATATCTTCTTTTCTCCTTTCATCCGTTTTAGTTATGAATGATAATCTTTCATGCTCGAAGCATCTAATTTTGAATAGTCCAATTGGGTGTTTAACCTAATGATTGTTGGGGATCGGACTGCTTATTTAAACAATGAGAAAATAATCGATAGCATATAACAAGTAAATAATAATCACAAATAATAAAGGATACACAATTTTATATGAAAAACCCTCTTTGTAAATAAGAGAAAAAAAATCATGGGATTGTATATCTAAAATATCTATTATACGTTAGGTTGTACAAACCCAAATAAATACTATACATCACCTTTTAATAAATAAGTCCAAATAATAATGTGTATAAGACGAAAAAGAAAAATAATGCCGATAAAACGTTCTTCTCAGTTTCAAGAACTGCATATGCAAGGTTGGTGGAGATTGAAATTCAATTCGGAACTCACTCGGATACTTAAACTTTTCGCCTTTTCATTTTCTCTCTCTTTCTCTTCTCTTTTTTATAGTGTCAGTGCTCAATATCTCAGAAAGTATAAAGTTGTAATTCTAAAATCGCGTCAAGTACATTTATATCAAGAACAGTGCTCGAACGCACATCAAGCTTGAGCCTACCGTAATCGGTGCTCGAACACCCTCTCATGTGTATATCAGGAGTTGGATAATTAGGAAATCACGCTCATGCGTGTATTGGGTGCTCCTTAGACATTCTCCAATCTAGAATCAGCGCTCATGCGATAATCAGGCGCCAATCGCGCACCACTTTGTAATTTTTTCGAGTCATTTCAATGCCCGTGCGTCATCGTGCATGTTATCGAACACCATTTCAAATATATATGGGACCCACACAGAAGTGACCCATAACTCAACAATTATATTAAACGTACATGATATATATATATATTGTTTCTTTTGCTTCATATGTAATATATATGACGATCCCTTTATATAATGAATAAAAATATCGATATTAATATCAGTCGTGGTCAATCAGTATTGGTTACAATTATATTAATATCGATCATATAAGATAATACATATCAGTATTAAATATTTTTAAAAAAAATTTTAAGAATCCTAAGATAATAAGTAAATATTAGCCAATATATTACGATATACTACAAGTACGATAACATTCGTATTGGGGAGGTTTAATACTAATATATATTGGATATTGGTCGATATTTTCATCCATTATCATGTTCCATATTGCTCATTGACATACCACTATGCTCTAAACTAAAAGTTAGTTTCAAATGATATGTAGCATTACAAGGTCCAGATGTTAGCAGCATCAATGCAACCTCAGGTCACTTCACTAATAAGTGGAGTGCTGATCCACCTCAGCTGATGCTTCTGTATTTGCTGCATGTTTGACGATGTCAAATGAAGCAAGAAAACTCGTAAGGTTCCCTCTCCCCATTGGACTCACATAACTTCATGCATGTCTCATTGTATTTGAACATAGAGAATGATTGCCGCCATTTTCATTGGATTTTTTGGTACTACATGAGTCAGTAAACAGTTGCTAAATCGTGATAATATTTTTTTTGCCCATTCCCTTAAATCTTGCTGGTGATCTTCTGTGCATACAACAATAATGTAAGACCAATTCCACCATCTTGAGCTTCTAAAGGTTGCACCTTAACCTAACTTGTTGAAATACTCCCCTTCATTTCCTTTGGAGAGTGGTGACTATGGGTATTTCATTTACTTTTGGACATTGTCACATGTTTAGGCAGAAGTGTGGTCTTTCAATTTTTCGTCATTTCTGTTAATGCTATTCTTATAATTATTGTTTCAAATCATACTTTCGTTGTTTTCCTTGTCAAAAGGTATATATACAAATGTTATTATTTGTATATGCAATGAAATACATACCATGGTCAGCTGTTGCCCGTCAGAAAGGCAGGCATGCTAGTATAACTGTGCAGATTGATTATGATTAGGAATTGCCAACGATGAACTAATAATTTAAATGATAGAAATATGAGAAATTGTGAAGAATTTTGAGAAAAAAATATTATCGACTTTCACCTTTTTCCAATTATATTGCCAAACTTTTGATTTTTTTAATTTTATTCTCAACTTTTATTTTATTACCAATTTTATTATATGTATAAGTATTTTATCCAAACCAGCATGAAAAAATTCCAATATTAACTTTCAGTTTTAAGTTTTTAAGCTTTTAGAGATTTTGGCATCACATGTATACGAGCATACAACTCAAATGTGGTCAATTTGATTTAATTTTATGTGGAAAAAAGTTGATATTAAAATAAAAGTTGAGAATATAATTGAGTAAAAGTAAAAAATGGAAAATTTGTTAATGATTTTGTTAGGCATATTTTTAGTTGTTATATTTTGTGACCGTATCGGGTTATTTATTTAGTCTCTTGTCGGCGCTTTCAGTAACTACGACAACATGTCGGTCTGGAAGCTTTTCATCTGTTTCATACACGAAGATCGTCATCATCAGATTTCAGTGTTTCCGCGTTTTCTCACCATCCCGTGTTATGTTTTTCTCACCGTCCCGGGAAGGGGCGCCCGGCCGCCATCAAGGCACACCTCCCATTTTGCGCACCGGGCGCTCGAGTGGCGTGGGGTCATTTTCCCCGTGCCCTAGTCAGCGCCCGCCGAGCGCTTGACCGGCGTTCTAGCGGCGCGGGGCCTGTGTGTTTAACGGCTCCTTTGATTTTGAATATTTTTGGAGCCTTCTATATATACATGACTTAGCTCTTTAATCCTGGTGATCTTGGCAAACTTTTGAGGGCCTTCTCACTTGATTATCCACTGGTTTTGTACTCTATTTTGAAGAACATTTCTCTCCAACGATTGTGCTCCATTGACAAAGTGTTCCCTCCCTCATTTTACTTTCTCTTCTCCCGTCTGTTAACCTTCGTGGTGAAGTTGGTGGTGTAACACCGAGATCCAGTGAGTTCGGCAATTCAAGTGGCTCGAGAGAAAAGATTGATATGAAGATCGAAAGGCGTTCGATTTTGTTACCGTGGGCAAATCCAAGGTGTTCCTTGGTAGGGATCACAAGATGGGAGTAAGTTGGTTAGGTTAGTACGTCGTTATCACCTAATCTATAAGTTAATTTTCATAGTACATTTCTTTCCTGACTGTTGAATCCCAGAGGATTTTTCTCAATTAATATGGGTATTGAGTTTTTCTTTCGTTACCAAAAAGCTTATTTTTTATTATTCTTGTTACTTTATTTTTATACTAGTATTGATTGTATCATCTAGATATAAATATTCTTTACGTGTATTGAGTGTTTGATTGTGTACTATTTTCACTAATTTATTGTGAGGGTTGAAACATTAATTGTGTGATTTAAGAACGAAAACGTTCTTTTCAATTGGTATTAGAGACTTACCTCGATCCATGACTCCCAATCCAGATGTGTACAAGTGGATCGCTCTCCATACCTTCATTCTTTGATGGGAGCAATTATACCTATTGGAAGGTTCAGATGAGAGATTTCCTCAAATCTATGGATGAGCTCGTGTGGGCTAGCATCAAATTGGGTAGACTTCACCTAAAAGTAGTGATGAACTAAAAGTTCTGTTCTCGTGGTCAAAAGAAGAACTTGATGCGTGCAATTGGAATAGTAAGGGATTACATGCTATTTTTCTGACCGTATCTCCTGAAGAGTTCAAACGTATATCTATGTGTGAGGCTGCAAAAGACGCGTGGAAAATATTTGAAATAACTCATGAATGAACCAAACTTGTAAAAAATTCAAAATTGTAAATACTAATGATCAAATTTGAAGAAATTCGAATGAAAGATGATGAAACGTTCGATGCATTCTATACACAATTAAATAATATTTTGAATTTCACCGTTAATTTAGGAGAACGAATCCCTGAAAATAAAATTGTTAGAAAAATTCTTAAATCACTCCCTGAACAATTTAGACCTATGGTCATCGTTATCAAAGAAAGTAAAGACCTTGATAAAATGAAGATCAAAGAACTTGTAGGATCCCTCCAAACTTATGAGCACACACTTCCACAGTTAAGGAAGCAAAAATCAATTGCCCTAAAATCTGTTAGGGAAGAGAAAGATCGTGATTCCGATGAGGAGTCAATAGCAATGAAGATTTTACCACATTCGTTAGAAATTTTAAATTTTTTTTTTTAAAAAATAAATCTTCATCTAACTTATCAAGTTTTGATTTAAAACGAATTCTAAAATCTAATAAGAATGGCCGACGTGAAATTAAAGAGTCCAAATCGAAAAGTACCCAAAATATTCAATACTATGAGTGTAAAAGTTTTGATCATTATTGTGCTGAATGTTCAAACCTTAAACGCAAATAAGGTCAAGCCTATAAGGTTAATGGGATCTTGAGTGATGACGAAGAAGAAGAGACTGAAAAATGCTCTGAAGATGGCCCTGTCAAGTATATCGCTTACAGGTAAGTCTTAAACTATCCGATGACTCTAAGAACGAGTTAGAATCTGATTTGTATGACTTTTAGGATACTTATGACAAATTATTTAAAGAATACCTTTAATTTAAGAAAACGAATATATCACTCAAGTACAAACTGACTAAAATGAAAAAAGAAAAATTAGCTCTAAAATTCGACTTAGACACAAAAGTTTAAGAAGTTGAGAAATTGAAAAGTTCTTTTACTGAAAAAATCATAAATCTTGAGTTTGATCTACAGGTAGTTTGAAATGATTTGAAATAATTTTCAAATGGATCTAAAAAATTGGACCATATGCTCATTTTGGAAAAAATAAGAAGAAATAAAATCGGGTTAGATTATTCTGAAAATAATTTAAAATCGACTGGTAATTCTAAAACTATTTTTGTCCAACCCACGTCCCTCTATAGACAAAATAGTCCATCGTCTGTCCGAGTTAACCAATCGTCAAATGATTCTCCAAAGAAGAGTGCCAATACAGAAAATCATCAAAACTTAACGAGTATGAAAAAGTTTCGTCTTAATTCTACCAGGAAGCAAATATACCCTTCTGATGGCTATACCAAATTTGTTGCAACGTGCCATGGATGTGGAATTATTGGTCATATTCGTCCCCACTATCCCGTCTCATTATGTCAAAATAAGTCTAGGCAAAATTTTAAGATAAAATATTTCATTCACTATATCTAACATTTAAATAATCAAGTGATGAATGTAAATAACACCATAAAATGTGACAAGAAATTGTGGATCAAGAAAAATGAGCTCCATTACCCTTTAGTTATCCATGACAAAAAGGGAGAGTAGATCTATACCACAGAAACATGTCTCACTATGTGGTTTGAGGGGGAGATAGGGGAGATTATTCTTGATAGGGGAAGACGGTACTATTTTGCCAGGGGGAGTTTTTGTTTTATGGTATATTATTTTCCTTTTATGTTTATGTGTATTTACCTCATGCTATTATATTTTTGCTATTTCTGCACTAATCGTGTCTGTCTAGAAATAGCTGTTCTTCCCTAGTGCACAGCAAGCGGCCGCTTCCGAAGTTTGGATTTTTGTAATTCATTGTACCGCATCAATTGTCTCAAGGCGTCTTGTATTTTATTATGGTTACGTGGTTCTTTTACTATGAGTAGATTTTCATGTACACGGGTTCTATTTCGGTGGTATTTGATCATGTAATTTTCTTATATTTTCTTTATATTTTTTTGTATGGGTTTTGTCACAGAATTGTCTAAGGGGAAGATTGTTAGGCATATTTTTAATTGGCATATTCCGTGACTGTATCGGATTATTTATTTAGTCTATTGTCGGCGCTTTCGGTGACTGCGACAACATATCGGCTTGAAAGCTTTTCATCCGTTTCATACTCGAAGATTATCATCATCAAATTCCAGTGTTCCTGTCTTTTCTCACCATCCTATGTCACGTTTTTCTCACCGTCTCCAGAAGGGTGCCCACGGTGCCCTCAAGGCGCGCCTCCCATCTCGGGCGCTCCAAGAGTGGCCGAAGAGGGCTCGAGCGCCATTTTGTGCACCGGGCACTCGAGTGGCGCGGGGTCATTTGCCCCATGCCCTAGCCAGCGCCCGCCGAGTGCTCGACCGGCGCTCAAGCGGCGCGGGGCCCATGTGTCTAACGGCTCCTTTGATTTTGAATCTTTTTGGAGCCTTCTATATATACATGACTTAGCTCTTTAACCCCGGTGATCTTGGCAAACTTTTAAGGGGCGTCTTACTTGAATATCCATTGGTTTTGTGCTCTATTTTGAAGAACACTTTTCTCCAATGATTGTGCTCCATTGACAAAGTGTTGCCTCCCTCATTTAACTTTCTCTTCTCCCGCTTGTTAACCTTTGTGGCGATGTTGGTGGCGTAAACGCCGGGATCCAGTGAGTTTGGCAATTCAAGTGGCTTGAGAGGGAAGATTAACGTGAAGATCGGAAGGCATCCGGTTCCGTTATCGTGGGCAAATCCAAGGTGTTTCTTGGTAGGGATCACAAGACAGGAATAAGTCGACTATGTTAGCGTGTCGTTGCCACCCGATCTGTAAGTTGATTTTTATAGTGTATTTCTTCCCTGGCCGTTGAAACCCGGAGGATTTTTCTCGTTTACTGTGAATATCGAGCTTTTCCTTCATCACCAAAAAGCTTATCTTTTTATTATTCTTGTTGCTTTATTTTTATGCTCGTATTGATTGTATCATCTAGATACAAATACTCTTTACGTGTATTGAGTGTTTGATTATGTACTACTTCCGCTAATTTATTGTGGGGATCAAAATATTTATTGTGCGATTTAAGAACGAAAACATTCTTTTCAGATTTTATCACGAATTTTTGGCAGTTATTGCATGAAGATTCTTGTGGAAGATTATGGGACACTATAAAATTACTAATCAATGCCTAGGCCATGTTTACTTGTTGATAAGGCGGAGTAAATCAAGAAGAGAAATGAGTAGAGAATTTATGGATGATTTGACACTTTTTTATTTAACTATTTTTATATAAGTTTGTCGGTATTAATGAATAAATTATCTCCTTAGAAATATTCTAAAAGTAGTTAAAAAGTGTCATCTAACAATTTGGGAGTATTGAAACCACTCCAACCTCAGGTACAATGAGGATATCAGAACTTCTTTTCCTTTTTGTTTTTATTTATTTGTCTTCCTTGCATCCAATAAAAGCATGATCTTGTCAAGATTGTGCTTTAACTTTGTGTCTTTCCTCGTAATATGTTATTAGTGCTGGTGGTTTGGTTGTGCTACTGTGCATGAGGAAAACCTACGTCAGAGTCATAAAATTGCGTGTGGTGCCATTACCTTTGAGAAGGGCATCGTTTGTTTCTAGAACAATATCGGTTAATCCAAAGCAGTGAATTGCACATACTGTTGGGGTCACTTCCTCCGTGGTGATTTGTCCGCGGACAGGTGAAAGAAAATGGACGCAAACTTTTGAAGAGGTCCGAAAATATCAGTCCGAGAAGTCTATCAAAATGGACGAGGATCAGTTGGAGGAGTCATGTCCGAGAGGTAGCTGAAGATATCGACGAGGACTCTGAAAGCCTAGGCGTTGATTCTCTCTCTATCCGTAGGTCTGCTACAGCTACGTCTACAGGTGGGCAGTTGGCCTACCATGATTGGAAGTTTGAGACGGCTACAACTTCCAAAGGACGACAGCCTGCCACTCCGCACGCCAGGCGTGCGCCTGCTGTAACAGGCCTAAGAGGCGTGGTCCTACCACCCTATTACTAGGGTTGTTGGCCGACCACTAGGGCCCCTATATATATATATATTTGTGCTCTTTCTTTGTAGGGCATCACTTGAGTGTGCATAGATAGAGCTGTGGGCAAGCTTTTATAGTAAAGATAGAGAGAGAGAGAGACACTTTTCTAGAAAGATTAAGAGATATACACATGTGATTATTTTCTTTATTTGGCTTGTGTAGCTAACATTCTTGTAAACAATCAATTGTTTATAGTGCATTCTTTTCGTGGTTTTTTTTTTAGTTGAGAAGGGTCTTTCCACGTTAAAATATTGTATGTGTTTTCTCATTTATTCTTTTCTCTACTATTATCCGTCTGTCCGGGCGCTCATCTCTGTTGGCGTCCGAGCGGTCTGTCCGATCTGTCACCATGTCTTCCGTTTTGCGCCAACACATACCTATGCTTCTAATATGTGCTCTAGAAATAACAGATATTGCTCTGAAAATGGCATTTACCTTTGAGAAATTAACAATGTTTCTTCTCAATTTCTGCAGTCTGTTTGAAATGACTACCTGCATGGGGATTTTGTTGTAGTTTTGATGCCTGAAGGGTCATTAGCATCGTGTTCCTTTTCTACCTGATTAGACAAGTACACGTTGCCATGGGCTAAGCAGCCACCCTGACCTGCCTGATCTAGCTCATATATTGAGCTAGCGCGGCCCGTTCCATGGACAAACACATCCGAATTAGGCGGGGCAATTGCCATGACTAACAAATGTTGGGTGAGTTTGGGTGATTTCTGCCAACTGCACACGGCCGGTTGTTACAAAGTACTTGTGAAATATCATAAATTTGAATCCCTGTTCTAGTACATAAATAGTTGAAACACTTGCGCCCCATGAAGGTAAGCTTGCGTGTGCTTTGAGAGACACTATTGTTCACAGTTTTCGCTGTGCTCTTGTTCCCTTTTTGCCCAGGGGCAGCCAGGGGTCAAACTCTTCTTCCTCCTCAAACAAAGCTACTTCTTTAACAAAAAGAAACCGAATATGTATAATCTGAAATCAGGTATGAATTATCAACTGTATAGTCAATCATGATTATACTATTTGGAAGTTGTCATCTTTAGTTTCCTGCCGCATCTAGCAGCAGATCTTTGCTGCGATTCTAAGTTATGTCTAACAAGCAGCAGCAAGGGGTTGCGTGCAATTCTGTTTCATGTGTACCTCCTGTTTAATTATATGAAGGAATATTTTTGCGTGATTCTATTTCGTCTCTGAAATCAAGTTGTGGGGCCCTGGACAATGATGCTGTGTCTTGAATGGCTGTAGACGCTGGACACAACAAGATGGGACTGTAGTGACATCTATTATATCGGCGAAGTTGGAACTTAGTGAAAGCCATACGTGCGATATTTATAACAGGATATCCTGTATGACAAAAAGTAAGATTAGTGTTGTTGCAGTTTTTATTTGCCGATGTTGACATCTATTTACTGTGCGCTTATTCCCAGTCTGATTACGATTTTTTAAGTGTTTTGCAGTTCTGAATCTGTGGTATAAGTACCAGATTGACTTAATATGATGCTAAATGCTTATTTCTTATAGTATAAAACGAGTGGAACCTAGCGAAGCAACTGATATGTGCCATTGATTGGTTCACGGTAATTTATATCAGCTGATTGATGGGTTGCTTTCTTTTTCAAGCAATGAAATGTATTATTCTTTGGTGGGGTGGTGGTGACTTGTTCTTTTGTGTCGCTTTTTGGGATTCCTGAGGCCATGTTCTTCTCATCTCATTTCAACGCCTTTTGCTTTATGGGATAATAACTGATGAGGAAGCCTCTTCGGCTTATGTGACTTTTAATTCATCAAATTTTCATCTACTGACCTCTAATTATCGGTGGCATCTCTAGGCATCATCCTGGAATCTCCTTCACCTGCTACGGAAAATATTAAAGCAAGAAAAGGGAGCATCAAGTATACCAGCTGGTGGAGGGGAGTGAGGGGAAGGTACTTCAATAACAACTCTTCTTTGCTTGTTTTTCAAATATTCGGGCCACATTTTGTCCCAGAATTTGGACATTGATTATTGTCCTTTTATTAAATACGACGAATTTGCAATTGGGAATTCATGTTTTATAAAGAAGAGAACAGCTGGCTTTTTGAGATCCCCTTCTCATGTGAGACTCTGGCCCACTGCCTGCTGCCTTATTCCATCCACCATCCAGTGATCGAAAGTTGATCAATTTAGCTTTTGGTTTTATCCTTCATGTTAAATGTAATTAATATCTTATAGACCATCTGGCTGTGATCCCAAAGCGATAACGATACATGCTATGAGCAAATAAAGGTGAAACCCCTGCACAGTTGCTCTTATTTTACCTTTTCCACCTTTAGCAGTTAATACACATTCCATATAATGTGTTGTGAGCGTTAGTATCTGATCTTTCGTAGCTTTTGTGATCTGGGAAATAATTTATCAATACTGTAGACTAGCTGAATGCATGACACTCAGATGGCAGTGCTTTTGGGGATCAATCATTATATTTTGATTCTTGTTCATCAAATTCTTGACCCGCAATCCAAGAAAACAAAAGGTTGATTGGATCAAATTGTGCTTTAGGATATTGTTGTACCCCATTGTGGTCTTTTATCTTATGCTCTGTCTGTGTTAAAGATATTAACCAAACTTTTAGTTTTTTTCATTTTAGAAATATTTTGGGGACACCTTATTGGATTATGGATCGCTCTCGTATGAACCTCATACTTATTTGATTTGTCGTTCGATGGCACATAAGAGGACACATGTGTGTTGAATTAATCTAGAAAAATTACAAAATGACGCTTGATAGGCGTCAACCATATGTATGTGCGCTGATTCTAGAATGGGGCCGCCTACGGAGCGCGTGAGGGTCGCACGAACGGAATTTTCAAATTACTCAGTGCCTGATGTGCGCTCGTGCGTTGATTACAGTGGGCTCACACGCAACACGTGCTCGATGAGCATTCGAGCACCGTTCCTGATATAAATGCACCTGATGAGATTTTAGGGTTATCACTTTTGCAACTTATGATATTTTGAGCGTCGACATTGTGAGAAAAAGAAGAGAAAGAGAGAGAAAAGGGAAAAGAGGAATGTTTGAGTATTCGATTAAATTTCGAATCGAGTTCCATTATCTATCGACCTTGAGTATATTTTCTTGAAATTGAGAATGACATTTTACCGATCATATTTCGTCTTTTTATCTTATACTCATTATTATTCGGGTTCATTTATCATAAATTATTGTGGCCTTATATTTATTGTGATTTTAGTAATTGAACATTACATAGTGGATATATTTCAGACGTAATATCCCGTGATTTTTTTCTTATTTAAAAGAGGATTTTCTATATAAAATCGTGTGTTCTTGATTATTTTTTATTATTATTAGTTTGTTGTATATTATCGGTTATTTTCTTACGATTCAAACAAATGGCTCGATTCCCAACACAACTTTGGGTATCATGACATCTATTCATTTATCTATTGTTGTGTAAGTTTGCTAATTTTTTGAGATTATGTTATCAATGATATCTAAATGATGTCTAAAGAGTGTTTCCTTAACACATCTCATTTTATTTCCTCTATCTGTGTAAATGCACGTGCTAAAGGCATGTTTCATGTGTGTTTGTATATGTGTGAGCAGGTGCGAGTCAGTTTGCATTTGCATGCTCATGTCTTCGTACATATATATCCTGATGTTATCTCTAGTTATTACGGTGGATGTTTTGACATGATATAGTCATTGCATTGGAATTTTGTGGTTACAGGTTTAAATTGTAGGAATAATATCTTACATAACGTAAGATAAGATTGTGAACAAACTTCAAACAATCTGAATCCTAGGGACTGAACTCTGATCTTTAAGGTCTTTTTAGCCTAATTATGCTAGTAATATTTACGATCTTCATGAATTACCCTCACTTATTTGAGCTGTAGTGACTGTGTGTATATAGTAATCCCATCCTTCTGTACGTGGATGATTCTCAGGTACGCCTCTGCTTGAGTTGTTGAGTCCTGGAAAAGTTAGAAAGAATGTGAAGGGCAAGGACACCAGAGTTCCTTTCTTCAATTCATCAAAACTGTCTTATTTGATTTTCTTTTGTTTTAGTAGTTCTTGTTGATAGCATGAACAGAGTGTTAGTTTGTCCTCAAATCTGTCAATAAGATTCTTTGATTCCTCCATCCCTACAAGGAACAAAAGGAATCTGCCAATCACACCTCCTCAAGAAAGAAATATGGGAAAAGTAAGAAAGACATAAAGACGAAATAAAAGAAAGATCCATTTGTTTTCCCCTTTTAGTCTAAATAGATTATTTCCCCATAGAAATCTTTATTTTATCTCTCGATAGTTTTGTAATATTTTCACCATTATTCATGGTGGGACTACGTAATTTCCACTGGGATTGAATGAGAGAGAGAGAGAGAGAGAGAGAAAGAGAGAGTTGAGTGTGGGAAAACTGCAAGATAAAACAAACTAGACACTTTCATTCTTTTCTCTGCTTTTGAGACTCAATTTGAACTGTGCTTGCTTTCGCTGTTTTTGCTGCATTAGAGATTCCTTCCACCCCTTTCAAGTCAAAGAATATGAAGTGGAGACAAAAAAATAAAATTGACATCTTAAAAAAGAAAGACAAGTTTGATATGAAATGGGAGAGATGAGAGAAAGAAAAGAGCCACAGCTCATGGCATATATTCCCTCACATAACCCCACTTAAGTTTCTAGATATGGAGTGAGAACATATGACATGCCATGTAACTCCAAATATAAAAAGAAACCATCGGGTGCTGCTCTTCTAGGCAGAGCTCAGAGAAACCCATATAGTAAACATTTATGCTTCATTCTTTCCCAAGCTGTCATTCATCCATACAACTGAAATGGGTCTTCAAAGTATGCAAAATCAGGACATGAGCTTGGTTTTGTCTACTGATGCAAAGCCGAGGCTAAAATGGACTGCAGAACTCCATCGACGATTCGTCGAAGCAGTCAATCAACTTGGAGGGGCTGACAGTTAAGTATTTGACCTACCTTTTTCTTTTAGTACTTGGGTTTTCCTGATTCACATATCGTAGACGAAATCTTTTCTTTTCTTTCCTTTTTTTTTTTTTTTTTTTTTAATGAGGCTCTAATACTCTGTCTCTGTATCATCTTTTTCACAGAGGCGACACCAAAGAGTCTGATGAGAGAGATAGGAATTCCAGGACTCACTTTGTACCACCTGAAAAGCCATTTACAGGCATTTTCCCATACTACCAAATATTTTTTTAGGGCTAATTTAGTAATAGCCAATGAGAAGATGGAGTTCTAATCCTTATGTGGGTATTTCCTGTTGCAGAAATTCAGGCTTGGGAAGAATCAGCAGTCAGAGACCCGCTGTGATTCTCAGCAGTTTGGTGGGTCTAGTTCATCAAGATTATCACAGTTCTGCATTTTTTTTTTTTAAGTTATAGTAAATTCTTTTGGGAACTTATCCATTTTTGGTTTTCACACAGATTATGAAGAGGGTTCACGCAGACTCGATCTTGGCGGTGGAGGAATTAATGATGCAGCCAGTACTCAGATAAACGAGTAATAGTTAGAAATTGGCTACCTTTGCGTTCGGTGAATTTGGTTGTACGTAGGAAGTAAAGTAACCCGTTGGATGTTGTTTTCCAGAAGCTTGCAGATAGCTCAAGCTTTAAAAATTCAAATGGAGGTGCAAAGGAAACTTCACGAACAAATTGAGGTAAGACGAAATATCGGCCCCTTCGTTCCATCAACTGATTCAATTTAAGCTGAAGAGAGAGCGTTCGACACATAGTCATGTTGTTCAGGTACAGAGACATTTGCAGCTCCGAATCGAAGCTCAAGGGAAATACTTGCAAACGGTGCTGAAGAAGGCACAGGAAACACTCGCCGGGTACAATTCTTCACCTCTCGGGGTTGAACATACAAAACCAGAACTCTCTCAGTTAGTCTCGAAGGTCGGTTCCCGATGCCCGAGTTCATCGTTCTCGCAGTTGATAGAAGCTCCAGCTTCGAGCCCTGAGAATGCTGACCAAAAGCAGGCACGAGTTACGGGGTGCTCAATGGAGAGCTCGTTGACTTCATCTGAGGGCGGCTCTGGGAGGAACGAGGAACCAACGGCGAGAAACGGAGGAATCCGTGAGTGTAACGAGACGCCGGGCGTCCTGCAACTATTTGATCCATCATGGATAACCAGTTCAAGCGATCACAGTACCCGCAGGAAGAGAAGTGGGAGCACCGATGTTTGTGACGAGGAACCAGCTGCCAAAAGATGGCCGACGCACAGAGAGAAAACCGGACATGGGTTAGGTAGTTTGGGACTTGTGGGCACATTTGATCTGAACAGCCAGTATCAGAATGACCTAGATTTAGGTACAACAGACCTCAGCTCCAGAGGAATAGGGCGATTCAATGTCCCTGTTTGAAGCCTTGTGGGCACGCAGGCTAGCTTGGTTTCAGGCTATAAATCTGGTCTTCTGAAAGGGCAATGTGGCTGGCTTTTGTAGGCTGTGTTTTTGTAGGCTGTGTTTGTTAATAAATTATGCATCTTAACTTGTGTTTATATTTGTATAGATGAACAAACAAAATGGCGTTTCATTCCTGAATCTGATTCTCGTATTGTCCCCTAATTTGATTAAACAATCATCCACATCTAATAGCCGATACTTAATTTTTAAAAAAATTTATTATAAAAAAAATTATTGTCTAAAATTTTTATTTTTTAAAAAAATAAATGGGAATTGTTGGATCATAAATTTAGATGATTTAATAATTCTCTTGTATTAGAGAGGCTCCGATGCATTCTTTTTAGTGCTGTTATCCATCCAACGAGAATGATTAAAAGTTTATCAAAAATAATAATAAATATTACATTAATTAATTTAAATAATTATTTAATTTTTAATATTTATTAATTTAACTTCTAATAGTTATTTAGCGAATATAAAAATCTTTCCAATAAAAAAATCAATAACTGCTCTGTTTTTGTTTACCCTGGGATCCGCTGCTGCCACTTGGTTTGGCGCAAGACGGTAAGCATGCTGAATTACGGGAGAATAAAGTCTGTAAATATGCTGCATATTAATTTTATTAAAATAAATTATTTTTAACTTGTTTTTTAAATAATTATTTTAATTTAATATAAATTTATTTTGAGTAAATTGTCGCATTGTTCACATTTAGAATTTTATTATGGTATTCATGTGTTATTAAAAAAAATTCTAATGGTCTGAGATTTTAAAGTTGAGAAAAGTTGCACAGTATGTAATATTTACTATAATTTTAATACGTTACGGTGAAAGAAAAAACTATATAAATATTCGTTATAGGTAAAAAATATTTACTTTTTATATAATATAAATATAAAATAATAATTTTATTCATTTAATCTCTCTAATATAAGTGATAAATAAAAATATAAAAATACATCAAAATACTATGCCAAGATAAAGAAAAATATCAAGAATCAAATATTTTTGGAGTAAAACTATTCAGACTTCTTGGATTAATCAAAATAAATTAATCTACTATAAAAAAAGTCAACTTACAAATTAGATTATATAGATATACTAGCATATATTCGACTTTTGCCTAATACGTAACCATTATCAAAGAGCTTTTTTTAAAAAAAATATTTTCTAACAATAAAATTTGTTGGGTCCCATGTCAAAGCCTTTGAGAGGATGGCGAAGCCCACGAAAAGTGTTAGAGCCCACAAAGAGTGTTAGAGCCCACAAAGGACGGCGAGCCCAGCCCAACTGCAGGAGAGACGCGCGTGACACCCCGCTGGCAAGAAAACGACGAAACCCTACAAGCGATTAATGCTCTGCGAAAACCAACAGAAGAAAGGAAAAGCGCCAATCGGAGAAGCGGACCCAAGCGCAACGCAACAGCTGACGCCCGCCTACGAGACAAAGCTAATCCCTAGCAGCGGAACCAGCGTGATGGCGGCCTTCAGAGCCACCCACGACAAACGACAATCGATATAATCCATGGCCCGGTCCACAATGACTGCGACTAGAGGCAAGGAAGCCATCGTAACGGGCATCTTGGCCCCCAGAGTTGTGACGACCCGACTTTTTATACCATCAAAAGCCGTCGTCAAATCTAAATTTCCTTACAATTAAGAGATAAAAAGTGAACATAAAAAAATTTTCTTTTCTTCATTCATACCTGAGATGCATTCTAAAGATAAATAATTTCATAAGTCCCATAATATCACGGAAACATTCTATATTCATAAGCAGCGGAATCAATAATACAAATTTCCTCAAAATAAACAAAACTTTGAAAATGCCTTCAGCCGACTTAAACTTCCAAATTACACCAAAAGACTCTACTCAACTTCGTCATCCATGCAAGCTTGTCATCCGAAAATTTACAAGAGTGAGCTTACAAAAGCCCAGCAGGATACTCACATTTAAAAACACAAGCATACATATAATCAAATTATAGATCATAACCTATCATATTAAAATTCATCATATCGCTTTCTTCTTGCTCCATACTCTTTTATCTTGTCTTTAGAAAAATTCATCAAAATCATTCGAAATTCATATCATCTTTAGGGACCGGACGGGAGCGGACAACATCGAGGCAGGTTGTGTGCTACCCCACAACCTAAAGCCGTATCCCTCATTATGCTCCTGGGCGGGGAGGTCATGCCTTTAATCCGGCATACGGGGCCATAGTCCATAGTTCTTGTGCCACCAAAGGTCCCCTCCCGTGGCCCAGAGGCATCATCGAGTGTCACTCCAATATCCTTCATCCATCTTTAACAAGAAGTTTAATGGAAACTCGGTTCTTGGTTCGTATTCTTTATTGGCCATATATCATATTTCAAAAGCGGAAGAGTTCCACTTCTTGTCCATAATCCATATGTTTTCTTGTTCTTTATCAAGTTCATATCATCAAAGCCAAGTTCATTTTTCCAAAGCAAAATCGAAGTTAAATTTTCCGAAGCTCTTTTTTTTAATATTTAAGCCAAGTTCAAATGGAAAGCTAAGTTCATTGCAGGAGTTAATTTCTTGAAGCCGAGTTCATTTTTAATCAAAGCCGAAATTAGTTTTCTTTTGAAACCGGAGTTATTTGTCTTTCAAAACCGAGTTCATTTACTTTAGTCAAAGCCAAGTTCTTTATTTATGAAAGACGGAGAGCACAATTACATTATGCTCCAAAAGTGGAAGTTCTTTAATCGGGGAAGATCTTGTTTTCCTTTAAAGACGGAGGACTTGGGCGGAGCTCTAAACGAACGGAGTGCTTTTGTTTACAGAAATCCGGAGGGCCTTTCTTTGTAAAATCGGTAGTGTTTTTCTTTTAAAATCCGGAGTACTAAACACCGGAGTGCTTTTCTTTCAAATCCGGAGTGCTAGAAACCGGAGTGCTTTTCTGTAAAAATCAGGAGTGCTAGAAACCGGAGTGCTTTTCTGTAAAATCCGGAGTGCTCAATCCGGAGTGCTTTTCTGTAAAAATTCGGAGTGCTAGAAACCGGAGTGCTTTTCTGTAAAATCCGGAGTGCTTTTCTGTAAAAATCCGGAGGCTTTCCTTTTCAAAATCCGGAGTGCTAGAAACCGGAGTGCTTTTCTGTAAAATCCGGAGTGCTCAATCCGGAGTGCTTTTCTTTAAAAATCCGGAGTACATTTAAAGAGGACGGAGCACATTTAAAGCCTAAGTTCTTTTGGACGGAGTTTTTCTTTTCCAGCTGAACAGAATATTTTCTTAAACACAGAAAAGCCGGAGCTCTTCGGTTGTCAAGGCCGAAATCAAATTATAACAGACAGAGCATTAATCAAAAACCGGAGCTCTTAAATCTAGAAATGATTTCAGCAGAATAGAAAATCATCATAAGTTCTTAAGTTATCAACATCAAAATTTATAATATCTATCGGGAAATCATCAACGCATAAAAATCCATCGTTATATACTTGAGTTTCATTTTAAACATGCCTTTAGGATCAAGACGTCATAAAGCGAAAACATATTTCATACAGAACACCATATAATTTTAAAGAATGCACATAAACATGAGCTTATAAAAATAGGGGTGATATCTTACTGATTCTTCTCTACTTTTTCCTTAGCTTTCTGCCTTCTACTTTTAGGAGGGTTTCTAGTGGTGCCCTATTCCTGAGGCCCTAAGGCCCTTATTTATAACCCTAAGTTTGGGCGGCCCTCATTTATAATTCTTCCTAATTTCCAATGTTGCCATAAATTATTCCTTCATTTCCTATGTGAATTTGTTTTCCAACACGTATCGGGAACTGCAGACATTAAATGTTGTTCCTTTCCCAAAATTCTGTCTTAACTGTGACCGGACTTCTTCAATAAGTCCGGACTCACATTTCACTTCGGAAATCCGGAGTGATCCGGACGCGTTTTCACGTCGGGAAATCCGGAGTGTTTTCTTTCAGCAAATCCACACGCGTTTTTACTCCGAAAATCCGGAGTTCATTTACTAAGGGAAATCCGGACTTCATTTTCCCAACGAAATTCGGACTTCTTTTATTATAGGAATCCGGACTGCATTAAGGAAATCGGACAGAAATTTCCTCAATGCCAATTCCGGACTTCTTCACCTTTGGATTTCCGGTCAACGGGCGTTGACCGGACCTGATGGTTAAAATTTCCTTATTCAAATTTTGGGTCGTTACAAGAGTACAATGGGGAGGAGCCTATAAGAGCTCCCACTCCCCGTAGAGAAAGGGATCCCGATTCCAATCCGGTTTTCGAACTCTGATCTTCCCTCCTCTAAACTCGACCACAAGAAAGAAAGAGCTGGAATTGAGAACGCACTCACTTCCTTCTAGCACGAGCTAGCTCACGATCACTAACTCCACGTCTTCTCAGACCACGGGAAAGTTAGCCACCCGTTGCGGTGCACCAAGGAAGTTAGGACCTCCATAACCTGCTCACTGCATTCTCTCATACCATCATACACGCATCTCTCACGCTTCTACAGCATTCATCCGCGCACCGCTCATAGCGTGCGCCATTCTAGTTTATTGCGAAAATTTACTGACTTGAGCGTCGGAGTGGCCGTGGTGGGAGAAATTCCGTCGGACCTCTGACCTCTTGTTTGTTGTTTGTGTTGTGTAGGTCCAGGTTCAAGGCTACGGAGATCGGACCCTTCGCATGACTCCACCGCTTGGAAATCCGAAGGCTCTCTAATCCGTACGGCAACCGCGGACCCGGGACGCAACAAAATCGGATAATTTTTTATATTTCATTCAACTTTACTTCACTATCTCGGAACCAATCTATGCCTTTAGAACTTTAGGGTTCAAGCTACAAACAAATTTCTAAAAGCTCACAAATTTGGAATGAGTGCTTAATAATGGTACAATAATTTCGAAATGAGAAAACCTAAACATTTAAATCACAAATAATAAAAAAAAAAGTTTTCTTATTTTTTTCTCTACACTTTAATCACTTTTCTTTTTTTGGACGACGATTGTGTTAAAAGAAAGGATTTTATTTATAAATAAAGTTAAAATATATGACTAAAAACTCATAACAATAAAATTTATAACTAGCGTTTAAATGTTGATTCAAATGTCTGTGTATATGAACGCTTTTCTTGCACGATTCGTATAGAGATCATTCTTATAGTCGTTATTATCTACGCACGTACGTCTCTCACACACCGTACATATATCCTCATGTGTGAAATTGCTGTTAATTGTATATGAACGTCTTCCATACGTAATTCATACGTATAGGTGTTGGAGATTGCATATGAATTCCTTTTAAGCATCCGTTGTACAAGGAGTCACAATTTTAAATTTGTATGATCGTCATTTGTACCCTTAATTATTTTTAATTTTAAAAAACTTGTTTTAAATCATGATTAATCATGGTTAATAAATAAAAATACTTAAATATAATTTAATTAAAATTAAATTTTATTACAAAAATAAATCGATAAAACAAATCTAAGAAAAGTGACTACAAAATTTAAAATTTTTACATAATAATTTGGATATTAATTTTTATATATATCATAAAATTAGTAATAAAGTAAAAGTTAAAGCAAAAAATAATTAAAAAAAAATCAAAATTGAGTTGTGAAAAAAAATGAAAAGTTAATAATATTTTGACCTTTTCATATTTATTATTTAGATTGAGTTAAATTCATTTTATTCTCATCTTTTATTGGAGTCAACAAAAATTCATGTTCTTACGTTATTTAACTAATTTTTACCGATCAAAATTTTTCTTATAAAATTAACAAATCTAAAGTTCTAACTGACACCTAAATTTCAATATTTTGCCTATTATATTTCTAACAATATGATATATTTATAAATTTGGCATCGATTTTGATTAATATAATATCAAACTATGCCAAATTAAATAAGAAATAACTTTAATTGATAGAACCAATTTAATTTCATAGATAGAAAATAAAATTAGTTTGAGTTAGATGTGACAATAGAACTTTACTCAACTAAAATATATTAAAATATTTTTTTAAAAAATAATTTTACCATTATTTATTTATAGTTCTGAGTTGCGTCTGTAAGTATAAGCTTTATCCTATTTATTTTTAGAATAAACACCGGGTTATATGGAAAGCTAATTAAAACAATAGTATTAAAAATATATTTTTTAAAATTATTTTTAAAATATTTTTGATAAGGTGACGTCATCTATTAATTTATAATAAAAAATTATAAATAATAAAATATTATATTAATTATATTATATAAATATATCTTAGGTTCATTTTGAATAAGACCGGTTACTTACCATTAACAACTCTTCATTGTAATAAAAAGATTAACTTTAAAACCCCCCCAAAAAAAATACTAAAATTAAAATCAAATTAGATTTGTAAAAAGAAAAGGCTAAATAGTAAAAAAAATAGTGGGCGGCATTCAAAAAATAAATAATAATTGAATAAAAAAACCATTTTTTGAAATAAATGACAGAATAATAACAATAAATAAAAACTTATAAAGATAAAAAAATAAGTGCAATAATAAAAAAAAAAATCAACTTCAAATTGTATAAAAATAAAAAAAATTAAAGTAACAATAAAACTGATCAGATTAGCAAATCAAACTTTAAATTAAATTAAACTTAGGAGAGCTCTCTTTAAATATTCTACACGCTGCGCAGTAGCATTTCCTTTTATTACTTTTTTTTTTCCTGTTAATTTCTATTTATTCTTTCTTTTCTTTTACTTTGATTACTTCCCACATCAACTTTTTCTTTTTCTTTTTTTGGCGAGATATTTATTATCTGGATTTTTTTTTTCTAATATAAGTTCCCACCAAAAAAAAAAAAAGTGTTTATTTGTTTTCTTTTTACAAGTATAACATTCTATTTAGACTTTAACCATATAAATTTGACAGATCCAGTAACAATTGGCCTAATGGGACATGCTCCAAAGTAAGCCCACAATCCAATATACTTTCTTTAAAATAAAAGTCCTATATTACTTTTAAAGAAATAGTGTATTTGTAAATTTTACTATAAAAGTAAGTACCCTCAAACATTGAGGGACAAGCAAGAAAAACTCAAAGAAGCTCCATAAGGCTTCATATGGGTCGGAGAAGAGTATAATCGTTACTAGCCAATCTCCAACGAGAGCAGACTGGCGGCCAAGAAACTCTCGACCCTCATTTCATTCAGAGGCCTATTGGCTCTCCGCTCGTTCGAGGCCCCTCGGCCACCTCCAGTCCTTGAGGCTTTTAGTCCTCTTCTCGTTTGGAGGCCATCAACCCTCCGCTGTCTGGAGGCCATTAGCGGCCTTCCGCCGCCAGGAGACTCTCAACTCTCCTCCAGTCTAGAGGCCCTCGGCCTTCCGTCGCCCGGAGGCTCTTAGCCCTCTTCTAGTCCAGAGCCCTCAGCCCTCCGCCGTCGAGAGCTATCAGCCCTTCTCTCGTCCGAAGGCCATCAGCTCTCTGCCGACTAGGAGGCATTCAACCCTCCGCTCATCTAGAGGCCGCCAGCCCTCCTCTCGTCAGGAAGCCCTCAACCCTTCTCCTTCCAGGAGGCACGGAGCTCTCCTCCTTCCAGCAGGTACGGAGGTCATCGACTCTTCGCTACCAGGAGGCTGTTAGCCCTCCTCCCATCTAGAGGCCCACAACCCTCCGCCAGTCAGGAGGCCATTAGCAATCCGTTTTGAAGTTACGTTCCCTTCATTCTGGAGTCAGGAGTTTACGGTCTAAGAGTTAACTCTCCGCTCAGGTAATTAGAATGTTGACTCACTAGTACAACTTAGTCTTTCTTCTCAAAATTTCTTCTCCGCTTAGGATTTAAAAAATACAGAGTTTTGCTTTTATAAAATTTAAGAAAAATTAAAATCAAATAATTGGGTTTTAAAGTATTTCCCGATGAACTAAATTAAAATTAAAATAAAGAAATTGATAATAATAAATAAAGCCAAAAATAAATAATTATAAAGCAAAATAAAAACTTACTTCTTAAAATATAGCAAGCTTCGGCCAACAAAAATAATAATGCTCATCAAATAAAAGCTACAAAATTCTTTCTCTGTCCAACCCTACACGCTACACAGGAACGTTTCTTTTCATTATTATTCTTTTATTTCTATGAATTATTTTCTTTTTTGAGATGCTTATTTTCTTGATTATCTTATGGAACAAACTCTCACCAAAATAAAAATTAATTTGTTTTATTTTTTTAAACACAGCTATCTATTTAGATTTTAAATATCTAAAAAATATAAAATTAAAATAAATATATAAATGGACAAAAATAATGTTAATTTTTATTATTTATCACACAATTTAAAAAATAGCCCGGCTTCAATGACACAATTAAGTCACGCAAATAATTGTTACTTACGTAACCACAATGCAATTATCACATAGCCCATGTCAAACTTCATATGAGTTGTCAACTTTGTTGTGGACAATACCATTAAAGAGAAAATTAGAACCATATCATTTTATAAACAATTATATTTATAAAAATCTTACCAAGATCTAAAACTTTTGAAAAAAGCAAAAGAATCAAGGAAGGACTTTTACAGTGTTGAAATGAACTCTTAGCTCAGAACGAGCTCTAAATTTTTTAAAAGTTATAGGCATATGTAAGCACCGATATTAATTAGATATATCGTAGGTATTGAACGCTATCTAAATTCAAAATCTAAAATTAATACATTATGAACTAATATGTATTTATAATCAACAATAACTCATTTTATTTCTTCAATATAAGACCTTTTATCGACCTAATTCGTACATACTTCCAACTATTTCTCTTTAGTGTGTAAGGTTTTTTTAAGCATTTCTCATTAAATGGAAATCTTAGTTGGTACATTAGGCAAACAATCCTTTCAACAGTCAATACACCACCACGCAAGTGGAAACTTGGGTACAGAACCGCTCTCGACATGCCTGACCCACACATGGCTACGAAGATGGAGCAAAACTTCTGTACACAATCCTTTCGTGGAAGCATTACTATTCATGGCCTTTTCTCAGTGCCTTCAATAAATAAATCAAACCATTGCCACTAGCCAGTGGATGGGGGAGACTGCAGTCGGTGATGGGGTCAACACCACACCGTCTTGCAAACCCGAGCTGTTGCAGGGATCTCAATTGGAGGCTGACGTCCGGGACTCCAAACAACCGAGAAAGAATTAGTGAAGGATGTTGGCCGCGTTAAGTTCTCAATCTCCTAAATTTTCAAACCTAATTGAATTTCTGAACTTTCTCGACCTATTCGTAAATACTGTATACTACTTGGATAACATTCTAAGTTAATAAATTATAAGTCAATAGGTGTTGAAAAAAATTTCATGATCATCAACATGGGTGGTCATTCTTTATATGTTGGTTCTTCTTCTACTTTTTTGACACAGGACAATTTATTAATTCAGCTGAGATATCCTCTCAACAAACTTAGTGGATACTTCTATATATTCCTCCTTGTTAGCAATTCCTCTAGCGACCAATAATGTGGGGCATCTGCAAACTAGACATTGGCTTCTTACATCATGTATTTTCTTCCTAATCTACTCATCCCATTCATGCGCTGCCAGTCAGGTGAGTATAAGCATGCTTCTTCTCCATATAGTTTTTTCACAGACAATGTCTAGTATGAAATTGAAATTAATTTCCAGCTCTCTCAAGACAAATGATCATCACCCTTTCTCCGCATAGGAGCTCAACTGCCCAGCATGACTTCAAAAGCCAAACAAGTCGCCGTAAAATCCTATGATTGCATTATTGTTGGTGGAGGCGCTTGCAGCTGTGCTCTAGCAGCAAAGCTGTCGCACAAATTTTCAGTGCTAGTTGTAGAACGAGGCGGCTCACATTACCGAATCCCTTAATCAAGTTTTAGGGGATGAGTACTAGAGGATCAACTGCTATAAATGCCGGGTTTCATAGCATAGGTAGCAATAACCTCATCAAGAAAGCGGGCCAGTAAGATTTGACAGTGAGGGCTGCGTCATCTGTGGGTCGTATCTAAACTAGCTTTTAAGCCAAATAGGTTAACCTCAGTTCAGTCCATTACTATGGATGCTCTTCTTGAAGCTGAGTTCTTCCCTTCAATGGATTTACGTTAGAAAACGTCAGAGGGACAAAGGTAAGCGCCACTCTGCTCAATGTTTATGGAAGGAGGCACACGGCTACCGACCTTCTTTCTAGGGAGAGGAAATCCCGAAAAGATGACTGTTTTGCTGAATGCAACAGTGAATAAAGCAATCTTCCACAGTGACGATGAACAATTAAAACTTAAAAGACAATGATTAGAAGTTCTAGAAAATGTGCATTCAACCATCAGTTTCTAATGCTTATTTCTCAGTGGTGCAGGGGATAAACAGAGAGCCAGCGGAGTACAATTCATCAAGAGCAATGGCAGCAGAAAGCAAGCTTATAATGTGTACATCAAGAAGCCGAAGCAATCAAGCTCGCCGGGCGATGTTATACTGTCTGCAGGAGCATTGGGCAGTACAAAAATCCTCATGCTAGGCGGCATTGGCCCCCAAACAGCTGCAGAAATTGAAAATCCCCTAGCTTAAATGGGGTTGGCAAAAAAATGCAAGACAACCAACCCAACCATTTCTCTCGTATACGACCACGAGCAAAAAGGACTGCAGCCAGATCAACCTCAAGTAACCGGATTAGCAGATGATTATGAAATCACAATCCAGTCAGGAATTATACCCCCAAGCAGCTACATAACAAGGTTTCGAATATCTACTAACTATTTCCAACATCAACAGGCAAGCTCGAGCTGAACAACACAGATTCTAGAGAAAACCGTTTGGTTAGACTCAATTATCTTAAGGAGGAGAAGGATATTGTGATATGTGTTAAGATGTTGCATCAGGTCCAACAGCTGGTGAGGTCTGAATCACTGACTCTGTTCTTGGGTAATGATTCTGTGCCATCTACTGAAGATGAAGCAAGGAAATACGGCAAGTAGAATGTGAGGACATTCTACCATTATCATGGTGGTTGTATTCTTGGATCTGTAGTCGATGAGGATTATAAAGTTCATGGGGTCAGGGGTTCTGGATAGCTCCACTTCTCTGGAATCACCAGGGACAAACCCAATGGCCACGACAACAACGCTAGGGAGTTACCAGGGCATCAAATTTCTGAAAGAATGGATTATTCCGCAATACATACCGATTGAAGAAAGGCATATCGAGGTGCTGATTTTCTGCTGTTCTGTTCTCTCTGTATCCTTTAAAAATGAATGTGTATTTTATTGAATTTGGCAGTGTTTCTGCACTGTTTTATTAGAAATAAATGTCCATCTTCAATAGCTATGGGCTTAGTCTGAATACTTAAAACCAAGGCAAATATAGCAACGAGACGAAGAAGCAAGTAATAATTTTATTACTTTCTGTATTTACAAATCAAACCTTAAATGGGTATAAATTGATAGAAAATTGGTTCAATTTCCAGTTCGCAAACCACCACTTCAACTGTCAGAATCATTATTCGGTGGTAGCTGATTAGCGTCCCCAGAAGATGTATCCACAGAATCAATGAAACCCGTTGGATTAACATCTCCATCTCTCCTCCTACCGCTACTAACAGAAAAGCTCACCCAAATTTCTCTATCTTCTCCCCTCATCTCTCTTTCTTCTTCACCATCAACAGTATTACCCTTCTTACCACCATCTTTCTCATCAATCGGCATCTTGTACCTGCAAATTGGGCAAGACCCATGAATCCCTAACCACTTCTCTATACAATTCCCATGAAACCTATGCTTACATGGCATTTCTTTAGCAATCCCACCAATTTCCCAATCTTCTAGACAAATCACGCACTCAACATCTTCTTCCCCTCTGATCTCCACGCTCGGCATCGCTTCTATCGACGATTTTGATGCCGGCGGTTGGCCGCTTTTTTGCGGAATGCTCTGAAGCAGAGACCCCAGATTTGCGCCTTCAATAACCACCATGCCTTGCGTTAGAGGGTTGATCAGGATGACCCTCTCTCGCTGGCCTTCCGGGTTTGGTGAATTCGGCGTGCTCGGATCTGAGTCCGGCGAGTTTTCACCCAGATCCATTGGACTTAGGTTGAAGCCTAGGATGAACGGTATGAACAGAGACAGGTCTCTGTTTCTGGAACTTATAAGTCTTTCGAGGACAGATTGCGTTTCAGCAGCATCTGTTTCGGACGCCATTGAGATTGGAAGGCTTTGGAGAGAGGGGTAAGGGTGAGAAGGTAATGAGTTGCAGAATCAAGGAAAAGAATTATGAGATTTTACGGATCTAGGAACAGAGAGTATATAAAAGGATGGAAATGAAGCGCACACAGGAAGGTTGTGGAAAGATCTGGAATCTGCGGCAGCTGTCAACTGCATATTTGTATTCTTAATGCTTGGGAAAAGTCGTGATGTTTATCCAGAGAGACCAAACGCGGAGATATCTTTGGGACAAGAAATGATTCTCTGCGGACGGCAACACGTTAGTCGGCAGGTTATTTCGTCTGAGGGAGTAGGTAGGGTAGGACCTTCCACGAAATGGCAAATGGCATTGCCGTTGGCTTGTTTAACCTCCAACAGCTGGAGCACTGGTACGTCTACTCTGATTTTCTCTCTCTCTGTAGATGAACTTGTACGATGATTACTTTCACCGTACAAATATCCAAATTGTAATCACCTTTATTAGTCTCCAAAGTTTGATCTAGGGCACGATTGGCCTTCTTAGATTTCTTAAAAGTGATTTAATTTGATCCCAATAATAATCTTTCTCTATGACTTAGTGGATGAGACTTTATCCGTTTTTTATGAGATTATTTATTATAATAATATATTTTTAATTTAAAAGTTAAATAAATAAAACATACCTAAAATTTTAATCAGACATCTATTACAAATTAAGTTTAAATAGTAAGTTTATTATTAAAAATTTTATTGATTAATTTCTTGTTTAAACATTATTGTTATCCAAAAAACCTCATAAAATGGGATATGCTAGTGTTATTTAATTTTTAAAATTGAGCACAAATATAATTCAACCAATAATTTCAAGCCCATTTACAAGTAATTTGATTTGGTTACAATTGTAATTATGTATGGATTGTCCACACCTTACTAACAATTATTAGTTAGTATTAATCTATTTAGATGAAATTTTTAATAAAATAATTACGAAAATAGAAAAGTATAAAATAAAATTAAAATTAACAAAATTAAAACATCAAAAAAATTGTTCAAATTGAACACGCCCTTTAGTTGTTTTATTTTTTTAAAAAAATTGCTTAAATTCTTTTTAACAATACCACAGCCCTTTCTATAACATATAAACAAAGGACACTTTTCTTCTTATTATTATTACCAATTCAAATGGGCTATTTTGACGGCTTACAGTTGAATTGTCTATGAGTCCATGTTAGGCCCAAATGAAAATTGGAACGGCCCAGCCCAGTGTTGGGTAAGGATTTCTCAATGGATTGTGTCTTCATTTTACTCACCAGGAGCCAGCAGGCATAGAAAAGTAACATGTCACAGTGCACCTGCTGTGATATATACATTTTATTTAGGTTGGTTTTGAGTCTGAAAATTTTACTTGGTTATTTTTTTGATGGAATTGAATCGTTTTTTGGGGGCATAAACTAGATTGAATCTAATATCTTAATATATTAGCTTAGTTATTAAATTGTTTTGAATTGAAATATTGTATTTTTTTCCCCTCTTTTTCTTTGGACGATCCGAATTTCACATATGGTAACCCAATCAACAATTAGATATTCTGGTAAAACATAATCGTGGCCCATATCACTCATTTGTTTTTGCTTGCATTTGCTTCGGTTCTTTATAAAGGTGGCAATCGTTCTATGCTGAGTTGAGATTATGTTGAATTCATTCAAATTCAGCAGAATTACGCATGCCCGTTTGGTTTGATTATTGGAATTTGTCATTAAAAACCATCAGATTTTTGAATTTTGCGTAACTATGTGATAGTATACATTATGGGTTGCATGGTTTGGAGAGGATGAGATTTATAACTTTGCTGCGTAGTTTTGGTGCAGCGGAATCCCTTATACGTAGATACGAACTATGCTTCACAAGTAAATAACTTGCTGATTTCTGAGTAGAATTTAGAGTGCCCATGAACGTAATCCTTTCGTAATCTGGTATCTTGTTGCCGATTTTGACGTTGTGAGGGGTGGGTAACCTTTGCACACAACTTGTTTGATAAAATTCCTCAATGGACTCAGGTGTTAGGATCTTTTGTTTTTTTTTACTGACTCTCTCTCTTTTTATTTTGTCCTCAAAACTCTTGATATTTAACTTGATGTGTATTATGATGAATAATTTTTCACAGGGATGATACGAATTTCAAGGCGTATGTTCGCATGAATCTGCTTCCTCACATATGGCACTTGTGAATATCACAGAATTCTACGTGAAGACTTCTCTCAATAAGACCCACTCGAATCTCTTCAATGTTCACTTCGTTACTATGCCAACTAGAAGTGAGTTAATTTAAGACTATCACGGAGGCTATGCGGTGAGCTTTAGAAATTGTGCATTCTGGGCTAACAATGGCTTCTTCTATGGCTACAGATCTTACAGTGAAGCCATTAGTGATTGAGGGCAAGGCGAGAAAAAGAGCAAACACTAGGACCGAAAGTGCAAAGATTCGGAATAGAAGATTTCAAAAGAAGGTATACAGTATACTTCTTTTACTTTCCCCCATGTTTGAGGATGAAGAGCTACTCCCACACCATCAAAACAGTTACTCTCCGTGTTGGGTCATGGGTCTCTCCCATGTAGGTCCCATGCCCATTTGACTTGGCTTTCGGTGGCTTGCATGAGAATGCAGGTGTACTATACCAATCTGAGAAAATTATAATGTGGTGTGCCACAAACGCTTGATTGCCACATGTGTGCTGATTTCAGATTGGAGGCTGCCCAAGGAACATGTGAGAGACGCACGAGCGTGATTTCGCACAAGGACACACGTGTATTGTACCGATTTGAAAAAATCACAATGTGGTGTGCGATAGACGCCTGATTGCCGTATGTGTACTAATTTCAGATTGGAGGCTGTCCAAGAAACGCATAAGGGACGTACGAGCATGATTTCTTGATTAATCAGTGTTCGATGTGCGCCCGAGAAGGCACTCGTGCACGGATTATAGTGGTCGTGTGTGCAATGCGCTCGCGATGGGTGCTCCTGTGCTGACTACAGAGGCACTCGCATGCGAAGCACGCCCAACGGACGCTTAAGCGCCTGTTTTGATATAAATGCAACTGATGCTTTTTTGGGGTTAATTACTCTGCAATTTCTAATACCTTGAGCGCCGACTTTGTGAGAAAAAGAAGAGTAAGAGGGAAAATGGAGAAGATAAAGGTTTGAATATCCGATTGAGTTCTAATCGTGTTCTAATTTCCATTAATCTTGGGTACGCTATTATTGAAATTAAAAAGAACGCTTTACCGGTCTTATTTCTTCACTTTCGTTTTGTACTCATTATTGTTTAAGTTTATTTATTATAAGATGTTGTGTCTTTATATTTTTGGGATTTGTGTAATCGACAGTATATTACATAATAGACATTTCGAATGAATAGTCTTATGATTTTTCCCTTTCATTCATAATGATGATTTTTCACGTAAAATCGTGTATCCTTTATTATTTATAATTATTACTTATTCGTTATGCGTTATTGATCATTTTCTCAAGATTTAAATAAGCAGTCCAGTCCCCAACACTCCTTTTAACGATGCCGCTGCTTGATTACCTACCTTAGAATGTCTATTTATGCTTCCTTCTGAGGCTTGTAATTTGCATTTTCTCATTACTTTGTCCACAAAGTATTAGTTAATGTCCAATATTCCACGTTTATTTTTAAAACATGTTGGTTATGTGGATCCGTTCAATACTTCACGGACAAGGAATAGGATTATTCTTCATGTCTAACAAGAGATCGGTCATTAAGAAAGCATTACAACATGAAGAGATCAGAAATATTATTTTCCATGCTGTTCATTTTGCTGTTTTTAATAATTTTGTTACAAGTTATGATTGATTGGAACTATGACAGTACAATGGCACACCTGCAAAACCAAGACTCTCAGTATTCTGTTCGGAAAAGCAGTTGTACGCCATGCTGGTAGATGATCAAAATAAGAAATGCTTATTCTATGGAAGCACTCTGCAGAAATCTATACGCAGTGATCCCACTTTCAGCACAGTGGTAATTTGTTCTCCCTTTTGAATACACTCTGCAGAAATGCTTTTTTGTGAAATTGGAGTTTAGATGCAATGGTAATATTATTATTTTCTAAACTGATAGTTATGGGTGTACGTAAGTGTGACCTGAATTCATGTGTGAACAGTCTATTTGAAAAGCTGACTTGAAAAATTTATGGTGTGATTTGATGCGAATTTTGAATAGAGATTAGTGATATTAGTGAAGGAACCATGCTCCCCATGGTATGATAATGCTATTTTTTGAGTGAACTTTCGAAACACAAATTGTAGTTGACCTTTGTAACCCTATTTTTGAAGATAGTGAAACTTTTTGTTAGCCCATAGTTTTTTTCATTGGGTTTTTTCCAGTGTTATTTTTGCTATGATTGTTTTTTTTTACTGATGCTAATCTCACAAATCCTTAATTTGAGTCGTGGAAACGATTTTTTGCATATAATGCAAGATAATATCATACACAATAGACCAAAAAAAGTAGTCCTACTCTCCTCCGAACATTGCACATAATGATGATTTCATGCACCGAACCGTTTTTAATTTTCACAAGCTTAGGGTGACACCTGCTTTAACATTCTTAATTTGGCCTCTACTATATAGCATTTTCTCGGGTTTCTGAATTCAATAGAAGGAGCTGATGTTGCATCATCAAGCCGTCTGGTTTCCTGGCTCTGTCTCTCACAATTTTAAAATGCTTGCAGGAGGCTGCAAAAGTGGTTGGTGAAGAACTAGTGAAGGCAGCCATTGATCTTAACATCAACGAAATATCATCTTATGATCGCAATGGCTTTGCTCGTGGAGAAAGAATCAAAGCCTTTGAAATTGCAGTCTCCTGTCATGGTTTCTTGCCGCGGTAGATTATGTTATCAAATCCTTTCTTGGAAATGTGTATCGGCGACATTCAGAATTGTTTTCTAGATCTTTTGTTGTATCGTGAGCAACTGCTCCTGATTCTTTGTATGAATGAATTGCAGAGTTCCATGAATTATCCATGATTAATCACCTAATTATATTCACCCACCAACTTCTATCGTGATACTATGAATGTTACTTTAAAAAATGGAGTCCCATGATTGCATATTTTGACAGTGAGCATATTTTTGATCGGCAACTAGAGGTGATGCAACTGTTTGTAGGGGGTCGGCCGTCCAAGAGTTGGACCGAGAGGAGAGAATACTGAGATGATGATGACGAATAATAATCACAAAAGAAAAAGAGAAATAAGATACACAATTTTACGTGAAAATTCTCTTCTGAATATGTGAAAAAAATCATGTGACACTTAGTCCATAAATTTTACTATGTAAAGTTTTGGTTATTGAAACCCAGATAACAGAATATAATAGTAAGTATGACTCATTGTATTTTTCTATTGTCACACAGTATAGCAATGATATCAATATATATACATATGTACAGATGAGTCTCCTCATTGGTAGCACCTACTGTGTAAGTTACCCGCCTACTCTGTAAGTTGGTCACCTACTCTGAATTTTGCAGGTGATTTGTTATACCTTCTCACTCGTTTTTTGCTCATTCTATTTACACCCTTTTTCATATTGGATGTTTGAGACCGATAGCCAGTCATTCATCAGTATAAGCAGTTTGATTGCTTTCAGTAATCCGGCTAACCTCAGCCAGCAGTCAGGCCAACCTCAGACAACATATGTCCGCCCACCCTCGACCAACAGTTAAGCCACCCTCGGAGAACATCAGTCAGGTTACCCTTGACCAGCAGTCAGGCAGCCCTCAACCAACATTTGATTATTAACCAGATATGGGCCTACACGATAGTGATACATATCCCAGCACAGTTGATAGTGGCATTGTAGGTTGATTGATAATGGTAGCCAATGGCACCACCAACATCGTCCAAGGATGGGTTAGGGGTAACTCTATCTCTTTAAGAGATGGTTATTTTTCTCTACATCTCAATCATTCATTTTAAAATAGATAATTATAATTTAATAACTGATTTTTTTATATTCTCAAAATTAGTTAAATTATAACTATTTATTTAAATATTAATATCTTATATTAAAAAAAATAGACCCTATCTTTTTTAAGAGATGGAGCCTCCCTAATCCCGTCTAGGGATGGTTCTCTATGGAGTTGCCCGCCAAGATTGTGTCATTCATGGATAAATGCTTTTATTTTTTTAATATATATTAGTAGACAATGATATATATATATATATATTAAAAATAGAAAAGTAATTTTCAAATTCTGAACTTAAATTTTTTGTTCTCCGAAAAAATGCTTTCCATTGATTTCTTGGCTACAATACTGTAAACATATTTTAATTTTAACCTAAATACCAATAAATGCAAACAATAATATATACATATATTTGCATAATAAACCAACCCTAAATTTTTATAAATAATAGGTGAAAATTCCTAGGCAATTTTACTTTAATAGTAACAAAAAAATCAATTCTTTTTTCTTTTTTGGCTCTCAATTCATCCACTTTCTGACGAGGGTTTTTTTCCGATTATTAAGAGAAATTTGCAGATTAGAAAATTTTCGTTGCATTTACTAAGCTAATCCATACCTAATGATTTAATTATTTCAAAAATAATAAAATTTAATATATTTTAAAAAAATAAATTAAATTACAATAATTTATTTAAATATAACCCGTTAAAATTAAGAAATTGATGGGCGGAGATCTAGCACCCACCTATAGGTGTTGTTGATTGCCTAATGGGATAAAAAAATGGCGGTTAAGTTCTAACCGTTTTTAGCGGTTAATACCCGTTAAAATTTGTCTGCGCTGTTCAAATATTTAAACGGATTTCATACCTGAAAACCGAAAAACGGCCTGAAATTCTCAAACTGATAACTTCTTTCTCCCGTTGAAAGTCTTCCTACACAAATGGAACAACCAGAGGAAATCGGCGTCAAATTCTACACAGCATCACCACATGTCGATCCACCGCCCTTCCCCGCTTCACCCCGGGATGAACCCCAAGCCCTCCAAGCAGCCTCGACTGGCCGGAAAAGGCGTGCGGTCGCCAAGGGGGTGCAAACAACGCTGTCCAAAACCTCCATGCTCGCGCACTTCCTTCCCACCGGTACCCTCCTGACTTTCGAGATGGTTCTGCCCTCGGTCTACGGCACCGGAGACTGCACTCGCGTCAGCACCATAATGATGATGGCCCTGCTCGGTCTATGCACGCTGTCGTGCTTCTTCTTCCACTTCACCGACAGCTTTCGCGCGCCCGATGGAAAGGTTTACTATGGGTTTGTGACTCGAAAGGGTTTGTCGGTTTTCAAGGCCGGCCTCAACGTCGAAGTGCCGGACGACGAGCGTCTCAGGGTTCAGTTTTCGGATCTCGTTCACGCCGTTATGTCGGTCATGGTTTTCCTGGCTATCGCGTTCTCGGACAGTCGTGTGACCAACTGCATATTCCCGGGACATGCCAAGGAGATGGAGGAAGCCATGGAGAGTTTCCCTCTGATGGTGGGAATCATCTGCAGTTGCCTGTTTCTCGTCTTCCCCAAGGCTCGGTATGGCATTGGGTGTATGGCTACTTGATTACACGCGGTGTGGGCCCTTTTATCTTACTTTAGGCATAAAAGCACTCCACTTATTATCTTAGTCAATAATAATATGATAATAAAAATATTTTTTTATTTATTCGTGAGGGATATATGTATTGTTAAATTTGACAAAATTTATTTTGTGTAATTAATTTGTTTGAAGATTCATCCCAAGCGGTGTAATTTGATGTGAATTTCAAATAAAGATTAGTTGTGATTGTAGATGGATCAGGCCGAAGGCCCATCTGTTATGTTCTCTTGGCAAAAATATTAAAGCATCAACCCCATTACTCACTTCCGCATGAATTTGATATTTTATTAAAAAGACTATTCATTATTTTTATATTACTAACTGCTCGAATTTCTAGCATATATAACCACTGATATATAATCAATGGGGAAAAATTGGAAATACCAGATCGGGGATGGCAGAGGGATTGGTTTGTCAGAATTGTAATTTTTCTTTTTTCTCAAATGATATTTATTTCCAGTTTTTTATTTTTAATAGAGAAGGAAATGAATAAAAGCAGTAATTTTTATTTCTAAGCAACCAAGAATACATTTGGCTACTAGCCATCAAGCAGTTGCATTTTGAAATGTTGCATACCAAAACTCACTTCCTTTACGGTTCTCCATGTGGGATGATATGCGACAGATAAAATAGAAAATCCAGTAAGTGGAAGACTCATGAAAGAATGGCAATATCATCATAAATTAGTCTGCGTAAAATAGTTGGCTACATCCTATTCCTCGTATACAATCCACGAAACATACTCGTACAAACTCTCAAAATCTGGGGCTGATCAATCCGCTAGTATCTCGATCCAAGCTGGGCGAGGAAAGTAATATGGTACATCTAATAAAGATCACGAATGCGTATCTGAACATAAAATCTCTTACCCGATGAGCGTGGAAAGGATCTTGAGTTAGTAAATCTGTTCACGGCTGGCAATGGGGCAATTTTCTAGATGGGTGGCTCATCCATCCCCACAGCAGGTGGCGCGCTTCGTTTCTTCAAGCTTCTGCCATAAACATAGCATCTCTCTCGGGCCTTGATAGTGGGCAACTATGTACCCATCCTGGCACCCTACGTTGTACACTCTCGAATCGGTCTCATACTTGACTTTGAGTCCTCCTTTCTGCATGTCTGCGATCCAGATGCCCATTGCCACATCTTCCAGCTTAAACATCTGCCATTATAATCATCAACAATGCATCCTCTCTTCTTGAAAATAATTATACCATATTTTGGATGTGATACCTCATCGGAGAGATTATTAGAGTTCTCTCGTATTTTCTGATGCAGAGGATTTTATATGGGCAACATAGATGACTAATGAAATGGGTCCCAAACTAGGATTTCATTCTAGTCATAGGGTGAACCGTAGAGAATATGAAAGGATATTAAAATTGGAGGAGTCTAACAGCTCCCTCGTGCTGTAGATCACTTGAAGAGAAAATGTAGTCCTGTTATCAATCATGGTGAGTATGATGCTTACCTTCAAGCGGCCTTTCCGGTGCCCTTCAGAGACTGCCTTTGCAATATCATGTGACACAACATAGCCAGGACCATGTGCCCAAGGTGGGTATGTGTCTTCACTCCATTCCTTCATGAGTGTCACAAAAATAGAGTACAGGCAGTAGTCAGTTGGAGAAGCTGGCTAAAAATACCAAACAAAGAAAAAATGGCCCAGAGAAACATATATGTTTTACAACAAATAAATAGATATCATGGATGAAAATATCGATACCGGTTTTGGATATATGGAACAATACATGTTGATATATATATATATCTTGGACAAAATTATGAGAATAGTAAATTTAGAGAGAAATATTGGCTAATCTATTGATCATATTAGCTGATATATCAGTCAAATCAGATATATTGACTAATATATAGCAATATATTATTGATATGATACATTGCGGTAATATCATGGTGTTGGAAAAATATTGGTACCAGGGGACTTATTCCAATATATGTAGGCTGATATTTTCACCTATGATAGATATACAAACTTCAATTACTAAACTTGATGAAATAAATACAGAAATGCGAACCTTTTAGGTAGATTATGTCAATTGATTACCGTTCATCAGATACAGATAATTGGTGAGTGCAGAAACAAGGAAAAAAGGAAAAAAAGCCGCTATGGTTGTACATTCATGAAAAGGAATATTTCCAAGCATTTATACAGGCTACATTAGGACACAATGTTTTGCCAAATTATGCACTAAATCTAATGCCTTGAGGACCTTGTCTCAGCAAGGTGCCTTTTTTCTTCCCCTTCTTGGCAAGTGAAGTGTGGAGAGGGAGAGAGAGAGAGAGAGAGAGAGATTTTACAATTCATTCTCTCTCTTTTATTTTTTTTAAGTAAGTAGCATCAGGGCAAAGGTGGATTTATCTCTGGCTAAAACTACAGAGACTAACTGAGAAGGAAAAATGAAACAGAAAGAATAGAGGGGGAATACAGTATTTGGGCTATATATCGCAGATGACACTGTGTTTCTTCTAGTTGCAAAGCTTAAAAATAATTTTGTAAAGCTTCGCATAAGAAAACCTAAATAATAAGCATTTTCATCAGTCTTCCAATGAGGAGGGTAAAAGCATAAAATATAATTCCCCTGGATGGAAAAGGTCTGACTTGATAGATATTAATGTGAATTTAAATTTATTTGTCTAACAATTTCATCGTTCCAGTCCCTTGTGCACTCTGCGTAATGTCCTCATTGCACTCTTGAGAGCCACTTCAGTTCATCTATTTACCAAGAAAAAATGAAAAAGCTTAAGTACCTCTGGGCTAATGTACCACTTGCTGTCAGTACTCCTATGGGGTTGTGAGCCTGAATTGATGAGACCATAAAGCAATCCATGCTTCACATTAACCCTCTTCAATGAAGCCAACACTTCATCCACACGAACAAATGCATCATCATCTGTTTTCATGACATACTTTGCTGAAACAACATCCGTCTGTTGAAGACATCGGGTCAATGAAATAAACCAATAATTACAATGGTGTACTATAGAAACATGACTTTACCCCAAAGATGCAGATTGCTATTGTCTTCCAGGTAATAAGGCTGTAATAATCAACAAATGGCATCAACTGTATGTCTCCATATGTCTTTGCTTCATTCCATAATTCCTCGTTCACCATTAGATTTTTATGCTGCAAAAATTCAACCAACTACTAAAGTAAACAATTTAGAATCTTCATTCAGAGGAAAGGTCCGAGTGTCAACAAAGTCAATACGTGGCCATAAGGGCAAGGATTTCGACATAGTGGAAGAGACAAATTTAGAGGTATTGGGAGCCATATTCATTTTGATATACTAGATCTATATTTTCTTATGATTTTTTTTTTTAATTGTGCTGTCCGTTTATTCAGTGATGAAGAATTTTGAAATTTTCCCTTTTTATAAAAAAAAATTACAGTATATTTTCAAAATTCACCAAATAAAGAATTCTGGCGGGAAGTTTCCTTGGCAATAAACAGTAGAGTAGGACAATGCTTCAACCACAGCATATCAACAAAATTTCCCATCCTTCCGTTTCCCCCACTTTCACAACAGACATGCAGGATAGGTCCAGATAATAGTGAAATTGCAGTGTATTGTTGTCAAATTTCTAAATATTTAACAATCAACATACTATTTAAAGATAAATATCCAGCTTGATTTGGCCAACTCATTCTAGAAATATTTGCCAGAAATAGGCTGATCCCACTATTAAGTGGTTGAGTAGGCATCTTACCAAACCGACAAAAAAGCGCACAGCAACTGACCCCGAGCGGACTGCAGGATACTGCATCCATGTTCTTCGAACAGCCATCCGGCGCTTAAAATTGTTTGCAGTTGAGAAAACTCCAATAAAAAGATCTAAAGGCTTTTGGCGTGAAATTGGAGTAGATTTGAGGGCTTCGAAATCAATTACATGCTCCAAATCCTCTGATGTAGGCAGGCCACTTGCCAGGACCGATATTAGTTGCAGGTCTCCTGATATCCTTACTTCACTAACAAGCCATGGCTCCAAAGTCTGAGCAGATAACCGGGCAAAAGGGGCAAATAAAAGCATATTTTAGTTCATTTCAGTTTCTGTAAAAGCCTAAAAGGGTAAACAACAGAACTTACTTCTCGGAAACCAAAGGAAGTAATATGCTTCCCATCAACTGTCATCTGCATCCCTTCTGATCCCACCCTAAGCGTTGCAACAAATGGATACTTTTGTCTAAAAGGGAAATACTGTCTAGTTTTAGATTCACCACGAACCGGTGGAGATCTCTTTGAATTATTTCTATGCCCACTAGTCTTTGAAGTCTGAAAAGTTTCTTTACCAACGATCTCGTTGCATTGGTCTAACTCATCCACTGAAATATAGCGACAAAAACAAGGTCATCTAAGAAAAGCATACTAAAAATCAAAGAAAAACATATCACGAGAGGGTTAGATATAGGTTATTTGAGTTGCTCTGGCATCAGAAACTAAACAATAACAAGAAAAGCAGTTCGCATGAGTGCGCACACAAGGAACTGTCAAATTTGAATTCATACAACTACATGGCATAAAAAGCAAGTAAAGTCAGTATCACTAATTTGTCATTCTATGTCAATTTTGACAACCATGCCTGCATGGCAGTTCTTGTGGTTTCAATCTGTGGCAAGCAAGCATAGAAATTAGGCACAAAAGTAATATTGCTATTACCAAAATGTACATAATGGAAAAATGAATTGAGGCTGAAAATGTTGGCAGAAATGTTTGCAAGCCAATTCATAGCATCAAGATGAAGGTTTCATTAGGACCTAGGAAATTATCAAGGAATTGTTCACGAATTAACTGACTTCGGATATAATTTTTGTTCCACATGGGTTTTTCTTCAACTATTTCAAAGTTCAAATGAAGATGAAAATAAAGTACTTGAAAATGTTGGATTTGTGGATATACATGAGGATAATAAACACAAAGTAGAACGTAGAGTTAGAATGCAATTTTTTAATATGCGGAGTCATGAAAATGCAACTTAATTATCTAACTGAACTAACAAGTACTACTATTCTTTGTATATGCATGTAATTATAACCACCTCAAACTTGCAATAAGATCCAAAGCCCATTAAATGAGAATTTTACTTGTTTACACAAGATGTAAACAAGCATGTAAAAGAATAAAAAGGACAAGCCAAACAAGGCATAAAGAAGCAATGCAAAAAAGGTAATTCTCAAGCATATCCTAGGCAAAGCAAACTACTAATATGCTTTTCGGCACTGCAAGGATGATAATATATTTTATCCCAATACCACAAAAAGAACTTGGCAAAGTGTTCTTTACATGAAGCCAACTGATAAACTGTTTTCCAAACTTTATCTGTCAGGTCCTACATAAATGATACATAGGAAATGTAAGCAATGTTATTTTGGCTGATACAGGATATCCTTCAGAAAAAGTATGGCAAAATGGGCAAGGTCAAATGTGTGCAGCACATAACCCTGTCAGTTAAGACGCAACCTTTCCAATTGAATACTCACGTCTTAATGGAGATTCTCACAATAGATCGTATGTGAAAATGCATTTTAACTGCTCTTCATTAGATTACTGGAAACTGCATGATTCATTTGATGGCAATTTACTGCATGCTCCCTGACAAAAGACAATGTGGGATCTACAAGGTGTAACTACCTTTCTTATTCTGGTCTGGAGTGGGAGATGGACAGCGCTCCTCTTCACCCCAATCATGTGCAACAGTCCAGGTATTTTGGACAATAACAGGGTCCTCAGTTAACTTATCACCATGAAGCCTAACATTGTAGTGCAGAATAATAGGTGGCTCCGGCTCCCCCGGAATCCGTTCTCCTGTGAAGTCAATCCGAAAATTACCGAGAAGTCCACTGGGAATACCAATTATTGTAATGGAGGAACCCTGAGTCAAGCCACAGAGAACACGTAAATTAAAACCATTGTCAGCAGATCCTGTAGCATTTATCTTATTAAGATAATGGGGGCACTGTTTCTCTTTTGCTCTCTTAGGTGAACTATCATTTGAACGGGGTCTTTCCTCTTCAACTAAAGTCATAAGACTGCTCCATGCATTTGCAGCTTCTTTAGTGGCCTCAACCGCATTAGGCAAAGCCTGAGAATGCTTGATTAAGTGCTTCAGATGGTTCCAGGTCAGCAAAGAATGTTGCTCTTCCTTGGTCAAGTTTCTGACAGTAAAAAGACTGAAGATTAAGACATCAGCAGAAACCACTTTTGAACTAATATTTTGGGGTTTCTGAACATCAGGTGGAGCAGTAGACCGAATCCATTCCAGAGGATTAGTTTCATTGGAGGAAAACAAACCAGTTAAATAACTTTGCTCAATAGGACTTCTCACGACAACATACCTAAGTACCAGCAGCATAAACAGGGAAACAATTATTACACCACCATACCATCCCTTCATTTCTTCTCATTAACAATTCAAAAAAACAGTCAAATCCCTTCCTCCAAAGAAATTAACCTCAAAAGCCAACTGCACTCAATCTTGTACACATTACCCGGTAACTTTGGGACCAATACAGATATCAAACAAGACATGTCCTGAGCAGCCATTTGAAGATGCACAGGCAGACATGAACAAGTTCATCAAAGTCATGCAAAGGTCATAATGTTTCCTCAAAAATAGAATCTCGGATCTTCTAATTCTTGGCCCTCTATTCAGCTGAGACAAGAAATATGCTGTCCGCCCAAATTTTTACTGATGAACTCAGAACAAGGACGATATCTTTTCACAAGTTTTTTCTAGATTATCTGATGAGACCTGTCACTCTGAATCCTGTACAAAAGATTGTTATCCTTCAATGTCGTCTTACAATATTTCAAAAACAAATATAATAAGACAGTGATCAGGGCCATAAAACCATAGATAACTAAAGCATTCATTGAGTTTCTGTTTGTTTGAGCAGGAAGGAATAGATTTTGTTAAAGGTGCTAATATGGCACCATAAAATTGAACACAAAATGTAAAATCACAATAGAACTAATTCTGCTAAAGCAGCAGTTAAGTTGACACTAGTAAAAGAAGATGCGGAATGGTGTAATTTAGTGTCATGCTGTCTTAAACCACCCTATTTTGACAAATATTAATATAGTAACTTGTTTGACAATACTTCTGTACTTGAATATTTTCTTCATTCTTCTATCATATATAAATATCTGTGTCATGAATAGCAAGTATGGCACCAGAAAGGAATCCACTTACAAAATCCCCTTATACATTAATATGAATTACATGATCTCGTCAAGATGTGAACCCATAGCAATGTACAAAAATTTTGCTGTCAGTTGGCCGTGTAGTAGTTGATCACATTCTAGATTGGTTACCTTTTTTTCATTATAGTCACTACATTTCCTTATACATTAAGGCACACACACAAAATATCCAACGATTAATATCCAGTACTATTGGTATCTGGAGCAATACGTAGGTATACAAAATACTACACAGCACATTCTCCAATTAAGAATATCCCTGGAAGATTGCACATGGGCTCATAAAAGTATGGCGTGACTAATATATAGCCACATAAGTCATTTCCTTCTAATATAAGCATATCCCTTGATGCTAAATCTACTAAAAAATACATGCAGTCTAGCTTTGTTGTATTTGTTAGCGAAAAATTGTCCTACTTTTTTGCACTTATTTTTTTACAAAATTATTAGCAACTGTACATCTCACAACAAATTAGGGGAAATCTGGAAAAGATAATAATTGTTTTTGCATATTTTCCAATCTCAAAACGTTCCTCGAATTTCCAAGCAGGCTAACACAATGGATCTTCTTGTTGCCTCTCCCTTCTTGTTCTCTATCGGTATATAGGAATTCTAGAGTAAGCCCTAATTTTGATCTCTTCAAGTGAAAAATTGGTTTTAGTAATTACATGGTATTTGTTAACTAACTTATACAGTAGGCGTCCAGTGAGTCCAGGTGATTTCTGGCAATATTCTCATTAGAGAAGGCGTTGAGCTCTGATTTGTATCTTTTAACAACTTAATACATCTATTTGAGACAGCACATACGAACAATACTTAGTTGGCAACTCCTATATGTAAAATCCCTATTTGGATCGTGAGAGCTGTCTCCAATTTTTAGCTTCAAACTACTGCATTGAGCTTTTCATGGAAGGATAACGCGTTATTCCGGCACTACCACAGTTTTCACAAAACGTCAACTTAGACGAACTTGCCAAATACAAGTGGTTAAAAAAAAAATCAAAATTAGATCATCGAGTTCCTGAACTATAATGAAGAACTCATAATTTGCCACTAAATCACATTTAAAGGAATACAGGCAAAGAAAATAAAGCAAAGGGAACCAGCACATATAGTAAGCTACTAGCATAGTTCATCTAAAGCACGTTTAAAGTCATCTGATGAAACTTAGTCGCATCAACATCATCAAATTCAGAATTCCGCCAATTAATTGCTACAGTATACGACCATATTGATCTGTTCTTGCAACAAACTAAGAAGAGACAGATACAAAAGCGTAGAGAAAGACAAACAGAGCACAGAATGCGAATAAATTGAACAACAAACAGAAGTACGGATCGGACGCACTATACAAAGGTCGATTAGCAGTGTCAACGCAAATCAGAGACAAAAACTGAAAGAACACCCCAATAAAGGTAGAAAGTACCCTTTTACAATTAAAAGGACAAATAACACAGAGCTACCGAAATTTAAGCAAGTGAATCACAGAATTTGCAGAGTTTAAAAATAAAACTTACATTTTGGAAACGGAATGCGAAGAGTAAAAGAAGGGTTTTTGGGATCTTATGGCTTTGGTTCGAACTTTGAACTTCAAGTCTACGCTTACGCGGTAGGAGACAAAAGAAAGCAAACTGCTCTATTTGATTTTTTTTACCGAAAATAAAAGAAAAGCATGAGATTGACCGACCGGACCACCGAGGGGAGAACTTCCTAAGCACTCCAGGAACTGTTGATTTGATTTTTGAAATTTTATATGCCTTTCATTGTCTTCCTTCTCGGGACCGCGTCAGCGTTAATCTACTGCTAACTAATCACCCGCTAAAGTACTTAATTGATTGCAAATTACGTTAAGATTTTGTCCATCACAAATTTTGGGTCGCCGGAAAATCACGTCTCCGGCGAGTAGCTTCCGATAAGGTTATTCCAAATGTTGAATCCTCCACGATCATATCATCACAATCGTTTAGGCTTATGATTTATTTCAACTCTAAATTATAGGGATTATTTAAATAATAAATGCCCATTTTTTATTATAATACAATAATTTTAAACTAGGGATGGTGGGAGTGCCGGGGTTGGTAGGAATGCTGAGTGTGTGTTTTGTTTTTTATTTTTACGAGTTTTTTTAAAAAAGATATATAATTCATAGTTTATGTCAGACTATTTTTTGAGTACTTGTGAAAATATTTTAATATAAATTTGATTAAAAATTATACAACATTTTGAGGACAATCCCAATCATTTTTAACTTTGAAAATAAATATAATTTTATAAAATTATTTATAAATTATTAAAAATATAATCAACTCTGGTGTCAATGGACCCTCAAGTTAAAGTGGTGCCATCAATAGATATAATCTTGACATATACACACAAGATAAGCGGTTAGATTTATACCCATTTATTTTTAAATAAATAGTAATAATTTGATAACTTATTTTAATTAATTTTTAATTTTTAAAAAAATAATTAAATTATAACTATTTATTTAAAAATAAATAATTTAAATTTAAAAATAATTTTTTTCTTAAACTAGGCCGTGCCAATTTTCTTGCTCTTTTATGTCCAAAATGGGGCCTTTAAGAAATCAGCTTCATGGGCCTTTTATTTATTTAGTCATTTATTTATCTAAGTTTTTTTTTTTTTTTTTGGAGGGGGGGTTTCATCTATCACCATTGGATTATCTTTAATCTAATGGTGGTAATTTAAACATTAAATAAAAATATTTAAATATAAATTTTTATTAAAATTTTTTAAATATTTAATTTAATATTTATTAAATATTAATATTATAATAAAAAAATTTTAAAAATTAATTATATATAATATTTTTAATATGTTAAAATTTTAGCCATTGAATTTTAATCCAATAGTTAAAAAAAAAAAAGTAGGGAGAAACAGGGAATTGGGAGAAGCAGGATCCCCATTTCCGAGGATTATGTAACCTCTTCTTTAGTAATAGGTTATTGATTTATTTTATTTTTGCTAAAGTCAAGCATTTTTAACCATTTCTTTACAAAAATGTAAATTAAGTTATTATTAAAAATTATTATTTCGTGAAACATAGTTTTCAAATATCATTTTTTAAAATTGTAATATAAATATAACTTTTCAAAAATATACTGTCAAAAATAAATTCAATTTAAAATTATAAAAAATACACTATCACCTAAAGTAGAGTAGCACAGGGTAACCTAAAAGCAACTTCCCCCAATTTTCTTGCTCAATCTAGCGTCGGCTATTTATTAATAAAATAGAAAAATAAATGTAAGTAGCATAAAAATTCAAACACGGTACCAAAACTGGATTAGTACTACAATATCATCATTATAAGATAAATGATGAATTTATTTAATATTAAATTTAACATATTTTTTTTAGAGGAATATCAAAGTCAAATGACCATTGATAGGAACAATACTTGTTTACATCGTAAGATTAAAGGGGTCGGCCAAACCCACAATATGTCATCTTCTAAGTTCGATGCTATGCAGGGCACCACACACTATAGCTAAGATGCTCAGTGTTGGTAGCCTTTGATGACATAAAATATTGGTATTTTTTTTAAAAAAAATTGGGTCATATAATAAATATATTTTAATTATTTTTAGATAATATTGATACGTCATTGGATCCGAATTTTTGTGCGAATTAGGGAGCCTTCAGATTTCTCATCTTGAATCGATCTCGAACAGACTGGTTCCGCATTTTTTAACATAAACCCTGTGTACCACAAATTACGACATTCATGTTAAAAATTTTTTTCCAAGAAATGAAAAAATATAAGCGTAAAGGTAAATGTGATGGAGATTGTATGGATACTAATAAGTAAAGGGTGCGAATGATTATGAGAGGAGGCTCAGGCTCCATTAGTGCACTGTGGTGAGTTGCTTACGAAGAGTGTCTGAAGGGGCGATTACGGAGGGAAGAGAGCTTGTTCTTTCCCATCATACTTTGGTTCAAAACTTAGTGCAAGATGTCTCTTGAACGCTCCGACAGTTTTTGGGTTGCTAGATTTCAGATCATGAATCTTCGATCCCTTTCTCCATTGTAGGAGAAGGTATTTGTATACTCCATGGATGAGGCTACCAAACGCGGGAACTTGCGACAAGTGGCCTGCCTGGGTTCGCCGATCGCTAAGAGTTGATAGTGGCTAGTTGTGTCAGTTGTTGCCTTGTAGTGGCCCACGGACCATCACCGGGCATTGCCGACATGGGCCTTGTTGACTTTTACTAGGATTGATTGAATTGTTGTGGGACGGCGGCCGCCATAGCTCGTTAGAGTTGATCTTATCTCCCATTGGCTTATATTTTCTAAGCTAGTACCTTCTGCGCTGCTAGTCTGCAACTGTTTCGGGAGATGCGTAAATGGATAGCGGTTGGGCGTGTGTCAGAAGCGTTTAGTAGGCCTTACTCCAAATCTCCTGGGCTTCATCGCTTGGCGAGGCTAGCCTGTCGGTTGGGCTTTATTGATGTCGGCCCATATTCATACTAGACCCATCACTAGCCCCCTATACCTGGGGACAGCCCACTGCCGAGCCCTGGCATGTTGGATGATGGGCCTTGGGATACCAGCTCATGTGTTCCTTATCGAGGCATGCCAATCTTTAGCTCCCAAGGGCGTCGCTCCTTCCCCATACGAATATGCGACTTTTCAGAGGCACCACAGAGATTTAGTGCTCTACTTGGCAAGATTTGTGGCCTAGGACGTGGCTCCGCATTGATGCCTTTTATGTTTTTCGCTTGACGGTCGTTGGGAAGAGCACCCTTTGGGAGCTCGCTTGGTCCTCTACGCGACTATAAAATGGGAGGTTCCCATTTTTTGGGGATCCAAGCTCATTCCTTCATCGATGAAGCAGTGCAGGGACCTTGGCTTGTCCCATGCTCCGTGGAGCTCTGCATGGGAATTGGGTAGATCTGTGAAAGACTCATAGCTGCCCTTGAAGCCTATCGTTGTGCCCTTTTTGCAGATGTTTCCTCGTTGTAACAAAGGTGGCTCGGCCACTCTATGATCGTCACGTGCCTTCTCTCCGCTTGGCTAGGATGTTCAGCCTCTAGAGGAGCGTTGGGGGGCAAGAACCCTGATTTCGGGTTAGTGACCCCTGGGAAATGTTCAGCCTTCCACTCCTTCAGCTGCTCGTTGTCTCTAGGGTTTTGTTAGAGGAGGCGTACTTTGGGGTCCTGTCAAGTTGAGCATCTGGTGTATTTCCCAGAGTCATGGCTTCAGTGGTCGAACTTGGGCGGAGGCCCTTCCCTTGTTGGGGTGTACTTGGACTCACTGTCAGCAAGGGATTGCCATCCAATTCAACCGTTGGGGGAATCGGAGTTGTGATGATGCTACCAAAGGAGAGCTCTCTCCTCGGGCATGTTTCTACTCCAGATCGAATTCTCCCGGCACGCGCTGCTCTTCTTTTCTGCTTTTTGTATTTTGCTTTATTTTTATTTTATTTGTACTTGCGTTGGCACAAACCTTATACTTTATAAAGAAGATTTCAATGAATAAAAGCGTTTATATTTGCCTTTATTTTCGGTGCCACTGAAATTTATTTCTTTACTTCTGCTCGGTATGACTCAAGGGCCGGAGAGCCCTCTCGCCGCCATATATGCTTGGCCACTCATCCATTTTACGGGTTGAGCGGCTTGCAATTGGATTTTTTGACGATTACCCTTGAGTCTGTGTTTGAACTGTCGACGAGAAGGCCGGATGGGAGCCATTTTGGAGCTTGTGCCATTCGCATTATTTCTCAAGTAACAAAGCACCATCGAGTGAGGTCACATCCGTTAAGTCACCTCTATGCATTTATTGCATTGGGAGCCACAAAGTCGTCTCATTGTAATTATTTCCCTTTGAAAGGGTGCGACGCTTCAAGGCGTTGCCACGTAGGAGAGTCTTGTTTGGTAGTGAGTCGCCTTGTCTTTGTCAAACGACGCTGTTTTCTTCGGGGAGCTTTGCCTATTTAAATGCCAAGGCTCCCTCTTTATTTTAGTATTCGTTCACCATTCTGAGGCGCTAACTTTGAGTTTGCAGTTGCTCTCTCTTGTTTAGCTCTGATCCTCATGATAGCTAATGAGAGGCACGATTATGTCCCAGGGCCACTAGTCTGGCTAGTGAGACCGTCCTCTTCTTCCGAGTCTGAGGGCATGATGAGGTGGATTTTGCCGTAGCAGCGATGGAAGGTTGCCACTTGGAGCTGTCAATCCTTGAACCAATAAGGTTCCTAAGGGCGCCGCTAGGCTTTAAGTCTAAAGGGGCCTCTAATTCCTCTCGGTATCGGGGGCTTGAGGATGTCAATTGATTGATCCATCACACACAGTGTGCGGTTGAAGAGGCTAAATGTCAAACACAGGCCACTGTCGCTAAAGTTGGACAGAGTTGGGCATGAATGACTTATTTCGAACAGGCCTTGTCGGAGTCGGAGGTAAGGTCATTGTAGTTGACCGACACCAATGCTCAAGCTCAGAGTTGGATTGTGGCTCTTCAAGGGGAGTTTCAGCTGTGCCAGGAATGACTTCAAGATAAGCTCGGCGTGCCGACACAGCCGGAGGCCGAGCTAAGGTCGAGGATTAGCCCGAAAGAATTAGCCCCGATACTGGAGAGGCGATTTCAAGACGAGATTCACCTGAGCTAGAGGATAGCTTCTCTGGTGGTACTTGGCTTTCTTATGGGCTTCCTGGACTCTTGAAATGTGAGAGCCCACATGCACTTGGAGCTGATTGAGTTTTAGCTTCAAACCCGCCAAGCTGACAGGTTAGATAGCATTGTTGTACTTTGAGACCACTGGCCGGTTTTGCTTTAAAGAAACTTTAATTAATAAATTTTTTTGATAGAATGATTTATTTGTCATAGCATGTTACTTTTGGACGCCAAGTGCAACGCTTTCTGCTTGGAAGTCGGACGAGCTACACCGCTGCAATTCCTAACGACTTGTGTCTTTGTATTAATTGCTTGTTATGACGGTTGGGATTCGGCAGATGGTTGCGGTGTGAGTTGTGAGGCTGTGTCAAGCTCCATGATGGGCTGACTCGGATAGACGCGCTGCACCCTATTGAAGGGACGCTTGTCATGACCATCATTGAGGATTACCCTTGAGTTTCCCGCGCGATGCTATGTACGGCCCTTCGCACACTTATATTTAAATGTTTTATTTTCCCCTCTTTTACACTTTGAATTCTCTTTCTTCATATGTCAATGGCGAAGAAGAAGGATCCTACGCCACTTGCGATTCACCAAAGAGTTGGTGAGATTAAGTAAGTCCTTAAGACGAGCGTTGTTGTAGCCTTGCTTGCCAAGTATCGCATCCCTAACGATATAGCCCATCTCCTTCCTGGTGAGGATGGTAAAGTATGTGCGCCTCCTGAGGGCTTTATCATGACTTACGAGTCCCACTCAAATGGTAGGCTCCGTTTTTCGGTGGCACTGGACCTGTATGGGATCCTATCGGCGTTGGGTGTCCTTGTGGCATGGCTTCACCCCAACACCGTACACTATCTGGTATTCATGTGCGTCTTCGTTCGCCTTCACATTTGGTCCCTAATCGGTGAAGGTGATCTTCCACTTTAACCAATCGGATGACTGGATTTCCATGTCGCCTCGTCCTGACTTTCATTTTCGTGGGACAAACCCTAACTCCACGAAGAATTGGAAAAATCACTTCTTCTTGGCGCTCCCCTTGAGTGGAAGATTCCCAACTATTGGAGCTTCGAGGGTGAGTATTTCACAAAGAATGTGAAGGCGGGAAGCGGGAAAGGAGAAGGTGTTGACAAACCTTATCTTGGAAGCGATTCAGACATTTTGCATCAATGGGTATTATCTGACCTCTAAGGTTTTTGTGGCTGTTAGGTGGAAAGTGGCGGGCAATGCAACGGCGGTCGCCGCACAGAAGAGGAAGGTCAGAGCTCTGATCATCCGAGAGCCTTCGTGCGAGTTGCTCGAGCAGCATGACTCCTCTTCTTCCTTGGAGTCCTACTCAGGTGGGGATATGGTGGCCCTGAAGAAGTTGAGACAAGCAAGAGGCACTTCGAGCAGGAGGGTCCTAATTTTGCTGGCTGCATCAGGCCAGTCTTCTGGGTCCATCCTGCCGTCGTCAGTTAGAGCCACCCTAGCTCCGCTGGAGCTAGAATCCCCGGCCACCGGAGGGAGCTGCTAGGCCTTTGCCAATTCCTTCTATCACCCTGGTGTAATGTGGCGTTCCCCTCATTGTTTATCCACTGGTTAAAGGGTCCGCGCTAGCTTCCCCACCAATATTGATGTGGGACCCTCCCATGGGAAACCGTCGGTTGAACCCGCTGTGGGGGAGTTTTCTATGGGTATCAAGGAAGTGGCAGTTGGTGTTGCCAAGCCTGTTAAGTTGGCACTGGCAGCTATTGTTGAGATAGTGGATCTTGAGCTTGATACTAAGCCGGTGGATGCCTCGGAGACTAGCATTGTTCAGTTTATGGGGTTACCGGCACTTATGATGCGGAACCTTAACTTACCGCGAAGGTAGGCACATCTGAGGGGGTTACCACGGGACCTCCAGCTAGAGAGGCCCCAGAGAGCAAAAGGGAGGAGGTTGCCGCGCATCGCCGTTCCCACGCCCGGGATTGCCGCAGATTTCCCCAATGTTGTGGTGGAAGCCTTCGTCGAGATACGACTTCTTCATCTGCCGAGTAGGGGATGTGTTCGCCAATCTTCTTTGTGCAATACGTTCCCACGTAGCCAAGACTCACGAGCTTTCTATCTCTTTTCCCTTTTTGCAAAGCAAGGTTGCAGTTTGCCTCATCCAGGTGGCCCTCTTTCAATGAAACAAACTCATCCGTTAGGCTCGGGAGGAGGCCACGCAGGCTGCGACGTGGTGCTCGGAGGACGATGTAGACTCCCTGATACAAGAGCTGTCTACAAGGAGAGAGGAAAGGGGCCAAAACCTGGAGGAGATCGAACGGTTAAGGAGTGAGCTGCAGGCAGCCCGCGACCATATTTTTGAGCTTCAAGTCCGTAGTGCTGGTGCTGAAGCTGACTTGCGAGGCCAGCTAGCTCTGGGGGAGATATCATGATTATTGGACACACGGTTCCAGAATGGTATACATCTGTGCCGTCGTATAGTGTCTATGGCAGTTTCGGGCATCTCCGAGGGAATTTTCGATCCGAGGAATGACGGAGTTTGGAAAAGCTTTCTCCTAACAGACTTCTCGGAGGAGGCAGGACCTTCGCACACTTAGAGTAGCCGGATTCTTTGTACTTTTTTTCTTTTGTAGCTTTATGAGCGGCTTTGTAATTCTTATTTTGAATAATCAATGAATACATTCTTTCTGTCTACACATATTGTTGTCTATCGCTGCTTCTATGTGTTATTGTTTCTTTCGCTGTGTCGGCTAAGCCGTTTTGCTATTGTCGTCATGGCTCGCTTTGGAAGCCATTCGTGCTGTGCTCATCCTCGGTGGAGGATATCGTCGCATCTCACGCTTAGTGGGACGCTCTGTCTAGTGGATTGGAAGTCGTCGCATGTCCAAGGTGGTGGAGTATCACAAGGGCCAACTAGGTTTTAAGGTCACAGTAGCCAAACTCGGGGTCTTAGACCGTCATTTGCACAATATCGTTTTAGCCCTCGGCCCCTCTCGAGGCGTCGTTACTTATTTACGTATGGTCCTAACCCGTCGATCATCATTGACTGAGAATGCTCTCTTTTTTGGAAGAAGATTGTCACACGCCTGCCGTTTAGACCCCTTACGGTTTTAGCGGCCGTCTTATCGGGAGCTACCGCAACCCCCTAGGCCTGATCATTCGACCGCAAGTGGGTCACTTGATATGGGGCCAAGGTTTTTAGGTTGCTAAAGGGCCTTTTAACACGGAGCCAAAGTTTGGAGTTTGACCGCGTGTGGGCCCCCTGGTACGGGATCAAGGTTTTTAGTTGCTAAAAAGTCTTTCGACACGGAGCCAAAGCTCGGAGTTCGATCATATGTGGGCCGCTTGGCATGGGGCTAAGGCTTTTCTTACAGGAGGACGATTATCCTCCTAATTTAGGGACAGTCTAGACCGTTTTGCTTTTCAAGATGGCAAGTATGCATGCACTCACATGAATAGCCAGACCGAAAAATGAAAATAATGATTTTATTTATGAGAACATGATACACGTATAAGCACCCTGGACTATGAATGCGAACCTTACCTGGGTGTGATTGAGGATCATTGGTAGTACTTCCTGAGGTTAGTGGCATTCCAGTCCAAAGGACCAGTTTGCCATCTTAGGTGCATTGCTTGTACGCCCCGTTCTAAAAAATGGCTGAAATAAAGAACGGTCCCTCCCAATTTGGGGAGAGTTTGTTCCTGTGGTGATCTTACCCATCGCCTCTACACTTTGTAGAACCAAATCCTGACCTCGAGCAGATGAGCCCTCACCCGCTTGTTGTTGTACCAACTGACGCGTTATTGGTAGGTCACTGTCCTTAAGCGTGCCGCGTCATGGGTTTTCAGGAGCAGATCCAAGTGCTCTCTAAGCCGCTGGGAGTTGTTGACAAATTGGGCAGCCCGACCTCAACGGGGCCGACCGCTTCGGCCCCGTAGCATAGACTAAAGGGTGTTTCCCGTGTCGATTCCCATGGTGTCGTCCTATATGACCATAACACTGATGGTAATTCGTCTTCTTAGGAGTTCCCTACATCTTCAAGCTTAGTTCCCTGGAATTAGTTGACCACTGACTCCGAGTCGCTATAGACAACTAATACCTTTGTCGAGCACTCCTTGGCTAAACTGAGTCCCGCGAGGAGGGCTTCATATTCTGTGACGTTGTTGGTCGCCGAAAATTTGAGTGCGAGTGAGTATTTTATCTTCGAGCCGTTGGGAGTCCTGAGAACGATGCCAGCCCATTGCCCTCCTGTGTGGACGTTCTGTTGACATGCAGGGTCCATATCGGGGCACTCACGATGCTTGCGCTGTCGACCTAATCTGCAGCATCGAGAGCAGGGGTCGTTGTTTTGACTACAAAGTTCACAAGTGTCTGGCCCTTCAAGGTCGGTCAGGGATGAAACTCCATGTCTAACTCACCCAACTCTATGACTCACTTTACCAGGCACCTGGATGCCTCTGGTCTCTGCAGGATTCCCTTGAGTGGCCGGTCATCCAGCACGATGATGTGATGAGCTTGGGAATAAGGCCGCAACTTTTTGGCAAAGTAGATGAGGGCCAAAGCTATCATTTCGATGTAAGGGTAGCAAGACTCTGTGTCTGTCAGTACCTTGCTTACGTAGTACACGGGTCACTGCATGTCTCTCTATTGACGAATGAGGGCAAAGCTCAGAGCCGTGTTTGACATCACCAGATAGAGGTACAGGTCTTCACTCTCCAAAGGTGAGGTCAGGAGCGGAGGGTTGGAAAGGTATTCTTTGAGCTCATGGAATACAGACTTGCATTCGGTGGTCCACTAGAATTCCGTCGCCTTCGTCCCTCTCATGGCCTTAAAGAACAGTTGATACTTCTCTTCCGGTTTAGCTAGGAACTGCAAGAGGGCGGCGATCCTACTTGTGAGCTTTTGAACCTCCTTCACTGTCCACGACGGGCTCATGTCAAGGATGGCTCTTATCTTCTCCGGATTTGCTTCGATGCTATGTTAGGACACTATAAAGCTCAGAAATTTTTCGGATGTCTCCTCGAATATACACTTGGTCCGGTTAAGCTTCATCCTGTGAGCCTGAATGACTTCGAAGGTCTCAGCCAGATCGTGTATGTGGTCGTCCATGTTCCATCCAATTGGGGTTTCAAACATCTTATTCACCAACTTTTAATAAGTAGCGCCAATATTTTTTAGACCGAATGGCATGACTTTGTAACAATAGGTTCCCTAATTGGTCATAAAAAATGTATACTCCTCGTCATCCAGGCTCATCCTTATATAGGTATAGCTTGAATAGGCATCCATAAAACTCAGGTGCTCATGCCTGGACGTAGAGTCCACCAGTTGATCGATCCTCGGCAGCGGGAAGTTGTCCTTCGGGTAAGTTTTGTTCATGTTGGTAAAGTCGACGTACATTCGCCATTTGTCGTTACTCTTCTTTACGAGAACTACGTTCGACAGCCAATCCAGGTACTAGACCTCCCTTATAAATTTTGTGTCGAGCAGTTTCCTCACTTCTTCCCTTATTGCGATTAACTTTTTGACGAAATAATTCATGCGCTTCTGCTACAAGTTTTTGTGACCATGATTGAAACCCAACTTGTAGACCATTATTTCGATCTGTATCTCAAGTATGTCTGTAGAAGTCCATACAAAAAAGTCAGAATTCTGCCTGAGAAAACTTACGGGTTGGTTGTGGACTGACGTCAAAATGGACCTCCTAATTTGTATGCATTTCTTCGGTTCGTTGGGGTCCAAGGAGACCAACTCTATTGACTCTCTGGACTAGGCTTGTTACAACGTGGACTCATTGTGGAAGTCCAAGTCCTCTGCTGGCCGGTTGACGATGGTTGGAGTGACCTGGGACAGGTACATGTCCATCCTATCATCTGGTCACCCAGTGCCTCCCCTATTCCATACAGAGTCGGGAACTTCACTTTCAAGTGAGGGATCGATATCAGCACGCCGAAGGTGGTTAGGAATGGTCGGCTCAGAAATGCATTGTAATCCAATGGCAGGTCGACAACAAGGAACATCAATGTTCGTGTGGCTGTAAGCGGGTGAGTCCCCATCGTGACTTCGAGCTAGACTTTTCCTTATACAAGCATAGGCTCATTATCCAGGCCATATAGAGGGCCATCGGCTACTCTCATCTGATTTTTTTTCAATCCAAGTTTAAAAAACGTATCAAGATATAGCAAATTGTGAGTACTTCTATTATCAATAAAAATTCGTTTCAACTAGTAGTCTAATGTACCGTGTGCAACGAGGGCAAATACAACAAGAGGGTCAGAATGTTGAGAGATTACATGAGTTATATCATTATTGTTAAAACTAATGACATCAATTCTAACCTGCTGGATGCGGCCTCAGGTCGATCTTGACCATTGCTCTTGGCCGGCCTACTCAAAATCATGCTAATAACGCCGACGGAGACATGGTTCCATAATTGCTCTCTCGCCTCATCGTTGGACGCCTCAGGGGCTTGCCTTCAGCTTCTCAAGAACCATGTGAGGTGCCCCCAGCGGATCAGATCTTCAATCTTCTTCTACAGAGTTTGACAATCTTTAGTGGTGTGTTCCAAAGGCCGGTAGTAATGGCAATATTTAGTTTAATCTCCAGCCTCTAGGGTCTTCTGCACCTTGGGCCACTTCAGGAACTTCTCATCCTAGATCTGCATCAAAAATTTGAATGGGTGTCATTAAGAGGCGTTAGGGTCAATGACCTGAACTCCCTTCAGTCACTCGATTTAGATCGTGGCTACTTACAAGGTTCACAAGGGCGACCACCATCCCCGTTTCTCCTCTTCCCTACGATTGGACCTTTCGATCCTATGTCCACCTGTTCGGGATGGTTCGATTTGTTGGTCTTCTTGGCCGTAATGTAGGCTCAAGCGATGGTCTCTACTTCCCAAAAGGTCTGGGGGCGCTAATGCGCCAAGTGCTTAAAGAACTCCCCAACTGCCAGCGTAGCGATGAAGGCGCTTAGCTTCATCTCATCGAAGAGTTGGGGGATTCGGCAAGTTTCTGCAGTGAAGTGGCTGATAAACCGCTTTAGGCTCTTCTTAGGCTTCTGGCGAAGGTGGACGAGGTGTCAGGGTTGCTTTTCCTTCCTCCTACTAGAGGCGAACTGGCAGATGAAACAATCAGCGAGCTCATTGAATGATCAGATGGAGTTAGGTCGAAGGCTGTGGAACCAGAGTCTGGCGTTCCCTTTGAGTGTCAGAGGGAAGCACTCGCACATGGTGACCTCTCTCACCCCATGGAAGGATAGTAGTATTCGGAAGTAGTCCAAGGGATACATTGGATCCGTACTTCTATCGTACGCGTTCAATGCTGGCATCTTAAACTTGAGGGGAAGCGGTTGCGTCCGAATGTCCATGGCAAACGTTGACCTCCTTAGATTGAGCTCCTGTCGCTTGGCTTCCCCTTTAAACGGGTGCTGTCATAAAGTCTCTAAACTCCGAGTTCTCTAGGGGGTGTGCAGGTCATAGCGCCTGCCCATGCGAGGTGGCCACGTATTGCATGAACCCTCCCCTATGATCACGGGTCTCCTCTCACTGCGAGATTTACGGGGATTCTGCTGCTCCTTGCTTTCCTCTGATGCTTCCCTTCTCTGAAGGCTCCGAGTTGATATCTGGGGCCTATCGCCTGAGGTTACCTGAGACCCGACATAGTCAGGCCTAGTTGTTCTTGCTACTAGGGTCCTTGCCCTATGTCCCCTCCGTCTAGAGGTTGACGCCTGGGGGCCTGGGGAAGAAGCTTCTGTCCATTGCACGGCAGCCCAAATGCATAGTGCCTGAAGCATTTGCTTCATATTGCCCACGTCAGTTGCCAGCTTGCGCATGTCTAGCTTGCACTGCTCGTTGGTGCGGCTACCCACAGAGGGATTGTCACCATGGGTGGCAGTGTCCCTTACGGGTGCGCTAGCCTGCACTCTGGTATTAACTATTTTCTGAATGGGAGAATGGATCTGGTGACAGGTGGTTAGATTTTTATTGTCGTTCCTACAGACGGCACCAATGATTCGTCCATGGGTCCAGGTTTTCGTACGGATTAGGAAGCCTTTGGAATTCTCCAGTCGAATTGATCTCGAACGGGTCCGATTTTTCCGTCTTTCAATTTGGACCCTACATAGCACAAATTAAGAATAAAAGATCGAAGGATAGCGGGAGGTTCTTCTCTGCAAACACTCCGATACTCAAATTAAAAATCTTTCTGAAGAAATAAAAAAACGCAAGTGTGAAGGTAAATGTGGTGGGGATTGTACGAATACTAATATCTAAGGGGTGAGAGTGATTATGAGAGGAGGCACAGGCTCCTTTAGTGCACCGTGGTGAGTGGCTCACTTAGATTGCTGAGTTGAAGCGGTGATTACGGAGCGAAGTGAGCTCGTTCTTTCTCCTCGTACTTAGGTTCGAAGCTTAACGCGAGATGGCTCTTGAACGCTCTGAGAGTTTTTGGGATGCTAGATTTCATATCATGGATCTTCGATCCCTTTCTCCATTATAGGAGAAGGTATTTATAGGCTCCATAGAGGAGGCTGCCATGCTCAAAAACTTGTGACAGGTAGACCTACTTGGGTTTGCCGGCCGCTAAGAATTGGCAGTGGCAATGGTATCAATTGTCACCTTGTGGTGGCATAAAGACCGTCGTCAGACATGGTCGGCATAGGCCTTGTTGACTTTTGCTAGAATTGGTTGAACTACTATGGGACAGTAGACGCCGTGGCTCGCCAAAGTTGACCCTATCTCTCATTGGTTGACATTTCTAAACTAGAGCCTCCTATGCTGCCAGTCTGCAACCGTTTTGGGAGAGGCGTAGATAGATGGCCATTGGTCATGTATACGAAAAGTTTTAGTGGGCCTTGCTCCAAATTTGTAACGTCCGCGCATCCGCATGCCCGATATTGTCCGCTGAAATTTGGGAACTTACGGCGTCCCGAGGCAACACGCGGCCCGCACGGTTTGTTCTGGTGGTGGGAATCCCGCCTAAAGCGCGTCGTCGGGGAAGGTATCCACACCCTTATAATAAGGCATGCTTCGTTCACCTCCCATCCGATGTAGGACTCTGATCCACCCCCTGGGGACCAAAGCGTCTGTGGCACACCGAGCCAGGATCTCGGCTCGATACCATTTGTAACGACGAGCTCGGACCACTGGCCGGACCGGACCGTCGCGGTTAAATTTTCGCATCATTCTTGATTTCAAACATTACATATCATTATATAACTCAATCACCATCAATGATCCTCATAAATGCAACATAAATTAAATATCCATGATAGCATGATAATAAAATTTCAATAAACGATGTCGATGTCCTAAGATACCAATTTCTGAAAAGAAAATCTAATGAAGGTCGAACAACAACTAAATCAAAATCTCAAATCTCCGTCCTAGGAGAACTTGAAACGGTATCACCTCTATCGGTCAACTAACTAAAAGTCTTGTGCTTTCCTTAGTCCCAGTATCCAATTGCCTAATCTGAAGCCAATAAATCACCGGGGTGAAAGAGAAGCTCACCGAAGTAATAATGAACAATAAAGAGGAGTCTGATAAAGTATATAAAAAAACAATGAATAATATCAATCATAACAGGTAGTACATCCACCACGATCCAAGACTAGATAACATATTGTGTCCACAATCCGAAGGTCACACGAACGGCTAAATATCAAGGAAGTATCATTGATTAGCGAATCCGATCATCGGCTCAATACGATGTCAAAAGCATGTATGAATGATGTCTTGATCCAAAGACCTTATTCTACCATAGTGAACCAGAAAGAGTGTATTTACGCATAACGGCCGGGTAAGTGCCACGAGGTTATCCATGGTATCCAACTACGGTCCTGCAGGGCTGTGCCGTAACATCTTGCCGATACCATCTCCGATACCCTCTGATGATATCCAGGATATCATTCTCTACGATGGTGTCGCTAGGTTATAAGCATCCCCGTGACTAAGCGTACAAGATAACGAAGCTAACTGAATATCGTACTCACATGGTCACCCACACGCACGGCATAAGCTAAGAATCTCCCTGACCTTATTCTACCATAGTGAACCAGAAGGTAGATGTATACACCCCAATCTGGCCGGGTAAGTCTAATGCAGGTTATCCATAGTATCAACTACCCCTGATCCTCCGGTGTAGCAGGTCAGAAGATGTCGTAGTCTCGCCGATCCGATACCCTCGTCAATGATATAAAAGATATCATTCTCTCACGTGGTCACTAGGTTATAAGCATCACTTCTCAATATCAACGACCTCAATCCTCCGGAATGGAATCGGTATTGGAAAAGATAGACTACTCTACTGCGGTCTACGGACCCCATACGCCCGATTACCGTAAAGTCTTCGTACACTCTCCTTTACTTATCCATAATGGAATCGGTATCGAAAGGTGTAGACCACACTGCTGCCCGTAGCCTCCCATTCATTCCGAAACCTTAGTGTTTTCATACGCCATCCTCAACTTAGCCATAGAGTGTCAATAAATATACGCACACCAACGAAGTTGACACAAAGAATATTTTACCGGAATTCATCAAAGAAATACGAAAATATTCACTTAACCGACGGTCATTATTTCAAGCATACCAAACATATAAATATACCAACCTATACATCTATACACACACACCCCCCCCACACTGCCATATATTTATATACTTATAAAAATATATATATGCCACACACACACACAGCCCAGGGCCCAGCCTAACACACTCAGACAACCCAGGCCCAGCCCAACACACATACACAACCCAGGCCCACAGCCCAACACACACACACAACCCAGAGGCCTACACGCCCATGGCGTTCACACACACACCAACAGCACAACAAGCTCTGTTCTGGACCAGATTCGGTTTTTCATAACAATGTCTACATACATCACTAATTAAATAGAGGGAGGAAAACATATCGGTAGCAAACGAGAGATGAGTTTTACTTGCAAACGAGAGAGGAACTTTTACTTGCAAATCAAGAGAGAGTTTACTTGCAGAACATGGAATAATACTTACCAGCCACACACACAACACTGTATTCACACACACAGCCAGCACACCTCCCTGGCAGTGTACACACGCACTACCAGTTCAGCCGGCCACGAAAACAGAGCAAGAGGCTCTGTTCTCTCTCATCCATTTCCCAAATTAATTTATATAACTCATAATTTCAAGAGTGGAATAAAGATTTGCAAGGAGAACAGGAAAGTTAATTGCAAACGAGAGAGATGTTTTACTTGCAAACGAGAGAGATGTTTTACTTGCAGAACATGAAATAATACTTACCAGCCACACCCACAACACTGTATTCACACACACAGCCAGCACACCTACCTGGCAGCGTACACACGCACTACCAGTTCATCCGGCTACGAAAACAGAGCAAGAGGCTCTGTTCTTAAGCCTTCATCCATTCTTTTCCAGAAGAATGAAATTCCAACCCTCAAAGTTAATCATGTAAACAAAGATTACTCGTATTATAAATTCGTTAATTATCACGCCTCCAATCACCATAAATCTCGTATTTTCCTTCGTTTCTCAAGTCTCTGTTTGTTTTTCCTCATTTTTCAATTCGCACAGGAAGTGCCAATTTTTCCAGAATCAACACATACAAGTAACAAATCGACCTCAACCAAGATAAGGAAAGGATTTACTTTCAGAAAAGAGGGTTTTTACTTGCCTCACGGTGGTGGTCGACGGCGGCGGCCTTCGTTCTCTTCTCTCCGTTTGCCCGCATTGCTGTCTATCGCTGCTTCTATGTGTTATCGCTTTTTCTACCGTGGCCGGCCTAAGCCATTTTGCTGTTGTCATTGTGGCTCACTTTGGAAGCCATTTGTGCTGTGCTCATTCTCAGTGGAGGACATCGTTGCATCTCATGCTTAGTGGGACGCTCTGTCTAGTGGATTGGATGTCGTCGCATGCCCAAGGTGGTGGAGTATCGCAAGGGCCAACTAGGTTTTAAGGTCATAGCTACTGAACTCGGGGTCTTAGACCGTCATTCGCACAATACCGTTTTGGCCCTCGGCCCCTCTCGAGGCGTCGTTACTTATTTACGTATGGTCCTAACCCGTCAATCATCGTTGACTTAGAATGCTCTCTCTCTTGGAAGAAGATCGTCACACACCTGCCGTTTAGGCCCCCTACGGTTTTAGCGGCCGTCTTATCGGGAGCTACCGGAGCCCCCTAGGTATGATCATTCGACCGCAAGTGGGTCGCTTGATATGGGGCTAAGGTTTTTAGGCCGCTAAAGGGCCTTTTAACACGGAGCCAAAGTTTGGAATTCAACCGCGTGTGGGCCACTTGGTACAGGATCATGGTTTTTCAACCGCTAAAAAGCCTTTCGACGCGGAGCCAAAGCCCGGAGTTCGATCATATGTGGGCCGCTTGGCATGAGGCCAAGGTTTTTCTTACAGGAGGACAATTATCCTCCTAATTTAGGGACAGTCTAGGCCGTTTTGCTTTCGAGATGACAAGTATGCATGCACTCACATGAACAGTCAAACAGAAAAATGAAAAGAATGATTTTATTTATGAGAACATGATACACGTATAAGCATCATGGACTGTGAATGCGAACGTTACCTAGGTGTGATCGAGGATCATTGGTAGTACTTCCTGAGGTTGGTGGCATTCCAGATCCGAAGGACCAATTCGCCATCTTAGGTGCATAGCTTGTATGCCCCATTCTAAAAAATGGCCGAAATAAAGAACGGTCCCTCCCAATTTGGGGAAAGATTGTTCCTATGAGTAGTCTTGCCCATCGCCTCTACACTTTGTAGAACTAAATCCCTAACCTCGAGCGGATGAGCCTTCACCCGCTTCTTGTAGTGCCAATTGACGCGTGGTTAGTAGATCACTGTCCTTAAGCGTGCCGCATCGTGGGTTTTCGGGAGCAGATCCAAGTGCTCTCTAAGCCACTGGGAGTTGTTGACATGGTCGAAGCACTCGATTCGCAAATTGGGCAGCCCGACCTCAATGGGACCAACCGCTTCGGCCCCGTAGCATAGACTAAAGGGTGTTTCCCGTATCGATTCTCACGGTGTCGTCCTATCTGACCATAACACGGACGGTAATTCATCTTCTTAAGAGTTCCCTACATCTTCAAGCTTAGTTCCCTAGAATTGGTTGACCACCAACTCTGAGTCGCTATAGACGACCAATACCTTTGTCGAGCACTCCTTGGCTAACCCGAGTCCCACGAGGAGGGCTTCATGTTCTGTGACGTTGTTGGTTGCCGAAAATTTGAGTGCAAGTGAGTATTTTATCTCTGAGCCGTTGGGAGTCCTGAGAACGATGCCAGCCCATTGCCCTCCTGTGTGGACGTTCCGTCGACATGCAGGGTCCATATCAGGGTGCTCACGATGCTTGCGCTGTTGACCTGCTCTGCAGCATCGAGAGCAAGGGTCATCATTTTGACTACGAAGTCCACAAGTGCCTCACCCTTCAGGGCCGGTCAGGGATGAAACTCCATGTCTAACTTGCCTAACTCTATGACCCACTTGACCGGGTGCACGGATGCCTCTAGTCTCTCCAGAATTCCCTTGAGCGGCTGGTCAGCCAACACGATGATGTGATGAGCTTGGGAATAAGGCTGCAGCCGGGAAAAGTAGATGAGGGCCAAAGCTATCTTTTCGGTGAAAGGGCAGCAGACTCGTGTCTGTCAACACCTTGGGCTTACGTAGTACACGGGTCACTGCATGTCTCTTTGTTGACGAATGAGGGCAGGGCTCAGAGCCGTGTTTGACATCTCTAGATAGAGGTATAGGTCTTCACTCTCCAAAGGTGAGGTCAGGAGCGGAGAGTTGGAGAGGTATTCTTTGAACTCATGGAATACAGACTTGCACTCAGTGGTCCACTGGAATCCCTTCGCCTTCGTCCCTCTCAGGGCCTTAAAGAACGATTGATACTTCTCTTCTGGTTTAGCTAGGAACCGCGAGAGGGCGGTGATCCTACTTGTGAGCTTTTGGACCTCCTTCACTGTCCACGACAGGCTCATGTCAAGGATGGCTCTTATCTTCTCCGGATTTGCTTCGATGCTGCGTTAGGACACTATGAAGCTCAGAAATTTTTCGGATGTCACCCCGAATATATACTTAGTTAGGTTGAGCTTCATCCTGTGAGCCTGAATGACTTCGAAGGTCTCGGCCAAATTGTGTATGTGGTCGTCGGTGGCTCTACTTTTGATGAGCATGTCGTCTACATACACATCCACATTCCGTCCAATCTAGGTTTCAAAAATCTTATTCACCAACTGTTAATAAGTAGCACCAATATTTTTTAGACCGAATGGCATGACTTTGTAACAATAGGTTCCCTAATCGGTCATAAAAGATGTATGCTCTTCGTCGCCTGGGCTCATCCTTATATAGGTATAGCTTGAGTAGGCATCCATAAAACTTAGGTGCTCATGCCTGGACGTGGAGTTCACCAGTTGATCGATCCTCGGTAGCGGAAAGCTATCCTTCGATTAAGTTTTGTTCATATTGGTGAAGTCGATGCACATTCGCCATTTATCATTACTCTTCTTTACGAGGACAACGTTCGACAGCCAGTCCAGGTACTAGACCTCCCTTATAAATCCTGTGTCTAGCAGTTTCCTCACTTCCTCCCTTATTGCGATTAACGTTTTGACGGAATAATTCCTACGCTTCTACAGTACGTGTTTGTGATCGAGATCGAAGCCCAACTTGTAAACCATTACTCCAATCGATATCTCAAGCATGTTTGTAGAAGTCCATGCAAAAAAGTCAGAATTCTGCCAGAGAAAACTTACGGGTTGGTCGTGGACTAATGTCAAAATGGACCTGCTGATTTATATGCATTTCTTCGGTTTGTTGGGGTCTAAGGAGACCAACTCTGTTGACTCTCTGGACTAGGCTTGTTACAACGTGGACTCATTGTGAAAGTCTAGGTCCTTCGCTGGCGGTTGAGGGTGGTTGGAGCGACCTGGGACAGGTACATGTCCATCTTATCATCTGGTCGCGCAGTGTCTCCCCTATTCCATACAGAGTAGAAAACTTCACTTTCAAGTGAGGGATCGATATCAACACGCCGAAGGTGGTCAGGAATGGTCGGCTCAAGTGCGCTGTAATCCAACCAAGAATTACGACAAGGAACATCAATGTTCATGTGGCTATAAGCGGGTGAGTCCCCATCGTGACTTCGAGCTGGACTTTTCCTTATACAAGCATAGGCTCATTATCTAAGCCGTATAGAGGGCCATCGGATGCTCTCATCTGATTTTTTTTCAATCCAAGTTTAAAAAACATATCAAGATACAGCAAATTGTGAGTACTTCTATTATCGATAAAAACTTATTTTAAATGATAGTCTAATGTACCGTGTGCAACGAGGGCAAATACAACAAGAGAGTCAGAATGTGGAGAGGTTACATGAGTCATATCATTATTGCTAAAACTAATGACATCAATTCTAACCTGTTAGATGCGGCCTCAGGTTGATCTTGACCATTGTTCTTGGTCGGCCTACTTGAAATCATGCTGATAATGCCGATGGAGACATGGTTCCTTGATTGCTCTCTCGCCTCATTGTTGGACACCTCAGGGGCTTGCCCTAAGCTTCTCAGGAACCGTGTGAGGTGACCCCAGCGGATCAGATCTTCAACTTCTTTTACAGAGTTCGACAATCTTTAGTGGTGTGTTCCAAAGGCCGGTAGTAATGACAGTATTTAGTTTGATCTCCAGCCTCTAGGTTCTTCGGCATCTTGGGCCACTTTAAAAACTTCTCGTCTTTGATCTGCATCAAAATATTTGAATGGGTGTCATTCAGAGGCGTCAGGGTCAATGACCTGAACTCTCTTCGGACACTCAGTTTAGATCGTGGCTACTTACAAGGTTCACAAGGGCGACCTCTGTCCCCGTTTCTCCTCTTTCCTACGATTGGACCTTCCGATCCTCAGTCCGCCTGTTTGGGATGGTTCAATTTGTTGGTCTTCTTGGCCGTAATGTAGGCCCAAGCGATGGCCTCTACTTCCCAAAAGGTCTGGGGGTGCTAATGCGCCAAGTGTTTGAAGAACTCCCAACGCCAAAACAGAGCAATGAGGGCGCTTAGCTTCATCTCTTCGAAGAGTTGGGGGATTCGGCGAGTTTCTGTAGTGAAGTGGCTGATAAACCGCTTCAGGTTCTTCTTAAGCTTCTAGCGGAGGTGGACGAGGTGTTAGGGTTGCTTCTCCTCCCTCCTACTGGAGGCAAACTAGCAGATGAAGCAATCAGCGAGCTCATGGAATGATTAGATGGAGTTGGGTCAAAGGCTGTGGAACCAGAGCCTGGCGTTCCCTTTGAGCGTCAGAGGGAAGCACTCGCATACGGTGACCTCGCTTACCCCATGGAAGGATAGTAGTATTCGGAAGTAGTCCAAGGGATACATTGGTTCCGTACTTCTATCGTACGCATTCAATACTAGCATCTTGAACTTGAGGGGAAGCGGTTGCGTCCGAATGTTCATGGCAAATGGTGACCTCCTCAGGTTGAGCTCCTGTCGCCTGGCTTCCCCTTTAAATGTGTGCTGTCATAAAGTCTCTAAACTCGGAGTTCTCTGGGGGGTGTGCAGGTCGCAGCGGTTGCCCATGCGTTGTGGCCACGTATTGCATGAACCCCTCCCCTCTTACCACGGGCCTCCTCTCACTGTGGGATTTACGGGGATTCTACCGCTCCTTGCTTTCCTCCGGTGCTTCCCTTCTCTGAAGGCTCCGAGTTGATATCTGGGGCCTATTACCTGAGTCCGCCTGAGACCCGGCTTAGTCAGGCCTAGTTGTTCTTGCTACTAGGGTCATTGCCCTATGTCCCCTCCGTCTAGAGGTTGACGCCTGTGGGCCTGGGGGAGAAGCTCCTGTCCATTGCACGCTAGCCCAAATGCATAGTGCCTGAAGCATTTGCTTCATATCGCCCATGTCAGTTGCCAACTTGCGCATGTCTGGTTTGGACTGCTCGTTGGTGCGGCTACCCACAGAGGGATTATCACCGTGGGCGGCAATGTCCCTTACAGGTGCGCTAGCCTACTCTCCAATATTAACCATTTTTTGAATGGGAGAATGGATGTGGTGAGAGGTGGTCAGAATTTTATTGTCGTTCCTACAGACGGCACCAATGATGCATCCATAGGTTCAGGTTTTCGTACGGATTAGGAAGCTTTTGGATTCCTCATGTCGAATTGATCTCGAACGGGTCCGGTCTCCGCGTCTTTTAATCTAGACCCTACGCAGCACAAATTAAGAACAAGAGGTCGAAGGATAGCTGGAGGTCCTCATCTGCAAACACTCCGATACTCAAATTAGAAATCTTTCTCAATGAATGAAAAAACGCAAGTGTGTAGGTAAACGTGGTGGGGATTGTACGGATACTAATATGCAAGGGGTGCGAATGATTATGAGAGGAGGCACAGGTTCCTTTAGTGCACCATGGTGAGTGGCTCACTAAGATTGCCGAGTTGAAGCGGTGGTTATGGAGGGAAGTGAGCTCATTCTTTCTCCTCGTACTTAGGTTCGAAGCTTAGCGCGAGATGGCTCTCGAACGCTCCGAGAGTTTTTGGGATGCTAGATTTCAGATCATGGATCTTCGATTCCTTTCTCCATTATAGCAAAAGGTATTTAGAGGTTCCAAAGAGGAGGCTGTCGGGCTCAAAAACTTGCGACAGGTAGCCCTGCCTGAGTTTCTCGGCCGCTAAGAACTAGCAGTGGCAATGGTATCAATTGTCACCTTGTGATGGCATGGAGACCATCTTCACATGGTCAAGACAGCGCTTGTCGACTTTACTTGGAATTGGCCAACTACTATAGGACAAAGATGGTGGTACCACAGAGTTGACCCTATCTCCCGGGTGGTTGACATTTCAAAACTAAAGCCTCCTATGCTACTAGTCTGCAGCTGTTTTGGGAGAGGCGCAGATGGATGACGATTGGTCGTGTGTGAAAAGTTTTTAGTGGGCCTTGCTCCAAATTTTCTAGACCCCATTGCCTGACGGGGCGAGCTTGCTGATTGGGCATTATTGATATCAGCCCATATTCATACTGAACCCATCAAATATCATATCTATTTATTTTTTTATTATATATATTTTTACTAATATAAATAAATAACATATTAGTCCATAAAATATGTTTAAAAAACTAAAAATTACCCCTTGTGGAACTTTTATTTTTGGTCAAATAATTAATCTATAAGGAAGACTAAGCATTGCTATCGAGTGGAAAGTCCCAAATCAAAAGGACACCGTGGACCCACGATCAGATCCGTACAATATAGTTGGACCAACTACATCGATTCCAACGTGCTGCTCATCGAACAGAAATATATTTATTTTTATTCCACTAAGGTAAATCAGGAATATATGTTCTCAAACATCAGCTATTGAAATGGATGGTTTTGAACCAAAATATCAAAATTTAAACTTCATAATTCGGATCATTTAAATATTGTCATATTAGAATGGATAGATTATTAAAATATTAATTTAAAAAAAATTATATCACAATAATAGATAAATAATTACTCAATAAATTTTAAAAGATTATCATATAAAAAAGATAAATTGTTAAAAGATGCGTAGCCAAGTACTTGGTTAGCCAAGAAATTGTGCTATCATAGCAAATGTACTAAAGCAAATGATTTATCAGGAATAACAATTGGATCAAAATAGCCCTGATAAATAGAATTAATAAATTTACTATTAGTTAGCTTATCATGTTAAAAGCTAATGAAATATACATTTGGATAATCTTGTTAATAGCCTTCTATATTAAAACAGCCCACTGTCCTAATTTATAATTAAATCTTATAAATATTTTACTTATTAAAAATAATTATAATGATTAAATAAATGTTCAAATCAATCTAAATAATTAAATATAAATTGTTATATAACAGTCACATTAAACCAATTAAAGATAAAATTTGTCACTAAACTGTCATCAAAAAAGGTCTTATACCTACATAAATACATGCTTTCTCAGCAAATTGGTGAGCAACTTTGGCTTCATCAACAATTTTGATCTACCACTATCTTTTGCAATATTTTTCATTATCTTTTGCATTTTAATTAATTAAAATCTTAGCGATTTTTACGTGTTTTATTTTATTTTTTTTTTATAAATGTTATTTTTACTGAGAGACGAGATAAAGTTTAATGATATGGAATATGACATTATGCCAAAGGACTGGCCAACTGTCAATGTTGCTCATCAACATGTACGTTACGAGACATGACCACTCCATTTGATAAAAAAAAAAAGATAAATAATAAATTACAATTCTTTAGAAATAGTTTTAGATTTTTTTATTTGAGAAAAAAAAAAGCTTTAACTAAAACGAGTTAAAAAAAAATTATAAGAGGAGCTACAAAAATTATTTAGTAAATATTTTAGAAAAATCTGAAGTAATTCCTTTTCGTATAGGTTGTTTTAAAATTCATATATCAATTATATAGATTGAGATAAAAATATTTAGTCTTCCACAATAATTATAATTCGATCATTTTAAATTAACTAATTTTTAATTTTTTTAATAATAGTTAAATTACAATCGTCTACATAAAAATAATAATAGTCAAAATAAAGAGTTAGAATAGCTCTCTTTTCATACCCCCCCTAATGCCAAATAATCCCTTCTAATTAAATACTAAAGTTGTAATACAACAATTACATAAATGAGAAGTATATTAATTGGCATTGTTGTTACTTATTCCATAATTAAAAAGATGGGAATTGAATTTTAGAGGCACAATTGCCTCTAGGGCGGACAGGACACTGAATTAGGTTTTTCCCAGAGGTATCAACACACATGTAAACTTGGTAAAGTTGGCTATTTCCTTCTTCATCCTGATTGCACTCGATCCATGGCTCATATCCGGTCCCTTCTTGTATCGCTTGCTTTACGTCCTCTAAGTTATAGAATTCATCGTTTGGTTCAATCCCTGTCAATAATATGTATGTGAGTCAAAGATTATTATATCGATTGTATATTTTATTTAGAAGCTCACATAAACCGATGGCAAAACGAAAAGGAAAATTTGTTTAAAGAAATGAAATAATTGGGTGAGTTTGACTCAGAATATAAACCTGCATCTCTTAGAGTTTGGAGTAGGTTAGTTTTCTCCTTGAGGTTGAGAGCTGCTTGAAAATAGCCACGTTGGTTGAGGAAAGATTCGGAGCATGTTCCATGTTTATTCCATTCATGGGACCAAAATTTTAATCCGTCGCTACTCGGGCATGATAATGACGGCCATTCACGGATGAGTTTGCCTTCCAGATCTTGAATCTGCACATTGCATGGAATTTAAATTCTGGGAGAATTAAATTTCAGTATGTTAGACACATTATCTTACTAATTTAAATTATTAAGTGAGGAACTAAGAATTATTTATTACTCTAAGATTTTAAGTTTGAAGCTAAAATTAGCTTATAACTCATTAAATTAAGTTGTGTTGAACTCATTTGTTGTTAAAAAAACAAAAGATAATTTCTGTACCTTGTGTTTACTACTGTTTGGTAGAGTTGTAAACAGCATGAAGCAAACTCTTACCTAAAAGACATCATTTGATGTAAACTGACACGAAAAGCTTAAACTGCACTTAAGGCTTTATATTTCTTTCACGTCTAGACATACTCTCTTATGTGATTCTCTCCTGAGTACCCAACACAGCTTCTAAATATCCTAACGGCTTCTAAACAATGTCACCAAGTATTTCTGAAATGACAAATATAAGACGTGTATGTATGTACATGTACATGCCTCAGATTCATCAAAGGAGTTGTCTGTGTCACAGTTAGAGGGGTAGGAACCATCTTCGTAGTTAGGCCAAAGCCCATGAATGCCGAAATCTGCCGCCGGCTTCCCGCTCTTGGGATAGCAGCAATGGTGCTTATTTGCGTCACAGTATGCTCCTGGCCACTGCATCCCACAAGTTCACAACAAATAACTATCCATCAATGAAGAAGTCCAGTTGTAGTTTACATCCATAAAAGAGATGACACTAATAAAAAGCAAAGATGAACAGAGAAACCAGAAAATGAATCCTAAATAATTGAAAAACCTGTTGGACAAAGTAGAAGAAATCAAAATCTTTATCGTTGGATCTACAAAGACCACAACAACCAAGCATTGTAAGACAATAAGCTTGATGAACGTTGAATAATTGCTGCAGTTCTTCATCATATCTCTCTCCTGTTCTCCCTCTTTCTTTTTTCTCAGAAACACTTTGCTGATAGAAGCTTTTGCAGCTTTAAATGAAGGGTGATAACCAAGAGTTAATGTAGTTATATAAACAGCTTGACGCACAGGGAATATATGCCACGTAACAAGCAAGCATATGCTTCCAAGATTCCATTATTCTACTTACTGTTCATTTGTACAACCCTAGATAGCACGTTTACCTTGTGAATTATTTAGTTCCTTGATTTACATATCTCAAGGCAACTTATAATCGATCCATTGCATGGATATAATCATTTCTTTACATGTTCTGCCTCATCCCTTCTGATAATCCGTATAAAAACCACATCATCTATGTATAAAAAATTTACCTATTCTTTTGACATTTTCCAGATCAGGATGAGAGGGAAATTAAGATATGACTTCATCATATAAGACCAAAAAAAAAAATGTATCAACTAACCCTTATTTGGTGTGAGTTAATAGGGTGAGAGGACTTTCATCTCTGAAAAAAATAAAGAGAATTATTCTCTAAATTTTAATTATTTATTTTTAAATAAAATATTATAATTTAATAATTAATTTTAACTAATTTAATTTTTTTAAAAAAATTAAAATATAATTATTTTTTAAAAAGTAAATAATTTAAATTTAAAAACAATCTCCATTACCTCTTTAAAAGTTAAAATCCTCTAAATCGGTGAGTTAATTCAAGAAATCAGTGAAAAGAAAATGCGGGGACCACACAGCTGTCGGCAGAGGTTTATATGAAAGCTAAATGGACAAATTGTAAGGAAACGCCTACCAGGCAACAGGCGAAGACGAAGGAGAAAGACGAAGAACGAAAAATGAAATCGAGTGTTGTGTTGGAAAATGAAAAAGAGAACTGGCAACACATTAAATCAGCTGAACCGCCGTCTGCATATTTGCACGCCTCTCAAGGCGGACGCATACAACGTATATATACACTAGGTTATACAACGGTAAACAACTAATGCCAAAAAATAAAATATACACCATTCTAAAATACATCAATACTAATATTCCCAAAATACAAAATGCTATCTAAAATATAATATAAAATATTTAGCTAAATGGGACAAATAGCGAACGATAAACTAAAAAATTTTGAGGATAAGCCTTTTAGATAAATTCATGATTATAGGGAGTTCCCGATAAAGACACAATTTTGATCTCTACGGATAAAAAAAATAGTTGAAAATGTTAAAAGTTTTAAGTATTTTTTATGATTAGGTTGATTCATAAATTAATTTTTTAATTTTAACGGTGAGATAAAGGAGGCGACCAATTCGATAATTAGAGCAACTCCGGTTTGCTTACTTAATTTCAAGTTTTAATCCACCTACTTCTATGCGAGGAAGTATCGGAAAACCTAAGTCTTTGATTTTGAAGGTGTGATTAAGAAAGGTTTTGATAGAAGCTATCGTATGAATGCGATGTAACGAGGAGCGATTTATTGTCTTAATAGTGAAGTTAATCGGCCTTTGATTGAGTGCGTAAGGATCAAGAGAAATAGAAGCTTGTTTAAGACCATAAAAACAATTTACAAACTTGGTTGGGATTAATAGATTTTTTTCATTTAAGGAAATTGTTAACATCAAGTGATATAAATACCATCCTTTTATGGCCAACTAACGGCAACCGGGAGAGAAGGCGAGCACTCCTTCTTTGTGTGTATCCTTTTGCAACTAAGCATTTGTTCTTTCAATGCTCCCATCATTGAGATTTGAAGAGACAGAGCGTGTGAACGGGTCGCAGGTAACGCCAATTCAAGTAAAAGGCTTGAGCATAAGTTTGTGGTTCGGTTTGGGAGGAGATGGATAATGATGGACACTTTTTTATATGATGGTAATGCTTAGGGGATAGGGACAACGTTTGCATTGACAATGGAGTCATCATGGGCTTTCTTCACCGAATGGGAGTTTTGTCTTTGACAGAGATTGCGAGTTGAAAACATTGGATTGTGGATCATCATTAGGATTTTTAGCACGATGGTGAAATTTTAGGGTAGGGTTCTATGGTTGTATCAATAATAGTTGTTGGATATGCAATGTCAAGGGATTTTGGCACGTTAGGGATGATTTCGATGTTATCTTTTGGAAAGGAAAGTTAAAAGGAATTAAACCGGAGTTTATAACTTTAATAAAGGGATAGCCTAAAAATACACAAGTTCTACTTTTAGAATCAAACTTCTTTCGTCCGTATAATTAAGATGATTAACTTTTTAACTCCAAAAAAATCTTATATGGTGTTTTATTTTTAATCAAGTAGGGGTTCTATTAATAATGTAAAAATTAAAATTAGAATTTAAACTCGCTTGAAATCAACATTTAATAAATAAAGACCGTGTTGGTGGATAATATATTCGAATATCGGAATGAATAACTTTAATGTGGACATCAATTGTGTTCTGATAAGATTATAAAAGGCAATCGATTTTTGTCTCGGAAGGTAGATCCACGTACTTCTTGAAAGATCAAGAGAAATACTTTACCCATCGTAAGAACTTGAGAAACGTCTGATGCAAAATTATTCGGAGTGAAAGGCGGCGTTGTTTAGCCATATGACAAATCAAGGATTATTATTAAAGGAATGTAATGCTTCTTTTATAAGCTGGATCTTGTATCAATTGAATTCTAATGCGAAATATGACTAATGCCATAAATTTTGGCAACGAAACAAAAAGCGGAAGCGTCATAAAACATTTTTAAGGTGTTCGGAGAAATTCTTGTTAAAGATAAATAATATATTTCGCTCTTATCCCAATCGTGTAGGTTGAATCAAGCAAATGTCGGTAAAGAAAATGCGGCGACCAACGGAATCGACAAGAAGAGCTTTTCCGAAATTAAATTAAATGTGATGGATATAAAACGTTTTCAAGTGTTATCCTTGGGGTCGGTTTTCGTCACCAATGTGGAATACGGGTCCATCCGATAGTTTTATCGAATCGAAATGGGAATTTTCTACCAAAAATACAAAAAGGGGTCGCAAATCATGTGATCCGTGGCTCCGTGTCCAATATCAAACATTATTTTTGTCACATGCATAAGGGACAGAAAGCAGAATTCAATACTTGGTCATATTACCCGTTTGGGTTGATGGATCGGGAGGAGATCTATTTGGCCGTGTGAGCAGAGGAAGCCGTGTCCTTCGGTTGGATCAAAGTCATCATTGTTTAACTGGGCTTTGGTTAAAGTAACTTTATCTTCTTCACATAAAACTTGAATGATTGGCGAAAAATTTATTGAACCGGGTCTTACCATGCAATTTATGATTTTGATAACATTTATCTGCCAACATGTTTATAACAATTAAACCGACATTTTAGCGTTTTACGCGGCAAAAACGAGGGTGTGTCTCGAGACACGGCAGGTGAACGAAGAATGGCGATCTTTCTTAGACCGGTTATTTTTCACAATACCTTTAGAGGGATTAAAGATACATTTTGTAAACAAAGCCATCGTTTACGAATGGTGAGCAACGAACAACAATCGATTTTTTGTATAATGGAAGACTTTGTTTAAAAAGGATCCATTAGCATAATCGGTCTCTCACATTAGTGTACGAATCATTGAGACCCATTAAGAATTGTATAACAAAATTCCTTTGATACGGCTCGATGAGCACTCGAGTTTATTGCGATTACAAACTGGGAAAGGATCATACACAAGGAGCTCATCCCAGTTATTTTCAATTTTATAAGAGAGATTTGCCAAGGCTTTCTTGAGTTGAAAATACGGGGCCCGTTTTTGTTGCATGAATCGGTCACACAATGCATCATCCACGAAAAAACCACACTGGATTTAATGGATGAACGATGGAGTTTTGTATCCAAGACATCACCATGTCGTTACATCGTCCCATGCCTCAAAAAGGGGATCGGTGGGATCGTAGGGTTTAGGAATCACCTTCGATAAAGGAAAGTTTGTTCTTCGCCCTCAAGAAGATGTTGGGACCAAGTCGAATAATTATCGCTCACTAGATGGAAGTTTCCAATCTAAAAGGGTTACATGGATCCAGAAAGATTTTGGAAGTGTAGAGGTTTTGTGTAGGATGACGGGTTTTGAGTTTTGGTGACAATCGGTGTGGTGTGCCATCGTCTCTCTCTCTCTCTCTCTAATACCTTAGGAAACGCCTACCAGGCAGTAGGCGAAGACGAAGGAGGAAGACGAAGAACGAAAAATGAAATCGAGTGTTGTGTTGGAAAATAGAAAAGAGAACGGCAACACATTAAATCACTGCGTCTGCATATTTGGAGAGACTGGGACGATACAACGTATATATACACTAGGTTATATAAAGGTAAGCAACTAATGCCAAAAAATAAAATATACATCATCCTAAAATACATCAATACTAATATTTTTAAAATACAAAATGCTACCTAAAATATAATATAAAATATTTACGAGATATTTTCTAATACAAATAGCACAATAAACTAAAAATAAAAAAAATTATAACCCTTTTAGATAAATTCATGATTATAATTTTATCTTAAAAAGTAAAAATTTAAAATTAATTTTTTCAATGACTAAAAATTAATTTTAATGTTAATCCTTTACTTTCTAATACAAAATTAAGATTATTAAACATACCTAACAACCTAATGTATGAATGCGATGTAACGCGGCTTAATTAGCTAACAGCTGAGTGCGTAACGTGCAGGGGAAGTAGAAAAAACGGATTGAAATAATTGGAAATGTGTCAAGGTATAATTGGCCAACACGGCAGTGAGCAAAGCGAGATAGAGGCAGAGCGCGTGAACCACGCAGGCACGTCAAGTAAAAGTTAACAGATGATGGACACGTGGCGGGATAACGTTTGCATTGCTTCGATCATCAATCTTCACCCGCAAGGAACCGTTGTTTAGGTGAAATTTTAGGTGAACTTATGACTATGATTTTATTTTAAAAAGGTAAACGACTAAAATTAATTTTATATAATTAAGAGTTAATTTTAATTTTAATCTTTTAATTTTTAAAATAAAATTAAAATTATTAAACTCACCTAAAGACCTAATATATGTATTTAATGGCCGAAGGCAATGTCACGAGTAAGAGAAATAGGAAAATAACGTATTGAAATTATTGAAAATGTGTCAAGATATAATTAATTTCATTGTAATTTGACTAACAAAATTTAACCAAAAACTTTTGTGTAATAAATAATTATATAGTATTTAGTGATTTGTATTTAGTGTATTTAGTGATTTGTAAAATATATAAATGATACGTCCCTAATTATCGGGTTATAATACAAATTAGAGAGTCTCTCAACTTTTCGCTGCGAGTCAAATTGGATTGGGTCCAATCTTCATCGTTATTAATCTGAAACCTGCGTATTATAAATTACAAAAAAGTAATTTTTGTTGTCTGGGTTACCTGAAACCTCCGTCGTTGTTAACTTGATTTATCCTTTGACACTCAATTCAGAAATCTTTCTAAGAAAAATAGAAAAATATAAAGAGGATGTTAAATGATATAGAGTTGCATGTAAATTGGGGGTATAAGAGGAGACCTGGCTCTTATAGGTATGCTAAATTAAGGGACGACTCACTATGAGCTCATTCATTGGGGAATGGCTCGCTAGAAGATGCACTTGCTAAAAGTGGCTTACTAGATGGAGGTTTGAGAGAAGGGGACTGGCTCTTTGAAGACACTTGAGCCTCGCCTAGCGGTGTCTTCTTACTTAGGGTCGCTTCCTTCTAGGCGTCACTCGCCCCGGAGAGCTGCTCACAGGAGGGCTTCCTTACTTTCTCCTCTTATGGATCGCTTTTTTTTTCAGGGACTATTTGTCCCCGAGAGTCCTCTCCTTTTTCGCCTCCTCCCTCTCCCTTAGAGGGTGAAGGAGTTTATAAGGCTCGGGGGGGACTTTGGTGCCAAGGTGGTTGACAGGTATCTCGCTAAGATTTGTCGGCTATTGGGGATATTGATGAGAACCAGCGTGTTAGACGTCACTTTACTGTGATGAGGTTGTCGCGAGTGGCCCCTTGGTGTAGTTGTCAGGTGATTTCAAATGGAACTTTGTGCGCGCATACTTTGACCGCTCTCTGGTTGGTTGCCTGCCTAAAGGCCTCCCGAATTGGTCAGTTTGGCTACGCTATCGATTGGGCCATTGATGCGTGTTGTTTGGGCCCATCGCTTAATGGGTCTTACTTTAATCGCCGCTAAGGTCTTTGGGTTGAGTCGAATGGGTCTTATAGTTGACGCTGGACATGCCACTTGTTGGGCTCCTTATCACACTGCTGGTTAGGCTTGGGTCTGTGCCGGCCCAGGATAATTTCGGACCAATCAATAATTATTTAGTATTTATTATATAATTAGTTAGTATTTAATGATTTGTTGTTGCAAATAAATAAAATATAAGAAATGATATGATTTTGTATATACTAAAATTCTAGCCCAATCTTCCTTCTATGAAAAAGGGAAACACTCTCACGGGGCAGTTGTGCTCATTTTGAGACATTTACCATCTAATTCTTACCGCAATTAAAAATTATATTGGTTAGATAAAAAATAATATCAAAAGTGATGTACACCTATAAAAAAAGTTATATGTGTTCCGTATGTGTGTGTTAAAATAGTTAGCGTTATAAAATTTTAGTAATTTATTAAAATAATTAAATACTATAATTTTATATATTCTTATTATTAGACAATTAGTATCTTTCTATTTTATAAATAATAAAATTATTTATCATAATTATATTAATAATGGAGGCTATTTTTGAGGATAATATGATTGCGGTTTTCTTTTTTGTTTTTGTTGGATCCCAATATAAGGGCTCATAAAACACGGCCCAAAGAAAAGGTCCAAGTGGAAAGCCCAGAAGTGTTTCCACAGACCAAAAAGGTTGGACAGCCGAAGAGGCCCAAAACGTGGATTAGTGTCCCCAAGAGCCTTTAAGCCCTTTTAAAGGATCTCGAAGACATCACGGATTACGAGGACAAGAAAAAGAATTTCTATAATTAAACAATTAATATCACAAAGAAGGAAGGCACGCCACGAAGGATTTATCTCATCATCATAAATAATAAAATTATTTGGCGCATTTTTTCTATAAATTATAAATGCCTAAGGGGAGCCCTTTCTTTCCCACTCATTCCAGGAGAAAAAGTCTTTTTTTCGGCTCATCCTAGACACAGAGGAAAAAGACTTAGACTTTTCCTTAGCACCTTTTACCTCCCTTCCCAACAAGAAGGAACAAAAGAGTGATAAAGCTTTCCAACGAGAGAAGTCCCTAAGGAGAGAAATACACAATAATAGACAAATAAGGGATCTACCCTAAACGCTTGTATTTTGTAAAAGTAGTTTTCAGCCTCCTCTTTACTGTCTCAATTTCTCCCTCTTCATATCTATCACCCCCAAGCACTTGTGTTGCTCGTGAACCCCGAGTCCGAGGACGCAACAATTTTAAAGTATAAGAAGTTACAATAAAGTAGTTTTCAGCCTCCTCTTCACTGATTTTCTCTTGATTTAAAAGTGTAATCCCTCTAAAAAATTCCCCACTTATTCACAAATTATTTTCCTGTAACTCAAATGGTTGACAGAGAATGAAAATAAACTAATTTCAAATTTTTGGAAAAAAAAACCTTAGTATGGATTCATATATGTTATAATATTTAATTTATATTGTAAAATAATTTGATAATCCATAAAAATATTTCTTCCCACAAATTTTTGTGGTGAGTGCTCAATTTGTACAGATGACATAATAACCCTATAGAGCAAATAAGTATTTGTATACATATTTACTCATATGGCTATAAGAAATCCAATATGTGATATTCTTCCCTTAGCCCTTTATTTTAAAATTTACAACAAGAAAGTCCATACATTAGACTTGAATATGATCAACCTAGATGGGTTTTTGTACCAAATCTGTAATTAGTTAGTGTTTAATCCAAAAATTAAACTTAATAACAATTTGCATGATTATATACAAATAAGTGAAGGAAAAAAAAAAACTTTACAATTAATCTAAAAATGATACTAAATATATCATCTATCTATAACTTACTTACAACCTATCATTTTATGTAAGTTTTATTTTTATTAAAATATTTCACATATATAAATAATATTATAAATAGATTATATATAAATAAATAAATATTATTCAAAATTTCATTTGCGGTGCCATTTTTAATGGGGAGAGTTCCTTCCTTTGGTATAGAGTTGCAGAAGTCACTCAAAGATCTAGTTAGGTCTAGCTACCAAAAGCAAGAATGGTCCTGAATATGATTGTTTGAAAAGTCAAAGCTTCTAACATCTTCTCTACTAAGTCTACGTGAGGATTTTTTAGCCAATCTCCAGCCTTATTGTTTGGCACAAGCTCCTCTAGGGTATCAATTTTCACCCTTTCATGCCTTTTATCTTGTGAATGGCTATCAAGGGTCATCTTAACACTATGGATCATTTGAGCTTCCTCAAACAACCTTCGATTTGCATGCTGTGTACTTCCACGTTTAAGATTCATGAGCACTTCTTTTTCAAATGTACCTTTTCAAGACGTGTGAAGCATGAGTTGCCAAAGAATTAGCTGCTCCTCACCTGATAATTCTTGAGATCGTGAGATCATTTGGGCCTCACAAATGTAGAAGAGCAACGATCATTTTCATAGTAGACATAGACTTGCTCTAGCAGCACCGGCTAATCATTTATTGATGATGTGGGATAAAGTTATTTTTAGAGAATTAACTTAGTTATAGATGTGTCAAAAGGTCGTGTTAAGTACAACTTGTGGTGAATAGTGTTGATCCACATATAACACAATTTAACACTCCGAATCGTATTAGGCCGCACAATAGACGGCTCATGGTTCTGTCAGGCATAGCCTTTTTGAGGTGAGATTTGGGAGATGGAGGGGAAGCAAAAAAGGTAGATGATGACTAAAATTAACTTTATTTTTGATATATATTTATTATTTTTTAATAAATAATTATACGGTACCGATTTGTGGTATTGTATAACTTATAGACATATCTAGTCTAACACATTATAGGTTATATGTCGTGTTAAGTTAAAACTTTAAATTTTAAAACCATACCAATATAGTTTATTTACATGTATAAAGTCTAAATAAATACAATGTGTTAGCCCAATATAACATATTTAACACCTTTACTTAACTAGTGCCAATGCATCGGTTAACATTATTTCAACTTTTATTCAATAAAAATCATTATTAACAAAAACAAAAAAAGAAAAGGAACAGAGTATCTAATTCTATTTAGTGTTATTTTCAGTCTAGGTTTTCAGGTTCTTGTTTTAGAATTTGACTTTCAATATTTGCGCAGATTAGTATTGATTTTTTTTTTTTAATTTTTTAGATTATTTCTCTCTTTGTTGGGACTTTGGTGACATTTTACGATTATGTTGCTAGGTGATATAGATATTAGATTTTAATAATATGTAAAAATTTATTAATAAGTAAAGTAAATTTGATAAAAAAGTCGGAGGTTGTCTAATTATGCTATTCTGAATAAATTTAAAAAGTCCCTTAATAAAAGTCACGAATTAAGATTAAATTGGTTAAAATTTAGTGTACTTATATAATTTAAATTGTAAATTAGCTTTCATATTATATTGCTTTTATCGGTTATAGAAATTTAAAATATTTTACTTAAAACTAATTAATTTTTCAAGTTTTTTCTTGTCACTAAAATTTATACATTAAATTTTATTATAATCACATATATATTTTGGTGCTAAATTTGTTTGCTATAATTGTTTCATTTTCTTACTTTAAAAGAGAATAAACTTTATATGTATTATATATCATATATGTCTTACTTTTGCTATTTACAAATTATTTCAATAAATCATAATTAGGGATCCACTAATTTGTTATAAAAAAATCGCCAAATATTTAATTTTTGTTTTTTGGACCTTGGATAGGATTTTTTGTATTGAGACCCCATCTGAAAGTCACATCTTTATACATATATATTTTTTAATATAATTAATTAATATCGAAAGTACTTCTTTTTCTTAATAAAATATTGAATCTTTAAATAAATTATTCTGTATTAATTAGTAGAAAAATTTATAATATATATAGTTTCTCATTGGTTAGAAAAACCGAGCAAAAAAATCATAAGAACTTGTAGTAGTCCAAAATTACTCCAACAAATAAGAGAGTTGAGACAGGCCAGGGAAGCATTTGTAGTTGTTATTTTTCTTTAACTCGAAAAAGCACAGAACTCCGCCATCCAATTTAGGCACGGAGCTTCAAATACGAATGAATGTCCGGAAAATTTGAGGTCATCAGAAAACTAGCTGCTTCAGGCCGCACGTTGAATTTATTGGGAACTTTTGAGAGTTGAATTGGCCAGGTGTTTGGCTCAGAAGTTCAATGAGGTTCAGAAGTCGGTAGGGATTTTCTGGAGCCTGAACCTTTTAATGGGTGCAGTGTTGGCTCCTTTCCTCCTCAGAGGTGTTTTCTGTTAGGGTCACTCCCTCGTGGTATTTCTTATCTACGGACTCAAAGGAGAAAAAGGACACGGACTTTTTTTGAGTTGGTCCAAGAAGCTTGTCATGACGGACGATGACTCTTTAGAGGCGTCATGTCCGAGAGGTTGCTGAGGACATGGACGAGAATGCTAGAAGCCTAGGCGTTGACTCTCTCTCTCCGTAGGCCTGCTGCAGCGGCGTTTTGCAGGTGGGCAGTTGACCTACTCTGATTGGAGGCGGCTGCAACTTTCAAGGTGTTAGGCCTGCCACACTGGCACGCCGGGCGTGCGCCTGCGGTGGCATGCCTAGGAGGCGTGGTCCTGCCACCCTACTGGCAGTAGGGTGGCTGGCCAGCCACTAGGCCCGTTGTGTATATAAAAGTTTGTGCCCTTGCTTGTCTTGTGTGTCTTGGAGTGCTTGTGCTGTGGGTCTTGGAGAGCAATCTTGGAGTGAGCATTGAGATAGAACTGTGGGCAAGCCTTGTTGTAAAGATAGAGAGAGAAATACTTTTTAGAGAGAGATTGAGAGATATACACTTGTGATTGTTTTTTCTTTTGTTTGGGTTTTGTGTAGCTAACATTCTTGTAAACAATTTATACTTTATAGTGTATTCTTTGGTGATTTTTTTCTTGGTTGAAGAAGGGTTTTTCCACGTTAAAAATCTCGTGTGTGCTTCTCTCATTTTTCTATCTCTACTTTGGCCGTCCGTCCGAGAGTTCTGCTCTGTTGTTGTCCGAGTATTTTACCGGCTCGATCACCGTACCTTCCGTTTTGCGCCAACATTTTCCCCAACATGATCTACAGATGAGAATTAATGTATGGCAATAGACTGACGCAGAGACGGTCAATTATCTTACAGATGAATCATCGTCCAGATAAAGATGACTTAATCAAGCCTGTTATTGTGGGAGATATTTGGTAATCATACATGGATTGAAATAGAATAAAAGCATGATTATTCTCCTGTAACAAATCAAAAGCTAGGGAATTCGATTTCAGAGCCACATAATTTGCCAGTTTGAAATACAGGACATTAAGGCTAGACCCACTAGTGTCGATGCAAAGACAAATCGAGTGAAGCTGTCTGTTTGTGGCATTCTTGATGCCCCCTACGCGGTAGAGTTTGCCCATTTGGTTGAACTCCTGCAACTGTTTTTACTTGTTTTCTGCAACAAAAGATGTTGCTGCTACCATTCCAATCAAAAGTCATAAGCTGAGTCACATATATTTATTGGGAAGGGAATTAAAAATGATGCTGGCATTTGTTAGGGTTAAAGGATGTCAATCTGATTTTTACGATCAAGGGCTTCTTCTAAGCATCAGTGTTGGTTGGGGATGCCCATTCATGAGTAGAAGAATTTATCCCAACGCTGCTTGGGCAAATCAGCGATGGCGATTCAGTTTGCATTCACCTTAAGAGGTATGAGAGCTGTACCTTGACAAAGTTTATGTTGGTCAAGAAACCAGATATCATAAAGAGGCAAACAGGTGATGTTGAAGAGTAAAGGAAGAATTGGAAGGAGAAGAAAAGGAAGCTCATTAGAAAGGCTACCCGTTTGCTCTTACACCCTTCAATTTGTTGAGACTCAAAATATGCACATAACTGATACAGCGAAAACAAACTCTAAATATTCCGTTAATCATCAACCATCAAACCTTGTGAAAACACAAGGAATATCAACAATCAAGCACACAAATTACATAATAATATTTAATGTGAAAAATCCTTTTTAATAAAAAAAAAAATCACAAGATCAACTCCGAACATATTCACTATAAGATGCATGGTTACAAATAATCCCCTTTGAAATTCTTTCACAATAGCTTGTGAGAATAATTGATTAAATACATTTTACAATATACCTAATAACCTACAATAGAATAATACAATGAAAAAACAAACAACCAACCAGTAATATATCTTAAATTAGTATAGAACAATATAACCAAGCTTGACGAATAATAGAATTCAAATCGGATATCAATCGAATGCCAAAAATTTTTTCTCTATTTTCTTTTTTCTTTCTCTCAGTACGACGCTCGTTGTGTTAAAATGACCTAAAAAAAAAATTATCCTAAAATTGTAATAGAGCTTTTCAGATCAGTCTTAATGAACGTCCATCATTCAGGCATGCATCAAGCATTGACTGTATACACGTGTGCCCTTCAGACGCTAATTAGATTAAGAAGTTACTACCATCAGTGAATGAGTGTCCCTCGGGTTCACCTGCTTTTGGTAGAAACTAATACTTCTGGTAACCATGCATGAGGCCTTTTTCATGCTTCCACCGGGCACCGCTCTCCCACACCGTTCTAATTATTCGTTCCTATAAGTCCTCGCATCAAAATTAAGTGAACCTTCAAATGATCCGTTCATTTAAAGTGGGACTCACAGAGGAAGTGATCTAAAACCTAACATAATTTTGTACATCGACGTTTATGAATCCAGAGACCAAGTTGCTACACGAGGTTTATATGGAAATTCATCTTCAACCACTCCTTTGGATTCTCCAAACATAACTGTGAGTTCATTGAGTGAAGCTTTACAAGATGAAGGCAGAAAAGTACCAAAGAGCGACTTCCATCAAGTATTTCAGCAAATGCTTTCAATCTACATTCTACTTCTTTGATAACCACTACCAAAAATCTCCGCAGGAGCATTTCCCACTTTTGAAATGATGAAAACGGTGAACATCCCTCAAAATTATTTGTCTATCAAAAATCAATGATATGAGTTTAGCAGCTGAATGACAATCCCCACAAACTCGAAGGTTCTTCACTACACGGATTGTTGTTCCCGGTGGCGTGTTTAGGAGCCCAAAGGTAATGGCCAGTTTCTCGCTATGATATCTAAGAGTCGCTTCCTTCTCTTCATCTACCATGTCTGCATGATAAACCAGTGACAAATCAGGAATATATCCCACTAGCTTCAACTCTTTTACTAACTCATCCACGGCGAGCTGCAGTTCTCTATGCTCGGTCCTTGTACCATCACCTGAGAAGAATTCATGCACCACGTTGTTCATCTCTACTGAGCTACAACCAGGTATCTTTGCCGCACCTCTATCATTCATCAATTTTCTCACAAAATTCACATCTTCCCATTTTCCTGCTCTTGCATATAAGTTTGATAAGATCACATAATCTCCACCATGATGTTCATCAAGTTCAAAAATTCGCTTGCTCACCAATTTTGCCAATTCAACATTACCATGGCTGCCACAGGCAGATAACAATGTTCTCCATAGGACAGGAGTAGGCTTGATCGGCAATCCCTCAATGAAACTATAAGCCTCATCTAAGCGCCCTACTCTACCTAGCAAATCCACCATACAGCCATAATGCTTGATTCCTGGAATGATTCCATATTTGCTTCTCATACTGTAAAAATAGTGGAAACCTTCATCTACTAATCCAGTATGACTGCAAGCATATAATAGACCCAAAAATGTGATTTCATCGGGCCTTACTTGAGCTACTCTCATTTCTTGAAACACAGCTATGGCTTCCGGGCCACGCCCATGAATAGCATAAGCCACAATCATCGCGGACCATGCTTGCGTATCTCTCTCGGGCATACTTCGAAAAACTGAAACCGCATCATCCAAGCTCCCACACTTCGCATACATATCCATCAGGGCAGTGTTTACTTTGACGAACTGATCAAACCCATTCTTCTTAATGTACTCATGCATCCATTTCCCCAAGTCTAAGGCTCCTAATAAAGCGCAAGAGGAGAGAACACTCAACATAGTGACATATGTAGGCTTAATTTTACTTGCTTGCATCTCTCTAAACAACGACAATGCCTCGTTAGGCCTACTCCTGCGAGAATACCCAATAATGATTGCATTGTAACAAACAACACAGGGATCCACAATTTTATCGAAGACCCGCCGAGACAAATCCACATAATTGCATTCAGTATACATATTAATAAGTGAAGGGAACACATAAATGTTATTGCTAAGCCCGAATTTAATGGCTAGGCCATGCAATTGTCTACCTTCTTCCATTGCCTTGACATTAGCGCAAGCCTTGAAAAGAGATGGGAAGGTATAGTCATCCGGAACAATTCCTGAGCGCATAATTTGAGAAAAAAGTTCTACAGCATGAAGTGGGCTGTTGCTATGGGCATAGCCACGGGCCATGGAATTGAATAGAGCAATATCTGGTTGGGGAATTTTGTTGAACAGGAGATAGGCATAGTCCATGGAAGAGATTGTAGGCTTCTGAGTGCAGAAATTAATGAACTTGGTGAGGACCCTGATGTCATTTTGGAGATGGGTTTTAAGCGCAAAGGCTTGAATTTGCTTCAGCTCTCTGAGAGAACAGCATTTGGCTAGAAGACAGAGAGGTGTTTGTGTTAGAGAGTCTGAGTTGCGTTGTGTAACAGGAATGAGAGTCGGTAGTTGTGGAACAGCGGTTGTCATGGGGATGATGTTATGATAGAGATGGTGCATCAAGGTTTGGTCATCAGAGTGGTAGATAACGGCCTTAAAAACACATCGAGTCAACTCAGAACTCCACCGAATTGACTCGGATAAGCATGTTGTTGAATAAACTCGCCCAAAATCGCAATTCGATTGTTCCCAATTTGTCAACGAATTCACTTCGCATCGAGTTGCTGAGCCAGCGATATTTGTCAAAGATTATTAAAAGGTATTCTGATTATATATCATGCAAAAGTAATGTATAGACCGATAACACTTCAGCATATATAAATTATATGTATAAAGATATATATGTAACGTATATAATTATTTATAAGATTTTTGATAATTTTTAAATAGTCTAAAAATTTATAAAAAATAAATATTTTACTTTTGAACGTCATTGAGTAAAAATAATATGAAAGGTTTTACAATATTTAATATGGGAGACATTTATAAATAATATTCTATAATGTGAATTCTAACTATTTATAATGGAGGATGGAATGATAATTCAGCTATTAATTGAGAAAACAATATCTTATATAAATAGATAAAGCCAACTTATTTGAAAAAAAGTTATATAAGGTTAAAGAGTTAACAAATATACAGAATCAAAAAATTCAAGTTAAATCAAATAGAGTGGAGTCAAGAAATGGTACATAAGTTGACGAGATGGATAGTCTTAAAGTGCTCATGGTGTGAGCTTTCGTGTGAGCTTAGGAGAGTATGTGTTGGAGAGATATTCCACACACTTATAGTCAACTTAAAGAATATTTCTTTTAAAAATTTTATATTTTTATATATTCTATAACAAAAACATTAAAAAAAGTTGACTTACTTGCATCTTATAGAAGATGTTAGATAAGTGTCGTACGGGTGTCCGATGAAAAGTGTAATCACATGACTTATTTGACCATTATTTTGGTTGCTTTTCAAATTTTATAATCCGATAAATAAAGTTTTTGGGTAATTATTTATTAGGATATGAGTCACTTTCATATAAACATATATTCGGCTGACTAGCCGTTTAAAGGCTCAGTCGAACACTAATATGGGAGAATCACGCTCATTGAGCTGACGAGGATAACCGGGTGTCGGGGCCAAAAGACAACTAGCTAGACTGCCTACTCGAAGGGCGACTAGCTAGATTGTCAATGCCGAAGGGTGACACGGGTACCGATCTTTCAAGGATAGCTGATTTCTTGAATCCGAATGACAATTGGACTGCCTAATTTGAAGGGCAATCGGACTACCTAGTCCAAAGAAAAATTGGACTACTTATACTAAAAAATGATCGGCTGTTGATCCCGATTATCCATAATAAAAAAGCATACGAAATTTTTTTAGGGTTTATAAAAAGAAGTGCAATTAAGAAAGAATTATTACTTGTAAGATTAGAGACTAGTGAGGCCACTAATAAGAGAAAGTGAAAAAAATAGAGAAAAAGTTTTTTTTATTTTAGAATTTCTTCTATATTTACTATTTCTCTGGTTTATCTTTGATATAAGTAGTCAAATTTTTATATTTGGAATTTGTGCAACTGATTTTACATAGTAAATATTCGTAATACACAACCCATGGTTTTTTCCTCATGTTTTGAATAAAATTTTTCACGTAAAATTATTTATATTTTATCTCTTTAATTTTATAATTATTATTTGTATGATGTGTGTTATTACCACCGCTTATCTTAACATCTCGATTTTATCCAAGTGGGCAACAATATATCCCAATATTATTTTTGTTAATATCATAAAAAGAGCGCTATAAAGAGCCCAATAAGAATGGACCTTGCACAGAAGTCACTGCCCACTGAGTCGTATGTTAGGACCACTCCCGTGTGAAAGTTCTTAGGATTTAGACAGAGTACGAATGTGTTGGGAAGGAAGAAATTTCGGTCAACGAAGTTGACCGGAGTCAACTATTCCGGTCAATATGTTGACCATCATAAACTGTGAGTCGTCTGAATGAGTGGGATGGGCTGCTTCGATCGGTCAACGATGTGGTTGACCAGCTAATGTGAAGCGACAGACAACAGAGTTGACATGCCATATTTGAGAGTTCTGAAAAACTGTCATACCCAAAAGACGTACAGTTGACCTACTCTTCTTGGTGGTTGGTAGAAGTCATTCTTGGGACCCCAAAAGCTGATCAGTCTGTAGAAGTAGGCATGCGCCGCCTGCTGCAGGATCAGGCATGTGCATGCAGGCGGGCCTTGGAAGTTGAGCGTCAACCACTGAGTTATGGTGATAGGCGTATGTATATGTATGTACACTTGGCACATAGTAAGTTGTAGAAGAAGAAGGAGAAGACACTGACCAAGATTGAGTGAGAGTATAACAGAGAAGAGAAAGAAAAAGAAAAAGAGCTGTGAGAGAAACGAGTGTGAGAATCTTGATTACTTTACTCTGTTCTTATTTTCGCCTCCTGTAATATTTTCATATTTAGTTATTCTTAGTGGATTTAATGTCCCATGATTTTTTTCTTGATTCATAAGGATTTTTCACATAAAATTCGGTATTTATTTCTCTTCTCTACTCTCTACTTCACAGTGCTCATTGTGTCATATTAGTTGGCTGTCCATTCCGACAAATAGGAGAAAACTGTTCCTGTAGTTTGAAAAGTTGGCCGCCCGTTGCCCGCCAACAAGTGGTATCAAAGAGAGGTTGACAACTCTTGTTATTCAGTGTAGAACAGTTTAATGGACAGAGCAACTTTATTCTTTGGCAGGAGAGGGTGAAGAACATCTTAATGAGAGAAGGAACAATCAAAGTACTGAGAAAGAAGGAAGATAAGCCGGAAAGCCTATCAGAGGAGGACTGGCAAGATAAATGAGATCTTATAAATTGTACTATTAAATTGTGTCTGGCGGACAACATGCTCCAAGAGGTCCTTGGCTTGACTGATTCGGTGGAGGTGTGGGAGAAGCTTGAAAGCCGATACAAGTCCAAATCCTTGACAACAAGGCTTCATATTAAGAAATAGTTCTATAGCCTGCGGTTCTTAGAAGGTGGCAGCTTTGAGAATCATTTGGACGACGTCAATCAGATTGTAACTCAAAAGTCTACCATTGATGAGGTAATCGAGGAGGAGGACAAGGCATTGGTGTTGCTGGCCTCTCTGCAAGTTTTTATGATCATATTGTTACCACGTTGCTGTTTGGGAAGGACACTCTCAAACTAAATGAGGTCATCGCCTCCCTACTCATGAATGAGTCAAGGCGGTCACAAGGGGCTTCAACGTCCTCCAATAGTGAAGTACTTGTGACCGAGTCCAGGGGAAGAAGCAAAGGCGCAGTTAGAAACCAAGAGAAAAAGGTCGCAGCAAATCACGGTCAAAATACCAAAACCTTGAGTGCCATCATTGTGGCAAAAGAAGCCATATCAAGAAGTAGTGCTTCAAATGGAAGCGTGAGAACGCCGAGAAGAAAAATGGAGAAAAGGGACGTAGTGAGAACAAGTCCTCCGTCTCAGTGGTCACAAGAGGCGACCTCCTGGTGACATGTGAAGAACACATGGCAAACCTGACGGACGAGGAGTCCGGCTGGGTGATTGACTCTGGTGCTACCTTGCATGCCACGTCAAAAAGGGGGTTGTTCACATCTTGCACTCCAGGAAACTTTGGAGCGATAAGGATACGCAATGAAGGAACGTCCCAAATTGTCGGCAAGGGTGACGTTGTGTTGATCACCAATAATGGAACGAAACTGATATTAAAGGACGTTCGACACGTTCCTGACATCAAACTTAATATCATCTCAGCAAGTCGGCTGGATGATGAAGGTTATTGTAGCATCTTCTGTAAAGGCGAGTGGAAACTTGTTAGAGGTTCTTTGGTGGTGGCAAGAGGAAAAATGTGTTCCGACCTGTACATCATGAAGGCGTTCACAACAGCCGGAGATGTAAATGCTTCTACCAGCAAGGAAATTGAGAACTTATGGCACAGGAAGTTGGGCCACATGAGTGAACGCGGACTGAATCATCTGACCAGGAAGGGCCTCATTGCTGGAGTAAAGGAGGACGGATTAAAGACATGTCCTCACTGCTTGGCCAGCAAACAAAGGAGAGTCTCGTTTCATGGAGACTTGTCTGCTCCAAAGGTAAAACTGCTTGAGCTCATCCACACTGATGTGTGTGGACCATTCAAAGAAAAGTCATTCGGTGGAGCTCAATATTTTGTCTCTTTCAATGATGACTGTTCTAGAAAACTGTGGGTCTTTTCGTTGAAGTCCAAGGACCGGGTCCTTAGTGTATTTAAGCAATTTCATACTCTTGTGGAGCGTCAGACGGGGAAAAAACTGAAGGCCTTCCGGAGCGACAACAACGACGAATACTTGGGACCTTTTGATGCCTATTGCTGGTCACGTGGTATTAGACATCAGAAGACGCCTCCAAAGATGCCACAGTTGAATGGAGTGGTTGAGCGGATGAACCACACACACTTCTAGAAAGAGTACGGTGTATGCTCTCGGAAGTTGTGCTCCCCAGACACTTCTGGGCCGAAGCACTGAAGACAGCAGCCTACATTATAAATAGGTCGCCCAATAAACCCTTGAAGGATGAGGTGTCGAAGAAGATATGGTCAAATAAGGAACCATCTTATGATCACCTGCAGGTATTTGAATGTAAAGCTTTTGTTCATATTCCAAGAGACGAAAGGACAAAGTTGGAGCCAAAGACAACGCAGTGCGTCTTTCTGGGCTACGGGAAAGATGAGTTGGACTACCAGTTCTATGATCCAGCTACTAGAAGGCTCGTCCGGTTAAGGGACGTAACCTTCATTGAAATTGAGACGATTGAAGATATTGGCAGGAAGGCCAAATGTGATAGTGAGCGGACGGACAAAGTAAGTGTTGAAGTTGTCCATCCGGTTCCTCTGGAAGATAAGGACAATGTTCCTGAGGCGGTCGAAGAAATAATGACTCCTGAAGGTCAGAATGAAGCCATTCCTCAACCGGTTGAGGATCTGCCTGTCAGACGATCCTCACGAAACAGACGGCCGTCCGTCTATCTATCGCTCAGTAAGTATGTTATGCTCACTGATACCGGAGAGCCTGAAACCTATGAAGAGGCTATGGAGGATGAGAACAAGGAGAAGTGGCTGGAAGCCATAAAGGAGGAGATGTGTTCTCTTCATAAAAATCACACGTTCGACCTAGTCAAACACATTCCATGACAGAGCACTGGACAAGGTCAGCACTAAAGAGATATACTTAAAGATGGTCTACTGTCACTAGACAAGGTCAGCACTGAAGAGAACGGGGAAGACATAATGACCAAGATTCTACCGAAAGGAAATAATGAGGCATGTTGTAGGCTGGCCGGGATGATGGACTTAACTTCCTCACGGTCGTGAGGGGAAATTTGTTGGGACCACTCCCATGTGGAAGTTCTTAGGACTTAGACAGAGCACAAATGTGCTGGGAAGGAAGAAATTTCGGTCAACGAAGTTGACCGGAGTCAACTCTTCCGGTCAAAATGTTGACCGTCATAAGCTGTGAGTCGTCTGAAGGAGTAGGACGGGCTACTTCGACCGGTCAACGATGTGGTTGATCGGCTAATGTGAAGTAATGGACAACAAAATTGACATGCCATATTTGGGAGTTCTGAAAGACTGTCATACTCAAAAGACGTACAGTTGACCTACTCTTCTGAGTGGTTGGTGAAAGTCATTCTCGGGACCCCAAAGGCTAATCGGTCTGCAGAAGTAGGCATGCGCCGCCTGAGTCGTAGTTATGTGAAAGTCCAAAACCATATTGAATGTATTCAGACTTCTATTTTCTTATTTATTAAATTGAAAGCCAGTCCTGCAAGTTCCAAAATCGACCTTTTTTTAAGAGTTTACAGTTTAATTTTAAATCCATAAGGAACTAGATAATCACACTAGTTGTGTTTGAGATCGGGGCCACTGTGATGCCAGAAGTATTGCAAAGCATGCATCTCTCATATGACAGCCATCAGATGTAACCTAACTGTTATTTTTTTTTAATTTTTTTTAATAAAATTATATTTTTTATTTGATAAAAAAAAATGATAGTCGTTGGATTAGATCTAACAACTATCAAACGGGAGCCATATGTGCTACGATGAAACGAGTATTGCAACACCCCTTGTTTTATTGAGTTTTTAATTTTTAGCATCTTGGTTTCTATTTTTTGTTATTAACGGACAAGGAATAACTGTAATTGAGTTATATAATTATTAATATTTAGTTTTTGTTTTTTTAATGTAAGTCAAAGATGTTCTATTTCTACATCAGGAATATTTTTTTTTTTACAAAGCAGTGCTATTCTTTGTTCTTTTTAAAATCTAATTTTATTAGTTCAAAATCAATATTAAATTAAAAAAAATTACTTTATGGGATTTTAAAAAAATAGATTTATGAAGATGGTATGGCAAAAGCTCATTAGATTTCAGAATAGATAAAAAATAATGTCATATCTTATCCAATTTTGTGAACAAAATATTATATATATTTTTTCATAATTCTACAATCCAAGGCAACATAGCCAACAAAAAATTGCCCAACTTATTAAGAAACTCTAGAAAGGACAAGAATTATTAACAATTTAGTAAAACATGAATTGGTACAATTTTTGTTCTTTTTTCCTCTTACCCATAAACAAAAAGCAAACGTAAAGAAAAAAAAAAAAACAATACCCTCTTCCGAGCTTGCTAATTATCTCTCTAATGGAAGTGTAGGTTCCCATAACTCCAAGAAAGAACCCACAATCAAAGTCAAAGCTAAAACCATCATCTCCATCCCCAAATCTTCTTGCGGTTCTAATCAGCCTAAGCTAGCATAGGCATGGGAACAATACAGAAACCGTGACACTTAAAAATGCACCAATGAAATGTTGGATTTTTATCACTAATCAGAAGATTGCAATGGATTTGTACGATGATCGGAATGTTCGCGTGCATGAACCGGTTGAAGGGCAGTCGAATAGTTTAGGCCAAGGGACGACTAGATCGGAGTCAAGTCCTTATAATTTATTAGAGATTTGTGTAACCAAATTTTTATATAGTGGAGATATTTCAAACGTATGAATCCTTCATGCACAAAGGTACCTCGATAGAATATTAAAATCCCCTTGGATCCCTCCGTTATTTAGGTAAATGATAGTATTATAAGTATACTCATATAATTTTATAAAAATGGGAGTTTAGTACTCATTAAGCACTAAGCTTTTTTCCTCTACTTCTCTCCCTTTTTTATACTTAATAAAATATTTATAACCGTTGATAAGCCCCTGGTATCTAAGTTGTTGAACAGATTAGGAAACCATTTAATCTTTTACTGCTGGTCAAATTGAAGTGGGTTTGATATCTGCCTTTGTTAACCTAAAATCTGCGTACTATAAATTACAAACAAGAAGTCAGAAAATTAACGGGACTCACCTTTTGATTTATCTTCCAATACTCAAGTCCAAAATCTTTTTAAGGAAATAGAATAATACAATGATGTAAGAAAAATGCGTAGATGTATGTGGCGAGGTTTGAGCGTTTATGATCACCCGACTGAAAGGCGATTTATTGGTGTGCTCGATTGAGGGACCGTTTAAAAGAGTGCTCTATTGAGGAGCGGATTAAAGAAGCACCCGATTGAGGGGCGGCTTAAAGGTGGAGGATTGAGTTTCGTTGACGGTGGGCTAGCCTCCTGGTCACCTGAGCGAAGGGCTGGCTCCCTAGATGAGGATTGGACTCCTCGGGCGGTACCACCTGGATAAAGGGTTGATTTCTGGATGGAGGGCTAGCCTCTTAGATAAAGAGTGGATCTCTTGGATGGATGGAGGACAGCCCTCTTAGACGTAGGGTTCTTGGCTCCCAAGTAGAGGGTTGGCTTCTTGGACAGAGGGCTGAACTCCTCGGGCGGCACCTCCTGGACAGAGGGCTGACTTCTGAATGAAGGGCTTACCTCCTAGATGAATAGTAGACCTCTTGGATAGAGAGCTGGCTCCTAGACGAAAGGATCCTGACTCTCAGGCGGAGTGCCGGCTTCCTGGATGAAGGGCTCCTGACTTCCGGGCAGAGGGCTCTTGGCTTTAAAACGGAGGGAAGGCCTCCTGGAATGATGGTGACTCCTGGATGGAGGGCGAGCCTCTTAAAAGGAGGAAAGACCTTTTGGAAGGAGGAAAGCTCATGAATGGAGGGTAGGCCTCCTTTATGGGGATTTAAGCCATCCGGAGTTTGTCCTTTCAAGCTTGAAGGTGTTTGACTTTACAGCGTGATCCGCAGAAGTGCTCATCTTGCTTTGGGTAATATGGGACCTTTCACTTTAAAAAACTTTTATTGGGTTAAAGTTGAGGTGTGGGCCTACTGTGGGGCCTAACCCCTTAGACACATGACCACTGAACCCATTAATGGTATTAAATTAAGGGTTTAAAAAACCTTAGTTGTCGTGCCGCCGTGACCACCATATCATCACTGCTCGTTGCAGTTCTACTCTACTACACAAGGTTATACACCATTCCATCGCCGCACCATCATATTTCTGTGCGTGCCCTTACCGCACACCACCGCCACCTTTGTAGCTAACTACCCCCTAGGTACATATAACCTCGACACTAGATACCCACATCCCTAGCCCTAAATCCTCCAAATACCCTAGTAGAGTCATGGCCTTAAATCTCCTCCATCTTATTTTTCTAGATCTACAACAAGGCATAAACCCAACTAAAGATCTAACTGTACTAACATGGTCGACTACAAGAGCCGCATAGGATCCTAGAAGCCGAACCTCCCGTGTCATCGCATTTCCACTTCTCACTTTTTTCCTAGAGTGTATTTCCTCTTATTCCTTAGATCTATAACAAATAGTAAAGTTAATTAAAAAACTACTTAGAGAAATGTGGTTGCCTTGAAGAATCACAATGGAAAATGAAGGCTATTGTCCTTGCTGCCACATGCGTTGCAGCTTATTGGCACCTAAGTGCCATGCACGGCCTCCTTGAGCCACCGGCATGATAATGAGCTCTTTCATGCTCCCAAGAAACAAAACTAGAGAGTTGACACGTCATCTAAGCTGGAGGCAGCCTACCCCAACAGTGAGTTACCCCAACAGTGAGTTTGGGAAGGGAATGGTTGAACTCCTTAAACACCCCAAGCGTCGGGAAGCCCAACAAGGTCCTCTAACTCATTGACGAAGCGAGCTAGATGATCCTATACTGTGAGCACCTAAGTTGAGGTAAGACAGTTGACAATTACAATACGGCTAGTAATGTCTGAAAGATCATGGGGTGGAATACTCTCATCAACGGAGGCCTTTATTGTCATGTCCAATATTCCAATCCTGAAATCTATAGCTAAACATATTAAAATCGGCTTCCAATTTAATACCCATAAGTAAACATTTAATTAATCAGATTAAGCTTAACTAAATTTTGGGACACGATATTACAAAAAATACCATTAAACAGTTCAAAAATAAATAAATATTAAAATATAGGATCCAAAAATTACATTCAAAAGTAGTTTTGAAAACTTATCTTCTAATCAATATAGACCATAATTAAGAAAAAATACCTAAAATTCAAAATAAGAGCAACCATCAAAGTGTAACATTGTACTAAATTATAACAATTCTTAGCCGATAGCCATAATATAGACGATATATAAAAATTAAATCAACAAACTCAATCTAAAAATCAAAATATAACTAAAATATCCAGACAACTATTTTTTCTTAAAATTCTCTCCATTGTCTGAAATTCCTACAAATAAATTTGAGGTCGTTGACCTGAAATGTTAACAAAAAGATAATAACAGTGAACTTAACAATTAACAAAGTATATATAAATTTTATATGTAGAAACAGTGAACGAACTTAAAAAGGATGAAATTAATGATAAAAAATTGAGAGACCAAGAATATCAAAATTGCGACAAAGTATTCAAAAATTATAGACAAATATATAAATATCGAATATGTCAAAATCATATAAACGCATAAAAACATACAATATGTAAAAATTGTTCAAACGTGTAAGAATATAAAACATACAAAAGTCATCATAATATATAAGAACATGAATCCAAACATATAAAAATTAAGGATCGGTGAAGACTTTATCAACAGGAGTCAAATTTTAAAGTTAAGGCTATGACTATTTTCATATAACCAATGGCCATACATGACTATTTACAACTCACAGGTGGGCCGTCAACATACTATTTTCTATGGTCAAGATCAAACGCTACTTTCCTGATCTGTGGATATTGGGTTCAACCTTCAATTTAGAAATAATATATTAAGATATATTTGAATATATTTAATTAATTTTTTATAATGGTTATTACTTTATCAAAATTAAAAATTTTACACCAAAATGTATATATATATATATATATTTTCTGAAATCTAAAAAAATAAATAATCTTTGTCAAAATTAAAGTAGAGTTTTTATGACTTTATCAGCAAATAAATGACATGCAAGAACATATTTACAAAAATTTTTGGATTTCAATATGACATGTATGAATTTGAGATATAAATTTTCTAAAATTTCATGAAATAGGAATTAGTTAATATATATGCAAGATATAATCAAATAGAATAAGCAAATATCATATGAATGAGCATTTGAATAAAAAATATGCAAAGATTTCAAGAAGATTTGGTAACAAAGAAAGAAATATGTTTAGATACACCTGTCTTCATTGAAAATACCAAATATTTGCTTGTATTAACTTAGGATTTCACTTCAGAAATGGCTACATATACAGTGTAGGGCAGCCACACGTGGCCCAGTAGCACTTTACACATGCAACTAAAAACAAGTATAACAGCCTGGAAGGAGGCAAGCAAAACAGAACAGAGGAAAAATAGAACGAACAAAAAATAAAAGGAAACACGTGTAGGAAAGTTATAACAGAATTCAGGTACAATCTCTAAATTAAATGTAATCTCCAAATATGAGGGACGTTGCCTGAGCACTTCTTCATTTGATAGTAATCGGTTGACCCGGCAGTCATGCTTTTGAGGATGTCTCGATGATACCCGTAACATATTCCTTACTTTTTTTTTTTGAAGAATATTGCAGATGCCGAGCTGCCTCCCACTCATCCTATCCGACTGGTAGTCCCTGTTAACTTTTCTGTGTTTTACTATGAGATTTTGACCTCCCCCTGATAGAGCTTGCAGCTTTGCCAAGCGTGTAAGATAATAGATCTTTGATTCTAATTCTCTTGACTTGATCCTCATTGTTATGATTTTGTGGTTTTTGTTAATTGTCTTTTTCAATTGAAATTTGGACTAAAAATTATTAGATAATTCTGAATGACTTGTCTATCTTTTTTGATTGTAGAAACTACCAGTATTTTGTTTAAGAATTGTTCATCTTTTGCCAACTTTACTAATCCGTTAATATTATTATAGAACAGTGTCCACTACTATTATTGGAAAGTCTTTCTTACATTACTCAAGGGTCTGCCAATAGTCTTATTTGCAGTTGAGCTACTCCTTGAAATTTGTTTGCTGCTGAGTCATCTTATATTTTCTATTTTTTGACTTCATCATTTTGTTCCATCATTCAGACATCCTTTATATATTTGCATTCTTGGGGTTGGGTCTCAATTTGATGAAAGATGGACAAGTGAAATCTTAAGATAAAGTCGATGTACTATTTAATTGTGATTAGGATACATATTGTTGCACCTGTAATCCATTTTGCCCATTCTCGGTCAATAGGCTACTAACTTCAATTTTCAGTTTTCAATATTTTAATCTTGACATTTGTTTTAACCCTTGTTTAGCATTTGATGAAGCCAGCTCAGAATTGGATACACTAAGCGAGGATCCATACAAAGATAGCACTCTAGTCAAACTTTTTTGTGATAATCTCATGCGTTCGTTCCAGGAAGTGGCGTCTGGCTCAGCACTGTGAGCAATCGGAAAGCCTATGAAGAGGAAGAAGAATCTAGAATGGAGGAAAAAGGGAGGGGAGCAGAGGATAGAGAGAGAGAAAAATTAAGACTTAGGGAAGGTAAGATCAATTCACATCCACTTTCCACAACGCAAGTACAGAATATACTATGCCTTCCCTGTAACCCAAGGCAAGTATAGGAAAAACAAGATAACAAATTAATAACTAACATGTACTGCAAATAATAATAACTAACAGAATAATAGAATTAATAATAATCCTGAAATTTGGAGGAAACCCGAGTAAGGCGAGCATTATGACGCGAGGATCAGCCGATCGGCCGGCTGAGCTTGATGGGCCAGAAGCTGCTGCAGCTGTGTGGACCGGATCACTTGGGCCAAAATCAACAGGAGTGATTATTGGGCCTGGAGTGAGGGGGCCCGTAACATAATCTTACTCTGTGGGCCTCCTACATGAAGGTTTAGATTTTACTCCCTCGTATGATTAGGATTAGCATGTCTATCCATTTTAGTGTCATTTTTCTTTTAGAATTTGTCTAATGATTATTGGTGGCACCTTATCAGGAGAATGACGCTACAGATGAATTCATCAAAGAAGCTTCCAAACAAGAGAAAGAGTAGCATTGAAATGACATTTTTTCCTCGCTGTAAATTACTTCTCCTTCATTTTGTTAATGGGGAAGTTGCTTGGTCTCATATTTCGTTTGGATCCAGAAATTTTAAGTATTAATTACTTGGATTGACCAGCAAACTCATTGGTTTTGTAAAATTTTAAATTTTCCTTTCAGAAGTTTCTACTATCATCGTTTGTTTTGTCAATCAAGTCATTTACTTGACAGAGCCTTATAGTTACAGCTATTTATGGAGAGACTATGTATGCCAACTTTTTTTATTACCATTAATTTGCTATTGTGACAGTTTGTTAGTATAGTCTAAAAGTTAAAAGTAAGCTTATACAACACAACTCTTTTATGTTATGCTAAATTATTAGATTTTACTTGGTTATTAATAAGGTGAATAGATCTGTCCTTATATTGTTTATAAAAGAAAATTAAATTATTTGGATCTTTATATTGATTGGACAAATTGTTAGTTTTTGGGTACATGATTTTCTAATTGGCATAGCTCTGTTGGATTTTTGCTCATTCTAAATTTGAACAGAAAATAGTAAGTGTTTAGTATTGTTATTTTTATCCCATCTTACTTTTAACTATTCTTTTGAGTTGGAAGCTCGTGTTTATTGTTTTCTCATCGAGAAAATAAAATTATATGAGCTTTTTTTAAAAAATATATATATATTATTTATGAATTCTGGGATGCCTAAAATTAGTTTTGTAGTTAAACTCAATCTTAATTAAAAAATATGGAAAAATCATGTTTTAACTATATGTTAATGGCCTATTTTTTTCTTATATGATGATGATATAGTAATCATCGTGTAATTTAGATATTATAGATTCGAATCATGAAAATTATATCTTACATCATATAATATTGATAGCATATAATTAAAAAAATGGGTTACCCTTCTATACAAAATGAGAGCTTTATATGTCCAATTACTCATTTGTTAACTGATATGTTAATTTTATTCTTGCACAGGTAATACTACAGACAGCTACTTACCATAATAAGGCATGTAATGTGAGCACATTTCCTTCATTATCATTTTTGAACTTAGGTTTGGTAGATGCTTAATCTAACTGTCATCTGCAAAAATTTAAAGTTACTTGACTGTTTTTGGTGGGTTTAGAAAATATAAGTGTTTTTGTAGTAAAATGGTTATTGCTAAATTATTTATTATTTTTATTATTGTTGTTATTATAAAATTGGGCATATGTGAGAACCTTTTTTATATTAAAGTAGTAATTTTATTACTGAAAAACTAATTATTAAAAATAGTGAAAACTTACGAAATAACTTAATTTTTGGAAAAAAATAATGTGTTTGTTATTGATAAATTTCATATATTCAATATTGTCTCGAGTTAATTTCACATTAAGTTAAAAAAATCTTAGAATTGACTTAAAATTTATAAAAGTGTTTACGGTTTTTTACTGAATTTGATCTAAGTAATAATTTATAAGCGACTTTTAGAATTTAGAAGAAAGTATTTGTTTTGACCATAGGACCATAAATTGACACGAAAATCTATTTGACTTGATAATTAAGTAATAAGCACCTTGGATTAGTTGCATAAAGGAAAATTGGGTATAAATATTATAATTAAAAGGATTATTAACTATTTATATTTATAATTTATAAAAAATAAATATTACATAGATAAGAATATAAAAATAAGTAAGTAGAGACACAGTAAAAGATAAAAAAAATACAAATATTTATAAATAATTGGAAGTTTTTATAGAGAGAATATGAGAGAATAATTTTAAGGTGATTCAAATAGTTAAAATATATGTCTAATAAATAACTATTAAAAAAATATTTGTTAGTTATAATTTGATAAAAGAAATAAATTGATAAATTTAATAAAATTTGGAATAAGTGGATAAAAGTAATTTAAAATTAATTGTGTTGTTAAGAAATATCAAACTAGATATTATAGAATGATCAAAATAAATTCAAGTATGAGATTACATGTAAAAAGTAGTGATCAAATTCTTGGGCGCAATTTTTTTTTTTAATATTTGAAATATTATCTATGATAGAGCAATAGGCATTTCACAAGTCACATAGTTTGTGATTGTTTTTGTTATATACTTATTCTATATTCTATTAAAATTAAATTATTATATTAATTTTGTTTGATTAATGAAAATTGTCATATGATATAAATAAGGTATATTTATTTATTGATAAAAATACTTGTAAAATTATACCTAGTTAATTTTTAAATATGGGACATAGTTACATGTAAAAATAATTTGTTCAACCTAACCTTTCTTAAAATTTAAAATTTTAAAAGTTTTTTTCATGTCAAACAAATACAAAATTTAAAAAACAATATTTCAAAATGTTATTTTTTATATAATTGATAACTATTTAAGTAAATATTTTTCATTTGTGTATAATTTTATATAAAAATACATAATAATTAAAAAAAATTATGGGCTGGTCCAGTTTAAATATAATGCGTAAAATTATGGCTTTCAGCATAGGTGATGGGCTTTGTCTAATTTGATCCGACTTAAAAGATCATAAATTTTCACATAAATTTAATTCGAACTATTATACTAATAATTTTGAGTGTATAGATAAGACCTGTTAGTCTATAATTTTAAATAATAAAAGGGTAAATTTATAACAATTTTGTTAGATTTTATATTTATTTATAATTTATTTATAGTCTACAATTTAAATGTGGGGTCCATCAAAATTTTAAATAGAAAATAATTAGAAGATTAAACTAGGTCATATCTTTAGAGAGGGTTAAAAAAAGATTAGATTTGGTCGATATAAAAATTATTTCTCATTTTATATATATAAGTGGTAGTACTCTAAGATTTTTGGATATTTGACACACACAAAATAAGATATTTTTATATAAGTCGTGCCTTTAAATAATTATTTATAATTATTGCGTAATTGTGGCAATATAAGTTTAGTGTAGTAGATGTTCATAGCCAAATATGATAGATTATTACTTCAATGAATTGTTTTTCTACTCAAATAACTTAATTAATTTATTTTCATAGATTTTATATTTTAAATTTATGAATAAAATAAATAGATTAATCCAAAATCAATTTGAACGTGTAATTCATACTAATATTGTAAGATTATAGCAAAGTTAAAAAAAGTTAATATTGTTTTATACTGATAAATAAGAAAATCAATGTAAAATTAAGTTGCATATATGAGTTTTATTATAATGTTAGTGATATTTTAATAAATTTTTAGACACCATATTTTATATATTTATTTATACTATAAATCTAGATATGATATATAAATAAATTTTATTTTATTTAATAATATTTTAAGAATAATTTAATTATACCTAAAAGAAATTTTTAAAATTATACAAATATACATTCACATAAAACAGATAATTTAATATTTGTGAGTTATATATTTAATTTCATTTATCAAAAAAAGATATTTAAAAAAAAGATAATATAAAAATAATATTATTCTGCATTTATTTATTTATTAAATCGATAATATGGTAATATGATAATATTGTCATTGCCTCATAATGGCACCACGATCACATGTAATGGAATCGTGGAGACTATATTTTTTACTTCTTTACCTCTTATCTATAAATTTAATTGTTAATTTTTTTAAATTGATATTTGAATATAATTATTTTAAAATAATTAATTATAATTAATTTTTATAAAAAGTAAAATATTTAAAAATAAATGGTTAAAATTGGCAGCAATGACATCTTCAATCCCGCTCGCAATGGCGCGCTAAGATCTAGTTTTTCTGGAAAGCGATTGAGAGGACAGCTGTAAATTCCCGGGCAACTAGCCGTTAGATCTTTTCTTTGGCAGATCCTGTGTGCAACTAGCCGTTAGATCGTTTTTTGGCTAACAAAAGCTGGCAGGCCGTTTGACCGATCCCGCTTGCTCTCCTCCTTCCCCCGCCTCGGATGGCGCCATGGCCGCTCACTGGCGTGCTAAGATCTAGGCGTTCCATGGCCGCCCACACTGGCGTGCTAACAACTAGATGTTCTGAAAATATCTAGATGCAACTTCAACTTCCTTTGGCGTTTAGGTCTGGTAGTGATTTCTCAAGTTTTAAGAAAAAACCCTAGTTTGAATCTCTCGGAGGATTTCGGACAGCCGGTTTCGGGAGTTCATTAGGGAGAAGGAAGAGGGGCTAAGAGTTGTCACTGTGGGAATTGCCGATCAGAGAGAGAAATCACTGTTAGGGCTAGCGAAGAGGGGCTTAAAGTTGCCGCGGCCGATCAGAAAGAGTAAATACGTTGAGGTATTCCGATGCTGTTTGTCCTGATTTTGGAGGTATACGACTGGATCGCTCTGTCTGATTCCCCTTTATTTCCGAATTTGTTTCTAAACGCGAGTTTTCATCTGACTGGAATCGTAGATTGATTGACATTCCATTGTGGAAAGAAACTGGTCCATGGTTTTTAGGGGTTTTAAGCACTTGAATTTGAAATGAGTTTGTGATTTCTTGCTGCATTAGGGCTTTGTTTGTTTCTGTTGTGAAAGAAGTGGAGAAGATTCAACGTCATTACAATTTTCATGTTTTTTCTCGAATACTCGGTGTAAGTTGTGCTATTTGTTATGTCACGCTTATTTCCCTTTTATTTTTTTTTCTCGTGTTTGGTTGTTATTCAGTTCTGAAAGAACCGAAGAGAAGATTACATGTCTTTTCTTGAGTACGTCAGTGTAAGCCATGCCATTGTTTAAGTGATGCTTCTTTCCATTATTTTTCCCCTGTAGGCACTAGTTACCTTTTTTGTTTTTTGGAAGCCTTATATTATCAACCCCCTGACATAGATTTCAACATCAAACCTCAAAATTTGCCTCACAAATCAGGATCAACTGTCGCCAGTACAACCCTCAACTGCTGCTGTTCAACAGACACTGGTATTTGTAAGGAGGACTGAAAGGTATTTCATCATTGCCATGAAGTAGTCTAATTGGTGTTCATATATCTTAATGCTACTCTCAATTCATGTGTTAGATTTCTGTGAACGGCCGGGTAACCCCATTTTTAGGGGCGTAAATGGTAGGAGTTTCAATGGTGTATTTGAGAGATGCCACTACCTAAAATATCTATTCACAGGTAATTGACAGGATGGTCCTCCGTTTCTCCCTTTTATCATTTGTCGTGCCTTGTACTCAATTCTGTTGGTTTAATTATTAAAAAGGTCTAAGGAACCTAAATTTGAAATTGACTTAATTAACCTTTGTTACTTTTAGACATTTTGAAGAAATTAAGCAGGGCTTGAGGATGACATGATGGCTAAAATAACCATGATAAAGGTATGGGCATTAATAGAATTCAGTTTTTGGTGAATATGAATTTTAATGTTATACTATGGTGAACATTGTCCACATAAATCATTTTCCATTCTTCTTACAATTTGTTTTTGTGTCTAATGCATTGCCTAGGTGTGTCTCGTCCACCAAAATTCCAGGTATTTACACCTTACTTGGATAATTCTGACAATGTCCTATCCCACTGATGATAAAATTATTCTCAATCATTTGGAAATTTCATTTGGAGACTATAGCGAGGGTCTTCAAGCATTTCAATGGAATCTAGTTGTTAGGTATAAAAAAGCTTGACTCCTTCCCACTCTCCCTTCAGAAGGGGTGGTCCTGTGTTCTTGGATTTTGAAAAATTAAGTACTACATATGCATGTTTGACAAATTAATAATATTAATCGACTCTATAATTATTTTGATCTCCAACAATCTCATAGTTTATAAATATCTTCAATATCTTACGTACAATCACAATGTAATTCTAATTCTTAATTTAACTTTAATAGAACTTTAATACCAATATCAATCTTCAAATCCAAGTTGTAATATGACCAATATCAGTCTTCAAATCCAACTTTAGTCTTCAAATTTTGAAGTTTCCAGGGAGATAAAATTCTTCTTGTGATTACAAAATTTAAAATATGGTACATTGGTTTCTGATGTTGATCACATCAAATGTTTGTAGACTTAAATTACCTACTCTTTTTGAGTTGGGAGATGGTGTAGTACTTGCTGAATCGAAGAGGCAGTGCCAATAAAAGATATTGTTATCCCATCATCATTGAAAAAAAGTGATCCCAGCTATCATCAGAAGTTAAAATTTATCAATCACCATGTATTAGAAGGTAAAAAGAAATATTTTTACCCATAAGTGTTTCATAATATGGATTCCTCCGCACTCTATCATTCTAATAACTCTGTGATATTCTGAGTTTTAGATTTTATTGAATTTGCCAAATGGTACAGAGTAGCAAACTTGACAAACTAAATTTTTCTTAATGTAGGAATGCGAACTTGAAAAACTCTATTGGAACTCCTAATTTGGCTTGGTAAAACCAAGCAGCTTAGTGGAGGAAAATTTGGGTAGGCCAGTATCTCCTTGGGTAGTTTGTTTTGTTGATTCCTAGATTTGACTAGAACAATTTCTTTCCAACTCTCTCATGTAGCTGCTCAATGGGAAATCTCAAAATTGTGCCACTGATCAGACTCGATGTTGTTGGGATGACATTCAACTTCTTTTCAACTGCCAAAACCTGTGATTATAGGAAGGTCTTTTGTATTTTTTAGTTTAATTAATTGGTTGTCATGTATTATTTGTTTTTATTTGAGGGAAGGAACCAACAAAATCATTTGTTTCAGTGGAAAAAACCAAGTTGGAATTCTAATTGAGCACCAAAGAGATGCTACTAATTCAAAGTTCTATTTTACTGGTAAATTATAGGTGTTTGTCTTCGACATCTTCTTTTGTATGTTTTTGTGTCTTATCTCTTTAATTTGGTCAGTTTCAATGTTCACAATGATGCTGTTTGTATTATGCAGGGGAAGTCGAAGCCCTATTTAATATTGAGAAGGCCAGGCATAAGGAATCTAAATTACAGGAGTCTGTCTTTGGCTTCTTCCTTTGTATATTTTTGTGCTTTAACTCTTAATTTGGTGAGTTTTAATTTTATAATGATGTTGGCTGTATTATATAGGGAAATCCCCATTAACATTGAGAAGGTCAGCCCTAAGGAACCTGAATTTTAAGCTGCACGGCTAGTTCATTTAGTGAATAGTCCACATTGACGCTTGAGAAAGATATGATGTGTAAAATGCCTAAATTTAGGGTTTGGCCACTAAATTTTGAAAAAGCATTCAATGTTTTGCTTCTCTATCAAGTATTATGTTTGATAGTCCCAATTGGAATGTACGTGTATAGTATTCATTACTTATGGTAGTTCTTCAATTTTGGCTACAAATTCTAGAGGCTGCGACTTTACCTTCACTGCTTTGAAACCAAAAGTTTTGGCAATTTCTCCCTAGATCTGATTATGGTTAGTACAGTTGAAAGTTTAGTGGTATTGGCAGACAAAATCATCATGCTAGTGTGAGAAGGTAGAAAGAAGTATGCTTAACCATTGGCACAACTTTTGATGTTCAGCTTCCTCATTATTTTATGCTAAATATTTTACTTTTGTTGGATTCTACTAAAATGTTAATAGGGACGCAAAATTTGGAATTTTCGCAGGTACACTGAATTTGGTTTGGTCCAGGAAAACCAAGCCATATAGAGACAAAAGCTGAAAGGAGGAAGATTTAGGCAAGTCAATATATCAGTTTTTGAAGTTTATTGTTTCTATTTGTGTAGGTACTTCTCCTTTACACGATGCATTAATTTTTTAACCTATCAATGTAGATTGTCAACATCAATCTAGAAAATTTGCCTAAAACCATGAACCAGATGATACTCGCACAACTTCCAACTTCTATTCTTTATCTTCCAAAACTTTTAAGGAGGATAGAATGGTCTTTTGCTTTTTCCACTGTATAGTCAAATCGGTTTTCACATATGTTATTGCAGAACTTATTCATCATCAGAGTTACGTGATGGGGCTGGACATTGGATTTGCTTTAGTGGCAGAAATGAGGATGGTCCAACAAGCACCATAATGATCCGCCCTATTCATTTGCTTTAGTGGAGTTGGGAGAGAAATGATCGCTAAAAATCCTTTAAAGGATCAGCAACTAGAAATGGTTTTGCTTTAGTGCAGTTAGTGGTAAAAATAAGGATGGTCCGACATGCACCATAGAGACCACTTTATTCATTTGCTTTAGTGGAGTTGGGGAAGAAATGATGGCTAAAATCCCCAAGATAAAGGATCAGCAACTAGATAAAGACTGGTTTTGACTTCAGGTACACAAAGTAATATGTTTGGTGCCCCACCGAGAGTATGTCTTTGTGAGTTTTATTACCGTGTCTTTGTGGGTTTTATTACTGTTTTAAAGTTTGGTTTTTTTAGATCCTAGAGTCAAATTTTACTTGCTATTCACAAAACTGACCTTAGTCACTTTTGTTCTTTTGCCCACCCCTTTATATTTTACTTGCTATTCACAAAACTGACCTTAGTCACTTTTGTTCTTTTGCCCACCCCTTTTGCTATGTTGATAGGTTTCTTGATTTGGTGAATTTTTTGTAAAATTTATTACTGCTTTTTCTGATAGCTGGTTACATGTATAGGACCAATTGGGGCATTGGTCATGACCTAAAAGTGATTTTAGAGGCACAGTGCTGTTAGCACCAGAGGGATGTTGCCGCCAATGCAAAACCTTCTAATAGTGGGAAAAGCTCAATTGGAGTGCTTGTCTTTGGCTACCTTCCATAATTTTCCATTTCTTGTACTCTTTTAATTCCATTGATTTCATTTCTTTTGATGTTGCTGTCTATATCGTGGTGGGAAACCTGAATTAACAATGTCAAGTTTCTAGGAACTTGAATCTGAAATCGCCAAACCGGTTTGTCCAGTCTAGTGAAGAGTTTCTTGAGTAAGTTACGATGACTCCCACGTGGTATGTATGTACGTACATAATATGTATAAACACGTATATTTGTAGATACATACAAACATGTTTTTGTTGCATATTGTAAATTGGCTATTCCCTATTTGCTGCAGATTCCGTTAGTGTGTCTTAACTCCATAATTTTTTGTTAGAAACTATGTATGGCAAGGGCTTATTAAAATACAGAAGTATGCTCTTCATTTAAACAAAATCTTGTCCCTACACTTGCACGGAATTTTCCAACTATAAAAGTCCCTAACAGTAGTGATCAATAAATTCCTATAATTAAGAGTTTTCATTACTTTTGATCAATAATCAATAAAATGGACGATTTAAAGAAGTTGGATGGGATGGTTAAAATGTAGTAATGCATTGGTAGAGCCTTGTGCTGGTCAGAGACCTCTAAGATTAAAAGTGAAGTTCTATAAAATAGTTGTAGTACTAATGTTGTTTTATGGATGAAAGTTTCCGGGAATAAAAAACTACGTATTCTTAATGCTGTAGAAATAAGGATGCTAAGTATGTTGTTTGGTGTAATTTTGAAGAAATTAGAAATGTACCTATTTGTTACAAATTAGAAGTTGCACTTTGCCAAAGATGTTTAAGATGGTTTCGATGCTGAAGATGTATGAAAAATGAAGCGTTAAAAAAATGGTGATGTGGTTGTGGTTATGGAAAAAATGAAATAAAGAGGTAAGCCTAGGAAAAAATTGATCGAGCCATTGAGGTCTTCTAGAAAGAAGCTAAAAGTGCTTCTGTGTCCAAAGGATGTTTGGCTAGATCAAGGAGAATAGTAGAAGCAGATTCTAATAGTTGATTCACTTTGTAGGACTTAAGGGGTTAGGTTTGCTGTATAATCATAGGATTTTCACAAAAAAGAAAAAAAAAATATTAATGACATTTGAAAACCAGAAATTCTTATGGAATTTGTGTTTAAGATGTTATGTCTGGAGTGCAAGTGCTGCTGTGCTTGCAATACCTAGGAGTGTATATGTAGACCTTTGTATAGATGCGTGTTAGTGTAATAACCATAGATAGATGAAAATATCGGCCGATACGTATATGATATGTATCGATATCAGAGCCCTTGATACATTGACAATATCATGATATATTTTATATCGGCCAATGAAGCTAATATATTGGCCAATATAGCCCTATCAATTTATGATTTTCAGAATTTTTTTTGTCCGATATATCTGATATCGATAAAACTGTAATTCATACTGACACTTTCGTTTATAGTAATAACTAATCAAATTTTTATCTATTGTCTGTAATTTTTATGCTAGAACAAGATGAGAAAGATGTCTTGCCAAACAATAAGAGAAATGCGGGGAGTTATCTCTGGGTTTTATATTACACGATATCAACCCTCATTCCCTCAATATACCACAAGACAATACAAGAAAATATGGAAGGGCCTTATCTCTGAATGTTTTGGGTTGTTGCATCTCAAACATTTCTACTTTCATCAATTGAATATCCAACAAACTCCAAGCAGCCTACTATGCAACTTTAGATACTTCACTATGTAAAAGCTTGTTCCCTGTCTCCAAATTTCGCTCATATAAAACATAGCAATTTACCAAGATTTCTTTTCTTCTCTTTTTTTTTTTTTTTTGAAGTTTCCAAGTATGAGATTGTACTGACATGCCACTTCCTATGCTAGAATAGATACTTTGATAATACACTTTGAGGGGCTCCATGACTCCTCCATAACTATTTCCCAGGAAAAGGATCTCTTCTTATATTTTTCAGGACTACAATATAATAAGTAAAGAATTCCTTTGGTTAGGAGATGACATAATTTGACTTCATGTAGACTTGGCCCTCATTTTGCATATCGCTGATCACCTCTGTCGCTAACTCTGAATAACTACTCACGTGGACATAATTTAACATTGATCAGTAGTGGGGCCTTCAGCCAATGCAAAGTATATGTGTGACATGGCTTATGTGGAAAGGCAAAACACCATACAAAATACCAAAATATGCCCATAAAATGTATTAATGACTCTACAAATATATGCCCATAAATTTATCCATGACATTCCATAGAAGGGAAAGCAAAAAAAAAAAGAAATTATAATTCTGCTGGGTTTTTGTTTTAACTGTTAACAATATAGCTGGCATTAACCCTTAAAGTGATGGATTCTAACATCCTATTGCATTTGGTTGGGTTTTGTCCTTGCTATAATGATGCCCTAATATGGTCATTCGCAAATAACATGAGAGCAGAATATTCCATAATCCATCACTTTATCTAATGTAATCTTTCAAGTGTTTCAGATATAGTTGTGATGTCGTTAACTCCTGAGTAAATTGATGCAATTTCTAGTATTGTTTAAACAGCTTGAGTTTGATGTTTTTAATAACTACAGCTTGCATTTGTGCTTTTGAACTAACAGCTTATCTTTTGTTTTTCCTTTTGCTAGATAGACAAGAATGCATATGCCAAAATCAAACTTCAAATTTTGGTCATTATCAAACTTTTTCTCTTGAATGCCAATACTTGTGACGATAATAAGATATGTACTTCAAATAACATGAGAGCAGAATATTCCATAATCCATCACTTTATCTAATGTAATCTTTCAAGTGTTTCAGATATAGTTGTGATGTCAGAGGAATCTCTCGTGTGAGTACTGAGTATTGATGCAATTTCTAGTATTGTTTAAACAGCTTGAGTTTGATGTTTTTAATAACTACAGCTTGCATTGAGCTTAGTGCTTTTGAACTAACAGCTTATCTTTTGTACATTTTCCTTTTTGTTAGAGCGTTATTAGACAAGATATTGCATCAAAAGCATATGTGCTCAAAATCAAACTTCAAATTTTGGCTCATTGATTATCAAACTTTTTCTCTTGAATGCCAATACTTGTGACGATAATAAGATATGTACTCTGTTGTATTATCTTTTTATGTGCCATATACACGTTAATTCAGTTTGGATTTTAGCAATGATGCTGCTGTATTGTGTAGGGAAAGCCCCACTTAACATTGATATGGTCCATTGAATAGGAATTTTGAAACTGTACAACAGGTCCATTTAGTAAGGGTGGAGAGTTCATTGAAACTTTGAGAAAGAAAATATGTCTAAAATGCTCAAGTTCATGATTCGGCCACTAATTATCTACATAAAAAGTATTGATTTTTTTTGGTTTTTCCATCCTGTATTAGGTTTGATAACTCTAGAAGAGATATATTTGTATGTTGTTCATCACTTGCATTGCTTTACTTGCATTGCTTTAAAGTGTGTGCCACCAAAATTTCTAATAGTTTTCTCCTTGGTAGTTGATTGTAATAAGTGCAATTTGAAAGTTCAGTGGCACCATTGATGAAATCACCAAACTAGTTTGAGATGGAAGGAAAAAATTTTAATCAATGGGCACAGCATTTCATGTTTAACTTCCTTATTCTTTTATGTTAATTTGCATTTGCTTGAAATATGTTATGGTAAAGCCAAGTCACAAAGAGGTATAAAGCTAGGAGGAAAAACTCCAAAGGTGATGCCTTTCTAATTTTTAGTTATAATTGATGTTGATTCCCCAACATTGACCAAAGCTGTTATTTTTTTAATTATAGACTCTCAATTTCACACTTGAAAAGTATCTAACAAATGAAAATCAATGTTATCAACATGAATTTCAACTTTTACTATCCAGTTGCAAAAACTCATAATGGGGATCGAAAGGTCTGTCATCATTTTCTTGAACTCGTTTAATTAGTTTTCATAATTTTCATTACTGACTTTATTTTATGCCTTTGTTTTTGGAAAACCAGCAGTCCAATTGTTTCATTGACAGAGCTGACAATGAAATTCAATTTTGAGCACCAAAGAGGTCACAACCTCATAATCCTATGTTATAGGTGCAGCAGGAGGCCTTGTTTTCTTCTATTCCCTTAATTTTTTTTTTAGGCTAATATTTCAATTTTATTAGTTCTAATTTTCTAGTTGATAGAAATCTTGGTCTTTTGTTCCTCTGTCTTATGATTTGTTGTACCTTATATTCAATTCTATTTGTTTAATTTTTAAAACGGCATCGTGAAGAATTCAGCAGGGCTTGAGGATGAGATGATGCCTAAAGCAACCAAAATCTTTGTTCGGGCATTAATATGTTTGATGATGGTACTCATTTTTTGGTTCATCATCATTTCTCATATTTTGTTTGATCATTTCACTATGAATGTGATATGGTAAATATTACTTACATAAATTGTCTTGCATGAATTTTTGCTCCTTTTGATCTTGGAGATTGGATAGAAAATATTTCTCTATGAAGGCAGCCTCTAATATCTCCCATGTGATCTCATCATCAGGCATGCCCAACTCCCTCTTTTTCATACTTTACCAACTATCAGCTTTTCCTTCCAACTTATACATTGCAAAAGTAACATTCTCCTAATCGGTGTACCGAATTATAGCAAAAATCTTCTTCATCCTTTTAAGCCAAACATCTACTTTTCTTGGGTCAGGCTTTCCTAAAAATCCCGGTTCTCGCTCTGCTGTGAATCTATCATAAGTTGTTGGAGCTAGATTTGCCGGAGCTGGCTCGGGTGTAGGGATCGGAGCCATATAACGCTGCTCCACAGACTCAACTACATTAGTCATCCTCTCCAATAGATCCACATACGCTGCCTCTCAATCGTGGGGAGTTTGTAAGTCTCTAATGCATTGCCTAGAATTGCAATATTCTATGGCATTGATGATAAAATTATTCTCAATCATTTAAAAACTTCATTTGGAGACTATGACGAGTGCTATAAAGAAGATGGAGGTAATCTTCAAGAATTTCAATGAAATATAGTTATCAGGTAAAATATAAATCTTGTCATCTTTCCAAATGCCTGCCTTCAAAAGGGGTGGTCCCACATTCTTGGACTTTAGAATATTAATTACTGCATATGCATGTTTGATAGGTTTATTAAGCACTAGAATTTGACTAATGCTAACAACCTCTTTGAACCTCACCGAGAATTAACTCATTTAAGTTCGAAAGCTCCTATTAATATAAAGCAGGCTGAACATGAGGAAATTCTAAAATTCGCAGGTCGCATTTGAATAGAGAGCTATGATTATTCTTCTTATTGCAAAATTCAACATAAAATAGGTACATTGGTTACTTCGATTGATTACATTAAATGCTTGATAACTTAAACTACCTGCTCTGTTTTTTGAGTAGGAGGATGATGGGGAACTTGCTGAATTTGAAGAGGCAGTGGCAGCAAAAAAGACACTGTTATCCCATCATCACCGAAATCAAAGAGTGACCCCAGCTCGTTTTGAGGAGGGAGATGATGGGTACTTGCTGAATTTGAAGAGGAAGTGGCAATGGCAGCAAAAGACATTGTTATCCCATCATTATCGAAATCAAAGAGTGACCCCCAGCTATCATCGGAAGTTAAATTTGCCAATCACCATATATCGGTCAGAAGGTAAAAAGAAATATTCTTATCTTTAGCCATCATCGGAGGTTAAAATTTGCCAATCACCATATATCGGTCAGAAGGTAAAAAGAAATATTCTTACCCATAGTTGTAGCATATTATGATTTATTGTACACTTTCATTATACTATCTGATATTTTGAGTTTTATTATTTTATCGAAGTTTTTAAATAGTACAAAGTTGCAAAGTTTAAAAACTCATTTTGTTTGTATAGGGATGCAATTTTGAAAAACTTTGCTGGAACTTCTAATCTGGTTCAATTAATCCAAGCAATTTAGAGATATAAGTTTCGAGGAGGAAGCTTGGGCAGGTCAATATTGACAGCATGACATTAATATCATATATCACACCATAATTAGTGTTGGGATCGTGTGCCTTGGTATCCGAATACATACCGAGCCGAAGAGCTCCTTAGGGGCATGTGCTTAGAAGGTAGCAGAATCGGTTGACCAGATCTTAGACCAAGTGACTCGAAATGGGGTCCAATTACAACAAAAGGATGCAAAGATTAAGTTAAAGCATTTAAGACAAGGAAGCATCTAATTGTAGGTATAAACCATTAGTCTCCTTGTAGGCCAATGGGAGGATTATGACCTAGTATGCAGTAATGCCTAACACACAGAAAAGATAGTTGACATACATGAAAAGAGGATTAATAGAATGGATATTGATTAGACAATGTGACTGTGTCTTGCAAGAACTCATGAAAAGGTATAGCTACCTTCTTACCCAAGGACGTTATGTAGCCAACCAGTTTTCAACTCTATCCCGACAACTATTTTGGCCTCTAATCTATAAATATGCCACTAACCACAATCAAGGGGATCTAAAAAAAATTGATCGAAAAAGTATAATACTCAAAGCTCTCTTGCATGACATGAGAAAGAAAAAGAGCATTTACTATTTATTATAGATCTAAGAGCACAGTGTGGAGAACACACCCGACAGTGAGAATCATATTGATGGCAAGCTATATAGCCAATCTCCAAGACTGACCAAGCATCCCTCAGCAATCAAGTTGTTAGGAAACCATTTCCAAAGGCCATCCACCCCTGGTTGAGCCAGTTAAGAGTTGGATAGCCCATCTCCAAGAGCATTTACTATTTATTATAGATCTCACCTTTGGTGAGAGCTTGATACTCTCGTGACTACTAGCCTAAAATAGAGTCTTGTGGTTGAATTTAAGGAGTTGGTAATCTTTGAACCCACCCCACCTTACTCTTCTCCAACTAATATAAACTTAAGCATCAAAAGAGTTTGCCAAGGAGAAAAAAACTTGGCCCCCTTTGAGTGTGTTGTTTGTGGTGTGCAAAATTAGAGTTGCTTCATCGAGCTTCGAGCCAGTCCTAAGTGGTCATCACGTTGAATAAACATCAATTCAAATATAGATTGTTGGTATCGTCTGTAGGAATGATTATAGAAATGATTAGCTCAGCCCTACCTTGCCACATGCTTTATTGTTCCATAATAAGAGAGAGAATAAAAATATTTGTTCTTTGACTCCAAGCGTAGCTCAAGGTAGCAATGCTCTTCCTGAAAAGCCCAAGTAGGGAATAATATTCCTCAACTCCTTGAAATCAGACCATCTTGGACATTACAGTACATGTAAACAATAAAAAGAGAGGGGGTGCGCAAAAATCACATGCATTTAAACAAAATCTCCGAAATATACACAAACATCGTCGAACACAAAAATAAATCAAAGATTTGACTTACGGATACTAGTCTCAACCTTATACTTCGCAAATCTGACAAATGGATACTCTGAGATGCTCGATCACCACTTTCTCTCTTCTTCCTTCTCCTCTCTCTCTCTTCTCCTAGCTTCTTCGCGAAATTTGACTGAAACCCTAACCGGGCACCTTTTATACGCCCGATTCCCTCTTAATTGGCACCTTGAGCGTGGCTTGAGCGAGGCTCCAAACACTGCCCAATCTGGAAATCGTGCCTCCCGCTCACCTTTAGCATGCCTCGAGTGCACACATGCGCAAATTTGCGCCTCCTGCTCGGCTACAACGCGCGTGAAGCACAGACCCAACGCATGGCTTTTAGAAAATGTGCCTTCCTCGCGTCTGCAACGTGCCTCGAGCATAGAAATATGAATTTGGGTTCTTTAGATTTTCACTTAATACCATTAATCCAATATATCTGATCCGAGTATTACAGTCAAATTTTAAGCGGCTGAAGATTCTTACCACTAGGTGGGGTTTTTTAGGAAGAGCATTGCAGCATGGAGCTTCCTATAGAAAACAAATATTTTTATCTCTCTCTTTCATATTATTGAACGACCTAGCATGTAGCTGGGTAGGGATTAGCTAATCGATCCTACAAATGGTGCCAATAATGCGTATCTAAACTGACGACTATCTGGAATGATGATCGCTTAGAGCAGAATCCAAGCCCAAATGTAACGACACTAATCCTGGACACCACAAATAATAAAGTTAAAGTGGCTAGAGTTCTTCTTCTAGGTAAACCCCTCTGATGCCTAAGTATTAGCTTGAAAAGAGTAAAGTGAGTTTAGAGATTACCAGCTCTTTGAACTCAATTACAAAACTCCTATTTTAGGCTAGTAGTTATGAAAGGATCAAGCACTCTGACGAACTTGATAAGAAGTGGATCTGGGTGATGGTTCAATTGCAGCTTGGCCACCGAGGGATGCTCAGTCTTACTTGGAGATGGGCAATATAGCTTGTCCTCATTATAATTCTGGTTCTCAGGGGTGTTATCCACACTTTTCTCTTGGAGCTGTAATGAATGACCAACCAAGTAAATGTTCTTTTTCTTTCTCCTATGATGCGATAGAGCTTTGAGTATTATGCTTTCTTGATCAACAACCAAAAGTAGTCATTGGGATAGAATTAGGAGCTGGTTGGCCGGGTATCTTGGATCAAAAGCTAGTTGAACCTTTTCTTGGATCCTCATTGAGCACAATTGTGTGGTCCAATCAACCTTCTTTTTCTTGGATTCTTCAAGCTTGTATCTCTTTGCTACTAGGCTTGACCAAACCAGACTAAGAGTTCCAATAGAGTTTTTCAAGTTTCCATCCCTATAATATCAAGCAAAATTGAGTTTGTCAAGTTTGCAACTCCGTAACATTCAGCAAAACAATAAAACTTAGAATATTAGATAACACATTGGAATAAGAGAGTGTATAAGAATCCATAATATGCTCTAACTATAGATAAGGATCTTTCTTTCCATCTTTTGATATACATAGGGATTAATTAATTTCAATTTCTGATGATAGCTAGGATAAACTTTTCATTTGGATAATGACGGGGTAACAATATCTTTTGCAGCCTATCATGGATGGCGAAGAAGCATAGAGACTATGTGCCATACAGATGTGACATGCAGACATGACACGTAGACATATAATGCCTTCATATACAACTTATGTGTACAAAGACATATATGTAAGGTAGATAATTGTTTAGGAATTTCTAGAAAGTTTTACAATAACCTAAAGAATCATGAAAAGGGGGAGATATATACTTACTCTTGAATAAACTTGAATAGGGAGGATGTGAAAGATTCTAGAATATTTCAGAAGATGGATATTTATAAAAAAAAACTCTAAAAGATGAATCTTAACCATCTATAGTAACGATGGAAATATAATCCTAGCCGTTGATTGAGGAGACAAGGGGAACTCTCATTTTAGGCTAGTAGTTATGAAAGGAGTCGGTGAAACCAAGAAGTGGTGCATAACTGAGGGGGTAACTAGTCTTGAAGAACTTGAGGGTAGCTTTTGGGGGGGAGCTTGTGGAGTGAGTATTGGGTAGGTATTCCATGCTCTTGTACTCAACTCTATAATAAAGTGTCTCATCTAAATGTTTTGTGCCTCCACATACATTATGGGGAGAATATTAAGAAAGACTGACTTGTCTACATCATACGGGTTGTGGTAAGTAAGTGTCGCATGGTGACCGATGGAAAGTATCATCACATGACAAGCCGTTGCCTCTTCAATTCAGCAAGTGCTCCATCATCTCCCTACATAAAAGGAGCAAGTAGGTTAAATTTGCAAGCAATTGACGTAGTCAATCTTTGTAACCACGTACCTTATGTTGAATTTTGCAATAAAAAGAAGTCATACCTCTCAATCTAAAGACAGTCTGGGAATTTTGGAATTTTCTCAGGTTCTGCTTGCTTTATGTCACTGGGAGTTTCTATCCTAGATGGGTTGATTCTCTATAAGGTTCAAAAATAATATAAGATTTACTTCAATTCTAGCGATTGATAAATATGTCAAATAGAGGTATGAAGTAACTAATTTTTCAAAATCCAGGAATGCATGACCACCTTTTTGGGAGGAGGGATTTGGAAAAAAGTCAAGCCTTTTCTATACCTGATAACCAGATTTCACTAAAATGCTCAAAGATTACCTTCATCTTCTTGATGGCCCTCACCATAGTGTCTCCAAATAAAGTTTCTAAATGATTGAGAATAATTTTATCATCAATGCTATAGGGCATTGAAATTCTAGGCAATGTATTAAAGACTTACACAAATTGAAACAAAAAATGTAAAACAATTTTTGAGTAATATTCAACGTAATATATACATAGTGGAATGATCAAACATAACATTCGAAATGATGATGGACCAAAAAAGGAATTATATTAATGCCTAAACCTCTATCTTGGTTATTTTAGGTATCATCTCATCCTCAAGCCTTGCTGAATTCTTCATAGTGTGTAAAAATAACCAATGTAAATTAGGTTAATTTCAAGCTCAGGTTTCCTTTGACCTTTTTAAAAAATTAAACCAACAAATTTGAGTACAATTTCAATATTAGGTTTCCCTAGGCCTTTTTAAAAACTAAACTAACAAAATTGAGTACAAAGCATAACAAATCATAAAACAGATGAACAAAAGACCAAGATTCATATCAACTAGAAAATTAGAACTAATAGAATTAGAGTATAAGCCTCAAAAAATTAAGAGAACAGAAGGGAAGCCCTCTTGGTGTACCTATAAAATAGGATATGAGGTTGCAACATCTCTTTGGTGCTCAAATTGAACTTCATTATCAACTTTGTCACTGAAAATAATTAGACTGTTGATTTTTCAAAAATTCAAAAGCATAACATGAAGTCAGCAATGAGACTTACAAAAATCAATTAAACAAGTTTAAAAAAATGATAACACACTTTTCATTTCCATTATGAGTTTAGACTATTGGATAGAAGAAGTTGAAATTCATACTGGTAACACTGATAATCATTTGTTACAAAATTTTCAAGTGTAATGTTAAGAGTCTGCATTAGGGAATTCAAAAAATTCTAGTCAAACAATATTAATAGAATCGAAAATAAGAAAGACATCTTTCTTTCCATCTTTGCAAATTACAAAAGAATAAGGAAGGGAAATTAATTAATTTTTCCTTCTACCTTCTCACGCTAGATTTTGATAGCTAGGATAAACTTTTCATTTATTATAATTTGATAGTGACGGTTGATCATTTCCCCTCCTTTAGTAAACCTCCTCCTATCCTTTCATCTTCTCCTTTAGCCTCTCATGGATGGCGTGAGAAGCGGGGCCGGATAGAGACTAACCGCCTCGCTTCTGTTGTTGCGTCCCTCCCGGTTGAGGACGTGACATGCCTCCGTCGTGCTGGTTCGAAGCTCCATCGACTGCGCCCGAGAAGATGGATTATAATGCTCCCTTCGAGATATAATTACAGACTTGGATGTACCCAACTTAAATTTTTTCCCAAAGATGTGAATATGGAGGGATTAAGGTAGAATCTCCCTAAATTTCTTTTAGGAATTTCTAGAAAAATTCGGGATTTTTATTTCTTTCTATTAATAAGTTCTAAAGAATCTTGGAATTTTGTTGGCCGTCTTTTTCTTCTTAAAGAAATGGAGCCGGAAAAAGGGGAGACATATTTGGGTTCACCTAAAGGAACAATTTTCTTGAATAAACTTGAATAGGAGATGGATGTGCCCAAAAAGACGGGTTTCTAGAAATATTTCAGAAGAAAATGGATATTTTGGGAATCAGGGAGAAAAGAATATCCTAAAAACAATGTGAATCTTAACCATCTAGTTAGAACAAGATACCCCAAAATGGAAAGATAATCCCTTTCCTCGGGGGAAAGGGCCTGGAGAGTTAAAAGCAAATCTGACTGCGGTAGTAGGAGAATCCATTCCTTTGTGGCATTTCAATTCCAATCCTTAAGTGGGGTTGAGAAAAATAATGCTATTGATGTACACCTAGGCTCATTGTGGGACAAGATCTTGAAAGAAGCGGAGAAAGAAGTCTCGGAAAATGATGACTGAGCCTGAGGGCATTAGTAGTGTCAAGAAAACCCAAGTGAGGTGAAAGTTCCTCAAACATTTGCAAGTGGTGCATAGGATGGCCCGGCGTGGGGGAATAACACACCTTTGAATGTCTTCCAAGAGACTCCTTTGGTGAGGAAAAAAACAAAGGGGCCTAAAAAGAAAAACCCCTTCCCCCTTTTGGGGGAGCTTCTTTTGGAATGTTGTGGGGGCAATCAAAGTGAAGTCAAGAACGGGTCATCCCGTTTGTATTTTTTGGTCTTATGGAGACTCGTGTCAAAGAAAAGAAGACACCTTATATCTCAAACATGTTGATGCCTTCCCGGAAGTGGGAGATAAACTGTCTCGGATCTAATTTGGATTGGTTTTAATAGAATCAATAATTCATCCTTTTTATAACCACATTTACATTCCGAGATTCTTGGGAGAATGATAACTGCGTACCATCCACCTCCTTTCTTGGGTAATCCTTGGATTGTTTTGGGCGATTTCAATGCATGAGCACCTCTCGAAAACAGGGGGATTTTGGCACGGCGGTCTGCAAAGGACCGACACATGCCTGGATCTCCATAAGTTATGATGGTGCTTTTTCGGGAACGATGGCGAGACCCCGAATCCCGATGGAAACTTGGCCAGAGTGGTGGTTAATGGTATCATCACGGGGCCTCTTTCCACCCTCCCGCCTCTCGGATCACTCTCCTGTTTTTCCCCCTCCTCAGCAAGTGCTCCATCATCTCCTAGGTTCATAATAATGTTGGAACAACTCTAAGTAGGTTCCGGGTTGTATCAAAATTGAGGATCATAAAAGAGAGAATAAAGGCTCTTAATCATAGCTTGGGGAACATCTCTAAAGGTGTCAATTTTTGTAAGCGGTTCTTGAGACGAGAAGAATGCCGTTTATGTCCCTTATCGGGGTTAATGAGGAAGAAAGCCTTTTTGCAGCACTAAAAAGAAGTCATACAAAAATCCGATGGCTCAGAACGGCGACCAATGTAAAAATTTTTCTTTCAATCAATTCGGCAATGAAACAAGAAATTCTATCCTTGAGAATTTTCTGTTTCGGTAGCTGGAGGAAGTCCAAAGCATCTTTTCATCGAACACTTTTATGTCACCTAAAGAGCGGGAGTTTCTATCCTGATGAGCTAGATGAGGTAGATTGATCTGAGAAGGCCCTTTTCTCCAAAAATAATATAAGATTTACGCCAAATTCTTTAAAGCTCAATTAGCTAGACTTCTTTTCATTGTAAAAAATAAATATGTCAAATAGAAAATCAAATGAAGTCGAGTCTTTGATTTTTTTCAAAATCATTTCAAGGAATGCATGCATTAAACTCACCTTGTGGCAAAGTGGAGCTTTTGAGGGCATTGGAGATAAAAGTCAAGCCTTTTCTAAATACCCCGAATAAACGTTGTGCGATTAAAGTGGATTTGATTCACATTGGGATTTCAAAATGCTCAAAGATTCAAATGGATTTCATGCATTTCTTGACGTTTTCCCTCATGGTGATAGATTTTTGTGGTGCCAAAGGACCAAATAAAGGGTTTCTAAATGATTGAGAATCTGGATTTTATTTCATCAATGCTATTGTGATGCTTGGGTTTTGCGGATGACCTTCTCCTTTTTCCAAAGGCAATGTATTAAAGACTTACGGGCTTACTCCTAACCCGGATAAAACAAAAATGAGAGCAAAACGGGATACCCTTTCACCCTATCTCTTTGTTTTAGGGATGGAAGTCCTTAATGGTATCCTTGTTAGGATTGCAACGTAATAACTGGATTTTCGGTTCCTTTGGAAATATACTAGAATTGTGAGGATGGAAAGCTGATTCAAACATAAGCATTCGAGAATCTTAAATGATGATGGACCTAACCCGGAAAAAGGAATGAGAGCACCAAGCGGGATATCCTTGACATTTAATGCCTCAAAACCTCGGCGTCCCACTCATAACCACTATCTTGGTTATTTTAGGTATCTGGAAAAATCTCTCCTTCGGGTAGGCTCCTTGATTTCCTCCATTTTATCCACAATTCATAACTCTTTGGGCCTCCTGTTCAATAAATCCATCTTGAAATGCATTGAAAAAGTCCATTACCTTTCGGAAGCTGATCGGTTTCTTGCAAATGTTGACCTTCTTAAAAAAAGGGCTAGGAATCAAAAACATGAAATCTAACAAAGCAGTACGGAGGATTTTCAATATCAGGTTTGGTGTCACCTTCGCCTTTTTAAAATCTAAACGGACCATCAAAGTTGATTCTGCCTATGGAGTACAAAGCATAACAAATCATCAAAAAGGCGACACTTTCCTTTGGATGAACAAAAGACCAAGAATCATGTCAATGCTAAGAAAATTAGAACATTTGATATGGAGGTCTTTGAGAGAGTATAAGCCTCCAAATCTTAAGAGAACAACGATGTGGTTTTATGGCCCTGCTGATTGGTGGGGTTTTCTCTTCATAAAATAGGAGGATAAAGATGAGTGGTTTTGCCTTGTCTAGGGCCCCATGTCCACGTCCTCACTCTTTATTTGGTGCTATCAAAGGCTTAGCAACTTTCATTGATCAACATGTATTTGTCCCCTTTGGAAAATAATTTGATTGCCCTTTTCCTCGGTTGTTTGGCGTCATATGCGTTATAGGGCTGGATTTTTCAAAATTCAAACAATTGTGGGCATAACGTTGGAAGGGCAAAAAAGTCAAAGCCTACTCTTTTCGTCTCAGACTTTATCTGGAAAGAAAAAAATGTTTCAATTCCCAAAACAAGTTTAGAAAAATGATAACACACTTTTCATTCATCCCATTCAAGCTTGCAATCAGATGTTTTTTAGACAGTTGGTTATCTTTGGAAATTTTTAGTAAATGGAATGACTGATGATGATGTTGGCTGCTGGTTGCTGATTGGTTAACATTACTTTTCGATAATCATTTGTTACAAACGTTTGTTTTTCAAGTGTAATGATTTAAGAAAAAAAAAATGCCGGTGTCTGCATTAGGGAGTGTTTTTCTTCATAAAAAAAAAAAAAAAAAAAGTGCTCTAGTCAAGGCTCTCTTTGGCCGGAGTGTTTTTTCTTCATAAAAAAAAAAAAAAATGGCCGAAGTGCTCTTTGTCTTTAATGACGGAGTGTCCTCTAGTTATGTTGAACACGGAGAAAATAAGAAAGACATAATTCTTCCCCAAAAAAAAAAAAAAAATCGCTTTTATTCTTACTTCCGAAGTGCCTTTTATCCGGAGCCCTAAAGGCCTGAGTTCTCTTATCTAGGAGCTTATGTTTCTTATATCGTGTGCCTTATTTTGTGGCTTGGGTTAGTGTTACAATAGACTAAGAGTCCAATGAAATTGTCTTAGCACAAAAGAATAAGGAAGCGGAGTGGCTTGCATGAAATGCTAATTTGGCCTTATTTCTTCTATTCGTTGTTATCTTGGCCTTCTACCTTCTCACACGCTTACTAGTTCGGAGTGAAAAATGATTTTGTCAGTGTTATTTGCTCATTTCTTGGTGTAACCTCTTGATGATTATTGAACTTTTTCAAATTGCATTTATTATAAGTGGACAACCGGAGTGGTGTGAGAGAAAAATCGTTATTGTAATTTTGTGTCTAATGACCTTAGAACTCCCTATTTTTGCAAGTTGGTAAAACACTTTCGGTAAAAAAAAGGCGTTTGTACATTCTTTTAAATTTAAGCAATTAAATTACCAAAAAAATACAGATAAAGTGGTCGCATCTTGAGAATCTACCAAAAAAAAAAAAAAAAAAAAAATAGAGCCAACGTACACAAATAATTAACAACATTCAACTATTAAGTTTATCAATGCCTTTCTTTGTAGGTAATTAGTGACCGAACCATAAACTTAGGCGTGTTATACATCTTTTCTTCCTCAAGCTTCAATGAACTCTCCACCCATACTAAATAGACCTATTGTACATTTTCAAATTCAAGTTCCATGGGCCTTAAAACATTAAATGGGGCTTTCGCTGCACCATAGAACAACATCATTGTTGTTAGAATAGAAAGAGAACATTCTATTAGGAATGTAAGTGAAATATATTGAAAGATATCCTTTATAGTATATTTCTTGTAAGGGTAACTCTGTAATTTATACTGTATGTAAATAACTAAATAAATATGAGGATAGTAGACGGATTAAGGGGTTCTCTCTATTCTTCTCTCTTCTTCTCCACTTACATGATATCAAAGCTAGTGCTGCCGCTGCCAGCAACACTTCTCTCTAGCATTCGCTGTGCCTCACCAAACAAAATCAAAACCCCACCGTGATTACAGCTTTGAGGGTGATTTTCGCAACCTTCTTTCTGATCTAAAGTTTCATTAAACCCCTATAAAGTTGTTGCCTACCTAATTTGAAGAATTTTGGAGTGCTTTGCCTCTCTTCTCAACCACTTGGAGCTTGTTGGTGCCTGCTTAGGCCTCACAGAAAATAGGCCAAACCAGCACTCATGGGATCTTGAGCATGTGTGGTTATCATCAGTTGAGGGCAGCCATGATGGTGGAGCCTTGTTCCTCGTTTCGATCATGTGAGCCGTTGTGCTCGTAACCATGGAGGAGAAAGTTCTATTTTAATTTTGTGGAGGTAGCGAGCCATACTTCTATTCCGTTTTGTCTGCTGCGCTTGTGGCACTATTCCTAATCGTAGAGGAAAAATCTTGTTTGGTTTCGTGGAGGCCAGAAACCCAGCATGGAGGTCTTTTTATTTCTGTTCTGTTTAGTTTCCAACTTATCTCTCTCATCTTTCACTTTGAAGATTTCTTAAAGTTTCAATTCTGATTATTATTGAACATATTAAAGATGAAATGAGTACATCCCACAATGCTGCCTCCAAGTCTATTTCTTCTATATCCCCTTGAATTACTAATCAACATCTTGATGGAATACATTATCAATATTGGAAGAAGATTATCCTCCTTGCCTCATGGGGCATGGACAAAGAAGGACATATCATTGATCCCTAATTCGACAACTAATCTATTTAGGGCGAAAGTGTGAATTCGTGAAAATGCATGCATGTACACTCAATTAACTAACCCTAGGAGCAAAGCGTGGACATTCTCATAACTCATAAAATACCGTCAAAGACTTATGGGAGCATCTATCTGTATTGTATTATGCGAAGTATAACATGTTCAGAATGTTTCATGTGCATTAGTCATTCTTTCATGTGGATCAAAAACATCACAATGTTACCCACTACTTTGTTAATTTTAAGAAGCTCTATGAAAAGCTAAATATTCTTTTGATGTGAAAAAAATACTAAAACAATGCAAACAATTAGTTATCTTAGGTTTCTTAGCTAGGCTTTGATATGATTTTGACCCCACTCGCTCCCAGATTTTGACCAATGATATGGTAATTTAATTGATGTATTCTCACAAATTCTTCGTATTAATCATGATGCCACCTCATCTGTTGGTCTCGTAAACCAAACGGCTTTAATGAGTCACACCTCATCTACTGTTTGAGGTGGTGATCGGGGAATGGGGCGGAATAGTCGTGGTTGAGATGGTGGCATTAGTCATACACAAAATAAATATTGGAAACTCTATGGCAAGCCAACGATGCCTTCTAAGTAGTTTGCTACAGCCGCTTCTGGAGGCGTAGAAACATTCACTCTATCTACTCAATTTATTACATTTATGACTCACCGTGGCATCCTTCAACAAACATCTTGTTATAATACCCTACAACAACATGGCATCACCAAAAGAAATAATAGACATCTGTTAGAAGTTGCACATGCTCTCCTCTTTCCAATGCAAGCTCCTAAATTCTTCTAGAATGAAATTTAACAGACTGCGTGTTATCTCATTAATCATATTCCATCAATCATGCTTAAGGGTGAGATTCTACATCATCTTTCATTCCCTAAAAAACCCTTACACTATATTTCACCAAAAGTTTTTGGGTGTGTATGCTACATTCGAGATATTCTACCACATATTACTAAGCTCAATATCAAATCACTCAAGTGTATTTTCCTATGATATACTTGCATCCATAAAGGGTATTGATGCTCTTGCCTGAGTAGGGACGATTTCTAGTGTCTTCTAATATCTTGTTTCAAGAGTCTATTTCGTCTCCATTCCAAGACTTTTCCCCTAACATTTCATCTTTTATTCCTAATGATGAGTTTATGGTCTACTGCATCACACATCCTAATTTGTCTTCCGCCGCTGCCTATTTGTCAAGCCTACGTTCATGATCCTCATCCGATGTTTGGTTCCTATTCCATAGATACTCTCGAGTTGGCCCCTGATGATTCGATCCTCTGGTCTAGTTCATATAGGTCCTTCAACTATTGCCCTAAATGTTCCAATTGCCTTACAAAAAGATCATCACAATTATGCCAAATATCATTAATTTGCTGCTATTTCTTATGCTCGTATTTTGCCTTCATTGTGCAACTGTGTTTGCCTTGGGCTCTCTTATTGTGCCTCGAATTGTCTTAGAAGAAATTTCTCACCTTGGATGGCAGGCACCCATCAAGGGAGATATGACTTTCATTAGGAAAAAACAAATGTGGGACCTGGTCCCTTTTCCGATTGGCAAGAAATTCATTGGCTGTAAATGCATTTACACAGTCAATTTAATCCTAATGGTTCTCCAAAGCAATTAAAGTCGTGGTCGATGGCTGAGGGCTATGCACACTTGGAGGATATTTTCTTCATTGTTTGCTTTTAAATTTGACTTGTAAAGGTAGATATGTTCCTCCCCTATTGGTATAAAGCATTACTGTCATTCCCACTGTTGTTGCCATCGTCGTCGTCGAATAGCATTGAAGCAGTGTCAGTCGTGGCAATCTTCAATGAAAATGCTTTTTTCCTTTTATCTGTTGTCTTTCTTCTTCATACTTTACTTTGCTTGTGCTTTTGTCTGATGATTGGAAATAACTTTATGCTTTTCTTGGCTCTATTCAGTGTCAATGAGCCCCCTAGTTGGGGAGCCTTAAGCGGTTTTGGTGAGCTCCGTCTATGTCTCTTTGCTTTCATGCTACTTTGATGTGGGGCGTCATTACCTTATCTCATGCTAGTGGCCCTTGGCTCAACCTTCATGAGGTGTTGGAGCTGGATCGACAATTTTGGCTTGGCCTTCATAAGGCCTCTTGGATATCTTTAACGTCTGCCTCGGCCTACGTGAGGCGTCATAGCTATTTTTGTTAAAATCTGGGGTCGAACTACATAAGGTGTCTCAGCTGCTTTTATTAAACGTTGGGCTCAACCTATATGAAGCGTTTTAGCTATTTTTATAGTAATAGCTTACTAGCAGACTGGGTTTTACTGTGTTAGGGTTTTCTCAATCCTTCCTGAGTATTTTTTTCTAGCAACTATGTGTGCCTTGGTTTGGACATGTAATGTAAGGGGTGCCTCTTGTGAGCATATATGGGTGCCTGATTTTGTTTAACTACTTACAAGGTAGCCTATTTTGGCCCTAATCCGAAACTTGTGGGGGCATGCTTTTGTGGCACTTGTCATTTATGGAGACCATAAGGCCTATAATTCAGGATCAGTGAGCTTGTTAATGCATATATATTATAATGAGTGGAATAAGCAATTCAGCAAAAGTAATAATTTTACATGAAGTATTTCTTCCCTCTTAGATTATGGTGGCAATCTAGATGTTTTATTCTCTGTATGCTTTGCATAATATGACATCGTGTGGATGTGGTAGTTTTACTTATATTTTTATCTTACTATGGCTCCATAATATTCTAGTGGATTAATAACAATATGCTTTTAAGCATGCATATGCAAGTGTGACCCAGTTAAGGGGCATACCTCATTGGCTTTTGAAGATATTAGCTGTTTACCCTAATGGGAATATTTCTCTGGGTGTATGGAGTTCCAAGTCCTTGGTATCATTTTTTCGAACTGGCCCTTCAGCTTGTAGATGTCATTTCTAATGGTAGTGGCTGCTATAAACGGTCATTCCTAGATTGAAGATAGTTTGTTCTACCACACCACCTTTCCAACAGTAGACTTAATACTCCTTAAGACTAGATCCCCTATTTGGAGGGGAGACTTTACCTTCTTGTTGTGGTACTGGGTTATATTCTATTGGTATGCCCTAATTTGAAGGTTGGTTGTGACCCATATTTCCTCAAGTAAGTCTAGGTGCTAGTGCATCGTTTCTTCAGTTGTTATGGGTTCGAAGTTGGATATCCTGAGGCTAAGTAGTTTGATTCTACCGGGATGATTGCCTCCACCTTTAAGTAAAGGTTGTAAGGGGTTTCTCTAGTAATTGTTTAAAACATCGTTTGGTAAACCTAGAGAACGTTAGGTAGCTTGTCAACCAAGCTCACCTGCTTCACCTTACCTCCTTCATAGCCCACTAAGGGCCATTTTGTTGGTGAATTTGATTTGGCCATTGGTCTGCGAGTATGATACTGATGTATGCAAGCCAAAGTTTAAGTCCTTCGCAATATAGGATAAATTTTCGTCCTAAGAACTACATGTCATTATTGGTAATTGTGACTTCTAGGATGTCGAACCAGCAAATGATGCATTGTTTCATGAGGTCCATAATGTTCTGTTCTGTTATATAGGCCGATGGTGAAGCTTCCACCCAGTTAGGGAAATAGTCAACATCTATGATAATGAATTTCTTTTATCCAGAAATAATTACGAATTAAACCCCCATTATATGAAAAGCTGAAGGGCCAATGGCTTGGGGGGAAGGGTTTAACTCCATCCTAGGTTACCTGGAGATGTTTCTATGGATCTACCATTGATTTTTCTTGAGGAAGTTTAAGGCGTTATATTTCATTGTGGACTAATAATACCCATGACACATGATTTTGAAGGCCATGTTCATTCATCCAAGGTGCTGTCCACATACACCACGGTGTATCTCTCAAAGTGCGTAATATGTCTCTATAAGGTTGAGGTAACTCATGAGTGGCACTAAAAATTCTCAGCTATAAATGTAGTATCAAAACCCCAAGATTAATTTTAAAAATGTTAAATTTAAGTAAATTGATAAATTATCGATACTAATATATTCGGGTTAAAAATTTAGTATTTGACCAAAGTATCTTAAGCTTAAGTGGTGTCTAGCATGCACCTAATCCACGTATGAGTGTATTTTAGGTATAATTGTCGCACCTAAGGTGCGCATGCGAGATGTTCGTGCATGTTTAGTCTTAAATGATGATACCTAATGCACGGCTATTAGGTGCTCTACGAAAGCTAGATTTTGCTTCTACGCTTGACTAATGCACGCACACTAACCCATTATAAATAGGTTCTCTAGTCGATTTCAGCTCATATTCTCTGAATTTTTAGAAAAAAGAGAAAGAGAATACAAAAGGAGAGAGAAGAAAAAAAATGAGAAAATAAATTTGAAGTGAAACCTAAGTGAATACAAGCAAATATTTGGTATTTTCAAATAAATGTAAGTGCATCTAAATGTATTTCTTCTTTTGTTATTAAATCTTTCTGAAATCTATGAGTATTTCTTGATTAAATGCTAATGCACATGATATTTGCTTACTTTACTTGATTACATCTTACATGTATGTCAACTAATTCCTATTTCATGAAATTTTAGAAAACTTATATCTCAAATTCATGCATGTCATATTGAAATCCTAAAATTTTTATAAATGTGTTCTTGCATGTCATTTATTTACTGATAAAGTGATAAAAATTCTACTTTCATTTCGCAAAGATTATTTTACTTTTTTTATATTTTAGGAAAATTTTATATAAATATATATTAGTGTAGAGTTTTTAGTTTGGATTAAGTAAAAAACAATGTAAAAAATTAATAGAATATATTCAGACATGTCCTAATGTATTATTTCTAAACCGAAGCTTGAACCCAATATCCATGGGTCAAAAAAGTAACATTTGACCTCAACTATAGGAAATAATATGTAAATGGCCTACCCACGAGTTGCGAATAGTGGTTACAACATTTGGCTATGTGGAAACAATCATATTCCTAACTTTGAAATTTGACTCTTATTGATAAGGCAATCATCGATCTTTAATTCTTATATGCTTGGAATGTTTTTACATATTTCATATTCTTATATGTTCAGATGACTTTTGCATGTTTTACATTCTTACACATTTGAACAATTTATACATGTACATTTTTATGCATTTACATGATTTTGACATATTCAACGTTTATATATTTGTTTATGATTTTCGCATGTTTTATCGCAATTTTGATACTTTTGGTCTCCCAATTTTTTATCATTAATATCGTTCTTTTCATATTCGTTCACTATATCTACATATAAAATTTATACATGCTTTGCTAAATGCTAAGCTCACTATGATTATCTTTTTGCTAACATTTCAGATTAGCGGGTTAAGTTTTAGTTGTAGAAATTTCAAACGATGGAGAAGATTTTTTTAAAAAAATATAGTTGTTAGGATATTTTAGTTGTATTTTGATTTTCAAACTGAGTTTGTTAGTTCAATTTTTATATATCGTCTATACTATGGCTATAAGCTGAGAATTGTTATAATTCAGTATAATGTGTTATCTTCATGGTTGCTCCTATTTCGAATTTTAGATACTTTTCCTTAATTATGGTCTATGTTGATCAAGAGATGAGTTTTTGAAGCCACTTTTGAATATAACTTTTGGATCCTGTGCTTTAATATTTATTTATTTTCGAGCTGTTTAATGGTATTTGTGATAGGATCGTATCCCGAAATTTGGTTAAGTTCAAGCTGATTAATTAAACATTTACTTATGAGTATTAAATTGGAGGCCGATTTTGATTTGTCTAATTAAAGGTTTCGGGATTGGGATGTTGAACATGACATTCAAGGCCTCCGATGATGAGAGTATTCCACCCCACGATCTTCCGAACATTATTAGTTGTATTCTAGTTGACAACTATCTTACCTAAGCTTAGGTGCTCATGGTATGGGGTCATCCAACTTGCTTCGTCCATGAGTTAGAGAACCTTGTTGGGCTCCTCGATACTTGGGTGTTTAAGGAGTTTAACCATTCCCTTCCCAAACTCACTGTTAGGGTAGGCTGCCTCCAGCTAATATGACATGTCAACTCTCTAGTTTTGTTCCCAGAGGGTATGAATGAGCTCATATCATCCCAGTGGCTCAAGGACGCCGTGCATGGGACTCAGGTGCCAATAAGCAACAATGCATGTGGCAGCAAGGACAATAGCCTTCATTTTCCAATGTGACTCCTCAAGGTGAGCACCTTTCTCTTAAGTAGTTTCATAATTAAGTTTACTATTTGTTATAGATCTAAGAAATAAGAGGAAATACACTCAAGGAGAAAAGTGAGGAGTGGTATCGCGACAACATGGGAGTTTCGGCTTCTAGGATCCTATGCGGCTCTCGTAATCGACCACGATAGTGTAGTTAGATCTTCAGTTGGATTTATGGTTTTTGTAGGACTTGGGGCTAGGGATGTGGGTATCTAGTGTCGAGGTTATGTGCACCTGGGGGGCAGTTAGTTTTAAGGGTGTGGAAACGGTAGTGGCAGTGGTAGTAGTGTGCGGAAAGGGCACGAAGAGAAATATGATGGTGCGGCGATGCAGTGGTGTATAACCTTGTGCAATGGAGCAGCGACGGCAACGAGCCGTGATGACATGGTGGTCGTGGCGGCACAGCAGCTAGGGTTTAAAAAACCCTAGCTCTAATATTGTGATGAATATTTTATTAAGTATAGAAAAGGGAGAGAAGTAGATGAGAAGGCTTAGTACTTAATGAATACTAAACTCCCATATTTATAAAATTATATAGGCACAATTAAAATACTATCCCTTACCTAAATAACGAAGGAATCTAAGGAGATTTTGATCTTCTGTTGAGGTACCTTTGTGCATGGAGGATTCATCTCTTTGGTCAAAGCCTTTCAACAAATGTTATGGTTCGGGTTTTTGTAGCTGAGTAAGGAAGCAATGCCTAGCCATAGCTTGGTCCAAGTCCTTTTAAAAGATTTATGGTTTGGGTCCTCAGAGTGCCACCTCTAACCCCTGATGAAGTTGGGAACTTTATTTTGAGGTGAGAAATGGAAGTATCGCCTCAAAACTAACTAGGCCCAGTCGTCCGAGGATGGAGTTGTAGGCCAAGGGCAGGTTTACTAATTACAAACAAAGTCAACATTCGAGAATATATCCTATGATAAGCTTCAAGAGTTACCTCAAGGTTGACCAACCCTTCAACTCTGAGAGGTTCATTGTCTACACTGTACAATGGGCCCTTTGAGGGCCTAAGTTGCTAACTAGTTAGCCAAAGTCTAGTGTAAGTGTCAAAATACAAGTCTTCGGAGCTTCCACGATCAATAAATACTCTTCTCAAATAATAGTCAATTGCTCCATCTGAGATGAGTGCTTATCACGAGGGGTGCAAGTGGGGGGTGGTTACATGGTCGTAGTGATCATCGAAAGTGATTCCCTCCTACTCCAGGTAGCTCCTCTTGATCTACATTATAATGTTGGTACGGTCTTGCTAAGCGGCGTCAGGCCGTGTGTTGTGTTGATTCTCTAATCGATAGCCTCCTGAGTCAACGATCATTCAGTTCGGTGGATTTTCACTAGTATTTGTGATTTTGGAAGGTTTTGTGATTTATGAAAACCCGGAACAATATATATATATATTGTGTATCAATATTTTTTGGAACCATAAACCAGGCTTTGCATTAATCCACATGCATGCTGCTGAGGGTAGGGTCACTAGGGATCGGAGCGGTCCGACGCCTGAGGGGTCGATATATGTAATCCAAGATATGTGGCATTAGTACCACTCTCGATTGGGAGGCTTAATCCCGATGGGGACGCATGTGATATATTGTTTCTTCGGCAGGAAGGTTGAAACATGTTGTAGTTGATTTGCCTCACTGTGTATTTTAATGAGAACTATCATAAGAAATTAATGAAAATTTAATATATTTGAATATCCTAATATATAACTAAATTTGATGTTGCATCGAAAGCCACGAGTGGCAAAATATAGTGAGCAAATTCCTAATCTATGAGAGACAAGGTATATAGATGGCTTTGAGCTGCAGACCTAAAATGCAGCAAGGCCTTGAGCTGCTGGATTAAAACGCAGCCGATATAACTAAGGTTTCTGGACAGGTGTAGCTATTCCTCAAGATGATCTAATAATATTTGGTTCTCCGATTTCGTGCATGATTTGTATTTCTGCATGAATTTTCATTGGACTGTTATTTGAGATGTGCAGATTTGTCTACGGATTGGGTGATAAGAATGTCTTCTACATGGTTAGTTGTAAGCCCAAAATATGTTTTGGTTCCAATTTTCCTAGATTTCTGCATATGATATTATGAGATTTGGATCCGGACGATGGTATGTGTCCAACGCAAACGTGGTGACAGTTACGGCTTATATAATGTGACCTCGGATCACGATATTCTATGATACAATATAATATCGTCTAAAGGATTTGACCGGATCGTGATTTATTATAGTATTGTCCCGGATTGACAATTTGATACGGATGATGATTTAGTACAAGACTATTTCTCGATTTTTAGGAATTTCACGAACCTTATGTTTTTTTTTAATACGGTTGTAATGTGTTATCCCTTCCCTCTGATTTATATGCGTTATTTTATTTGTGACGATAATTACTAAGTTTAGACTCGCGTTTTTATGTTTTATCCTTTCACACTAATAGTTTGGATACGATTGTAGGAGTTCAAACTTCGGCCGACGTGACATTATTTCTCCTAGTAAGTATGGTTGTTTATGCTTGTGAGGCTTTTGATCTCGGGGGTGCATTTGGTTTTGAGGTTGGCCGGTTGTGGACCGTGGATTCTATATTTGAGGAATATGGGATATTTATGTTAAATAGATGAGTTGCTGTTTTGTTAGGTATCATCTTTTTGACTTGTGGTTAGCTGGTCATGCTTTATGTTGTCAAGAATGATATCCGATGAATTCCTGTGCGAATTGTTTTGAGTTGGGCCTTGTGTATGTATGGAATGCCACGCTCGGGTTCGGTTTTGTTGTCTAATATATTTATTGGATTTTTTTTTGTGATGAATTTTAATTATTAACTTGCGTATTTTGTACCGAAGATGTGATATTGGCTATCTTAAACATGGCCACCATCATTGGCACCATGATGATCCAGATGGGCGAAATAGCCATTGCCATAAGGAGGCTCAACCATGGATAAAAATATCGGTATTGGCATCAGTTACGACCGTATTGATGTCGGATATATTGAACAATACATATCGATATTGAATATTTAGCTGATGTAGAAACATTTCTCAATATTGTCTAGTATTCGAAAATATTGGTATCGATGAGCCCGATATTGATACGTATCAGTTAATATGTATCATATCGGCCGAAATTATATCCATGGGCTCAACAACAGAGTAGAGCTACGGTCGACTGAAGTAGGCCTGACAACTCTCTTGATTAGGGCACTAACCTTGCGTTGAAACTACCACCCGATCATGCTAGTGCAAAAGAGTCATGGGTGGAACTAACTCTACGAGGGATAAACTTGTGTAGAAGTTTTTGCCTTGAGCCTAACTACCCTATGGATGTTCCTCAAGCGACGGCACCCTCACTCAATGAGGTCCATAGAGACATGCTCCAGTAATAAGGGAACTATTGGGAGGAGTGCCCTACGGACTAAGCCTCCACAGTAAGAATTTGGTGTCAACCTCAGTACCTTGCTCAACACTCATAGATAGGCGTCAACACCTAGGGTTCAAGAATAAATCTAAAGGATTGTGTAGAGGATCTTCAAGGATTCCGGTCCATCCTGAGATCCTCATTGCTAAAGAAATTCAAAGCTCTATAGATCGAGCCATATGATGGTACTGTGGATCCCTTGAACTAGCTCAATAACTTTTGCACTCTGTCGAGTTTTCAAAGATTAAATAATGTAACCCTGTGCCAGAGCTTCCTGGTTATGCTATAGTTGATGCCTATATGTGGCTCTTTTAACCACAAGCTTTAAGCATATGTTCTTTTGAAGAGTTATCCTTGAGTTTCCTATCCTAACTTGCCTTCGGTAGTAAGTCATAGAAAGATCCATGGCATCTGGCCAATATGTGGCAGGGCTGAAGCGAGAGCTTCAATGATGAGCACCCGCTGAAGTGGCTTAAGCCTATATGCCATCCTAAATTAACTGATCCCTACTCCATCAAAGTCCCTAACACAACATGGAAGATTGTAAAAACCTCTAGAAAAGGATCAAGGGTCTCATAGAAAGGGGCTGCTAAAGAAGTTCACCTTAGAAGATTGCTGAAATCCATCCCCAACCAGGGCCGGAGGGGTATAGCCTGAATTACCCTATAATTGAGTCACCATTAACACATTTAACATGTTGGGATCTCAACTAGGGAAAAAAACAGAAGCTAGGAGTAAGTGGAGCTGCCCAGGGCGTAAGGGCATCACGTTCGATGATGACAACTATAACCATGTAATGCCCCCCACTCAGACTACCTCATTGTAAGCACCCTCATCTCAAATGGTGCAAATGACTGCCATTTGAGAATGGTATTAATTGATAATAAAAGCTTTAATATAGGTCTTTTACAATATCTTCTTTAGCCATTAGAAGCTTTGTTCCATATTGGTCCAGTCTAGTTGGTGATTCTTTTTGCCTAGGCCCTTTTCGGTTCATGTAGTTGAGTGAAAAAGGCTTTTAGAATGGCAGGACTCTTTGTCCAGGCAATTCAAATAAATGAAAAATACATTACTTTTAAGCCGGGAATGCTAGTACCTCATACTTCACCTCTCAAGAACCTAGTGAGAAAGTCTAAGGAATATTTAAAGCTTGTGAAAGAAAGTAATTTTATCAGAATGTTAGTTCTACTTAAAGCATAAGAGCATCAAGTTTGATGACGACGGCTACAACTGTGTAACCTTCCTTACTCAGACTCTCTTGTTGTCATGAATCCAAATTAAGTAAGGTTAATTAAATAATTAATTATAATTTTTAAAATTTAAAGTTTTTAATAAATTCAATAAATAATGTTAAATTTTAAAAATTTGGGTATAATAAACCAAATACATATGACCCAATAAATCAAAACCTATATAGGACTTTATTGGACAATCGTTTGGAACAATAATAATATGACCTCATTCTATAATCATCGTAAGGGATGTAACAATTCAACCAAAATCATAATTAGACATAATATAATATCCCAAATATTTTTCAAATATAATCATGGGCCTATACCTGGCCAATTTCAAAATCCAATCACATCGAATACCAATTTAAGATATAACGAAACTAAAGCTCATCAAATCAAACGAATAGTTGACAGATTACATCCTTACTCTTATGATGCATCTGAACCTGCTACTCTGAAGAGACAAAACATAAAACATGAGTATAAAACCCAGCAAGTATCCTATTCAAATAAAATGAATCCAATAAATCAAAGAGATGGTCAAATGGGTAAATATTCAATCAAATAATAGGATAAATCTAAATTGTTGATATAATTAATCCAATAGAAATCTAAGATCAAAAATTCAATGATAGTCTTGTACTCAAATTAAATATTCAAATCCAAAATAGATGTTCAAATCAAAAAACAGTCCTCATCGGGACGTATATATATATATATAACAAATGTGATCCGGACCAATTCCAATCAGCCGATGTCCAATTCAAGTCTAAGTCCAAGGCCTAATCAGCTTGTGATTTGGGGTAGAATCTGGTAGTCGAATAATTCAATAGCGTACACAAAAGAGGAAGCAGCATCACGACTGATTGTCCAAAAGTTCGGATCAAAATATATACTCAAAATCATTTGTACGAGGTATACCAACGACAATCTGTGGGTAAAATCGGTGAATGTCAAATCTAAGTCCAAAATTCAAATCTAAATCAAAATCCAAATACAAATCAATGCAAAAATACAAATTATGCACCAAATTTGAATTCTGATTATTTAAAGACTAGGTTGATAAAGGGTTACACATATTTCTAATATTTTAGGCCATCTCAAATGCAAATTAGGTCAGCATGCTTAACCATCAATGTACTCTGTCTCCTATGCGTAAGGATGCTTACTATATTTTGCCACCCGTGGTTTTGGGTGCAATTTTCAAACTTGTCAGATATATTAGGACGTTCGAATATATTATAAGGTCGAATCAAATCATTTAAATAGGAAGGTTCATTACTCTAAGTATTTTTTGTCAGTAGGAAGGGATTTCCAAATAATAAGTATCTCCTTGTCGAGAGTTGACAAGAATATCTAATATCCAAATCAAAATCAAAATCAAAATATGATGACCACAACCCGGCACATTCATATGAAAATACACGACCTATGCAAGTTTTATGTACATTTTCATATACACATACTGATCTAAACATATAGTGTCCGAAAATTATCCATTTTTTTTAAAAAATGACAAAATTCACAAATAACAATAGAATCAGAATAAAACCCTTAAACAATCGGTAAAAAGGTTTTACGTGCACAATAAAATAAACGGCTAATTTAAAAGTGCACCCACGAGTTTAAAACTTCCAAATCGAAACAAAAATATATCAAATACGAAATCAAATAAAAGATGGGGTTAAAAGATACTTGCCTCGTCTTTATTTCAATTAGATTTGCCAAAAGAATGCGTCGCGGTACCCGAGTCGGGCCTTCTCTCTCCTGCCAGCGCCTCACCCACGCACTTCCCCTTTCTCTCCTTGCATGGTCTCTCTCTTGTGCGTTCCTCCTCCGCTAGTGGCGCTCCAACATGGGTGACGACAGTGACAACGATGGCAGCAACTGAGCGACGACGAACGGCAGTGCATGCAAGCCGTCAGCTCTCTCCCTCTTCCCGCCGCACCTCATTCACCCATCCTCCCACAATTTGACTAATTTCTCCCAAATCAGTACATGCAACCCTAAAATCGGTATCCACAAGGAGAAGGGATTACTTGCCTCGATTTCACCAATTTCTTCTGGCAACGGCAACGGTTGTTTTGCTTTTGTTCGCGATTCCTTCCTCTATTCACACAGGCATACAAAATGGAGGGTAATATCACGGAGAGAGTTTCGCCGGCTTCCATTCCTGGCATCAACTCCTCCGGTGATGGCGGTGGCGGCAGCCCCTCGCCATTCCCATTCTCTCTTCTTTTCCTTCCTCCTTTCCTCTCTTACCTCCTTTTTCTCTTTCTTCGAGACCCTATTGCCTCTGTTGTTGTTGTTTTTATTATTATTTTCTTTTATTTTATAATCCAAGTTGATACTCGGGTGACAATATGGGCGCACATCGGGCGACAGTCTAACTAATCTAAATATCCTTCATATTTTCATAATATTTAATTAATTTTTACCACATCCAAATTATTCATATTCATAATTAATATTAAAATAATCCAAATGGGAATTCGGGATGTTATAGTTATAGGCACCTTTATCTTAGGTGTAGCAAATGACTACTATATGAGAATAGTATTTATTGGAACTTTCTATATTTTAATGCTTACACCTAGCTTGGACTAGCTCGTCGGGCAACTTAGGCCCTGGAAGGCCAATCATATGATCTAGACAACTAATCATTTAGAGTTGAAAGATTGATCAACCTTGAGGTAACTCTTGGATCCCAAGATGTCCTCTCAAACACTGATCTTGCTTGTAGTACACCTGCCCTCGGCCTACTATGTCATTCTCAAACAACAAGCCCTATTAAGTTTCAAGACAATCACTTTTATCCTCACCTCTAAATGAAGTTCCAACCCTGTTAGGGATAGACAAAATGAGGGGCGATCAAGCGATGGCAAGGCATTGCTACCTTACTCAGCTCCGGGGATCGAAATCGCAACAGTGGTTAGAGGACTTAGACAAAAGATAGAATCCTTCATGCAAAAAGGTGCCCCAGTGAAGATGTCATCAAATCCGCAAAGATACCTCTGAGCCAAAATGATATGTGCAGGTCAGCTTAGTGTTACAAAAGACGGTCAATGACGACCTGGTGGCTTTCCTTCGTGTGAATTGCGATGTCTTTGCATGAACTTTGACCGATATGCTGGACATATCACCGGATCTGATGAGCCACAAGTTGAATATTCCCCATAGGAACCAACTAGTCCAACAAAAGCTCCGCAACTACTCCGTTTAGAAACTGCAAAGCTATAAAGAAGGAAGTCAGAAAACTAACTAGTGCAATCTTCGTTAGGGAGGTGCAACGCCCAAAGTGGCTGTCCAATGTAGTCATGGTGAAAAGGGCTAATGAGAGATAGAGGATGTGTATCGACTTTACTGACGTGAACAAGGTGTGCCCCAATGATAGCTTCCCTTTATCTTAAATCGATTCACTTGTGGACTCTACCTACAAACATCAACTCCAAAGGTTTGTGGATGCATACTCAAGCTAGGATTAGATTTGGACGAACACGTTCAACGAGGAGCACGCTCCTTCATAATCAACTTGGGCCTTTACTATTACAAGGTCATGTTGTTCAATCTCAAGAATACTAGGCTGACCCACCAATAGTTGATTAGCAAGATATGCATGGAATAGATATATATACGTCAACGATTTGTTGGTGAAAAGCACACTCTAAAACAAACATGTGGACTTGACCAAAACATTCTAAACATTACTGTATCACGACATGAAGCTCAAGTTAGCAAGTTCTTGCTTGGGGTGACAGAAGAGAAGTTCCTTGGATTTTGCCTCCCTTCGTGGCATAGAAAGGAACCTCAAGAAGATCGAGGATGGAAGCGCCCAAGACGATTTGGCATGTCCAAAGGCACATTGGCAGTAGTGCCTCCCTATCACGGTTTATGGAAAAGCCCACGGAGATATACTTGCTATTCTTCCAAGCCCTAAGAGACTCAAAGCACGAGGGCTGAAATGGACAAAAAGGTATCAGCAAGCATTCTTGGATTGAAGCACTACCTTGGCTCCCTAACCCTATTCACTAGGCTAGTCCTAGGTGAAGACTTGTACTTGTATTTGGTTGTCTCATATACGACCCTCAGCACAACCCTCTTAAGGGAGGACGAAGGTGTCCAGAGGCCACTCTACTATGTCAGCAAAGTACTATTGGATCTAGAAACCCTATAAACTATTGGCTCCTTGTCGAGGTTTATGGAAAAGCCCAGGATGTACTTGCCATCCTTCCATGACCCTAAGAGGCTCAAAGTACGAGGGGCTTGAATGGACCAAAAGATGTCGGCAAGCCTTCTTGAAATGAAACGCTACCTCGGCTCCTCACCCCTTCTCATTCAGCTAGTCCCAAGCCCCTAAGAGTCTCGAAGCACGGGGGGCTTGGATGGACCAAAAGGTGTCATCAAGCCTTCTTGGAATGAAACGCTACCTCTGCTCCTCACCCCATCTCATTGTGCTAGTCCTAGGTGTCAGCAAACCCTAAGAGGCTCGAAGCACAAGGGGCTTGGATGGACCAAAAGGTGTTAGCAAGCCTTCTTGGATTGAAACGCTGCCTCGGCTCCTCACCTCTTCTCACTGAGCTAGTTCTAGGTGTAGATTTGTAACTCTATTTGGTCATCTCAAATACGATCCTCAGCATGACCCTCCTAAGAGAGAACAAAGATGTCTAGAGGCCGGTCTACTATGTCAACAAAATGCCATCAGACCTAGAAACTTGATACACTATGGAAGAAAAGACTACACTTGCACTAGTCTTTTTCTAGAGAAAGCTATGTTCATACTTTCATTCACACAGAATCATCATTTTTATTGATTAGTCATTGAGGAAGATCTTACAAAAGCTAGAGGTCTCTAGCAAACTTGTGAAGTGGTGGATTGAATTAGGCAAATTTGACATCCAAATCTAAGCTAGGCTAACCATTAAGGGACAAGCCTTGGTTGATTTCATCATTGAATGCATAGCCCAACCATTGCTAGAGTAAGGAGAAGACAACCCAGCAAGAGTCGATTAGCCTCTGTGGGTTTTATACATTGACAAAGCCTCCAATAGTGTGTGAAGGGGCACCGGAGTGGCCATGACTTGACCCTATTTACTATAAGACATCATTAGGCCATTCGGATCGCAATGTTGAATACCAAATGATAGCATCATAATTTCTTCACATGACATAATCATCAAAGTCTATAACATAATAAGCTCATCGAAACATAGCTAAGTGTTGGATACAAAATCTACAATTTGGGTCAAAGCCCGTCACAACTACAAATTTAAACATCCACTAATATTCATAGTTAAAATGCTTAAATTAACTAAACAACTCCTCTGAACGCCCTTGACCTTCGATCATGATGCCACTAAAATAACCTCCAGCTAGCCTCACATGTAACTACAGTAATCATGAATGATAAAAAAAGCATTGAACTTAACAAATCTTCTACAAAATAGATTCCATCAAATCCTGAGAGCATTAACAATTTGGATTCATCCAAATCCCAATACAAATGAGCTCTTATCACAACTCATCACAGTATCAATATGATAGAAGAATTCCCTTGGATCTTATTATGCTACCTTAAACTAAAGGCCTATGTATTTATACCCCTATCAGTTAGGTAAGTCACACAGTGTGTGTGTTATCCACCATTTGACATTCAAGCACCCCATTTACTTTGAGCATTCTCTCCATTTCACAGTTATGGTAGTTTGAATTGAATCTGTAACACCCATGGCATCAAGCATACCCAAATCCAACCTATACACACTAAGGATTAATGAAGTCCAGCAATAAGGTCTCTCCTACTAGTGTATGTATTGCCAATGTGAAGTTCAAGGATCTCAGGCTCAACTCCAAATGTGGAATAAACTTTGAGGCTGAGTGATGTTTGCATAGGGACGCTCGTGAGAATGGTTGTCTTACCAATTATGCTTTTTTCTTCTTAATTCTGACATTCAATGTTGCTCAATTGCCAAACAAACAGCACTTTATTGGATTGTCAGATTTGTATTTCAACAATGAAATCCCACACTTATATCATCAAAGATACATACAAAAAATTTACATGCATTTTTCTATTTATATATCATATGAACAATTAGGCCGTTTTCCAAAAAACCGCACCTTGTTCTTCATTTTTATTGATTCCAACCTGGTTCAATTCTTGAAAATTGTTAACTTTCCTCATCTAACATATAAGACAACTAATTTCCAACATAATTTAATCAAAATATCATGTACTTAATTGATCCTGAAGCATTCATGAATCTTGGTTTTTTCATTGTTGTAACGTGTTCTGTTTTTTCTTTCGATTTTCCTGTTCATCAAAACTAAATTCAATTTTGCCTGTAATCATGCTACAATCACCCAAAATCAACTGAATTTGTTATTACTTTATACAGATCTTATTTCATCAATTTATTCAAGGCTCACCGGTTCCTACATTTTTCCGTTGTACATTGTTTTCCCACTTTTATATGCAAAACACAGGTGGTAAAGAATGAATGAGAAGACACAGAATTTAAGCAACGAAAATAATCTCATGAATGATCAGTCTTACGTCCAAGAAAAACATGGAATATAGTATGAGAACGATTACAGATACACTTACTTGGGTCAAACAGCCCTTCCTCTGCCCTTCCTCTCTTATGATGCCTCCGCCAAACAAGGAATTTCAATTCTTTATATTCAGTAGAGCCAACATTGTAACCCCCACCTCTAAATAATCTCCATCTTAATTCAGCTTCCGTTACAAATCAAGGGTGCAGTATTTGAATATTCTTCCATCAAGGCTGCTGGCTCAATAATCAATTGTAACCATCCCTAGCATGTATTAATCTCAGCCAATGCTTAAATCTCCTACTTAGCTACTGTAATGCAAGCTGCCACGAGGAGCTCCAAACACACGGCTCCAAATAAAATTTTACCTCTCCTTTATTAGTTTTATATTTAATTTAATAATGCCCACATTTATATAATTAAATGATTTATGTAATTACCAAATTATCCCCTGAAATCGGAGCCAGATGTTTGAGCAGGGGTCGATTGGCCACAATGGACACTATACAATGAGAAAGCCTCAAACTGCATGGGAAGCTGCACTGGAGTACTCCTCGTCTCCCCTGAAGAGGAAGAGTGGATGCACTCCATCCACTTGAATTTCCCAGCTTCAAATTACGCTGCCGAATGCGAAGCTGTCATCCTTGAATACAAATCTCAAAGGAGTGTTCCACGCAAAGACTCACTATTCATAGTGACTCAGAGCTAATAGTCAACTAGGTCCGAGGGGACTTCGGACTACATGTATGTCTTCTAAAGAGACCAAGGACTACATATTGGCAAGCTCTTTTGGATTTAAAGTATTAGAATCCTATAAATAAATTACATTTGGAGGAAAACACATATAGGAACAATTCTATAAATACTGAGAGTAAAAGAAAATGAATTTCACTTTTGTGAGTTGTTATATTTGACCATTTTGATTGGGAAAAGCTGTGTAATGTGGAAGATTTTTGAACTTTGTGTCTCATGGTCTTTCCCTTCTATTTTGAAGGTTTCCATGTAAAAATTCTCGGTTTTTTGCTTATTATATTTTTTTGACATATTGTGTTTAGTTGGTTCTATTTATAGTTCATTAGTAGTGACTAAAGATTTCGCATCACATATCAATCCCAACACATTTGAAACATAATTTTTTTGGTTTGATTGATTCAGTAGCACGTGATTGTTAGACTGTTTTTGGTTCCTTATCCACAAGGAACTTTAAAAATGATTTCTCGATGGCATGATCATATGAGTGGATTTCTCTATGAATGGAAAAGGAAAAAAGGTTTGTGTCTCCCTTGGATCAAAGTTTATTTTCAGTATATTATGTAGGATTGTGTTATTCAATATTTCACTCTTCTTGTTGTACAAGTTTCTATATCATATGGCAAGAAATCGAATTGAGAGTTGTTGCTATCATATGGGTTTGTCCCCAGGAAAGGAACCAACCCCTTGATTCTGCAGAGTTGGCATTGTCGCTTGAGAAATCTGACAAATGGGACCAAGTAAAAAAAAGGAATCTCTTAGGAAGCATGATTTATGAGTGGAGATCCTGGTGGATCTAAAATCATTGCATCCCCTTTTTTTACTGACCTAATTCTAGCACTAATCTTCATATTGAACAAAATTTCATTTGAGAAAGGGGAGGCTTGGTTCAAATTTTAGCCACTTTTGTAGAAAGGTAGTTTCTGTGATTTGAACTTGTGATACCAGATCATAATGGAATAAACTTACTGTAATACAAAGTCTCACAATTATGCTAATGTACCATTGTACTGACCCTACAAGTTTTTAACTGGTCAGGATGTTTTCCTGAGGAAATTACCACCTGTTGGCCATTGCATTTAATGGCATATGCTTATTTGGTGGTCGGCCCTCCTGCTAGGGAGTAACAATTTGAGGAGATTGACCGTCATCTTTCTTAATGTCATAGTTGATTCTGGGGTACAGTACGATATTTATACAATCACTCTTTGTTCACAGATGGCTGCTGCAGCATCAAATAAAGCAACAGCAAAGGAAGATCTTGTATACAAAATTTAGAGGAACAAAGCACTGCAATTCATCCTAATATAGATGATATATCTGATATTTATACAATCACTCTTTGTTCACAGATGGCTGCTGCAGCATCAAATAAAGCAACAGCAAAGAAAGATCTTGTATACAAAATTTAGAGGAACAAAGCACTGCAATTCATCCTAATATAGATGATATATCTGATATTGGGTTGATATATTCACCGATACAATATTGTCAGCTTATACTTTTCAAATTTTCTTTTTTAATATATCAAATATTTATTTATATTGTCTGATACCAATATAACGATAAATGCTGATATTTTCATCTATCTGCGAGTCAAGCATATTAAAGTATACTAGATTTCTGCGGGTGAAAAAATTGAGCAATCCTTAGTGTAGTGTAGTGGGCTGGAAATGGTGGCAGCAGTTTTTCAAATGCTTGCTTGCATTCTTCATATGTTACCACAGTTTTGTATTTAACTCTTTCTTTGAAATCTAAGCTACTTCAATAGAATGTATATATGTTATGGTTTTTGTCTTCTTTAATAGGCAATTCCGGAGCACATCACAAAGAGAACACTTCATTGTGAGTTTCCCCTGAATCATTGTCCTTTTGCTTATATTTTTCCAAGTTTTCTTGAGGTTGTCACAGATTTGGACATGATATCTTTGAAGCAGCTGAACCAAAGTATAGGCATAGGACATATTGTGCTCGCCCAATACATATAGCTGGCTGTCGGAACTCCGTATTGTGAAAGGAGCTCAATGTACAAGAGATCTCTTCCTTAACTTTATTATTATATACATAATTGTTCAAGCAATAAATGATTCCTCCATGAATTTGTTGATTTACAGTGGCCAGCTTTCTGCTTAAACTAATAGCATTGATTCTGGCCATGATTAAGTTGTTCTTTTTGTCTTTTTTATTCTAGTTTTTCTTTTTCCGTGAGGGTGATTATCTAGTTGAGTCAAGTAACATATTATACTAGCTCGACTTAGCCAGTGGGTCGGTTGGTTATAGATTGGAGTAAGTTTTAGTTTATTGATTAGAATATGAGTTTTTAGTTACTTGACTTGTTTATTATCCCTAACCTAAAAAGCATGGGCGCTATTCAAAATTAAAATGTCGGTGTCTGTTACGTATCAAGTTTTATTATTTTTTAAAATTCTGACATATTTGGGTAATTTTTGAAAATTTAAAAAAGAGGGTTCCGTAATATAAATTTTTTTAAAAAATGTGTCTTTTTGAATTTTGTTTACTTTGAAATGGCCATGTTTTTATCTCTTAGTTGTCTGTACGTTTCATTACAAAACATGGCACTAATGTACTAACCTCTCATTTAGTATCTGATCTTACAAAGTAAGATAGCAATTTTATTACTGGAAAACTATTATCAAAAGTAGTGGAGATTTAGGAAGCACTTAATCTTTATGGGGAAGTAATGCTTTTATAGTTGATAAATTTTATATATTTAATGTTGTCTCATGTTCAGTTCTACATTAGGTGAAGAAAAATCATTGAATCGACTTGAAATTTATAGGAGTATTTATATTTTTGCATTAAATTTGATCTAAGTAATAACTTATAAGTAATCTTTAAAATTTAAAAGAAAGTATTTGCTTTAGCTGTTAGACTATAGATTGGCATGAGAATTTATTTGGCTTGATAATTAAGTAATAGGCACCTTTGATTGGTTGCATAAAGTCAAATTGGGTATCAATATTTTAAATAAAAGAATTATTAACAATTTATATTTACAATTTATAAAAAGTAAGCATTATTTGGATAAGAATATTATGATAGGTTAGTAGGGTCACATTAAAAGATTAAAAATGTAAATATTTGTAAATAATTAGAAGTTTTTATAGAGAGAAGATGAGGGAATAATTTTAAGGTGACTTAGACTATTAAAATATAGATCTAATAAATAACTATTGAACAAATATTTGTTACTAAATTAATAAATAAAAGAAATAGTATTGAAATAAATTGATAAATTTAAGAAGATTTGGAATAAGTGCATAAAAGTAATTTAAAATTAATTATGTTTTTAAAAAATATCATACTAAATAGTATAGAATGATCAAAATATATTCATGTATAAGTTTGCAAGTAAAAAGTAGTTTTCAAAATATAGGCATTTTCACATGCCACATAGTTTGTGACTGCTTTTGTGATGTATTTATTCAATATTTGATTAAAATTAAAGTATTTTGTTAATTTTATTTGATTAATTAAAAATTTTATATGATCTAATTAATGTATATTTGTAATATTGATAAAAAAAACACTTATAAAATAATGCCTAATTGATTTTTAGAGACGGAATATGATTATACGTAAAAAGGATTTGTTTGATCTAATTTTTTCTAAAATTTAAATTTTTTTAAAAGTATTTTTTATGTCAAATAAATACCAATGTCTAGCAATACATTTCAAAATGTTATTTTTTTATGTAATTGATGACTATTTTAAGTAAATATTCTTCATTTATGTATAGTTTTATATAAAAATACATAATGATAAAAAAACTATAAATTGGTCCAATTTGAATATGACAAGCACAATTATAGCATTTGGCATGGGTGATGGGCTTTATCTAATTCAATCTAACTTAGTGATCATAAACTTTCACATAAATTTAATTCAGACTCAATTTAAAATTAATTTTAATTAAATTTATTTTATACTAATTATTTTAAATTGTGAGTATATAGATAGAATATCTTGGTCTATAATCTTTAAATAACAATATGCTAATTTTATAACGGTTTTACTAGATATGCTATATATATAATTTGTTTATAGTCTACAATTTATATGTAGAGTCTATAAAAAATGTAGAAAGAATAAAATAGAAATATTAAAGTAGGCCCTACTTCTAGAGAAGGTTACAAAAAGATTATAAATGGTTGATATAAATATTATTTCTCATTTTATTCATATAAGTTATAATACTCTAAGCATTTTGGATATTTGAATTATACAGAATTAGATATCTTTATATAAGTCGTGTCTTTAATTATTTATTTATAATTATTACTTAATTATAACAATTTGAGTTTAGTGTAGTAAATGTTCACAGCCAAATATGATATATTATTACTTCATTAAATTGCTTTTCTCCTCTAATAATTTAATTGATTTATTTTTATAGATTTTATGTTTTAAATTTACAAATAAATTAGATAGATTAATCCAAAATCAATTTAATCATATAATTCATACTAATATTGTAAGATTACAACAGGATTCAAAAAAGTTCGATACTAATATTTTTCTTTTTCATTCTAAAAAAAATTTTTTACGTAAAATTTATTATTTTTTATTATTTATAATTGTTATTATTTATTTATTATATATTATCATATATTTTTTCGCGATTTAAATAACTAATTTATGAGCAGATCGTATCCCAACACTTTATAAAGGAAATCACGATTATTCATATTAATATTTTTTTTTCTCATTCTAAAGAAGATTTTTTACTTAAAAATTATTATTATTTATTATTTATAATAATTATTATTTATTTATAATGTATTATCGTATATTTTTTTATAATTTAAAAAACTAATTTATAAGAAGATCGTATTCCAACGATAAGGAGATGGGCACAACAAGTCAATTTTTAAAAGTGGCAAACAAGGTAAGAAATTATAGAAGAATGGAAACAAGGAGTTTGTGAGCGTTCAGATTAATATTTGTTTTTTATTTTTATAATTTTTTTAATATATTTTTCTCAACGTAATATATATAAATTGTAATAGGCTGTTTTATCTAACTCATAGTTGATGAGTCTTTGGACGAAAACATTCAATGATTTTTCTTCTTAATTAAAAATAGATTTTTAATGTAAAAATTTTAAGTGTACTATATATATAAATATCAATCTTAATAAAAGTAATAAATATATTGATATTAGATATATCAGATAAATTTTTTATATTAAATTGATCAATATATTTCTAATATAAAAATATATCATAATTTATTTATATATTTTGCATACATAATATCATTTATTACCTATATTGGCCAACATATTATAATTTTATCATAATATTTAAAAAAATAATAGATGTTAATCAATACTTTATTTTTATTGTATACTGTGTAGTTGTTCATTGTAATCTTTATATATATATATTTTCTATAATAGATAAATAAACTACCCTAGATTTTAGAAAAATAATTTTGATTATACAACACATCCCGAGCTTATTGTGATATTAAAACATTAATCGATATCTTTTTTTATTATGTACCATTCATAAAAACTCATCAATTTCTTTTAAAAAATTTGAAATTGTTAAATCAATAGGAAAGGAGAAATTTTTGACAAAAATTAATAAAAGGTATTTTTGTAGCAAATTTTATGATTGATTATATTGTAGTTAACATATTTGAATAAAATATATGAAAATATTTTTGAGATCTTCCCTCTTTTTTTTTTAATTTTAAATCTTCTATATTGATTCACGTTATTCAACTGATTTTCTAATTTTATGACATCTATAACTATCCGCTTTCATATGAAGTGGTAATTAAATGGCGTTATTGAAAGAAAAAATACCTATAAATAAAACTTTAAATTTTAGGTCTTTAAAATTAAGACTCTCATTAATGCATTATTAAAGAGAGTTATTAAAGATCTGAATAACCAAAATTATGATAACCAAAAAATAATTGCACCAATTGATATTGATATCAATGGTAGAATATTAACATTTTAATCCTTAATTTATATTTATATTTGACATGATAGATTAATTTTAATCTAATATATAGTATCATAGTCTTTGTTTGCATTTGCCTTAACTTGTTGAAGCATTTTGCAATTTCTTTTTTTTTCTTTTGTATTTATCCAAGTTTTTTTCAAAAATTTGAAGTTTTAATTTTGTAAACTTTTGTTAAAAACAAAAGTTAAAAATTATTTGAAATTTGAAGTTCTAACAATTTTATGTTTTTTTTATTTATTTTAATATTCAAAAGGCTAAAATGTAATAAGATTTTAAATTCGTATTAAATGAATTAAGATTGATCTATTTGTAAATTAAAAATAAAAACATTATTATTTTCTTCATCTGCTAGAATAAATAAAATAAATACACATATCTGGCGCTGGTTCGACCCACTAGAGCTTAAGCTACCCCATCCATGAAGATCTTTTTTGAGCTCCATATCTTGACTTGTTGATGCATTATTTAATTTTTTTTATTACTTACTTGAATATTTTTTATTTTAAAGTTTAATTTTGCAAAATTTTGTTGAAAACCAAACTTAAAAAGTTATTGGGAAATGTGGTTCTAATAATTTTGTAATTTCTACATCCATTTTGATATTCAAAAGGCTAAGATTCAATTGAATTTTAAATACGAATCGAAAAAAAGTCAAAATCGGAGATTTAATTTGAAAAAAATAATATTATTTTATTCATTTATTATAATAAATAAAATTGCACAGAGTCACTTGAGAGGAAGGAATCAAACCCTTACCTTTTGGAATCAATCGCATACTTTTATGTTCAAATATCTAGTTATTCATAAATTTAAATTAATTAGGAATTAACCATAATATCTTTAATTATAATAAATTATACAATATGATCACACATAGTATAAATATATCAGTTATGATTAGTCATATTTAATTGAATATATTTTATTTTACAAAATTTTTTATAATATTTAATTAATTAATTGAGATAAAATTTTAAATTATTTTTCTTCATCCACCCATCGGAATTTAAAATTAATATATAATTTAATAATTTTACCATAATTTTTTCACAAGAATATATTTGAATTAAAAATTTGGCTTATAGGAAATTTTATATCATTTGATTCATAAAATAAATTTTACATTAATAAAACATGTTATTTATTTATTTGTGTCAATTTATTTTATTATAAACAAGTAAATTTTAAGATATGTGTTTATTCAATTTTTGAATTTTTTAATATAAGATGTAATATTTTCAAATTAAAAAGTGAAAATTATAATGTTTAATATGAGAATTTTTTTTTTTATCTAGGGTAAATGATATTAATTATATAATATGAAATAATGAATCACTTGCTCTCACTAAAACTATCATTCTGGTCTATGTTATTTATTATGAATAATGAGAGTGATTTAATCATTTTAGTCTAATATTCATAAAAATTAAAATCCCTACCTATATTTATAATTTTGTTGATTAGTATAATAATATTTGAGATTTATAGAACGATATTAACAAATAATTTAAATTTTTTTAAAAAATACTTGCTAGTATCTTGATCATAAAATTTTTATCTTTGAGGCTTACTAATATTAAAAGTGTTCATAAACACTTTATACAGATGAGAGATATAGTAATTTAATTAACACCTCTTGATATCGATATGTTTGATTTTTTTCCCATATACTATACTCTAAATATTATGCCATATTAATACGAGCATTTTAAAATCTTTTACAATACAAATAAAGATATATTATTGATTAATAAACTTATGATCATGAGTGTTTAAGATGAAAAAAGTTTTGTAATGGTACTGGGTGAAAATGCATTTATGACAAAATAAAAATAGAACAAAGTGCAAGCCAATCAATATGAAAATAGTAAGATACTTTTATAAGTTGATATTAAGAAGAAATTTAGGTACTTCTTTGGTAAGGAGAAGGGATGTATAATGAAAGATTGTGTAAATTTTTAGAATTGGTTTGAAAAAAAAGGAAATCTATTATCATTTATTAATTATAAATTTAATATGACTAATACTACTTATAGCACAAGATTAATTGTTCTAATTTTATAATTTATATTTTAAATTTTGCTATAGGGTTTATAAAACCTAAAAATGCTAATAAAAAGTGAACAGAATATCTTTTATAAAAATAAAATACATTCAAATGTTAAGACAATTGGGACGGGCAATTTAATTGAGTGGCAAAGCCTACGGAGTGGTGAATTAAACTAATAAAAAGGAAGAGACTGGCCCGTAATAATTGGTTTGAATTTAATTGACATTTTATATCTAAAGTTTCTCTAAAAATTTAATTTTAATTTCCAAACTTACATATTTTTTATATTTCTTTACATTTTTAGATACATCTTGTATTTTTTGTATAATTATAATTTTGTTGAAAGAGATACATTATTTAATGGTCTTTACTATATTAATTTGTTAAATAATACTTCTTATAATATAATGCATGTTGACACTAGTATTGGACAATGTTTTATGAATGAAGATTCATCTATATTATAGTATTGGAGATTGTGACATATCTCCATAAAAATAATTTAATTATTAATAAATAATAGAGCAATTGATACTTTTAAATTTTATCAATTTTGAGAATTATATAAATTGCATTAAAATAAAATAAACTAAGTTAAAGAAAGATACCAAAAGAAACTCGCATATATTAGAAATCATATATATATATTTATTATCCAAACTTTGGCTCACATGATTAAAAGTACTTCATCTCGTTTATTGATGATTGTTCACATTTTATGTATCTCAACTTGTTTCATAATAAGAATAAAATATTATATATTTCTAAGATATTTAAAAATGAAGTAGAGAAATGATATGAAAATCAAATTAAAATCATAAAATCATATAGATGTTAAAAATATTATGGTAGATATGCTAATAATAAATAAGTACCTCATTTTTTTTTGTAAAGTTTTTTTAGGAGTGTGAGATAGTTACTAATATACCATCCTTAGTTCTTCATACCTAAATAGCATAACAGAAAGAATAAATCAAATATTATTAGATATGGTGTATAGTTTACTTAATAGCCCCAATCTTTTTAAATTATTATAGACTAAAGCTCTTAAAATTAGAGTTATATATTGAATCATATTCCTATAAAGACTCTTCTAAAAACTCCTTTTGAATAATAAATACTAAAAATTGAGTTTGTAACATTTACGTATTTGGATATGTCTGCCTAAAATAAGAGTTTATAACTTGCAAGAGACAAAACTAGACTTAAGGACTGTTATGGGTATTTTATTAGATATGTGAAAAAATTTAAGGAATAAAATTTTATTATCTATTTTATAGCACTAAAAATAATGAAATCAAGAAATATAAATTTTTTTAAAAAAAATGATTTGATCAATGAAAATAATCAATCTAGAAATATAGTTTTGAAAAAGATTATTCGAATTTATAATATTTCACCTCAGGTAATATATTGATTGTTAGTTACAACACCCCTCAGGTTTAAATCGGCGTTGAATAACCAATCAAAATGGTTTCACATGCTGTTATGTCATTCCGATAGGTTAGATTTTTCAAAATTTATCTGTGATAGTTAAGCAATGAGTTGAGCTATATGCTTCTCATAGAAATGCTGGCACAACATTTTAAAAAATCTACTAGAACAACAAAATTAGCAATCTCTAATGATTCTATTATATATTTTTAAGAGCCTAATTACAATGTTGGAGCTAAAAATAATTTTGAAACTTTTTTCAAGCCATGAGTTATAATAAATTGAATTTGTCGTACAATATTGTGGAAAAAAAGATAATAAATTTCATGATATGCAATAAAATTTGGATTCTTATTAAGTTTCCTAATAAGGCAAAAGTTATAGTATGTAAACATATCATTTAGATAAAAAAAGATTTATTAGACGATATTAAAAAATATATAATAAAATTTATTGTCAAGAGATTTACTCAAAACAATACAGAGATTTTTTTTCTTGCACCTAAAAAATACTCTATTCTTATAATTTTGGTAGTAGTTGTAAATGTTGTTATAAAATTGAAACAATGGGTGTGGCGATAGATTTTCTCAATGGTAACTTAGATGAGGTAATTCATATTAAACAATCAGAAAGAATTTCCTTTAATAATGGAGATCATTTGATACGTAAGCTAAAAAAATCATATATAAATTAAAACAAGTCTCTTATCTGTGGTATGTTTAAAGTTTGATGATATTAACTATTCATTTGAATTTAAAGAGATTATCATAGATCAATGTATATACTAAAAAGTCAATAAAAATAAGATCCATTTTTTTTATTTTATATATGGACGATAATTTACTTACATCTAATAAAAATGATTTGTTACATAAATTGAAAAAGTTTTCTAATAATAAATTTAAAATGAATGATGTGGGAAATAAATCATATGTCATTTGGATTGAGATCTATCAAGATAGATTGTGGGTTATTTTGAGTTTATATTAGAAGACACTTATCAATAAAAGTTTAGAGTGATTTTGGATGAAGGATTATTCACCAAGTGTAGATTCTATTATAAAAGGTGACGCATTCAATTTGAACTAATATGCAAAAATTAATATTAGAAGGAAACAAATGAGAAACATTCGACACGCATCTATTATTAAAAGCTTGATGTATGCTTGAGTTTGCACAAGACCTAATATTGATTTTGCTACGAGAATATTAGGAATATATCATATTAATTCATGTAAGGACCATCGAAGAGATACAAATAAGTGATGATGTATCTTTAAGGTATAAATGATTACATGCTTATATAGAGACTAATTGACAATTTAGTGGTAGTTAACTATTTAGATTCAAATTTTGTTTGATGTATTAATTCACATAAGTAAACATCTAAATATATACTTTTATTTGCTAGTAGAACTATATTTTAAAGAAGTATAAAATAAATTCCGACTACTATTTTTACTATAGAAATTAAATTTGTTTCTTATTTTGAAACTACAAAGGATAGTATATGAATGATAAATTTTATATCTAGGCTTAGAATTATGACTTTTATTTTTAGGCTATTGAGGATATATTATAATAATTTAATTATTATTTTTTTGGTTAAAAATAATAACCAAAATAAACACGTTGATATCGAATTTTAATCATAATGTAGCATGTCAAATAAAGGAAAGTGTCATTGAACTCCTTAGTATTCAATTGATAATCCTTGATCCTTTAATAAAAGGCATACCATTATTAATATTTAAAGATCATATAATTCATATAAGATTAGGTTTCATAATGTAATTTGTATTATATAAATGATGATATTATTAGAGATTTTATCAGCATAATTTATTTATTTCTTTTCTTAAGCATGTGAAATGATGAATTTTGGATATCTCATTAAGTGAAATGTGTAAATCAGGTAAAAAAAATATTCAAATATTTTCTCTCAATATCCACTTTGAAATTTTCTATATTAGTTAACGTTGCTCAACTAGTTTCTTAATTTTGAGGGTATCCATAATTATTCACTCCCACCCAAGAGGGTAATCGCATGTTATTATTGACAAAAGAAATATTTATAAATAAAATTTTATGTTTTGAGCCCTTATAATTAATATTCTCAAATGTACATCGTTATAGAGAGTCATTAGATATTTAAAAGAGCCAAAACGCGACAATCAAAGAAGGGTTACAACAATTGATTTTAATATCAGTACAAGATTACAATATTTTGATCCCTCGTTTATTTTCGTATTTGATTTTTATGTTAATATATTTATACAGTAAATTAATTTTAATTTAATAATGATTTTATAATTTTGTTCGTCTAAAAGCAAAAACATTCCCAAAACACAGAAACCGACGCCCGACGATGGCAGTGGGTGTCGGAATTTAGAGAGAGAGTGTAGAGAAGTTAAGGGAGGACAAAATTTTCCGTCAGTCCTCTCAAGTCTCCGTTCTTATGTATTCACACTTCGTGCAAAATTCTTATTTGAATTTCTTTTTATCCCCAAATTCTTCTCATCTACGCATCTAATGCGTATCTATTGATGCGACGATCGAATGCGCGATCCCTGAGGCTGGATCCCATAAATCCGAATCCTAGTATGGATTCCATCAGATCGTTCCATTTGAAACAAAGATATAATTCCTTATCCAAAACCTCAAGACATTCAACGAAGTTAAACCTCGTAATCATGTCAACTATCGCCATTACTTTCTCTATCCTAATTTACCTCTTATTCCTCTCCTTCGGATGCCAAAATCCCCAAATTTCTCGTAATTTTAGCATCATAGTTGACGGAGGCAGTACTGGGAGCCGAATACACGTTTTTGAGTTTAAGATGGAAGGTGGAACACGGAAATTTTATTTTGGGCCCCACGGGCTGGGTTCAATGCGGGTTAATCCGGGATTGTCCTCGTATGCAGATGATCCGAAAGGAGCTGGTCGGTCGTTGGTGGAATTGTTGGATTTTGGGAAGAGCAGGGTGCCCAAGGAGTTATGGAGAACGACTGAAATTAGGTTAATGGCTACTGCAGGGCTTCGGTTGCTCGATGTTAAGGTTCAGGAACGTATTCTGGAGTCGTGTAGGAAAGTTTTGAAGTCTTCAGGGTTTAAGTTCCGTGATGATTGGGCTTCTGTGATTACAGGTATAAAATGGTGAGAACTGTTCGCATTTTGCATTGTTTATGAACTGCGTTGTGTATGATTTTTGATACGCAATCATAATTTTTGCCAATTGATAGCAGATGCAGTTATGACGAGTAGGCCATCATTTGTTGACTGACTCTTTTGTTGGTATTCAATCACTTTTCTTTAATAAATGCAGAGAAATGGTAGCCATTGCTTAAGTTAGTATTTTATACTTGTAAAGCTTGGCGATCAGCCTTGCAGTCACTTAGCTTGATGAGGATATTAGCAAGCCGTTTGATTTTGCCCATCTTTGCATTTGATAGTTGTGCAACCCTGATATTTATATGGACTAGTAAGCATAAGAGTCATCTCGAGGATAGGATGAATTAGAGGTGATTATGCGACCATCCTAGGTGGTCACTGCGTTCTACTTAGGATTGATGACAGTGACTGCATTGAGATTAGATATTGGGAAAGAAGTATATGGACCAGCTGATGTGATGTGGGTTTTACCTCAAAAACCTGAATTGCTGTTTGAAATTTTGTAGTAGTAGACTGGGAACAGGTCCTATGGTCTAATAGAGATCACATGAAACGAGGAGGGTGGAAGCAATGTTGTGAGATTATTCTAAATTAGTATATGAATCACTGTCTCTCTGTTCTGCTTTGCGAAGCTAGATGAAATGCTTGTATCAGTTGTCAGTTTCTGAAATAATTGACTATATTTTTATTGGTTTCTAGATCCAAAAATTTTACAGATGAAGCCAATTTTCAGAAGATTTGCCAGGAAACATCCAAGAAGAAGGACAGTGATGTGTCATGGATAAACTAGTTTATCTTATTCACGATTTCTATGCTGGAGTAGTTTGGTTGTGATTAACCTCCAATTCTGTCAGTACGCTCTTTTGGAAAATTTTACTGGGGATCTTAGATGAAGAAAATTCATATGTGGATGGGTGATGATTGTTGGGAGAAATATGGAAATTTTGCATGGCCTTCTTTTCCAGGTAGGACTTCTGGGGAACTATTCTTGCCATATATATTCTTCAACAGAAGGGATGAAAAATGGCTAATGGGTGTCATTGTTGTAAGGCTTCGGTGGAGTTTGTGTCACTTACTTCCATGGTGGATTTTCTCACATGCTTCGGAATTTGGTTTTGCTAACAGGGTGGGAAGTTGGCTCAGTATACTAAATGAACTTGAGCATGGGATTAGTTTGCAAGGGGAAAGAACTAAAACAACAGATAGGTTAATGTCCTGCTTGCTATTGGATTGTCTTCTTAGAACTCAATAAATGTGTACTTTTGATGGAAAAGAGGTTAGTTGGATATAAAAGAATGCTAAAGTTCTTTACTTTATGGAGCAAAGAGGGGTGCATTGTTTTTGCAGATTTTGTAGACACGTTAAGGAACTATCTATAGGTTGCCTTTGTTTTGGCTTGGGTTCTACATGTTTTTGCATCTCGTTAGTCAATAGCCTTGCTCCTACAACTACAAAGCCACAAGCTGTATTAATTTCTTGCAAATTTTTACTGTGCTTGTATTTATTACAACCCTCACTCCAAGCCTTCTTAGGTTTCCGGTTCACTTCTAATGCCCCCTTACCTCAATCCATTAACTCTTTAAATGAAATTACAAAATGTGCGCCTAGGGTTTGACACATGGCCTACACATTTTAAAAGAAAAAGGAGCATTATGGTGATTTTGCCCAAAAAAATATCAAAAGAAAAAGGGTACACGTGGTAGATTGAAAATGAAATGCAAATTGTTGTTGATAACTGAAAAACAAAATAGAAGTGCTGATTATGTGAAAACACAAAAAAATCTATTTATTGGTGGTTAGTAAAAGAAAAGAAAGAGGGAAAAAAAAATCCTTGTTTTTAAGGAGTAAATAGAGACTCTTCTCCTTGCAAAAACTCTTTGTTTGTGAGAGTAGCATATTTGGATATGTGTCTTTGTTTATATGCTGTCATTGGTCACAATGAAAAGTTTCTATATCTCTAGTGGGCTTAAATTTCTTTGGATGATATCTCCCAACACTATTCCTGAAGCTTATTCTATCTACTTTAGGCTCTGATGAGGGTTTATATGCCTGGGTTGTTGCAAACTATGCCCTTGGCAGTCTTGGAAGTGATCCTCAGAAAACAACTGGAATCATTGAACTTGGTGGGGCTTCTGCACAGGTTAAATTTTCAGTTCCCTTAGGCTATATAGTTTGCAATGTTTGTTGTAATATATCTTGCAGGCTATGAATAGTTATGTTCTTTTGATTAGTTAATATTGCTTGTCCACTTTTTCTTTTTCCTTGTATCTCTTTAGCACCTATGTCATTTGAATAATGACTCTATCTATACAGCTCGATTTTTCATTCATGATTTATGACGTCATTATTAATACGCATTGGATTAATATGTAAAATAATTGTATAATAAAAATTTTGAGGAAAATCAACTTGAGGGAATCAAGTTGGGCACCTATGCCTGCGCTCATATTCCAAGCAGAAGCATTGCGCCTGACTTGCACCTATGGGGGTGCTTATACGCAATTCAGGCAAAATGTGTGTCACCTGAGGTGCGCATGATGTAGCCCTTGTATGCGGATGAGGCAGAATGTTAGTGCTTGAGGTGCGCCTCATGTGGCATTTGTGCGCACCTGTGCATGTGATTAGTGCCTCATGTGCGTTTAATCAGCACTCATGCACCTATTTAAGTATATAAAGTCTTTTCCGTTAATTTTCGGTTATTTGTGAGGGAAAAGAGAGGGAAGTGAGAGAAAGAGAAGGGAGAAAGAAAAGGAAGAAGAGCGAGAAGGAGAAGGAAAAAGAAAAGAGTTTGAAGCTTTTTTGAGTAAGATTTGCTAAATATCATGTGGCATTTGTGCGCTTTTTGTGCATGTGATTAGTGCCTCATGTGCGTTTAATCGGCACTCATGCACCTATTTAAGTATATAAAGTCTTTTCCGTTAATTTTCGGTTATTTGTGAGGGAAAAGAGAGGGAAGTGAGAGAAAGAGAAGGGAGAAAGAAAAGGAAGAAGAGCGAGAAGGAGAAGGAAAAAGAAAAAGAGTTTGAAGCTTTTTTGAGTAAGATTTGCTAAATATCATGTGGCATTTGTGCGCACCTGTGCATGTGATTAGTGCCTCATGTGCGTTTAATCAGCACTCATGCACCTATTTAAGTATATAAAGTCTTTTCCGTTAATTTTCGGTTATTTGTGAGGGAAAAGAGAGGGAAGTGAGAGAAAGAGAAGGGAGAAAGAAAAGGAAGAAGAGCGAGAAAGAGAAGGAAAAAGAAAAAGAGTTTGAAGCTTTTTTGAGTAAGATTTGCTAAATATGTGATTAAAATAAGTATTTTTAAATTCATTCTTTAGTTTGTTTTTCAAATACTTCGATTTCACCTATTTTACAATACGTACATGTTATCTTTTACACCTATTTTTTGAATATTGTTGTATGCATGTGTATTTCTCCGAAAATTTTAAGATTTTGTTTGGTTTACTGAATATTTGAAGGTTCATTTGTTTTTCACCAAATAAGTGAATATTTTGAAGGATTATGTTCGTACATCGAAATGTTGTGAAGAAAAGTCATGAAATATTGTGTATTTGACTTTATATGTGACATTTCATGCAAGCGTTTGGTAAATACTTTATCTTGTTATCTAATATGTGTTTGTAATTTTATCAGATGGTGAAAAAATTTTATATATTTGTTATAGAGTCTTTTATTTGTTTTTGTTTGAGAACCATTGTAAGAAATTAATGGCATATGCTCAGACATGTCTTAATATATTAGGCAAACTTGAAAAACATACTACCACTAGTGGAAAAAAGAAAATAGCATTTGATTTCATCTATAGAGAGAAATATATAAATCGCACCCCTACGAGTCTTGAATAATAATGTATCGGTCTAAGGTTATCAGAATTATAAGTAACCCTTTCTTTAAAGTTTGGTTTTTTGATTAGTCGGTGTGTGAATCATTAGTTTTTGGTTCTTGGGATTCGACCTACATTGTATTTTATATTTTGAGATGTTTTGGCCTTCTAGATTTTATAGGTTTTGATACGATTTTCAGCTTGTATTATTTTATGAATGCATCATATGTTTTGGACTTCTGATATTTTCGTATGGTTTGTATGATTTATCATTCATATATATAGCAAACTGTTCAGATGAAATTATGATTTGAAATGTGTTTAATAGAAACTTTGACATTTCGAATTTTGCATGTGTTTTACATTTTTTCGTCCTTCATATATTTTATTAACATGTATTTGTATATCGTATATATGTAATTGTTGAGTATTAGACTCATAATTTGCTTTATTTTTCTAATCCTTTTAGATTCGTAAGCTATGGATACTTGTAGGATGTGGATGGAAGATTGATAAAAATTTTTGTTTAGTTTGTAATTTGTAGTTTTTGAGGATTTTCATTTGGAATCTTATATATTGGATTTATGTATATGTCGAGTTTTGCAGTTTGTCATTTTGAGACGATGTGTCACAAGGATGTTTGGTACAACCTTATATTTTGATGTATTAGTATTTGGTCAAATACTCTTTCTTACAGAGATTTTGAGTTTGAAAAGGTACTTATATTATTTAAAGGCCAGATGAGGTTAGTTCTGCCAATTCTTGTGTCCATTGCAAGTTTATGATTTATCATGTTGCTTGTGATTCAGTTTGTATTGACCGACTCAAATTGGGTTATTTGGGTTTTTATCACTTACATATAATTATTATTTAAATGTCTTTATTATTACTACCTACTTATTTCAAGGTTATAACACCATCGGCTATTCAAAAGTTTATACTCAATAGAGATGTGATTGGAATGATCCATTCTTTTACTATTTCATTTTTTTGGACTTAACGTGAATTTGTGGACATAATCTCTGCTAGTGAAGGTATGCTAACCAAGAATGTGAAGGCATGCTAACCAAGCAATGGTATGGTAGCACGCAAAAAAGAATAATTGACAGCAACTTCTTATATGTTCTCTTCTCGTACTAGAATGAGGACTTGACTGCTTCTACTGTTCATGTACAATTGATCCATTCTCTATCTGACCGGCTGCCTATCCTACATTTTCTATGTTCTTGACAACCCATCTCTGTCTTGATAGAGCGTTTTAGTGGCATGTTTTATTATTTGTTCCACTAGTTAGCATGGCTATATAACATTATTTACTTCCTCTCAAATATGAAAAATGTTCCATCTGTTATAGGATGCCCCCATACAATATGGATAACTACCATCTTATATCTTAGTAAGTAAGAAATGTTTTATTTTCTTATTTGTGTAAAGGTTGAGTGATATTTGTGAAAGTTTTAACTCTAGTAATTGCTATTCTTGTAATTGTGGGTTTTCTGTGGAGATAATGCTCAGGGGACTGGAAAGTACTTGTTACATGTATTACAATTGGTTCTAAGAGTGGCATCAACTATAATGGGACAATGACTCTCCAAACAAGCAAACATGTCTATAAGCAGTAACGGTAGAAAATCTACCATATATGTCAAATGGAAACAATATACCTTTTGTCATATAGATTGAAGGATTTAGGTCAAAGTTGTGATATATCAGAATCCATCAGAAGGTTGAATAAAATTTGGAATAACTGTGCTATGGGTTTTTTCTGTGCCAGTCTGCAAAAAACTACTTTTTGCTGTTCATGAGTCAGCGAGATATGTGGGAGTTTCATCTTGATTACTTTTTTTCCCCTTTCTGATAGTCATCTCAATTAATTGATATGTCATTATTTCAGGTGACATTTGCCTCAAGTGAGCCAGTGGCCCCTGAGTTCTCTCGTAACCTTAACTATGGGAATATTACCTACAATCTCTACAGCCAAAGCTGGCTTCATTTTGGTCAGGTAGTTTACATTAGAACTTTTATTGAGTCTCCTGCAACTTCTATCACGTATAGAATATTTAAGTGAAGAATGAGTGTGGTTGGAAAAACTTCCAATAGCCTGCTTAATGTGCCCCCATTTTTTTTTTGCTCATTGTTACATTGTATGCCCCATTTTCAAACTTGGAGAAACATGCTGCATAGATGAGGGCATTTTCATGTAATTGATGTGTTCCACACATTGATTCTGCACTCTGCTATATATTATCGATCCTTCTTCTCCACATGCTGGTACCTAGTCATGGCTTAAATGTCACAAACGTCAATCATAGATGGACAACCATGAAAATAATGATGTCAACCCCATTTGCAATGAATTAGGTTAGCAATTACTTTACACTATATGACAAATGAAACCAAATGGGCTGTCAAACAACCATAGGTTGATTCTTGCAGCTGCTTCTTGGAGAGAGTCAATAATCATTATCATCTTTTGCTCCTCATAATCCCTTTTTCCCATTTAATTTATCCCTTTCATGCAATAGTAAATCATCACTTCATTGTTTATACTTCCAACTTTCATATTAACCTTATGGCATCCCATGCTACCTGTTCCCCAGGGATGCTGAGTTTTCCCCTATGATTCTCACATTTTGTGTCCTATAATATCTTATATCTGCTACCTAAAATAATATGCAAAGTAATCATTATTGAAATTGAAATTGGTTGTGCAAAAAGTGGGAGTGTGCTTGAGCTCACATGTAGTTTCCAACTTCTTAGACTATCTTTTGCAGAATGTGGCATTTGATTCTCTGAGGGAGCTACTTGTTTCCAACGGCCTGACATTGGGTAAGTGCATGGAAATTGTTCTTCAGAAAACTCCATTCTTCATGGTTGTATTTTTCTTGGACGTATTTTGATTATTACCTTTCTTGCCTGGACTTATATCACCTACTTAACAGGTTATAACTATTGACATAGTTGTCTGTTATGTGATATTGACGAGTCTTTTGCGTATAGATTTGATTTACTTATAATACCTGCTGTTGAGTCAGTGGAAAGGAGGTTCCAAAATGTTTCATGTAATTTGTGACCCGGTTTTGTTGTTATTATAGTCAGTCCAAGAGCTGCATTTGCTATTGGCCTCGTAATGGAGTTTTGATTATAATGCTTACTATCAATAGTATTGGAAAGCTGGGATGATTAGGCATGCCTTTCTGAACTTCCATGTGCTTCGAATGACTGAATTATCTTCAGCAAGATGTCACAAATTGATTAGGAAAGCTGGGATGATTAGGCATGCCTTTCTGAACTTATGTGTGCTTCAAATGGCTGAATTATCTTCAGCAAGATGTCACAAATTGAAAGATCTCTCTGATTCAGGCTTAGAGATGATGCATGCAATTATCATACATTTACTTGGAATAGGTAAATGGTTTTTTGGCTACGGTGCATTATAAATCATTTGGCACACTCTTCACTTGTCAAGGCAACTCCTAAGGCACAAGGGCAGGTTTCACCTGTTATTCCTATTTGATGTTTTGTACCAGTATCTTGAAAACCTTGACAAGTTACTATTAAGTGATTGTCTTTTCTTCTCCTTTTCATATAATAAATTGCACAAAAATATTCATAGGATGATTCTTGATATAATAGTAAGGTTGTTCCATTATAATTTAGAAGCCATTGCTTCAAATTACAAATAATGTCATCGCAATGATATCGGTAGGGATGTACAAATCTGACTCACAATATAGAAGTTTCACACGCTGAGCTATCCATTTTATCCCTTGGATTTGGACTCATTTCTGAAAGGCCCTTTTATGTTTGGACTCATTTTATGTTTGGGAGAAATGATTATTTAAGGTCTCTAGATCTTTCTATATTTGTATTTGAGGAATTTTTCTTTTTGGCATGAAAAACTTGGGTCAACTATAGTGGTGAGATATTCATGATTGAACTCCCCTCTGAACTGGGTAATGACCATGGTTTCTTTTGCTAAAACTCAAAGTACCTTGTATTCTACCTCCTTTGGGTACTGAAAAGGCCAAATAGCTTTGATTATTAGTCTGAAGAACTTTAGTCGGGTGCAATCAAGCATTTCCCGGGCACAGTCTTGTTTCAAAGTATGATGGATGAGCAAGATTTTACTTCCTGTTTAGCTGTGACTGCTTTTTACTTGCAGTGGAATTAGTGTAACTGTAACAACTTGGTAAGGAGGAAGAAAAGAAGGAATAGAAGTGGAGGAAATGGAAGAAGAGTTGGAAGAGTGGGGCAGATGAAAAGAGTGGAAGATATTGAAGTTGAGAGAATGATATACTTCCTGTTCAATCTGAACAGTCTTTACCTTCCACCATAATCTTCAACCAACTACGAACTCTTCAACTAGTCTCAATTCTGGTTTGCAACTTTGAGCTACAGATTTGAACTAAATGATGCTAACTAACCTGTCTTCGATTCATCAACTGCCACCTCAGCTATTCCTACTGAAATCGGTTGTATCATATAACAATACCCACAAAATCTTTGTAGTGTATTCATAGGAATGGCTCTCATGGATTTTCATGTGGAACTTGATTCTTTTATCTTGCTATAGATGGACGTTGTGTGTTTCTCTTGTTGCAACAATTTCTTTGGTTGGAAAAATTAATAATCAACATGGAAATAAATATAGTTTTCTTCGCAAATTCTTAAGTATTTTTTGTAATGCAGCTACTGAATCTTTGAAGGAACTCATCATTGATCCCTGTACTCCTAAGGGATGCACTCATTATGATGGGTTAAGGAATCTCTCTCCTGGGTCATCTGCTCAAAAGTATTTTTCTTCTTTTCATGCCATGGGTAACTTCTCAGAATGCAGAGCTGCTGCCTTGAAGCTGTTCCGAGGAAGACAAGGTCAGGAGAATGATCATCCTATTTCATTTTTTTCTTGGTTAAGAAAGTGCTTGCATCGTTTTGGGAAATCTAATGACACTTTTTCTCTGTGATATCTAGACGGATGTTCATATCAGCAGTGCGCTTTGGGATCCACATTCTTACCGAAACTGCATGGAAATTTTTTGGCAACAGAAAATTTCTTTTATACGTCTAAGGTCTGGGTATTTTTTTCTTTATTAATGGTATGTTTGAATCAAAGAAAATACAAAAATTGGAAAAATAGTGAGGAAAGTAATAAAAATATATATTTTTTCTTTTGTTTGGATATTAGAAAGAAAATAAATTTTTTAAAAAATTATTGTTGTTGTTTGGTTATTAAAGAAAAACTGGAAAAAGAAATATATCACTTTGATATGGAAATTCAATTTTTTTCCGTCCATTTATTTTGATTTTCCACTTAATTTGAAATAAAAAGTAATTTTCAATAAAATATGGACATTATCACACATTTTCCATGATATTTTTTTTTCTAAAATTTTTCATTCAATCCAAATACTAAAAAATATTTTGTTTCTTTTTTTTCCCTTTTCATCATATTTTTTTTATCCAAACATACCCTAAAGGTTTTATTGTTTCTATTCGAATTATTAGTTTGATTTTAAAGTTGCTCATGATTGCCTCTTTTCTTTTGCTTAGTTCTTTGGCTTGGGCCCAACGGCTGTTCTTTCCGATTTGATCGTGATGGGACAGCAATTTTGTGAAGAGGATTGGTCCAATATTATAGCAAAATATCCTTCACACGATGCGGAAGATCTGCTGCGTTATTGCTTCTCTGCTGCATATATTGTGGCCTTTCTGCATGACGGTCTTGGAGTTCCATTAGATGATAGAAGGTATTGTCTGTGCATCAAAATCTCCTGTTGCCATTTTAACCCATCTCCACATACATTCTCCACTCGTATGCATTCTCCCATTCCCTGGCACTGAATATTTCATCATGTCAACTTTCTCAAATTATGAACTGAGTCTATTGCATTTAATATCCTGTAAGATGAGATCTAAGTTATCCAGATAAAATCCTTACCGTTGGATGTATGATGAAGGATTGTGATGTTTTGTGACACCAATGATTACTGCATTGACTGAATATATTTGAGCAGGATTCGATACAGCAATCAGGTGGAGAACATTCCACTTGATTGGGCATTGGGCGCTTTCATCCTACAGAGTACTACAAACGTGGCTATAGAGCACCCCGAATGGATCACTACCATCTTCCATGGTCTCTCCCCAGGTTTCGCCATGCTCTTTATTGTCTCGGTGATACTAATTTTCGTTGTCTGGTATGCTTCAAACTGGAGGAAACATTACTGGAAAACAGTCTTTGACTTGGAAAAAGGACGATACCTTGTGACCCGTATTAGTCGATGATGTTCATTGCTTTACCTGAAAACGGGTCGGCGAAAGAAAGAGGACAGCGCACCCTCTTCCTGGAGCTTCTTAGCTGCTGCTGTCTCCCCCACAAGATAGATTCCGTGAAGGTTTGTGATGACAGGAGTTTGTACCTAAAGTTTACTAGAAAAAAATGATCTTAGATCCTGACTACCCAGATGATAAAAAGGTAGGTTAAAGATATGAGTGTGTGAGGTTTAACAAAAAAATAAAAGAAAAAAGCGGCTGCGGTGGCGGGGAAGGAGAGAGGCGGCAGGCGGGGAGGCGGTAGAAGATGTTAGTTGTGAGGGGTTGAGGTGGGTGGAGCCCATTTGGTTCCCCACAGTATGTTATTCACTATTTTCCATATCCTATCACTGCAAAAAATGTCGTATAGAGTCATGTTACAGCCGGTGATTCACTTCAGATTATTGTGAATTCGTATTTGAATCGTTTATTATTTTAGTTTCGAGCGGGCAGTAAGATTACCTTTGGAAGCAAATGTCTGAAGAGTTTATTTCCATGTGATATATTGAAATTTAATTTATATTTTAATTTATATTGAAATTTTGTTGATTATAAAAATTTATAACTATTTTTAATTACATGTTGTATTTGATTGATTATTTGAAGTATATATTAATCATAGTTTTCGAATAATTAGTTATGATTATAAAATAATACAATATTTATAATCTGTTATATAATATTAAATGCAGGTTTCTTTTTACAAAAAGGTGTTGGGCAAACATTATTGATATGACATCTCAAAAAGGAGTTGGCTCCTCGTCTCTAAAGTTTGGTTTTACCCGGATGGTTACAAAACATCTCATTTATTGATGTGATTTGAATACGATGATTTTATTTATATTTTTTTAAAACGGTTGAAATAAATTATCATCAGTATTAATTTTTTATGGCAACTCATTATTTTCCACTATTTTTAGATGAAGGGTGCCACGATATGGGTTTTGTACGATGTGTACATAATATTGTACGACAGTTGTTAAATTTTTCTGTAATATTTATTATTTTTTATTATAAAAAACATATTTTTTTAAAATAGAAAGGCTAATAAGAGATATTGAATGGAGATTTAACAATTATCGTATGGTATCATATGTGTGTCGTACGGAGCTCGTGTTGTAATGTCCCTGCTCTTTATTGTTATTGATGTGTATAAAAAATAATATTTATAGATTTAATCATATTAAATTTAGCAGCTCATTCATTATTTGCCTTTTTTTTTTTTTTAACTACATTTATTGGGGCAGTTTTATTCAAAAGATAGCTCAAACATATTATTTATAGTACTATTATGACATATATATTATTTTTTGAAATATATTGGATTTTTTTTATTATTAAGATATGTTAACATTATGATTGTTTAATGGTTAATAAATATCACAGAATGGCCCGATAATAAATGTATTATATGTTATCTTACAATTGTACATTTGAAACTTGTCTAAGAAGTATTTTTGGTGTATTTAAAAAAAATATATTATAAATTATAACTTTTCAGAAAAAAATCCTAAAGTAACTTATACAAAATTTAAATCAATTTTTCGAAAGCTTTCTTTAAAGATTCCATTTGAATTTTTTTTTAAAGCTACTTCAAAGATTAGGCTAAATATATTCTAAATGTTCTAAGCTTTGATGAATTAGGCAACATTTTGATTTAGTGGCATAATGCCTTCAGTATTTAAGGGATGGCTTTCGTGGAATTTTTGCTACTTTGGTGCTTTTTATTGTTTTAAAATTTGAAAAGTGAATTTTTTTTTTTTTTGAAAAAAAAGATGTTATAGTTCATATTTTTCATTAAATATGCATTTTAGTATATTTTCTGAATTAAAAATTATTTAAAAATTTTACACAAAAATTGTAATCAAAGCATTTTAAATAATATTAAACCTATAATTTTTTAAAATAAATTTAGATCCTTAATTTGATATTGAGTAACATTAAAGGGTCAACATTTAACTAGCATTTTGCAGTAATTTTAATTATATATATATATATTGACCGTCTAATTTTCTAAAAAAAAATATTGAATAGTTATTAGCATTAATGGTTCATGTTTAATATTTGGTAATCGTTCCGTTAATTCTCTATAGTAACCGATCCTACAAGAAAATTAATGGGATTATCTTGATAAATAGTGGGTTATTTAATTTTGTCCCTAAACTTAATTCTCTAAGATAAGAGATTGAAAATGGTTGAAAGATCAAAATTACAAATGAAAATAGAGCGTAGAAAAATAGAGCAGAGAAGCAATGGCATGAGGTTAGTTAATTTTTTATTTTATTTTATATTTTAATTTTTTTTTATAAATGATTAGACTAATTTAAATTCTAACATTTTGTATCAAAGAATTGAAAATCTTGGCCTTGAATCTACTTTGTAAATTTTCTATTTGTTTGAAAATTTGAAATTTTTAAAGTTTTATTTTTATGATGGTTTGGTGAAAATTAATGATGAAAATCATTAAAAAAAATTAATTTTTAATATTGTCATATATTTTATATCAATTTTGGTGTAAAAATAGTAAAGTTTTCATCAGGTCAAAAAATCGTGTACAATCGGGTCCAAACGAACCCGCCAGAGGTAGAAAACGACTTCAACGACGTCATTTTGCTACATTACTACTACATTAATATAAAAAAAAAATTGTTGGAACTTTGCGGTAACATTTCTTTTTAGCAATGGGCCTTTGCTCATCTTAAAGCCCAATGCGTGTGCGCAGCCCGCACCGCCTACGGCCCAAAGCAGAAAATCGCCTCAGGCATATGGAGTTTTCATCAGGTCAAAAATTGGGTAAAATCAAGCTCGGGCGAACCCGCCTGAGGTAAAAGGCAACTTCAACGATGTTGTTTTGTTACAGTTGTATAAAAAAAAATTGTTAGGCCTAATTGTAGGTGGCCCAGTTCTCACGGTAACATTTCTTTTTGTCGATGGGCCTTTGCTCATCTCAAAGCCCAACGCGTGTGCGCAGCCCACATCGCCTGCGGCCCAAAGCAGAAAATCACCTCGAGCCTGTGCAATGCATGCCGTGGGCACAAAGAGTAGAACCCAGGACCTTCTGCATGGTCAGAAGTTGCAACAACCATTATACTGAGCATGTGTTTAATTAACATAATAAGGCGATTAATTTGTTGGAATATGTTTATGCATATCATTATTTTTAACAATATACGTATATGTATGTATATGTATATATAATTATATTTATTATTATATATAAAATTTATTGTATAATATTTAAAAATACAATTATATATATATATATATATATATATATATATGTGTGTGTATAATGTCTAGTAAAATATAATATATTGTAATACATTTATGATACTACTTATTAATAGATAACTTATCATCGTGATTCGTATATTTATTTCTTAAGATTGAGGATTGATGGATTTAGTTATCACATTAAGTAAAATATGGACAAAGTGAAAGAATGTTGATTGTTTAATTTTAAAAAAAAAATTAAATAATTATTAGCCTTGATGGTCCACGTTTAACGTTTAGTAACCATTGCCTTAATTCTCTATGGTAACCGATCCCGTAAGATAATTGATGAAATTATTTTGATAAATAGTGAGTTATTTAGTTTTATTCCTAAGGTTAATTTTCTGAAATACACCATCGATAAGAGATTGAAATGGCTTAGAAGATTAAAATCACTAGTGAAAATAGAACGTGAAAAAACATAGCAGAGAAGTAATTGTGGGAGGTTATTTAATTCTTTATTTTATTCCATATTTTGATTTTTTTATAATGGTTAGACCAATTTAATATATATATATATATATATATATATATTTATTTATTCTCACAAAAAACTGTTAATATTAATGAATGAGATTATATTTTGTAATGAAAGATGTCTAAATAATTTTATTTAAAATTTTAAAGAGGATGAAATCTATTTGTCCCATCCACTATAACTCACTGTCTATATGTAACCCGCATTAAAATTTACAAATAAAAATTAGAATCAATTTTAAATGTAAAAAGTATGTTGTAAATGGGTTGTAAGATTAATAACATTTTCTTTTTATGATATATGAAAAACATTAAATATTTTATCTGTTTATAATTCAATATATATTTTTTAATTTTATTATTATTTTTTAATAACTCGTGTGTATAAATCCAAACCAGGAAGTCAGCCCGCTAAGGCCGAGAGAGATGACAAATACCCTTACGTCCATTTTCGTGTTTGTAGCGACTCGTTAGATTTTTATCTTCGATTCCAGTCAAAAAAGCTGAAGACAAAACGCGGTGGCCGTTCTCTCTCTGAATTTGGTCTATCACCATAACGCAATTCCAGTGATTTATTCAGGTGAGTTATCTCTCTGGATCCCCGCATCTCCTCTCTCTAATTTTATTTTCCTTATTTCTGATTTCATAGCTCAATTTTGTGAGGAAATCCTCCGATCCGCTGTTCAATCAGTGTGATCTTGGATTTCTCGCGATTCTTTTGCAAATCTCCAATTTTGGAACGCATTTGCGTAGAATTACTTTTTCTTGGGTTTGAAAATGCAGCAATTTGGGGTTTAATTGAGAAGTCCTTTACGGTGGTATTTGATCAGGGATTTGGCCAAGCTTCGGGCGAGTTTTAGGGACATTTTCCTGTGGGTAGTGGGATTATTGATAGAAAGAGATGGGTGAACACTTGGTGTTGTGTGTAGACCGTTTGGTGAGGCATGGAAATGGACAGGCTGCGCAAGAGACCGAGAATGCGTTGCCGATCGGAGGTGGGTACGGGCTCGAATCTTCGGGACCGTCGAGTTCAGCAGCGGAGGAAGGGAGGGGTGAGGAGGCCAATGTGGTTTCGGGCGAAGATGAGCCTCTAATTCAAGCGGCGGAGTGTCGCATTTGCCAAGAAGAGGATGGGATTAAGAATTTGGAGATTCCGTGTTTTTGTAGTGGAAGTCTGAAGGTGAAATTTTGATACTCGTTTCTTTTTGGAATGGCGCTGTTGTCTATGCTTTTGTTTTTAATTTCAATCATGAGTATGTAAATAGAATTATACATTAGTAATATCTGCTTAAGGAAGATTGCTTCTTTTCTTTTATTAGGTGTATCTGTGTTTTGGTCCCAAAATTTGTGCTTTTTTAGCTCACTAAGTGCAAGCACAAAATTTAGAATGATTGAAAGAAATGGAAGCCGCATAAATGGTTCACCGTCTTTTTTTTTTTTTTGTGACGAGTCCTACTTGGGCATTAGGTAATTTACCATTAAATAAAAACTTTCTAATTTAAGAAATCAAGTGATAGCTGATAGATACATGATTGATTATGCTAATTAAATTCAGATCATATCTTAAGAAGTAGCCTAGCATTGTTAGAATAATCCAATGGAGTTGTACTGGATAGAAACATGAAAAAACTGTCTTAGTTACACAAGGAATCATGATGCTGAATCCGTGTCTCTTGAGCTTTTGGAGTCTCACGATGAACCGAATGAATTATCCTCTCCGCGAAGGTCATTCTTGATCTGTTTGGCAAGAGGTTTACAGTTCTGTCATTCATGAACTTTGTAGGGTCCTCCAAGTTTATCTACTTTGCATAAAGGATATAAAAATAGAATTATTTGATTAAGAAATTCTAATGCATCTAGATTCTTTTTACACAGGTTATATAGTGTTGTCAAAGTTTTCATTGAATTTGAGAGTGCAGATAGTTGCCTGAGTAGTTGGTAACCTACTAATTAGATATGGAACGTATTTGTAATATATGTGACAATAGTGGAATATCTGTTCTGTGTACAAAGATCAAAGCCCTTTTTCTAATCACATCATAGGGTACCTTTATTTATTTTTATTCCCTCTTCTAGAACTTTTCTTGGGCTTGAGGATTCGTCAAGGGTTTAGGCACAATGACTCAATTTATCTTGTATCCTCTTGGATATGTGCCTTATGGAGGTGTAATTTTTGTTGCATCAGAATTTTGGTTGTCCAACCATATTAAGGGTAAAGTATCATTCTATCTTGATATGCAATGCAATTGGGTTTATTACTTATTCAGAATACTATGTTTTGTACAACTGATGTTAATGTGAGTTACAAAAGAAATTGTCAACTAGATGTATTGCTTTGTGGGATGCTTCTACAGATGCTTTAACATTGTCCTTCCTTCTATCGATTTATTGTTGCTGGTATTCAACTTGATTCATCAAAGAATAATATCCTCTGATTGGCCATTTGTTTTATTCTAATATTTTAATATTGTACAGTATGCACATAGGAAGTGTGTTCAACGCTGGTGCAATGAGAAAGGAGACATAACGTGTGAAATTTGTCAACAGGTATGCTAACGGTTTCGAATTTTTAGTTGCTGCAGTTGTATTTATCAATTTTATTGGGCTGCTTGCAATGGGGAGTCCAGGTTATCCTAAAATACGTTAACCCAAAAGGGTACTAAAACCTTTTTGGTACAAAATATGTATTATAAACCTAGAAACTTGGGTTGACATATGGTTAGCTGTGCAAAATTTGTGTGATTTTAATTGTACTGGGGTTCAGCTCTCTATCCTTGGCTAATTCTTATGGTAATTTCAGGAGAAGCATGTATGTAAGATTTGTCCATTGTGACTTGGAAGTGACTTGTTCAAACCACATGAGCAAATTGTGTACATTCAATGTGTAAAGATTGCATATATTTGACATTCCTAGAGTCCACAATGTTGAAAACCATGTACACTGGGCTGCTTTACTAGAAGAACTACACCTTTGCACAACAATGTTGTTTGCAACAACTTTGTGATCTTTCTAAGGGAATGAAGAACTTCCTGAACTGTGAATTCTCTAGGGTTGAGGAAATGGTATGGACCTGAGGAAGCAACTAAATACCTTATATTATTGACTAATCCCTGCTCAAATGCTTCACTTTGAACTCTACCTTCTGATCCTTGGAACATGCCAAATACCTTATTAGATTAAATGCTTCCTGTTGTCTAGCATCAGCTCACAAATAAGATTTGTAAGCATTTAGCAATCCAAGATTGGTCCACAGGATGTAGGGATAGTGTATGAATTTGTTTATGAATGGTGATTTCAGGTTCTAGGAATTGTATTTATGGGATTTGTCATTCTCATATCAAACATACTGTATCTTGCACATTGCCTCTAGCTTATGTCTGTTTCTGCTGTGAAGTTCAAAAACTCATTGCCATTTCCTGTCTGCCACTAACTCAGTTCCTGAAATATAGCATACTTGATCCATCGTTAAATATTGACCAACAGGTGGTGGAATGAACCAGCTGTGCATCCACATACTATTTATCTTATACAAAGCACAGAATTTGAAATCCATATCTAATTTTTATACTGCAATATCTTTGGTTGTCAATATTTTTATCCTTTACCATCATCTGTCAAGCCCTTTGCACTATGTTGTTTCTTTGTAGCACACTTGCCCAGCTTTCCATCTCTCCATCTAAACAAAAAGGCAGCCAAGAAGGGTTTTCTGATACATGTGATCTGTTCACCACATCTACATATTGTTTTCCTTTTCCTATGGGTTATGTCAGCTGTGGTATTAGTGGCATGTTCAATGGCCCCCCTATTCACTGTGTCAGTGGTTCACCTCCTAGTGAATGGAACTAGGTGCGTAGATCATGGTTGATTATTGTTTCCTTTTCTCTCTTTTCCTAAGGTTTTATATATTTCTAAAACTTATTTGCTGCTGTATTATGAATCGGTGTTAGCATACCCGTCTAAAGTGGTTTAGATGCTTTAGTTGCGGGCCAAATGAAACACCTATAAGGAAAATTAAGTTAGTTGTAGTTGGAAGAAAAAAAAAAGAGATGGACTAAGAAAAACTTAGAATGATATGATAAATTGTGATTCGAAATTTGATTCTAACCTCAGAGGATATCACACTAATCGAATAGAATGGAAAGGCAAATTTAATAGCAGACATCACTTAATACTCAGAACTTTGTTGTTGTTATTTCTATTAACTTGCCCATTGCTTGGTGGCATGCTGTCATTTCTGATGTAGTGCTCTGCATAATATGTACAGCCTTACCGAGCTGGTTACACTGCTCCTCCTTCTCCACCAGCCCTTTCTGAAGATACTGCTATAGACATTGGGTATTTCAAATCTTTATCTTTTGCTCTTGTCAATGAGGCCCCTTCCTTTCAAATACTGACTACCCATGATTTCTGTATGTCTGGTAGTTTAGCTTGAAATGAAGGATTGAATTGGTTTGATAGGAAGAGAGATTTGGCATATCTTGTGATGGATTCCTTGATTTTGATTTCAGTGCAGGGTGGACTATCTCTGGTATTCCTTTGGATTTGCATGATCCTCGTCTTTTTACTAGTGCTGATGCAGAAGGACGATTTTTGGAAATGGAGTATGATGATTATGAAGCTACTAGTGCCACCGGAGCTGCATTTTTTCGTTCAGCTGCTCTAATAGTAAGCCTGCATACAATCTATAAGCAGGGCTTCTGACTTACATGAGTAGTTGTACCTTTGGTGCAGTTGCATCTCTGCGAATGGTAAAGTTAATAAAATGGCTTTTCTTTCTTCCTGCAGTTGATAGCCCTTCTTCTTTTGAGGCATGCATTAACGGTTCCAGATTCTGAAGGAGATGATGATACATCATCCTTCTCGGTAAGTGAGTATTAAACCCGCATTCGGTTTTGCAAAGGTGTTGCTCCATTTAAGTCATATAAACAGCCTCTTGGTTATAAATTAAGATAAGACCACGTATATTAGAAACCCAAAATGGTCCAATCCTTCTCTGAACCCATGCATATTGGGAATTTTGTACATCGAACTGTCTTTTTTTTAGAAACATTGGGAGCATGCCTTTTAGGATGACGTGGTGCGTTATCGATCTATCCATAATAGCAGATCTGTAAAAAAAAATAGATTAATCTTGGTTTCTTGACTGCTGTTCCCTTGCAGCTTTTCTTGCTAAGGGCTGCTGGGTTTCTTTTGCCTTGCTACGTAATGGCCTGGGCCATCAGCATATTGCAGCGCAGAAGGCAAAGACAGGTTAGTATCTCAGCTAACTTCAATGGCGGCCATAGTAACTATCCTTTTTTCCCCTAGTAGTTTTGATACCCTTCTCTTGCTTATCTAGCACTTACATGCTTATATCATTCTTTTCCCACCGTCATATGCGGATGGCACTCGTATGCGGATGGCACTCGATGATTGTTCAAGCAGGAGGCTGCAGCACTGGCATCAACACAAGTGGCATTTGTGCTTCAATCGCGGCTGCGTCGGGGATTGCACTTCACCATAGCTCCACACCCTCCTCCAAACTTTCCCCAAGAATCTGCTTGACGTTTCAGATTAAAATATACTGTATTAGTTGTTTTATGAGCCAACATGAAGAAGACACGGACGAAGAGGAGCTATTATCTCCATTTAATTGAGCAATGCTTGCCTTTGAATACTGGGTTGATCAGCCTGTCTGAGATTCATAGACCTCTTCCTTGTAACCCAGTCAAGTCTCTCTTTTCTTTTCTTTATTTAAATCGTTCATGCATTTCTGTAGAAAGGTTTATCTTAAACTGTGGAAGAAAAATTCAATCTTTACACGACAATTAGCTATCTATTATCATTTGGAGGTTACTTGTCCAAACAACAGGAAATATACTGTAATAAAGTTGAATTAATATAAGGGAAATTCACAATAGGTGTGTACCAATTTGCATAGTAATTGCCATACAAGTTGGAAATAAAGTAGAAACCAAAAGATATCTATCAACGATCGAAAATAACAATTGGTAGGGGCAAACTGAAGACAAGAACAAGGGATCAAGATCAAAAAAGAGAATAAAAAAATTAGGCTCCACCCCACTAAATGGGCATAATCGAAAAATAAAATTCTCAGAACAAGTGAGCCTGAAAGTTGGCAGTAGTCACATTCGAAATTTTACAACAAAATACCGAAAGAACAAGCTCAGTAAGCGAAAAGCAGCTCCCAAAACAAATATATCATAAAACTTTATAATGGCAACACTTCGGGCTTTGAAACAAGGCATCTGAAAATTAAGTTGAAAAGCTGAAAAAATTTATCCGAAATTCACAATCCAAACCACAATAAACCTAAGAATTAATGTTATTTTATAACCACAACAATATGATAATCTCATATAAAATAATTCTGATAGAAGACTATTTGAAATAAAAGTCGATAGACAGTTTCCAAATATCCTTCATATAATGTACTTTGTAAATTTGAGAGTTAATATTCTCTAATTTAGACTATTTATGTATATTATAATATATATATATATATATATATTATTTTTTAAAATTAGATAATTAATATATTATAATTTATACTATTTACATAATTACTATGACTAAATTTTTTAAATTTAAGCTGATTTCTTATCCTATTAAAAAATAGATTATTGTACAATTATACACATACAGAAATCATGAAACCTTCTCTTCATCTTTCTATTCATATTTCTACACTTGCAATATAGATAAAAAATTTATAAAAATTTAGCCTAAAACATTCAAATCATTTACGAATCTCATGACCACAAAATAGAGTAACATGATGTGAATGATTAGGATCCCATTATAAAATTTTATTTTTCCATAATCAATCCTCTCTAATCCCAACTAAATATATTTTCATCCCTACTTAAAAATTGTTTAACTGTGTTTGTAAAAGTCATTATAAATTATTTTACTTGTTCCTCAAATCTAAAATCCACCCAAACACTTTTTAGTAAATAATTAATATGCATTGAGTTTTGAAAAAGAAAAAAAGAAAAAAATTGTACACGTAAACACATGATCAGAACACTAAATTGACAAGCCTAAAACTAATCCAAAATTCAGCCCTACTCAACAATGAGTTACTAAGAATAATATCAATCTACACAAACTGATCACAAGCAATATCAATACTGACAATCTTTATAAACCTCTAGATTAAGGAAAAAGTAGCCTGATTAGGGGAGATACGCGAGTTTGAGGTTTGGGGTTAGACACTTTCAGGCTACATTTTAGTCCGGTAACTTAGCGATCATCATTGTCAAATATGTAAAACTTTGTCGGGCATAATGATATCCTTTTAAGTATAAAAGAAACAGATTTGATCCGAGCACACCCGACATCTAGCTAGGGCGCGGGTGCTGGAGTAAGGCAACTAGGCCTAATTGTAGGGCTCGGTTTATTAGAATTGTATTTTCATTCTAGGCTTAATACAATGAAATAAAAATTTTATTATTTCATTAAATTTTATTTTAAATAAATAATTAGTCTCATGAAATTGCAATTAAAAGGCAAGTGGTAATAACTAAAATCAAAAAGATGATGGTGTTTTTCAATTTGTAGACTCCAAAATTCTAATTTTCGGTCTGCTATCAACGATCACGTACCGTGCAGCCATCCCGCACCACCTCCAACGCTAGTGCCAATGACCTTTGCAGTATGCAACAGTTACAAACCGCCAGGTAGAACACCTGAAATTGAAATTTCTACACTGTTAAAATTTAAAATTCCCGAATAGAACAGTTTTCCTTCAGATAAACCAAATACGATTTTAATGTTGTCTTATTCCTAAGTAATACTTATTTTATTTATTTTATTTCAACAATATAAGATACAGTTAAAAATATCAATTAAACGTATAAGCGAGCATAATTATGAGAAAGCATACATCCAATAACCCTTTTTTTTTTAATTTTTTGATTTAACTCGGAATTTAAAAAAGCAGAGAATCAGCACATTGTGGCACATCTTACTTGGCTGAGTTTTATTACTAAAAATATGGCCAAGCACCCTTTTATTCTACCACATCATTAGAATAATTTCGGATAAAGCACTGGGACTTATGCTTTCCAATGTTCCTATCTCCATGTGATTTTCCATTTGACTCAAAAGGAAGAAGAATTAAAGGAAATGAGAGAGCAACTTACTGCACAAACCTCTCACTCATTTATAAGTTCAGATATGCGATCTTATCCATACTTTACAGACACTATGACCAGTGACTTCAAAACGATCATAAATTAACATTACTGTTGTGTTAAAACTCGTCAGTGAGCCTACATAGATAAAGGAGAAGTAGATCATCAACAAACACTAAGAAAGAGAGAGGTGGGTCTTGATAACAATGAATAGTAAACAAACAACTAAAGAAAAGCATTAAAGAAACACATTTTGGCACAAGAAACCAGGAAGAATGACTTTTTGCTGCATAGAGAAGAGAGCTTGGAGTTCTAAAGTGAGGAGATTTGCTGGGTAGAAAAGCAGATGTTTGAATTTTTTTTAGGGTTGATGTTAAAGTCCTCGATTTAATTTCCCTCCCATTTTATTCAATAGTTCCTAGTCAATATAGCAAGAGTAGCTCTGGCTGGCCATGGCTTTCCTTTTCTTTCACGAGAAATTTTTGAAGATATCCTTTGGATATCATCGGGTGATGTGGTGTTCATCCATTCATATATTCCCGTGTGGGTTCGTCGTTGTCTTAGAAAGACCTAAACTCTCCTACAGCAAAAAATACATGATGAAACGAGAATGTCATGACATTTCAAGTACCAACCAACTATAAGACATGTAAAACAGATACACATTTCAATAACTAATCTGGTTCAACACAAATTTAAAAAATGAATGTATCTTTAAATAGATAAAAATTGGTGCTACGGAATAACATGGCACTTTCAGTCTCCTTAAATGAGGATAATGTGATTGCTTTTGAAATAGTACTCTGTTGCGAGTCTCACATCGGGAAGTTTAAGACAGAACCTCTAACTTATAAATTTGGGAGGCTCTCCCCTCATAGGGCGTCCTTTTGGGGTGGGTTTCTTCCCGGACTTGTGCCTGCATCAGTGGTGCTCTCGTTGAGAGTGGTTCCGGCTCTCAGAAAGAGCTACCTGATGAAAGGCTATCCTGTTGCTGGTGCGTCGGGGTGAAGTGAAGCATTCTAGAGTGAGAGCCACCGAGGTCGGTGGCCCTTGAAGGAGGGAGGAATGTTGTGAATCCCAAATCGGGAACTTTGAGGCAGAATTTTCAGCTTATAAGTTTGGGGGGGCTCTCCCCCCCCATAGAGCGTCCGTTTGGAGTGGGCTCTCCCCCCGGACTTGTGCTCGCATCATACTCAATCCTCTTCCAATTAACCATGACATGTTTGTGGACTTGCTTTGTTAGTTTAGATAAATTAATCACATAGGGCTAATGAATTCATTTCTTTTAACAATATACTTCCATGATTCTTCGATCTATCCTTCAATTGTAGATGAGCAGTCATAATGCAGTATGAATAAACTGTAGTTACTATTTTTAATTTGTGGATAAAAAAAAGTTTGGGGAGTTGGGAGGAAAAGAATAAACATGGCACATGTTAAAAGCAATTTATTTAAGTAAAGTGCATCATTAATTAAATCTTCATGACAAGCTGGTCCAAGCAACAAAATATTTCCGTCATGACACATCAGCATCAGCCTCTGGATAACATACACATCAGCAGAACAGAGAAACCTGGCGATAAGGGTAGGCACCCAAGAACTTTCATGTTTTGCTTAAGGGCCAGTGTTAAGACAATTGATAGGGACGTAAGGATACAAATCAAAAAAGATACCTGGCTTCTCTAGGGTTTTGTTCCAAGCCCTTTACTCATCATAATCAGATTCTTCTATTAAAGTAATTTTTTCTTTTTCTTTTTTTTCTTTTTTTTTTTTTGCTCAATCTTGTACAACATCCTTAATTTGCATATGTTGCAGAATTGTAATGGCAGTGAATCTTAAACTTCTGTAGATGTTCTGGGACCCTCCATGCTTTATGCTTTAAAGCACCCGGCCAATAATGGAGCAGATATAATACAGAGTTGTATCTACTGGCATGGATCATAAGAATACAATCACAGATCTCATTTCTCTAAACCAATAATAGGATACTCCTATTCTTGCCAAAAGCAGCAATGGTTTTTACTTCTCATAGGGTGTTCATACTCATTTTTTGTATTGGGCTATTAGCTGTTCAATTAGATGGTGTTTATAGCTTTAGAAGGATAGACATGGCCCTCAGACAGAGGGAAGATGTTCAACAGCCGGTGCTGAATAATCGTGTTCTTGAGGCAGTCACAGAGAACCTAAACCCTGCAAAAAAATCAGAACCAGCAAGCAAGAAGTTTGATCCCAATCAATCGAGCAAACGAAGAGTCCAAAGAGGTTCAGATCCCATCCACAATAGGTGTTGATGGCATCTTCCTACTTTTTCTTCACTTATAGTGAGGGCCAAAGTATACATGCACAGAAAAGAGCAACATAACAATCCAGTGATAGGAAGGTACCGGTCAAATGATATCGTACCAGGTTTTACATAGCTTGAATGATCATTTTATTATTTTGTTTGGAGGTTGTTACTGAAAAATGTGTATAGATGAAGTTGGTAAAGGCTGATTAGATAAGACATGAAGCAAGCCAGCAGTATTCTCACTTTTGCAAGTTGAGGTCGATACAAGACAATCAACGGCAGAGTACAGTAAGTATGATATTTTTGGTGCTCAAACTAGAGAAACATAATTGATTTTTCACATCTTTCACCATCCTAATTCTTAGTGTTTCTTAGCAATTTGAATATGCTAGCATTAGTTACAGTTCCTGAATGATTAATAAATTCTCTGGTGTACCTTCAACTAAGGCCACTAGTTACTGGACGATTAATACGCAAACGAGGCTACTAGTTCTTCAAATATTTGAGTATTTACAGCATAGCATAATGATGTTCCTCAACATGGGCCGAACATAAATCTTATCATTATACTATTAGTGAAGCTTTCCGCTAGAATATGGTGATCATTCTGCAGCTTGGACAAATAATTGGTTTTATCCCACTAGTCTTTTGGAATTTGTGAGGCTGGAATATGGAATCATTATTGACGAAAAATGTTATACAGCTGAAACTTTTTCTACAGAGAAGTATCCAACGTGTTAGACATAAAAGTTATTTTAAGAAGATGGAGAAGTGCTCTCAGACAAGCTTTTACGACTTTTTGGAGTTACACACAACCCATATGATTCTCATAAAGAAACCAACCTTTCATTTGGGTATCAAACTGTCAAATTACATACCCTGATGACAAGGATTAGCATATTCTGTTTTTCCAAGCATAATCTTATTTGGGTAAAACAGGCACAGTTTGTTGAAGAATCCTTTTTGTATCAGTTCTTGCAAATTTGATTCCTTAAATAATTAAGACGTCTACTCAAGATAAAAACTTGATATCCAAGAAGGCCTAGTGTAACCTCAAATGAACGAAACATCAGGTCCTAACGTGGCAACATCCAGCTAAAATGCGGCAAAGGGAGGACTTAGCAGACAGAATCCACCATTGATTATAGCCAACAAATAACTAAAGGAGTAAGGAAATTTCTTCAAGAAGTAAAAAAGCATACTAGAGGAGAGCGAGAATTTCTGAATAACATCATTTTTGGTGAAAACTTACCTTTCATACATTTAACAGATCCAAACTTACACCACCTTTACAACTTACGGAACTGAATTGTTGAAGGGCAGGTCAAAGTTGCAAGCTGAATGATTAACAAGGGCATTTTACAAGCAAAAATAAATCGAAGCATTTATTCTTCATTAGCGACTAAAACTAGGCAACTATATGTGTTTCAGAGAAAAGAATTATTGTATGGCTCTTGGCAAGACCAATCATAGGACGTACCATGGGTAGTTAGTTTAGGAAAAAAAGATACACATTTGAGTCAAGTCTCTATCTTTTTGCTGCCCTAAATGATCTTGATCTAGCCAAGTCCGTTGTTGTCTATGTTTGGACATATGCCTGATAAAGAGAGCATGCGTCAAACCTGACCCCTACCATAAAGCCTCAAGTCATTCCGTCCTTTGGCTTTACTTCAATTCTCTTCTCATAAGACGAAGGTCAAAGAGAGTTTAATCAGTTTTTTTTCTGGAAAGTTTATCTATCATAATATTTACAACTGAATATGTCAACACACTAATAAAATTGTCATGGTATAGAAAACTCTCCTACTTCTTTGTCCCTGCTTATTATTGAGTTTCCAGATTTATCAAAAAATAACAATAATAAACCAGGATCATTAAACCACCTCATAGATTTGATCCCTGAAACTTCCTTCTCAACAAGTTTAAAAGCATGATTTCCATTATCAAGCACAAAAACTCAGCTCAAACAAATCTTTGGTGGAGATCATGAGTTGAACTCAAATAATTAGCTTTGTTACCAGGAAAGAGACTCAAATATTAGGTTGGTTAGGCTTGACCTAAGGGTACAAGGTGCCATTTGTCTGACTGCAATAAGAGTGGAGAAATGGGAATGTCATTCTCTTAAGCTCTGTCAATATACAAATATTATGAGTCAATCAAAAGTGGTAATAGAATTGGGTAAGCAAACTTCCTTTGTTCTCTCATTTTCGTGTACATGGAGAGTGATCTATATCAAGAGGTGGATATAAAAAATAGGATGATGGGAATAAACAGAAGGACAACATTAAATTGCTATTAAGTATCCATCAAACCCATGTGTCCATTTACCTATTTCTATTACCACTACGCCCATTCTTGCATTTACCTACACCCAACAGTTACAGGTTTAACAAACCAACTATTAAATTGTAGGTCACTTCCTTATTGGTCTCATACCCATTTAATATGTCATTCGATGGCACGCACGATAACGTACGTGCAATGACCTAATTGGGAGAAAATTGCAGAGCGGCACGTGTTAGGCACCGAATTCATGCATGTGTGCCGAATTCCAGATTAAGGGCACCTAAGGGATGCCTGAGAGGCACACATGTACACATTATCTAGATTAGGGCTACCTGAGGATCACCTCAGGGGCGCACGAGTGGGATTTTTCCAGATTGGTCAGCGCCTAATGGGCACTTATGCACTGATTACACAATAGGCTCACACGCGATGTGCACCTAACAGTCACTTGAGTGTCATTCCTAATATACAATGCCCTAACGTGATTTTTGGGGTTATACTTTGCGATTTTCTAAGATTTTAAGCACAGGCACAATGAGAAAAAGAGGAGAAAGAGAAAAAAGAGAAGGTGAAGATTTGCTCATCCGATTGAGTTTTGAATCAAATTCCATTCTTTATCAACATTTGGTACATTGTTCTTAAAATTGAGAAGGATATATTACTAATTATATTTTTTCTCTTTTATTTTATATTCTTTATTACTCAGACTCATTTATTACAAGAAATTGTGCTCTTATATCTATTGGGTTTTTTTGTAACCAAACACACCGCATGGTGGATATATTTTAGACGTATAGTCCGTAGTTTTTTCCCTCATTAAAAAAGAGGTTTTTCATGAAAAATCTTTTGTATTTCATTATTTATAGTTATTATTGGTTTGTTGTATATTATCGATTTATATTCTCACGGTTTAAACAAGCAGTCCCGTTTCAACACCAACCTCATGAATTTAAGTTAATTTTTCATAACCAAGGGAATATATATTGAACTTAAGAATCACAACCCATTTCAACAGCTCCAAGAAAATCATGTAGCAATTCTCTTAACATGACCCGCCTGTCATGAAGTCTGCTAGTCCATTAATAACCATAGCAAAAAGCAGTAGAAAACTAGCGGCATAATTTGTGTTGCTGACAAATTTTTCTCTTCCAGATAAATAACATAATTATAATTCCTTCATGTTTGTGAGTGATCAGATGTTCAATATTGACGGGAACAATGTAAAGTTCTTTGGCGCCATCCAATAGACGTGGAATTATACTTCCCGGGGTCGATGCAGGGATTTTCAGGGGAAAAAAAAAGGATGAAAAAGGTGAGCAAATTAAACCAAAAAAAACCCTACACTAAACCCTCAATTTCCCAGTTAAACAATCGCATAATTTCGGAAATGAAAAAAAAAATCAAAAACTCCATAATCCAAAAATGAAAAAACAAATAATCAAAAACTCCATAATCCAAAATAAACCTTAAGATTAATCAGTTCCTGTGAGGTGGAAGAATTTCTATGAATGAAGGACTTTAATCAAGTAAAATCTAGCGTACCTGAGGATCCATCAACACGGAGGAGCTGGAACGGTTTGATATAATTCTGAAATTCAAAATTTGGCATTTTGGAAGCCCGAAATACGACGTGCGGCGTTTTAACGAAGATGTATTTAATACGACGCGTGGTGGGGGCATCTGATCGATTTCTTAGTACGCCTGTTCCATGGGCTGAAGAAAGCCAAGAACTTGTCACCGGTGAGTTATACTGCTGCTCAGAAACGTTCACCTGCAGCCCAAATATTATTATTATTATTATTATTATTATTATTATTATTATTATTATTATTATTATTATTATTATTATTATTATTAAAGAGGTGGGCCCAAGGTAGATAAATCTATCTGCGTTTCATTTTGTTTGTTGGGCCAGGTCCATCTCACTTGCTAGGAGGCCCAAAATAAGGTACTTTTTCAGGTTTTTTTTCATCCGTATATGATATAGAATAAAATATTCGCACTATAAATAAAATTACAGCAATTTCATTTAATTAAATTCAATTAGAACTTAATTCCCCATTTGAAGAACTCAAATTATTTTTGAACGGAGAGTTCCTTATTAGTTTGACTTAAACTTGTCAATAGATAGATTATTCATTTCTACAAATTCCATGAATTAATTTTATTCCTTTTTATTATTCATTTATTTAGATATTAGTCTAGGTGACCCTCTTCAACAAGGGTTTACTCTTAATCCAATTATAATTTAGCATGATTTTTTCTAAATTTCCTCACTCCAAAATATTGACGTTGTGAAAGCAAACTTGGATAGAAGATAAACTAGCTTTTAGGTTCTTTGGCTAGTTGTCGATATTATATATTACATGCATGATGTATATTTAGAAAAGCAATTTGATATAAATTCTTTAATAATCTGTATCCAAACATGATTTAAAATTTTAAATTAATATTTTACGCATCACAAATAAAAAAAAGAGTTGAAAGAAATCTCGAGAGATTTTTTTCAGAAGGTTACGACAATACTCAAATTAGTAAAATATTTTAAATAATATATAAAATAAATAAATAATATACGGAGAGATTGAGACCTATCCAAATCAAGTAATCTTTTGGGAAGATAAAATAGTTGTATTATTCATGCCCTTCATCATTTCGGGACTATCCTAACATTATATTTGTTATAGCTTATCCGAACCTCAAATCTATATTGGACCTATTAAAATATTAAATCTTGATTGATTTAACTTGAATGTGTCATTATGGCCAATATCGAAAAAGTGACCACAATGTAGTCATCACAATAACGGTCAACCGCAACATCATTCAAATGAAGAATTTAGTAGTGGATTTTTAGTGGGCTTTGGCGACCAATGACATGCCATTCAATGGCTACTAGTGTCAAGCACGGGGAGGATGGGTGAAAATAGATTAATTTTCCCTGGATCTCAATACTTCTTGAAGACAATCTCATGCTTTGGGTTCATGCTTCCTGTGTCCATATATGGAGTGAAAATAGATATACGTTCACTATGGTAACTTATGGGAGGAGAGGCTATATTAATAGGCCTCTTTGGCTTTTGTGTATCCATGGAATTTGGGCTAACTACTTCTAGTATTGTCAAGGAAGATGTTGGATTAGATAATAGTTGTAACATTGGCGTCATAATGTTGGTGGTTTTAGATTCCATGACATTCTTCATGGTCTCCACTAGCTACGACTAGGAATCGGTGGTCAGTAGTTCAGTGGTAGGTGGCTCGGCTTACATCTCATCATTTGGATATATGGTAGCCATAAATAGAGTTGGACCTCTTGCACCGCCTAGCATACAATGGAGGCAAATCTTGCTTATTTGTATCCATTACAACCTATTGTTCTTCATCCTCAGGCCCCTAACCCTATATATAGGTCATTTTGTAGTAAGATTTTCTATAATATTGGCAGTGTGGTTTTGGGGTGAGAGTCTTGGCCAGCAACTCCCCATATTCTTGCTCAGATTATCTTACCCAAAAGGTCCACCATGGGGCTCCATTCTAGTGTAGAAGTTGAAATTTTTTATTTCTAGGTTGCTCCTACCTATCTTCTATAAAGCGAACAGATTGGTAGCCAATCTTCATCACGTGAAGGGAAGTACTTCACCTGAGACTTTGGAGTTGCTACTTGTCATTTGTCACCTTGGCAAATTTTTAGTCACCCCCTGTCATCACTTCCCTTACAAGGTGCCAACCCACTTGTTTTGCTTATGTGTTGCCAAGGCATAATGGAGATCATTGATATAAGAAAGAATGTTCTGGGATCCACTTGGACCAATGATCTGCAAGTTCTAGTTTGTATCCATAAAGAGGAAAATGTGGCCACCAACATTGGCGTCCTTGAAGCCTCCCAATCCAGCAACGTAGATTCCATCCTTATCTTTGCTCTCCAGCTTGTGCTGCTTGGCCAGCAGGCTCGAGGATATGTGAAGAATCCTTATCATGAACCTGCTCGGATAATGGGTCGGCAGCATTTTCTACCACCCGTCCAACATCAGCCTGCATTCCACAATGTGTTTCCTTCCATTAATCAAGGCCATGGATTGCAAGGTGTAAGACCCGTAACACAATGTGGATTCGTACCACAATGAGTTTCCTTCCATGCTACTGTTGGAAATGGTCCCTCCAGACCATCTTCTAATGCAACCTCAAGCTCTAAATTCCAGGTCGTAGGCTTCCTAGGTGCTAATATGTTTATATACAACACACCTCAAACATTTGGTGATCACGAGTTAGACAATGCCCTCCAACAATTTGGCCGCGTCCTGAGTGCCAAGGTCCTTGTTGATAAAGCAACTAGTGTCAGCAATTGTTTCGGATTTGTCAGCATTAGTGGGTTGAGCATTACTGACAGCGGTGGATTGGAAGGTGGAGTGGCCGGCAGTTTTGCAATGGAAACACCTCGCCCAGATTTTTTCTCTTTTAACCTTGAGGACAAGGTTCCTTTAATGGGGATGGCAATATTACGGTTCTTCTCAACAGGCCTTCGAACATACCATAGCAACAGCCTACAATTACAATAGGAAGCACCCGAACAACCCAACCACTTCCAAAATTCTAGTATTATCTTTTATTAATTTGTGAATTCTGTTAAATTGGTATCCCCTCCCTTATACTGTTTTGACCTTCTGTTGGGTCACATGCTCCGCCACTTGTACTTAGCCTCTTCCTGACTGAGCAATGAGCAGCAATAGACATAATTTCCTCTTCCTTCTCGTTTCCTTGTGCTCTCTCTAACTCTTTGCTCTCTAACTCTCTCTTTTTCTCTGTTTTTCTCTGTCGAACTCTCCTCCCATTTTCCTTCGTCAATTTCTTCATTGATCACAGGCCTGCCACCGGCATGCACATATCAATTAATGATGTGTGTCCTACATTGAGAAGTTGGAGGGGCTCTCCCTCCCATAAGATATCCTTTTAGGATAGGCTCTTCTCCCGGATTTGTGCACTCATAAATGGTGCTTTCATTGAGACCGGCCCCGACTCGAAGAAACTACATGCGGAAGGTTCTGATCGAAAAGGGTTACCGGAGAGGGTTACTTGTGGAGAGGCTGACCTACTGCCGATGCGTCGAAACAAAGTGAAGCGTCACAGAGTGAAAGTCGTCCAGTGAAGTGTCACAAATTGCGATCGATAGTGAGCTGCCGATGGCCTTGACGATGGTGGCAATGGCGACCAACAATGACCTTAGTGATGGACAATGACGACCGATGCAGCTATTCATCCATCCAACCTCTCTCCCCCTCTCCATTGTTTTGGTTCCTCTCCTCTTTTCTTCCACTTACCATCCTTTAAATAAAGGAGAGTTTTTAACAGTGAAGTACTCTTCTATTGTTAGGCAAACAATGTGACTGAAATCTTCTAATTGGTCTAATTACACGGGGCATTTTGATTGGCTAGTAATGCAAACAAGCACCAAGTGGCATTCGTCATGCATCATTAGTTGCATGCTAGGTATTTTGGGCCTACATGTTTTAACATCATGTGACTTATCCATGTATTGATCTATTTATTTATTTTGAACTTGTCATTAGTTATCAATTTATCCATGTAAATTTTAAATTTTCTCTAATTTAGGTTATATTTTAAATTTTATTTTATAATGCCAGTTATCGTGGATCCATTTTACTTGGACCCAACAATATCCATTAAAATATATGTGTGTGTATACAATTGTAATAATTGATAGAAATATATCAACATCATAGTTTTATATTGTGCATAGAATAATTGGCATAAGGCATCCTATCATAATTAATGAACATTGTAGATTTCTCAATCACGTTGAAGAGCTAATGCCGACGTAGATAGCAATTTATTTCATGGCAAACGCATTTTGACATCTTAACTATCGTGACTTTCTATTTTTTAAAAAATTTAAAAGCAATAATAGTTTTATTTTTAAGTTTGATAGAAGATTTTCGTAAAATTATAAATAGAAATTAGGCAGAATGGTTATATACGTTTGATAAGAAAATGGATGATAGTTGAATAAATTGAGAAATTTTAGAGATTGAATAGTTTGCCATACAACGTGCCTAAGAAAATAAACTCCTAAGTTGTTTTATTTTTCCTTCATTTTTCTGCAAATTATTTGTTCCAATATGACAAATCAATATAAATTGTATACGGTTTGTAAAAATTAAGCCAATTCGATTTACACTAATTAATAAGTAGCCACGTAAACTTAGAGACATGGTAACATGAAACGAAGGCTGACACGAGACAGTTGCCATGGCAATGTTCAGCTTGGCTGCAGTGATTATTACTGACATGCTTCAATTTCTAAGTACCCCAATATTTTGTTAATTATTATTCATCCTAAATACTAATTTATTTTTAATTTTTTTAATTTTCTTTTAGTATAATTTAATTATTGCCTATAACATTTTAAATTTTGATAAGAAAGAAAAGGCCAATATTACTAGTCAATAAATTTATACATTGTAATATTATTATAGTATAATGTGAATTGATATATTCAAAGATAAATTATTAAAGTAAGAGGTATTTTATTTATCTTTTTATCTATTACTTATTTTTAAAATAATTCAAATAGCACAACATGGTCCGACATGATATTATCCAAGTATAAGATCAAGCTACACGTTGTGCCAGCCCAACATATTACATTTAGCACCCACACATTAATGATTTGTTTTGATTTGAAAAAAGAAAAAAATTAATATGATAAAAAAATTAAGAATATAGTTTCAAAGTAAAATTTTATAAAATGAATAATAATTTTATTTAAATTTTTATATAATTTTGAATTTTTAATTTTTCAAGCATTGATCGAAACACATAATAATATTTTTTCTATTTTTTTCATTTTTTACAATTTTGTTGTCTAAAATCATACTAGCCATAATTTTTTTAAAAAAACATAATATTTCAAATTCTATGTAGATTCTCAACAGACAATCCTAGGATTGCAGTGGACAGAAGGTGGGCTAGTGTTAGATTGGGACACCGAACTCTAAAATTAAGTCCAAAATAAACACCATCACAAATATAATAATAGATAATAAGTAAAAATAATACACGTAAATTTTTTAAAAAATTTGTTGAATTAAAAGGATAAAATTATAAGACCATAAGTCAATATAACAAATCTACTATAATTATTAATATAATTACATAAATCCCTATACATATTCTTTGGTTTCAACATAATAATAGTAAATCAAGACAAATAAAGTAAAAGATGGAAAATAGAAAAAAATCATAAATAAAATGTCTAAAAATAACAAATAGAATAATATATCAAATAATGAAAGTTAGAATCCAAGCAATTGATAAAGATATTTTTATTCTTCTTTTCATTTTTTTTCTCTAGCCGTTGCCCAAAAAATACTTGAAATACTCACAATATCATTTTTAAAATTGCACAATATTTTTATCTCAATGGTTGATATTCAAATATCAACCTCATTCAAATGCCAAATTTAAAAATTCAAATAAATTTTATCTTTACATATTATCTACTATTACCTATTCGATGTGTCAATTACTATTACTTACTAATCATCTAAATATTTTTGTGAAATTTTATGAAATTAATGAATCATACAATGTGTTACGAATCTGGTCCGGAGTTAGACGGAGATAATATTGCGGATCTGGTCCGGTGGTGGATGAAGATGATTTTTGCCGCTCCGTCTTTTTTAACTCAAGACCTGTACAACACAAAAGAAGACAAGATTGTCAGAAGGCCAATGGAGCTAAGTCCCTAAAGGCTCTCCGACGCTCAAGTCAGTCATGGCCTTTTTTTAGAGTAAAAAGGGAAAGATATATTTTTATTTCAGATAGTAATTTTCAGAGAGAGAGAGAGAGTTTTCCAGGCCCTCTTCTTGGAGGATTACATTCTCCTTATATAGGGTCTCCTTTCAGTTTTGTAATTTCTCCGAAAAAGTATAACTTCTCCGGATAAATATATTTAGTTTTTTCTAACTCCTGTTGGTTTCATAACTTCTCCGGTTTCAACCTCCGGTTGGTTATGGTACGTTTCTCTCAAAAACGAACCGTAAAAGTTATCAGGAGTTTTGATATTTTATCCTATGGGCGGTTACCAGTTATTCGGATAATAATACCCATCACAATGTGTATATATAAAATAGATATAAAATTTATAAGTGATATATTCTAATATAGAAAAATGAGTGTCTCTATTTTAAACTATTTGATAGATTTCCTTTATACCAACTTTATAAAGCCGACCAAGCTTAAATTTGACCGTGACTTCTATAAGTATGTGTCTGTCAATTTCCTTCTCCCATTTCAAAACCATTTTGTCAAATTTTAAAATATTTTTATTAGATTTATACATTATTCATAAATAAAAATTCTCAATTATATTTTTGAATCTTTCTAACTATAGTCTAAGCAAATTTATCTAATCTGCATGTAATTTTAAGCACATCCAATCATTATTATTGCAAAGCTGTCACCGGCAAGAAAAACACACACACAAAATTACAAAATAAAAAATCCAGCAACATCTAAAACAACTTTGCCGTACAAAATTATTTAATTCGACCGTCACGATATAAATAGAGAGTGTGCTATATGTTTATGGATATTCTTTAAAATTAATATCAAATTAACGGTGCAATAAGAAAATAACAAGCAAATAAAATAGATTAGCCGGAAAATTTGCTTTCCTTAATTAACATATTATTATTAGCAATTCAAAATAAAAAAAATACAGAAAAATAAAATGACAACAAATATGAGAGGTATAAATGTAATATAATTGATATTTTAAAAAAAAGTGAGAAGTTGGTGGGACCATGTATGCAAGGAATGGGAAAACAGGGGTACAGTAGTATTGCAAGTGGACTCGAAACCAATATCATTTGGCATGTGGCAAGATCTAAGATATAACGGATATATTAAAAAATTGTATAATTTTAATTAATTATTAAAGTATTATAGAATTATTAAATTATGCAGGAATAGTGATTTATTTTTAAATGATTGACAGTATTATTTAATAATATAATGGTCATTTTATTTTATTTTATTTTATTTTATTTTATTTTACTTCCTTCTAAGCTTTAATTTAGACCTACGCCTCAATGCTAGCTAGCAATTAACCTTACCTTCTCCATTAATGTAGATCGTTAAAAAAGAAGGTAAGCCTTTAACTTTAGGTAAGGTTAGGGCCATACCACATGCCATAAATAACGTGGGCCAGTCCTCTTTCCATACTTATGGGCCCACGCCACATAAAGACATGTGCCCCAGTCCATGAATGTATAAATATTTATAAACCTTTGATTTGGAATATCAACTTTAATTTAATTTTCGGTCAAATACAATATAAGTACAACTGTGAAAATTTATAATCCAATTTCACAGAAACAGTAAATAAAATATTTTTTAAAAAAATATTAATATTTTAGTGTCAATGCCATTAAAATTGGCAGAAGAATGTTTACTAATTCTGCATAATTTTTAGTTAATAAAAAATAAATTACCTGTCCGTATATTATTTTAGGACGTTATTGGGGGAAATAAATGTTTTTGGGAAGGTTTTATTTTAACGACCCTTAGCTGTCTCTAGTGGTAGGTCATATGTCCTCCTAAATCCGACGCTCAATTATTGTAGGGTAAAAAGTACAGGGCTGGGTTGGCATGGCGATTGCTATTCCGTTGACCGTGACTTGACCGATTTTATCATCTCATTTAAGATCACATGAATATAGAACCTCCCTTGATTAATTTCAACATCCAACCTCAACCATCTAATTTATTTCGTATAAATTACATAATAAGTTAGGAAAAATTTTTATTTGACCAAATATTAAGAATTTACTAAAAAAAAAATCAAATCTACATATTTTATAAAAATAATTTCGATAAGAAAGATAAAAATTTTAATATAGATCAATCAATTTTACCTATTTTAAATAATTATTTTGAGACATACGAGATTTGAATTATCTGACAGAGATTTTTTGTACTATTAACTTAGTGGGTAGAAATTAAATATTAAATCTTTTATTTCGTTTTAAATTAATTTTAATTTTTAAAGTGCACAAAAATCTCATTGTTAAAGCTTAAATCTTATCATATCTTTATCTTATCTCTAAAGCATACTATTTTAAGTACATATATATTCAAAACAACATTGAAAAGATACTATGGAGAAACGTCAAATGTTATATTTTCTCATTAATTTATTTACATTAATGAGTTATATAAAAAATAAATTAATTTATAAGATATTATATATTATATGATATTATCAGTTAAATATTTCTAAAAATACTTATAATGTTTTTAAGGCCCGTGTTAAATAGCTTGAAGATATTACTTCTTACGCCAGAGATAATGTTAAATTAGGCAAATGTATTCGCTATATTTTCGGGGAAAAGTGGTGAATTAATTAATGGATTGAAATATTTGATCCATGGACCTTATCGGCCGTCCAAGTTTCAGGCACTCAATTTGCGAGTGAAGTTACGGATCGGTCGCACTCAATCACGCGTGCGATATGAACAGTGACGTGATTTGTCAGCCGCGTCGTTTTAATTAATCCCACCAACGATACGGCATGCTGGGCTGAGCAGCGGTTTAGTCTCGCCTTAGCCTTCCTAATCACGCACGCGCCTAACAACAGCATGTCGTAATCTTATCTTAAGACGCTGAACAAAAATCTGAAAAGCATGACTGCGAATGCTAGTTGATAGCTTATTGTTGCATTATTGAGTTAAATTACTGTCAATTAAAAAAATACTTCCCAATAATATAATTTTAAAAACCTTAATAAAAAAACATAAAACACGTTGTGCTATTAAATAAGTGGGCCGGGGCCACTGTGCCTTGACTCGAAGGCCAATGGGTACAATTTTTTTTAAAAAAATTTAAAATAATTTTATTAAAAAAAAATTTTAAGTCATTAAATTTATATCTAACAATCAATAAATTATACACAGTTGATACGTCTTATCATTTAAAATATGATTAATTTTGACATGAAATTTAACTAATATAAAATTGTATGTAAAATAAACTATATATTATGTTTTTTATTTTTTGCTAATTACTCCCTGGTAGCTACACAAATTAAATAAGCGTGGAAAGATTTGATTTACAGTCGACTTAGCAGTTGTGTTAGTTCTGACAGATCATAATCCATGGCGCTGCTAATTAATTAAAGTTTCTTGACCACCTTATCAAATGCTTCTTTGACCAAGAGAAATAATCCTCATCACGGTATAGCAAATTTCTCTCGTGACAGTATGATTTTATGAAAATATTTTTAATTAATTTTACTATAATTTAATAATATGTTATTTCATTTAGTTTTTATGTTAATAAATTTATATAAAAATAAATAAATATATAGATATTATATTATCTAAAACTATTTGAAAAATAATTAATGGATTTCTTTAGAACATTGAAGCTAAAAAAAAAGGGCGGTGAAATAGAATTTGCTCAGCAGTGCATCATAGTATAGTCCGTATCACATTAATTGGAGTTGGGATCGTCATAATTTTTTATTTTATTTCATTTTTTTTATTTTCCTCAGTAGATTTTGCTATCTATCTCACCCGTTCAGGATCCATCAACTTGTTAAGTCGTTTAGATTTTATTTTTACAATATTATAGGAAGTTTATTTATAATACTCACCTTTACATATATAACTTTATTTACTTTTAAAATTTTATTATAAAATTTTATACAATATAAAATTATAAATTATTGGCCATTTCTGAGTCACGTAGGAAGACATTCAAAATGTTCAAAATGTTGGGGTCGGAAGACCCGGATCCACTAGATCCGACAGCAGCTAAAAATTCAAATATCTCGTCATTAATGGCCACCATTTAGTAAGAATAAGAAATAAGGGATGCACAGCTTTTTTTACGTGGAAACTCCTTTCCAAATCGAAGAGAAAAAATCACGTACATAATCCATCAATAAATTCACTATATAAAATGATTCAAAAACCCAGGAAATAAAAAGACAAAGAACCACCCCGATACACATAAGCCAGCGAGAGGAAAACAAAGAATAAAGCATGAGAATACAAAGCCTCACCGATTGTATTTCACTCACTGCTCTCTCATTATTCCACTCTTTTTTCCACTCTTTCTCTGAAACGGCGTCCATGATTTTACCTTCGCACTTCTCTCTGGTGTTGTCTCATTTTTGGTCAAGTGTTGGTGAAGACGACTCAAGGCCCTTGTTTCCTCCGAAAGCTCCACACACCTAATCCTTGGCCGATGCGCAGATAATAGGCGCCCACAGTGTTGTCTCCCACACCCACTGGTCACCACTCGGGCGCCTCGGGACGGCTCAAGGCCCTTGCTCCTCGAAAAAGCTCTATCGGTGTTCATTTATATGGTTTCCAAAGCCCGACTCCACCTAATCCTATGTTCAGGTTGGTCATCTCATCGGTTAATAGGTGCAAAATCTTCATCAAGTTTAAAGTTTGGTGAGGCCCATGCCCATCAGATCAATCTTCCCATTCTTCATTATTCTCCTTCGATCAACGTCTTATTGACGTAAAACAGCATTTGATTTGTCTCCACACCATTCTCGGAAACTAAACATCGAGGAGTGATCAAACCTAACACAAAAAACTCTAAGACTATTAAAACAATAATTCATTTAAATGTCAACATTGAAATTCATACGTAACATATACCAAAATAACATAAATTTAATTTTAAAAAATTTCTATAGTTATATTCGTTGGGATTTGAAGGGCCTTGCATGCCAGATTACAATATATGATATATTTTAATTGAACACCAATTGTTGGTGAATGTTATCACACATGAAAAAATCCGCTCATTGAGATTGGCTTTAGTCGATGACTATTCTCCATATCGGCCAACGTCATTTGGGATTGATCGGAAATGCTTTTTCGAATTTGTTATACGTAAGATTTTAACTAGAAAGGGCTATTGAAGAGCCGATTTGTTTGACCGACAAAAAAAGTCAAATAAAGAGGAGTGATCAAGAATAAAAATCATCCAACACAAAAACTCTAAGACTATTAAAACAATAATTCATTTAAATGTCAACATTAAAATTCATACGTAACATATACCAAAATAACATAAATTTAATTTTAAAAAATTTCTATAGTTATATTCGTTGGGATTTGAAGGGCCTTGCATGCCAGATTACAATATATGATATATTTTAATTTAACACCAATTGTTGGTGAATGTTGCGAGTCTCACATCGAAAAATCAACTCTATTGAGATTGGCTTATAAGTCTGAGGAGTTTTTCCTCATATCAAACCAATCATTTGGGATTAGGCTCTCTTCTCAAACCTGTGCTCCGGCTCGAAGAAGGCTACATACGTAAGATTTTAACTAGAAAGGGCTATTGAAGAGGGCTTTCTGCGAAAAAACTGACCAAAAAAGTCAAATGAAGCGCCGCAAAGTGAGAGCCACCGAATAAAAATCATCGAGTGAAGTGCTGCAAAGTGTAGTCGTTGAAATTTGCGACTATCGAATGGTAGAAAAATATTGCGAGTTTCATATTGGGGAATCAATTCCACAATGGTTAGCTTATAAATCTAAATGGCTCTCCCTTCTAGCAAGCCGGTCTTTTAGGATTGGTTTCTCCTCTTAGACTTATACTTCCAACAATAAATATAACAAATAATATTATATATATATATATATATAAGTCTACTAATTTACTTTTACTTTTTTATATATTTTTTATTTTATAATGTCATATTTAGCATTTCAAAAGTTGAGTGAAGCGCTACAAAGTAAAAGCCACCGAATAAAAATCATCGAGTTAAATGCCACAGAGTGTAACCATCGAAACTTGCGGCTATCGAAGGGTGAGAAAATATTGTAAGTTTTATACTGAAGAGTCAATTTCACAATAGTTAAATTATAAATCTAAAGAGCTCTCCCTTCTAACAAGCCGGTCATTTGAGATTTGTTTCTCCTCTTAGACTTGTACTTCCAACAGTGAATATAACAAATAACATTATTACTATATATATATATATGTTTACTAATTTATTTTTACTTTTTTATATATATTTTTACTTTATCATATTATATTTAGCGTTCCATCCAACTGAAAATACCACACTTCTTTAAATAATAATTTATACTGTAGTTCCTCTTTATATCTAAATAGTCTTTCGTGTACCACGATTTTGGGGAGCTGTGACGTCCGTATGCGTCACAGCCCCTTATGATACTGTTACGGCTGTTGAATTTTGAATTCAGCGGCCATATTTTATATATATAAAAAGAATGTTTTAAATTATTTTTTTATTTTTATATTTTTTTCATATTTGATGTAAAGAAAATGTATTATATATTTTTATAAGTATCATTTAAAAAAAAATATGAGCCGTTAAATTTTGAATCTGACAACCTTGATTGCCATCACAGGGGCTACAGTGCTCCGCACGTCACAGCCCCCTGCGCTCCTCGTACCACAGTGTTTTCATCCCATCTGTTCCTTGTCTTCCACAAAATTAGTTTAAAGTTTATTTATCCCATGTTATTTTTTTAACTAAAAGAATCATATTTATAATTCTCACCCAACTTAGGTACGTAATTTTTTTTTTAATTGACGTAGTGTTAATGTCTAGTCTTTATCTCTCACCTGCTCACATCGCTGTCCAACCCTCCTCACACTGGGAGTCTTACGAAATTTCAAATTGCTTTTTCATCGTTAATGGACATGTCTCTGATTTAATAAGAGTTTTATTTCTCTAATGCGTTTATTTCTCTATAGTTGAAAAATAATCACTGTCAAAGCAAGCAACACCGACTCTACATTAAACAGCCATCGTCCTCAGCGTTTCTCAGTCGCCATCTTCACACTGACAAAATCAGTGAAACTTTATCTACTATCTTTACTTGTTACAGTGGTTGAAAAGCATGCAACCATCAATACATGTTCAAATCAGCTGAAATATTTAATGGTTGTATAGTATTTGAAAGGGGTTACTCGTATAAAACCGAAAAATATGGAGTGGTATAACATATAATATTTTAGAAGTTGTTTGTAATTATTGATGATATTGTATTAAATTAAATAAAAAATATATTTATATGACTGACTTCACCTTGTCGAGCCTATAATTTTATGGTGGTTATATGATATTTTGTTACTAACTTATTTTTATAGTAGAGTTAATTGGCTTTGTTTTACCGGAGAGAAAATCTAAAGTTACACCAAAAAAAAATTTACTCCAATATCCATGGCATTGCATGGGATCAAAAAGCTACTTAATAATAACCCATTTAACAACATTTATTAATGTTTTAAGGGTGGTACAAGGGGATACTTTTTATCTTTTATTTTAAAATTTATGATAACATTTTATCTATTTATATAGGTATTAATTGATGAATTTGTACAAAAGTTAATTCATAAATAAATATTACATAATTAATTATCAGTAGTGTTCTTAAAATATTTCATTTGCATGCCAACGAAGAAGAGGGATACAATATGTCGCAACTTCGTGTTCGATTATGGCATGATGATGATGTACATATATGTTGCCGGTGTTGGATTTTGGGTATTATTATTTTTATACTTTAGAAAATATTTTATTAAAAAGAAACTATTTATTAGAGGATTCGTGAGAATGTCATAAGCTAACGGCTTAAATCTCAAACCTGGGAAGACTTTTAGTGGAATACCATGACAATGGCGCCAATTGGCCGCTTAAGCGCAAGCCTAGGAAGAATTTCAATAGCATAGGGCAAATTAATTGCTCAAATGGCTTACATTGATTTAAAAGGCCCTAATAAGATTTTAGGTATTTTAGTCGAAAATTTTGAAAGAGCAAAAATACAAAAGCATCACAAAATATAAAAAGAAGAGAAAATAAGGATAAGACAAAATTTTTGAGTAGAAGTTTGATTTAAATTTTATTTTTCATCAAATTTAGGCATATTTATTTAATATTAATTTTATGATATATTACTAATTGATTGTCCCTTTTCTTATTATATTTTTTCTTGTGTGGTTATTAAATATGTTTAAGAGTTGTATTTCAATAATCTATTTACATGAATTGTTATCAAGGGTTTTTAAAGGGATTGTTTACAATTATATACTTTATAATTAATTTATTTAAAAATTCTCTTATAATTTTTTAAATTAAGAAAAAAAATTATATTAAATATTATTTTATAATTTATATATTTTATTATATATCACTGTTCATTGTACTTAGGTGGGATGTTGGTGTTTGACTAATAATAAAAAAATTTAGGATTTATCTTCGCTATTGCAATTGTATGCGTGTTTTGAATATCAATAAGTGATATTAGAGAGTAGGCATGTCAATGTAAATTTTTTATTTGGTAGCATTGATGTTGAAAATTTTGTAATTATATATTGAGTAATTTAATTTGTAAAATAGTTTTATTTTTTATAAGAAAAAGTTAGTAATATTTTGACCCCTTAAAAATCAATAAAAACTTAAAAAAGGAGAGCAGGTTGAAGAGAATAAAGAATAAAGAGTGGCAAGATACAAAAAATGTGATTAATTATACAATCAAATTACATCTTGAGGGCGATACTCTTCAAGTAATCATCAATTTGTTGGGCCTAATACTCTTCAAGTAATCATCAATTTGTTGGGCCTAATGGAGGTTTAGATGAAGTTTGAGGGTCGATACTAATCTAAATCCTTGATAATGACATTGCATGTGTAAAATAAATTTCATAGCTTTTAGTAATCGGAAAGGAAAAATTTTGAGTTATATTTAGACAAGTTCAACCAAATTATGACATAAATATCTATGCTTAACGAGAAGATTAAGGAAAAGGACAAGAAATTAGTGTTGATAGCTTCATTGTCAATTTGATACAACAACATTGTCCTGATTCTATTATTTGAGAAGGACAAGTTTAGTTGTGATGAAAGTATTGCTTATTTGCTTATGAATGAGCTATGTAGAGGAGAAGTGATAAAGTTTTAGGGAGACAAGTGCTTTGTTATCCATTAATAGCCTTGTGCAAAAAAGATTGTTGAAGAGAGTGGTAGTCTTGGGTGTAAACATAGCATTTCTGGTTAAACTCACCCAACTTAACTAAAAGAATAATAATCAATTCAAATTTAAGGATATCAGATGTTTTTATTATATCAAGAAGTATAATATAAAATAAAATTATTTAAAAAAGAAACAGGGGAAGGCAAGCAATAACAAGCAATAGCAACAGGCAAGAAAAGAGGGATTACAATGGCAATGATCAAACTTTTATCGCTACCTTCAAAGATCTTCTAGTCATTGATGTGATAGAGATTTGAATTTTATGAGTTATGAGATAAGTTAGATGATAGATAAAAGATCCTTATTCCATGTTACATTTAAGAAATTTTTCTTCAACTACTGTATATCTAAAGACTACATCATATTGACATCGGATACATTAGCCTGTAGACTTGTAGACAAGTAAAGGGATAAAACTTATATTAAGATTTATGCAATATGTTTCTAATGTGATATTGGATTTAATTTCAACCTACAAATCGGATGAGTAGGATTTTAATACTATGTTTGGTAAAGGTTAATGAAAACTTACCAAATGTTTTTCAATTGTAACAATAAAAAATAAGTATTCAAGTTGGTATTAAATATAAAATTTGATTATCAGTGGCAATGCCAAAGTAACTAATGAAATATTTAGTCAATATAATTAGAGGAGGCCAAGGTGGTGTGTAAAGATGAGAGACCCCATCAATGTACAGGCACCAAAGGGGAGTCATAGCACTCTAGATAAATTAGTGAAGCGAAAAAAGATGATGTTTAAGCTTGCAAAATTTGATATTAGGATCCTTGTGGAAGTAGACTTGCCAGTGAGTAAATGATAATAGCAACTTGTTGGAAAGGCAATGCTCCTAACTAAATCATAAGAAAAAATTTATTAGATTTTGAATTACTTTTTTATTAATTGTATATCTATTAAAAGAATATATTTTTTTTTTACTTTTAAAACTGTCTGAGATTTTCATGTGACGGTTTCATCTAGCAAACTGTTCATTAAAGGTTTCGTATGAAGGTCATGAGTTGGTGACTTAAACATTAGGTCCTGGAGGATATTTAGAAGTATAATGCAAGAAGAGCGTGAGTTGGCTACTTAAACTTTAGGTCTGGAATGATTTTTTGTGACTTACCATGATAAGGCCACAAGCTAGCCGCTAAAGGAGCATGCGGTATAAAATATCTTGATTTAATTTTAGTATAATTTGGCTGAAAAATTTGGGAGAGCAAAAACACAAGGGATGCCAAAGGAAAAGTGAAAAGATATCAAAATTTTTGACATATAGTTGAGATACAATTTGAATTTATTTCACGCTAAACTCGGTTTATTGATCTATCGATCATTCTATGACATATTACAAATTGATGGCTCTTTTTTTGTTACATTTTTCTCATATCGTTGCTTGTATTGGGGGGTTATATTTCAACTAGTTATTCAAATAGGTCATTATAAATGATTTTTGGAATGTATTATTTGTAACAATGAAATTTATAATTGATTTGTTTCAAACTTATTTCATAATTTTTTTATTTATTGAAAATAATTTTTCACATTAATTTTTTTTATAACTTATGCAGTTAGTTGCCTATTATTATTCATTACACTCAAACAAGAGATTGGTGATCGATAATTAATAATTAATGATTGATACAGAATTTAAGATTTATTTCTGCTGCACAATCGTATACATCTTTCAAGTCTCGATATCTTAGATGTATTGGAGGGGATGTAAGTGAAAAAAAAAATAGATTATTGTAATAAATAATTTATTTGGAGGCATGAGTTACCCCCAAAAAATTCTTTTTCCAACTGAACCGAGCGGTGTGGCCACTTGGGCCTAATATTATTTATGTGGCTTGATTGAACGGTAGATGGTGTCTTCTCCTAATATCCTTTTGCTACATTAATTTATTTAAAGAAATAATTATGGGATATTACCACATAACACGATATTTATTTAATTATTTATTTTTTATACTAAAAACTCATTTATAGCTTTCTTTTTTTATATATGAGATTCATTTTATTTACTTATTTATTTAAACTTTAATTAGTTAATAGAAAGAAGAATCATAGATGAGTAATATAAATATATAAAAAGAATAACATTTTTATTTTCCTTTACAACCGGCTTTATAATTGAACCGTGCTGAGTTCTCAACCTAGGATGCCATTTATTTTACTAGCAATTTAGGTGGTCCTGTTTTCTGTACGTTTTGGCCCAACCTTTATGAGCATTTCTTCTTATCTAAGCTTAAATTAGGTCAAGATTTTTTTAATTTCACTTTTTTGAAAATTGCTTAGAAATTTTAACACTTGTTAAAAAGGGTTAATGAAAAAGATTGCTGAGTTATAGTTTCCCTAAAAAAAATTTTCATAATCTAATCACACAAACTTTAGATAAAAAATTTAATATCGAAAAGGAGTTTAACTGTAAAGTTATTATCATATGATTTTGTAATTATGAAATTGAACTGTAAAAATGACTTTTATATTATATAAGATAAAATTATATATAATAAATTAAAAAATAATTTAATTTTTTTTTAAATTTTTTACATAATACAAATTTTTTGCGCGAAATTTACCAAGTTTAAGATTGTAAGATTTTGAGCAAGTTTTCATAAGGGTTAGTATTTTACTTATGCACAAAACTACCACGACTCACCTTATGAACATTTAATCATTAGGTTATTTAAACTACATAAAGTTCAAAATAGTGTTATTTCCAACTGGCTCCATTAGTAAATGGACGATTTAAAAGAATTTCTATCCTTTTGGCTCGACCCTATGGATTAGGGCATTGAAATCTAAAGCCATTCTTCAACCTTTAATCAATATCTCAATATTAATTTAAAATATAATTTTTTGGCATTACATATCAGCATATTTGATCAAACGATCACCAGTTGGATTCATAATATCCCAATTTTTTTTTCTTAAAATATATTTCAGCATGTCTCAATAGATAGTATGATTGTAATTGAAGCATGCTTTAACTTCAAATAGCATTTGCAGGCATGCCAAGAAATAAACAATTATTGAATTTAATATAATGGCTTAAATTGTTTAGGATTATTGTTTTTTTTTTTTAAATATTGTGGACCCCCTTTCCATATTTTCTTTAGAAGATATAGTTTTTGCCATTTTTTATACATCTTTAAATAATATAATACTCTTTATCCATATATATTATTATATATATATATATATATATTAAAAATATATATTTTATTCAAAAAGTTTTTGAAATAATTAAATGGTATGCTTCTTTCCATGATTGTTACACAAAAGCTGTATTGAGGGAGGGTATAGCAGTAAATGGAGTGGGCCCGTGGCTGTCTTTCGTACTGCTAAAGTAGATGATGTTTTTCTAAGCAAGCAAAGTCCGTTTGCAATCAAACAAAGAAAAAAAAAGGTCTGTTTGCAATGGTAATGGGGAGAGAGAGAGAGAGAGAGCAGCCAGCCACATACATTTGATATACTTTGAGATGGACCAGCTGATTAACCGGGATTTCATTGGTCCACCGCTGATCCATTTTGGCCGGTCGGTGGTCCACCGGAGAAACCAAGCCAACTATCAATTCCCACTATTTACAGCCTTTAAAATACTTTAAGATACTGTTAATATATATTCGAATAATTTACCTGACAATCCATCTATTCATATGAATGTGTTTATGAAAAAAAGACAACGTAATGTTAAAATGAATGCTTAAAAATATATAAATAGTGATTGTATAGTACTATTTTTTTTTATATTTAAAAATAAAATGGACAACAAAAAGTTACGATTCGATCAAACAAATTTAGAATTGTTTGAATTCTCACTTTTAATTTTTTAACAGTGACCTTCTCTGGCTGGGAAATTCTGTGATGGACTATTATAAACACGAGTTTAAATTTTATTGTTATTTTTTTATTGATTATTATCCTTTTAAATAAAAAAATTAAAAATACGTTTAATCTTAGTTGTACCATTATAATTAAAAAGTGATTGAGAATTATGAATTTATTTTTTACATATTTTTTCAAATGAAAAAATAAAAACAATAATAAATCTTAAAGGAGCTCTTAAGCTTTTCCAACAAATATGCATCATATATTTATCCCCTTTAACTTAAGCACATAATTCCCCTATACAAAATGAATAAATAAATAAATGGGGAGAAAATAGGATAAATTCTGATTAGAATGATAATAGGGGAATAGAACAAAAGTAGATAGGGACATGATGACCCAAAAGCGGCACCCTTACCCTTGACATTCTCTCTCACTAATTTTGCAGGACCACAACCCCATCGAAGGAACCACACTTTCAAATAATATTATATTTTTGTAAACTTATATCACAACAAAAAAAAAAAAAAAGTTATCGAATAAAAACTTTGAATTTATGCGGTATCAAATTATTTAAAATATTCGTATCTGTTTAGATTTGATCAAAATAGTTACCTGTCCATTCTAATCCCACCATCAAAATGGTATTATGAATATGCTGATTATTTATTATGATCGAACCTAGTAACATTTTTTTTGTTCAAAACTTAGACTCTAAATAATTTGATATAACATAACATTTATAATATCACTTAAAGTCTAACTTGAAATCTGATTAATTTTAAGTTTAATTGGATCTATACTTGCTCTATTATTCATTATAATTTTTTGGCTACCATCTTATTGTAATTGATGTCAATATTAATATTCTAATGAAGCATAAGGTACGATAGTATTACACTTGAACATGGCTGATAATTTTAGCATGCATATGATATTTCAATAACAGTTCTCAAGTTACCACACTTATCTTAATATTTTCTAATTAAAAAAGGGTTCCATCTATTCTCACCAACCATAGAAAATGGATGATGGGTCTATCTTGTAGCCATTTCAAAATAAAAACCTTAATAGAATTAATAAATACCCAAAAAAATTACTTAAAAAATTATAAGCCGTGGATAAATTAAGTCTAATTAAATTGCCAATAGATAGCTTCTTAGTTAGTATGGGTGGTCTGACCAACTTTGTTATAAACTTTTAGGGGATCTCCTCTTTTTGCTTAGTCAATGAATATATAAATTAATGGTATAATGTAAGTTAAGCTTTCCTCAGCTCCTCAACGAATGGATGTCTTAAACTATTCATTGAATGATTATTTAAGGGCTCAAATTACATCATCTTTAATTAAACAAATAAGTGTTTCCATTAGGAGAACACCTTATAATCATTAAATAAATTATGCCTATGTCGGGGAGATAAACTAAAAATATCATAAACGGCCTATACGTAATTAAATATTATGGCTAATATTGATTTATTAATATATTATTACTATAATTAATAAAAAAAAGCCTTAGCAAATTAAGCACAATAATGATTGATTAAGAAACCAATGACTTGGTATTCATTTAAGTGGCATAAAAATATTTTGGATATATTTTTAGATCTTTTAATTATTTGTATGAATATTTTTAGTTAATGTAATGTTTAGTTGGAATATATTATCGTGGATGGTTAATATATTTATATAGATAAATAAAATATTATATTATTAAATTATATATAAAAATAGTTAAAGAATGTGATATTGGTATCAAATAGGTTGATATTCCTTCCAAAAACAAAACATTTAATTTAAATAAACTTTCAATCATCATCAATTTCTACATCCAGGAGAGAGAGCATATCTCTTCACGCAGCTCTCATGCTACTATGCACGCGACAATTTGCGGTTTGCCGACAGCCATAAAATTAAAAATCCCAAGTATTATGTCGTTGTTTGCTTGATTTTTTCATCATATTCACTGTGATGATTATATTTATAATTGAAGGAATATAAGTATTAATCACAAATCATATGAAATTACTAATCTTTTTAGAAGTGCGAATATATTGATAATTACAGTGTTATACATGGTCGTGACATTGGTAATGTTGACTATAATGCTGGCAATTTTAATTATATCATTATGTTTGATCGTTTGAATAGAATAATATAAGAATAAAATTAATTATTTTTAAAAAAATAACATAGACTTGAGATGAAAACTAATATTCTTTTTATTTTTTAGTTAAACACTTACAGTAGAATAAATTAAATCAAAAATTAATTTTTTATATTTATTATACAATAATAGTAATTGTAATTAATACGTTTCGAAGATTTGAATTATTGAATGAATTATAGAACCACTTGGTCACGCCTAGGTGTCTGAATTGAATAGGTTTAATCTTCGTCGCTTGAAATTTGAATCCTGCATACCATAACAAAATAAATAAGATGTTAGAGGAATACAATATTCATTTTTTAATATATCTTCTGANTCACTCAAGTAAAAAATCTATTCTTCTTGTATAAAAAATGTGTTAGAAAATGAGTACAATAATGTAAAGTGAATAATGATGTATACGGTTGGCAGAGTGTTTAACTTTATGAATTGCGCACTCAACTAGTGCACGAATCCAAATTGAATGAATCCGATATTCATCACTCAAAATTTGGATCTTGTATATCATAATAAAATAAACAAGTAATTAAAAGTATATAAGACTCATTTTTTTAATATATTATCCGATATTTAAGTAAAAAATCTTTCTTTTTGGATGAAAAAATGTTAAAAAATGAGTACGAGAATGTAAAGTGGACAATAATGTACTTGACAAACGGAATGTTTAATTTTATGAATTGTACACTCAATTGGTGCACAAATCCAAATTGAATAGATTTGATATTTATCACTCAAAATTTAAATTTTGTATACCACAATAAAATAAATAAGATATTAAAGGTATATAATATTTACTTATCGGTATATTTTTTGACGTTTAAATTAAAAAATTTTTTTTACAAATAAGAAAGATGTTAAAAAATGAACACAATAATGTAAAATGGACAATAATGTACCTAGTTGACGGAGTGTCTAAATTTATGAATTGTACACTCGATTGGTACACTCAGTTGATAGAGTGTTTAACTTTATAAATTGCACACTCGACTGGTACACGAATTTAGATTGAATGGATCTGATATTTGCCACTTAAAATTTAAATTCTATTTACCACAATAAAACAAATAAAAGATTAAAGATATACAGGATTCGTTTATTAATATATATCCTCCAAAATTCAAATCAAAAATCTTTCTTCTTGGTTGAGAAAGATATTAAAAAATGAGTACAAGAATACAAAGTGAATGATAATATACTCGACTGACATAGTGTCTAATTTTATGGATTGTGCATCTAACTGATAGAGTGGCTCATTTATTTTCTCTATTTCTTTCAATCATTCACCCCATTTTTCTGTGGAGAGAAAATATATTTTTAGTGAGAGGTACTATTTAGTTAGCGGACCTTTAAATTAATGCATGGACAATGTGTTTCTTTAATGATGAGGGGCGTTAATTGTAACGGCCGCTTTTATTTAGTAGCAGGGCCGCCTGACTTTTGATAATTGAATTGATGCATCCATTGCTTGAAATAGTTTATTTGATACTTCATTATAATCCTTTAATACTTAATAATTCAGATTGTATCCCTTAGTTTAACCGTTATGTCATTCGTTTTGTTAGCTCACCGGTGTCTTCCATTAGACCGTCATTAGTTGAGCATTTTATCCTTCTGAGCATTGAATTTAGGTGGGGCAAATTTTTGCTGTACCAATCAATAATATTTAAAAAAATTATATTTTAAAGAAATAATATTTTAATAACACGAGAAGACTTAGGGTAAACCAAATCAAAATCAATATATATTAGTATTATAAACAAATATATTCAAAAAATTAGATCTAATTAATTTTTTAAACAAAATAGAATTATAAATAAAAGTGACCAGTTTGTATCGATATAGCCTAGACTATAATTTTTGTAAATATATTTTTTAAAATAAATATTAAATTTTAAAAATTATTTCAATAAATTATATTTTTATATAATTAATAAATTTTATAAACAAATTTTTAGTTTGAATATATTTTTAAATAATATTTTAATTTATATATTATAATTTTTAAAAGATTTTATTTTTAGGTGCTTTTATGTAATTATAATTTTTAAAATATTTCAAAATAAAAAAATTTCATGTCTCAGTCCTAAACAATATAATTTGGATCATGTATGAATACATTATGATTTTTGGATTAGGTGACTAATTCATATCTACCATCGCCCAACTTAACGGTCATAAATTTTTATTTAAGCCTAACCTATGTATAATTCGAATTCAATTTTAATTAGATTTAATTTTAAAAAATAATAAATAAAAATATTTTTAAATAGTTATTCATATATAACTAATAAAAAAATCAATAGGAGTTTTTTAATTTTATTTCTTACCTTCAAAAAATACATTTACTTAATAATTGTTATTTATAATATTGAGCCAATAAAATAATAAAATAGTAATCCTTTTAAAATTAAGATAAAAATAAAATTTTTATTTTATTTTATCAAAAGTGATGTAATAATTATATTTATTGGGATATAAATCATTTCTATGTGGACCATATCCTATTGACAACCCTAATTGAAAGTTCGGTTGAATACTCGCATCGAGTACAATACCTAAGTGGAGTATTGTCATATTCATTTGGTGTAGGACAATTAGCGCTGCCAAAAATCCAAAATAGGTCAAGCGCAAAATAGAGGATCGGCTAAACTGAAGATGTTAAAGGTCAACCACGATTTACCAAAAATACGGGAACTAGTGAAAGTGTAAGAAATGATGATTTGAGAGTTAGTAAGATTAACAAATCTTGAAAAATGTATATTGTGATTTGTTGGATTTATTCGAGTCGTTAATGAGAGAAAAAAGAGATTTAAGCTTATATATTTTATTCATCGGGAACAAAACAAGTTTTTGTAACTTATATTTTTCCCAGGGTTTTTGTAACCATTTTTCATAGTAAAAATTTGTTGACGAATTATTCTATAATTTTTTTTCTCTTATTTAGAAGATAATTTACACGTGAAATTATGTGTCTCATTTTTTTTCTATTGTGTGATTCTTATTTATCTACTATTTGTCGTTGTCATCGTTGTTCTTTATATTGATCTAACTGACTTGCCGGCTGATCCCTGACAATATTTCGGTAAATACTTATATTTTAGGCAAAAAAATTTATGTAACAATTATTTATGCCTTAAAAAAATTTTATTTTAAAATTTTTATCAATTTATTTGAAAAAATAAAACACCGCTTAGGTGATGTATAACGAGAGTGAAATGGAGATAATAAAAAATACGTACAAAACGAACCGTTAAGATGACCTGTTTACTATAATTGCCATTTGCATTTCTCGTAATTTGATGAAAGTAGGGTTAAATATAAAGCAATTTGATAAAAAATAATTTAAAAATATTTTAAATTTTAAATAATATTGTATTAAATTTTGTAAAATAAAAAAAATAAATTAATATATACTTGATCTTATCTAAAAAAATATATAATTTTTTATTAATGTTATTGATGACAAATTTTGGACAAAATGAGATAACCAATGTCGCCATCTTACCTATAAAAATAAAAAATAAAAAAATAAAAAAGTTTAATTTTTTTCATTTTTTTTAAAGAAAAAAAATAAGTTTATCCTTTCTGTTCTTACTCCTTTACTCGGTTGTATTCCTCCAAACTAAATTTAAAAGAACTTTAATATTATTAAATTAGACATATAAATGAAAACATGAATGCTTGATTTATGTCACTTATAATATTTGGTGGATGGCGATCCACCACAATTTCAAATTTGCAGCGTAATTGGATCATTCAACTCAGATTTCTTATCCAAATGGATCAAATTTCAAACTTTCCATTAGAATATAATCTCCACAAACGGGGACCCACCCAAGATTTCCCAATAAGAATAATACATAAATAAATTACTAAAAAAATTTTAAAATATTAACGCTTTTTGGGTATTTTAATTTTTTAACACACTGAATTAAGAATCACTATGTAAATAATTTTAATAAAAAAAGGACTAATTACGTAAGTGGAACTTTCACACTCTTTAATTTTTATATCCACGAAATATAAATATAAAAACAAATAAATAAGAATAAATAAAACACTTGAGACCCATCACTGAATTTTGTTATAACTACTCGTAATTAAATATTCAAATTTGTCCGTAATCAATTACGTTATGAGATATCAAATAACCAACGAATATTGAGAAGTGATGAGGTTTATAATTAGAGGCAAATTTTGATGGTAACGGTGTCAAACAACTTGCTAATTCCTTATCTATTTGCAACTGTCCACACAAACGTGGATATGCAAGTATCCCCATGGTTACCTTATAACTTTAAATATATTAGTTATGGGGTCCATATTTAATCAATAATATTTAAATTTAAGACATCTTATTATTTTAGATTCTTGATATCTTAGATTTGTTGAGTATAATCAAGCCACCGAGCCCCTAAATTGATGAGACTACTTCAGGTGTTGTCTCATCAAATTATTATATCATATCATCTTATATCAAAAATTATCTTGATGGAGGTTGTTCAATAAAAAAACGTCGTGTGGGTTCATCTTGCCGTGTCATGTGTTGGGCACCAAAAGAAGGAACATGAGAATCTGTTTATCGGAGTGATCGATTAGTTAGATATCCAAAATATTAGATAAAGTATATATAAACTTATTATTAGATTAATAAAAGGTCAAAAAAGTTTATACCATATAATAGATAATATATGCTACAATTCAGACAAAAGGGCATTAATTTATGATTTTAAAGCGCATAATATATCATGTGAAGAATCACCTATTAAGTTTATACTTATATACGTTATAGTTAATCTAAAAAAATAATATGCTCTCAATAAAATAGTATTAACTCATTAAAAATTAAATATATATGACAGCTATAATTTATATAAAATTGCATTGGTTTATGATCTTAAAGTCCATAATATGTCGTTTGAAGAATCACATATTAAGCTTATATTTATATATGTGATAGTTAATCTAAAAAGATAATAATCTCTTAGTAAAATAGTATTAACTCTTTAAAAAAATAATTACTTATTGAAGAGCTCATCATAACTATTTAGAGAAAAAAAAACAACCTAGTTATTTATTTAGAAGTTATAAAATCAATTTTGATAGACCAATAATACTATGTAAATACAAATTCTTTTGATCCCAAAAAAGAAAAATAGGTGGTTCCATAAAAAAAATATTTAAAAAACTGTTGACTTCTCTAATTAATAATTATTGCTAAAAGTAGCCCTAAAATATTTATTCTAAAAATAAATTTAAAATACTTGCTCACTTATATTTCCCATAACACATGAACTTGAACTTAAAAAATCTAGTAACTTGTCATCAATATAATATCCTTCCATCAAATCTATCATTTCTAAATGTTAAATATTTTACTTTATTTAATATCTTAATAATTTAAATAATAGAATATAAATTAAAAAATTATTTTCGTATTTTAAAATTTTATTATTTATTATAATATAGAATTTGAATTAAAAAAATCTAAAAACGCGTACGGAACATTGGGATGAAATACAGCATCACATAATTTAATAATTTAACAACATTACTCAATCAAAAATTATTTTTAAATTTGAAAAAAGGGTTGTTATTATCATTATTATTATTATTATTATTATTACAGTGGAGTAATAGGATATTGTATAAATTTTCAAGGTTGGGATTAACGAAATACAGAGGAATCAAAATTGCCTCGTAGTGGGGGTCATGTGTCCTTCCATACCGTCCTTTCGCCACGTATACATTGCTGAAACTTTTATGCATAACCCCAATTCCCCAAATTAAATCACCCCCACCCCCTCTCTCTCTCTCCCCCTCTGAGACATATTTATTGTAGGGAACCCACCCTCAAACCACCCCCAAAAGCGCAAACCACCTCCGTCCCTTCACGATTTTGCTTCTCGCAACAAATAAATAAAGTGGACCACTTCTGTTTTCTAAATCTAAAAGTGTTTCGGAGATTTGGGCTTACAGCTTCTCTCACTACCTTCCTCCCACTCTTCGGACAAATTAAAAAGAAAAAAAGAAAAGCCAGTTTGGGCAAAAGCTTCAGATCTCGTGGAATCAGCTCCTAAGTCCATGTACTTTCTGCACCATCGTCATCATTTTCTGCGTCGGGATGTTTGATTTGAGGAGCAAGCTATCCACCTTCTCTCTCTCAGCCATTTCTTCTGGCTTTTGATGTAGGTAAGCATCGGTTGCTGTTGCCGCCATGGAGCTCGCCGCCACCGTAGCAAGGAGCGGAGATTCAGATACTGAAACCCCTCCAAGGGCACAGCCCACGGGCTTCTTGGCATACGCCAACGGACCAGTCAAGCGCCATTACCCGACAGCGCCGAGGAGAGAGAGGGAGGCCGTGTCCTACAAGGAGTGCCTCAGAAACCACGCCGCCAGCATCGGTGGCCACGCCTTGGATGGCTGTTGTGAGTTCATGCCCTCCCCCACCGCCAGCTCGACGGACCCCACCTCGCTCAAGTGCGCTGCCTGCGGCTGCCACCGTAACTTCCACCGCCGGGATCCCGATGACCCAAGTCCCATCCACCAACACCCGGTCCGCCACCCTTCGTCAGCCCCTCCCCCTCGGCAGCACTCAAATTCGCCCCCACCGCCACCCAACTCCATGCCATACAACTCATCCGCATCGCACATGCTGCTGGCGCTGAGCCAGAATCCTTGTGGGCCATCCACCGATGATCACCACCACCATCACCCATCCGCTGGGGCGGTTACAGCGACGACGGCGAACAACAGTCCGCATGGGAAAAAGCGGTTTAGGACAAAGTTCAGCCCGGAGCAGAAAGAGAAAATGCTTGAATTCTCGGAGAAATTGGGGTGGAAGATGCAGAAGAGTGATGAGAGCTTGGTGGAAGAGTTCTGTAATGAAGTTGGTGTTGGAAAGGGGGTGCTCAAGGTTTGGATGCACAACAACAAGCACACTTTTGCAAGGAGAGAGAATAATCATATCACCGATGACGAGAACAATAATGGTGGAAATGGTTTCTACTTTAATGGGCACAAGGTGAGTGGGAATGGTGGCCAAAATGATGATAATTATGACACTGTTCATGTTTCCACTAACGGGTCTTCTTCTTCAGCTTGATTTATACTTCTCAAAGAGAGAGTAAGAAGAGGGAGCAGTTAGCAGTGAGAGAGCGATGGTAGGAAGAAATTAGAAGCTAAGCAGGTCATTGTAAATTTTAATTATCGCAGGTTCGTAATTTCTGCCTTGTATTTGTTGATTAGCGATCGATGGTGTACTTTGGATGGAGGAGATGACCGCCAAGCCAAGCAGAGAAATGCGATTTATCTGTGACTGCTTGCCTAACACATTATACTCAATTTTCTCCTCCGTTTCACTAAAATTTAACGTTGAGTTGTTTTTAATTGATGCCCATTTCCTTGAAAATTGATGAAGATCGAATAGCCATCTCGGCATGCCTTGGTGAAATTATGAGAATTTCTTCTCCGCATATTGAATGGATCATGAGCTTCCATCGCCATTTTCGTTCAACTTCAAAACACGATGTTTGTGAGTACTAAACCCTTCCCCATTTTCTGACAGAAAGAAAATCTTCAATGTCTTTCTATTCGATAAATTTATGGGTGATGCCTGTTTCAGAAGACAGGCAAATCAACAAGTAGACAGCCGAACAGCTTGCTCTCCGGTTTTCTGTGTCCTCCGCTTCGAGGATTAATCAAAGATTGAACGTTTTTAAAGCTGATAGATTAATTAAACCTCTCGCGTAATTTTGATTCAAGATCTTTCATTTCAAGGGACGTGTTCATTATATGTTTTGGCAACTGCTTACATTTAATGTATCTGAAAAATAATTATTAATTGTTACAAAGTATGATATTTTCTGTATTTGCTTAATTAAATTTTCTGTTCTTATTTGTATTATGTAATTTTTCTGTTATTTGCTCAAATAGTGGTATTAGTTGTGCTGTGTTTGATTTGGTCTTTGCATGTTCTCGGTTCATTTCTTACATCTATTCTCTATTCAAATTATATTATTTGTTCCATCTTTTGCCTGAATGACTTAATTTAAACTTGCAGATTATTAACAACAGACTTGATGAATTCAAAATGATAATTTATAATGAAATTAGGCACTATGAGTTTGGTTTATATTAAGTGAAAACTACAAAATTATATTTCAAATTGAAACAAATCGCCCAAATTGTTAGCATATGCGTTTCAATTAGGGGCGCAGCGCCGGCGTCTCCCTTCCCACCCGTAGATTTACATATGAGGGTGGATATTTTGATATGTAAATATCCTTAAAATTATTATTATTATTATTTTTATTACTTTTTAAATGTCAGTACACATTAAATGTAAAATATAAACATAAAAAAAATATCTAGAAGTTTATTTTTAATATACAAAAATTGATTGTTGAACCTTTCGCTAAGAAGCCTAACGTGTTGCAATGTCTCCGTCCGTTTACATTTATATGCAGTGACGAACTACCTCAGTGCGTTTATATTAATAATACAATAAAAACAATCATATTTGGGCATAGTTTTGTTTTCAAAGCACGTAATTAATATGCCAAATGCACAAAATAAGAGAGCCTAAAGATTAGAGCATGTTCTCATCAAAACACGAGTTGATTGCCTCACCCTCAAGGCTAAGGTGCTGTCCATTCACGTTAGATTTGAAGTCATTAAATGTACATCTAACAATTTATATGTTTCATTTAAGAAAAACAGTTTTATTAGCTATAATATTGATTAGATTAGTCCAATTCATCAATCATATGAACCTATAATTGATAGACTTAGAATAACAAAAAATAAATAAACATCATTATAATTATTAGATTTAAATTTAAAATTAAGCATCTGATTGTGACTCAACTTTAATTAAGATAAGTCAAAGTTTTAATAAATAATCAAATAATTATTAAATAGAATATAACTCTATTTGAGTTAGATATTTAAATTGTAATATATTTTAATATCTAACCAAGTAGTTTGTTGACTCTGGCATATCTGGGTGTCCAATGAAATAATCCATCGACTTTATGGTTAGCTTAGGTGAGGATTTTCAGTCTAACAAGTATCAGCTCTCAAAATTGATTTGATTATTATGTATCAACCACCTTTAATTAACCTTTCAATTGGAATGTGTAGAATGATTATTAAATTAATTAGTTTTTAATCTGTCTAAAAACTAATATTGTGGTTGGTTATTTCAAAACAAAAAAACATTGATCGACATTAACTATAAATATATGATTTTTTTCCTGAAAGGGGGATCACATTCAAAACCAAAGTAAACTAGAGTATTGCCCACTAAATTACATGTTTCTTCATTATTGTATGTTACTGAGTCCCCCACTTTAGCTCTTTTATTCCTTTAATTTCTCCCATATTCTAATTTTGTTGTAAAATTATACTAACTTAAGCATTGATAAATATTCCAAAAAGTGTGTTTTGTCTCCTTCAAAATTTTTGCTTATAATTATGGTATATAAGATTTGAGTGAAAAACTTGAGAAATGTATCTAAATATTTTCGAATTAAACCAAAATTCTGTATAGGCATTATTATATATATATATATATATATATATATTCAAAAAAGAAACACAAATAGACAAATATATATACATCAGCTTTAGATTTTAGGCAAAGACAATGTGTCTTGGGAGCAAGGAGTGCCCCTTGGTTCATAAAACATCCTCTAAATTGAGATAATTATTGAGATTTAGATCGCTTATTTGAGTCATAAAAAATATTTAATAATATACTATAAGTAAATAATAATTATAAATAACTAAATAAAATATAATTTTTATGTGAAAAACTTTTTTTAGAATAAAAAAAAATTACAAGATGATTCCTTCATAAATATCTCCATTATATAATATTTTTATTATACAAATTTTAAATATAAGGTTACAACACTTTATCATAAATAAACTCGAACAGTAAAGAATATAATATGAAAAAAAATAAATAAAAATCGGTAAATATTCTTTTTAATTTTAAAAATAGCGTAACAATCTCAGCAGAAATTAGAATACTATTTAGAACTTAATCAGATACTCGAATCTTTTTCTTATACATTTTCTCTCTCTTTTTCTTTTTTTTTGTCTCATAAATGACACTCCCTAATCTAAAAAATGCAAGTGGTTAACTTTAAAAATATATTGGCACATTTTTCTACTGTAAGTCCTGCTTAAACGCCCATCAGATGCGTCTCAAATGTGCACTCATAGTTTTCTATGTTTGAGTGCAAGGCCACTAAATTCGATGCATCAAACGTCCTTTGGAATCTATTTCGAACACTCTCCCTCTGGAATCTATACTTTAGACCTTCATCGCGTGTCCTTTGTGTGTGTAAAAATTACAATTTGCCTTATTTTTATAGAACTTGTGTTATCATTCAAACCACTAAACGGTATATCAAATGAGTATGGATTTAAATAAGATTAATTTATAACCTAATAATAATTATGTAGATATAATAATTATTATGCCAATTAAATATAAAAGCTTTTATTCTATTATCAATTTAAACTGAGTCAAATGAACTATTTGACAAATTTATTATACACGATCACTCTACATTATTCCATGGTTACTCAAGAAGTTCAATATTTTCTGATATTTGTGCCTTTCTCTCTGTCTCTCTCATTATTTAAAATAAAATTTCCCAGCACATTTGAACAGAATATTTTTAAAAAACAATTGCCAATATTATTTTTAATAAAAATATATTTATGAAAGATTGATTGAGCATGACAAAGCTTATCAATAAGTATGGGTGTGAAATTTGTTAAGGCACGTCGTCTGCAAAGCTGTCCGGTTTTGAGTAAGTTTATTTTTATGGTGTTTCATATTTAAAAAAAATATTTTTTATAAAATAAGCAAATTAAAAGTGTCCAATTTCCTCCCTCTCTCTATATAAATATATATAATTATATGATTATTATTTATATTGCTTGTCTTGTTGCGTTGGTTTGGCCATTATGGGTCCTCAGGTAGGGTAGGTGTACCTCTACAAGGGCCCCCCAACCCACGTCGTTGACCTCATCTTTCGCTTTTGCGTACAAATAAATTCCGTAGCTAATGAGTTGTAATTTATTTGTAAAGACATTTCAAGTATTCCGAATATTTTATTTTTAGTATTTATTTTGTGGTTCGACAATGGAATATGCTGAATACATGACATTATTATACGTAGCTAATGTCTAAGATATTTATTATATGGTCGTGTATGTATAACGATTAAGTATTTACGGTTTTATTTTTATGTTATGTTAATTTTTTTTATAATGTAAATGATTGATTTATATTTGTTACATTCTTGCATTCCAAGCTGTCTATCTACCGAAACACGAGCGGCCTTGTGAGTTTGTGGATGGATGAAAACGGGCAAAACAAAGTGAGTCGTGAATAAACTGCGAAAAGAGAAACACGAGGATACACCGAACACACTTGATTTACGTGGAAAACCCCGTCATGTAAGAAGGGATAAAAACTATGGCACCGGAAGAAAAGTCGAGAGGTTTCACTATTACTGTGAAGGAATACAACGGGAGCTGTGGAGCGATTTGTTTCCACAGTGAGTTACAGCGTAAGAAGTCTGACATCTTTTTTCCCTCACTTTTTCTCTTTTCTCTCGAGAATTCTTCACCAAGTGTTCTTGAAATGGAAATTTCTGGAATCCCCTCCTTACCGCCTGAAAGGGGATATTTATAAGGGAGATGGTGCCGTTAGAAATGGGACACGTGGCACTGGTGTATCAGGGCTGCCTTCCACCGACTCTGCAGGTGCGGCGTGATAGTGACAGCTGTCATGGGTCTGCAGATAAGGCGTGAGGGGCGCCTACTCTGCTGAGTACGGCGTATCGGAGGTCATTGGATCACTCGGGTAGCGCGTCTTTCTGCGAGTCATCTGAGTTGGCATCCTCGATCACTTTGGTTCTTTATATTGAGAACATGAGAACGTTGTGGCCGTCCTCGTGGCTTGGTTGATGATGTCAGCCATACGTGGCATCCTCGTTCTCATTTGGGTCAAAATGTCTTCCGAATCGCTATGCTTATTCTTATTTCCTCGGTTTAAATCATGGCGACTTGGGACCGACCAGTCTTTTGGGCTTAGTTGGGCTCGTGAGCCTCTTGGGCCAGTTTACCCTTATGATCTTCTAGGCCCGTCATCACAATTTTGGGCTTTGGATTCCGAAACCCATCAATATTTATAGTAAGATAATCATAATTATATTAAAAATTCATAATAGATCAACCATGTTGTTAAGGGTGAAATAAGTAAACAACAGTAATTTAAAACTTTTCATACCAGCATTAAAAAAATGTCCAAATTAAAATATTATTTATAGGTTTTAAAAATACATTCTGAAAACCTATTTTGCTAACATTCACAAAATGAATTTGAAGTTGTGGGTACGAGTGTGTACGATAATATTATATATAATAAATTTTTAAAAATTTTATACGTGTTAAATGTTTTGTATATCAATCTATTTTCTTCAAAATAATACTTATAATATTTTTCTTATTTAGTTGAAGCGATGTAAAATAATATTTAATACTATTTTCAGCAAAGGGAAAGAAATAATCACGTTGAATATGTCTGCCATTGGTGCCTCAACAATTAACATTCCACTTCTAATGGGGGAGAATTAAAGCACCAGCGCTTTAATCCTAGCTTTTTTGAATGTGTGCTTTTAAATTAGTTTTGAATATTTTTTTAAACAGTGTTGAATAAAAATTACCTAATAAAATTATTATACATGATTCTAGGTACGTTTATGAAGTTTACGAAAATATTCAATTTATAATTTCTTTTCAAAATTTATTTTAAGTCTTAAATTTAGTAAATTATATTTATTAAAATTTAATAAATCTAGAATGATATAGTAATAGTACTAATATTTAACATATTCCCGCGTTGTCATAGACTCCCGTCCACCAAGTTGATTTGTAGATGGGCCAGTGAGCCCAAATCTCCATCTTGGACTCCCTCAGGTCCAATTACAAGCCCAATGGGCCGAGGTGAGATGAGCAACTCATTACAGTGACGGATGTGTTACGGCACAGAATAATAATTATTGTTGTATATTAATAATTAATTATTATTGTTTATGATATTTACTAAATTTATATAGATTCTATATAAGTCCGTTAGGGAAGGTTAATGTTGTTTATATTATTCAATATTTATTTATTTATTTATACATATAAAATACTTGACCGGAGATCAACTATATTATAAACAATAATAAATGCATAAATACATAATATATAAACAAATAACTATCTTATGACTAAAATATTAGCAATTATAATTATCATAAAATTTGAAACTTTTTAATAAATATTAGTCTTATTTATACAGATATATTGAAGAAGTAAAAATTTATTTTTTATTTTTATAATAAATGATCCAATAAACAACTGACAAGTGCACTAAAAATTTAAACTTTTAACAACCCCATTTATTTATAATTATTTTATAATTAATGTCGTTACAGCTCATGGTTCCATTGAGTTGAGTTGATAGTAGTTTTGCTGGTTGAACACAATTTGTTAGGTTAATGTTAATAGTGTTAAATTTAAACTCAAATGATAACTTTCAATTTGATTACCCGTACCATTTGATCAAAGTATCTATGTACGGACGACAAATACGAAAGGTTCGAGCTTTTAACCATCCGCAGTTCCATATTATTTACGTCATTTATTTATAATTATTTTATAATTAATTTTTTGTATATACAGATTATTTTTATTTTATTAATTTTCTCTTTAAATCGCTACAAAATCCATGTACAAAATATAAATTACAAAAAAAAAGGGACAAAATAAGTAGTATTAATGACTCGGTGACTCAGTAATACTATGGTTCCATTGAGTTGAGTTGATAGTAGTTTTGCTGGTTGAACAGTTGGATACCAATATGTTAGGTTTATGTTAATAGCGTTAAATTTAAGCTCAACTGATAACTTTCAATTTATAATTCAAATTCAATTTAAAATAATTTGGATTAGATAAAAATTTGATTTGAGGTTGAGAAATAATATTTATATGCCAATTTATATATTTATTTTTACTAAATTTGTTAAAATTGCTGTGGAGAAGAGATTAGAAAGCTAAAATTAAAAAAAGGCTTTTATTTATTTTTAATAATTTTAATATAAATAGATATATAAATAAATATATGGATAATACATATCTTTGGAGATTTCATCTGTACCATTGATTGAAAATTTATTTATGGTGATTTTAAATTACAAAATAAGTCTAAATTAAAATGAAAGTAAAAAAAAATGAAGCAACAAAAGGACTGCGTGTAAGCGCCCCTATAGAAATTATATATAAAAGTTTTATAAATTTTATTTATAATATTAATATCGTTGGTAGGTTGTTGCTCGAGTTGCTCCTTAGATATTTTGAGATATTGTTACATAAATATTATAAAATCTAAACAATTAAATTACTGACTAAATAAATTGATAATTAAATCTAAACTAAACTAAACCGAAAGAATTTTTCCTTTTAGTAAAAAATTTGAAAATTCAATACTATTTATATAATTTCTAGCAGATAAAGTTGCATAAATTAATTTATTTAGAATTTTATCATAAGGTATGGATCTTAAATTATATTTTTAATAATAATTAATTAATTTTAAGTAAATAAAAATATTGAGTTTAAATAATTTTTGGATTAAATTTAATTTTCCAATCAAATTATATCAGATTAAGTGATGCTCAACAAACACCTAATTTACATATATCCGTATCTTAGATAGTAAAATTGTGCATAAAAGCAACTTTGGGACGTTCAAATATATTTAAGACAAATTAATCACACATAATGTATACCCAAGTAACGCATGTGCATGTTTAAGGTAGGACATATGCACCTGATACGTATATGAGAGATGCTCATGCATTATATGATTTATGCCTTGACACTTAACACATGTCTAATACATGTACATATGCCAATTTTTTCTTTATAAAAAGTTGCATTAACCGATTTTTAGTTATTTTTTACATGATTTTGAAGTGAAGAGAGAGAAAAAGAAGTGGGAAAGAGAGAGAATGTAAGAGATGAAGGCAACAAGTAAAATTTAAGAGATTTTTAAGTAATTTAAAGTATAAAGTAAGTACATTTAAGTTATCTTTTTTTGTAACTAATTTTTTTATTTTTCTAAACATTTATTATGTTTGATGGGAACGACGAAAGTGGGTTGACCTAAATAAGCGATTAGCCCATAAAGTATCAAAACCCATTGATCTAAATGATGGCCAATGCCCCAATTAATTAGAGAAGGTTCTCAAGCAGTTGGATGCGGTCTAAAATAGACTTGACCCAAACCAAAATCAGCCCACGAGTCATTTTCTGCACGCAACGGTCATCTGTTCTAATTAGCCACGATATTGAGGATTTTTTTAGATGGCAATCTCCTCTACAATGGAAGCTCCCAAATTAGCACACATTCCGAAAAGGAAACCCTCAGATCGGTACACGACCCACAATTGAAGTTTCTATATTTACATCGTGTGACATCCCCGCAAAAGTAAAAATCCTCCTTCTCAACCATTGTAGTTTGGAATGGTGTCTGCATTCTCTCGTTGGAAGGAAATGATTCCCTTAGACGTTTGATAGCCCACTGTACCACCTAAGGAAGGTGACAATGTCCGATGATTACAAAAGGCCTTGGGGATGGACTCAAAAGACATGTACTCTGGAATACTCGAACTCGCATGAGCAATTCTAACTTTCGAAACAACTAGTCATTATTCTATTCCTACTGCTTGTTTTCGGCGAATATAGTGAATTTGAAAATCCGCTCTCCGTGAGTATAAAATAACCCAAAGCCACTCCACACTAAATGTACTTCCGAACTAGACTCACAAATTTTCTCCCCAACTACAACTCTTATTTACTCTATTTTTTTCTTATTTATTTTGGAAGACATATTATTAATTTGAGCGTTGCAGGATTAATTGATGTGCGAGTTTTACCATTTTTCTCTAACCTATCGTCTTCTATTATAGTGTGCAGAATCCAAGTTGCGTCAGGTGGAGACCGAACTCGACTCCAACACGAGCCCAATGAGCGGTTGTACTCGAATCCGTCAAAGACTTGAATCCAAAGACACATCAATCTCAAATACTCATTCATATTATAATTTCGTATATTCAATATTTATATCTCATATGTGTGTACTCTGATTTATATTTCATATGATTTTTATAAAATAATACTTTTAATTTACGTATATTGTGTTTGAAAACTAATGTTTTGCAATACTGTCCATACATGCCTTTGAATCATATCTAGATGTCCACACTCGTCCTTAAATTTCAGATGTATATTACTTCATATCTTGAAATTTCATAAAATGATATACACATACTTTATAATTTATATGAGGTGATAAAATTTATATTAATTATACTAATTTTTTCATAATTTTAATAATGAACACTCCAACATGTTTATAAATTATGTATTGTTATACCTATGCGTTTTAAAAATGTTTACAAATGTTCATATGCATTCGAGTGTTTTACTACGTCATACATTTAAAGAAAAGATAAATAAAAATTTTACATAAATTAATGATAATGATATTTTTTAATATAAAAAAATATAAAAATATATATGTATTTAGGTAAAATTTTCAAATCAATTATATATGAATTAATATAGAAAATTATCAGATTATATTATAACATATCAAAGTATATTATTAGTAAAAATCAAAATTAAAACTTATTATTAGCATGTTAAAAATGGTATTTGACTATATCTATATAATTATATATATGATAACTCAGTTATGAGTTTTAAGTAATAACGTATGACTTTTAATTATGTGAAATAATAATAATTTGAGATTTGATATTCACCCATTTATTGGTGAGACCATAATTGATTCTTGATTCCCCAAGTTTTTACCATAATTTAAGTATTTTTTAGATGTTGTATAGTATAAAGAAAAAAACATTAATTAATAGCTTCAAATTATGCATACTAAGATTACGAAATTCATTATTAGTTTTTCTAGACATTCGAATATATTGTATTCCAACATGTCTTGATATATATATATATATATAAATTACTTATGAAAATTATATTATACTGAGCAATTGGTCCACTTTTACTATGATGATCGGACTCGAGTTTTCGGACTGACTGCACAGAAACATCTTAAATCATTGAAATCATCAATTATCCATTATATATTCCAAATATCTATCAATATAAATGAACTCAAAATTTAATATATCAATAAATATAAATCCCCTAAAATCATATGATAACAAAATGTCCAATATATCTACCAAAATTAAGGAACGCATTCCTATACATAAATTTATCCCATAAATTTCAGCTAGTGCTTACAATATCTATTTAATTTAGAGTAAAAATATATATATCAGTAATTCGAATGCCGACAAATAAATATAATTAATAATACATGAATATAAGTAAGTATATTAAATTATAATATCAAATTTATAAAATTAATAATAACATATAATATACAAATTACCATCCGAGACTTAATAATATGTCGTATCTACGATTTAAAAGTTATTGAGTAATTGGACATTAGGAATATAATATAGATTCTATCCAATTCGATTATTAATTTAATATGAAATAACTACTGTATGAGATAATAATAACTACTATAGATATTATCCTATCATTATGAACCAAAAATTGCGTATTTACATTCCCAATAATTGGGTAAATACCACGAGATTATTCGACTTCCGTGGTATCTCTACTACCCTTATAATAATTTCAGAGATTGTATTTGTAGTATAGTCATACCATTTATGATATTCATCATCAACGACATTTTTAATATCATCATTTATGATGATCACTAGGCTATAAGCATCTCCCCTCAATATTAATGATGTTGACTTCCAAAATAAAATAGATGCCAAGAAAGTATATATTACTCTTAGATCTCACGGGCTCTCATTTACTCGGATTTTATAGAGTTTTTAAAACTCTCATTTATTTATTTATAGGCACTAATAAAATATATGCTCACAGTCAAAACTAACGTAAATATCGATCATCACAAAAATAAAAAAAAAAGTTTAAGAAAAGTCTTAAATATTTGGCCAATTACATTAATATTTTATTTGATCCTCACTTGTTCTGCCATATCAAATGTTATTTCTAAGTCCATAAGTATATTTTATTTTATTACTATAAACAAACTAATAATTACCCATTTTATCTAACTATTGGGACTAATTCCACAAGGATCCAATTAAAATAATCATTACTATTAATTTCTTCCTCAATGTACGTATACTTACACTAACGTCAAGTACACCTATGTTTTAATTAACCAATATATATATCCAGCTTGTATAAATATGCACATATGTATATATGCTTACATCCCACGTTAGATATAGACACCTATATATATACTATATATATATATATATATATATATATATATATGTTTACATACCCATATGAATCTGCCTATATATATAGATTTACACATGACATACCTTGTACATACAACTGGATAAATGCACATATACACATACCTATATGCTTATATATATATATATATATATTCACCCATGTATATATAGATATACATACATACACATATATGCATGAATACATACACTCATCCTTACCTATATACGTATTCACCGTATATACACATCCACACGCATCCATCCTCTCACTACCATTCTCTCATTACTTTCACCATTCTTACGCATCTGGTGCCCCGACAAACACCGCACAGAGCTCTATTTCCTTTTGTTCTTCTACTACTACTACTACTATTATTATTACTACTTATTTTATTATTATTTTGTTTGTTAATATATATATATATATATATAATTAATGAACCTGTATATATTAAAGTCCAGCTAATTTAAATCTATAATGATTTACTCGATTAATTGGGCCTATAATTAAATTAACTCAATTAAACTTACAAATTATTCTAAACTCAAATCAATGGTTGAAATATCTAAACCTAATTCATCGATCTAAATAATCCAACTCATTAGGTCCAAATATTAATTATCTATTCGTTTCTCATTTGGTCGACATACTATCTAATTTTATCAATTTAATAAAAATATATTTTTAAATTGATATCATAATTTCATTCCAAAAATAAGCCTTACAATTAAAATTTCTTGTATAGGACTCACTAAATAATTGAAGTTCAAATTTTAAGCTCAACTATAAAATTTTGTGTTGAAAATAGTCTATAAAATAGTTAAATAATTATTGTAATTAATCTAATAATTTATTTTTGTAAATTAAAAAAATAAAAAATATTTAAAATGCCACACTTACATTGATTTTTCGTTAAATTTTCGGATTAGATGGCTTGAACCAAGAAAAGCTATTTGATGATTCGAATTATGATATTAAACTTCATTTGATATATTATATTATTCAAAATAGAAGTTTTAGGATTGTTTTTTTTGCTACAATTTATCAATATCTTAATTTTTAGTTTATGGTATATGTTGGTGATTGACTTTAATTTTGATTTTTGTCCAACAATACAATTAAGTCTTGATTTTGATAACTCTCACTTAGCATGATGATCATTCGTACGTATATTTCAAAGTTATATTTTATCAATATTCAATAGTCATTTTCGGTTGTGATATTTCAAGTCATATATTTTGATATACATTTATTTTGAGTCATTTATCGATATTAGTGTATTTTAGGTTCATATTTCGATAACCATTTTGGGTTTTGGTTGATGAATCAAATAAATAAAATTTGAATAAATATGAATAGAAAATCAGATCTAAGCTAATAATCAGAGTTTAGAATCGAGGTCATGGCAATTATAATTTATTATCTATTATATATCAAGTGTGAACGAAATAGAATGCAACAGGAACTTATGCATAATGACTTGAATTGGATGAGTATATATACGCCGTATGTAGTTTTACATGTACAATATTTAGGTGGGATTAATAAATCAAAACTCAACTAAAATCTGATTATAAAATTTTAAATTTTATCAAACCGAAAATTTTTGTTAAAATTACATAAAATCTGATCAAACTTTTATCGGACTATAACATATTTTAATTTTTTTTCCACCCCTAATCAACAAAAAAGGAATGCTTTGTTGAGCCCATGTCTGTTTTTCTTTCATGTTAAGTCTAAATATATTATTTAAAAAAGTTATAAAAGAAACATAATCTTGCATATTTCCAATAATTGAAAATTGTAAAAATAAAAGATTAATGTTAACTTTGTTTAACCTATATTAGATAGAATCACTTTGCTATAATTTTGAAATGTACTTTTGAGATTTTACTGTTTTTCATAGAAATATGTTGAGAGAGGTCCGTTTGCTAGAAGAATATGGATTTGATCCGACAAAAATGTAAATGAATTCAGATCCAAACACCAAGATTCAAATGTTAAAATACGACAAATAATTGAGGATTATATATCTATAAGAATGATCATGAACGAATTATTGAATGGTGGGTAGTAGAAAGATGATTGAATTGGAATACTGTATCTAGGATCGATCTGTCAAAATAGGTGAATTGTTTGCTAGCAAATCAAAGCGTATTGTTTCGTGGCGAGACAAATGAAAGCGGCAAAATATGATAAAAAATATAGTTGTGGCATACAAATATTTTATCTACTTAGTAAAGTTTAAAATTTAATTAAATATCTAAATAATGAATCAACTAAATAATTATAAGACAATAATTACCTATTAACTATATTTAAACTAATTAAGGATATTCTTATCATTTAACAATTTTTTAAATTAGGCTCAATCATTGTATAAATATAAGCCCCCTCAATACAAAATAGGTGCGGCAAAAAATCTCATGTGTACAATTAAGACAATCTTTGTCTTTGTTATAATTTTGACATTTAAATTTTTTGTTGCTTATACTCTTTCAATATTAAGAGCTTATCAATTAGATAATTGACTACCTAAGTAAAATATCCCAAAGGCATGACCATGTAAAATAATTTCTAACTTTTATTTTAATTTAAGAAGAACAAAGTCACATAGTGTAAGTCATACGTATGGAAATAGTGTATCCCATTCTAGTTTCTTAGTTTAAATGTCTTTTGATTATAAGTTGTTATGGGCCATCTAAATTACTTAGATCTCAAATTATTCTGACCCTTCTATTTATTTAGCTTTGCATAAATATTTATAACATACTAAATATAAAGCTTTTGAAAATATTATCAAACAAAAAGTTTTTTTTTTTTTTTGTAATGGCATTTAACTTTTTATTATAATATACTTTTTTTTTCTAAGTTTTTGTTACGTCCCGAGTCCTCGGTTATCGTACGGATTAGTGAGCCTTCGAATTTCTCGTCGTCTGGAGGTAGTCGGAAGCGGGTTTGGTCTCCGTCTCTATTAACCTAGGACATGTATAACACAACAAACAAATAAGAGGTCAGAGGCCTGATGTGATTTTTCCCTTCGAAAACACTCCGACACTCAAATCAGCAACTTCCCACAATGAACGGAAAAGTGACGCACGTTTAAAGGTACGCGAAAATATGCTGTAAATGCGTTGGGAGTGCGTGGATGCAAGAATGAGAGATTGGTGAGCGGGCAATGAGACACCTGGCTCCCGGAATGTACCGCAGCGGGTGGTTGACTGCAATGGCCCGTAGTAGGCTGGAGAAAAGCGAGAGCTGGCTATGTTTCGGAGAGCTTGTGCTTGTGAGAGTGTATGTCTCAATGCTAGGATTTGGTTTCTCGGGCGTGGATTGATCGATTGACTAAGCGAAGAGGGAATTTATGGCTCATCTCTTGGAGCTCTTAGCGCAAAAATCCTTCTTGCAGGAATTCGTTGGCCGCTGATTTCTGACGGCGGTTGCTGGTGTGTCGGTTGTCGCCTTGCGGTGGCAGGTAGACCGTCGGGCGTTGCAGGTCACGCTTAGTTTACCTTTTGCACTGGGATTGGTTGGAGAACTGTGGGCAGCGGTGTGAACCGTGGTGGGCAGTGCTGACCTTCTCCCTATTGGCTCATTTCCTCTGCGCCACCACTGTCGCTCGATAGCCGCATTAATGGGCTGTAGGCGACGCCCATTAGCTATGTGGGCAAGGCCCCTTCAACCGGTGTGGCTCATCGCTTGACTAACTTTGGAGGAGCAATGCGAGAGTCTTGGCTCATCTCGCCTCTGGTGGGAGTCCGTGAAGGAATCGAATGGACTAGCTAGAGATCCAGAGCTTCTGACAAAAATTGTCCTCATGCCACGTCGTAGGCGGTTTCTCATACTAGTGAGGGTGGCTCGGCCACTCTGCTGTCGTCGCGTGCCTCCCCTCAGGCTATGGTGGTTTGTGACATGCAGGAGGATCCTTGCGGAAGTATCCCGGGCACTTTGCCTCCGGTGTAGTGCATCGCTCATGGCCTCTACTTTATTTGGGTCGCCGTATGTGCCTTTTGGAGGGGAGGTGAAGGGTGGAGTCTCCGTTAGGGGAGTGTAGGCCCTTGGAGTCCCTGCCGGAGGCTCCTGCGTAGGCGTCGGTCTTGCCTCTGCGGTTAACATTGGGCTAGCCCGCAAGAGTTGGCGGACACTACCCACCCTGAGGCTTGGACGAGGCGATGGAGTTTCGGCGGTGTGGTTGTGGGGACCCCATGTAGGTCACGTTCGCCAAGCATCACGGGCAATCGCTCGGGGCTTATGCCCCGTGCCACATCTTCTTCTCCTTTCTTGTACCTTTACTGTTGTAAATTTTATGCTTTGTAAAGAAATCCTTTAATAAAAAAAAAGTATCAAATCGTCTTTATTCTTCTATCTTGTAACACGCCTCCTTTCTTATCGACTGATTTTTTTTTATCACCATTCATGGGCAATTTGCTTCTTCCATTGCGTCACGTCCTGTTCCGCGTGTCTAAGCGTCTTTGGATGCTTGTGGTCAGTTTTGCCAATCTCAACCATCGAATTTTAATGTAGACCGTCGACGGGAGGACACAGCGGAAGGAGACTTCTGGCGGCTGACGCCTTGGGAGTTCAAACGTTGAAGGTGGATGCCACATCCGCTTGGAGCATTAACTGCGCAGGAGATCATGGGGCGCTGCGCCATGATGATTCCCCTTGAAAAAACGCGGGGATTTAGGGACTTGCCACGTGGGAGGAGATAGCTGGCTCCTTCTTGAAGCGCTTCCTTGGAGGTTTTCTAGCTATTTAAACTCCAGAATTCCCTCCAAGACTTCCGCACCCTTTAGCGGCTTCGAGGGTGTGAAGCAAGCGCTATTCCTCTCTTTTTTTTTTTATGGAGAAACTTTCGTCCTTGTTGGAGTCTAAGTCATCTTTCGGAGAGTTTGCAAGTGACACACGTGCTTTGCTGATTCGTGATGACGTCGCGCCTGTTGCTGTTGTCACAGGAGGCTGTGGCTTAGAGGCCACCGTTGTCGGACCAATGAGATTTTTGTGGGCTCTGCCGAGCTTTGAGATGGAGGGTGCGTCCACATCCTCGCGGCGCCAAAGGCCCAGGAGGGTGGATCCCGCGCTCTCGCAGGTAGCTCGGGCCGTTGTGGAATGCGAGACCAGGGTTCAAGCCCTGGCTAGGGAGATTGAGCAAGCGAGGGCTCGAGCTGCTTACTTTGAGAGAGCATGGTCCGAGTCAGAGGCAAGGGCATCCAGGCTTGCCGACACTAACATGCAGGCTCGATGCCACATCTTGGCTATACAGGAGGAGTTCGAGCGGTTTTGGGTGCACTTTGGAGAGGAGCATTCGCGGTTGGAGGCTGAGTTGAGGTCAAGACACAGGCCAGAGGAAGTGGCTTCCGCACTAGAAGGAAGGATCTAGGACAGTATTTGTCTAGCCAGAGGCTAGCCAAGCTGGAGGAACCAGACTTCCGCATCGGCGTGCTAGACTCTCGAAACTCAAGCATCCGGTGTTGCACTCATCTGAGAGAATTCACTACTCCAAACTCTTCAGGGCCTAGTGAGGGCGACCAATTGTAATCTGCGGCTGTCAATCGCCTTCATCTGTAAAAGAGTTTATTAGTGAAACACATAATTAAACTTCTTACCTAGCCGTGCCATTTATTTTCTGTCGCTTATTGTATTCGAATGGTCCCTCTTCTCTCTTATGTGCCTGTCTTGGAAGTCACACTGCCACCGTCCCAGGTGATTAGAATTTTCGCATTATATGCAGGTGTGACAACGGGGATTATGGCAGGTGGCTGAGGCGATATCGACTTGAAATCTGACAAGAGGTTATGATTGGTCGTTGCTTGGGACCTACGACACTCCGCTTGGTTGGCACGTGGCCTGACCATTTAGCGAAGGCGTCGTTTGGGTTTTCTCGCGTGTTGGCACCCCGTTGTTTATTTGAGCAGCGTCTCAATGAAATCCCTTCTTTGACACTTCCTTGGGTTGAGAGTTTTTAACTCGTTCCACGGAGAGAGAGAGATGTCAAAAAAGAGAGGGTCTGCTTCCTCTTCCCAAACTTCTCGCGTTGCCTGTCATGGAGTCAACAACACTGGGTCCATCTTAACGACGAGCGCCATTGCTACTTTGATGGTGGACTCCGGGATCCCCAGTGATTGGGCTTATCATGCTCCTAGCTCTACGGGTAGAGCCCACACCCCTCCAGATGGCTTCGTCCCTGTTTACGAGGACCATCTGAGAGGGGGGTTTTGTTACCCCATGCCATGCACTTTGTACGCTGGTCAAGGTATTGGGTGTTTCAATGGCAAGGTTTCACCCCAATGCCGTTCATTACTTGGTTTTACTGTACATCTTCTCCCGCCTTCATACTGGCGTGTTCAATGGAAAGGCGACAAGAGTTATCTTCCGTTTCACAGTGTCAAAGGATTGGATCTGTATGTCTCCAAGAATCAGTTTTCGGTTCTAAGGGACCAATCCCGACTCGGTGAAGAATTGGAAGAGCCGCTTCTTCTTCCTGCAGGAGTCTTTTGACTTAGAGCTCTCGCGTGAGTGGGGCCTAATCTCGGAGTACTTCCACGAGAAGGTGTCCTTTGATGACACTAAGTATATGGCGGAGTTGGTCGCTGCCATTGACTCCCAGATGGCAACATTCTTCGTTCAAGGCTACTATCTGATGTCCCACACTTTCGAGACCACCAGGTGGGGGCCTTCGTCTGGATGGGGCGTCGTTAGCTCTTTGAAGAAGAAGCCCGAGGGTGTTGTGATCCCCGAGTTGTTAGGAGAAGATGCTGAGGAGAGTTGCTCACTGTTAGAGTCGTCTTTGGATGAGGAGGAAATCAATGCTCCATTGAAGAGGTTGAGGGAGGCCGGAGGTACCTCCACCCGGAGATCACAGAGGTTGGCTGCAGGGTCCATTGCACGAGTCCGTAGCCTAATCCCAGAGGCGACGTTGAGTGTCAAACCACTGGAGAGAGCTGCCGAACCCATACCGATTCCTGCTGTGGCGATGGTTGAGTATGGCGCTCCTACGATGGAGCTTCATTTTGGTGATGAGTCTCCCGCGGTTCCCTTTGTTGATTTGGAGCCGCCGAAGATGATCGCTGAGGGTGCGTCGGCTGCAGAGTCTGGTGCGTCAGTTCCTGAGGAGCTGGAGAGATCTTGCACGCTGGGGCCAGCACAAACTCTGGCGGGGTCTTCAGAGCTTGTTGGATCTTCTGTCGGGTCGTTTCTGGAGGCGGGCATCCAGGAGGATGCTCCCGTTGGGTCGGAGGTCGAAGCTGGGCAAGAGGCCAGTCCGTCGAACATTGACACAACTTTGGAGACTGTCGCTGTTGGGACAGCTCAGGAGCCGGAGCCCCCAAGCGTTCCCACGTCACTGGGTGCTCCAGGCCACCCCAGCTCCGGGGAGGCAGTGGTTGGATGTGAGTAGCCCCCATGCTCGCTTGCGTCAAGAGAGGGAGCCAGTCAGCCAGACACGTCTTCTACTCAGGCATAATCGTGTCGAGCTGAGTTCTCATCTGCTGTCTGGAGTTTTGAGAATTTTTGACCTTCTCTTCTCCCACGCAAGTTCCTGGGGAGGTTGATTCTTTCGTTGAGTTGGTTGCTCAACTGCACGGGAACTTTCACCGTGGGCAGGAGATTACTCAGCATGTGAGAATTAAGGTCCCTTCCCTCCAGGGGGAGAGTGGACGACTGCAGGGAGAGAACAGGCAGATGCAGGAGGAAATCATGCGCTTGATGGTGGATAGTGGCCAGTAGATGTAAGAGGTTGTACTCTTAGGGCAGGAGATCGAGCAGCTGAAGAAGATGGTCACTACTCCTGAAGATGATAACTCTTGCCTGTCCAGGGACTTAAGGGCACGGCTCTCTCCGTCGGAGGTAAACTTTGTACTGGAAACCAGATTTTGGGACGGCATCCACCTGTGCCGTAAGATTGCCTCACTCGTGTTTCTTAACATTCCAAAAGGCGTCATTCACCCTGGCAACTTCGGGGTCTGTGATAGGTCTGCCTGAGGAACTTTCTTGAAGGGGTTGACCCATCAAACTCTCGGAAGTGGCTCTACTTGTACACATCGCTTTTTCTTTCCTTTTTGCCACTTGTCTGTGCCTTGTACATCTGAATGAGAAGTAGCGTTCCTTTTTGTACTTAATGCTTTCAAGTGTAATTTTAGAGATAATATCTCATATTTAACGGCTAAACTTGTAAAGCTATTGTCGTTAATGCCCCAATTCGGTGCCTTCTAGCACTGTACTTGTCTTTCATCAGAGGATGCCGTCGCATCTTGCGCATTTAATGTGAAGCTCGATTTAGTAGAGTGGATGTCGTCGCAAGTCCCGTGGTGCCACGCTAAAGGCCAACTAGGTTTTCCGGTCACAGCAGCCGGACTCTGAGTCTAAGCCTTTTCGCACGCAGTTCCTGCATTAGGTGCTCGGCCCTCGCTCATGGCGTCGTTGCTTTTTTGTGCATGGTCCTAAACCACGACCATTATAAACTGAGGGTGCTCTTTTCTTCTGGAGAAGGTCACCGCACGCCTGTGATTCTTGCCCCCTAAGGTTTTGGTGGTCGTAGGTTGCAGACTTCAAAAGCCCCCAGGCCTGACGTTTTGACCGCTTGGGTCTTTTGGTTTGGGACCATAGTTCTCTAGGCTGCATGGGCCCTATGGCATGGAGCCATGATTTGGGCACGACCGCTTCCAGGTCATTGGCGTGAGGCCAGGTTGATGGTTCGCTTGGGGTCCCTTCGATGCGGAGTCAAAGTCTGTGTACGGCTGCTTCCAGGCCACTTGGCGCATAGCCAAGGCATAAGGGGTTGCTTAGGGCCATTTAATGCGGAGTCGAGATTTTAAGTTGGCCACTTTCGGGCTGCTTGGCACGGTGCCAAGGGTTTGTTTTACGGACGGACGATAGTCCTCCCAACTTAGGGCAGCCTAGGTCGTTTTAGTTTTTTGGAATATCATGCATGCAAACACTTACATGAATGAAAATATAAGCTAACAGGAATGACCAATTTTATTAAATGAAACATAATGCATATACAAACATTCATCATGGTGTGCGTGTATGCCTTATCTGGGCAAACACTGCGTTACTGGTAGTATTTTCTCTGGTTGGCGGCGTTCCAACTCCAAGGAACCAATTTGCCGTTCTGGGCGCGTAGCTTACACGCTCCGCTCCAGAGGATCGCGGAGACGTGGAATGAACCTTCCAGCCAGGGAAAAGTTTGTTCCTGCTTGCGACTTTTCCCGCGGCCTCCACACTCCGGAGGACCAGGTCTCCAACCTTAAGCAGGCATGCCTTCACTCGCTTATTCTAGTATCGTGCGATACGCTATAGGTAAGCTGCGGATCTTAGGCGGGCCACATCTCAAACTTCTGGGAGTAGGTCAACGCATTCTTTGAGTCTCTAGGAGTTCGTGGCCGGATCAAAACATTCGACTGCAGGCATGGTAGACCCACTTCAACGAGGACCACGACTTCAGTCCGACAATAGAGACTAAGGGTATCTCTCTCGTTGGTTCCCGCGGGGTTATTAAATACGACCAAAGTATGGAAGGTAACTCATCGACCTACGAGCCCCTTGCATCTTCCAGCTTGGTATTTAATGCATACAGCACCGTGCGGTTGGTGACTTCGACCTACACGTTTGCTTAGGGATATGCCACAAATGTATGTACTAGATTGATACGCAGACTTGCACAATATTTGGTGAACCGTTTAGGTTCCATTGTCGGTCACTATGATCTCGGGAATCTTAAAACGGTAGAAGATGTTTTGACAGAGGTCGCATTTTGTTCGGTGATTTGAGTTAGAGGAACTGCTTCTACCCACTTGGTGAAATAGTCGATGCCAATGATGAGAAATTTACTTTGTTCGAAAGCTCGAGGTAGCGGTCTGAGGATGTCCTATCCCCACTGTGCAAATGGCTATGGGGGCTGAAGGCTTACTGCTCCATATGAGGAACGTGCGTCATGGATCTGTGGACCTGACAGTTTTCCCATTTCTTCACGAATTTCAAAGCATCTCGCTTCATTGTGGGTCAGAAGAGACCCCGCCTTGAATGCAAGGTTTTTGCCTCCGACATGCAAGTCGCATATGCCAAGGTGGACTTCCTTTAGGGCGTACTCAGCCTCCTCAAGAGTTACGCAATTTAGGTAAGAAGTAGAATATCCTCGCCTGTATGGCCTTCCATCGAGGATCGTGTAGCAACCCGCCATCTTCTTGATCCATTTGGTCTCATTGGTATTTTCGAGCAATGTTATGTCCGTCAGATACATTCAGTAGGGGGTCATCCAATTATCGCCCCCGTCAATCTGCAACACTTCTTAGTTTGAAACGTCAACACTGGGTATAGCAAGGGTTTTCCATAGGTCTCCGGAGTATTGCTCTAGAAAGCCTGTAGCTGTGTCCCTAGACAATCATTAGCTTTTGAGTTTTCGGCTCTAGGCACGTGCTCGATCTCAAAGCGTTTGAAGGCTTGGATCTGGGCCTTTGCTCTCGCCAAATACTTTGCAAGCCGCGGGTTCGACACCTCAAAGGTCCTTTGGATTTGATTGACCACCTGAGCTCCGAGTCAATGTGCACGACCAGCGACTTGGTGGAACACTCCTTTGCTAGAAGAAATCCTACAAGAAGGGTTTCGTATTCAACCACGTTATTAGTAGCGGGGAAGGTCAGTGTAACGGAGTATTTAATCTCCGCGCCGTCTGGAGTTTGGAGCACGACTCAAGTTCCGCTGCCTGTCTGAGAGGATGACCGTCCACATTTAGGGTCCATGTTGGAATGTTAGGAGCGTCCACACTCCCCAGCCGAAAGGGTCATCCAGAGCCAGGGTCATCGTCTCGACGATGAAGCTTCTGCCGGGCCTAGCCCTTGAGGGCCGATCGCGGTCGAAACTCCACGTCAAACTCTCACGGTTCTATAGCCCATTTAACTAGTAGCCCAGAGGTCTCTGGCTTCTATAGGATCGATTTCAGGGATTAATCTGTTAGAATGACGATCCGGTGGGCTTGGAAGAAGGGACATAGTTTCCGTGCCGAATAGATGAGGGTCAACTTTCTGTGTGAGGGTAGCAGGTTTTCACGTCCGTCAGTACCCTGCTCACATAGTACACCGGTCGCTGCGCTCCATCGTGCTCTCTGACTAGTACGGAGTTGAGCCTCGTGGTTGGCGTAGCAAAGTAGAGGTATAAGTCTTTGCCACATATGGTGAACTCTGGAGAGGTGGGTTGACTAGGTACGCCTTTAGCTCTTTGAAAACTTCCTCACATTTCTTGATCCATCGAAATTCAAACGATTTCATCCCTCTAAGATCCTTGAAGAAGGGCAGGTATATCTCTGTGGATTTGGCTAGGAATCGCGAGAGAGCTGCCAATCATTATTTGAGTTTTTGTACTTCATTCTCCGTTTGAGGAGGGTTCATATCGAGGATGGCCCTGATCTTTTTGAGTTCGCTTCTATGCCATGTTGTGACACGATGAAGCCTAGGAACTTCTCGGAGGTCACCCGAATGTGCATTTGGCCGGATTGAGCTTTATTCTGTGTGCCCGAAGGACCTGGAAGGTCTCCTCTAGGTCACGGATGTGGTCAACGGCTACCCTGCTTTTCACGACGAGCATGTCATCAACGTACACTTCTACGTTCTTCCCGATCTTAGCTTCGAACATCTTGTTCACTAAGCATTGATAGGTTACCCCGGCGTTCTTGAGATCGAAGAGTATCACCTTATAGCAGTACGTCCCCTGGTCGGTCATTAAGGAGGTGTGTTTCTTGTCATCCGGTTGCATCCTGATCTGATTCTAATCGGAGTAAGAATCTATGAAGCTCAAGAGCTTGTGCCCGGACGTGGAGTCCACCAACTGATCAATTCGAGGGAGCGGGAAGTTGTCCTTTGGGCAGGCCTTGTTGACGTCGGTGAAGTCCACGCACATCTGCCACTTGCCATTGCTCTTCTTCACAAGAACGACGTTGGATAGTCAGTCTGGATATTATACTTTTCTGATGAATCCAGCGTCCAACAATCTCTTCACCTCCTCCTTTATAGCTATTAGCTTATCGATGGAGTGATTCCTCCGCTTTTGCCGTATGGGCTTGTGGCCGGGATTGAGGCTCATTTTGTGAATCATTACTTTTGCCAGTATCCCGGGCATGCCGTTAGGCATTCCATGCGAACACGTCGGAGTTCCTTCGTAGGAAGGTGATTAGACGGTCACGATCGGCTAGGGAGAGAGAGCTGCCTACATGTACGCACTTCTATGGCTCGGCGGGATCTAGCGGAATTATTTTGGTTGCTTCCCCTAATCGATCTTGTTGTAGCGTGGCTTCATCATGGAGATCCAAGTCTCCGTCCAAGCAATCTGGTGCCGCTGGAGCGACTTTGGACAAGTAGGATGTCCGTCCCATCACTTGGTCTCTGGGCACCTCTACTACGCCGTACGGGGTCAGGAACTTCATCTTTAGATGAAGAATAGAAGTAACGACTCTAAAGGCCATGAGGAAGGGTTTGCCCAAGATGGCTTTGTAGACGGATGGTAGATCGACGACGAGGAACGTTTGCTCCCGCATCGCAACACGCGAGTAAGTTTCCATCATGATCTCTAGCTGGACTATACCTTGTACAGGTACATGTTCGTTGTTAAGACCGTATAGAGGGCCATCGACCGCTTTCATTTGACTTCGCCTTAGTCCAAGCTTAAAAAAGGCAACACGATACAATAAGGGGATCATAATGGGGGAAGATTACATGAGTCATAGCGTCACTACTAAAACTAATGGCATCACTCCTATCCCTTATCTTCGCTCTCTTGCTGCCGGGAAGTCTCGCTCAGATGTGTCTACCACTCGCCGCTCTTGGCCGAGGTAAGATTAAGCTGATTACGCCAAAGTGTTCCTACGCTAGAGCTCTTCATGAACCCTTTGAGGTGTTCGCAGCGGATCAAGTTTTCTATTTTTTGCTGTAGGGTCCGACAGTTCTCCATGGAATGTCTGAGGCAACGTGGTAGTGGCAGTACTTTGTATGGTCACTGCCGCTCAAGTCCTTCGACTCTTTCGGCCACTTAAAAAACTTTTCATCCTGGATCTGCATTAGGATGTTCGCGCGGGTATCGTTTAGAGGAGTCAGGGATGTTGGCCCATGCTCCTTCATCGATCCTGGTGAAGGATGTTGCTGCTTGCGGGGCTCCTGGAAGCGGCTACTGTCATCGTTCCTCTTCTTACCGGTGGTAGGTCTAGGAACTTTCGGAGGTCGGTCCACGCACACGGGACGCTTTACCTTGTTGGCCTCTTGAGCCGAGATATAGGCTTGAGTAATGACATTGCTTTTCGGAAGGTCTGAGGGCGCTGATGTGACAAGTGCTTGAAGAAGTCCCATATTGTCAACGTTGCAATGAAGGCGTTGAGCTTCAACTCGTCAAAGAGTTGAGGGATCTGGCGTGCCTCTGTAATGAAGCGGTTGAGAAATCGCTTCAAGCTTTCGCCCATCCTCTAGAGGAGGCGGATCAGGTGCCACGGCTGCTTCTCTCTTTCCGGCTGGAGGCGAATTGGCTTAGGAAGTTGTCTACAAGCTCGTCGAAGGAGCGGATGGAGTTTGGTTGGAGGCCATGGAACCAAAGCAGCGCATCCCCCTGAGGGTGACGGGGAAGCACTGGCATATCATGGCTTCACTTGCTCCTTGAAGGGACAGGTGAGTACGGAAGTGGTTGAGGTGATCCATCGGGTCCTTACTTTCGTCATACCTTTCCAGTATGGGCATCTTAAACTTGCGAGGGAGCAGCTGGGTCCGAATATCCATGGCGAAGGGTGACCTTCGTAGGTCGGTGGAGGATCGTGCGGGTCTCTCCTTATGCAGGAGATCCCAAAGTACTTTCACCTTCTCCTCCATTGGTGGGTCGGACTCAGTTCTCTACACATTGATGATGTCGCGGAGCTCTGTGTGACCCTGTTGGTGTTGCTGAACTTGTTGGTTGTGGCGACTTTTTGCGCGGGGCAACCGTGCACTGTTGGAGTCTGCGATTGTCGGCCTCCTTTCGCCACGGGAGTTATGGGTGTTACGCCACTCTGGGCTCTTCTGCCGCTCGTCTCGACTATGGTTTCTTTCAGCCACAGACTGGCCCCTACTGTTGGAGGCTGCCTGGACCCCGGCATCGTCAGGTCTATTTGATCTTCTCCTGGAGGCTCTTGCGCAACGCCTTTTCCACCTAGAGGAGGACGCCTGGGATGCTGGAGGAGTAGCCCCCATCCATGGTGTGCTCGTCCGGTTGCAGAGTACCATGTCTGCTACTAGGCCGTCAATGTCGAGTTCTGGATGGACGTTTACGCGGCTACCCCCCGAGGGGTCGTTGCCATGGGCAACTGTATCTCTTGCTGGGGCACTGGTTTATATCCGAGTGTTGACTATCTTGCTATAAAGGATTGAGTATGAGAAGGAGACGCTAACCTTTTTATCTCGTTCCTAAAGACAGCACCAATGTTGCATCTCCGGTCCTTGATTGTCGTACGGATTAGAAAACTTTCAGATTTCTCATCATCTGAAGGTGGTTGTGAGTAGGTCCGGTCTCAGTCTCTGTTAACCTGGGACTTGCACAACACAACTAACAAATAAGAGGTCAGTGGCACGATGGGATTTCTCCCACTAAAAATACTCCAACGCTCAAATCAGCAACTTCCCGTAATGAACGAAAAGAGACGCACACTTAGAGGCGTGCAAAAACATGCTGTAAATGTGTTGGGAATGCGTGGATGCAAGAATGGGGGATTGGTGAGTGGGTAATGGAGGCCTGGCTCCTGGAATGCGTCGCAGAGGGTGGCTTTCTACAATGGCCCGTAGTAGGCTGGAAAAAAGCGAGACCTACCCGTGTTTTTGAGAGCTGGTGCTTGCGAGAGCGTATGTCTCAATGCCAAGCTCTGGTTTCTCAGGCGTGGATTGATTGATTGACCGTCAGTTTCTCTGTAAGCAAAGAGGGAATTTATGGCTCATCTCTCGAAGCTCTTGGAGTCAGAATCTTTCTTGCAGGATTTATTGGCCGTTGATTGCTGATGGCGGTTTCCGGTGTATCGGTTGTCGCTTTGCTGTGGTAAGTAGACCGTCGGGCGTCGCAGGTCATGTTTAATCTACCTTTTGTGTTGGGATTAATCGGAGAACTGTGGGCAGCGGTGTGAGCCGTGGCTGGCAGCGCTAACCTTCTTTCCATTGGCTCATTTCCTCTACAACCCTACTGTCGCCCGACAACCGCTTTAATGGGCTGCAAGCGATGCCCATTGGCTGCGAGGACGGGCCACCATGTAGGCTATTTTGGGACGTTGGGGTTGATTCCGTTGTTTGAGCCATTGCTCTGCGAGTTGGGCTTGGAACTTCCTTAGGCCTTCGGGCTGGACCCAACAGTTTTTGTTATAATATATTTTTTTCTTTGTATGTTGAATGCATGACCTTTTTTATTGTGTGAAAATTTAATTGTTCAATAATATGAATTTAGGTTTTTTATGCGTAAGAAAATCTATAATCTGCACATTTAAAAAAATATTTTTTAATAAAATTATAGTATATATTATTTCACCCTTAATTTTAATCGTTTTCGTTGCATTAATCCATCTCCACTATATAAAAACAAAAAATTAACAAAATTGAAACGCTAATTAAAATTACTTTAGTTTTAAGACCCTAGAAAAGTACAATTTTATTTTTCTATTGTAAAAGTGCAACCAGAAGAACCACTAATATTATTTTGACAACAAACTTGCTATTTACATTGATAAAAATTCAGTCTCCATGCACATCAATATTCCTTTATATTATGATTGAAAACTAATTAATTTCATATTATTATCAATTACCCAATTTTTAATATTTAGACCCTAAAACTATTTATTAAACGTTTTTTTTTGAAAAAAATTTCATATTTTTTATAGACTTTTTTCTAAAAAATTTGAAAAAAAAAACTTATTTTCATAATCTTTTTAACGTTTAGCATATATAAAAATATATAAATAATTATACAAATTAATTAATTAATAATAAATATTTAAGATTGTAGATAATAATATTTTTTCCAGTGAATTATCACACAAATATCCAAACTTACCTCGCCATAGTTGCTGCCCGAATCACGCCGCTTACTAGTGGAGTCCCCACTAATTCAGAGATGCTATGTTCTACTGTTGGCTTAGGCCAATATCTTTCTTCTCTTTGCATAGATGGGGACAATCTCTTAGACGTCGATTGAAACCACGGAAACCGTGACCGAGGGAGTGATTTCCGCCATTAAAAACCAATATGGTCGGCTGAACTCTGCTTCTTGATCTCTGCTTCTTCCAAAGAGTTTGTTTTCAAAAATATGCTTTGGCTTGCCAATGCTTTGTGGGTTTTCGTCACCAACCAAGTAGTTCATATCCTTGGGATAATATTTGGATATTTATGCAGGTATTTTTTCTGGGTTAGTCTTTTTGTTTTTTTCTTTTTTCAATCTCCTCTAATTTAGTTCGACGTGTTCAGATTGATGATTATATGAACAAACTAACTAGCAATTTCATTCTCCATTCCTCCTGTTTGGTTATGCAGGTACACAAAGGAGAATTATGGAAATAATTGGTCGGATTTTAATTCGATGATTGGAGAACCGGATCATCAATTTGAGGAGAATGCAGGTGATATATATGGGTCTATTATGGTCGGTGTGAAAGAAAATTTTGCAGCAGCAGCAAATTCTGAGGATAAAAGCAGAAGAGAGAAAAGGAGCTCTGTTCACCTCGCAATTGGCGAGCATGCTCGAGGAACCGATAAGTACCAATTCTTACATGGGAATAGTTTGATCGGATTCATTGAAGAGAGACAAGCTATAAGATTTCCAATCCATGAAATGTCTGTGGATTGCGACCATCAATCTGCCAACAGTCTAGAAAAAGTAAACAGAGAATTCTCTGCCCACCAAAAAATTCAAGAATTTGACAATAAAGGTGAAGAGGCTGAGGCTGTGATCGGCCTAGAACAAGAAGAGGACGATCCAATTGATCCTGATTCAGATTGCAGGACGATTAACTCAGAGAAAGAGGCTGTTAATTATGAAGTCTCTGTTAGTAGTTGTTGCAGTGAAGAGGGTGTAGAGAAGCAAGAACATGCAAGTTCTATTCAAAATGATCTTACGGATGGAGAAGGCAATGCCAGCTTGGAAGATAGTTTTCTGGATAGACTTGGATTTTCTGATCGAATTCAATTCTGCTTGCCAAGTCACTTGTTTTCTCCTGATAAAATTCAAGGGTCAATTATCTTAAATGATGATTCATCAGTCCCCGTCATAAATCTGATTCGGATACTGATGAAATCTTGTCTGGTGAAAGTGGAATTGAAGTATTGGATCCTAAAACTCCAGTGGGCACTGAAGAAAAGACGGCGTATTATGACGAAGAAGATAGTCCTAGGTCATTCGAACATAATACAGAATTGGAACTTGAATTGCAGAACTTCAATGATATTGAAGAGGAAATTGTTTCAGAGCATGATTTTCCAGAAGATGTGGCTCACGAAGACACAAAATCGATGGAATTTTCAGAAAAATGTGTTGAACATTGGATAGAATGGATAAGCTCTTTGGCTTCTGAGGAAGATGATGAAATGGAATGCGATGATTTGTTGCAGCATAAAGAACTGGTGCAACAGATGAAAAAGGAAATGAGAAATTTGAAGACAAAACGGCTTCATACCATCCTAGAGGAATCAGAGTCAGCTAAGATCGATGAAGATTTTAAGCCCTTGAAGATTGATGAGAAAGTCGAGCATAAAGATCGCATGGAAGAGATCCAAATATTTCACAGAAGTTACTCCGACAAAATGAGAAAAATGGACATATCAAGCCATCAGACAATGTGTGCAATTGGTAAGCTGAGTATACTTGTCTATTCTTCATCAATTGGTAAGTTTTCGTTCTATTTATCTGTCACTTTCACACCATTTAGAACAACAAATAACTACAGAAATTAAAGCAGATAATATTTGTGTAAAGTTATAAAAATCTCTAATAGCTTCTTGGAACCACTAGCAAATTTTCGTTTCTTCTACAAATCATAATAAAAATTCCACTTTTTAAATAGATTTTTGATAATTTTATCATATAAAAATTTTCCCCCAATTACATATATTTTGATACTTTCCTCACCGTCGGTGGAAGATGCTGTGGGTACTTGAGAATGTAAATTTATAACCTTGAAAAACAACAAATAGTGAGGGACTTAGTGTTGCCCCTATGGAATCTTTAGTGTTTGCTATTGGATTTTTGGATCACTTTCTTGTGAGTAAGTCAATAAACAAAAAATCATCAAAAATTTGCATGAGGCTTGTACAAAGATCAAAGTGTTCGCATGCGCGCAATGTTTGAGTTATTTGTTTAAGGGTCAGGAGGTAGGATCAAGCTGTAAAAAAATTTAAAATCTTTATCTAAAAATAATGTATAACACTGTTAAAGCTCTTTTGTACTTTCATTGACAAGAAATTTGTCGAGGCAATTTTTATAGCAAGGATTATAATATTAGTCTAACATAATTTAATGTATTTTTATAATCTAAATGTATAAATTATTTGAATAAATTCATCACCATTAGAGCATGAGAGAAAATAAAACAACCTAACAGAATTTAAACAACGGCTTATGTTTCTTTTCAGTTGTGCATAATGAAATCCTGATATGTAGTATCTCAGTCTGCGGAGAAGTTGGTAACATCAATCTGTCAAGCCAATTCCTTCACAATATAATATATATATATAAGATTTAGTTATCACTATTCTCAAACACCTTAATTATCAATACAATACAAGTTTATAAACCCTAACACCAAACAAGTAAAAAAATAATTGTGAAAAAAAAACTAATCAGTAATATGTTTTACAACATAATTAAAACAACATATTGGAGACCGATAAAGGATGAAATATGAAACAAAACTCAAACTGGTGGCTAAACCTTCTCATACTTTTCTTTTCTCATATATCTCTTCATATTAACCACATTGTATTTCAAAAATGGCTTTCCTATCTAACAAAAAATTAGAACATTATATTTATAGTGTTGCATACCCGCTCGAGTGCTCATTATGTGGACATCACATGAGATGAATACAGGGTGTAGCTCGAGTCCCTGTCTCCCAATGCTCAATGGCATTCCCCTAGCTTGATCAAAAATTGGCACGAAAATCCTTCAGACCCACTTATAAAATTTTATCTAAACAAAAAATCCCTCAAATATCATGCAAAACTTTTTCTAAGCAATAGAATTGAAAAAATAGTATGTACAATGGATATATGACTTATAAAAAAAATGACTCAAAATCCAACACAGTTAAAGCTCTTTTGTACTTTTATTGGTGAGAAATTTGTTGAGGCAATTTTTATAGCAAGGATTACAATATTAGTCTAACATAATTTAATGTATTTTTATAATCTAAATGTATAAATTATTTGAATAAATTCATCACCATTAGGAGCATGAGAGAAAATAAAACAACCTAACAGAATTTAAACAATGGCTTATGTTTCTTTTCAGTTGTGCATAATGAAATCCTGATATGTAGTATCTCAGTCTGCGGAGAAGTTGGTAATGTTAACGTTGATTTGAGTAGGATTTCTCCAACTGAAAAACGGAGATCATCAGTTGGCTTCAAAGAGAAGGCTGTCAACTCCAGTTGTTAGATCCCTTTTTACCCCGCGTTTCTGGACATACAAACTAAGAAGCCATGAAGGCGACCCAATACAGAAGTTAACGAGAGATTTGCATCAGGACTTGGAAATGGTGTACGTAGCACAGGTTTGCCTTTCATGGGAAATCCTAAAATGGCAATATCGGAAAGCCGTACAGCTTCGAGAACACGATTCAACAGGTTGGCGCCGTTATAACACAGCAGCCGGAGAATTCCAGCAGTTTCAAGTGCTCATGCGAAGGTTCATAGAGGACGAGCCATTTCAAGGCCCCCGGGTTCAGAATTACTTAAAGAGCCGTTGTGTTCTGTGCAACCTTCTTCAAGTCCCCTCGATCAAAGGTAATTAAATGACTTATAAGGATGCATGAAATCTCCAGAACAAATAATCAACGTTTAGCAGTAGTTAAAAAAAAAAAAATTGCTTGTCGTGCAGATGATCCGAAGGATGGTAGAAAAGAGAGGGTGAAGGTGCATTTACAATATCAATGCTAGTAGATATCCTTGAAGAATCAATGCGTGCATTTTTGGAATTTCTTCGTGTTGATAAAGATGAAGCTAATCAAGCACTCAAGAGCAGCGATGGAAATCAGCTAGACATCAGAGATCCATCTTACACAGAGCTACTGACTGATGTTCGCACAAACCTTCAGAAGGTTTCTTAAATAACAATTCCAAACACACACACACACACACACACAAGGCTTTATCTCGTGCATTGATCTTTGTGCTAACTTCAGTTTTTCTTTCTCTTTGTGGGCAGAAGGAAAAAAGGCTGAAGGATTTGGTAAGAAGTGGAAACTGCATAGTGAAAAGGTTGCACAAAACGTACAGATATTATCACTTGAATCATGAACTACTCGAAGCGCAAGTTGAATTGCGATTGGTTTCTCGGGCCTTGAGTATGTCGAGATTGACGACGGATCAAATAATGTGGTGTCGAACAAAACTGGGCGCCATCAATTTTTTAGGCAGAAAGGTTAATGTTGGTTCCTCATTTTCCGTGTTTCCATGGTAGTGGCTCGGCTGCCATTTTCCACTTTTTGTTTCAAACAAAGATGAGCAATTTTAGAGCAAGTTTGAGATTCCAAGGCATTCTTCCCTATTCTCTTAAACACCCGTAAATTTCTTAAGTCAAACAAAATTATCAACTACCAAATTAAACTGCAAGAGCTCTGCCAATGCAAGTTCTAACATACAATGCATAAAATGCTAAAATAAGCAATTTTTCAGTTTCTAACAAAGACAACTCGATACAATGATATGATAGATCGTCTGCTTAGATATCGCGATACAATTATATCACATCTAAACTTTGCATAAACATTTTAATTTATAATGATACCATAAATATTTTAGAACATCCCGAATATATATTTTGAGATACTACTATATAATTACAATATGTGCACTACAATTATATCAAGCCAATCTTTTTAGTGTAATTTTATCAAAAAATAATGATTATAAAAAAATAATTCATTTTTTTTAATATTATGAAAATTCAAAAGTTAATATAAATAGGCTTTTGTTATAAATAATTCTTCTCTTAAATGGCACGAATCATACCTTCTCTTTGTAGTGTCACACATTGCTGATATTTTGTTAATACTTTGCTCACAATATACCCCACGGGCGACATGGAAAAGCCGTTTCTTCACACGATTATGCTTATTTTTCAAACATATATGTTTGACTTGAAAATAATTTAGGAACTAATTTTTTAACTCAATTGATTGTTACTTAAATTTTTCTAAATTTAATTTTATATACCCATTTATAATAAATGATCATTTACTTTTAAATTTGAAAAAATGTTGGTCAATTATATTTAAAGATGTATATTTACGGGAAGAAGTTCCGGCAACAGCCAAGTTTCTAGTGAACCTCATAATTTAATTGGACAGAGTTTGAGATTTTGATAATTTAATTATAAATTAGGAAAAATTTGAAATGTTAAGAAAATATATCATTATTACCGTAATTGTTTGAAAAGTACCTACTATTGCTTGCTACGTTTTGAATTTGATCCCAATATTAATACTTAACCAATACTAATTAACAAAATAATTATATAATAACTTTTGGACGTGAATTTTATATTGATATTTCGACCAATTACATATAAATAAATAAAAAAATAGATCTGACTCAAATATGTGCCACGTCATTTCGTGGCTCTGATACCGACTCAAACCGTGATATTAGACCTTATATAAGGAGTAATACTTGTCAAAATATATAATCAGAGTACATAAATTTGTAGAAATAAATCATAAACTTATTCTTCTAACTAATTATCTGACAACTTAAAATAATAATAAAAATCATGATAATGTTTTTCCGAAACATAACCCGTTATCCGAAATCTAAAATCTGCTAAATATAGCATTCATCAAGTTCTAAAGCTGTCCGAACTTAACCAATACATTAAATATTGTTCAAAAGCTACAATACAACCATTAATCACATTAATTTTTGTTCGGATACCATAATATGTCATTCCAAATCATATAAAACTGTCTAAAAGTCAAATTATATCAATTAACAAGTTTTAAATCTATCCAAACTTAAATTGATACGTACCCATTACAAAAGACCATAATATAACATTTTAGAGCATGCTTAAGTTGATTGAAAATTAAAATACAGCAACAAAACCCACTAACTATAGTCCAAAAACATAAAAAATAACATTAAATTTTAATAAAACTCTAAGCTAAACTCTTCAATACCATTGATTTTCATTTTTGTTTGCCTGTCAAGAATGCATATATCTCATCTGGAGGTGTTAGTAAAAATAATAAGGAAGTAAGTCAAAAACTCAATAAATTATTATATGATAATAAATATATACACATTTTTACATTAAAAATATAATAAAATGATCAATGTATCGGAATTCAATAATATGTCATGAAATTTCATTTGAATATTTGTCCAACTTAATACAGATTTTTTAACTTATTCTTATCATGTTTCTTTTTAACCTTAACAATAAAAACTTGTTCAATTCTTTTTTAGGGATTAGAGTTAATAAGTCTTACCGACTAAAAGAGCGGACAATTAAAATCCAAATTATATATGTTTTTACACAATTAAAGACCATTCAATTTTATTAAATACTCAAATGTGGGTCATCTACATATCATCATATAGATGGAGTTAAACGTCGCTTTCACCCGTAAATAAAAGATTCAGATATCAATATACTATTATAATATACGAATATATGGATAATATACTATCTGTTAAATTATAATCCGTAGTTTAATATTTATTTTAAAAAAACTCTACATTTTACTTATTAATTTTTACTTTTTATCATTTTTAAAAATGATTCATCATTTCTTGATATAATTATAGAGTTTTCTTTTATAATTCTAAAATTTTATGTTTGACATTCTGTAGACTTTGAGCATGATGATTTTTAAAGTATAAAATATTGAATTATCCAATTAATGTAAAAAATTCATTTGGCATGAATAATTCAGCATATGTGCAGAATTTTATATAAAATTCGGATCAAATATATATGTTATATAATTCATATAAGCTATCTATTTGATAATTTAGAATATTTATATAGTCCTATACAATTTTAAGGTATGCAAAACTTAAAATTTAGTAAGAAAATTAGAAAAAATTAGTATGAGTGCAAAGTTTCAGCAATAGTGTATAAAATCAGCAAATATATTAAATTTTAAACTATATATGTTAAATTATATATATTTTTCAGCTTATATATGACATGTATTTGATGATTTAAAGTATGCATAAACTATTATACAAATTAAAGGCATAAAACTCAATAACAATTAGCAAAAATCAGTAATATGGATAAGTTTTGCGATATCAATTTATATATTTCATAGATAGGATTTAATTCATTAAATTTCTAAACATGCATTTTTATAATATAAGTCAAGAACCTACTATAATATGAGGTATAAAATTTATCACATATAAGGTTATTAAATTATAAATTTAACACATGCATGCAATTTTAGAGTAATGTGTAGAACATATATACATTTTATATATACTTAAATATGAATTCTTATGAATTTTTATTACAAAATAATGAGAAATTGACATACATGCTAAACATAATCATATACTTCAAATTTAAAGATATATATGAGCATTTATTAAAAAAAAATGTTTCAAAATATTAACAAAAATTAGTAGCAAAGGAAAGAGATTTGGGTGTATTCTTACTTTTGCTTGATTTACCCAAATTCTAGCCTTAATTTTCTTAAATTGGACTATCCAAAACTTTCTCTCTTCTCCTTGGTTTTCTTTATTCTCTGAAATTTCTCCATAAAAATGATTAAAAATTGAGCCACTGGTTACTTATATACTGCATGACATTTGAGTGCGAGATGAGTGTGCTTTAGGCCATAGGCAATTTGCCAATCAATTGCTCGAACTTAGCTCCAGCGTGTCTCAGATGCAAGTAATTTGTTTTTTGCGCTCAGGAACACATCAGGCTTTTATCAGACACGAGTCATTTGGTCTAATTTTTAACTCTTTTTATTCAATTTTTTATATCTTTTAACATTAATTTTAGTTATATTAATTTAATTAATTATAATTATTATAATTTAAAATTTTGGGTTTATCAGTGAATAAAAAATTATGATAATTGTTAACTTTTTATTAAAATTTTTGTTATTATAACCGGGGTTGTGGGGTCAAATGTTTTCCTTTTTTAAAAAATATTTTAATTTATATATATTTTAACTATTCTTGTAAAACATAAACTCATAAAAAAATTAAATATATAAATATAAATTTTTATTATTTATTAAATACTCATATTTATATTTTATAAATTAATAAACATATCATTTACAATTACACATATTAAAATATTATTACATAGTTAGTATTATATTTTATAAATTGATGATAATTTTATAATTTTAGATTATTAAAATATTATTAGTAAACATAAAATAATAAATTTATAATTATATATTATTAAAATATTATTATAAAAGGAGGATTATATTTTATAAACTTATAAAATAACAATTTTATAATAACACATTTTAAATATATATTACATTAGTAGGACTTAAAAACTATAAAAATATCTTTTTGATATTTTATTATATTATAAATATTTTAAAAAATAAAACACGATAAAAATAATTTTTTTGAAAGAATAAAGAAAGTTTAAAAAGGAAAAAAAGGGGAAAAAGAGAAAAAAACAAAAACAAAACAAAAGGGGGGGGGGATCCCCCTGCCCGTTGGATTGAAACCTTTTTCCGTAAGCCCAAAAATTTTACAAAAGCTGGATAGTAACCGGCCCAGGCATGCATAAACCTCCAGCCCACTGGCCTTAACGACAAGTCTTTTCCCGATGCTTTACTGAGGGCCGTTAGATCTAGGGTAAACTATGTTCTCCCTAAAACCCTCGTCTATATATTGTTCGCCGAACACCGTTGGTTAACGCTCCGCTTCGTCGCTCGGGGATTGGGGAAGAGATGGTTCAGAGGTTAACATATCGGAAGCGGCATAGCTATGCCACCAAGTCCAATCAGCATCGGATCGTCAAAACCCCTGGTAATTTCTCTTCCCTTCTTTACCTTTCTGGAGTTAATTAATTTATAATCACATGTAAATGGGTGTTTAATTTGATGTGAAAAATAGGTGGGAAGCTTGTGTATCAGAGTACAAAGAAGAGGGCTAGCGGCCCAAAATGTCCCGTTACTGGCAAAAGAATCCAAGGGGTTTGTTCCGATATCCATCCTCTCTTTTTTTCCCGATTTCGTTACAGTTCTTAGATTTTTTTTGTGCTCTCAATGTTACTCTGTATTGTATATGTTAAAGAATTATATACTTATGTGCATTCAATTGATTACTCTCTGATTAGTAACTTAGGTCTTGCCATCTTTAATTATTGACTTACGCACTGTAGTTCTTGAGATGTCAAGAGAGTAGCATTGGCATTTCTCAAGTGAGTAAATCTTGTAGAGTGTATTTCTGATTCGAGCAAATCTGGTATTAATTTTCTAGGATGTTAGACAAGATTGAATGTGTGAATGATAGGTGATTCCAATCAAGTGAAACTAAGCCTTTACCCATTATTGCCTCTAGCTACATGGATTCTTGGTCACCAACGTATGAATCTTGATTCGAAGTGTTATTAGTATTAGTATGTATAATTCCATTGCTGTGAATATTTTTGATACAGTATTCCTGCTGAGCAAAAGGTCTTCGTTTCCCTTACCATACACTCATTTCGTGAGTTTCTTCTAAATCTGCCCAATGATGGATAAACAAATACAATGAGCAGTTGCGTATGGTTCTCTATCACCATTTGTCTTTGCTCACCACCGTCTTCTCATCCCCACCCACCACTGCCATATGTTCCTATGCTATTTATTTATTTATTTATTTATTTCTTTTAACCAAACAGCTGCTGCTGCTATTTGGTGGTGGAGGGTAAAGGCTTTTGATGGTTCCCATATGCTTATAAACTGCAAATGAATTGTTGAAAGCTATGAGATCTGAGGGCTTTTATGTTACAATAGCACTCTCTCTGAGTATTTGCTCTTGACTTCAGTTTTTTACCTGGTTAGTATTTGCCCCTGTTCAAGTAATTCATTGGCAGTAATGTTACTGTCCGTGTCGAGTCATTTACATATGAGCAGACTGACATGCTGCTTGCAAATTCATCACAATATTGGACTCAATATAAAATGATTGTGCAATAATCATAATCCAGCAATGAATACCTTACTAGATGCATCTTAACCGAGTCCTGTTATATTATTCTAGTTCACTGTGCATACTTAGAATCATTGTTCATAATTAGATTTGGATTTGTGTCCAGCTCTCTTTCCAAAAGAGTTTTCACGAAATTACCATTTCCGACACAGTGATAGCAAATGACAAGTAGCACTTTACTTGTGATGCCCCAGACTTGAGTCTCCCGACCTGGCCCAAATTGACCATGCGGAAACCCAAAATTATGAACAACCTCATAAATGTATCACATAATAATTATAATACTTGTAATAAATTTTCTCGAGATAATAAAAGTCCATAATATTAATAATCTGAGAACATAGTTCTAATAATAAAAACTCCGATCAATGGAACTAATTCTAGAACTTCTCATCATGAGCTTGTATCTCCAAGATTGTCTCTATCTCGAATCTCTTCAACAATGGTACAATCTTTTCTAACCCATCATAAACTCGCTATACTGGAATCAATAAAATACAATGGTAAGTCGAATACCCAATAATTAATAAATATATAAAATAACATAATATAATATAACGTCTTGAATAATAATATTAGTATAAATTATTATATAAGATAAATCAATAATTATTCGAGATCCAATGATTTGCCATATCCACGACTCAAAGGCCACATGACAACAAAAGTCAGAGATACAAATTGAATTTCATCGAATTCGAGTATCGATGACGGTATAGGTTCCATCAAACCAATTTTAATAGAGGTTCCAACTGTATAAGATGCTACAAAATCTTCTCGAATCTTATATGTTACTGTGAACCAATATTCACGTGTCCGCCTCCAATGGTTAGGTAAATCTTCGAGGTATCGGTGTTTGTAAGTTTGACAAGCGATCAATTCAATGGTCTCATGATACTTGTCAATTGTAGTGTACAAGTATCAAATCAAATCCATACGAACAATATTCCTGTTACCTTTTGTGTAACTCAGAATATCATTTGCACGTATTCTCGTGATCCATCGTGATACAAGTCCTGTCGGGTACAGAATACTCATATCACAATAAGTCAAACTCAGCACTTCCTCGGTACGATATCCATTGATATCTCACACATAATGTCCACAAGGATATAAACATATATTTAAATGACCACAATTTTCAAAATATGGATTCGGTATCAGAAAGAGTGTAGACCACATTAAGGTTCTGTAGCCTTCAATTTGACTCGACACATTAATGTTTTCATACGCTCTTATCAATTTAGGCATAGAGTGTCAATAAAATGTACGCAAGCATCTAAGTCAATGTAAAGAATTATTTACCGCGAGAGTGAGAGAAAGTTCAAGGAAAGTTTGAATATTCGACCAAATGCCATAATATTTTATTAAATCCATACATACACATGCCCATACGCTTATATACATGTATTTATATATGCACGCTTCTGACACATCAATACAGATCAAACACACCTATACAGACATCTATACGTACATATGCGCATACATGCCGTAACTGGCTTATATCTATATATATACATTCACCCCAGTATATGGGTATACACACACACATACACGCATATATACGTACGCACATCCTTGCGCATCCATATACGTATACGCCTATATGTATATACACTTTCATATGCTCATATATATATATATACACACACACATCCTCTATCATTCACACCAAAACAGATGCACACACGTACGTCTTAATACCCACAACATCACTCACACTACTTATTTACGCAAATACATTCTAACCATATCTTTACCATTTCATGGCCGGACACATAACAGAGAACGGAACCCTAATTTTCCGGTTCACCTCCCACAATTTACAATTGATTTCCACTGAATTCTAGACTTGCTTCACTGAAATGTATCATCGTGAGGAAATATTACTATAAATTTTGTGAGAAGAGGAACAAGTTAATTGCAAAGTAATGGAAGAATTACTTGCCTGATTTGCGACGACGAGTAGTGACGGTAGCTCCAAACGATAGTGGACAACGGTGACACGAAATAATGGCAACAGCAACAAAAACTCTCTTCATGACGGCAGGTGACAGCAATGGCAATGACGGCAACTCTCCTCCAGCATAGAATGGCAGTGGCGATCTCGACTCTACAGTTTCAAACGACTTTCACCATTTTCCACACTCATCTATTTATATCCACGAGTGTGGCCAACTGATTAAATGAGAGGGAAACGGAAATTGCCAGAAAACGATTCAGATTAGGCAGATGAATTGTGAGTCGGCTGAGTAACAGTGTCTGTTCAAGGAAGATAAATGGCCGACGGCAGTGAATGCCGACTGATTAAATGAAAAATAAAGAGAAAAAGAGAAGAAGAGATAGACAAGAGAGACAGAGAGGAAGAAATGGTCGGAAACAAAAAAGGAAGAGGAAGGGAAAGTGGGACAAGGAAGAAGGAGGTTCGGGAAGCCAGAGAGAGAGAGAGTCGCAGAGAATCAGTGAGTGAGAGAGAGGGCCAAATATCTATTATATTATCATTTATTATTATTATTATTAAATAATAATACGTTATTATGATTTCTTTTATTATTGTATTATTATTGGTTATTAATATTATATGTTTATTATTATTACTTATTATCTATTATTAATAACTAAATAACCCGATTCAAGATACCAAGATGTTGCATTACTGCTAAGATTTGGTCTTCAATTCACGATACAAATAGCAATAACTGGGAAGATGGTAAAGAATGTGGAAAATACATTTAGACTGAAATTTTGCTGAATTTAACTGAAATGGAGAAGTGTAAAAACATCCTATTTGCCTTGATTTTCCTTGACGTACTGTGCATGTTTAATAATACTTGTATTACCAATGGGCTAAGAAATGTGATGTCAATTCTGTTTCGGTTTTATTTATTTGCCGTACTGTATTGCAGATTCCTCACTTGAGACCTGCAGAGTACAAGAGGTCTAGATTATCTAGAAATCGAAGAACCGTGAATCGTGCATATGGTGGTGTTCTATCCGGCAGTGCTGTTAGGGAGAGGTATGTCCTCTTGGACCTGTTTAACCACTGCTGTCGGTCTAAAATAGTAATGAATGGAACAGGATCAAGGGGCTGTTCTTGTCATAGTTCTGAGAATTGCTTCCGTGGGGTGATTTGTATTGCAGGATCATCAGAGCATTTCTAGTTGAAGAGCAAAAGATTGTGAAGAAGGTTTTGAAGATCCAAAAGGCCAAGGAAAAACAGGCTGGAAAGAGCTGAAGTAAGAGCTATCCATCCCAATGGTAATTTTTTGGATGTCTCTCACTGTAACAAGTGCTGTTAGTTGTAACATTAGTTGTTCTGATTTGCATTTGTATTTTATTTCGGTTTGTTTGCCATAGTTGAAGCCGGTTCACTTCGTCGACAATTCCATCTCAGTGGGTTTTGTTTTTCCTTCATTAATTTGATGTCATAAGCTTCATTTTGGATTGTGTATTGCGCAATACTGGATCACTGATCTTCTTTGGCACGTTTCCTAAGCCTGGATTTCGTATAATCGTTTACTTCCATGGTATTTGTATTTGCTGGTGTTCCAAATTGGGTTTGGGTTCAAGTTTCTCGGTTTTGTGTAAACCAAGAACAGAACCTGCAGAAAATCAATCAAATACAGTGCCTCCATCCACCGGTGGATCTCCACTAAAAACGAAGCTTCCATTTAAAACCACATGATGGCTATTCAAATCTCTTCATACGAGTTCTGAGCATTAGACTTGTTTGGTTCATTTTTCTAATTAGACGAAAAATATTTATGGGTCTTCGTGACTATTAGTTATTGAAATATATTATGATGATGTATTATATATTATGACAATTAATTAGAGTGGCGTAGGCACTGGGTGTGGTTTAGGTTTTCTAGGTATAGTAATATTTATGAATAGAAATATTTAATTTCTTCACACCTTTGAATTTGTTGGTATCAATTATGTACTGCCATATAATTTAAAATGTATCAATTGAGTTTAAAATTTCGCATAAATTAAAATTAATATTAAAATAAAAGTTATAAAATAAAAAAAATGAAAATATATTATTTATCTTTTTCGTCTAATGATGTTGACCACGCTTCAACGCAATACTAGATTCGGTTTTGGGGTCATATGTAATAAAAAAATTTCTAGATTCTATTTGTTATTTATAATATTATATTTTAATTTAAAAATTACATATCCAGCCTTTAATATTTTTAATTGTAACATAACATTTCAACATTTTCAAATCTATTTCTAATTTCTGAGTTTTTCTTTTACTTTTTAAGGTATCATTTTAATTAACTACCAGCTACACTTCCACCTTCGAAGGAATTTTTTTCCCCTTTGAATATGATATTTTAGCCTTCTCATATCTATCAAAATGTTTTTAGTCGTATTAAGTATGATATTTTCATTTTATAAATATAAATATATGTATTTCTCTTGCCTTTGGCAAATCAAATTTGTATATAGTTTTATTTTTTACTAAATGATTTATCTTTGCCAATATGTGTATTTCTACATGTTTTGTTAAATTATTTTAATGCATGCCTTGGATTTGTATAGCTATTTGAATAGAGTTGGATTAAATATTTAAATATTTAAATTTAAATTTTAAACATCACAATGTTTGACTAGATATCAAAAGATATAAAATTTATTCTCCAAAATATCATCTAACACTTAGGTAATAAATCCTGTTACGTCCTCGGATTTCGACTACGTACGAGTGATGATCCAAATGACCATTTGGAGGCTCTGGATGCACTTGGACAAAACTCGTGCAACATACAGGTATCTAGTTATCTTTTTAGACTTCGTGATGTGATCTGGGAGGTAGGAGAGGAGAGGAAAAAGTGATGATATACGAGAATTTTACGTGAAAAACCTTCCCGTAAAATTGAAAGGAAAAATCACAGGATTTTAGTCTGAGAATGAGCTTTACTATGCCGTTAGAGATTGTAAGGAGGTTACAAAGCATGCTCAAGTCTTTCTTTTCTTTCTTTATTTCTACCATTGTTAGGGTAGAGTGGATGCTAGGAAGGAAGTGACAGCGCTAAAGGTGGCCAAGTAGGGGCATTCTAGTATTGCTTTGTATATTGACGGAAGGTTCACGACCAAGAAGGCGAGGACCTTGGACGCAATCTTCAAATACGTTCCCAATATGACTTCCAACTGGATGGCGCTCTGGATGGGCATTGGATCATTATCTAGTCCATAGAGTGGTTTATCTGGCGCTATCATTTAACTTCTTTTAAATTCCAATTTAAAATAGGTATCGAGATAAAACAAATTCCTAAAATTTTTATTATTAATAAAAACTCGTTTCATTTGGTAGTTATTTACTCTATCTGAAATGAGTGTGGTTACAACCAGGGGATTGGAGTGAGGGAAAGTAACATAAGCCATGCTCTCATTGCTAAAACTAATGACTTTGTCCCTGGTCCCCGTCCTTGGCCTTTTTGTCGTGATGATCTCCCAAGCGTCTTCTTTAGCTGAGCGAGTTGATATCATATTTACCACTCCCGTTGCCACTTAGTTTTTGGGCTGGTTGGCCTCAACATCACCCGCTGTTCTGAAAGTTTGTTCGGATCTTTACAGGAAGCGGTTGAGATGATATCTCTTTATAAACTCCTCGATCTCCTTCTACAACGTCCGACAGTCCTTGATACTGTGGCCCCTGCAGCGGTGATAGTGGTAGTACTTAGTCTGATCGCCACCTCCCAAGTTCTTCAATGGCTTAGGCCACTTCAAAAAATTTTTCTACTAGATCTATATCAGCACATTCGTGCGGGTGTCATTCAGAGAAGTGAGGTGCACAGGTCTGGATTCCCTCCGAACGACCTACTCGGACTTGTACTGCTTCTTTATCGTTTGGGGACTCGTATGGTCCCCACTCTTTCTCTTTTCTTCCACCACCATTGGGTAGAAGTTCTCGTCCTTCTCTAGACGCTTCGCCTCGGCTTTTTCAACCGTGATGTATGCTCTCGCTACGGTCTCAACCTCTGCGAACATTTGGGGACTCTTGTGGATGAGGTACTTGTAAAAGGTGCCTCCCTCCAAGGCAGATAGGAAAGCGTTCAGTTTTATCCCATCAGTCAATTTCGGGATCTGCCTGGCCTCCGTTATGAATTGGGCCAAAAATTCCCTCAAACTCTCCCTGGCACCCTACTTTACTCGGATGAGGTGCCAGGGTTGCTTTTTCATTCTTCTGTTAGAGGCAAACTGCAAGAGAAAAACCGCTGCCAGTTCGCTGAAGGTATGAATGGAATCCACTGGCAACCCATAGAGCCACACTCTCGCATCCCCCTTTAGTGTCGGTGAGAAATACTGGCACATGGTTATCTCGTTTAGCCTTTGGAGGCTCAAATGCTCACAAAAATGGTTCAGATGATCCATCGGATCAGTACTTCTGTTGTAGATGCCGAGATTTGGCATCTTAAACTTTGGTGGGAGCGTCCTCGTTCTGATTTCCGCAATGAACGAAGACTGGAGCACATTTGCTCCCCCTCCATTGTTTTCGCCAAAGATGCGGTTCTAGACCTTCTCTAATCTTTCCTTCACGTGGGGTGGAGCCGCCACTTTCTTGTCGTTGAGATAATTTCTCAATTCATAAGGCTCTTGGGCTGCCTGATGCTCAGAGACTCCCCTGACCCTGGGAGGGGCATTGTTCCGCAAAGCTGCCTCCTGAACGATACATTCCTGATTGTTACGGACGGAACGTGGGTTACGCCTCTCAGGGTTTTCCTCCTAAACTCGAGGACCTAAGCAGCCTTCAAGTCTGTGAGGGACTTTGCTGTTTGAGGCAACTTGGGTCCTCGAGACTTCACACCGGCTGGCTTGCTTGCTCGGGTGCTCCTTCCCCATGCCCCTGTTTTGGGACATGGCTGTCTCGAAGGCTTGGGAAGGTGCGCCTTTTATTTGCTCGTCTATTTTGGAGTAAAGGGTCATGAAGGCTTTAGACATGTCGTCCATCCTAATAGCCAAAGCACGTACAACCGGAACAGGGTGGTCCTCTACCCTGACGCAGGGAGTGAGGCCATTATCGCATGAGACCGCCTCTGTGACTAGTGCGCTTGCTTGTGCCCTAGTGTTTACTATGCCGGACTTCTAAAAGGAGGCTATTGGAAGGTTCCTAGATGTTTTGTAAAAAGTCGTGAAAAGCTGATTTTTAGTCCCTTTCCATAGACGATGCTAATGTTGCGTCATCGAATTCCGATCACGTACGGGTGAAGATCCAAATGATCGCTCGGAGCCTTTGGATACACTCAGACGGAACCTATGCAACAAACAGGTATCTAGTTATCTTTTTAGACTTAGTGGTGTGATCTGGGAGGTAGGAGAGGAGAGGATTTAGCGATGATACATGAGGATTTTTTGTGGAAAACTCTCACGTAAAATGGGAAGGGAAAACCATTGGACTTCAATCCGAGAATGAGTTTTACTATGCCGTTAGAGATTACAAGGAGATTACAAAGTGTGCTAGAGTCTTTCTTTTCTTTCTTTCTCTCTACAGTAGTTAGGGCAGAGTGGATATTGGGATCCTTTGTTAGGTGCACAGTTAATATATTTATAGTGGTTAGGACCGTCCTTTGAGGGTTCTCCACATGGCATTGGCGTTTGCATGAAGCCGGCCACCAACTCCAATCCAGTCCTTTGTACCAGGAACGTTGCGTACACGCGGGACAATCTCCTATGATGTCCTATTTGGAGTGACTGGACTTGTGTTGGAGGCCATCATTCTTTTAACAGTCTGACGGGTTTAGCCACCAAATCCCATGGCATGTCGTCTTTGCAGGCATGGTCCACAGCCTTCCTCTGGTCCATGGGCCCGAGTGGACTTTAAATCCCCTACGTCATTTGGGCAGGCCCTAGTGCCTGGGTCTCTTGGGCCTCTTAGGCTCACTGAATCTCTGCATTGCCAAGGTTCGACCATTGGGAAATGGGCTTCGTCAACGGGCCTTGGGTATTGGTACCCATTGGATTACCGGCAGTGGAGCCGTGGTGATCTCATGTGGATCTAGCACCCTTGCCATGCTCCAAGCATCTGGGCCGTTGTTGTTGGTCAGCTTTTGCGGGCTAACCCCACGAAGCAGGACCAACACCCGTGGTAGGAGCTTTGGCAGGGAAGCAAAAAACATGCACTCCTCCGATAGGAACTCCTTTCTTTGCCTCCACTCCAGGCGGCACGAGTGATGGTCTAAGTGCGGTGGAGACCATAAGCGTAGCGCTACACCGGGGACAAGGCGCCCTGTGGTAACTCCGCCATGATCCCGCACCGCATGAAAGATCACTAGAGCCTAGAAGGAGGCACACGATAACGGCAGAGTGGCCAAACCACTCTCACTAGTATGAGGAATCGCCCATAATAACGACATGAGGACAGTATTCACTGGAAACTTCAAATCTCCAACTAGTTCACCCAACTTATTTGCAAATACCCATTAGAAGTGGAGTGAGTCAAGGCCCTCGCATTGTTCCTCTGAATTAAGCTGAGGGATGAACCACACAGGTTGAGAAGTTCTCTTATTTATGGATAAGCTAGCACTCTACCCATGCTTAATTGGGCATGTACCCTGATAGTCATGATTTAAGGGGAGGAAAAGCCCTCAAGGCACCTGGAAAGCCTGCGCAATGGTATGGGGAAGGCGCGACGTTAGACTATTTAGGAAAGGCGCGATGTCAGACTGTCTAGAAAAGAGACATCGCTTGAAGAAGACAAAACACGATGCATCCCAAGGTGGACAACGCAATGGCTAATTGGGCCCAAAAGGGACATGCCAGGCCTCGATTGCCAGTTGGCCTATGTATGGGGGACTAGTGATAGATACCGGTATCCAAGGCCCATTGATGAAGCCTATTTTTCAGTGGTCGGACCCTGGCAACGCAGTGATTCAGTGGGCCCCGAAGCCCAAGAGACCCAGGCACTAGGGCCGGCCCAAATGACGTAAGGGATTTAAAGTCCACTCGAGCCCATGGACCAGAGAAAGGTGCAGACGTATTCAAGGACTGCGTCCAAGGTCTTCACTTTCTTGGTCGTGGAACTTCCGTCAATCCACAACGCAATACCAAGACGCCCCTGCTTGACCACCTTTGGTGCTGTCACTTCCATCCCAGCATCCACTCTGCCCTAACTACTGTAGAGAGAAAGAAAGAAAAGAAAGATTCGAGCATGCTTTATAACCACCTTGTAATCTCTAACGGCATAGTGAAGCTCATTCTTGAATTAAAATCCTGTGATTTTTCTTTCCCATTTTACGGAAAAAATTTTCACATAAAATTCTTGTGTATCATCGCTTTCTCCTCTCCTCTCTTACCTCATAGATCACACCAATAAGTCTAAAAAGATAACTAGATACCTGTGTATTGCACAAGTTTCATTCGAGTGCATCCAGAGGCTTCGAGTGGTCATTTGGATCTTCACCCGTACGTGGTCGGAATTCGAGGACGCAACAAATCCTTTCTTGAAATTTAAAAATAATAAGAGTTTAAGGATGAAAAAGAGTAAAAATTGAAGGATTTTGTTCTATAATTTTTAAGTTTTATAAATATTTAAATAATTAAAATTCTATACATGCTTTTCTAGATAATCTTTCTTTCCCATTTTTCATCAATTTAGGGGAGATAGACATATTTATAATCTTATTCTCAGTCATTATTATTTTTTGAAGAAGTATAACTGCATATAAACTGATGTATTATATTGATTGTAAATTAAATGCCCCAACCATTTTATAAGTATTGAGTTTAATGTTTATCCATTTGACGAATTAACTGTTTATTTGACTTCTATTCAACACTTGATTCATATAATTATTCATTAGGATTAATTGTCCAAATTTATTAACTATCTGGCCATTCGATACCTCTATTTTTTATATTATTAGCAATTTAATAATTTGATTATTCAACATTTTGGTCGTTTAGTTAGATTCTTTCTTAATTCGGACCTAATATATTCGTTACTTCGTTCTTTTCCATGGCTTTATGATTTACGGGCTTTATATATCAGTAAGTTCGGCCAATCTTATTTTAAATTGTACGGAATATATTTAATTTTTATCTAATCTTATTTATAAAATAAATTTATACTCATGTTTAATAAATTTGAGTCAAATAATTATGAAAATAAATTATAATCTATATATATATTTATTTGATTTTAATAAAAAATAAATTTAGTATAAAATCACACATTGCTATTTACCTTTTTAAATATTATTTAAAGTTTATTAAATTAGATTAGTACAAGTTTAACTTAAAAAATAAATTGAATTTCGGTACGTGGTAAAAACCGAAATGGCCCAGGACCAATGTCCGTCAACGACGGTTGAACGACCACCACCGACGCTCGCCTTCTCTCCAATCTGATTAGAAAATAAAGAAAAATCAAAAAGAGTAGGGCAGTTGGGGCCCACTATGCCTGACATCCTGTCAGTCACGCACCTTAATTGCGCGTGGGTCCTACGGTCGGTAAAAAAACACTCGGTAGACTTTCACCGAACGCACCGTTTCGCTGATTTAATAAAAAATTTAAATTAAATACTATTAAATTAAAAAAAAAAAACTGTCGTAAAAACAAAAAAGAGTAAAGGGCAAGTTGGTCATAAGATATTGGTAAAAGATTATGATTTTTTATTTACGTCTGAGACATAAATAATGTCAGACCATTGGCCTTAAATAGGGAAGAATGCTTTTTATTAGATTAATGTAAGGTAAGATATTTTTAAAATTTTATTGAAATATTTTTCAATAATATAATATTTAAAATTTATATAAAAATAGAAAAATATATATTATGTTATTATAAAAAATTAAATAAATTTAAAAATGTCTCTTAAACATCTATTTATTAGTCATATGGATGTAAAAGCTCGTGCATTTGATTTATAGAGAACAAGAAGGGTTTACGAGGTAAATAAGTGCTATCCTTAATAGGTCTATATACAGACCAATAATTGCAAGGAAAAACTTCGAAGAAGGAAGACGATATTTAGAGAGAGAGAGGGAGAGAGATGGCAGCGTGATGGTTGTCGTCAAACTCTGGAAGCAGAAGTACCAGTTGGAAGCTGTGATTTTGATTCCTATAGGAATCATCGCTATCGCATAACAAAAGGAGGAAAGCTAGGGTTTTTGTGATTCAGCTATCGATCCAATAGATAAACCTCTCATCGGTGGATCTCCGCTCACACGTCTCTCTCTCTCTCTCTCTAGCTTGCAGTGGCCAGCCATTGGAAACTTTTCCATTTGACTGGGTTGTCACTCGTCCGACTTTGAATCAGTGTTCCCATTGCTTCATGCATTTCGAAAGTGTTAACATAAACATAAAAAAGATCTAAATTTTCTGTTCGCCTTCCCGTCTCTCCCTGTATCCACCACCTTTCCGAGGTATTGAAATCAGACTGTTCTCGCTTACTCACTACTTTCCTTTTCTTTAGCTATAATATATGTGCTTTTTTCAGAATTAATCGTTTATTTTGTTTGCCTTTTTCGTCCTCCTGGCCGGAAATTAAGGACGTTTTTTGCGTTATCTTTTAGTTCAATGGGCTTCCTAGCTAATTTTAGCTGATATATGTGGCTTTTTTTCTGGTTTGATTAATCATTTTAACTTCGGATCCAATGAAATTCATCTCGAAATGTAGTAGCTGTGTTTTCATTGGCATTGCCATGACCTTTTTGTTTTTCTTTTACAGCAATGTTTTAATGTAGAATGCCTGACTCAAATCTCTCCTTATAGACGATCTGGGTCTTGATCCAACTTTAGATTTATAGTCATGGAAAATGGAAAAATGCACAGAATTATGCTCCTAACAAGTGCTCAATGTTTTATGCTGCTTTTTTCATTTTCTCAATTGGGTTTAATTAATTCATTTGTTGTTTGGCTATGCTAAAAGTTGTGTGAATTATGCGTACTGTTTTAGGTGGAAAATGGCTAACAAAGCAACTGGTGAAAGTAGAACTAGGAGCTCTGTATCAATATTTATTGTAGTTGGTTTATGCTGCTTCTTCTATTTACTGGGAGCATGGCAAAGAAGTGGTTTTGGAAAGGGAGATAGTATTGCTATAGAGATCACCAAGAGTGGGGCAGACTGTGCTGTCCTTTCTAATCTGAATTTTGAGACACACCATGGTGGTGAAGTTAGGACTGATGATTCTGATTCTAAGGTGAAAGTCTTTCAGCCATGTCATCCACGCTACACTGACTACACACCCTGCCAAGATCAAAGGCGTGCCATGACATTCCCTAGAGATAATATGATTTATAGAGAAAGACATTGCCCTTCTAAGAAATTACATTGCCTTATCCCGGCACCCAAGGGATATGTAACTCCATTTCCGTGGCCAAAGAGTCGTGACTATGTCCCATTTGCAAATGCACCTTATAAAAGCTTGACTGTGGAGAAGGCTATTCAGAATTGGATTCAGTATGAAGGGAATGTATTTAGGTTTCCAGGTGGTGGAACGCAATTTCCTCAAGGGGCTGATAAATATATAGATCAACTTGCTTCTGTTATACCAATCAAGAATGGGACAGTCAGAACTGCTCTCGACACTGGTTGTGGGGTATGCTAAGTTTTCAAATTTTGGTTACAGCTTCACATGTTTTATTTAGTTACAGCTTCACATGTTTTCAATGCACTTTTTTGTTGCCCATTTCAGAAGGAAGCCAAAATGTTCTTGTTCTTTTTCCTGCATTTATGGTTACTTTACTGACCTCTTGATTATTTTGCTTAGGTTGCGAGTTGGGGTGCACACCTTTGGGATAGAAATGTTATAGCTATGTCATTTGCACCTAGAGACTCACACGAAGCACAAGTTCAGTTTGCTCTTGAACGGGGAGTACCTGCAGTTATTGGTGTCCTTGGAACAATAAAATTGCCATATCCATCACGAGCCTTTGACATGGCTCATTGTTCTCGTTGCTTAATTCCATGGGGAGTGAATGGTGAGGTTCCATGGTTGGCGGAAATTTTTTTGTCTACATGAAAGAATGCAATATGCATGAGTTCATTATTCATGAAAATTATGCATGTTAATTAAAGTTAACATTTTTTGGCTGATTATGCTGTCTGCAATAATTTTCCCTCTGGCAGGTGGAATTTATATGATGGAAGTTGATCGCATTCTTAGACCAGGTGGATACTGGGTGCTTTCGGGTCCTCCGATCAATTGGAAGAACAACTACAAAGGATGGCAGCGCCCTAAGAAGGAACTGCAGGAAGAACAACAAAAGATTGAAGAGATTGCTAAACTTCTTTGCTGGGAGAAGAAGAGAGAGATGGGTGAGATTGCCATTTGGCAGAAAAGCATAAGTGCTGATTTATGTGATAGCCGGAAAGGAGATTCTGGAGCTACCGTCTGTAAAGCCGGACAAGCTGATGATGTTTGGTATGGTGCTTTACTAGAAATAAAATGCATGAGGTCATCCCCCTTTCAATTTGTGTCATAGCTCTCCATCCTTTGCATTGTAGTCACATGAGCATATGTTGAATTTCACATATGGTTTGTTGGAAAGTTCCTATATTTTGCAAACATGGGCTGGGAGCCCTAAAAGTAGCTAGTCCTTTATTGTGGATGTGGTCCCTCATGATGGCATTAGAGTTATTCCTAGCTCACTATCATTAGAGTTACTCTTCAAGTATTTGTCTACTTGCAATAAAGTATGATGCATAAATTTACATGGTAAAAAACTGTTGATTTTCATTTTGATTTCTTGGCCCTTCTTTTGATAAAGGTGGTAGGGGCTGTTATTTGCTGCTTTGTTTGAAAGAAACTTAGGTCAGCAGTTTTAGAGCAATAATGCATCTTAAGCCCCACACCCAACCCCCATCCCACCCCAAATGGCGAAGGGGAAGGAGGACAGCAGAAATGTGAAAGTTTTTATTGAAGTTCATGCAATAGCGTGTTGTTACTTACATATTGATGGTGAGCTAGTATTTCACTTACAAACTTATTTCCTGAATTTTTCTTATAGACTTTTGAGGCTTCTGTTTGGCTCTTATTTTCCTAATGTTTTGGGCATAGTGCAAAGATTATCTTTAACTTTTTTGATGTTCATTTGTCATAAATTCTTCCATCACATAATTATGTGCTATTTGGCTTTTCACTCAATCTAGAAAAGCTTCGTAAATAGAGCCAAAATCACCTATCGTTTTGTCCTCCTGAAAACTACCCCCCCAGAAAGTTAATGATTTGACTTGTGTATATAGACTATGTTGGGGCAAGCTAAAAAGAAAATTTCACACTGTCTTTTGTGGCCAAAAAGTGCTCAAAGTAATTTCTAAATAGCAATCTGTGATTTTGAGCCTTCGAAAGATTTTTTTTTTTTCCTTAAACCTTAAATTTATGTGTTATGGGTGATTGATCTTATTTTGTTACCTATTATTTTGTGAATACTATAAGCTGAACTCATGAAGGGTGAGTCTTCTTCAGTCGTAAGGTTGTTCCATTGTTACATGTGGACTATCGGTTCACATTACAAAAGTAGATTCTTTACATCATACGGATAAGACTGCTTACCTCTAATCCTCAGTAGAGTGTCAATTTGAAAAATTTTTGCAATGGGCCACCCTTTTTAAGCAATATTCATGAATTATGTCAAAATAACCTGTCTATTCAATTGATAATCAATTCAGCCCTTGTCTCAACTGAAGGCTAATACGCTCTTTTTGATTCATTTTATCTTTCACCAGGTATAAGAAGATGGAGGCTTGTATAACTCCTTTTCCAGATGTCATTGGTCAAGATGATGCTGCTAGTGGGCAGCTGAAGCCCTTTCCAGAAAGGCTGTATGCTGTTCCTCCTCGAATATCTAGTGGCTCTGTTTCTGGGGTTTCTGTGGAAGCATACATAAAGGATAGTACTGAATGGAAGAAGCATGTTAAGGCTTACAAAGGAATTAATCAGCTTATTGACACAGGAAGATACCACAACATTATGGATATGAATGCTGGGTTGGGAGGCTTTGCTGCTGCTCTAGAATCCCCAAAATTATGGGTCATGAATGTTGTGCCTACCATAGCCGAGAAAAACACCTTGGGTGTCATATATGAACGAGGGCTGATTGGCATTTACCATGACTGGTTTATGCGACAGTTGCTTTAAGTTTCTTCGTTAATGAATTTCAGATTGCTAGTGTTGCGCTCTTGAGTTTTCTGTGTATCATTTTGTTTGTTTGCCCTCTTGTTTTGGTTCCAGGTGTGAGGCATTCTCTACATACCCAAGAACATACGATCTCATTCATGCTAATGGCGTTTTCAGTTTGTATAAAGACAAGTAAGCCTCTTCTGAATGAACCATTGTAACTGTGCATTTGTTCTGCCGCTCCTGTTTTATGTGGGATATCACTGTAAGAGATGAAATGAAATGCAGCTTTCATTTTACTATCTGGGAGCGAAGACGTTCCTGGGGCTCATGTAATGATCCCAATTTTAATCACAAGAAGCCAATAAATAATTAGTGGGTGTCACCGTTCTAATTTTTGTTAGTTATCTGGTTTAAATTGTAGGCATCCCTAAGAAATAACAGAGATATTTTGCAAGGGAATAACAAATTCTTAGGTCTTATTAAGTAGGATCAGTTTTAGGAATTTATTTTTGTCATTTCATTCAATTAAATGCAATATTTTTTTGATAAAAAAGCAATTTTAAATCAACTGGAGAAGCATCCAAGAAAAGAATTTTATTTCCTTATCTTCAACGTCAACACTCTCTTTTGTTCTTCCGTCCTCATGTAATCCTCTTACAAATGCAGATGCAATCTCGAAGACATTCTTTTGGAGATGGACCGCATTTTGCGCCCTGAAGGTGCAGTCATATTCCGTGACGAAGTCGACACATTGGTAAAAGTAAAGAAGTTGGTACCTGGGATGAGATGGGACACCAAAATGGTGGATCATGAGGATGGTCCGCTTGTCCCTGAAAAGATACTCGTCGCAGTTAAACAATATTGGATTGTTGATGGATCTAACGCTACGTCGTCTTCTCATTGACACTTAACCACAAATATCAAGGTTCAGGCTCTTTTGTGTATTTGAGAGGGTAACCCCTATAATATATGGGGGAAACTTGGGAATGGCAAACAACATCGAACTTTGCTTTTGAGAAAAATGTGCTTGAGCCCGCGGTGTTGAATGGTTTCCTGGTAAATGACCCTTGCTGTTTGGTAGTATCAAGTTCTGGATATATTGTTTAGAATTGTTACCCTTGTTGGGTGATTGAAATTTATTTAAGTGTTTCCTGCAAATCTCTCCTGTCTCTCAGATCTTAGCTTATATTTTTGCTTTCTATAACTATCTACTCGTAGAGGTTCGGGAGATGCACCTATATGAGATGAGATGACAGAAAAACAGGTGAAGTTATTCAAACAATAAAAATATAGGATAAATGAAGGACGTGTGAAAAAAGTGAGCAACTTATGGTTGAGAGAAAGAATGAGGTCTTAAAAATAATTTTAGTCTTTTTAGTTATTAAGATTTAAATAAATTTATAATGAGAGATTGTTTTAAAGGAGTAAAATGATAAAAGAAAATTTTATACAGATGATTCTATGCAGTGAGATGTAGTACTTTCATGTTGGAACTGTCAAAAGATTATTTTTACATAAGCAAATGCATAATTCAGGATCAAAATGGCTCTAAATCTTTTCACCTGCATTAAACTGGGTTAGGGGTCTACTATGCTTTCCACATTTCTAAATTTGTATTCGTTAAATGATAAAGTTTAATAAATGAGATTTAAAATTATAAATAAATTCTCTAAATAGTTATTTTTTTTATTTTTTTAATATTTATTTAATAAATATAAATGTATATTATAATAAAAAAAAACTATATAGAATTTTTTTCTACATTAAAATCTCTACCATTCCATTTTAATTCAAAAATGTGTGATGGATGATGGATAATCTTTATCTTTGAATTTTGATCTAAAGATGTGTGATGGAAGATGTATAAGATACATCTTCTTTAAACTCCAATAAATAACGTAAGTTTTGTACCAAAATTAACAAAATTTTGATTGGTTATCCTGCATGGGAAGGGCCACGTGATTGGGATCAAAGCTACTAATTTTATCTTCGATAATTGGATTGAGATCAAAAATTTTTGATAGCAAGCAGAATTGCCACCTTTAATTTTTCACACACATTGTAATGTCATGACATTTGAAAAGACATGCAAACAACATTTTCTGAATGGTAAACATCAAACGTCATAAGGAAACAAATGAAACTCTTTAGTTGTCAAAGTTCGACATCAGGCCCCTCTTTGGCTTAGAGAAGAAGGAAAATTTATTTCTTTAAATTATAATTATTTATTTTAAAAAAATAATATTTAGAAATTATATTTTAAAATAAAATAAAAAAATAATTTTTTAAATAAAATTGATTGCAGTTTTTTCTTAATAAAAAATAAAATTTATTTTTTAAATATTAAAAATAGAGGATTATGATTAAAAATTTTTTTTGTTAGTTGTTATCGAATGCTAACCCACAAATTCTTCACCCCTGGTGTTATAAATGTAAACAAAGGGGGCCACCCATCACGTCACAATCTTAAATGCAAAGTCCTTTTCTTACTCCACGCCCCAGTTCTCATAAATCCGAGGCATCCTCTAGCCCTCTCATCTATAGTTCTCAGTTACTGTCGAAATCTCACTTCGGCAAACCTCTGCCATTGATCCATATCCAAAGACTGATAGTTCTCCTGTCACCTTCTTTTAAGCTCCAAGTCTCTTCTTTGTTGCTTCATAATCTCCTCCGTTTTTTGTTTTCTTAATAGAAAAAGACTTTAGAGTATCTCAAATTATTCGTTCTTGGAACTCAATGGCTTCAACAACACTAGCATCAACCCGCCACGTAAACAACCTCAGCGGCGTTTCCTATTCTTCTTACCTCAAGAGCGCCGACCAAACATACATGGCAGAAGTGGCAAACATTCCCACTTTGCAGGGGCAGCTGAACTCGAGGAAGAAGAAGAAGACGAAGGACGGAGAGATAGACGTCTTTACTGCTGATAAATACTTCAATGGAGGAATGGACGAAGAAAACATGGGGGCAAGAGACAATCAAAACAAGAGAGAAGAGCAGGTCTGCAGAGGCCATTTTCAGCCGAGTGCCCCAAGCATCGGTTCTGAATCGAGCTGGAATAGCCAGACTGCGTTTCTGAGAACCGCTATGAGAAATTCATCCAGAAAAAGTAAGGAAAACAAGTCACAAGGGAAGATATTCCTTGCTAATCTTGGCTGCAAATGCTCTTGCTCTGATAAGAACTCTGTCGACATTGATGATCATATCTCTGAAGCTAACAATCACGGCAGAGCAGTCTCCACAGTCATGAACAAGAGTCTCAAACCTGCTGACATTATCTTGATGAACAAACTTCAATTGGAGACGGACAAATTGGGAGTTGTCGTGGAAAGAAATGACTATTTCTCTCCGCCAATTTCGGATTCTCGGGTAGTTAATAAAATGCAGTTAACTGACCAGCAAGAAGGGGCACGAAAATCACTTGAAGTGTTTGGGTGTCATGATTTGAGCAAGGGGAGGAATTGTTTTAGCCACGAAAGGAGGTTGAATCTTTTGGCTTGGGATGCCATTCCGAGAGTAGAGGAAGTTGGCGTGCGAATCCCACCTGAGGAAACTCAGAAGGATGCCGAGAGCGATGCCAGCTCCGACTTGTTCGAGATCGATTGCCTCTCGGGCACCAGCAAATCGGCTCTCGCCTGTCACGAGGTGATGAGCCCGACAACTTGTTATGCTCCCAGTGAAGCCAGCATAGAGTGGAGCGTGGTCACAGCTAGCGCGGCTGATTTTGCAGCTGACTCGGATCATCGGCAAGGACCATCAACAGATTGCCTGAAGGTGTTGCCGGCAGCTAAAACCGACGGGAATCACGAGAAGCGGCGCCCTGCCGGAATTCTTTCAGGCTGTAAGAGTGACAAGGCGGTGCAAGTTGCCGGAGCAGATGTGTATAGAAGCCCCGGCAAGGTAAGATTTGAAGCCCAGAGGCTTCAGAGGTCGGAGTCCTTAGCACCATTGTCGAGGTTCCACGCAGAGTCCAAGGTCGGTGGATTGAGTTACAAGCAAAGCCGAGGGCCGCCCTATCTTCAGTAGTCAGCGATCTTCTTCCATGTAATTTTAATGAACTATTTACGCTCATGTACTTCTGCATCCTGATTGTGTTATGTATCAAATTTATGAAGGTTCTACAAGGGCTCGTATTGTGGCACACCCGACCTGACCGGACCCAAGGCCCATTTTTTCACCCCGTTGCATTACGTAGGAGCTGGGCTGGATCAATCCGACTATACAAAATGTATAAAATAAATGATTTTGAAATCCGTTTGATACTTTTAAAATATTCATATATAACATAACATCCATCTATTAATTGATTTTTATATTGACCCAATAATATATTCATATAAATAAATAAAATATTATAAAAAATAAGTAATTAGATAGTGTCTAAAAAGATGCTTTATAACAAACCCGACAACTCAAATAAAGATGCACAATTGATGCCCAAAACTTCAACTTGAAGGAGTGCCTAACAAATGACTCTATAACAAATATAATAACTCAAATAAATATGCATGTTTAACGCATAAAATTTTAACTTAGATGATTAATAGAAGGTCATGTTAGGCCAAACTGGCCTTATCAAAATTTAATAAATCACTATTGTTAGTGGGGTGGGATAACCTCAATCCCAAAATATCATCGGGCAAGGATTAGCCTTGTTCTAATCAAGAGATATTATTCATCCAATACTCTTAATAATTATAATTTTATACTGACAAATTAAATAAACATGATTATAGGAAACTTAAACACCTTTTTAATAAATTGTCATAATTTTAATATTTTAAAGTATTATGGTAGAATATCCACATTTAGAAGTAATGAGCTAGAATAAAAGTGTTGGTTTTTGTGTCACGGCCTGAATTAATCACGTAAATATAAATATATTTAAGATCTAAAAGTCTGGGTAATCACGGCACTGCACCAAATCAATTAGCAATCGTTCTAAGATATGGTCAAATTTTCTCCATACGACCACGATTTATTGTTTTTGCTCAATTATCAATAATGTGATGGAAAAAAAGGAAGCATTGCCAAAATCATACACAAACCCATAACACACGAGGGGTACGACCTGCTGGCTTCTCGAGATAAAGCCGTATTCAAAATACATGCTAGAAACCAAAGTATTTCAAATATATGTAGTCATAATTATACATCAAATTATCAAATTGAATATTTAAACATTTCAAACTTCACAAAGAAGGTCCTCATTACACAATTTTGAGAGAGCTAGTATTTGTGTCCAATTTTAACCCACATGTCGAACTCAATGATGAATACAAATTACTCTATAAATTAACATATCAATTTAAATTTAGTATTCAGAAATTATAATTTTGGTCACTTCATTGTAAGTTTCATACTCATTAAACTTATAATTTTTCGGTTCTAATGTTGATAGAGTCGTTCATTCAATGTGTTGCATGATATTTTGCTCTAACAAAACCTTTCTAAGAGACTCTACGAAATAGCACGAGCTAGCAATTTATAATGTTCGTTAGGGAATAATTCAAATGGCAAATCATACATGAGTCATGTGATAGACGTTTAAGCAGTTGTACTGGATATAAATATAATATTTTAACTTTTAAGTCATTTGAGATAATTTATTTCAAATTTTATATAGTGTAGAAGGGAGAAGAATAAAGATAAGACAGAAAAAAACATCAAGGATTTGTCAATCATTCAAGGTTTGAGTCATGGTTTATTGTACGCCAACCTTAAGTATGCTATTTCAACATTGATTGTAGAATATATTACTGATTGTTTTCGTTTTACCTGCTCTGATATTTGTTTGTCTCTTTGCTTGGAGGTATTATACAACCATAATATATAATTAAGATTAGTGATAACTAGATCTTTGGTTTGTATAACTAAAATAGTTGTGGTTTATGGTAATTGGATAACATGCTTGTAGTATGATGTGAAAAAATTGACTTGGAAGAAGTTATTAATAATCGGTTCTCACATGTGTTATTGTGAATGAGTTGCATAACTAAATTGCTTGTGCTCTATTTGTATCCTGATATAGTTTTTTTAAACTTGAGAAGAATTTTTATATAAAAATTGTATGTTATTATATTTATATATGTGATTGTATTTATTATTATTTCATTACAAATTTAAACAAAAAAGCGATAAATTTAATTTTGGTTGGAGAAACATTTTTTATATTTCATGTATCGCCCAACAAAGAGTTGGAACGACCTGAAACTCAACCACTACTAGCTACTTGAATAATGGATGGCCAATTCTGTCATCAATGCTGGCCGAATCATATAACTAATGCTTACCAAATAAGAGGTGTGGATGACAGGCCCTTTCATGCATTAAACCACACGAAGTTTTCAATCGTTGAGACGTCAAGATCATCAAGTCATTTTAAGGCCCACTCTGGTTAGCTACCAGCCATTTAAATACTTTTCTATACTACCCAAAATACATAGTTTAAACGAGGTTTTTAAGTCCTATAAATCTGCATTACCATCACAAATGCTGAAAGTAACCAAGGCTAGAGAGATGCATTTCCTTGCTAAGATGGCTTAGAGATACCAAATTGCAGACTGATTAATTCAGAAAATCTTAATTCTTCATCATCAAAAAATAATTAAAAAAAAGGTGACAAATGATGATGTTGGAAATCAAAAGGGTGCTGCAAGCACGATCGATGGGTGCACGAAAAAGAAGCTTTCTGTCAGCGTCTGAGACTTAAATGTTGAAAGCTGCTGCTTGTAAGGAATGTCCAGTAGCTAGCGATCATATGAGGTTGGCTCAGAGTTACACAGCTGTGGGTACATGAGATGGGATGGCGATGGCTGCCAACTGCTTAGCTTATGCTACAACCACTACGCATAAATATGGCGGGCCATGGTTCAAATGGGGCAAAATAATCAGATTAAAATTTTGCTTTTTTTGAAGTTAAGTTGATTTTATTCTCACATCTAATTTGAATTGATTTTATTATGCACTTATAAACTTGTCAATTTCACACATATAGATTTTCTTATCAAATTAGAATGTAATGGGTATCAAATCGGTTAAAATTGATGAAAAAATTTGTTGATATGACATATTATTAAGGATTTTAGTATGTAAAATTATCTTTTTCGGTGTATATTAGGATCTTATAAGAAAAGTCTCAGGGGCTACATACTTAAAAAAGACTACAGCATGATGATGATAAACCTACCAAGTACCAAATTCCTTGGGAAAAAAAAGAAAGGAAACATAGTAAAGAACAGAAAGGGGGGGGGGATGAGAGAGATTGCACAGTTACAATTTACTTGATTATACACCCAACTTATAATAAAAACAAGATTTTATAAATCATCAAATAGAATAGACTATATAAATTTAATCTTAAAAGACACACATATTTACTAAATAAATAAAAATAAATCATAATAAAACAGGTCTAACATTTTCACAACTCTAAAAAAAATAAAAAAAGACAGCTAAAGGTCTTTCTCAACAAGTTTGATCAAGTCAAAGCAATAGTAAATAGAAGGAGACAAGTCACGAATACATCAAAATAAATGCATGGACAATGATACAATCACGACTTTCAAATCTACGGGGTTTAAACGATTGAAATAAAAAAATCATATAACAAAGTGAAAGCAGCTGATTATAAAATAAGAAGCCCAATAATACGGATGTAGAAGATCGTACTGTGAGTAATTTAGCAAATTTTGATCATTATATATCCGATTTATGTAATACTTTATTATGTAAAAAATATATAATCTTTCTACATAAATATCACCATCTGCATCCAAAAGAGCCATTGGGACAAAACTACTTTACTGTATGCCTTTAGACATGGCAATACATAAAACAAAAAATAATAAAAGAAGATTCGGTATCCATTGCCAATCATCCAAATTGCATGCCTACATTTTGTCGTGAACAAGAGCATTATTTATTGCTAGTGTAGCCTATGCTGTTCTCAGGAAAGGGATTCTACTTCGTGGAAAGATGAGGAACGCTTGATCATTACTTTCTTATTCAGCCAACAGGGAAGACAATAAATGTGAAGAATTTGCAATAAATAGTCGACCTTATCCTCCACCACCAATTTAAGCAAAAAAAAAAGGCTAAAAGAATGGAATATTTGTCAGTTTTATTATGATGATTTTGATGGAAACCAGCAAATTTTCAATTACTAACGCTTTTTTAAAATGCTAATTCGAATTAAAGTTTATTAATTCAAAGCCATCGCCCTTAATTCTTATGTAAACAACATTAATTATCTTGATTTTATGAGAAAATAAATCGTCAAATTTCTCATCATCACTTAAATAGTTCACTAATGATCCCTGAGTCGAAATCAGGAAGAATTAATGACCATTGTTAGTCACTGATTTACGTGTAGCACATAAGCCTGAAGATCAACCAGCTTCAAATGTCGTTTTCTACCTCTGATTTTTCTGCCTTATTTCTTCTTTCTACTTTTCTCATTTTAGGTTTGTTGAAATCCTGAAGATGGGTCCCGTTAAATTTTGTTCTGAGCAACCAAGCTGTGGTGTGGATCGGACAACGGATTGTTGGAAATCACTCCGTAAAGAAGTTCTGCTCAATAATGTTAACCGGATGGACGGACAACATCGTTGACCGGTTGGACGGTCAACAACGGTCAATATAGTTGACCGGCTGAAAGTTCAAGTTGACCGATTTGGTTGAGGTTACCGAGCAATAATAAGAAAGCCAATGCGGGATGTTGATCAGTTTAAATGGGAAGACGGTCAATAAAATCGACCGGCTCGTTATATAATACGTAAGACTCATTGTTTTACGAAATGGGCGGTTGGCCTGCCTGTTTAGTGAATATGGAAACTCAATACAAGAATGCATCACGCTCCTTCGCTGCTGCAGCATGCGCCACTGTTCTAGTCGATGCATGCTTCTTGGGAACCGTGCACCAACCATGGAGCAAGACGTGGTGGTTTAGTTGCTACTAAGTCTTATGTATATTCTTATATATATGTGTGTGTATGTAAGCAGAGAGAGAGTTTGGAAGAGCAGAAGCGAAGCAGAGTGTGAGTGTGTGAGAGTAAGAAAGAAAACAGAGGAGAGGAAGAAGGCCCAACTGTGTGTGTTTTCGCCTCCTGTTTTGTAATCTCTATCTCATACATAGTGTAATTTTACGAACTGAATGTCCCGTAATTTTTTCCTTGATTCATAAGGGCTTTTCACGTAAATATCGATTGTCAATATTCTTACCTTCATTCCTTCTCTTCGATTCCTTTGTGCCTATGTCAATAGGCCACCCCATTTTCGACCAACAAGTGGTATCAGAGAGTAAGGTTGAGAATTTTGTTCTAATAGCGTCAACATTATCAAAGAATCTGCCGTTCAGCGTTGAGCAATTCAACGGCTAGGGTAACTTCATTCTCTAACAAGACATGGTGAAAAACGTTCTCACCAGAAAATGGAAGATAAAAGCGCTGAAGAAGAATGATGAGAAGCCTGCAAACTTGACCGATGACGAATGGCAAGACAAAAGAAATCTTACAAATTGTACCATCAAATTTTATCTGGCGGACAATACTCTCCAGGAAGTGCTTGGCTTGACTGATCTGGCGGAGGTCTGGGAAAAGTTGGAGAGCCGGTATAAGTCCAAATCTTTGACAACCAGACTACACATTAAGAAGTAATTTTATGGCTTACGGTTGTCGGAAGGAGGGAGCTTCGAAAAGCACTTGGACAAGTTCAACCGGATATTGACGCAGATGTCCGCCATTGAAGAAGAGATCAAGGAGGAGGACAAGGCATTGGTCCTGCTGGCTTCTCCGCCGGCCTCCTATGATCATATTGTTACAACCTTATTATTTGGAAAGAATACACTAAAGTTGGATGAGGTTATTGCTTCCCTACTCATGAATAAGTCAAGGAGGTCACAAGGGACCTTGACGTTTGAAGTACTTTTGACTGAATCTAGGAAAATAAGTAGAGGCCGTGGTCAAAAGTAAGGAGAGAAAGCCTGTAGCAAGTCAAGGTCAAGGTATCAAAACCTTAAGTGCCACCACTGTGGCAAGAAGAGCCATATTAAGAAGTATTGCTTCAAATAGAAGCGAAAAAATACGAAAAAAGAAAAAGGTGACAGTGGACGAGTAGAGGAAAAGTCCTCCGTCTCAATAGTCACAGCAGGCGGTCTCCTGCTGACAAGTGAAGGAGACGTGGCAAATCTGACGGACGAGGAGTCCGGTTGGGTAATCGATTCTGGTGCCACCTTACACGTCACATCCAGAATGCAGCTGTTCACATTCTACACTCTAGGAGATTTTGGAGTAATAAGGATGAAAAATGAAGGAACATCTCCTGTTGTAGGCAAGGGAAATGTCATCTTGGTCACAAACAATGGGACGAAGCTGATGTTGAAGGACGTGCGTCATGTCCCTGACATTCGACTGAATGTCATCTCAGCCAGTCGGCTAGATGATGAAGGCTACTGCAATACTTTTGGTGAAGGCAAATAGAAGCTGACAAGAGGGTCTCTTATTGTAGCAAGAGGAAAGAAGGCATTCGGCCTATATGTGATGAAGACTTATACAGTGGCCGCAGACGTGAACGCCACAATCTGCACTGGGACAATGGATCTGTGGCACAGAAGATTAGGCCACATGAGTAATCAAGGGCTGTCTTACTTGACCAGGAAAGGCCTAATCATTGGAGCAAAGGAGGAAGAACCAAAGCTGTGTCCTCTTTGCTTGGCCGACAAGCAGAAGAGAATCTCATTTCATGGAGACTTGTCCGCTCTAAAGGCGGAGCTCCTAGAACTTGTTCACACAGATGTATGTGGGCTATTCAGAGAAAAATCATTTGGTGAAGCCCAATACTTTGTTTCTTTCATTAACGACTGTTCTAGAAGGCTGTGAGTCTATCCACTGAAGACCAATGATCAGGTTCTTGGTACCTTTGAGCAATTCCATGCTCTCGTGGAGCGCCTGACGGGGAAGAAGCTGAAGGCCGTCCGACGTGACAACGGCGGCGAATACTTGGGACCTTTTGATGCCTACTGCCGGTCACATGGTATTAGGTACTAAAAGACACCACCAAAGACACCACAGTTGAATGGAGTGACAGAACGGATGAATCGTACGCTCTTAGATAGAGTACGTTGCATGCTCTCCGAAGTAAAACTTCATGCATCGTTCTGGGTAGAAGCACTCCGGACAGCGGCGTACATTATAAATAGGTCGTCCAGTAAACCTCTGTTGGGAGAAGTGTCGGAGAAGATATGGACGGGCAAGGAGCCGTCCTATGATCATCTACGAGTATTTGGATGCAAAGTATTCGTGCATATCCCAAGAGACGAAAGGACAAAACTGGAGCCAAAGACGTCACAGTGCGTCTTTCTGGGCTACGGGGAAGATGAACTGGGCTACCGGTTCTATGATCCAACTACCAGAAGACTCATTCGGTCTAGGGACGTAACATTCATTGAGAATGAAATAATTGAAGATATTGACAGAAAGGCCAAGTGCAACGATAAGCAAACGGACCAAGCAAGCGTTGAAGCTGTCTGTCCGGCATTATTGGAATGAGAGGATTATGGTCAAGAGACGGTTGAGAATAATGAAGGGGAGGTTATGGCTCCGGATGACACCATTAATGGAGTCATTCCTCAACCAGCAGGGAATGTCTCTGTTAGACGGTCCTCACGTAATAGATGGCCATCCGTCCGTCTGTCACCAAATGAATATGTCATGCTTACTGATACCGGAGAGCTTGAGGATTATGAAGAGGCGATGAAGGACGACAACAAAGAGGATTGGCTAGAAGCCATGAAAGAGGAAATGAGTTCTCTTCATGAGAATCACACCTTCGACTTGGTTAAACTTTCTAAGGGAAAGAAGCCCCTCAAGAACAAATGGGTCTTTCGTTTGAAGACGAACGAGAATACCAAGAAGCCAAAGTACAAGGCACGACTGGTAGTGAAGGGCTTCAGTCAACAAAATGGGGTTAATTTTGATGAGATCTTTGCCCCAATTATAAAAATATCCTCCGTTCGGGTTGTACTGGGGTTGGCTGCTGCCCAGGATCTTGAGGTGAAATAGATGGATGTTCGGACTGCATTCCTCCATGGAGAGCTTGAGGAGAAAATCTACATGGAACAACCGAAAGGGTTCAAAGTCAAGGGGAAGGAGAAACTTGTTTGTTGTCTAAGAAAAAGTCTGTACGGATTAAAGCAAGCTCTTAGGCAGTAGTATAAGAAATTCGAGTCAGTCATGACTAGTCAGGGGTACCGACGGACAACTCGTGATCACTGCGTATTTGTACAGAAGTTTTCGGATGATGACTTTGTTGTCCTTCTCCTATACGTGGACGATATGTTGATCGTTGGACGCAACAGTGGTCGGATAAAGGAGCTAAAGGAGCAGTTTGGGCGGTCATTTGCCATGAAGGACCTTGGATCGGTTAAGCAGATTCTGGGAGACAGAATCTTACGTGATCGAAAGGCAAGAAAATTGTGGATGTCTCAAGAGAACTACCTTAAGAAAGTGCTTTAACGATTCAACATGGATAAATCAAAGCCCATGAGCACACCGTTGGCGAACCACTACAAGCTAAGCACTTGTTAATGCCCAACCTCGAATGACGAGAAGAAATACATGAAAGACGTTCCCTACTCATCAGCTGTGGGAAGCATGATGTATGACCCTGGTATGCACTAGACCGAACATAGCTCATGCCGTCGGGACAGTTAGCCAGTTTCTGTCCAATCCAGAAAAGGAGCACTGGTCCTCGGTGAAGTGGATCGTGAGAAATATTCGGGGAACCTCCAAGAGGTGCCTATGTCTAGGAGGTGACAAGCCTCAATTAGTGGGTTACTCGGACGCGGATATGGCCGGAGATATTGACACATGTAAATCTACATCGGGTTACTTAGTGAAATTTATGGGAGGTACAGTTTCTTGGCAATCCAAGTTGCAAAAGTGTGTAGCTATATTTACAACTGAAGCCGAATACATCGCAGTTACAGAAGCCTGCAAGGAGATATTGTGGATGAAGGAGTTCGTTCAAGAGTTAGGCATCAAACAGAAGAGATATGTGGTACTTTGTGATAGTCAAAGTGTCATTCATCTATATAAGAACTCATCATTTCTCTCCAAATTAAAGCACATTGATATACGATATCATTGGGTGCGAGAGGTGTTGGAGGAAGGTCTACTGTCGCTAGACAATGTTAGTACGGCAGACATGATGACAAAGATTCTGCCGAAAGGGAAGAATGAGGCATGCTGCAAGATGGCCGGACTAACAGATTTAACTCCCTCACGGTCGTGAGAAAAAGTTTGTTGGAAATTACCCCCGTGAAGAAGTTTCAGTCAACATCGTTGACCGGATGGACAGTCAACATCATTAACCGATTGGACGGTCAACAACGGTCAATATGGTGACTTGAAAGTTTAAGTTGACGATTTGGCTGAGGGTTCTCAGAACAATAAGAAGATAGTCAATAGGACGTTGACCGGTCTAAATGGAAAGACGGTAAACAAAGTTGATCGGCTCGTTATGGCAACACAGAAGACCTGCTGTTTCTGAAATGAGGCAGGTTGACCTACCTATTTAGGTAACCTTGGAAACTCAATACAGCAGATCTGTCTACTGCTGCTGCAGGCATGCGCTACCTGTTGCTGGTCTGATGCATGCTTCTTGAAAATCGTGCACCAACCATGGAGCAAGACGTGGTGGTCCAACCGCTACTAAATCTTATGTATATTCTTATATATATATGTGTGTGTATGTAAGCAGACAAAGAGCATGGAAGAACAGAAGCGAAGCAGAGTGTGAGTGTGTGAGAGTAAGGAAGAAAACAGAGGAGAGGAAGAAGGCCCAACTGTGTGTATTTTCACCTCCTGTTTTGTAATCTCTATCTCATACATAGTGAAATTTTACGGACTGAATGTCCCGTGGTTTTTCCCTTGATTCATAAGGGTTTTCCATATAAATATCGGTTATCAATATTCTTGCATTCATTCCTTCTCTTCGATTCTTTTGTGCCTGTGTCGGTAGGCCGCCCCATTTCCGGCCAACACTGATCCCCCAACATCATCAGCTGCCCTTCCCTCCGATTGAACCATGAAAAATAACAATTAACACAAACGATTTACCATAAACGTTTTTTCAACTAAGAAAAAAAATCACAGAATTATAAGTGTGAAAATATTTTTACTATAATAATATGTAATCACAAATAATCTTACGGAATCAGTATTTTCATGAACACATTATGTGTGAGAAATTAATTACCACTAATCCCAAACTACAAGTTTACAAACCCTATCAACCGATCAATAGGAAATATATCTAATAAAATAACCAATCAAATTGTAATACATTTTATAATATAAGTTAGAATAAAATACCTATAAAATGAATAATAAAATACAAATTAGAACCCAAATGAATGCCTAAAACCTCTATTTTTTTCTTCTCTTCCCTCTCTCTTCACGCCATTGTGTTTAAATAATGGCTTTGTATCAACTATGAAATCAAATGACTGTATTTATAGCTTGCGCAACCTCTTAAACAGTTATCACGCAAGTCGTCTACGGTTTGTCATTGGATTTCTTCCCAACCCTCCAATATAAGCCATTAGCTCACGACATTTCTGTTGAATGATTTTGCCTGAGTGAATATCAAATAGAAAACTATATTGATGCCAGAATAAAAAATATGCCAAATGGATATAAGACTCATAAATAGTAACTCAAAATCCAACACTACCATGCAATGATATAAAACTAAGCCTCTAAATAGAGGATTTTGAGGAACTACGGGAGGAAAAAAATTTACAGCAAGGAAATGAGTAAGGCATCAAGCAAAATGCTTTAGCATTTATTTACTAATCTATTTGGATAATCATGCTATAAAAATGAGGAAATAAAATGATTCATTCCCAGTGATAGAATTTAGATACAAAGATCACAATAACGTCAGAACAACTCTATTCTTGAAATGACACAATACTCACATATATCAGCTACGTATCAATTTAGCTAATCAATAGTCCTTCAACTCCTTCAGAGGCGTGCTCTGAAGCCCAAATCTGCTCTCTTCTAAGGCATATAGGTCCCCAGAATTCTATCCCACGTGACAAAGGGTTAGAAGACAAAAGCATTAAATTCAATTGTTCACAAAATCAGATCGTTTGTTAATGACCAAGAAAACTATGAAAAAGGAGGCGTCATGGCTCCCCAAAGTCATATTGGACATCGTGGTGATCACTATTATTGTAGAAAAACACATTGAAGCAACTCTCAGGTAGCATTGGCCTGCGATGGTTCCCTACCTTTTTTATGGTGGCCAAGAATGAGAAGAAGATAGAGGCTCGAGGTGTCATACCCAAAACAAAGAACGATGTAGCCCCATCAATTCTGTGGCTATATACACCATTTGCTGGAATATGGTAGAATGCTTCTATTTTTGGTTTCGGGGATAGGACTATGTAAAGTTGGGTGGAGAAAATTAAACTAAGAAACCTTCTAGTCTAGTTCAACTAAAAGCTCACTGGCCTGACCTAATTGAACTAAAATCTTAATAGTATGGATGTGTTTCGGAATTCAGATTTTAGACAGATTTAGATTTCCACTTCAAATCTCCTTGCCTGGTTGACTTGAATTACATGGATCCGATCAACGTTTTTAAAAATCTGAAATCTGCACATCACAAATAAAAACAGGAAAATTAGATCACCTACGGGGACTATTCCCCAATAGGCCCTCCGACGCTCAAGTCAGAAAAAATCATTCTCTTCATAAAAGAAAGATACTATCAAAAATGAAAGAGTATCGTTTATTTGCTTTGTTTCATATATTTTTGTTCTTGTATCTCACTGGGAGGGAGTGAAGTTTCCCTCTCTATATCCGAGAGCCTCCTTTTATAATGTGCACGAGATGAGTTTTCTTCGTCAGAATGGAATCTGCTTCAATTGCAGCCAGATAGACAATTTGTCAAAGAATCCTTCGAATCCAAAGTATCCAAAATTTCAGACATCTAGATAGGAGACTAAGGGTTCGGGCCAAGCAATTGTAGTTGTAGTTTAAGAAGTTAGAGTCAAATCCTCAGTCATGGAAGACTTTTTGATAAGACTATTCCATTCTACATTTTGGGATACGAGTCCTCGAAATTCCAATGAAGAATTAGTAAGAAGGTTTAAATGTTAATATTTTTGGCATTGTAAGTGAGTCATCTATTGAGAGATTGGTGCTGAGTTCATCTGATATATATGGTCACATTTGGGAGTTATTCTATTACTATTGAAGACATTTTTGCCATTTGCGAGTTTGAAGATCTTTTTCAGAGGATTCAACTAGATTGCTCCTGAATCAAGAGATCAAATTTATTTTCGATGTTGTGCTTGGATCTGCGTTTATTTCAAGGCTTCATATGGGTAGTATTGTCTGTGCTGAAAAAAATTAAAATAGTAATTACAGAATCTGTCTGTGGAAGATTTTATCCGACCAAGTGTCTTCGGCGTAGAGTATTTCAATGTTTTCTGGTGAATAAAGTTGGATTGATGGATCTATGCTTAGATTATTTAAAAAATTGGATATGTATCAGCTCTCAAATATCAACGATTTATTGGATCCATTTGAAAAAATTTGGATTTTCTCTAAGATCAAACTGTGCTCGAAGTATCATTAATTGAGGATTCAGTGGGAGGATGTGGATAGGACAATTTTTAGGTTAAGGTGTAGCTATTGTAAAGTTTTGATGGTGCTTTTGGATTGTCGAATGTTTTAGCATCTTTTATAGATATTATTGATTTTATTTTTGACCGTATTTGAGTTAATTATAATAGCCTTATCAATGATGTTCTAATTTAATTGAAGAATTTTGAAGAGTGTAAATTATGGTTAGAGAATGTATCATTTTGGGTCATATGTTTATTAAGGTAATATTTGACAATCTAAAAAAGATGAAAGCAGTGGTGAATTTGAAAAGACCGGTGAAGGTCACGGGAATGTGGAGTTTCTTATATTTGGTTGATTATGATGGGAGTTTTATGAAATATTTTTAAAGAATTGCAGTGCTGTTGGTGCTTTTAGAATAGAGACAATCGGTATTTAATTGAAGTGATGCTCATGAGAGAAGTTTTTTTAGTAATTGAAGAATAGATTGTTGTCGGCATCAATTTTATCGATCCCTGATGGATCAAAAAGATTGGTAGCGTTTAGTGATATTTCTAAGAAATATTTAAATGTTTTTGGATTCTGTGTATTAGGTATCTTATCCAAGAAAAGTTCACGATCAGCTTGAAAATTTTGCATGGAGGTAATGTGATGAGGATGTCAATAGGAAGATTTAGGCCAAAGGGATTTCCTCTCTTTGCTATCAGGTTTGGATTCCGAATAAATCTTCTATTTACGGAAGAGGTTTTTATAAAGATCAATAGTGATATCCTTTTTCGACGAGCCGTCTTGAAGCTCAAAGTGATCGAGCAGGCAATCTCGAACATTCTACACACAGTGCTTTTCATTGCACTCTCGAGAGGAGGCATATTTTCAAGAATTCTTTCTTTTTAGTGTTGACTGATCGGATGAAAGTTTGGAAGCGGATTGAATAGAAACTGGGAACAAATGAGATCATCAGTAGTTATGATTGGATTGAAGTTATCTAAGTTCAATGGGAACGTCGAAGACTCACCACCTAGTGGAGTGGAGAGAATTTAATGGCGATTTGATCTCGAGTTAAAGTCGACACGCAGAACATGATGCGTGAGATTGCGACCTTCGTAGCAAGCTATATCCATGTCTAAGGAAGGAAGTCGATTAGAAGAAGTATTCAAGATTTTATTTTGAATCTGCCTTATACAACAAACGATTTTGATAATCATTTGAATAACGATAAGCTAGCTAATGATAGTTTAAATGATGAAGATGGTTCATTGTTTGTCGAGATTTGGGACAGATGATAGATGAGCTGATGAAGTCGGCTTATCACTTGTCTATTGGGAAGCCATTTTTGAGATTGGCCTTTGGCATATTTTCAAGATAAAAAAATTATAAGGTATTCATACTTCGAGACTTTTGATTTGATTTGAGGCTGATTATCAATCGAGTGGCGCCAACAGTGGCATGTAGACTCGTGGCTATTGATCATAAGATGTGATTTGAGGTTGTCGTAGGAGATCGAAATTACAACCCGATTGGAGGTTCAAAAGGAGCAGTTAGATGTCTCTGGAAGCTTCTTGAAGAGAAGAGTTTTAATTTTAGAGTCAAAGAGCAAATTAAAGTAGAGCTTTATTGAGACATTTGAAGTTTTCAGCAGAGTAGAGAGGTGGCTTACAAGTTGGCATTCCTTCTAAATTTGATGGATAGACATGTTATGTTTTATATAAATGATCATTTGAATGTAATTGGATTAGAGTCGTTTCGATCGACGAGAAGTATTTTATGTTAAGGTTGTCGTTTCAATTTTTGGAATGGGAATAATCAAGTGCAGAGGAATAAGATATTTCCATCAGTCTTTAGGCTTTCGAGGAATCTTCTAGTTTAGGAAGCGTTAAGAGATCTCGATGATAAGTTCGGGGGAATATCCCTAGTTGTTGATGATCGGATTTGGATAAATCATTTGATCAATGAAGTGTATTGAGAAGTGCGAATACAAAGTTCGGAAGAATATCCTTGTTATTGGATAATTGAGAAAAATATCAAGATACGTAAATTTTGAGGTCGAAATTTTTGTAAGGAGGGGAGAATGTAATATCGCGGATTTTCGTTCGGATTAATTAAATATTAATTATGATTTTTGGTAATTTAGATATGATAAAAATTAATAAAATATTATAAAATTTAGACGGATATTTGGATCAGTCGGACTGGCGCCTGAGGTACGCTCGTATTATTGCTCGAATATCAATTTAGATTTTGGAATAAATGAAAATTAAATTAGAATATATACATATATATATATATATATATATATATATAAAAAAACGAAATCAAAAGAAGATAAGGGAGAATTGGGGAGAGAGAATGAGGGAGAGGAGAAGAGAAAGAAGAGGAGGGTTTCGGTGAGTGAGACGGCAACTGCGCGTGGAGGAAGGTGGCCTTTCGACGGTAGCACACAGTAGATAAGTTTTGGGTCATTGACGGCAGTGGTGGCGCACAAGGGAGGCCATGCGCTGGTGGTCGGCAATGGCCACGCGGCAAGGGACACAAGAGAGAAAGAGATATAAAACGGCGCCGGAGAGCAAGAGGCGGCGGTGGTGTGCAGTGACGACGCAGTGGTAGTCAATGGCGGCCAGTGGTGGTATGCCAGTGATCGGTGGCGGCCGGGTGATCTCCGTGAGGCAAGAGTTGTGCAGATGAGAGGGAGAGGGGCAAGCCGCGTGGGCAGTGCACGCTAGTAGAGAGAGAAACACTCGATTTGGATGCTTCGGGACATCTTTTCTTCAGATCAGCAAAGTATGAGGTCAAGGTAAGTATTTGTAAACTCATTATTTAGTCTGATTTAATATCTGATATATTTTGGATATCGTTTAAAATTTTTTACTAATAGCATGTATTTTTATGCACCTATTTTGTTTATTCTGGACATGTATGTATAGTTTATTGACTGATTTTGGGAGTTTTGGCTATAAGTTTTATGATTTTGAGGATTTTTTATTTTTCTAAAAGCTAAAAAAATTTATTAAATACTGTATATATTTATATCAGTATGTATAACGAAAATGTACACGAAACTTGTATAGGCCATACATTTTTACATTCACATGTCGGGTTGTGATCACTACATTTGGATTTTGATATTAGATTTTTTGGCCAACTCCCGATGGGAAGATATTTGATTTGAAAATTTATTTTCACCGGCAGGAAAGGATTAAAGTAGTGACCCTTCCCATTTGGATAATTTAACTTGACCTTAAAATATATTTGGATGTCCTAATATATCTGATAAACTTGAGGATTGCATCCAAAATTACGGTTGGTAAATAATAGTGAGCAACTTTATCCATGGGTAAAGAATATATGGGTGGCCATTCATATTGGCCTAATTTATATTTGATTTGGTCTAAGGTTACCGGGATTAAGTGTAACCTTCCTTAAACTAGTCTTTAAATAATCAAAATTTAAATTTGATACATTATTTATTTCTACATCGATTGGTATTAGATATGGATTTTTAGATTTGAATTTGAGATTCACTCATTTTGCCCATAGTTGAATTTTGGTATATCTCGTACAAACGATTTTGATTATATATTTTGATCCGAACCTTTGAACTATCTACTGTGACGCTATTTCGGCTTCTACGCACGCTATTGGATCATCTATCTATCGAATTCTACCCCAAATCACAAGCTATTCAGGCCTTGGATTGGACTCGAACTTGAACTTGGATTGAACTTAAAATCGGCTATTTGCCTATTAAAATTAGTCCGGATCACTTCTATTTTGTTTATATATATTTATATATATATATATATACACGTTCCGATGATGATTGTTTTTATTTAAATGTGTTTTAAATTTAAATATTTGATTTGTGTATGAGAGTACCACTTGATTTAGAATTCTGAATATTGAATTTGTCATATCGACGATTTAGATTTATCCTATCATTTGAACGGATTTTTATCTATTTGACATTTTTTTCTAATTTATTGAGCTCATTTTATTTAAAATATGATACTTGTTGAGTATTAGGCTTACTTTTTCTATTTTATTCCTTAAGAGTAGAAGATTCGAACGCATTGCCAAGTATGGTTTTGATTTGTTAGCCATTCGTCTGATTTGGTGAGTTTTGGTTCTATTATGATTTAAATTGGTTTTTATGTAATCGGATTATAAAATTGGCCGAATATAGACTGATAGATATATTTGGAAAACAATTGGATATTATATTATATCTGATTTATGATTTTGGTTGAAATTTACCCCCTTACGATGTTTATAGAGTAGGTTGTACTTATTTTATCCGGACAGTTATCCAATGAGGTCCTGTGTAGATTTTCATTAATGTCGGGTCTTATTATTTGTTTGTCACAAACAAATTTTGGGACTTAGAATTATTTATTTAAAGTTATTTATGATTTTACATTTTAGAAATTATAATTAATTATTTAAATTGACCTGTTTGGTCCAAGTTCGTGACAATAACAGAGTGAGAGACCAGAATCTCCCATGACCGATTTGACGACTTCTTCATCTCATCTAAGGGGCGGTCAACATTGGTTAGAGTGGATATTTACTCCTGATCCAACAGCTTCTTCATCTTATCCAAGCCTCGCAGGGCAACAATTAGACCATCAACAAACTCCCGCTTCTTTATCAAGGATTCCTTTGACTGAGGCAGCTTTGAGGGTGTCTTTCATTTTGGTACGTTCTTAGTGAAATTTTTCATCCACTATAAGTGATGACAGGGTCTGACTTCTATTTTCCTTTTATGCTTACAAGATAATAAAATGATAGATTACTTAAAAATTTGTTTACACCAAATGAGGTTGTGGTTCGACAGCTACAAGAGGAAGTAAATAATTTAAAGAAGACTCAAGTCAATCCAAGTGATCTGGAGGAAATGTAGAGCCAAAGAGACGCTGCCAATGCTAATGCCTAGCAATACCGTAATCGGGTGTCCAGCCTCCAACTTGAGTTGCAGAGTATTAAGAAGGCTCTTAAGTCATCTGAGCAATATCGTATGAATCTCCGAAATAAGGTTGCTCAATTGGGCTATAGAGCTAAGGATCTGTCTTAAACCAAAAGAGGTGGGATCGGCCTTAAACACCAAATTTTTGGAAGGCATTGAGTTGTATCAACATATAGCTTTACTGGTTGATCTGCATTTTCCTATCAATTTTTTCAACGAGAGGAATAGGGGTGCCTAGAACTCATCTGATCGGCATTTCCAATTCTTCGCTTCTTGTTGTCCATAGCAGCCTCTAGCCAGTCAAGAGAATGAGTCCTGATTGGCCTAGTTGTTATCGTGTTCATTACTCCGACTGCCATGCGATTCTTCAACTACTACTGCTCCTATTTTTCTTCTTCTGTCTTGCCGGAGGCATGCTCCGAGCTTTTCAAGAATTTGGTGAGGTGTCATCTTCGAATGAGATCTTCAATCTCCATTTGTAAAGTCTTGCATTCCTCAATGTTGTGTCCAGGAGATCGATGATAAAAATAAAATTTAGTTTGATCTCCACCTTCTGCATTCTTTGATGGCTTTGGTTACTTGAGAAACTTTTCGTCCCGAATTTACATAAGAATGTTAGTCCTGGAGTCATTTAAAGGGGTCAGATTAAAAGGTCTGAACTCCTTACGAGTTCCCGATCCATTTCTAAACTAGCTGGAACCTTTGGAGTTGACTCCATCTTCATCTTTCTTTCTTTTATTTGATGGTCCATGCTAAGGTTGGTCCACACAACCTGGCTTTTTAGCTTAATTAGTCTCTTCAGCTGCCACATACGACCATACAATAGCTTCCACTTTACGAAAGATCTGTGGATTCTTGTGGGCTAAATGCTTAAAAAACTCACCTAGCTCCAAGGCAGATACAAAGGTATTTAATTTGACCTCATCAGTGAGTCGTGGAATACGTCGAGCTTCTAAAGTGAATTTGGCCAGAAAACTCTTCAAACTTTCATTTGACCCTTGCTTAATTCGAGCAGATTGCCAAAATTGTTTCTCTATCCTCTAACTGGAAGCAAACTGGGAGAAGAAGTTGTCAGCTAACTCTTGGAACGACCGAATTGAATTAGATGGCATTCGGTAGAATCAAGTTTTTGCATCTCCTTTCAGGGTCAAGGGAAAACATTGACTCATTGTCATTTCGTCCAATCCCTGGAAACTTAGGAGCGTGCAAAAGTGGTCTAAGTGATCAATAGGATCAATGCTTCCATCGTAAGTGTCCATGGTTGGTATCTTGAATTTATGAGAGAGTGGACGCATTCGTATCTCTATTGTAAATGGAGATCTCCTCAAATTAACAATGTTCCCGTCGACATTTTCTCCAAATACACGCTGCCAAATCTTCTCAACTTCTCTTCCACCCGTGGAGTAGTAGTGGATCTCTTCGCATTGAGGTAAGTCCTCAATTCTGTTTGTTGATTCTCTCCACCATAGAATAATGGGGATTCCACCGTTTTGTGCTATTGTCAAAGGATTTTGGGCCCAATTGGCCTTCCAACCGTGATCGGCCTCCTTTTACACCAAAAATCATCCTTACCCGGTCATAAGGCTACTGTATCCGACTAGTTGGCTGCTTCTTTCTCCTATTCTTCCTTTTGGAAGTTGGAGTTCACGTTGTGGAGGAATAGGCGTCTGGTTTCCCATGACCCAACTGATCGCACAGTGTTTTGAGCGCTTCAGATATATGGTCTATCCGCGTGTTCATTGTTTGCATAAGGTTAGCATTTCGGTCTTCTCCTTAGCTATCCAAATGAGGATCGTTGCCAGGAGAAGCATTCTCTCTTGGAGGAGTGCTTATGTGTGTTCAAGTATTTACTATCTTTGTACATTTGGTGGTAAAGCAGGTATTTCGGTCGCTTTCCCATAGGCGGCGTTAATGATGCGATTTTGGGATCCTGATTTTAGACGAATCTAAATTTTTATCTCAAATCTCCTTGCCTGGTTGACTTGAATCACGTGGATCTAATCGGAATCTTTAAAAATCTAGAACCTACGCATCACAAATAAAAGCAGGAGAATCAGATCACCTATGGGGACTGTTCCCCGATAGGCTATCCGACGCTCAAATTAGAAAAAATCTTTATCCACATAAAAGAAAGATACTATCAGAAATAAAAAGTATATTTTTATTTGCTTTGTTTTGTATATTTTTGTTCTTGTGTCTAACCGGAAGGGAGTAAGGTCCCCCTCTGTATCCGAGAGTCTCTTTTTATAATGCTAAAAACCGTTTTGATAATACTCACCTTTTTTTGTCCGTTCCTATAACTATTTTGGATAATGAAGAACAGTTGGGTATACCATATTAGATAAGAGCTGCTAGTTACGGTTAATTATTCTTCACATAGCAATGAAGTGAGACTACAAATCAAAACTAACAATGGCTCACAGGTCTTGGCACAAATTTGGCCCATTTTACGCCATGAATAGAGTCACTTCTCTGTTGGGCCTCCTTTCCAATGGACTCCTCCATTTGAGTCCAGCACAATTTTGACCGTTTCCGTCAAGTATAGTCGTAGATTTAGAAGTCATAAAATTCTTGCTTGCAAGCACAACTTTCTTACAAGAACATGATGTCACCTTGGGAAGTACGTTAGCATTGAGATCATTTTGGAAATAGCAGAACCCAGACTAATTTAATTCTGGTTTTTATCACATTAGGGTGAAGAATCTAACAAGCAATAATACATGGCTAAATTATCACACAAATTGGATGAAGAAACAAAAAGGGTAGAGCGACGCTAACTGACCAATTTAAGTACAACATGTGAGAGCTCTTAGGAGAGCCTTCTTACAAAGCACTTGATATTGGAAGCATGAAGAAGTCAATAAATAAACTAGAAGGGAAACAGAAGGCCTTCCCTTTGTAGCACATGGGTTGATACAGGATAGTATGGTGCCTCCTGCTGGCTTCCTTCTTGTCGGAGCCACGTCTTCCTCTTGCATTAATTAGCAACATTTTAGTCATCCGAATTCAAGAACCTTCCGTTCTCAACTAAGGGTACAGCATTACAATTCCAGTTGTCTCCGGTAATCTCAACACAGGACTACTACAGTACTAAATAAGTGTTTCATCAAGCAAGATACCGATAGGATTTCCTGTCTGCATTATCCCTCTCCAAGAAATCACGCTCGATTAGGGACTCGATACGCTTCTTAATCTCCACCGGGTTGGGGAGGAACCGTGACTGCAACTGCTTTGTGACCTCAGTTATAATGTTGTTATGATCCAGCACTTTTCTCGATTTCATGATCCTCACTATAGCTGCCTCGATCTGCGGCTTCCTGTCCTCCTCCACTCTCTGCCTTGTTTCTTGTTTCTCAGGCTCTGACTCTTTCTGTGCAACTACAGTGCCTATTTTAACCTTATAAAATTTGCTCGTAAACTTCTCATGGAACAAGAATGCATCATTGTCACCAATATCTTTGCTCATAGGCTCTTTCCGAAGAACATTCTTGCCCTTGACACAAGCCAGAGATTGCAAGCACCTCTTCAAGTCGGTTGCAGGTATCTCTGTGGCCTGCTCAATCTCCTTGTAGGTAAGCCGGTCGGCATTATTGAACAGCATCAGGACGCACATCTGATAAGTGGACACGTTTAACTCGTGCTTCTGGCCCTTCCCAAAGGTTGCTTTTATATCAGCCGTTCCCATGTTAGTTTGCCAGGACAATCTCCTGCCAGTATGGGTTCCAAGGTAATATGACCTGAACATCTCACAAAGTGTTGACAGTTCATTTGGCAGATTGCAAGGAGGACTAGGCTGTGTGGGCCAAGAACCAGTTGTCAATACCTGAACAACCAAGGCAGGTCCATCACCAATTTCAGCACCTTGGCTAGCATAAAACCCTTGCATTGTATCTTGAGATGTTTTCATATCTGTGAACATGCCTTCTAATTTGCAAGTAAATTGATACCCACATTCTGTCTTAAGCTTCACTACAAGACTTCTCTCTGCCTCATCAGATAGAGTTTTTCCTGACAGCAGTCGCTTAGCCAAATGCTGCTTATAGTACTTCTCAAAAACGTCTTTCTCTTGTAAGTAGCGGAACAGCATCATCACTTTATCAAGCACTGTCTCCACATCCTCCTCACTAAAATCCTTGAGACCTTTCCGGAGTTTATCATCCACAAACAGAGAAATGAATTCAGGAGAGCGAGCATTCAAGTTGATAAAGTACTCAAATGAAGAATTCAAAGCGTTCTGGAATGTCTTATCATTGCTAAAAGCCAAACTAATAATCATATCATACTTGTCCTTTTCATCCAAAAGTCGCTGAACAAATTCCACGGGATCCTTCACTCTTTCTGGATCAGTGACCAGTTGCTTACCAGTATCTCTGACATGAGAAGTCATCACATCTCGGATGGTAGAAAGGCCATTGGGAACCCGACGGAACAAGTTGTACATTCTTCCCAAGTCTTCATATTTATCATCAAGAAGCATGTTCACCAGACCGGAGTTCTCCATGTGAACTAGCCTCTGCATATGGTTAGCAATCATCTCCTTCTCAACCACATTTGTTATCTTGCTTTCACTTTTAGCATCCAGATAGTGGGTCACTCTTTCTATTTCTTCATTCAGACGTCTCTCGGCTTTCTTTAGATAGTCACCGCAATCACAACACTCAATGTACTGCTGAGATTCGAGCCTGTAGAAATCAGCAGACACCTCGAGAAATGGCTTCTCAAAATCTTCTTGGTAAACAGTTGAACCCAAATCCATTAACATCTCTATTATGTTCCTCATCAGCCCCCTATTGATAACTTCACCGGTCCTTTCCCTGAGTATTAATTCAAGAATTGTATTTAAAAGCCTTGTCTGAATATTGCTTGAGTGGATGACATTGTCTCTCCACAGATTCAGGCCAAGATCATGAACAGGAGTTTTATGAGTGCTAGGAACAAAGGTCCTGTCCATGTACATAAGTATGTCTCGGATCATTTGCAATGCTTTATTGTGGTCAGCCCATTTCCTGTTCAGCTCTTCCAGAAAGGAACCTCCATGTGCAGCTTCCACAGATTTTGATATTTCTTTCAAATGAGTTGTCATAGTTAAAACAAGTCCTGAATAAAGCTTTTCCCCAAACTTGTGGAGCACCATATTGTAGGCATTTCTGAAGAAAAGCAAAGAATTACATTTATGAAGATATGGAGGACAGGCGTGAGAGGGAGGGAGAAAGAGATAGAGAGAGGGAGAAAGAAAGCCTCCTGTAATAATGATTTACATTACATTGACAGATAGCACAAAACCAACAAAACGAAACCAATAACAAAGAAACAGGATATGTGTACGAGGAGTTGCTCTACAAGCGATAGTTACATTGAGAGAAAGCACGCATGATTTTGAACTGCAAAAGACAAAAGTCTATCTTGCAGTGCATCTTTAATTTATAGATCATAATTATCCAATTAGTGTCTCCTGCAATATCCATAGTGTAGCACCCCACATTTTCTTTATAAATTATAACGTCATTAAAATAATTTTTGATCTATTTAAAAAATGTTATATAATAAAATTTAAGAAAAATTAAAATTTGAATAATCGAATCCAATACTTGAAGAGTACTTGACCCACATATGAGCGCATTTTAGGCGGAATGGCCACGTCTAATGTGCGCTCAAAGGACGCATGTGCATGTTAAAGGCAGAATGTCTATGACCTGAAGTGCGCTCAAGCGATGCTCGTGCGTGATTGGGACAGAGTGTTGGCGTTTGATGTGTACTTAATCGGTGCTCATGTGCGGTTGCACATAATCTATGCATGACCCGCCAATTTGTTATAAATAAGCATTTTCGGTCGATTTTGGGTCATTTTGAATTGATTCTTGAGAGATGAGAGAAAGAGAAGGAAAAGAGAAAAAAGAAGAGAGAGAAAGAAGGAGAAAGAGAAATCAAGCAATCTTTGGGCAAAATCAAGTTAAGATAAGTATATTCAAACCCTTCTTTTTTTTTTGTTGTTGTTTTTTTCTGATCTCTATGAGTATTAATTGTCTCAAATGCTCATACACACTATAATTTCGCATATGAAATGTTTAAATCTCACATACATATACTATCATTCTTATTTCATGCAACTTTTATGAAAAACATGCCTCCAATTCATACGCATCATGTTTAAATGCTGAATTTCTACAATAATATCCTTATATGTTCCTAAATGATGCTTATTATTATTGTTTGCTTCTGCATGTTTCATAAATGGAAGAAATTGAAGAACTGACACTGATTTTTGCTGAATTTTTACAGTGGTAGTTCCTGCATGTTTGTCAAAGTATAAGCTAAATTCTGCATGATTTATGACATACTACATGCAATATATTTGAAAAAATAAGATAAAGACTCTAAATAAATTTGATAATAATGATATTTTCTCTAATATAGGAAAATATAAAGGATATATTTATAAATGAGTAAAGTTTTCCATTTAATTATGCATGGATCATTGTAGAGAATTGATGGTGATATATTATGACATGTTTTAGTATATTATAATAATAATCGAGGTTCAAATCTATCATCCGTGGGTTAAAAGCGATATTTGTCCTCATCTATAAGGTTATATGTAAGATGGCATACCCATGGGTCTTAAATAGTAATGGTTGTGTGGAAACATACATAACTCAAGCTTCGATTAGTCACTCATTTATTGATAAAGCCCCCACTGATCCTTGGTCTATAAGTTTTATGTATGATTTGAGCATATTTCATGTATTTGTACAGTTTGATATGTTTCGCATTGCAATTACATATTTGAATATGATTATAAAATTGTACAGTTTATTTAAATGACCATCAGCTAGAAGGTGCATAATAAGTTTACAAAAGAATGTTATTGGTTTTATGGATATTTGATAATATTCTAATATGTTTTTGATGTACCAATTTTTCCTTATGAAACCCTCATACCTTATTAAGTAATTGACTCACTCTTACTTTCGTTTTTGCTAACCCCTTCAGATTAGCAGGCTCGAATTACTTGCAGGAATTTGGATCGAAAGTTTTGCTGTTTTAGAGAGCTAGATTAAGATTTTAAAATTAGTTTATGTATTATTATTTAGCAAGAACAATAGTTTTTATTGTTAATTTTGGTTATTTGGATTTTCTTGTTGTAATTCAGGAATTGGTGATGTATTATGTGGGTGTTCGAGTTGATTGTCGGTTTTCTTTTCAATTGTTTCGGTTGAGTGGTGATTTTCAAGTACTTTGATTTTGTGTGGATATTTTTCCTTATGAATGGTACAGGGTCCTATATTATTAGGTTTGGAGCCACTTGTGTGTGTGACCTTTGGATCCTATGATTATATTGATATTATATTTCGGATCGGTTGTCAGTATTCGATTTGCAGGTTCACGTCCGATATTTATTTAGAATTTTATTTTGTCAGTGGATTTTTAAGTTTATAGGTTTAAACTGATTTAAGCTAATAATTTGATTAATATAAAATAAATTCAGTTTTGGAATCTCGGACATGACACACAATAATGCAGTTTGATATATAGGCCATAGACACAGATGTGCTAGCTATTCCAAACTAATGCAAGTGCCTTCAATACAAGTCCTAGAATAATTTTAACCAGTCCAGAAGTTGACATAATTTTAATTAAAACAATCTTGAAATTGAGTTAAATAAAGCTTGCAGACCAATTTGCACCAGCCCAGAAGATTACACAAATATAACTGAAAGTTTCTTAGAATAATCATCCTCATGTCTATGACATTAGCCTGCATTAACAATATTTCGTAGATAACCACATGAACATTGAATATATATTCACAGTGGGGACCAAACTTTGTGAAGCTGTAATATTCCAATTTTTCATTTAATTTATTTTGGGAGCAATGGATTATAAAAGAAAAAGGGAAATGAAAATATAATAATAATAATAACAACAATTATTATTATTATTTAAGGAGGGGAGGCACGGGACGATGGAAAAAGAAAAAGAAAAAAAAGAAGAGAAAGGAGAAGAAAGAGGTGAGGAAGAAGAAAGAAAGGAATTGGCGTCAGAGATGGGAGCCGATGAAGCCCTCTCAACTAGTTACCCTCTAATTTATGTAGTGGTATGAGTGGAGGAAGGAAATCGTAAGCCGTATAAAGGAGTCGCCGCCATCACTGGAGGATATATCTGAAAATGAGGTAACCAAATCATTCCCTTCTTTTTGTTGATGTCGATTTGGAATTTGCATGTGCTGATTTTGGGGAGAATCGGCCGAATAGTGAAAAAATAAGTATTAGGGCGAAGAGAGCAACGGCGTTGGTGAGGGAGAAGAAAGAAAAAGAAGAGGAGAGAGGAAGAGGAGGAGAGGGCAAGAGAAGGAGAGGGGAAGAGAAGAGGAAGGCGAAGGGGGTGCGAGTGGCAGGGAGGCAGCGCTGGCATCGACAAGGCCGCACGAAGGCAGAGGTGTGACAGGAGGAAGGAGAGATATGGATGTAGGGGCACGAGAGGCGCGCACAGTAAGAGAGCGGGAGCCGTTCAGGCACTTCGGAGCATCCTTTTGACAAATCTGCTTAGTATAAAATTAAAACAAGTATCTATAATCCCTATCTTTAATCTAATTCAATATCTGATATTTTTGCATATATATTTTTATATCAAAATGTTTGTATGAAAATCTGATGGCCGAGAGCTACAGGCCTAAAATGTAGCCGATATTAAAAATCTGATGGCAGAAAATTATAGGCCTAAAATATAGCCGTATTGAAAATCTGATGGCTGAGAATTATAGGCCTAAAATGTAGCCGATATTAAAAATCCGATGGCTAAGAGCTAGATACCTAAAATGTAGCCAATATTGAAAATCTAATGATCAAAAACTATAGGCCTAAAATGTAGCAAATATTGAAAATCTGATGGTCGAGAGTTATAAACCTAAAATGTAGTCGATATTGGAAATTAGATGGCCGAGAGCTACAGACCGAAACTGTAGCCAATAATGATACGTGATGGCCTAGAGCCGCCAGCCCAAAATGCAGCCGTATGATATTCAAATAGGATTTTGGATTTGCATCTGTTGTGGGTGTGCGGTGGTTTCGGTATATGTGGTGGAGTTATTGAATTTTATATGAGATTTTCCTCTAATTTATATGTACAGTTTTATTCATGTTGATACTTGTTGAGCTTTCAGCCACGTTTTTTGTTTTCTCTCATTCAGAGTAGAAGGCTTGGATTTGCAACAGGAGCTAGGTAGGATTCGACGTAGCATCACAGTTTCTTAGTGAGCATTTTATCCTGATGAATATTTAGGAGCAAGTCATTATTATTTTGTATAGACGGTTGTTCGATGAGGTCCTGTATAGGTTTTAATTTGTTGGATCCTGTGTATTTGGTTTGTCACACCCGAGTTTAAAATTTATAAGAATAATAATTGAAATTTAATTAAGAATTTATTTGACCTATTTGATTTGGGTTCGTGACAGAAGCTCTAACAGTCGGAATATAAAATTCCAAGTATCTTTCAATGGCTTCCAGAAGTTGTGGAAAGAACACAACAATTGGGACCATGAACCAGATAGGAAGATACATCTAGAACAAATGAGCCATATAGGAAGAGATCCACAACAAATGAACCAGATAGGAAGATACATCCACAACAAATTAATTATAGCTGTTTCAAAGGATGTCAGAATATGAATAAATGTCCTACAGAATGCGAGAAGATAGTATACAGTAACATTTGCCTTTCCACATAAACAACATTTTATAAGATGAAATAACTTGACTACGAAGCAACAGACGGCATTAATGAGCATGCAGGTTGTGAAAATAAGTGAACAAAACAGTCGAAGTCACATAATACTTCATTGTATGATTTTCTAGGAAAATAGCTACTTGTTATAACTTATACAATTGAACTCATAATTTGGAAGCAATGGCAGAATATCAGAAGGGAAGACAAGAGGGAGCTAAAGGAACCACCTAATTTAGCATGGCATTCTGCACATTTGACTTGGAGTAACAGGAAAGAGAAAAGTAGAAAATTGATTGATCAGAAAGATAAATAATTGAAAATATCCCTCACTAGGTGAAAACTGATTCAATCCTACTCCTCACGAACATTAAGAGTTTGTTTACTTTATAATACTATGTAGCTTACTTTTAAGCACTATGCAGATGGCAAAGCCTTCTTGCTCTGTCCAGAAACATCATTTTTGGGTTGAATAAATGTCATAGCCCCTCCCTATTAATTAGTTCCTAGTGTTTCTTGGTCACCCTTCTCTCCTGCTGCCACCATCCTTAGCGAATTACGTTTTCCCCTAGTTACACTACTTGACGTACATGTCAAGATCCCAAACCATCTTAAAGACCCATAAATTAATTTATTTATAGCAAATGCTATTTCTAGCTAAATAAATGTGCTCAGTCCTTTTTGTGCTCTCTAGTTTCACCAATAATTAACATTAGATGCCTTTGAACTTGAGGATAGATGATCAGGGGTTGGTAGTAGTGAAATTCAAAACACTAGTGAGAAGGATTCAGCATGGATTAGCAGATCTTCCTGTGAATGAGAATGGGTGCTGGTACCAACCAGAAAAAAATTATCAAACATTGTGCTCCATAAAATAAATGATTTAAGCACCCTTTTTAGGAATGCTTTCATAGGTTATGAGAAATGAAGCAACGGAGATGTCTGAAGGTCTTAATTCCAAAAGAATGGAAAATGTCAAGGTCTTGGACAGTAGAGACAATGTCACAAAAATGGAGAAAGGAAAAGGCACCAAAAAGGCATGAGTGGACAACGAAGTACGACAAAGATTCCGAATGCAAGAGTTAGTAATCATAATCATGCTTCTTTGGGACCCTTTCTGTTGTAGATGGTTTCCTATTAGGACGAGAATATATAAATAACAAAATCGGTACGCCCCCTTTTCTGCCATTTCGATTGTATATTTCGGGGAAAAAAAAGGTTAATACAGTAACACAGTAATTGGGAATTGCTCTTCAATTAAGTGATTTATCTTTAGTCTCCGCCAGGTATTATCTTCTAGTTCTTCCAACGCTAGCCACCAAATAAGCTGCATTCAGCAATGATGCGATGTTACAGTTTTATTCCACAAACAATTAACAACACACATTTCCAAAAGCATACTCTCTATCTGAATAAAATTCCTAGACAACACCTTAACTCTGATTAATACACGCGCAAGGCGATTCTAAAAATCAAGGCTCTCCCCTAATGAAACATCGTGTGGAGTACTTTACTTCCACCCTAGTAGAAAATGCACATAAATATGTAAGTATATGATTCTAAGATGCTTGATAAATAAATCAATGAAGCAACATAATCAACAATGCTATGGAATAACGTGCAGATCAATGCAAAATTATACAAGCCAGCAAATAATCGTCACAAAAGCAACTCCATGAAGAATTAAGATAACCCCACCTATAGAGCTCCTCAAAGCTAAGACCACTAGCATTGTGATTGTAAATTTCATGAATGGCGTGCTCCAATATCTTCCAAGTCTTGTCGGCGTACTGAGGATCCACAACCACTCTATGCTTAAACGCCTCTATCTGGAAGTTCCTCCTTTTCTGATCACTCATCCTTTTACCCCCAATGACAGATTAACGAATCTCCAGTCCCAAATTTAACTTTCTGCTAGAATTCACAAACCTTGAAACCTCAAAGCTGAACGAAACACGAAATTGTAAAAAAAAATATATAATTTCATAGATTAATCTGTGAAACAAATGAAAACTGTTAAAATCAGCTCCCACGGAAGATATCGAAGATGATTTGGTTGTTCGATTCGCAAAGTTTCAGAAAAACTGTAATTATCAAATCTTCTTCAACATTTAAGACCAAAAAGAATGAGGATCGCAGTTTCAGAATTACGCGAAGCGGAGAACGACTGTTTGGCTAGAAGATCTGTGTGCACTAAGCTGGGCTAGGGTTTAGAATGGAAAGCACTGGAAGGAATGAACTGGGGGTTTGAAGGGAAAGGAAATACTGAAATCTCGTGGGGTCAAAAATGATATAGTGGGAAGATTTCGACAGGTTGCAGAGATATTAAGGGGGTGCAGAGCAAAGAGGAGACCACTGCTTTGGCGCTGCGTTGTTTCAGGTGTTCGTGCGGAAGAAGATGAAGGCTTTTGTTCGGCTACGCTCACAGACGAAACTATCCGAAGACGATTCAGAAACGTTTCGTGATTCTTTTCTCCTTATGCAATTAAATTATTCTTCTCCCCCTGAAGATTTCTATTTACTTTAATTACATTAAAGAGTGGTGTTAAAATACGGCGGTTCGATATTATTTATTCATTTTAAAATATCTTTCTAATTAATTAATATTTATAAATATCATGATTTACTTAATTAAATTAATTGTCTTAGATCTGATTAAGCATCTATTTGGTGTTTTCTTTTTTGTAATGAAGATTTTTTTTTTCTTTTTATTTGGATAAATTATTTTAGCACGTAACATATAAATGTAAGTTTGGATAAATAGTAATAAAATGAATTTATAACTATAAACTCAATTGTGATATCTTTAAATGTGCTTCCAAGATATGCGGGTTATTTATTTAATACTGCTATTAACTTTTTAAAAAAAATCAAAAATAGAAATTAATTTTTTAAAACAAAATTTAATCAAGATTATTCTGATTTTTTATTTTGTATTTTTCAATTACTCACAAAATTCCTTTCATTTTTTTTTCTTTTTGATGGTGATAACAGTGTCCCTTTGAATAAAGTTTTGCCATCTTATTTCAAGGGAAAAAAAATAAAATTTTAATATTTATAATAGAGGTTCCTTTTATTTAATAAAAAAAAATCAAATGGAATGAAAAGCTAAGGAAGATTTGGGAGCCTTTGGCCCCAAAACCAACTTTTACCTTTTGTTCTAAATTCTTTAATTATTATGTAAAATAAAAAAATAATATCATAAAATACTATTTCAAATATAAATACTTAATCCTCAACCACTTTAGTTTTTATTAAAAAGCTGAAATATTGAAATTTTATAGTAACTTAAACAAAAATATCAATAACTAAAATTCTTAATATATACCTGGTAAAATTAATGGTCACTTTTGAAAATCAGTTTTAACAGTAAGTAAGCTCTATTTTTTATTTTCTATTATAATTATAAGGTCTGATCGTATGTTATTCATTTATTAGTAATACTATTACACGATGAAGAGTAACAAAAGGGGGAAATTTCCCGAACCTCAAGCTACCATGTTGAAGACTGATGATCTCTCTTATAATCCTCTTTCTATTGAGCTAATTTTTTCCCTTCTGCTTCTCTATTACACAGGCCAAACTAGAAATAGATAAGAAGAATATTACATAATTAGTTTTGACAACAGATTTTTGTTGAAATTGTCTAAATGATGAGATAATACAGTCAAAATGACTACAAATTTTTCAGTTAATCGGTCTATTATAAACATGGACCAATCAGGAATGAGGCCCAACCAACAAAAAAGGCCAGTTAAGCGGTAAGGTCCAAAGAGCCTCGTGCGAAGTCCAATGCCACGAGATGGATCCTGAGTCGGACAAGTCGCACCCAAGCCCACTAGACAGCTTCTAACGCATGCGCCAATCATGGTTTATGTGCGCCTCCCTCTTGATGGTTGCAGACTAGCAGCGTAGAGACGCAGGCTCAAAAATTATCAGCCAATAGCAGACAAAGTCAACTCCAACGGCACCCATTGCCCAGCAATGGTTCAACAAATTCCAACAAAAAGCGGCCAAGCCTGTGTCAATGATGCCCAATAACAATTCCCTCGCCACCACAAGACAACAACTAACATTGATGGCCACCACCAGCACTTAGCAAGCGGTGAACCCATGTAAGACATTTGTCACGAGTTCCGGCACCAAAAGCCTCATCCATGGAGTTTTATAAAATACCTTCTCCTTTGCTGAAGAAGGGGATTCATTCGAAATCACTCGAGACATTCAAGGTTATCTCAAGCTAAGTTTTGAATACAAACTTGAGCCCAGACTTACAAAGAACAGATAAAGAACCCAACTCTTTTTCCTCCAAAGAAAATGTCGCTCCCGTTCAGTGACCACAGTGATCTACTCCTCAAAGTGTACAAAATGAGCCCAAGCCTCCTCTAGTTCTCACTCGCACCCCTTGCACACAAGCATCCATACATTATACATTCGGTTTACCTTCGCACACTTGCATCTTTCTATTTTCTTAAAAAAATTACTGATTTGAGTTTTAAAAAATAAATCAGTAAGTGAGTCCCGCCAATTCTCTAACTTATTGTTAGTTGTTTATGGTGCGCAAGGCCCACGTTAAAAAATGTAAAAATCGAATTCATTTAAATTTGACCCAATGCAAAAATTCGGAAAGCTCTCTAATCCGCACCGTAACCCGAATTTGAGGACCTATCACCTGGTAAAGAAAACTTTGCCTAAACTTATGCAAGGATAAGACCCATCATCATAAATTATGGAAAGTTAAGAAATATGTGAAATGAATGATCTTTTTATGATCTCGTACCTAAATGCGAATGTAAAAAATTTAAACTAATGTGAGATTAAGACTCCATCATCATATATGATGCAAAACTGAGAAATCAATAAAATGAATAATCTTTTTATGATCTCATATTTTATTGTGAATGTAAAAAATTAAAAATTCTCTTCAATAAATATCAAAAAGATTGTGTTATACACTAATATAATGGATCAAATCTTGTTAATTAATCATTTACCCCGTGTGAACAAAGTGTTTTCTCTTATTCAACAGTTAGAAATATAGCATCTAATGTCTAACTTTGAAACTCCTACAAAGACCTTTGTAAATAGCAAAACAGAAGGCCCTGTTGCTCTCATTGCAAAATAGCCAGGACACACTTGCTCAGAATTGTTTCGAGCTTGAAAATTGCTACAAGTTCAATGGATATTCGAATTGAGGCGAGCAACTAGTGACGTTAAAGAAGCGATGCTGATACGGCCATTTTTCCGGCCATTGGCATGCAGTTGTGTTGTGTCAGTACGTCATGGGATAAAAATATCGCAATTCCGCACAGCACGTGGCCCACTTGTATTGGGCCAAGCGTTTCTTCCAGCTATGCCGGTTTTGGCAAAATGTTAATACAAAAATAATAAAAGTGTCTAAAAAAATAAAATTATATATAATATTATAAAAATATTATATTTTATTTATTTTATTGAATATTTTTAAAGTTATAGTTTATAAAAGTAAAAAATATATCTAATAATAAATTATTTTTAATTACTTATATTTTCACTATCACTATTTTTTAAGTTATTTTATTTACTGTAATTTAAAATGATTGAATTTTTGACCCAATATTTCACTTCTAACAAATCCTGAAAAAAGATGTATAGTTCTATTATTTTTGATATTATTCTAATTTTTCTATCAACTACTTGATTCCCGACACTGAAAACTGACTCCAATTATATTATACTTACTGGTAAGGCTAAAATGCCCAATGCCATTGATACCGACACGAAAAATATGTACTTGTTAGCTTTTTACCGATCCAAAATTTTAAACTTTGATTTGTTTATGAAATTAAAAATGTGGTTAGATTAAAGTAATAAAGAAGTTCAACCAGTATTATATTTTTACTAATCAACTGTATTCCACATCAAGTTTGTACAAAAGAAAACAAATTTTGTCGACCACCCTTGTTGTTGCTTGCTTCTATTGATAGATTGGAAGGTTTTGATATTAATAATGGTGCATAAAAGTTGTACATTATATATATATTGTGATTGACCCAAATATTTTTTTCTTCTATGCTATTAGTCATTCACTTATTGATATAAAATTTTTTAAAAAAGATATATACTCTACATAAATTCATATGGGATTCATAATTATGGCAAAACAGACTAATATTAGAAATTTCTCTAATATTTTTAAATATAATATTATTAAATATATTATTTTTAATAATTTTAGTATCTACTTAAATTTCTTTATTTAAATTTTATATTTACATTTATCGTCAGAATTATATGGTGAAAATTATAATCATCCTAATAATTGGGTTGTGAGCACTTCTACATATATATTTAAACTCATAGTCTTTCACCATAAAAATAATTTCCATAATAAAATAATTTTCTGTCAATTCTTTTTAATTTAAATTTTAATCATACTGAAAAGCTCATAACCCTATAATGCCTAAAAATATTTGTTCAATTTAAGTTAAGAATTTTTGCAATCTCTTGTGTTATCCAATGTGTCACTTTAGGTATCTAATATCTTTACTACTTTTATAAGTATAATTTTTTATATATTTTTTTATAAATGGTATTGACTGTTAACTAATTTAATTTTAAAAAGTTATTATATACTGTTAGAATATTTTTTAAGGGTAGCCAGAACTAAAGGGATTAATAGCAGTGATATCTAGGATAGTTGTGTTTTTGGTATTGTAAAACAACTATCAATATTTATATGTGGTGTAATAACTATGGGAGTATCAAAATATTTTTCTCATATCTTTTCACTACAGAAACTAAAAAAATTATAAATCATAATTAATAATTATTTTAAATAATAATAATAATATATAATTATAAATAAAAAGTTAATAAAAATAATATAATTATATCAATATCACATTATCCTTTTATCACTTATTGTATAAGAGTGAGAGAGTAGAGAGTAGAAAGAAAAGAGAAAGTAAATATACACGTAGAAGAGATGATGAAAATACTTATAATTTTTATTTAGAAAGGGGGTCTGCCGGTCTATTTCCTACAATGGCCATATGACCGTTTTATGGGCCGTACGGACAATTAAAACCCTTACAAACAATCTAAAAAATTCAAAATTTTAGCATCAGTATCAGCAAAATTTATCATTGCTGAAATGAAGAAAGAACTGAAGATAAGGTGGCCCTGTCCAGAGCTGAGTACAAACAATTGCTGACTTCCCTTCACCAATGAAAAGCATCACACAAATACTAGTGCTTCGAGTTGTGAGTAAGCCAGCAACAGGTTCTTCATTGTCTTTTGGAGTATATGAGTCATTTATTTGCCCTTTGGCACATATTTTTAACACAATTTTAGCCCAATTCCCTTGGATTTTAGACAAAGGGGCAACAGAACATATGGTCTGCTACCCTTCCTTCTACACAAAGATATCATCTCAAGTATCTCACCTTGTCGAATTGCCAAATGGGAATCAGGCTGCTGTTTCACACGTTGGTAGTGTGAAAATATCAGGTTTCTTTGCACTGAAAGGCGTCCTTTGATATCATCATTCAGTTACAATATGATATCTGTTAAAAAAATGACAGAATCTCTCATATGTGTTAGTTACTTCTCTGATTCCTGCTCTATTTAGGACCTTGTTTACTGAACCACAATTGGGAATACTGATGTTAAATAGGGTCTTTATCACCAAATAAAGGCAGCTGTAACACCTTTAAAACTTTTAAAAAAGACCACCGAAGTATTCTACCAACACCCTTTTAAGTACTGCTGCTGCCGCGGTAACTTCATGCTTCAGCTTATGGCATGCTCTTATGGGATGCCCATCAAATTAAAGACTAAAATTAATAGAGATAATTAAAACAAGTACTACTAATGATAAAGAGAATCCTTGTTCAGTTTGTCACTTGGCCAAACAAAATTGTCTTCCTTTTTTTAGAGTGCGAATTAATCATCATACTTTTCTGAAAAAAAACATTGTAATATTCGGGGGCTTGATCTAAAGAGTTATAATAACCACAAATAATATAGTATATAATATTTTACGTGAAAAACTTCTTTTCTAAATGAGGTAAAAAACCATTGAACTATAAGTTTGAAATATATCCACTATACATTGTGTTCGGTTATAAAAACCCTAATATATACAATGTCGCAATACCTTGTAATAAATCAACCCAAATAATAATAAGTACAAGACAAAAGAGAATAAATAAGATTGGTAAAATGTCCTTCTCAACTTCAAGAATAATATAACCAAGGTCAGTGGAGTATGGAATACGATTTGAAACTCAATAGGATGTTTGAACTTTCCTCTTCTCTCTTTTCTATCTCTTTCTTTTCCTTTTCTCATAGTATCGGCGCTTTAAGTTTCAAAATTGTAAAAGCGATAACCCTAAAATTACGTTAGGTGTATTTATATTAGGAACGGCGCTCGAATATTCATCAAGTACACATTGTGCACAAGTCCACTGTAATTGGCGTACTAGCGCCCCATGAGCACACATTAGGCATTGAACAATATGAAAATCCTGCTCGTGTACCCCTCACACGCTCCTCAGGCAGCCCTATTATGAAATCGGGGCAGATGCGTACACTAGACGTCTGTCATGCGTCATTCTATAACTTTTTCAGATCAATTCAACACACATGCGTCATCGTGCGTGCTACCGAACGACACATTAAATGTGTATGGGATTTACACGGGAGTGACCCATAACCCAATACAATAAAATGATAGTACATCAAAGAAGTTACACTGAAACTCCTTACACAAATGGTGCAGTGGAGAGAAAACATGGGCTTTTATTGAATGTTGCTTGTGCGCATAGGATCCAATCCAATGTTTCTCTCAAATATTAGAGTACATGTATAGTGACTGTGGCCTACCTGATAAGCAGGACATCTGCTCCCATATTATGCAACAAGATACCTTATGAAGCTATGTTTTGTGTCAAACCCAGATACGATCAAGACATTTGGGTGTCTCTGCTTCACTACCACCCTTTCAAGAGGCCACAATAAATTTGACCATAGAAGAAGTATGTGTTTTTTGTGTATTCTTTTGGAACAAAGGATATAGATTATTGGATCCTAATACACAGCATTTTTGTCTCGAAATGTTGAATTTTATGCGACTAATTTTCCTTTTCAAGCAGGATCAGAAAATGGGGACAAAAATTCTAAAAATGCATCGACATCTACTCTCATCTACAAAAGTAGTCATCAGTACACCTGTACTGCAACATGATCCAACAATAACTCCAGTTCTGAATTCTAAAGATTCATCACCTACTATAGAATCTGGCACAAGAAATACAAGGTACACAGAGCACAAAATCTGCAAATTCAAGTCTAACAAATGCCTTAGATCTGCCAAATGATAATTGTATTCTAATTCTCACTCACAAACCTCAGAGATCGAGGAGGGCACCTCAATATCTTCAAGATTATCACTATTGTTGGGGTCACTCTCTTGTGGTGTTTGTGTCCGCGGACCAGTGGAGACAAATGCACGAGGACTCCTCAGAGGTTCATGTCCGAGAGGTTGGCATGGACGAGGACGTTTGGAGAAATCCGGAAACGTCAGTCCTCGGGGCAGCTGGATGAATTGGACGAGGACTACTCAAATGTAGCATGTCCGAGAGGAGGACATGGACGAGGACGCTGGAGCCTAGACGTTGACTTTCTCTCCCACGTAGGCCTGCTGCAGCGGAGTGTTGCAGGTGGACAGTTGACCCACTCTGATTAGACATCTGGGCGGCTTCAACTTCCAAGGTGGCAGGCCTGCCATTCTGGCACGTAGGAGGCGTGCGACGGCCATGGCAGGCCTAAGGGGGTGTAGCCCTGCCACCCTACTGGCAGTAGGGTGGCTGGACGGTCGGCCACGTGGCCCTCCCCTGGTATTATATATAGGCTGCGTGAGATTGAGAATGTGAGTGTATGGAAGTGTGAGTGCATGTAAAGGCAAAAGGACTTTGTGAAGGAAAAAGAGGAGTGCACCACCGGTGAGAGAATGGAGAAAGAGAAAATAGAGTGAAGAGAAAGGAGTGTGCTTTTCTCGGTTTGCTCAGGAGTGTTTTCCTCTTTAACTTCTTGGGTGTAGTGCGAATACTCCCTCTTGGAGGTTTGTTTGTAACCTATTTTACATAGTGGATTTGCTGTTGCCTCTGCTCCCGTGGTTTTTCCTTTCGGTTCAAGAAGGGTTTCCACGTTAAATCTAGTGTGTTTCTCTTTCCTTGTTGGCCGTCCATCCGAGTGCTGTCCCTCTGTATCCGAGTGATTTGTCCCTTCGGTCATTGTGCTCAGGGGAACATTTCGTCCGAGCGCCCGGTTTTCCCAACAACTATCAGCTGTCTCAGGAAAATAAATGTGCACAACCCATATGTAATTCAAGTTTCTCATACTCTACTGCTAACTGCCTATCATATTAAACTCTCTCACCATTCCATCGTGCTTTCTCCACTTTCATACCCTCCCACTTGAAACCAGCTACTTACAACCGACTACTTACAAGACTGTAAATGACCAAAGTTGTTGCCAGGCGATTGAAGTAGAGCTGCAATCCTTGGAAGCAAACAATACTTGAATCTTGACAGGTTTGTCAAAAGTAAAGCAAGCTATTGATTGTCGTTATGCTTTTAAATTCAAAACGAGTCGGATGGTACTATTGAAAGACACAGTGCACACTTGGTGGCTAAAGTCTACCCCCAAAAGGTAAGAATAGATTATCATAAAACCTTTTTACCGATAACTAAATTCGTTACTGTTATCGTAATTCTGAAGGGGTGAAAAATCTACCAATTTGATGTCCACAATTTATTTTTACATGGCAATTTCAATAAAGAAATCTATATGAAGTGGCCGGTTATAACAAAGAAAATTCTCATCAATTTCGTAAATTACTCGAAAGTTTGTATGGACTGAAATAGGCCTCAAATAGTGGTGCTCAAAGTTCTCTAACTCTCTTATTAGTTTCAGTTTCAAGTAGTCAAAAGCCTATTATAATCTCTTAATATTAATTCTTTTACTACATCACTTGTATATATCGTCAACAAAGTTGTAACTAGCAACTTGATTACTGTAGTTGATACTCTCATTATCTTTCTACATTTACAATTCATGATCAAGGATTTCAGGCTTCTACAAAAATTTCTTGGAATAAAAGTTACATATTCCCCTATTGGAATTTTCATTAATCAATGTAAATATGCTCTTGATTTTTTAGGAGACACATGTTTTCTTGCTTCATAGCCGAGCAATTTGCCTATGGATCAAAATATCAAGTATAGTAAGGATCTTTCGCGGAAATCAAATATAAAGTCATGGCTGCCACTTATTTTGAAATCACTTGATTACATTCTTAATAATCTTGGAGTCAATTACTCTCAATCGGCTCTTTTTTATTGCAATAATCAGTTTACTTTTCACACAATTACAAATCTTATTTTTTATGAAAGAACGAAATATATTGAAGAAGAATATTATCTTATTTGTGATAAATTCAGATTAGGTTCATTCAAATGAAATATGTTGCAACATTCTCTCAATTGGCAGACATTTTTCACAAAGGCATTATCTTCTTCTATGTTAAAATCTCATCTATTCAATATGGGAGTAGAAAACATTTACTCTCCATCTCGTGGGGGCATATTCTGGGATGAAAAGCAATGAAAGAAGAAGGAGAGCTGCTGTGCTGTGGCATCAAGCAGAATTAATTTCCTTGACCGCACGCAACCACCTTGAAAATTGCAAATCCTTTTTTTTCCTCTGAAAATTGTGGTAATACTATCAAAAGCTCTGTAATCTTTGTTCTTTAAAATTCCTCTTATTTTTTTTCCCTTTTGACTGATTATTTGTTCTTTGTTTCTGATGCGTTCTAGATCCAAATTGTTGACGGATTTGGATTCTGTTAGGTATTTGGGTCGAGCTAAAGCAAATCCCGGCCTCTGTACTTCTTAGTTTGGATCCTACACACTACAACTCAAATACTGAAAGGTCAGAGAATTTGCAGGACTCGTTCTCCGAATTGTTCTCCAACGCACAACTCAATAATCTTTCTTATGAGATGAAAGATATAAGAACAGAAAGTATGGGAATCAATACAGGGAAAGGAAATTTATGAATTTGATGTGAAAGTTACGCTCACTGTAGAGTGGTTTTTGTGTGGTGCACTCGTAGAGAGCGACTTTGAGGAGGTATGCTCGCGAAGAGCCACTTTGTGGAAATACTATACACGGCAAATGTTGAGATTTTTATCATGGGAGATATGCTAAGTTGGGAGCTTTTCTTTCCAGAAAGATCGTGATCCAGAGAGATATTTAGGATCTTGATCGGTTAAGGCAGGTAATTTTTCATGCGTGGGAATGGCATCGTGGGTCATCCGGCTTGGGCGATAGAGGATCGCTTCTAATCAATAAAAGTGTTGACCATCCTCTCTGCCAATGAGCCGTATTCCTTCTGGAGTATGGGAATCAATACAGGGAAAGGAAATTTATGAATCTGACTCAGAAGTTGCGCTCACCGTAGAGTGGTTTTTGTGTGGTGCGCTCGTAGAGAGCGGCTTTGAGGAGGTGTGCTCGTGAAAAGCCGCTTTGTGGAAGTACTATACACGGCAAATGTTGGGATTTTTATCATGGAAGATACGCTAAGTTGGGGGCTTTTTTTCCTGGAGAGATTGTGATCCAGATAGATATTTGGAATCTTGATTGGTTAAGGCAGGTACTTCCTCATGCGTGGGAACGACATCATGGGTCGTCCGGCCTCGGCGATAGAGGATCGCTTCCAGTCAATAAAAGTGTTGACCATCCTCTCGGCCAGTGAGCCGTATTCCTTTTGGAGTATGGGAATCAATACAGGGAAAGAAAATTTATGAATCTGACTCAGAAATTGCGCTCACCATAGAGTGGTTTTTGTATAGTGCACTCGTGGAGAGCGGCTTTGAGTAGGTGTGCTCATGAAGAGCCGCTTTGTGGGAATTCTATACACGACAAATGTTGAGATTTTTATCATGGGAGATACGCTAAGTTGGGGGCTTTTCTTTCTAGAAAAATCGTGATCCAGAAAGATATTTGAAATCTTGATCGGTTAAGGCAAGTAATTTGTCATGAGTGGGAATGGTATCGTAGGCCGTCTGGCTTGGGCGATAGAGGATCGCTTCCGGTCAATAAAAGTGTTGATCATCCTCTTAGCCAGTGGGCCGTATTTCTTCTAGACTGACTACCTTTTGGGCCAGCCTAATTTTGCCGTCTCCATTAGTTTCAAATATAGCAACTTTATTGTTGTTTTTTTTTTTTCTCTTCTTTTACCTCTATTTTCTTCATACATAGGCTCTTTTATATAAGCTACGGTGTATGGTATTATTGTCACTCCATCTCCTGTATATATATATAATGCATGACTGTAAAAAATAAACAATAAATTTACTAATTGAGGTTTCAAAAAGTCAAGAAATTCACATTAAGGAAAATAGCTATAAAAACCCTCCAATAATCTCATTTATTTGCGTATTTATTTATATATTTTTTAGATTTCAGCGATAAAATTCTTTTAAACTTGGAAATACTGAGAATCCCTTTTCGCAGTACTTAATAGAAACGGAAATTCGATTCCCTCTAAGGATTGCAAACACAGTTGGAAAAACGAAAGGGCCAGAGGATGATAGCCCCTTTCTCCTCCTCAGGTCAGCATGAATTCTACTCTCTTGATTCTCTTTTGACGAATTTCCACTTTCTTCCTATATCTATCCCCTTCGTTTCTCAATTTCAGTCTGAAGTTTTGTTTTCGCTATTTTTCATTTGTTTAGACCCTTCTGTTTTCCTGCTGCAATGTTTATCCTCTTTGCTGTTCTACAATTGTCAAACCCTTATTTCCTATGACTGTTACATTATTACTTTTGATGCAGTTTTCTTTGAGATTTTTTTTTTTTCCCTTGTTCCCTCAACTGCCGTTATATTATTTCGCTTAGTGAATCGCCTAATATTCTCCAAATACTACCGATCCTAAGTTCTCAAGTTTTCGCACGGAACATTATTTCTCTCGTCACAACCTCGCCCAGTTCCCAAAAATACAACACAAGCCATCCTGATTGTGACGCGAAAAAACTATGAATACCATATACAAACCTTGAATAATAATAAACATCTGTCATCATTCCATTAATTAAATTTCCAAAACGTCTACAATGAAACATTTACAGTTTAATACGTGTCTGAAACCGCCTATTACAACATAATGTTCAAATAATCTATACTGGAAACATCTCACTGAACCTCCGAGTCGCCCACACTGCTCTATATTTAAGTTTCCAAAACACAAAATATCAAGAGTGAGCTGAATATATATTAATTCATATAAAATCAGTAGCATGAATGACAGTATATGAACAATATGTCCGAAAGATAATATACTGAAAAAGACCCAATTACTCAACATAAGATATCAAAAAAACTAGTTCTACAGAATCCAAACACAACCGAGGTTTTATATCACAATGAGAAGATCAAGAAACCTCCTTGGACCTTTTTCATTATTGCAACCAAAAGACAACATATTTACGCCCCATCAGTTGGATGAATGATACATGGTTACCCAACATCCAAGATCATGTTTGCAATCACCTTGACTTTTAAGAGACTTTTCCCTAGCCTACAAAGGCTGGTAGTTACTTGGAAAATCTCAGTCCCCGAGGCATGACCATGTCCTGAACAAATGTTCCTTGTCGATATCATCCGATACCACAATACGATCGTTACAGGTTATAAGTATTTCACCACAAAATCAAAGACCTCAAACCTCTTAGCTATGGAATCAGTGTTGAAAAATTATGGATTGCATCAAAGTTTATTGGGTTCCATATTTCCTAAAATTGTAGTGTCTTCATATGATTTCATTTACTTATCTATAAAATATGAACAACACTTGATAAGAAACAATTTTAGATGCTCATATATCAAGAATACCAAAATAATAACCAGAATCCAAGAATTTAAGGAAAATTCAAGGTTGAAACAACTTACTAGTAGACTAACATTCAAACTCAGGGTTGATTGCCACAGTTACCAGATTTGGTGTTTGAACGGGATTCAAATGCCAGAGGTTAACAAGTGCTTATTTCGGTTTCAAACAAATCCAATATATTCAAAGAATAATGACTTAAAATAATGAACTAAGACTTAGACAACAATTTTGAAGTCTAATATTCAAGAAAGAACTAGAAATAACCGATGAAATCAACAATTCCAGGCTGGAATTCGAAAACTGGACAAACTGTCAAGAACAAACGGTTAACGTTCGAATGATGCCTCGAACACCAAACAGAGCCAGACAGAAAACTGTTCGGTTACAGATATCTCATGCAATATCTTGAAATATAAGATGGTAATATTGATTATTTACTCAAATACTATAAATATAACCGAACAATTAAGCAAATTTGCCTAATAACAACCTGAATTCAAGTCCATTTCTATTTTAATGCTTTTTCTAATATCGTTTCTTAAATTTGACAGTTGTGTTAATTTTTACTTATAAAGTAACATATTCTTCGGATTTCTACAATTCCAAGTTTATCTTAAACATCATATCTTGAAATGTAAGAAAGATTTAGAGAACAAGAGTTTTTCTCAAAGAAAAAAGAATGAACTTAAAAGAGACGCCAAAAGAAAAATGACTTACTTGGTTACTAGATTCTTGATTTCTTTTCCATTAATTTTTGATCTCCCTTCTATATCTTCCTATCTTTCTTACCAACTTTGCCTTCTCTTTTCTTCCTTTTTAATAACAAGTCTAATTCTTTATATAAAGTTTTAACAAATCATTATCCCCTTTTGAATTTCAAGCTGTTTTAAATTCTAATCCATTTGAATTCTTATTTGATTTGTAACTTCCATTTCGAATTGTAATTCGATTTCCTTAACCAATCAATTCATCCTTATCCACAAAATAAACAATTAACCAACTACCATTTAAATTTTGCGTGGAAACTAATCAGTTCCTGAAACTTCTTAACTGATGTTCTACCCGACATTTGAACACTACTTGAAACATCACAACTTGTGTTCAAACTACCCCCGAACGAATTTAATTTCTTCTAAGGACCAAATGATCTCAATTTAAACAATATAACACAAATTAAATCATTCATAGTAAAATTAACATTAACTCCAAAATTAGAAATATCATGGATATTACAATAGTACTTGAAAATGGACAAACTTAGAGTGAATGAGTCAAGTGTACTGAACTTATGTATTTTTTCTTTTTTTTTTTTTTAAATTCTGAGTTTCAGGTGATTAAGCAGTCAGGAGCCATAGAGGTCCCTGGGTTGTGTTACAGAAGCATGCCATCCCTTGTGACAAGTGCAGTTGACCAAATGGTATATATCTCTATGTTTTCTTTCTTTTTTTTTTTTAAAAAAAAAAAAACAAAGCTCTAAATTGTACATGCCATAATTTAAGGATTAGGACGTGTCTATTGGCTATTGCATTCAGTTTCATTGCCTTCTAAACTCTGTTCATTGTTGTGATTGATCTGCAGCTATAATTCCTGGCCTTGCATAGGAATTCAATTAGAAGAGATGTAAATGATTTGTTTTGAATTTCCCTCTTTATGGGTGTTAGTATCTCTTCTTTGCATCTTCTCCCCTTAAAAGGGAGAATATCTTCATTTAGCAAGGATAGACGATGAACATATGTGGAGAGATAGTGTCACAACCCTAGTCTCAAATCATAAACATAATTGATATCATAGATATTAACAGAAACCGGGTCGAGATACTGTGTAAACAATTAATTAATCCTGACATGAATTCAAATAAAATATATCAATCATCCTAAGATTCAACTAAAACTCTCATGTTTGCCCTAACTCACATATACCTGCTCAATTCCAGTAAAACATGAAGGAAAATCGTCCACAATCTATAGTCCAAGATATCATCATCCAATTTACGATTTAAGGCCCGCCGGTCACAATTAGAAATGTTCTAACATTATACCTGCCAACACTGAACATATATCAAATTGTTTCCATATTCATACTACAAATACAGAAATTTAATAAAGACAACTTTTAAGCTAATCCTTCCGAAAATTCTTTGCTGTCCAAAACCTACAAGTGATCCATTCCTGCTAATTTAAAAGGTGATGAATATAATAAGAGTGGGTTTAAAACTCAATAAAGCATACACACACACACACACACACACATATATATATGTGAATGAACATTGAAAACAAGATGATGGAAAAAATATAAAATCACATATGCAAAATTCATAAATAATTAAGAACTAAGGGCAATAATTAACCTCACTGACAGGGGTCGAATATTAAATATTGGACTACAAATTCTTATCCCATAGTCTCGGCCGTATGCTATTATTCAAAATTTATGAGTAAGCCGACTCCATATTGTATCTTATAGGCGGGGATAAATTCCATTTTTATAATCCATGGATAATAAGATTCAACCTTTGCTTATAAATTGATATATTAGAATATGTCCAAATGTATTTCGTCAGTTCTCTACCATGATTCTTATTTGGACAAAAAGAAAGACTCTATACAAATGAGCAAATTTTTAAAATATGGAAAACATATAACTTGACTTTAATTTGGTTGTAGAGTTGTTCATCAAATTCTTGTGATTAAAGGACATGCAAGACTAAATGCTCAAAGATTTTAGAAATTGTTCACAATGTGCTTGAATTAAGGCACAAGCTTTCAAAATCTCGGGGATGTATGAATAATTTGCACATACATGCAAGCTAAATACCAGATAGGTACAAATGTAGTGCATGCATGTGAATTTAAGACAAGAACGAAGAAGAGTATCTGAAAACTTCAGCAACAAATCAAAGAAAATGATGTAGATGCGCTTGCCTTAAGATAATTAACTAAAATCTTGCCTGATTTCACCTCAAATTACTTCCTTCTTTCTCTCTCTTTTTCTTTTTTTTCTCCTCTTCTCATTCTCTCTTATCTCTTAAAACACCTCAGAAAATGACTTAAAATTAGAAGAATCCCATTTGAATACACAGACTAGCACACGAGCATCAGTTGTTCGCTCATCAAGCACAAAGGCTAATCCTAACCTGTACCAATTAGATGTGTATCAGGCGTGACCTTGTTCGTCTGCTATTATAATTGGCGCACGAGCATAAAGCACACAGTAGGGGCAAAAATACTACCTCAAATTTGCTCATATGCGGTTCATGTGCCCCTCAGGCACCACCCTACTGTTATCAATGCTCGAGCGCCATTTATTCGTCTATCAGACGCTAATACTATTTCCTCAATTACTTAATTTCTCACAATAACCCATAATTGTTCTTATAATTTACTTAATTTAGTTAATTCCTGACATTATGTGTCATATTTCAAAACAGGGTGTTTTAGATTGTCCTAAAAAAAGCTTTAGGAATTAAAATAGAAATGAGGAAACAAACGTTCCGAAATTAAATTTCTTGGAGAAGTAAACTAACTTAAGAAATATGTTCAATACGTTCCTGAAGGTTAACTCCAATGGCCACTATGCTGTTCCATTTCACTTGATTAGTTAATATATGGTATACCAAATAAGAATATACACGAAATCTCTGCCAGTCTTTTGCTTTATTTTGGATCTCTTGGCTGGGTTGTGCACGTGTTCTTATGCCATTGGGAGAGTCTATTTTCTCTCTCACATTTTTTTTTCTCTCTCTCACTCTCTCTCTCCTTTTGCCCTCTTTTTTTCTCTCTCTTTTTTTGGGTAGCAATAATTATCTTTTGCCCCATTATTCATTATGTTGCTCATAGTATGCCAATGAGCTTTTAGTGGCCTAATAATGGCTTTGTGTTTGATTTTTATATTTATTCATGGAGCATGTGTTTGGAAGCTGGTGTATTAAATCTCTTCACTAGCATGGGAGAATTAGTTTTAATAATTTAAACAGCCGAAAAAGGTTTAAAAACAAAAACTCATATCAAACTCAATGGTGTGTCAGAGCTTTGATTGTTTTGGGAATTTATTTTTACAGATCATCAATGAAGTGTGAAGATAATGATAGATGTCACAGTTGTCCAAAATCTAACTTCTGCGGTTCAGAATTTGGTGGAATTGAAAGAGGCAAGAAGGTAGTGCTTAGTTCCTGAACCTTCATACAAGGGACTTCCAGATAGTACAGTTGCTAACAAATTGAATAGTAAGAAATGCTTGCTATATTCATCAGCACGTTATGTGCCTTTTGTGCATGGAAATTAACTGCAACTTGAGTAACTAAGAGAGAAGCAATAATACCTTGAGAAGTAGTGGAAGAAAGGTATCATCTAATATGAAGCTGAACTCAACCCATGCGGGCCCTATTTAGCATCGCTTCGGTAATTGTTTTGGAAAAAGTATCAAAATACATATTTCCTGAATAATTTTCTGAAAAACTGATTGAAATTCTCTTTTTCGTTATGAGTTTTTGAACAAGTTAACAGTTTTTCCGAGATTACCCCAAAAGTTTTTTTTTAAAAAAAGGTGGCTAAATAAACAATGCTTCCCACATTACTGGCCAAGAGAAGGGCCAGATGTATGATGCCTTACTCCTGTATTGCATTGTGGTAACAAATTGCTTTTGCACAAAGTTACAAATGGACCAGAAGTACATTTCAGAGCAGTGACAAACACCCCTATAATCTCTATAACCTGATGCTATTTTAGATACATTATCTCCTTTAAGGCTTCATTGCAAATTAATTGTGAAACAAGATGTTTAAATCTCCTGCAGTGGTGCTGAATAGTATAATTTAATACATTATATCTCCAGTTTCTTAAGGGCACCTCTTTTTAACCTGCTAGCCACCTTGTGACACGGCAGTTTTTCTTATCAAGACACCAGACATGTGGACAGCAAAAAATTTCTATTTGGATTTGTTTGTATTACTTGATTCTTCTTTCCTTTTCGGTATGGGAGGACTATGCATTGTGAGTGAGGAAAGTAGACAGATCATTGAAAGTAAAATTGCTGCTGGCCGTTTCCATAATGAATCAAAAGGAGGGCCAGTTATAGAGAGAAGAATTCATTTAAGAGTTGAAATTTGTTGTTGGATGTAATTAATTTTATAAAGTGGGCTATATCCGTTATAAGAACAAAAACCACATCATCCAGGAGTTTCTCTGAGTCACTGTGTTTTGGCTTGTATAGATCAGGATTGGATGTTATTGAAGTTCCTTACAGTTCTTGTCATCTGGTAGATGGACTCCATGTATGAAGTCTTGTAGAGATGAACTTTGATGTGCACCTGTATTTTCTTAACTTTAGTCCAGGGTCTTTGTCAATTATTGGTTCCATAGATATTAAGTCAGCGTGAAGTTATTAACACAATAAAATCCATTTAAATGTTAACCACTTGATTGCCAGGATTGGCAGGTCAGCGTGGTGCATCCATAGTTTAGGAAGCTGCCCTCACTTTTGCATCATTTTTGCATTTTAAATATGCATTAGAGACTGATGGCAGCTCCTTAATGTTGAACCCTTTTTAATGTGGCAGTGCATCTCTTTTTCTTTCGATTTTGATTATTCTGGATGATTGAATAAAGATATTTACAAATAAATAAGCTCATATATGGTTCTTATGATGGTCATGGTGATCCTGAGAGGCAGCTCTTTAAATATGGTCACTGTACATTTTCTTAATGTATAGGGCAGCGTGGAAGAGAAGCACAAAATCTTTGGAGGGTATGTTTTCTTCTTTTCTAATGATGTTAGCATCTGACTATAATATTTCATTATGTTGAGTAGTCGTGGTTACTTGGTTTTGCAGGTCCATGTGGCTAATCTGCATCTCAAAGAAGGTGGCACAGACATCTTGATTACTGCATATGAGCCCATTGTTATAACGTAAGTTTAAGATTTGGTTATTTTCCCATGAACATATTGCCTTTATACTTTTGCACATGGATGAAAATATGACTATCAAACATATTGAACATTTGTATCAGTATCGGATATATCAGGAAAAAAACAAATTTTAAAAGTTATAACTGATAAGATTATATTGGTTGATATATTGGCCAAAAATTCGAATATATCAATTAATATTTTAAATATTGGCTAATATTTACATCAATACTTCTGCATTTTATGTCACACCCCCACCCCGCAGAAGAATGAAGCACAAGGACATTGTATTAATACGGGACATACTGCTCCCATCTTAAACTTCATCTAATTTAGATGGCTGTTGTGGTATGTGACCAAGCACCTGACTTGAAATGTGGGTTAAGTATAGATCAAATAATTATAAGAAAAAATAGGGTTTCAAGAATTAAACTTATAATCAACCCTTTTAATCATTAAGGCTTTGATACTACATCAAGAAAGAAACCGACCTAAAAGCTTAAGTTGTCAGATAAAAGCATAAGATTGATTTTATAGTATAATAATACTAAACAATCTTGGGTTGGAGGATCTTTGTTGGTATAAAATAAGACTAAGCAGAGTATTTGTTACTTGAACTTTGCACACCAATGTCTTTTTCCCTGTTTTGTCTACTTTTCACTTTAACTTTTTCAGCCTTGACCCAAAACAGAACATCGGTTGTTACAGTGTTGGTGCCGGGTAGCAGTTTTAGGCTTCGAGTCGCACAATCTGGAATGTATGCCATTGGCTGACGTTTCTAGACTAACAGTATTAAACTTTTAAGGAAAGTGAACTTATACTTGTATCCCATTTCCTATTTAAATAACTAATATTTTTGACAAATTCCCATCTTACTCTCTCTGCCATTATAGTTGGCCCTCCTTCCGCATGGCTATTTCAGTAACATAGTTGTACAAGTTGGAAATAAGAATATGATTTTCTTTAAGTGTAAGAGAATTCATACTCCGAACTTTCATTTCTTACTCCCTTGTATTGAAATTATCACATCACTTTTAACTAATTAGAGCATTTTTTTGGTTGTAATGCTGCTTGAGAGAGTCATTCCTTGTGACTTTTTCCCCTTCGAGTCTTTTCCCTGATCAGAATTTGATTCTTTTTTGGCTTCAAAGAAGAATTTTTAAAATTTCACGCTTGGAATTTTCATAATTACATGCGGATATTTTGTTATTTTCACTTCTCATGTAATAAGAATTCCCATAAAAAAATCATTTTCAACCAATTGAGAATGAATTTATTTTAACCAAACTATGAAATAAGAATTTTTACAAACTAAATATTCATTTAAATGCTTTTGTTATTTATATTATTCAATCGAATAGAGGGTAAGATGGGACTATATAGTTGAGCCTTGTGACTGGACTGAGTAAAGGCAATATGCGTAGAATGATTAAAGTGCAAATTAAAGCAATTAAAAGGATCGACATTCCAATGTCTTTTTATACAATACTAATTTCCAATAAATAAAATATAAAATATAATTATGTAAAAATTTGTCAGTTATATTATGTTTACATTTTTTTCTCATATTGGCTTTTTTATTCAAAAAAAAAAAAAAATTCTGGAAGAGAAAGTCAGTTTCAGTCTGGGTCATAGTTAGAAGGCCTCTTCATAGTGAGGTCTCCTTTGGAGATGATTTGTTATGATCCCGTTACAAATCCAAACAAAATGATATAAATAAGACAAATCATAAATTGAAAATCGGGATTGGGTGTGACGTTGCAGACCAAATGTTAATCTCTACAATTAACTCCAATTAAAATAATAAAACGTTCTAAGATTAACCAATCTCCTCACCTGACCCTAACGTCAAAATACTTACTCAATAATCGTCCAAAAATGCAACAAAAATCGCCTAACAAAATCGATCCTATAATACCATCATTAAAAAACATTCAACAGTCTACAAACAAGGCTCATCGGCTCCAATATTATAATGCGACAAATAATACAATCCTGAAATAACCAACCTAAATGTTTGTAATGTACTGCAAAATCCCAAATTACACATTTATTAAACAATCAAAATCAAATACTTTGAGTCTCCTTCGGTCCAAAAACCCTAAAAGATATCCAATCCCGCTAATCGAAAAAGATTACGAAAATTTGACAAGAATAAGGCTAACGCTCAATAAAATATAAAAAATAACAATAATAATCAAATATAGAAATGCCAAAAATATGATACAATGTTGAAAACATGAGAAAAAAATTAAGGATAAGTGGTAATTTCATCAATTAAAGTGAAAGATTGAATATCGAGTTAAAAAAGTTTCTTATAGTCAGACCATACTCCACTATTCAAAAGCTGTGCATAGGTCCACTATATATTATTCCCTATAAATTGAGTCAAACACCACTTTTTGAACTTATAAATATTAAATAACGATCTTGGCTTACAAATAATAAGGCTTACAAATAATATTTTTAAATATATTTGAATATATTCTGTCAATTCTCTATAATAATTCTTATTTAATCAAAGTGAAACTCTACAACAAAAAATAAATATACAAATTTTTCAACAATGAAAACAAATAATCTTCATAAATTTTAAAGTAGATTTTTTATCAAATTTTTGTATAAAAATAACTCGTAATGTCAAATATCTAAAGGCTTCACAATTTCATATCGAATTTTACAAAGTTAGGCACAAACCTTTAAAATCTCAAGATTTTCAAATAAGATGGATATGCATGCAAAATAAAGTCAAGAAAGACAATGAAGGATCACGTGCATATACATTTAAATGAAAATTGAAAGGAAAAATCTAAAAATTTCAGCAACAAATGAAGAAATGTATTTAGATGCACTTACCTTAAATTGAATATTATTCAGATCTAATATGAAATCGCTCCACAACCAGCTTCTTTCACTTTCTCTATCTTCATCTCTCTCTTCTTTTCTTCTATTTCTCTCTCCTCTCTCGAGTTCTCAGCTGAAAATGCCCCAAAAATGCAAGAAGGTCATTAAATAGCCAAACAAGTGTCGGTCTTGCATCCATTAGATGTGGCATAAAATATATGCATGCACAAGCACCCCTCAAACCACAACGAGTGCTACCCATTTTGCTAGGCACGCTTGTGCATGCCTCCATGACGAATGAGCACAACCTATTCTGTGAGTCACGTTTGAGTGCCACACATACTCAGTTTAGGTGTAGGCCCTATTTTCTCAAATATTTGATTTTTCTTTTGGGTAAAATTATTCTCATAAATTCACTTAATGCAATTAATTTTGATGTCATAATACATATTTTGATAATTGGGTGTGACACAATCATTGAAAGCTCTTCTGGAACAACCATCTACTCATGGTAGTCCAAGTCCATATCTGTGCCCAGTCTGGCAAGTTGGTCGGAAGCCTTTTTCTTTCCCCATAGTTGTGCTTGACTTGGCAGACAAGGATGATGTTCCAGATTTACACATTGCACAACAACTCCTCTATCGGGGTCCAAATCCAGTTTGGGGAGGTTATCTTCTCCATCGCAATAATGAAATCTGGCTCAATAATAACTCTTTGGTTGCCCTTGGTTCACACTGGCCAGATTCCCCCAAAAATTGCTTTGATTTTGGCTCTAAGAATGTTCGTTCTTCCAATATTTCCCAAGAATCCAAAGATCTATTTGCTTGATCCATCTCTACACACCCTATTGATACAAGTTTGGCCCCAAGAGTTCCGGTTAGCTTTGATATTCACTTTCACCAAGACTTTGGAGGTGCTTCCTGTTGGGGGTCACTCCCGTATGAAAATCCTGTCGGCCAAAGAACTCGAACAGAGTTCAAGGCTTGTGTGCTACTGAAGTCCGCGGACTTGTAGGTTGAATGTCCGCAGACTATGCACAAAGAATTTCAGTCAACAAAGTTGACCGGAAGTTTTGGACGAACAAGAAGAAGACGGTCAACAAGGGCATTGACTGTCCAAGTGAAGAAGACGGCCAATGCAACCGTTGGCCGACCAAGTGAAGAAGACGGTCAACGGAGTGTTGACCGACTGAAAATAGATATACTAAACATGCTGTCTTTCGAAGTGGCATAAAGTTGACTTTCATGATTGGGCAGTTATGAGATGTCATTCTTGGGAAGACAATTAGTCAATTTGCAGGGCATGCATACCACCTGCTGCAGGACAAGGTGTGCGCCAACTTTACAAGTTTTGAAAACTGTGCGCGTAACCACCATACTGAATTGGTGGCTGCTCACTTTACCGAGTGTATATATATATATTATACTTGAGCTTAGGGTGATGAGCATCCAAATGTACGAGAAATTGGAGAAAAAGAATGAAAGAAAAGCGAGAGTAATGAGTGAGAAACAAAGTGTGAGTTCTTTGTATACTTGTACTCTGTTTTTCGTTTTCGCCTCTTGTGCTTGTATAACTATGTGGTTTGTGTAACCAATCTCATATAGTGGATATGTTTATAGACTAAGTGTCCCATGATTTTTCTCCTTATTTGAAAAAGGATTTCCACATAAAATCTTGTTTGTTCCACTCTCTTTTTTCTTTTTATCCTTTACTCCACTGTGTCTATGTGTGTGATACTGTGCATAGTCATCCGTTCGCCCATTCTGCGCCAACAAGTGATATCAAAGCATACGGTTGAGAACTTTGTCTAAATGGCGTCGTCTTTAAAGAATCTGTCATTTAGTGCGCAGCAATTTAACGGGTAATATAACTTCATCCTCCAGCAAAAAAGGGTGAAAATCATTTTGAGTCGAGAAAAAATAGTAAAGATGTTGCGGAAAAATGAAGAAAAGCCGAAGAATATGACGGAGGAAGAATGGCAAGACAGAAGAGATCTTGCCAACTACACCATAAAACTATGCCTGGCGGACAACACGCTCCAAAAAATCCTCAGTCTAACAGACTTGGTGGAGGTCTAGAAGAAATTGAAAAATCGCTACAAGTCCAAGTCATTGACCATAGTAACGCATATATCAACTCTTGATGAGGAGATTAAAGAGGAGGACAAGGCGTTAGTATTGCTTGGCTTCCCGCCATCTTCATATGACCATATCATCACAACTTTCTTGTTTGAAAAATATATGCTTAAGTTAGACAAGATCATTGCTTCCTTACTCATGAATGAGTCAATGCGGTCACAGGGAGCCTCAACGTCTTCGCATTCTAAGGTACTTATGACTGAGTTCAGGGGAATGAGCAGAGAACGCAACCAAAAGTCTAGAGAGAAGGGACGCAGCAAATCTCGATCAAAGTATCAAAATCTTGAGTACCATTATTGTGGCAAGAAGGGCCACATCAGGAAACACTGCTTCAAGTGGAAGTATGAAAATGCGAAAAAGGAGAAAGGAAGAGAAGAAAAGTCCTCAATCTCAATGGTTACAGGAGGAGATCTTCTGTTGACATGTGAAAAAAACGTGGTTAGTCTGACGGACGAGGAGTCCGGTTGGGTAGTTGACTCTGGTGCCTCTCTGCATGCCACGTCTAAGAGGGGACTATTCACTTCGTACACTTCTGAAGATTTCGGAGTGATAAGGATGGGTAACGAAAAAATATCTCCAATTGTTGGCAGAGGTGACGTCATACTGGTCACCAACAATGGGACAAAGCTGCTATTAAAAGATGTACGACATGTCCCTGACATCCGGCTGAACATAATTTCAGTTGGCCGGCTAGATAATGAAGGTTACTGCAATACCTTCTGTGAATGTGAGTGGAAGCTGACCAGAGGGTCTCTGGTTATGGCAAGAGGAAAGAAGTGCTCCGGCTTATATGTAATGAAAGCGTATGCTGTGGCCGGAGACATAAATGCCACTACTAGCAAGGAGTTTGAGAACCTGTGGCACCGTAGGTTGGGTACATGAGTGTACGCAGATTGCGTCATTTGGCAAGAAAGGGTCTTATCCCAAGGATGAAGGGGAACGGACTGAGGATGTCTCCTCATTGCATGGCCGGCAAGTAAAGGAGAGTCTCGTTTCAAGGAGACTCATCGTCTATAAAGGTTGAAGTGCTCGACTTGGTTCATACAGATGTATGTGGACCATTCAAAGAAAAGTCTTTTGGTGGAGCCCAATACTTCGTATCCTTCATTGACGATTGTTCCAGAAAGTTGTGGATTTACCCACTGAAAACCAAGGATCAAGTCCTCGATACATTTGAACAGTTTCATACTCTAATGGAGCGTCAGACCGGGAAAAAACTGAAGACAGTCCAAAGTGATAACGGGGGCGAGTACATTTGGTTTTTTGATACCTACTGCCGATCTTATGGCATTAGATATCAGAAGACTCCACCAAAAATGCCACAATTGAATGGAGTAGCCGAGTGGATGAACCGCACACTTCTAGAGAGAATGAGATGTATGCTCTCGGAAGCTAAGCTTCCTACATCCCTTTGGGCAAAAGTACTGAAAACGGCGGCCTATGTTATTAATAGGTCGCCCAATAAGCCTTTAAAGGGTGAAGTGCCAGAGAAGATATGGTCAGGAAATAAGCCTTCTTATAACCATTTGCAAATATTTAGATGCAATGCCTTTGTTTATGTCCCAAGAGATGAAAAAACCAAGATGGAGTCAAAGACGATGCAGTGCGTCTTTCTGGGTTATGAGGAAGATGAACTGGGTTACAGACTTTATGACCCTACTGAGAGAAAACTTATCCAGTCAAGGAACATAATCTTCGCTAACGATGAAACGATTGAAGACATTGGTAAGAAAACCAAGCCTGATACTGGCCGGACGGACAATGTAATTGTTGAAGTTGTCCGTCCAGTACCTCCGAGGATGAGGACAATCGCCCAAATGTGCCCGAAGACAATAGTGAGACAGTTACAGCGCCTAAGAAGGACCAGGATGAAGTCATTCCTCAACCGGCTGAGAAGATTCCTGTCTGATGATCTTTGAGGAACAAACGGTCGTCCGTCCGTCTACCATCCAATGAGTACGTCCTGCTCACTAATACCGGAGTTTGAAAGCTTTGAAGAGGCTATGAAGGATGTGAATAATGAGAGATGGCTGAAAAGTATGAAAGATGACATGAACTCTCTCCATGAAAATCACACCTCTAATTTGGCCGAGTTGCCTAAGGAAAAGAAAGCCCTAAAGAATAAGTAGGCTTTCCGTTTGAAGATTGATGAAAATACCACACAGTCAAGGTACAAGGCGCGTCTGGTGATAAAAAGCTTTAATCAATAGAAATGGGTTAATTTTGATGAGATATTTGCCTCGGTGGTGAAGATGTCTTCCATCAGGGTTGTACTAGGTTTGATTGCTACTCGGAATCTGGAGATAGAGCAGATGAATATCTGAACGGCTTTCTTCCATGGTGAACTCGAGAAAGAAATTTTTATGGAGTAGCCAGAAGGATTCAAAGTCAATGGAAATGAACGACTTGTTTGTCACCTAAGGAAAAGTCCGTATGGCTTGAAACAGACTCCTAGACAGTGGTACGAGAAGTTTGAGTCAGTCATGATCAATCAAGGATACCAGAAGACTACTTGTAATCATTGTGTATTTACACAAAGTTTTTCCGAGAATGACTTTTTCATCATTCTCCTTTATGTAGATGACATGTTGATCGTTGGAAATAATGGTGCTCGGATAAAGGAGCTGAAGGAACAACTTGGGCAGTTATTTGCCATGAAAGACCTAGGGTCGGCAAAACAGATTCTTGGCGTCAGAATTATTTACGACCGAGATGTAGGAAGATTGTGACTGTCCCATGAAAGCTACATTGAAAGGATGCTCCAACGTTTTAACATGGACAAGTCCAAACCTATAAGCACATCGCTGACAAATCACCATAGACTGAGCAACCGCCAATGTCCGTCCTCGGATGCAGAAAAAGCATATATGAAAGGCGTGCCTTACTCGTCAACCATAGGAAGCTTGATGTACGCCTTGGTATGCACAAGGCCAAACATAGTACACGCAGTTGGCACCGTCAGCCGTTTTCTGTCAAACCCAAGAAGTAAGCATTGGTCCACGATCAAATGGATAATGAGATATATCCGAGGAACTTCCAAGAGGTATCTATGTCTTGGAAGTGGCAAGCCTCAGTTGTTGGGATACTTGAATGCTGATATGGCCAGGGACATTGACTCACGCAAGTCCACCTCAAAATATTTGGTGAAATTTGCTGGAAGAGCAGTTTCCTGACAATCAAAACTGCAAAAGTGTGTTGCCCTTTTCACTACTGAAGCCGAGTATATTGTAGTGACAAAAGCTTGCAAAGAGATGTTGTGGATGAAGAAGTTCATCTAAGAATTGGGGCTCAGATGGAAAAAGTATGAGATACTTTGTGATAGTCGGAGTGCCATATATCTTTGTAAGAACTCCTCATTTCATTCTAGATCGAAGCATATTGATGTTCGATACCATTGGGTGAAAGATGTTATTGAAACAAGTTTGCTATCACTGGAAAAAGTTGGGATTGAAGAAAATGGTGCAGACATGTTAACCAAAATTCTACCAAATGGTACAAATGAAGCTTGCTACAGTATGGCTGGGTTGATGGACTCCAATTTCCCACGGTCGTGAAGAGAAGTCTGTTGGGGTCACTCTCATGTAGAAATCCTGTCGGCCGGAGGACTCGGACAGAGTACAAGGCCCTTGTGTGCTACTGAAGTCCGCAAACTTGTGTGCTAAATGTCCGCGGACTATACACAAGGAGTTCCGGTCAACAAAATTGATCAAAAGTTTTGGACGGACAAGAAGAAGACAGTCAACGAGGTCATTGACAGTCCGAGTGAAGAAGACGGCCAACGCAATCGTTGGCCGACCAAGTGAAGAAGACGATCAACGGGGTGTTGACCAGTTGAAAATAGATATACTGAACATGTTGTCTTTTGAAGTGGCGTACAATTGACTTTCCTAATTGGGCAGTTAGGAGACGTCATTCTTGGGGAGACAATAGGTCAATTTGTAGGGCATGCATACCGCCTGCTGCAGAACAGAGTGTGCGCCAACTTTACAGGTTTTGGAAACTGTGCGCGCAGCCACCATGCTGAATTGGTGGCTGCTCACTTTGCTAGGTGTGTATATATATATATGTGTGTGTGTGTGTGTGTGTGTGTGTGTGTGTTATACTTGAGCTTGGGGTGATGAGCATCCAAGTGTATGAGAAAGATGAGAGAAAAAGTGAAAGAAAAGTAAAAGCAGTGAGTGAGAAACAAAGTGAGTTCTTTGTATACTTGTGCTCTGTTTTTCGTTTTCACCTCTTGCGCTTGTTTAGCCATGTGGTTTGTGTAACCAATCTCATATAATAGATCTGTTTGTGGACTAAGGGTCCCGTGGTTTTTTCCCTAATTTGAGAATGGGTTTCCACATAAAATCTTGTATGTTCCACTCTCATTTTTTCTTTTTATCCTTCACTCCACTGTGTCTGTGTGTGTGATACTGTGCATAGTCACCGGTTTGCCCATTCTGCTCCGACTAGTAATTATGTGCATAGTCATCCGTTCACCCATTCTATGCCAACACTTCCCACATCCCCTTCCATTTTCACACCTTGTCAACAATGACGAAAGCCTGGGGCAAGGTTTTGGCATTAAGCCGCACAGCCAAGGAAGCTGCACTGGAGGCTTGACTGGGATCATTTGTGAAGTCATCATCAAGGCTATCCTGTTCCTCTAATTCCAGAAGAGCCAAAGAGTTGTCACAGAAACAAACACAAGGGGTGTGGGCTCCCTCTGTTTGCTGAAAAGGTTGGCCTGAATCCAGGTGGAAAGCCTAGCCACATGCCACGAGTCCATATACTTGGCTTTGAGAACTTTTTTTCCAAACCGATTTCACCTTAGGACAATCTCTAAGAATGTGGACCACAGAGTCCACTTTATCATTGTGTTGACATTTGTCAATGTTGCTCATATTCCTCTGTTTCCTCTGCTCATTTGTTAGAAGCTTCTTTTTCCAAACTAGCCAGATGAACACAAAATTTGGACGGATGCTGAGTTTCCATTTCTTTTCCGACCGGTTCTTATGCGGTGCGCCCCTAAAGAAGTTCATAAGCCCTCTTGACGTTGTAATTCACCGAGTCACTATGCCTGATAACCCTATCATGAGAACAAGAAGGATTTGATAAGTGAGTAGCTCTAATCCCAAGGTAATCCTCCTGAGCGAGCTTGTTTTCAAATAATGGCCAATTCTAATTCCCATTTGGGAGGGAGAAATCTGCCGCCTTCAAGTGCAGTTGCTCAACCGGAATGCTGGCTGTAGCCCTTTGGATGAGTGGGGTGTCTCCCAACCATTTGTCCTGCCAGGAGAACACACTCCTCCCATCTCTAACAGCCTACTTTTTGCCCCTAGTGAATAAATCTCTAGTTTTGAGGATGCTATGCCAAGTGCTTGAAGAGCCAGGTTTGTTCTTCAGGGATGGGAGCTCCTTATTCTTGAGGTACTCACTTCTGAAGACTTGGGCCCAGGGCTTCTCAGATCCACTCATGAGCTCCCACCCAAGCTTCCCAAACAAAGCTAAATTGTTATCCTTCGCACTCCGCAGTCCCAGGCCACCAAATTCTTTGGGGGAGCTGATATCCTCCCAACATACGAGATGGATCTTTCAGTCCCTCCTTGGGAAATTCCTACTAATGTGGTCAAGTCAAACATGAGTGCTAATTGGGAGCATGTGTGTTTGCATGAAGTGGGAAAGGCCTGAGTGACGGCCTGGATCAAGGTTGCCCAACCTGCCACTAAAATATATCTCGTTTTCCAATCTTGGAATTTGTCTTAAACTTTTTTAAGCACAGTGGCATGATGCTCCTTGGTAAATCTCCCATGAATAAGTCTGGTGCCCAAATATTTGCCCAGATCCTTTGTCCTTTTGATGCCTCAAGCCTCTTGAATTTTCCCGGCGAGTTTATTGCCAGCCTTAGGTGAGATGAAGAAATCAAATTTATGGAGGTTGACACCTTCACCCGATGTATGACAGAACACTCTAAGAGTCTCAGTCTCGACGATGACTTATTTGGTTGTGGCTTTAGGAAAGAAGAGGATATCATCTCCCAAAAAAAAAAAAAAAAAAAGATGAGAGAATGTTCGGCCTTTGTTACATACCTTAAGAGGCTTCCATGTGCCTTAGTCAACCTCCAGGTTGATCAAATGGGACAGGCGTTTGATGTAAAGAAGGAGAATGTATGGAGAGAAAGGGTCCCCTTGTCTAAGACCCCATGATGAATGGAAGCTATTTGAGATTTTCCCATTCTAAATAAACGCAAAGGATGGAGTTGAGATGCAATTCATGGTGAGCTAACAGAGGAAAGGGTATCTTTGACAAAGGTCCAGGGAATCCTGTCAAAAGCTTAAGCAAGATCGATCTTGAAGGCTAACCCTACTTTCCTACCATTAACCTTAGTAAGAGAGTGGATAATTTATTAGGCCACCAAGATGTTGTCATGTGGAGTTCTCCCCTGGATAAAACTTACTTGTTCGGTACCAATGAGTTTGTTCAAAAGCGTCCAGAGTCTAAGGACAACCACTTTGGTGATGACTTTTTAATCACATTGCAGAGTGAGATGGGCCAAAATTAGTGAAGATTCTCAAGGCACTGAACCTTCAGAGTAAGAGCAATATGGGTGTGGTTTATGCCATCAGGCTGAGGGGCACCACAAAAAACTTTCATAGTCAGCATATGAAGATTGTTCTCAACAACATCCTAGTACCTTTGAACGAAAAATGCTTGGAAACCATCGGAGCTCGGGGCTTTGATAGGCTTCATGGAGAACAGGGCGTCTTTGACTTCCTCTGGTGTAGGACTGGTTCCCAGTGTGACCAATTGAAAATCCACATAGTGCAGCCACTGCATGGGAAGACACCCCTTGCGGTGGGGGTTCGGATCATGGAAAGTGACTGAACTGATGGATAGCCATGTTTCGAAGGATGTCAATGTTGTTTTGCCAGTTTCCATCTGTATCCTTGAGGGTAGTAGTCCTATTTCTCGTTCTTCTATTCAATGTAACAACATGAAAGAACTTTGTATTTCTCTCACCATGAGTCATCCTACTAACCGTGGATTTCTGAAACCAGAAGACTTCCTCTCTATCAATGATCTCCCTAAACCTGGCCAGGAGGTCAGCTCCGAGTCTTCTCAGTCTGACAGCATCGGTTCTGCAAAGCACATCTTGGACATCTCTGATGCGATTAGACAAGACTCTTTTCTCTAGGATGATGTTACTAAAGCTTGTTTTGTTCAAAACCTGCAACTTGTTCACCAGGGCATTTAATTTTCTGATGGCATGATCATTTTTGCTAGTCCAAACTTGTTGGATCGTGACTTTAAAGTCTGGGTGACTGCACCACTTGGCCTCAAAATGGAATGATCTCTCAATTATCAATCGCTTATTGAACTTCTTGGTGTCCATGCAGATTGGGCTATGATCCGAAGAGACCCTCTGAAGATTTGTGACAATAGTATTATGAAATTGAAGGGTCCATTCCTCATTAGCTAGGACTCTGTCTAGCCTTTTGCAGACCAAAGTTGGAGGCTGCCTTATGTTCCACCAAGTGAGCTGGGGGCCATTGCGCCCCAAATTGGCCAGGCCACATTTCTCCATCCAGTTTTGAAACTGAATGCACTTACCAAGGTTGGCGGACTTCCTGCCAGCTTCTCATCTAAGCTGAGGATATCATTGAAATCTCCCAAAGCACACTATGGGAGGGAGAAACTACTGGCAAACTCTTCCAGATCCAGCCAAAGGCTTTTCTGCAAGAGGATTTTAGTACTAGCATAGACAAATGAAATCAGACAATCTAAGCTATGATTGCTGTTTTTGATGCCAAGATGCACAGCTTGGTCCAAGATTCCCAGAATAGACACCTCAGTAAGCCTCATATACCAAAGGGCCAGATGCCATCAGAGAAGCCTCTAGCATCATTGATCATGGAGCCATCAAAGCCCAACCAGTTGATAACTCTATCTGCAGTTTTACCACTGACGCTGGGTTCCAAAATTACGAAGATATTGTTGGGCGCCGAAAGGGTCGGTCGGATAGGAATGCACCAAATGACACACGCACCCAGCAAACAAAACAACAGTAAAGAGGAATAAAACAGAGGAATAACACTGCGAAAATTTTACGTGGAAAACACTTCTGAAATAAGGAAAAAATCACGGGACACTCAATCCACAAATGAATCCACTATGTGAAAGATGGTTACAGAAACCACACGGCAACACAAGCTCCTAAGACAAAGATGAAGAATAGAGTACGAGAGCACACTCTATTTTTACTCACTGCTCTTCTCTTCTTCACTCTATCCTATCCCTTGAAAATCTTTCACACTCTCACTCTGTGATACGCACACCTATATATCTCTCAAACACAATACAATATATATATTTATATAAGCTGTTGAAAGTAACGGCCAAGCCAACGTGGAGGGCACACGTACAGGTAGCAGCCTGGAACACGTACAACTTTACAACAGCACTGCAGATTGTCATGCTCAGTGGAAACGGCGCCCACTCTACACAGACTGTGCATGTTTCCCACAAATCTCACATGCTCAGTAAATCTTCTGAGCTGACTTCCACATGTGCTATCTGAGTTTCAGTCCTTAAGCCTTCAATGATACCTCCAAGTAATGCCCAAGAACCTCGGATATCAACTGATGACCTCGGGCGTTATTCATAGTCCTCGTCATTGGTTGATGTCCTAGGTTTTCACGTCACATAGCACGTGTACATCATTAGAGTCCTCGTGCCTCGACTGAGGAAAGCCTTTGAACATCACATAATGTCCTCTTCCTTTTTTAGAATTCTCTGACGATTAGCTCATAAGTCCGTAGACCAAATCCATACAAAAGTCCGCGGCCATTTTCCCACAAGAGAGTGACCCCAACAGATATCTGGTTTGTGCCATGAATAAGTTTTCTGAACTCATTGCAAAATCCCTTTCTAGTCGTTCCATGTTAATTCCAAGCAATGACACGGATTAATAAACAGATTTTGAGGAGAGGGGTCCCAACTCCCCCATGTCTTCTCTCCATACACCTAATGATCCTCTCATCTCACTAGTACTCAGTGTGTTTGCCTCTTCATTAGGGTCCATTGGATGGCAATTGAAGACGTCTTCTGTGGCAACTTGATCAAGATTCTGTTGGCCAGATCTTGGATTTCAGGGTGGGGTTGGTTGATGAGAGTGGTTCAGTGACAGCCAGATTGCTATCAGGAGTGAAACAACAGGGGTAGCAGAGGATTTGGGGTCAGACTTGCATGGTCCCAAGATTTTTCTGGAATGTTCTGGTAATTGCAATGGGAGATTTGAGTTATCCAGAAGAGCCTGATTAGATAACAATGGACGGCTACTTGTTCAGTTGGAGGGTTTGATTGGGTATTTTTTTTCTTTTGGTTTTGGAGGCTCGTGGGTTTCTGCATGGGTGAATGTGGGGGAACCAGAGGGGTGGGTTCCATGTATGGGTTTAAGTTTGTTTTGTGTAGCCTTACTGAGGAGAGGCTTGGATTGCTTTTGATTGGATAGTATGAGTTTCTTTATAGTGATCATCCATGCCTGTAGGTTCTGTTTCCACCTCCAACGGTTGTCAAGGACGTTAAATCTGGAATCCTGCTTGTTGAATTTTCTGCTGATCATTTGTTCTTTTGTTTCCATCATTTTTACTCAGCCCTCTTGTTCATTTGGGGGCACAGTGTCAAGGTCCAAAAGCCTCATTTCCCTTCATTTCCAGTTGTTTTTCTGGGTGAGCTTTACCGGTGGTTCCCAGGTTATCTCTTCCATTATCGCTTAGAGTTTGTGTATTTGTTTCTAATTTTCAATCCTTAGGCACGTGACCCCGTGCCCACATTCAAAACAGATTTTGATATCCCTTCATATTCAATCCTTAGGGGCTCCCCATCAACAGTGCATTTGGTTGGCAGAGGCTTGACTAAGTCTATCTTCACTACAATTTTGGCAAAGTGCCCACGCCCTGTACTAGATGTGTTGGTATCAACACAGCCTGCTTCCCCAGTTAGCTTCCCCACAGCCCAGAGCACATTCTTTTCGAAGCACTAGAGAGGAAGCCCTAGTAATCTCACCCAAACAACAGCCCAAGTGACCTCTTTTTCATAAGGGTGAAATTTTGGTTTCCAAGAGTTAACAGTCAAGAAATGTTGGAAGATCATCCGTGATCCATTCGTCAGAACGCGGGCACAGTCGTTAGGGCTAGCAAATCAGACTGGAAAAATCCAAATCTATGACTTTGAGGTTTCCCTTGGATCCTAGAGACTGGGAATCTTGTCACAAAGGGCTTTATAGCCGAGATTTCGGCCAAAGAGTTTAAAAACCAGCGATTGTTCCCGGTCTTTAGAGAGTTTACTTTCGTGCTTGTATGAGGGAATGACGGCTAGCCATTCTCTAGAGCAGTCAATTAGGATGTCTTCCTCCTCAACCATATCATCTCGAGTTTCATGAAGTGCAAACCTCAGGCCTTGGCTTTTACTCATCGCCGTCTGCAGGAAGGTTAGTTTTCTCTTCAGTGTTCTCAGTATTCCGTTTCTGAAATTTTTCGACCAACTGCTGTGTTCTTCAGACTATGGCTTCTCTTTTATGGTGTAGGTGTACTGGAGATCTATGCTTCTTTCTCGTTCTATCATTATCGACCATCAATGATAGTTCTATCTTGACTCTCGGCACCTCTTGTGTGCCGGGGGAATCAATGTTAGTGACGCTTTTAAAGGAGAGTGATGCATAGTGGAAGATCGTGAAGCATATGCATAGAGAGTGCTGTTTTCACTGGTTGAGGACGGTAAGCCATCTCTAATGAGTCTTGTTAAGGTAAAATTATCTATTTGACTTTTGGTGAACCTATTAGCTTTGATTTTATTTTTTAAAAAATAAAAAGTCAAAATTAATCTTATATAATTAAAGATTAATTTTAATAATCTTGACCCTTTATTTTTTAAAAGTAAAATTAGGTCCTTAGATTTACATTACAGCCTGGTTCACCTTAACAGAATCAGTCTTTTTCACCCAGCGTGCGTAGTTGCGATGGCACGTGGGCTTCCACGTGCGCCGTGTACGTTCAAGATGAGACACTGGAGGTAGTCAGTGAAGATATTTTATGAATTCAAACATCACGGGCTGGCATATATATATATTCATCTGGCCGTGGGGTTTCCATGATACTGAAAATGAAAATCACACCCCACCAAAAAAAATTAATTAATTAATTAAAAATAAACAGTAAAAGTACGACTGATGACACACATTTGATGAAGCTGACCTTGTCGGCTCATTTAATTTGTGGTAATATTAAAATTTTACCATATAGAAAAAAAAATGATCACATTAATATTCTTTATCTACTCTTACTTTATTTTAATTTGGCAAATTGATATAATTTTATATATGCAGAATAAAAGTATTGCAAAATAAATATGATTAAGGGGCAGATAATAATTTTTTTAATAATTTTGCCAATTTTATCACTTACATTCATATATTGGAGTTATATATTAGCATTTTGAAAAAAGGATAAAATAAAATAAGAATACACATAATTAAGCAGGGGAAGTTTATTTGAGTAAATTTTTTTAAACCGTTGGTGATGTCTACCACTAAACAGGTCATATGATATATTATCTACTAATTTATTATTAAAATATGTATAATTATTATATTTATTAATGCTTAATAGAATTTGATACATTCCTGAATCAGAGTTATATAAATTAAGAAATTATTTGATGTCACGTTTTAAAATTTAGCAGGTTTAAATAATTATTTATAAAAATAAAAATTACAAATAAATTCAATAATAAATAGTAAATTTTAAAATTCGGATGTGATAAATTAAAATACATATTCTAACAAATCAAACAGTATAAAATTTCATCGGACAATCACCTAGGCATAAGAAATTAAAATACAGAACCTGAAAAATCAAACAGTGCAGGATCTTATCGAACAATTGTCCTAATAATAATACATATGACCTGCTTTATAAACAGGCATAATGAAAATAATTGAATAACACAACAGTTTATCTACATAACGAGACATCATAAGTCTTCAATACATAATTGGAAGGCCTATATTTTGGCGAAACCTAATATCCAAATATAACCCAACAATCCAAACTAGGGAAACAAAATATAAATGCCATCGTCTATGTCTAATGGACATTGTACTCATCGGAATACAAGGTGTTACATCGACCCTTGCCCAACTCCTATAACAGATTTAGGCCTCCCACTTTAAAGAGATAAAATAGAAAACGTGAGTTTAAAATTTAACAAGTATCGTCATATGCATGCACAAAACAGCATATATAAATCAAAGGATGAGTTCGTAATCAAATATCAAAAGTAAATAACAAATACAAATCCAAATTGTTGATATCAAAAGTCAATCCTCAAATTCAAAGCAGCATCTCATATCAGAAACTCAGATCAATACCATAAATAAATGATCTAAGATTCGTATCTCATATATATAACTATTGGCTACATTTTAAATTTACGGCTACTCAACCAATTTATTATCATCATCGGTTATATTATAGACCTGTAACTATTTGACCATCATTCATTATCATATTAGCTACATTTTAGTCTTACAACTATTCGGCCATATTTTATCATCATGTCGGTTAAATTTTAAGCCTACAACTCTTCAGTCAACTTATTATCCTATCAGCTATATTTTAGACACAAACTACTTGACCATCTTTTATCATCATATCGGTTACATTTTATGCCTGTAACAACTCGACCAACTTGTTATCATCATTAGCTATATTTTAGACCTATAGCTACTCGGCCAACTTATTATCATCATCGGCTATATTTTAGGCCTATAACTATTCGGCCAACTTATTATCATCATTACATACCGACCCCACTAGGCCTCGGACCACCACGGTCCTACACAGATCGACCACTTGGCCTCGAACCACCACGGTCCCACACAGATCAATCCACTAAGCCTCGAACTACCACGGTCCCACATAGATTAACTTTTATTCTCGCCCTTCATCACCTCTACTCCACCATCTATCTTTTTGCCGACCAAAATCTCATTATACCCTGTGAGATTTTAGACTGACATAACCCAAACCACAACTCCACGGCCACTCTCCTACACAACTTCCGAATGCCAAAAAAATTCTCCAAAATTACAAAATTTAAACTAAAAGTTCCCAAATCGACTGATAAATTATACATACATGTACTTTGTATATAAAAATACATATATATTAGTAAAACCTTCAAATAATATCCAAATTATATCAGATACTAAATCAGATAAAAAATAGGGGTCCTAAATATTTGCCCTGATCCTTTTGTCAAGCTGGTTTGACAAAAAGATACTCTGAGATATCCAAATCGCATGTTTCTCTCTCTTCTACTGTGTGCCCTTTCTCTTTTTTCCTGTGCATCTTCTCTCTCCTACCGCACTTCTGGTGCGTGCCTCCTCTCCCGGCCGTGCTCCTGGCTTATCCCACCTGACGACGACCCAACACGGACAACTGCATCGGCTACGACTACAGCTCTAAAGCAGTCTCCGACAACTGTAGTGAACCGATAGTATATGCAAGCACTAACTTTGCCTTCACCTATCTCCTTCTCCTCTTCTTCTCCTCTCGTCGCTCCACCTTTTCTCTCTTCCTTATTCTTTACTAGCCAGAGCTGTGGCACAGCTCTGTTTCACCCCTTTACACGTCACCCCAAATTTCGTCCAATTTCTCTTAAAATCGGTGCATGTAAACATCAAATCGATATCAATAAAGAGAATAAAATGATTTACTTGTCTCGACTTCACTTATTTCCTCTAGCAATGGCGGTAATTGCGGCGGCTGCTTTGCTCAACTGGCGCGTGCTTCCCTTTCCTTCACCTACTGTATGAATTAAAAGATAACTAGTCAAGAGGGCTTCGTCGGCTTTCATCTCCAATACTAATTCCTTCGGCGCCAACAGTCGACAGCTCCTTGCGCTGCCTTCCCTCTCCTTCTATTTTCTCTTTCTTTTTTTCTTTTTCTTTTTCTTCAGCCGCACGCAACTGCCCCTCCTTTTAATAATAATAATTTTTTTTAATTTCATTTTTATTTTATCCTTCTTTTATAATCCAATCAACGTTTGAGTATCAACACTAACGCGCCTCAGGCACCGGCCTAATTGTTTCAAATATTCTCCAAAATTTTATAATATATATATTATTAATTTGATACATCCAATTAACTTAAAATAATAATTTTATCTAAAATAAATCAAGTGGAGATTCGGAATATTACATCTGATCTTTCACAATGGGTCGAATTGAGGTAGGTTCGGTATCCGTCACCGATAATATAAATCTTGCACAGCATAACAAATAAACCAAAAGTTAAATGATTGACAGGATTCACTCCCCGATATATTCTCAAACTCTCAAGTCAGAATTTTTTTCACGAAAAAAGAAAGATGGAGGATGTAATGTGCTACGATACATGGATGAAGGGAATGAGATTGATAGCAGAGGTCCTGGCTCCAACAGTTGTGTTCGATATGGAGCACATCAGAGCAACTTGGTGATGCGCTCACAAGGGAGCGACTAAGAGAGAGAGAGAATTCCCTCTAAGAATTGATGGTTTCGAGAACAGAAGAGAGTTCTTTGTTCTTTCTAGGCAATCGAGGGAAATAATCGTTCTCCTCCCTCCCACCGATAGAGGTGAAGGAGTATTTGTAAGATTGACATTGATTCTAAGTGTCTTGGGTACTAGGACCGGTGACAACTGCCCTACGAGGATTCGTTGAGTTGTTTATACAATCGTGGAAGCCGTCAATGGCAATTGTCGTTTAAGGGTGATTGTGCTACTGTGAATAACCCTCTTAATACGTTCATCAGATTGTCCCGATGGTTGTGGTGACCGGCAACAACAATTGTCAATTTTGAGGGTGCTCAAGTGATCATGGGCCACCTTCTTGACACATTTGTCAAGCTGCCTCTACTAGCACAATAGGTGCCTCTTGCAGGCACGCTTTACTCTAATTGGGTTGGTGGCCACTAGGTTAGAAGGCTCCTTGCATCGTATTTGGCTAAGTCACAGCGGTTGTTTACTAGGCTTGCTTGTTTCCTTTCTCTACTTGCTCATTATGAGTTGGGCTACAATTAAGCCTGTAGTGGTGTCCTTCGGGCTTCGTGTCACAGAGGACCCCGTTGGGCTTCAACCCCTAGGTGCGCCAACGGACAAGCTCTTCTATCGTTCGGCTTATAAAATCACAGAACCCATCAGAATTGAATACAAATATCCAAATAATTATATTTCTAATAATTTAAGTATGATGTATTTGTAAGGTTGGCATTAATTATGTGTGTCTTAGACGTTAAGGCTAACGACAAGTGTCTTGCGAGGATTAGCTGAACTGCCTGTGCGATAGTGAAAGTCGTCTTTGAGGGGAGATTGTGCGACCATGAATGGCCCTCCCAGTACGTTCACCAGACTGTTCCAGCAATCATGACTGCTGGTAACGACAGTTGTCCTTTTGGGGACGCTCAAGCTATCATGGGCCACTTCTTCGACACATTTGTCAGGTTGCCTCTGTTGCTACGGTAGGTGTCTCCTACATGTGCGCTCTATTCTAATCGGGCTGTTGGCAACTGAGTTGGAAAGCTCTCTACACCGTGATTGACTAGTTCATAAGAACTATCTACTAGGCTTGCTTGTTGCCTTTTTCTACCTGCCCATCACGAATTGGGCCACGATTAGGCCCGTAGTGGCATCCTTTGGGTTTCGTGTCATACGGGATCCCATTTGGCTTCAATCCCCTGGGCATGCCAACAGACAAACTCTTCTATGGGCCGACTTATAAGATCACATAATCTATCAGAATGAAATACAAATATTTAAATGATTATATTTCTAATAATTTAAGCATGATGTAAAATTAGAACATTGGATCCTCAGATAGTCTCGATGGATTGGCTGCTAAAGATATTTGGTCTCTACTCAGATATGATGTTCCCCTCGTATCGTTTGGATTCCGCTGGTGCAGACGAGTTCTTATTGTTCTAGCACTTGTTCACCATTTTCAAGTATGATTTCTTAAATTTCTTTTATTTTAATGATAGAAAAAAATACCAATTTTTAACTTTTGTTTATGTTCCATTCCACTCCTAGGCAAGGGTTTTTTTGACATTTCTTCACAGTATATTTATTATCGGTTATTTATAAGTATTTAACCTTATAAGACAATTTTTATTATTATAATATAAATATTAGTCACCAATATTATAATTATTATTATTACTTATAATGACATTGGTACGTATTAGGATCAAGGCCATTTGAAAAATAATTCTTTCTAGAATAATTTATTCCTCTCATTTATCTTTTTTGTACGTTATATTCTTTGCTTATATTAGTTACTAATAGAAAAAAAAAATAACTGTATTATTTTTTGAAGTATGCAATTAAATAAAAAAAGTCATCAAAAATAACTTCTTTATAATATGAAAATAGGACTATAATTATATTTTTTAAAAAAATAATCAGTTATTAGGCTTTTTTTTTCATTTCATGGACACCAGGAAGTGAATTTTATTTACAATATTTCAAATATTATGCTCATTTGTCATCTAAATAACTGAAATTATTTTAAAAGTAATAAAAAAATAAAAATTAACATAAAATTTTAATGTACAATTTTAATTTTAATTTTTCATAGCGTCATAATAAATTTAATTTTAAAATAATAAGAAAGTGTAATATTTAAAATAATTATAATAATCGCAGGGTATTAAACAAAGATTAAAATTGAAAACCAAAACAAAAGCTAGTTAATTGTATTATCGCTCATGATTCGTCTTCCACTCCACCGGAAAAAAGTGTGATTGCGGTCGTAATTGGCGTAGGAGATTAAAGAGAGAAAGGGGCAAAGCAAACCACAATGATTGCCTCACTGAAGGGATTTTTTTTTTTTTTTTTTTTTGGTTATTATTTTTAAAAAGAATGAAAAAAATAAACGAGAGCCAATTGGACATCTTCTACGTATTTTTTAATACTTCGAAGCAAAAAATTAAAAATAAAAAAAAGTTCACACACGTCGTATTATTAGGCAGAGAATTTAATTAATTTATTTATTATTAGATTTTTTTTCTTGACATGGGTGTCCCCACCAGCCCAGCATGAAATAAATCAAAGAGACAGCCCTCCATCCCACTGTTATAATAAATACAAAATTATATAAAAAAATACTTTCTATGAGTTAATTTTATTATATTATTTTTTTAAAGAATATTTATTTTATGCTTATAAAATTAGGTTATTTTTATTAATTGAAAAGGGCAATAGAAAATTAAAAACAATTAGATTAATTAGATGACGCTATTAAAGATTAAATTTTCAAACACTAATAATTACAGCCCTGTTTGGTTTGATATAATTTATTTATTTAAGAATTTATGGGCTTTTTTGTTGCAATATTTTTATGGGTTTTTTCCTGCGTCATTATATCTCCTTATTTGATCATTTAAAATATGATTTATATGATTATATTATATGTTATATAAGAAATTGTTTTTAATACTCAAATGATAATTATTATAAATATTTTTTTTTTAAAAAAAAGGCGATATTTGATAGCCTTCAAGTTTATTCTATTAAGAGTGAAAAAAAGGTCCCGTGGAAATAATTTTTGTCCAACAAGAAATACATAAAAGCCAAATTACCCATGAAGCCCCTGTGGAAGCTTGAATTTCCTAGAAGGAAAAAGGAATTTTTACTTTCCCTCAACCCCATATAATTCTCACCCACTCAAATGTAGCTGTTTCTTAAAGCTTCTCATCCTCCCCTTTATCCCCTCTCTCTCTCTCTCTCTCTCTCTCGATCCTGAGACAGACCCACTAACGCATTCAAAATAAAACCCTTCTTATCCGATTCATTATTACTCCCATGGAAGAACATCAAAACAGTCACTGCCGGTCAAAAAACATCCGACTACAGCTCCTTGAACAAAGACTCGAACAGGAACAAGAAGAAGAAAAGGATGATGATGATGATGATGAAAAAATTTGCTCAAGCTCAAGCTATGCATCACTCTTCGTCATTGCTGGCGCAAGATGTGATACGAGCTCGAGCAGGCCCGATCCGACCCAGAAGCCTACCACAGACCCGCCAAGGAAGCCGCGGCCAAAGAGGGCATCGACGAAGGACCGCCACATAAAGGTGGACGGCCGGGGACGCCGCATACGCATGCCCGCGCAGTGTGCCGCGAGGGTATTCCAGCTAACTAGGGAACTGGGCCACAAGACGGACGGCGAGACCATCGAGTGGCTCCTGCAGCAGGCGGAGCCCTCGGTGATCGCCGCCACCGGGACGGGGACTATCCCGGCGAACTTCACGTCGCTAAATCTCTCGTTACGTAGCTCTGGTTCCAGCATGTCTGCGGGGTCCCACGTGAGATCCGGGGGTTTTCACAATCCCGATTTTTCCGTCTCGCAAAATTCAACTGATCCGCAGCGTAGGTTATTATTTGCTCCAGGGTTTGGATTATCATCTTCGACGACTCTGAATTTGCAGTCCGGTCATGTGAATGCCAATGCCATGATGGACGTGTCAGACGCAGCTGACACTTGCTTAGGGAGGAAGCGTGGGCCGGATGACAATCCGTGTCAAAGTGATCAAATGGCGGGATTTGTATCGGAGCTTGCCGGGTCCGTGTCTGGATCTGGTCTGGCGACTCACGGGCAAGGGCCGGCGACGGTTTGGACGATCACTAATAATCCTGGTAATGGTGATGGTAATGTGTTAAGTGGTGAAGCTATGTGGGCGTTTCCTTCTACTAGTAGTGGTGGCCTACATTTTATAAATTTTCCTAATCCCATGACTTTGCTGTCGGGTCATCAGCCGGGTTCCGGTGGTATTGGTGTCGTTGGCAGCCACAATTACGGCAGCAGCGGTGGCGCTGATGGTCAATTGGCACCGTTGTATCCGAATCTAAAGTTCATGGAGTAGATAACAACGGACCTAATAAATCTTGCTAGCCCTAGCCTCTAGTTTGATATTTTAATTTTATTTTACCACACTTACGTACAGGAATGGAACACACGATCTCACATCCCACGTAGCCCTAGCCATCAATGCTTGATCATTTACAGTTTCTATCGTTCATCGTTTAATTTTTTTTTTTTTTTGTTTTTTTTTCTAAAATTTGAGAATGAGTTTGAGACGTTCTTGTGTATTATGTACTGCCTAATTTATTAGATTTTGACAAAGCAGTTTCTCATTTTAGCATAATATTCTTGAGCATTTCATCGCTAATTTATGTAATAATCGATTGAACATCTCCTTTCTGTTTTACAGCTTTCAAACTGTAGATCAACACGACTTGGTTGGAGAACTTGTAATTGAATTCTCAGCTTCGATGCGTTGTGTTGCACTTCCTTGAACAAAAAATAGATATATATTCATTTTTATGTGTGAAAAATTATTAATGAAGACCCCTTTTGTCAAGCAATTACTATGATGTAACTAATATTGTTTCATGATTGCTTTTTTGGGTTAAGAAAATAGAATAATACCCAAATTCATAACAAATATGAATTTACAAGAATCAAACATTAACAACACTATGTTATGTAGGCAACTTTTCTTTGAGGGTGCCATCCAACCTAGTTCTAACTGTGGGAATGCAAATATATACAATAATTCAACTTCCAATTAAAATACGAGCAAAGTTGGGTTTTGAGTAGAGGTTTTTTTGGACTGAAATACTTATTTCTGCTAGCCAGATTCCATTTGATCATATAAAAAAATTATTTTATTTTCCATGTATAATCCCAAAAAAATATATTTTTTGATTATACACTCAAAGGCATAAATTGGAGTACGTAGCTAATCCCATCCCATAACTCCCAAATTCAATCATCCCTTGTAAATGGGTTATGCTATCAATATATGAATATATTGATATGCTATCAATAGGCGACTTGCAGCCACCTATTGCAGTATGTTTTATTTTTCTAGTTTTGTTTAAAGAATAATCCGCACTATCATTTTTTTTAATTTAGGCCAAACTTTATTTAATTATCTCACTTACAATGATTATGCGTCAAATAGAATCACTATAGCACAATTAAACTAATTATGCAAACATAAACGTGATATCCTTACTTGCTCATATCAACTCTACTAAATCTTGCGGATGCTTATATAAATTTAATGGTCTGTCAAACATGAATAGTCGTTATATAAATATGTCGAACATGCTTATATAAATCTTGCGGATGCTTATCACTAGTGAACCTTCATGGGTTGAGGTATTATACTGTCAAACATGAATGGCGGTTATAAGTCATCATGCCTAGCTATCTGTATGGTAATTAGGTTTCAAGAAACAGACAAACTAGTTCGCATGAATTGCTACTTTGTTAAAAAGAAAATCCTGTTTTGTTTAGTTAAGGTTCACTTATTTACTATGATTTTAATATCATGAGGTAGGTTTAAGAAAACCCTCAAAAATCAAAGCCGCCTCCACCTTACACATATAGTAAGTTAGATTCTTATCGGAAAACAAGCTCTTTATATAGCTTCAAATCACACAACGTTCATTCGTCTATTTATTATCACATGAATATGTTAATATGAACTGATAACTTAAATATCATATTATTCAAAAATATTCCAAAAAAAATCTAAAAAAATGCCCTTGTATTTGTCAAAACAAATTATAGTCTATAAAAACGATGACAGTGCGGAATCAATGTGCAGCAGAGTAGGAGCAGGAGCAGTGAGGCCCAACAGTTTCCATTTTGGTTGTCCGGGTCTCCCTCGTGCACCTGATCATCATGCCACTGGCTAGCTAGTTATGCATTCCAACCATTAGTGTTGCTTCTGTTTATACTCGTTTCAAATATTACTTTTTTTATTTTAATTTTTTTAATAGTTAATATCAACTTAAAAGTAACCAGATTTATAGTATTAACATCTCAATACTATATATTTAAGAATACAATAAATGAATTAATTTAATATTTTAAAAGATGAGAATAAAACCACATTATTAAATGCACGTACTCTGTATTCCTCTCTCCTGTGTCTCTGTGTGTCATGAATCGGTGTGAAGGCCACACATGATCAGTTTCAGCCTTTCAGGTGCGTGCGCTGTCTCGTTGCTAGTGATCTGTCGAAACCACCGTACGGTTTCTGGGCACCTGGAGGTACATTTCCTTCCTCTTTTTCTCGTATAAAGCTCTGGCAGCCATAGTCATGAGGTCTATGCATGCAGGAGGAGCTTTATACCAGCTGCAGCATCTGATCATGATGATTCAAGGTCGATGCTATTGACCCTAAAACATATGCCTCACTCACCGTACTCACCACACATTTACGACTCTTCTTGCATCTGATCATCAAGGCTTGCTGCTGTTCATCCTTGCTAGATATACATATTAATTTGTTTGTCATATATTTTAGATATATTACTAACATAATATTTCATTAATTTTTATATATATATATATATATTATTAATTTGTTTGTATGGATGGATAGATTGAGACAATAGAGGTTCTCCTGTATATTTTTTATCTTCTAAAGATTGGCCCTTTTGGAATGAGAAATACACATTCATGTTTGGTTTTTTCTCCTTGATTTACTAGTATTAAGGGATGTGCTAAGTGGGTTGTGAGGATTTAGTTTTAGTATCACTTAGATTGATAAAGTGGTGATTGTTTGTTTTTGGTGGTTGATGTTGATTATCATTGAGTACTAAGATTCTTGGACATTTGAAATAAACAATTGGAAAATGTTATCAAATTAACACTCTATTGCAGTTGTTGGCCATAATTTTTGGTCAAAAAAGCTTGAAAATAAATCTACTTGAATCAGAATTGAATCTGATTAAGGGAATAAGATAGTGAGATCCATGCAAATCGATTCTAGTTAGTTAGGAAGAAATAGTCCTACCATAAGAATTTTCTAAAAGAATTTCTATCAAATGTTAACTAGAAAACAAACTCAGAAAATAAAAAATATCATATTAACATCTTTTTTAACTTATTTATATTCTTATAGTCCTATTACACTGTTTTTTCTTCTTCTTCTTCTTCTTCTTTTTTTTTTTTACTTAACTGAAATTATAAATTTTATTCTTTTAAATTTCAATAAACCACATATATCCTTTTTCCACCACATTTTCTTCTATATTTTATCACACTTCAATTGAAAATCATTGAAGATATTATGAGAGTATCATATATGGGATGAGATTTTCTCAAATACAAATCAACCACCCATGCTGCGTGCTTATGCCGCCGTATGGTGTGGTTCAAGAAAATAAAATTATATCCTGTCTTTTTTTAAATATAAAAACATTAAATTTCTAGCATGAACTCATTTTATGGATGTTTATAAGTATAATATAAGCAATCAATTGATCAAGTTTGAGACAATTAAACCATTCTTTGTTTTATAAGTGGGTATTATACTCATTCGTTAATGTCCACTCATGATCGAGGAAATCTTTTTTTAACTTTTTCTTAATTTTGTTATTTAATTTATTTTAATTCTATTTACAACTTTTATTTTGTACTAATTTATTTTAAGTTAAATTAATCATATTTGGAGCTACATGTCAATACATATTCACGTTAGGTTACAAATTTAAAGTGTTAAATTAGTTTTAAATTTGATTATCCTATTTCCTATTAGCATTTCTAAATAAATAATTTCGGACATGTAACTGAATTTTAAAAAAGGCAGTTCATGAAAATCCCACTCAAGCCATTAATTTAGATAAATAGATAACTGAGAATTGAGTACTTCTATAATTTGTATTTTAGTCAGTTCGACACGATTCAATTGTGAGATTCAATTAGAGTCTATAAAGTCCTCCCATATTTTTATTTTTGTTATGTTTTAAACGGTAGAAATTTTATATGACAAATTAAACCGTTAAATATAATAATATTCAAACAACGATATATTTTCAGTAATTTAAACATGGGTTGTCTTCTTTCGGTTTTCTAAGTGAAAAACAAAAAAAACAATTTCTATTTTAATATTTTGTATACTAAACATGATCTTATATTATATTAAGTCCAATTGCTTGGCTATTATATCTTTTAATTATGGTATAATGTCATCAAATCTGAACACAAGACTACTTTATTTGCTTGCTATATTTTCGCTAATTGTTTATAGAATTACTGTAGCTGCTCGGTCTGATAATTAGGAATGAACCTGAGGCGTTACATTAAGTAAATAGTGTCATTTATTTTACTTACTTATAATATATTTATATTATTTTTTGAATATATTGGGATTACTGAAATTACAAAAAATAAAACATATTATAAAGTATAAATAGATTATATATGAACCAGACATTTAGTGCTGTTGTTTATTAATTAGATCTGTTCCCATGAATTCGGTGCCGTAATATCCGGGAGCACAGAGAATTCAAAAGCTACTTTTGCATTCGAATCCCCATGCCGCACTTACATACTTCGACATGCGTTGTTTTTGAATTTTTTTGGTGGTGATTTTTTAATCCATTCTTTATTAATATAATACAGTGATCACTTTATTGCAGTCATCTTTATGCATTCTATGCGACGCGAAGCATTTTCCTGAGAAAATTCAAAAATTTTCCAGTCGAAGAGAAAACTATAACAGAGAGGAAATTGAGATGGGTTCTGGGAATTTCCTCACAGTTGTGGCCAAGAATTTCGATGTCCTTGCTGGGTATGTTTCTGCAATAATTCCTCAAAAATTGGGCATTTTCTATCCAATGGATTTTGATTTTTATTTCATTTTTTTAATTTCTGGTAGTTTCGTGTGGCCGCTGAGCCTTTAACATGGTGTTATGAGTCCCTTGAATTAATTAAATCTAGTGGATTTTATGAAATAAAGCACGAAGGGAACCCCTTTTTCTAGGATTGTGATGGCCACGGATTTTATTTTATTTTTTTAATAAACAATGTTTAGATTTCAATGATTCTCCATAATTTATGAATTGAAAATAAAAAAAAAATTTAACACAATAGTAAAATTATCATCATAATATCTAATTATTACAGATTTATATTATTAATATGTTATTCTGTATATAATTTAAGATAATATATTTATAATAGTCTCAAAATAATTTAACTTGTTATCAAATGTTACGTTAATAAAAATTTTATGTATCAGAACATTTTATCAAATATTTTCTTCAACAATATACCTTTTTTTTGTTGGTCAAGGTAGTGTCTTTACTTGTGAGCTAGGGTGTTGGTTTGAAAAGTCATGTGTAAATTAAGTCTCTAGTACTTATTATTTTCTCTTTATTTGTTGGTAATAAATTAACTTTAGTAATTTATCAAGCATGTGGTACCATCAAGTTTCCATCATTTTCTGCTTTGAAAAATTATTTTGCTTTAGTTTTCTAATGTCAAATCCACCCATGTCTTCTACAGGCCTCTAATTGCTCTTGTTTATCCCCTGTAAGTTTTCTAATTAATCATGATTTCTTCTTCTTTTCTTCAATATTAATTAATACCCTAATTAAGGGCGATGCATGGTTTAACTTTGACAGTAATTTTTGGCTTAATTCATGGCTCGATTTCGATAGGTACACTTCGATCAAGGCAATAGAAAGCGGCTCCAGAGCTGATGATCAACAATGGCTTACATATTGGGTTTTGTATTCGCTGATTACACTTTTTGAGCTCACATTTGCCAACGTTCTTAAATGGTAATCAAGCAACTTCAAACTGAATAATTATAAAAAAATAACAATAATAGAACACGAGGCCATTAATTAATTGATTTAGACAAAATTAAACAAGGGTTAATCGCGTAATGACATCGTAAGCATGAGATTATTAGACTAATAGCCAATCAAGCTATTTTTGACATTTCCATGTACGTGCAGCAATTAAGCATTCAGTTTTGGGGCAAAATGCCATAGTTGATTGCTACATTTATGCAAAATTATTTTCATCTGACACCCTTTCACACAGTTGATAAAAAAACAACAGGAAATAAAAAATTGATAAAAATATAAATAGATAAATAAATACAAATATAATTTTATCATCTAATAATTTTTAGATATTAAAAAACTTAAAATGTAAAAAAGTAAATGGTCATTTATTATTAATGATAATAATTTACGATAAAATATAAATTATAATCATATAAAATAAATATCGTAGAAATGTAGAAACAAATTTGTCTATCAAAATACTATATAATATATGTAAATTAATAGTTGATCATAATTTGATATCAGGTTTCCGATGTGGACTTATGCTAAACTTTTTGTTACCTGCTGGTTGGTGTTGCCGCAATTCAATGGAGCCTCTTATGTTTATAAGAATTTCATCAGACCTTTTTACATGAACCCTAAGACTAGCACGATCTGGTATATACCCAAAAAGCACAACATCTTCAGCAAGCAAGATGACATTTTAGCTGCTGCAGAGAAATATATTGAAGCAAATGGAACCGAAGCGTTCGAGAGACTTATCAGCAAGGTACAGTCAAAGTTTTTTCAGCTAATTTAAACCAAAACCCAAAACATATGATCCACGGAGGAAGATAAGTTCTGTGACTGTTCTTTATAAACCAGAAACCCCATACAAATATACAATTTCTTGTGTGTGTGTGTGTGTATATCTATATAATTTCTTGTTTGGGAGGACCTGAAGACTGAATGGCTTTTTGTTTGTGCAGCTATTACGTAAATTATATTCATTGTCATAAAGTCTTTTGATGATTAATATAAATTAATTACTTATCAAAAAAATATAGAGATTGAGTTTCAACCCTTGATTTTCACTGCAGGCTGACAGAGAAGCAAAATCCAGGAGGAGCCACTACATGATTTTCGATGAGGATGATAGATACTGAGCTGTGGCTTTCTTTCCTTCCTGTTGATAACTAGTTTTATTTTTGCTTTTTTATTTCATTTACTGTACGTATGCATATATATATATATCTATATGTATGTATATACGTATGTGCGTATATATACACACATGCATATGTATGCAGTAGATGAGTAGTAATTTCGAGGACTTATAAATCTAGTTTTTCTTTTTGTTGGAAGCAAATGATAGTACAATCTTGAATTTTAAAAATTCTATATTTAAAAATTTTTGAGTTAAATTATATTATGATATGAAGGGAAGAAATGCTGGCAACGCTCTCTAGGCAATGTTCTCTAATACCCAATGCCCTCTTTAATTTGTGGTTGCATGGAAGCATATTCGATGTGACCCTTATGAATATAAAGTTAGCACTGCCAAATGATAGACTAGGGATATGTTTTCTTCTAAGTATGAGAATTTGAGTGCTAAAAATTTTAAGATATTCTAACAGAATGTCATCAAATTTAAATATATTAAAAGCTTTAAATTTTTTATAATTATTCTATTAGTGTGAAAAAATAATAATATTTGCACCATTGAAATGCCATCTAAAGTTTAATCTAAAATATGGGGTGTTCCTAATTTGTTTTGATCAATTAAAAGACCTAAAAAGTTAGGTTAATAATTTTAACTGCCAAAGGTTTAAAAGGAATAAAATGTTGGAGTGCTAAAATATTGAGAAGCATTGAAAAAAATAATAATAAGTCGATTAAAACAACAAAAATTACTAAAAGTTGATTAAAGTGCTTAAATTGTTAAATATTTAAAAACTAAAAAAATAAAATATAATAATAAAACATGTGAATTTGAGCAAGCTCAGATGGAGAGGCTCATTTTTTAAATTTTAATTATTTACTTTTTACTATATGATTATAATTTGATTATTTTTAAAAAAACTTAATTAGTTTAAAATAATTAAATTATAATTATTTATTTAAAAATAAATAATTAAAATTAAAAAAATAAATCTATTCACCTATTTAAAAAATAAAATCTCCCACAATCTCAGAATATATATATAATAACTCTTTAGATAACATTATTAGTTAGAGATAATATACCAACATATATTTTTTAAAATATGAAAGTGGATTAAAAAAGTCAGGATTCTTTTTTTTTTTATTTGCCCTTTTCTTCCAAATAAATAACATTATTTGTCCATAGAAAATATGAAAGCAAACACTATATTTATTAAGTTAATAAATTTAGGGGTGTTTACGGTTTAAAAAACTAAACCACAAGTCCTTTTTTGAACCAGTTTAATCGGTTTAGCAAACTAAAATCATAACTGACCTATTTGATCAGTCAATTAGTATAATTATACCGGTAATTAGTTTTAAACATTATAACATTTTTTTTCTAAAATTATAAAATATATAACATATAAAATTCACAATTTTAATACACATAATATATCAATATATAAATTATGATTTTAAATAATAATTTAGTAATCGACTGCCAACAATATAAATTTTATCCAACTATAAGCACTCATTTTCTTCCATTTCAAATATATTGTAAAATTCTCACATAATTAATCATTAATATTAAGAAAATTATATCCATTTGTCAAGTAAAAATTTTTACAAATAATAAAATAATATATTTGTACTAAACTGAAAAGTTTTTTTAAATTATATATATATATATATATATATATATATATATATATATAATATACTTAATTTGGATAATCGATAATTTAAAAATTAGTAATCCAAAATTAAGTTGTCACCCTTAAAAATCCATTTGGATCCAAATTTGACCGTATAGTTTCTTTAATCTATTTTTAAATTAATTTTAACGTTTTAATTGAGATTATTGAGTTAATGACCTTTTAATACCCCAAAATAAAAATATATTTTCTCCCTCTCTCCGGTATGAACGACGTCTCTTTCTAGAAGGAGTGTTGTCAACGGCATGGTGGCAGTTTTGTCAATTCCTATTGTACTATTATATAAATACAATATAGTATACGGAAATGACTCAATAACAACATTAAATCATATTAATAAATCCAATTTGAATATTTAATGAAGACATATTCGATAAATTATAGTACCATAAAAATTTTACAAGATTTAAAAATTTTAAAAATTGTTAGAATTATTATATTGTGTTTTAGTTTTTTTTAATGTGAAATAAATAATTATAATATATCAAAATCCATATTTAAAGTTTTTATTTTGAAAAATCGGAAATAAATTTATCAACATCTAACCTTATCTCTTTTTCTTCACAAAATTTCATAGAATTTTATGTGTGAAATTAGGGCATATTTTTTTCTAAAAATGTAGTTGTTATATAATATTAATAGGAAATAAAAAATCCTTCACTCATTCAAAATAAAAAAAATATCATAAGGTTAATCTTATTATTTATATGATAAAAAGATTATTAATCTTTTAAATGAAAAAATATAGTTTTAGTGGAAAGTTAAAATTCTCCACTCATTTATTTTTTTTTAAAAAATTGTCATCATTAATGTCATAAAATTATTATGTTTAATTTTATTATTTTATATGGTAAAAAAATAATCGACCTCTTAATTATATAAATATTATTTAAAAAAAATAAAATTTATTAAGAAAATAAAATTTTTAATAAAATATAACAAAATATTATAGAATTATAATTTTTAATTATTTTAACAAAATACTAAATATAACTCACATTACATGTAATAATTTTAACATACACATCATAATAAATCACGGTTATAATATATAACTCGTTATATAATAATACAACTCTAATACATGAATCAACATTTAAAAATATTAATAATAATACAAATACATTAATCGAATTCGTTTATTAATCTCATTATATTATATTATTTCGTGGATACAAAAACACAGTGGAATTAATTTGTAATAAACATGTCGACTATTAACGATGAGAGATCATTTAAATGTAATTTTTCTAACGTATTGTTATTGTATAGTGTCTGATGATGTTAGGAGAAGGGGGTCATAAAAGAAAAGGCAAAGGAGGTCCACCAAGTATCGGAGCGGGGCTTAACTCCTTGTTAGGGCTTACCGTAAAGGACAAAATCGACCGTCCACGTAAATATTTTGCAGCTGTCTTTAGCTGATTCAACGAAGTTAGTTGCTGCCGTGGCACTCATCAGCGAATCAACAGAGGAAACCAAAAAAAAGAAGGCAGATTACAGAGAAACAAAACGCAGAGGAAGTGAGAGAGAGAGAGGGGAGGCGGGGAGCGCGAGAGAGAGGGGGGGAAAACAGACAGGAGCACGTCAACCTTCTGCTTCGTGCTAATTTTCGTAGACCGACGATTCTCTCTCTGCATTCACCTTGAGAGTTTCAATCAACTCGAATGCTTTGAAAACCGTTGGCAATTCTTTCCGAATTCGATTTATTTTTTTCTGACCCAATTTGTTGCATTAATTGAATCAATGGCCTCTAATTCGCCTAAGTAGGTCAAAATTTCGCTGTTCTTACAAATATTTGTGCAATGTAGGTGAATTCGCCTTTTATTACCCTAAATTTGAAGCCATTCAGGATCGCAGTATTGAATAAAGAATTTTGGTGTTGTCTCTGTTAGAAAATCAAGAGTTCATGGGGAAGAGAAAAAACATGCGTTGATTGCTAGGGCTTGCGATTTCCGGCAAAGTGGTTTGAGTTTATGGTAGCTTTGCGATTTTTGTTTTGTTATGTAATTTTTTGTTACTGAGAAGAGGTCCCGCTGAAAGTTAGAGGTTCCCACTTTCAACGCAGCCGGTATTGAGAAAATGTGTTCTTAGTGATATACATCAATGATGATATAGAGTTTCTCAGTTCAATAAACGATGATATGACTTTTGAGGACTTTTTAGTGCTGAATTTGTGTTGGTTACTCCTGTAAGGCTATTTCAGTCATTGACTTTTGAGACTAGATGTTTTTGGAGTTCTTCAAATGGGTATTTGTTCAAGATTTAGGCAACACCGGATTTTGATACTTGAATGGGTGATTCACAGAGGACCCGCCTCGCCGAGAGGGATGTTGGGCAGGTAATGTTGTAAAGATGGATTTCCTATTTTCTTATGATTATACTGCGAAATGTGCTCAGCATTCATCTGTTTGCTGCCTCTTTCCTCAAGGAACCCAACGATCATTTGGACCGGCATGCCTGCATGCATGTGTTTCGGCAAGAGATTGCTGTTGTTTACTAGTAAAATCTCTTTTCTTTCCAGTTTCTATACCCAAGCCCAAAATAGTGTAATAGGTGGAATTCTTAGAAAACTATCGGAGTTCCGTGTTACATGTTTTAGAGTTGTGCAGCTTTAGCTTGTAGTTTAGGGGACTGGAACTCTTTTTGCTACATGTTTTAGAGTATACACATTGCACGCTATATACGGTATCACATCTTTGGAAGTCGGGAGGGTTTGATTGATGGAGAAGGATTTGATTTTAGTGTTTCTTCCCTCCTCCTTCATACTGATTCTTCTCCCCTCTTGTTCAATAGCAACCACCAAAGCGCACTCTAACAGGTAGAAAAGCACTCACATCATGTGTTAGTCCAGCTGCTTCTATTGTGTCAATATGATTATTAAACTCATGTGTCGTTTTATTAACTACTATTTTAAAGACTAATGCCATTGCCACCAGTTCCCTAGGAGAAAGTTTTTGTGGGATGTTGGACATGTTCTTTTACTCACATAAAGTGAGACTCCAGAGAGATACTTTGGGGTGGGGTGTTGGACATATTCGGGTTATCTAGATGTGGCAAGTAAGCATTTGGGGGATTTAGACATATGTGGGTTATCTAGGGGTGACAAGTGAGCATTTGGGGACATATTGTTTTGTAATATAATGGTTTTCACCATAATATGGTATACCTATCAAAAGTAGTTATAATCTTGCACTAGTTTGTGTCCTTCTGAAAAGGAGCTGTAATTCTAATAATTTTTCCAAAATCCACATCAGTTTGTGTTATGTTCGGTAGTCCTTGCCATGAACTGTAAAAATCATCTGTTTGCAACTCTATTCTGCTTCCATAATCCCTCCTACAGTCCTACTACTCAGACACTTTTCATGATAATTTGGATGAGGAACCAGTAATTTTGTTTCTCTTTTAGCAATTTTTCTTCCGAAAAACTAAAATCACATGTTGAGGATCATCCCATCTAGGTGTTCCTGAAGATAACTTCTGTGTCAATAGAATGTATTTGAATTAAACGGGGCCATTAGTTCTGCTGTAAAAGATGGTTAGCCACTTTAACCATTACAAGATACCAAAGAATTGGATTCTCACTGAATGTAGTTCCACAATCTCATTCTGAGACTTGATTAATCACAGTTTGTTGTTCACATTGAATGGTTCTGTTTTTTTTTTTTTACCCACTTTCCAAATTTAAGTAATATAGTTTTCAATTTCGTGGTTGGAGGTCTAACACTATAACCTACAAATCTCTGGATGTGTTTCTGTTGATAGTGGGTTCTCTTCCTTATAGTCAAATTCTCTTCCGAAACAAGGGAATCAAAACCTATTACCCTAAGTTTTCTGTAGCTCCCTTCAAAGTGCTTCATGGAAACAATAAATTTTCAATTCCAAACCAATTGCAGTCTTATGGGAATTGTATCTTGGTTGCAATGTGAAGCCCTATTTCATCTGATGATTCGATCTGACCCTTACGGTTTTGAACCACAATGCTTTTGTGTGATTCATACAACTAGGAGGAAGAAGCTGTTTCACACTTCGTGAACTGAACTTGTACTAATGTGCTCAATTTTGAATTTATTTGCAGGCCATTACAGCACTGAAGAAAGGGGCAACTTTACTTAAGTATGGCCGTAGAGGGAAACCTAAGTTCTGCCCATTCCGTCTTTCTAATGTAAGTTTATTGGCATCTTTCATTTGTTACATATTTGCATTTGAATATGACCATGGTACAAAAGTGATATGGTTTGGTTTCTTTGTTGGTTGAAACTCTGTTAACTTTCCAAGTCACAAAATGGGCAAAAAGGAAAAGAAGAAGTTGACTTATTATGATCACCCATATGGAAAAATTCACAGGACCATTGGTGTAAATGGCCGTTACTTCTTTCCATATAAAGTAATTGAAATTTTTTCGCAATTGCAGCTATAGGGACTTATTTTGATGAAAACCAGGCACAAATTTGAAGAGAAAGTAGCGCTAACTGCTGTAAACTACATAAGATACAACAGAAGATTGGAGGTCAATGAGGTCTCCTTGGAAGCATGGACATCTCCCCCAGGGTGGCATATTTATATGTGCCATAATCCAAACACTTGCATGCTCTAGACAGTCCTTGACACATTAGAATATTTTATTTTTTGTGTTAATTCCAACAAATTGGGGGCACATCCAGTGCATGCTTAAGGCACATTTGGGCTAATTTTCAATTTTCCGAAACGAAAAAATGGGATGCTTGACTAAAGTTAAATGCATGGTGGCTACTTGGTAATTAGCAAAAATCTTCAAAACAGCAGGATGAGATGAGAGAAATGAACACTGTTAGTTTCCATATATAATTGATTGAAGAGAGAGTGAAAGCACCTGATAAGGAAGGGTAGTGACTACAATGAGGCAAGCTTGTAATGATAGCTAGTGGTTCTAGAGGAGCTCACAGTGGTGAATGGGAATGGATTCAGTACTTGCTTAGCTCTTTATTTGTTCTCTGACGATAAACCTACCCCTTATATGTTTAAATAAAGCCTGGCTCTATTTTTGTTCTGTTCATCTTTTTCCATTTTGTCATGGATTTTTTTGTATATGCCCTAGCTCTGTGGATGTTTAATCGTCACTATTCTGTTTATGTCCAAACTTTGTTTTTGAATTGCTGTTTGAATGATTTTGTGTTTTCTTATTTTTGGCCTTTCTCTCTCATTCTTTTTATGCTTGGAAGGGGGGCTTTAAGCTCTAACTTATTGCATATATCTCGTTTACCTTTGGTAAATTGCTTGTTTTTGAGTTTTTGCTTTCACTACACTCTTGGGGCAATTAAAAAGTGTCAAGTGGGGCATTGATTGCTAATTTGTGTAAGTATTTTTGTTTGATAAAATATTTTTCCATACCTATAATAACTATGAATCTAAGTTTGTGTCCCTAGCATGTGCTAGCCTAATTTTCTGAAAGATAATGTATCATATGCTGATTTTCAAAAAGATAATGTACTGTCATGTCAGTCTCGTGTCTTATTCTTGTCCCACGTCCATGCTCACAAGTCAGCTCCTGTGAACTTCAAAACTGACAATAAAATGAAAAAGGAGGAAAGGGAAAGGCTGACCGGTTTTCATAAGTATAATTTTGGGATCATGTATATTGACTTTCATTTCATTACATTTGGTGTTTTACTTGTGACAAGCAAGTCTATGCAGTTCTCTTTTTCGACAGATAAGTTGGGTTGGCCGATTTGCACTGAAATTCCAACAGAGAAAGGCCATCCTGATTTAACATTTAAACCATAGTATGATCTAAATCTAAAGATATTGGTTCATGATGGATCCAATTAGGCTTGTGCCTGAACACAACTTTTTCCAATCAGATTTTACCGGAAATCAGAAATAATTGGACTTTATTGCAAAAAAAAAAAAAAAAAAGAAAAAAAAAGAAGACATAACTAAAAAGTCTACTTAAAATTTTTGACTAGTGTTGATGACAAAACATATTTACAATATCATGACATTATATGGTGTGGCATGCACGACGATTGATATTGTATGAAGAGAAGTTTTATTTTCCACTAAGGGTTGTTACTGAGAATATAAATCTAGTATGGGATTGGGTGTAGAAAATCCAGTAATCATGTGCCAAAAAGCATCAAGCATGCTTAATTTCTCAGATGAGAGTATTGTAGCGTAAAAAAATTTCTCTAATACTGTGGCATCATAATACAAGTAGGTTTAGTTTGGTTAAGATCATTATTCATAGGGTTTGATCCATTGACTCGAGATAACATGATCTTGAAATTGACTGAGGTGGTTTTGCTAATTTGAAATGGTTTTCAAGGAATTTATCAATGAGGTGCCTAGTATAATTATCTTTCTGTACAGTGTAAACGAACTTGGTCTTCCACATGCAGGCAAATTGTTTTAGTAGTTTAAACTCATTACCTCCGAGTCATGATAGAGTAACTTTATTAAAATGCCGACTCACCTGAAGGCTCATGAATATTTAAAATATTTATCTTTTCTGTTCGGCTTTCCTCAAAGTTATCTTTATTTTACTTATGTGAAAAATACACCATAGACCTGATGAGTCTGTCATCCATGGGCCGACCTGGGATCTAGGCCCACTATGAGAGAACGGTCCGAAAGTTGCAGCCCAGGAGAAAGCCCTCGTGGCTCAAGGTCCAAGATTGCGCGACCCAGGACTGCCCATTAAGACATGAGTCAGTAGAGCCACCCGCCAAACGCTGCCCATAAGCACGTGTCCTAGCATCGCCAGCTCAACAGATGCGCTCATGTGATCACAACCTATCATGTCAGGCTCGCCAGAAAGCAAGGCACCAATCACGATGCTCCTCAAGAAGGAAAGGCCAGTTGGCCTGCACCCCATAATTCCTTCTACAAATACCTCATTTCCCCTGCAGAAAAAAAGAGGGGCTTGAATGGTCGCAGAAGGAGAACTCTCTCCGAACTCGCAAAAATGGAGAACGAGAGAGATGACCAAGGGCATACGACGATCAGTCTCAGAGCTACCTCCCACCAGAGGAGAATCCTTTTTCCTTGTCAATTACCAATCCCGACCGGCGGTTGTGCAGGCCTCGCGCCAACTCCAAGCTCTCATGCTGTGTGGCTGGTGAAGACAACTCATAGAGTAAGGCGCAGAGAGCCCTCTCCGTTTGTAATCGGGAAAGGACTGGCGGGTGACCTTTCTCTTCACCATCAACGCCCAAGAATCTCTTCCTCCTCTAGTTAGCCACCCCTCCGCTAGTGCACTCGACTGTCAGCCACTCCTTAGCGAATGCATCACTGCTCTCTTCTTGTCAACCGCCCCCTAGCTAGGCATATTTAACGGAGCCCAACCCTCCATCTCTCTAAGTCGCCCATAGTCAGGCGCACTTTAACGAAGCCCAATCCTCCATCTCTCTAAGCCGTCCCCTAGCCGGGCGCTCCTCAGCAAAGTTCAATCCTCCATCTCTCTAAGCCGCCCTTGGGGGTGCACCTCAACGGAACCCAGTCCCGCATTTCTTTAAGCTCCCCCTTGGCTGAGCACACCCATCGGTGCCTAATCCTCCACCGACACTCAATCCTCCATAACATACATCTACACATACTTATCTTATATTCCTCCATCTTTCGATTATCGTAGAAAGATTTCTGACTTGAGTGTCGGTGGATATATCGAGGAGCGAGTTTCCGCTATCCTCTAACCTCTTGTTTGTTAGTTGTGATATACGAGATCCAGGTTTAAAGTAATAGAGACCAGACTCGCTTCAATTTAACTGCTCGGAGAAGATCGAGCGGCTCCCTAATCCGTACAATAATCTAAATCCATAGACGTATCAAGACCCTCTAACGATTGATATAGTTCATCGAAACCAAATTAGCCAACTATAAGAAAGTATAAGTTATAAGAAATATTCTTATTTTTTATTAATTTTTTCAAACTTCATTGGTTATACTCCATCATCCTTTACGATCATAATCCAACCACTTAAACAATAATGGCGTTACCCGAAAGGTAAGTGAATTTCAAGTAATATGATATGATATCAATGTATGATTTGTGTCATTTTTCATGTTAAGAATAATTACAATCACTATTTCACTATCTTTGTCATATAAATAATTAACTTTAATAAATAGTTTCAATCTTTTTATCGTGACACAATCTATACTCTTTCTCAATGTAGTCCTTATTTCATTTGTCTATTAAAGTTTGGTGGTAGCTATATATTTATGCCTTGTACATTATTGAGTTACAATGATATATTTTTATACTTTGTAGCAAGTATTTAAGTGGCATACACATGAAATAGTATTCTGGTGATTAAAGCAACCGATATGCTCAGGATTTAGGGAAGGGTCATATTACTTTGGGCTATTATACCTGGTTATACTTTACATTATACAAGAGTCCATTTCTACGACTCATCTATGACTTTTAAGTCACACGACAATAACTCTATGAGTTGAGCCACCTTCAAGATTTTTGTGATGTCTCCTTGAGGATCTTCCAAATGATTGTCCACCTTTATCTGATATTCAACTCGCCATAAACTTTATCACGAGCATATTTCTCTTAAATTTATCTCATTATACGATGAATTTTATTGGGTATGTTGAGTTTTAAAGACAAGTTTGAGAACTCCTTCACAATGACTTTTTTCGAGAGCATAAATCAGTGTGCGATGCTAGCTCTCTTGACTTTCATGTTCGTGAGAGCCTAAAAAGGATACGTCTTGGGGTGTGTTTGCAGATAGTATAGCCGTAATCACTATGAGATATTGCTTTTCCATTTTTAGGTTTGATGATATGTTGAATATGATGAGTTGGTGTCAAATTTTTCAATGAGAATGATTTAAAGAGTAGTTACTATCAGATTAGGATTTGCCCAAGAGATGAGTGGAAGACGGTCGTCAAGACAAAAGACAATTTGATGAGTGGTAAGTCATGCCTTTGGTTTCTACAACTCCCTTGTTACCTTCATGATGGTCATGATCTTATGACCTTTTGTGTGTTAGTGCCTAATGGTCTACTTTTGTTTGCATCCTTATTTATGGTAAGATAAAGGAATAATACTTGCACCATCTCATACAAGTTTTTACTACACTTAAAAAAGACCATCTATATGCTAATCTTAATAAGTGCTCCTTCTTTACATATAGAGTTGTTTTTCTTGTTTTCATATTTTGTTGACCCTACAAAGATTTAGGCAATTTTAGGCCCAAACCTAAATCCACCCATGATATTTGAAGCTTTCATGGCTCAGTTACTTTCTATCATCAGTTTATTAAAGGATTTAGCATGCTCATGGTTTCTCTCACTAAGTTCATGAAGATATGTGAACTCCATTACTCTTGCAATGCTACTAGAGCCTTTAAAGGTTTAAAAAGAGAATGATGGAAACCCTTTGTGCTTCCTGACTTTTCTAAGGTGTTTGAGGTAGAGTGGGATGCGTCAGGCGTTGGTATAGGCAGAGTTTTTATTCAAGAGTGTTATTCTATTGCCTACTTTGGTGAGAAGTTAAATAATGCCAAACAACGGTACTCTACTTGTGATAAAGAGTTGAAAGTTGTCGTGTAGGCCTTATGTCGCATAATAATTAGTTATCTTAGGAATTTGTCTTTTGTTCTAATGATAAGGCCCTTCGTTTATTTAGCTCCCAAAAGAAATTGAGTCATAGGCATTATCGTTGGAATAAATATTTGCAAGTCTATGCTTGGTCTTGAAACATAAGAAACAAGTTGAGAAATAAGTAGTGGATGTCTTGATTCGTTGAGTGTCCTTATTATCTGTCATTCAAGTTAAGATTGTTTTGAAAGATTCAATGAATATTACGAGTCTTGTCTTAATTTTAGCAAAATCCTTCTAGCTTTCTATAGCAGACAACTTGACACCACTTATGGATTATGCATTTAGGATAGGTATCCATTTCGAGTAAATAAACTTTGCGTTCTCAGGACTTCTATTTGAGATTTTATAGTTTGGGAGGTTTATGCAGGCAGCTTGTCTAACCATTTTGGGCATGATAAGACAATGTAGGATGTGAAGCAATAGTTTTATTAACCTAGTTTGAACAAAGATGTGGCTGAGATAGCTAGCACCTGTCAAACATGCCAACTAGCCAAGCATAAGAAGCATAACACTGACCTCTATGCCCCCTTGCTTGTTCCTAGTTGTCCTTGGTAGGATATAAGTATGAACTTTGTTTGAATTCCTATGTACCCCCAAGAAGTGTGGTTATGTTTTGGTGTTGTGAACCGTTTATCTAAAATAGCCAATTTCATTCCTTGTATAAAGATTTTTTATGCTTCTCGAGTTGTTAGACTATGTTTTGAAGAGATAGTCAAGTTGTATGGTTTTTCTAAAACACTATGTTTCGTTAGGATGTTTGTTTTACTAACTACTTTTGGAGAACCCTATGTACATGGTTAGCACTGGTCTAAAGTTTCTGCGGCATGCCATCCCCAGACAGATGACCAAATTGACATTGTTGACTGAAGTCTAGGTATCTTATAATATGCTTTATCAAGAAAACCTTAGGATTTTGGATTTGATTTTTCTTATAGCCAGCATGCAGATAATAGCTATGTTAAGAGGTCTACCGGCACGAGTCCATTTAAGATTGTGCACGGTTATAATCCTAGGAAACTCTTTAAACCTTATCTTGATGTCTTCACATATAACCGTGTCCATGTCAACCGAAACATTTGCACAATACTCTCAAGACTTGCATATCGAAATTAATAAATAATTGGAAACACTTAATTCATCATATAGACAATGAGCTGATTTTCATAAAAGGCATGCTAAATTTTATGTTGGAGATTATGACATGATTTTAATTTGGCATGATACCAATATTTTTATTTTTATTTTTTTGTCATCTCTAACATTCGATACCTTAAAGGAAAATATCTATAATATTATCAGTTAACTAATATGAGAGATATAATAATCCATGGAACAAAGCTGTTGGCTTAACCAAGTTAAAGTAACAACACGTTCTAAGTGGGGACAATAATTGATTGGACAGGGATAAATGAATTAAACTGGGTAGTTGATTAACCTTGTTTTATGTGGATTTTTCTGCTCCTGTACCAAAATCGAAAGAAAAGAAGAATGTGGTTTAAAGTATAGCATTTCAAGCCTTTCTTATATTTTTGGAAATGCTACAAAGAGGCATGGAGAGAACATAAACAGGTTCTTGAAGCACGACTAGTTTAGAGCATAGAATGTTTTCTTGATTAGTGGTAATAACAAGAAATTTTTATTTTGACCTAGTTTCACTGGTGGGATTATTGTGCTTAATATGTGTTTCTTTTTTTGGTTATTTTTATCTTATCTTAAGGTTAATCTCTCATAAATGTGGAATTCAGATTATTGTATCTTAAATTGATATTTGATGAGTTTAATTATTTGGTTTACCATTTTCATGGTGTGAAGATAGTAAATATTATGAGCCTGCATTTGGTGATCAAAGTTCTAATTTCAGGAAATGCTTGAAGAATAAAGATTGCTTGATAGTATACAATTGACTTTGATTTTATTTTCCTTCATAGGATAGGTCAACTGGCTTGTCCCAATGCAAGACTCTAAGATACAAGGTTCTCTATGTACCTCTAGAGCGCATGGGCTTCGATCACCATTTATCAAACTTGGATATCACTATATAGATATATGTATTTATATGTTCTCAGTACTAGTGAATTATTGTTGTTCGCTGTGAAAACATGTGGAAGATCACATTTCTACTGCAACTCAATTATATTACCTCAATTGTTTCTTCATTACTTATTTGATCCACTTGGTACTGCATGTCACTTTCCCCTTTTATTCTCATTTTACCAATTTCATAGATTTTCTTTGTTTTCTTTTTGGTGACTATGTTGTTATAAATGTTATGGATATCCTACATTTACCTTAATAAATCCTTCATCTCTGCGAGATCAACTTTTTCTTTGAAGATCTATTTATGTTTCAGACCTCATTGTTTCACCACAGTACTTTTTTCCTTTATGTATTGGGTTAGAGGAGAATTTTTTTCCATTAGATTCTTAAGGAACCTCTGTTGCTCTGTGGAGATACTTGGCTAAAGAACCTTAATTTTCCCATATTTATGGTGGAACTATATTTGGTCTTCTATGGTCATGTACAAAAAGGTGCATAACTTCAAAAGTCATTTCTACTATAACTGTGGGATTTAATTAGACTGATTGGCAAGGTACTTGCCTTATCTGCTTGTTCCCTCCCCCTCCTCAGTATTTGTATTAGAATATAGACCTCACTTATCATTTTTAGTCTAGTCTCATTATGTCTCAGAATAAAGCTTCAGTAATCTTTTTTCTGGTCTAGACAAGCTTCATTATATGTTTCTCAAGTTTTGAGGCTTTTGGTAGCCATGCAGGCACATTGCCATGAACATGTTACTTATCAAATAACCATCTTCATTTATAAAACATTAGCAGTCACAGGCATCAGGGAAAAGAAGTTGAAGCATTTCAGTTTGTTGGAAGAGGGATAATCACGGAGTATCAACTAAAAAGTTGAATGAATACATTCTGTGTGGTTTAATTTCTTGAAAAGCTGGTGAAGCTGCATAATCAGTGCAAGCTTGTCTGCTTTGTGCTTAAAATTATTATGAAAGCACTTTCTTTGTTACCTTTTGAATTGAACCATTGCCACGAGTTAAAATTTCTTCTGGAGTAGAATTTGGGTAGCAAAACTTTCTTTCTTCTAGGGGTGAGTTGGAAGGTGTATGACTCCAGCGCATTTGACTTGCCTCTAAGTTCCTAAACCTTTCTGAGATGTATCTAACTGCACCACTTTACCTTTTGTTTAACTTGCTCAGGATGAATCTCTATTAATATGGTACTCTGGAAAAGAGGAGAAGCATCTTAAACTTAATCAGGTTTCCAAGATTATTCCTGGACAGCGAACTGTGAGCCAATCTTCCTTCTCTGCTTTCTTCTAGGATTTCCTTGCAAGATGACTCTCTTTAGTCTTAAATGCTTTTTCGTTGTGCACATATATTAATGAATCTTTGTTTTTCTTATTGTCTATTAAATTTGATTGGGGCGCAGTTATGTCGGTATTGTGCTCTCTTGAATTTCAACGACTCCTTTGTTTTTCAATGATCCAAAGAGCAATTGTCTTCACAATATATGTGCCCTCTAGAGTCCATTTTTTGTGTATATTCATGTCTTGATGTTTTGTTAGTTATGTTCAAAAAATTTTGCCTCACTTCTCTTGTTTAGAATAATTTGCTTGGTTTTTCAGAAAAAAAACAGAGTTATTTCTCAATGGAAATTTGACATTGCAGTTCAACCATAGGGTTGACATATGATCTTCTGGGTCAGGGATCCAAGCTTATGCAAAGGCATCTGACTGGTTTCTTAATTTATTCAGAACCTTCAAGATGATGTTTTAAGGGTTTTCCATGAGATGGAAAATGAGAACTCAATGGGCACATGATACATCCATGGTAAAGTCTTCCTTGATAACCCCTCACATCGACCATTCCAAGGTAAAATTGCAAAGGACTAGTAGTTTATTTTTCTGCCTGGACTAAAAGAAAGTTCTCAAATTACGAGTATCAGGTGGCAGCGTCTTAATTCATGTAGTTATTTGTAACAGTTAGCAAGTCACCTCCATGTGATGAACTTCAAGGGGCCATGTCCATTTAGATGAATATGATTCATCCACTTTAGCAAGGACTTCCCCCTATTCTTCGTTTTGCATTATCTATGATTGGTAGATTTGTCTTTGGTCAATTCTCAAAGAGCTATGTACTACACGATACGTTGGGTTGGGTCATTCCCATGCTTACTTGGATGGAATCGGAGATTAGTGCTCATGCTCACTTCAATTGGACTGAAAATGTGATGTAGGGAAGGGGAAGAGTAGGGGAAGGGAAAGAGGAATTAGGGGAGGGAAGGAGGAACCAAGGGAGAGAAGGAGAAACCAAGGGTGAGAGAGAAGAAAAAGATAATAATCAATCAATTTTTATTCAATTCATCAATGTTGATTCACACAATAGAGGTAGGATTATTATATAGAGAACTCTATATCTAGAATAATTGAAAATAAAATCATAATCAAATAACTCCTAATTAGAAAATAAAATCAACTAAAAAATAAAAATTAAATCACAATCAAATAACTTCTAATTGAAAATAAAAATCAAATATCTACTAAATTAAAAATTAAATTAAATCTCTACTAATTAATAATCAAATTTGTTATGGAAGTAAAATCAAATCTAATTTGGAAGTAAAATTAAACTAAATAGGGGAAGGGAAAGATAAATCAAGGGAGGGAAGAAAGAACCAAGGGAGAGAGAGAAGTAGAGACTAAGAGAGAGGAGAAAGATCACAATTAATCAAATTTCATTCAATTCATCAATGTTGATTCACATAATAGAGGTAAAGTTCTTATATAGAGAACCCTATGTCTATAATAATTGAAAATAAAATCATAATCAAATAACTCCTAATCAAAAAAATAAAATCAACGGGAAATAAAAATTAAATCACAATCAAATAACTCCTAATTAGAAATAAAAATCAAATCTCTACTAAATTAAAAATAAAATCAAATATCTAGTAATTAATAATCAAATCTCACTTGGAAGTAAAATCAAATCAAATCTGTATCCCTGATGTCTGCATCAATTCTCCTCGGGTAGATGGGACTCGACCCCATCGAATAAAACCTCTATAATCAATTCCCCAACTACAATCTAAGCTGCTATGCAATATTCCGTCAATGGTGATGACTCGTGTGAGTGGGGGCCGAAAACTGACTGAGCGACCTATATATCCGGAAGAAGCTAGACTTGGGCTTGGAAAGGTTCAATCTTGCTAACTTTGATAGAATTCCAAAAAATTTGGGTCCAACTGCTGTAGTGTCTTTCAAGAGATCTAAGTATTCTCAAACTCTGATCGGCCAACCCAACGGATAAGGAAGCGTTGAACCGCTCCATCCTCAGTAAATATAATTTGCCCTTCTAAAATTGTATCAATTTTATCAGGGTCTGCTGGTAGGGAGGAAAGTTGTATAAGAGTGGGTGGACAATCAATAGTTGGCGCATTTGAGGGGCATCAAAGAGATCAATAGATGGGAAAAGGTCACCTTTATAAGCAATTAAATATTCAATATTGAAAATATGATGAAAAGCAAAATAAAATAGAATATTAATAACATATGCATTTAATCCAATTTGCTATAAAATTTTAAATGGACCAGCTCTATGAGCCTGCACTTTAGAGACGTGCCCATGTATGCGCCGCTCTGGCTTGATTCGAACTATAACATAATCTCCTACATTAAATTCAACGTGTCTTTTATGCATGTTAGCGCAAAATTTATATGAGGCATTATTTGCCTCTAGTTGCTTATCGATCTTAACGTGTAAGTCATGAAAATGTTGTGCAAAAGTTTCAACTGTCATAGATAAACTAGCATGTAAGGACACCGGGATAAGGTCCAATGGTTTTCGAGATTTGTAACCATGCACGACTTTAAATGGACTCATGCCTAGGGATCTACTGACAGAGCTATTATATGCAAGTTGAGCGTTGGGAAGGATCAAATCCTAACTCGTGAGATTTTCCTGAACCAAACATCATAACAAGTTACCTAAACTCCGATTGGCAATTTCAGTTTAACCATCTGTTTAAGGGGTGGTAGGCAGTAGAAAACTTTAATTTGGTACCAACCATGTGCCCCAGGGTCCTCCAAAAGTGACTGGTAAAACGAATATCCTATTAGAAATATTAGTTTTAGGAATACCATCTAACTTGAAAATCTCAACAAAGTAAAGATGGACAATTCGAGAAGTATCGACAGTCTTACTAAACGGAATGAAGTTGACCATTTTAAAAAAAGGTCCACAACAACAAAGATAGAATCGTGTTGCTTAGGGGTACGTGGGAGTCATAGCACAGAATCCATACTTACATCTTGCTAGGGACCATTAAGTACTGGTAGAGGAGTGTAAAGGTTAGTGTTTTGCTTTTTGTGTTTTGCTAACTGGTATGTTCGACAAATACTGACGATTTTGGCCACATCTTTCTTTAAATTAGGTCTAAAAAATTGCCGTTTAACCTTCTCTGTTATTTTATCACGCCCAAAATAGTCAAATAGACTGCCAACATGAACCTCCCAGACTATGAATTCTCAAACAGATGTTTTAGGGATGCAAAGTTTATTTACCCGGAATAAGTACTCATCGTGGATACGAAAACATTGTAAAGCTATGAAGATTTTGCTAAAATCAGGGCAGGACTCGTACTTTTCTTCAAGTCTCTCAAAACTAACAATTTTAATTTGAACCGTAGATAATAATGACAGACGATGACTCAAGGCATCGGCCGCTTGGTTCTCAGTTCCCTTCTTATCTTTCAAGACAAAAGAATAGGCTTGTATATATTCAATCCACCGGCCATGCCTATAATTCAATTTCTTCTGGGAACTAATAAATCGAAGAGTTTTATGGTTAGAATAGAGGATAAACTCCTTAAGTAATAAGTAATGGTGCCAATAACGTAAGGCCTGTACAACAGCATACAGCTCCTTATCATAAGTGGCGTATCGTAACCTGACATTATTTAACTTTTCGCTAAAGTAGGCAATTGGATGGCGTTCCTAACTAAGAACTCCTCCGATTCCTACATCTGAGGCATCAAATTCTATTTCAAACACTTTGGAAAAATCAGGGAGTCGCATGACGGGGGCCATTGTCATCCTCATTTTTATAATTTTAAAAGCCTTGGTGGTATCAGGAGACCAAGTAAATTCACCATTCTTCATGCACTCGATGAGAGGAGCCATGATTGTACTAAATCCTTTGATGAACCGATGATAAAAATTGGCGAAGCGGTGAAAACTATGAACTTCATAGATGGATTTGGGTTCGGCCCAATTTATGATTGCTTGGACTTTTGTAGGGTCAGCAGAAATTCCATCAGAAAAGACAATAAAGCCCAAGAAAGCTACTTTATCAAAAAAAAAGAAACGTTTGTTAAGATTAGCAAACAAGCTTTTTTTTTTTTCTAAGAGTAAGGCAAATCTATGTGAGATGGTTTAAATGTTGTTCCTTATTTTTACTATAAATGAGGATGTCATTAAAATAAACCACTAGAAATTCGCCCATAAAAGGCCATAAGGTTTGGGTCACGACCCTCATAAAAGTAATTAGTGCATTGGATAATCCAAAATGTATGACCAACCACTCATAAAGGCCGTTCTTCATCTTAAAAGTTGTTTTCTACTAATTCCCTGGACAAATTCTGATTTGGTGATAACCGCTCTTTAAATCTATTTTGAAAAATATTGTGGCACATGCCATCATATCTAACATGTCATCAAGTCTAGGGATAGGAAAAAACTATTTCACGGTAATTTTATTAATTGCTCTATTATCCACACACATCCACCATGATCCATCCTTCTTAGGTGTTAAGAGAGCGGGTATCGCACATGGACTCATACTTTCTTGAACAAATCATTTGCGAAAGAGTTCCTCAACTTATTGTTAGAGTTTAGCATGTTTCGTAGGATTCATCCTATAATGAGGGAGGTTTGGGAGTGATGTACCCGGAATGAAATCAATAGCATGTTGAATGTCACGTAAAGGTGGTAAATGATTAGGGAGATCCTCGGGGAAGACATTTTGAACATTTTGGAGAAGTTGACGGGGATTATCAAGAATCAGTATGGAAGAGTTTGGAAGGATTTCGAGAACGATAATAACAAACACAACAAAATCACTGATAGCTGCCCATTCAAATGCTGTGGGACTAATGATGTGTAATCATTTCGTCACTACCGTAGTCCTTTCTTTGTTGGGAGTCATCAGTTTTGGGGGTAGGGGATAGAGGCGAATCTTCTTTTCCTTGTGAACAAAGGAGTAGGAATTAGAATAACCTTGAATTGTCACATCCAAGTCGTAGAGCCAAAGGCGCCCGAGAATAACATGACTCACGTCCATTGGTATAACGTCACGCCAAATGTGATCTTTATACTCTAAAAATTTAACGGATACAAGATAACGTTCTTTAACAGATATAAAAGATGTGTCGATCCAAGAAACGTATGAGTTAGGGTGTGGGAACATGCTTTTAATCCTAGACGAGAAATAATGTTAGCGAAGACCGTATTGATGCATCTACCACTATCCACGATAACCTTGCATGCCATCTCATTCACTTTGATGTAATTTTGAAAGATAGCGTGACGACACCAATCATCAGCCTTTTTGAATTGTGTCAAGGTGTATCGTACAACGTTCAAAAACGGCTTATCAGAGAAGGAAGAATGAGAGTCGAGGCTAAAGGAGGTAGTGTTGATGTAGCCCACAAATGTATCCATGTCATTACCATCTAAATTATCAAACTCTTATAACTTGAGTTTATATGTTTACTCTTCAAGGGGTTCCTCGTTTATTCTGTCTTGCCGATTAATTAATAAGGTTTTGCTTGGATATTTGGAAAAAATATATCCAAAATCTTTACAATCAAGCTTTGTGAATTGAGAATTTCTTCTCGGGGTTTCAACACCCTTTCCTTGGGCGTCCTTTGCCAGGGAATTGGTGGACGAAGGGGGTTCTAAGACAAACTTGGAATTGGTAGTAGGAGTATGAAATGTGGATTAACGATACGGTGTCCTGATAACTAATTTAAAGTTTCAGACCAAATTATACGCATTGTCCAAAGTCATAACTCCTCAAAGGACAAGTTCTCTTCTAAAATTCTCGTGTGGTCCTTATCAGAACCTACTCAATGTCATGGTCTCATCCTCAATGATGTGACATCTCATCTGAAAATCATCAAATTGAGTCATATACTGGGAAGGATCAAATCCCACAACTCTGAGATTTTCTGAACCAAACATTATAACAAGTTACCTAAACTCCGATTGGCAATTTCAGTTTAACCATCTGAAAAGGGTGGTAGGCAGTAGAAAACTTTAATTTGGTACCAACCATGTGCCCCAGGGTCCTCCAAAAGTGACTGGTAAAATGAATATCCTATCAGAAATATTAGGCTTAGGAAGACCATCTAACTTGAAAATTTCAACAAAGTAAAGATGGGCAATTCAAGAAGTATCGACAGTCTTACTAAACGGAATGAAGTGGACCATTTTAAAAAAAGGTCCACAACAACAAAGATAGAATCGTGTTGCTTAGGGCTACGTGGGAGTCATAGCACGTAATCCATACTTACATCTTGCTAGGGACCATTGGCATCTTTGGTAGGGGTGTAAAGGTTAGTGTTTTGCTTTTTGTCTTTTTGCTAATCGGTATTTTCGACAACATCACGATTGAAGCCACATCTTTCTTTAAAATAGGTCTAAAATTGCCGTTTAACCTTCTCTCGTTATTTTATCGCCCAAAATAGTCAAATAAATGGCCAACATGAACCTCCAGGACTATGAATTCTCAAACAGATGTTTTAGGATGCAAAGTTTATTTACCCTAATAAGTACTCATCGTGGATACAAAAACCTTCCGTGGTATCTGAGTGCTTACATTGTAAAGCTATGAAGATTTTGCTAAAATCAGGACAGACTGATTACTTTTCTTCAAGTCTCTCAAAACTAACAATTTGATTTGAACCGTAGATAATAAGGACAGACGATGATTTCAAGGCATCGGTCATTTTTGGGTTCTTTTTTCCTTCTTATCTTTCAAGACAAAAGAATAGGCTTGTATATATTCAATCCACCGGCCATGCCTATAATTCAATTTCTTCTGGGAACTAATAAATCGAAGAGTTTCATGGTTAGAATAGACGATAAACTCCTTAAGTGATAAGTAATGGCGCCAATAACGTAAGGCCTGTACAACAGCATACAGCTCCTTATCATAAGTGGCGTATCGTAACTTGACATTATTTAACTTTTCGCTAAAGTAGGCAATTGGGTGGCGTTCCTAACTAAGAACTCCTCCGATTCCTACATCTGAGGCATCAAATTCTATTTCAAACACTTTGGAAAAATCGTGGAGTCGCATGACGGAGGCCGTTGTCATCCTCTTTTTTATAATTTTAAAAGCCTTGGTAGTATCAGGATACCAAGTAAATTCACCATTCTTCATGCACTCGGTGAAAGGAGCCATGATTGTACTAAATCCTTTGATGAACCGATGATAAAAATTGGCGAAGCGGTGAAAACTACGAACTTCGTAGATGGATTTGGGTTCGACCCAATTTATGATTGCTTGGACCTTTGTAGGGTCAGCAGAAATTCCATCAGAAAAGACAATAAAGCCCAAGAAAGCTACTTTATCAAAAAAAAAAGGAACGTTTGTTAAGATTAGCAAACAAGCTTTTTTTTTCTAAGAGTAAGGCAAATCTATGTGAGATGGTTTAAATGTTGTTCCTTGTTTTTACTATAAATGAGGATGTCATTAAAATAAACCACTAGAAATTCGCCCATAAAAGGCCATAAGGTTTGGGTCACGACCCTCATAAATGTAATTGGTGCATTGGATAATCCAAAATGTATGACCAACCACTCATAAAGGCCGTTCTTCATCTTAAAAGTTGTTTTCTACTAATTCCCTGGACAAATTCTGATTTGGTGATAATCGCTCTTTAAATCTATTTTGAAAAATATTGTGGCACCAGCCATCATATCTAACATGTCATCAAGTCTAGGGATAGGAAAAAATAATTTCACGATAATTTTATTAATTGCTCTATTATCCACACACATCCACCATGATCCATCCTTCTTAGGTGTTAAGAGAGCGGGTATCGCACATGGACTCATACTTTCTCGAACAAATCCTTTGCGAAGGAGTTCGTCAACTTATTGTTAGAGTTTAGCATGTTTCGTAGGATTCATCCTATAATGAGGGAGGTTTGGGAGTGATGCACCCGGAATGAAATCAATAGCATGTTGAATGTCGCGTAAAGGTGGTAATTGATTGGGGAGATCCTCGGGGAAGACATTTTGAAAATTTTGGAGAAGTTGACGGGCATTATCAAGAATCAGTATGGAAGAGTTTGGAAGGATTTCGAGAACGATAATAACAAACACAATGTAATCACCGATGTTGCCCATTCAAATCAGTGGGACTAATGATGTGTAATTATTTCGTCATTACCGTAGTCCTTTCTTTGTTGGGAGTCATCGGTTTTGGGGGTAGGGGATAGAGGCGAATCTTCTTTCCCTTGTGAACAAAGGAGTAGGAATTAGAATAACCTTGAATTGTCACATCCAAGTCGTAGAGCCAAAGGCGCCCGAGAATGATATGACTCACGTCCATTGGTATAACGTCACACCAAATGTGATCTTTATACTCTAAAAATTTAATGGATACAAGATAACGTTATTTAACAGATATAAAAGATGTGTCGATCCAAGAAACGTATGAGTTACGGTGTGGGACCATGCTTTTAATCCTAGACGAGAAATAATGTTAGCGAAGACCGTATTGATGCATCTACCAATATCCACGATAACCTTGCAAGCCATCTCATTCACTTTGATGTAATTTTGAAAGATAGCGTGACGACACCAATCATCAGCCTTTTTGGATTGTGTCAAGGTATATCGTACAACGTTCAAAAATGGCTTATCAGAGAAGGAAGAATGAGAGTCGAGGCTAAAGGAGGTAGTGTTGATGTAGCCCACAAATGTATCCATGTCATTACCATCTAAATCATCAAACTCTTCTAACTTGAGTTTATATGTTTACTCTTCAAGGGGTTCCTCGTTTATTCTGTCTTGCCGATTAATTAATAAGGTTTTGCTTGGATATTTAGAAAAAATATATCCAAAATCTTTACAATTGAAGCACTGTAATTGAGAATTTCTTATCGTGGTTTCAACACCCTTTCCCTGGGCGTCCTTTGCCAGGGAATTGGTGGACGAAGGGGGTTCTAAGACAAACTTGGAATTGGTAGTGGGAGTATGAAATGTGGATTAACGATACGGTGTCTTGATAACTAATTTAAAGTTTCAGACCAAATTATACGCATTGTCCAAAGACGTAACTCCTCAAAGGACAAGTTCTCTTCTAAAATCCTCCTGTGGTCCTTATCAGAACCTACTCAATGTCATGGCCTCATCCTCAATGATGTGACATCTCATCTGAAAATCATCAAATTGAGTCATATACTCAATTACGGATCGATTACCCTGCCGAAGGGTATTCCATTGGTCAAATAATTTGCTAATATAGGAGTGGGGTAAATATTTTTCTTGAAAACGTCGTTTCATTTTAGCCTAACTCCTAACAGGGGCTACTTAACGCCTAATAAAGAAATCCTCAACACTTTTCCAAAATAATTGGGCATTTTGGTCAATTTGAGGCTATTAAATTGAATTCTCCTATCTTCTGACACATCATACCATTCAAAGAAACAATCTATATCTCGGACCCATTGAGTAAAAACTCAAGGACCCAAGCAGCCATCATAAGTAAGGGCATCCAGTTTGATATTTTTAAAGAGGTGGTCATCCAGGTCCAGCTCTTAATTATAGTGTCATGATCTGTAATTGCGTCTATGAGGGGCTCGACTATCTTGTCTTTATCGGTGAATCTTATTATGGAATGCATCAGAGTTGTTAGTATCCGATGAGTGAAGCCCTATTTCTAAAGTGGCAGCTCGATTTGCGATATCCAAATTTGTTTGACGAGTAGTAGTCAGGTCAGTTTAAATAGCCATCATGTGGTCTTACAATTGTTGTTGGTGAGAAGCTAATTGTGCTAATTGTTGACTCAAATTTTTAAATTGGTTAGAGTCCATGATTAGGTCAGAGGTGCTATGAGAAATAATACGACCACTCTGCAAGTGTATGCAACACTAATACAACTAAAGAGATAGAGATCAATAAACAATTGAGGTAATCCTAGGTAATTTTTTTTTTTTTTTTTGGAGATTTTGTATATCGTGCAAATAAGTGTTGCTAATCTATTAAAAAAATGAAGTAAGAATCAATTACAATGCATTGTATCCACTATGAAGGTAGTTATGGGACGTAAAAGGAAGGAAGATTTTTTTTTGTGTGTTTTTTTATCAGCAGTAAAATGATACACGCAGATAAAATTAAATACTATTAAAGATAAGCAAAAATATACTGCCCAAAATAAAATGGAACGAATGCACCTGGAGGTGATCTAACCCGTTTGTATGAGACTGCCTTGTGATGAGAATCTTCTACTGTCTAGGATTTGTCTGCTGTTTTTTTGCCTTGTGGTTTCCGCCTCTTTTTTTTTTTTTTTCTTTTTTGTTCTTTTTTGTTTTTTTATATATATAAGGGGTTTCAAGCCCACAAACGTGGAGAGAGAGAAGGGACACGGTTGCTCAGTGCCTGCCCTCCCTTTCAGGAGGCAACGGCGGCACTTGCTTGGTCCGATGACAACAATGAGGGCGACGGCGACAGCAATGAGGGCGACAGCAACGGTGATGAAGGCAATGAAGAACGTAGACAAAGGAGAAGAAGACGAGAACAAAGATAATGAAGCACAGATGACGAGGTGGAAGGCAAGGAGGATGACGACGAAGACTTGGTACAACTTCTCTCTCTACTGCCTTTTTTTTCTCTCTGAAGGAGTGATGTGGCAGCTAGGGTTTGGGTCAGTCTCGGCTCGAGCGTGTGGGTAGGGATTGTTTCGTTGATGGCGGTGGAGTCTAGTCACTGTGTGGCGGTCGATTAGGGTTTAAAGTGCGGAGTGGTGGTCGATTCGGGTTTACGGTGAGTGGGCGATTAGGGTTTAGAATGGTTTGGATGGTCGTTTGGGTGTGTTTTGACTTGGCAGCGACTGGAGTGGTGGTGCCCGTGGTGGACAACGACAGCGTGGGGGATGGCTTCGGTGAGTGTGGTTCTCCGACCTCTCAATGTGGCTGCTCCGTTCGACTGCAGCAGTTACGTCGTGCTTTCTGCCTCTTTGCTCTCTCCTTTTTTTGCACAATTTTTTTTTGTTGATAGAGACGGTACTCTTACAAAATCACACTTTTTTTTGCAATATAAGGAGGCAGAACTGCTGAGACTTAGCTTGCTGAAAGAGGGGCTAAATTGTTTGTGGCGGTGTGGTGGTGGGAGTCACGAGGACGAGACTGTTGCCGGAAGAGTTGGCTATGACATTAATGGTGATTGGTTGCACGGCATTAGTCTCTAATACCAAATTTGATGTAAGGATGGGGAAGGGAAAGAGAAATCGGGGGAGGAAAGGAGGAACCATGGGAGAGAGAGAAGTAACGACCAAGAGAGAAGAAAAAGATCACAATCAATCAAATTTCATTCAATTCATCAATATTGATTCACACAATAGAGGTAAGGTTATTATATAGAGAACTCTATGTTTAGGATAATTGAAAATAAAATCACAATCAAATAACTCCTAATCGGGATATAAAATCAATTGAAAAATAAAAATCAAATTAAAAACAATTAACTCCTAATTGAAATAAAAATCAAATTTCTAGTAAATTAAAAATAAAATCAAATCTCTGCTAATTAATAATCAAATCTGCTATAAAAATAAAATCAAATCTAATTTGAAAGTAAAATTAAATCAAATCTGCATCCCTGATATCCACATCAAAATGGCTGTTGGGACATACGTTAAAATATTTTGGGTCAACTCGAACTTGGCCATCAAACATGATAGTCTGGGTTGCTAGGGTGCCAAATGTTCTGTATGGAGTATGGATCTGTTACAAAGGCAAAGATGCAAGGCATGACCAAGTGGGGTTAAAACGCAGTTTCCTTTCAAAGGAAGTAAATGTGATTGGTGAATGTTACAAAAAAAAAGGTAAGTTGTCAGAATGTATTTTTTTTTACAAAGGAAGTAAATGTGATTGGTGAAAGTTTCAAGAAAGAAGTAACTTGTTGCTTGAGCATTTTTTTTCCTGGAAATGATGGTTTGCTCTATATAAGAGACAAGTTTCCTGGTCACTGGAAGGTTTCTGAAAATGGAGGATTCTTGTAGTAATTCTATCATGTTCAAGTTGACAGCTTCTAAACACCAAGCCCAGTGAGAAAAATCTCAAGGATTGGGAATGGATGAACTGAAAGACTGTTTGATATATCCATTTAGGACAGACAACAATGCATTCCATCACATTGCCATGGAAATAGACACGTGTTTTGTAGAAGTTGGTCGACCTTTATGACTGGAAGACCCCCTCAAAACAAGGTATTTCTGGTCAAAATCCATCTGAGATTTAGGTTCAGAGATGAGATTAGTATAGAGTGAGTGTCCCTACAATTTCAGGAGGGTGTTGAGAATGAGCTTCCAGCTTGTATCTTCTATGTACATCGCCAGACAGACAGTTGGGAGACCTTGGTGGTGGCTCTCAACAACTCAACCCCAGCAGGAAAGTTTTCTACCACCTTATTAAGGAAAGTTTGTATAATGAGAAGTTAGGAGAATGGAGCACAACAGTGGCTCTAAGACAAAGGTCCTTGTCTCTGAAAGATAAGGGAGGACCAATGAGAAGAGCCTCAGCAACCGAAGAGAACCAAAGGGACAACTTAAGTCCAAGGGCCAGATTAAGTGCTTTCATTGTGGAAAACTAGGCCACATGAAGTGAGACTATGGACAGCTCTCAAACATCTCAAGATGGGTAGGAGCAGGAGGACACCACCGAGGCGACAGCACCAGAAGGTGAGGTTATTATTGTTTGTGACAATGGAAACATAAACTTGATTAGTCAAGATCTAATTTGTCTGGTTGACTCAGCCGCCTCATTCCAAATCACCTCCAGGCATGACATTTTTTATTTCATACAACAAAGGTCAAGTTAGGATGTGGAATGATGTTGTTGCATGGATAAAAATATTGGCATCAATATCGATCGTAGTTATATCAGTATCGGACAATATGTTTTTGTTTCAGATATATCGGACAGAAAAAAATTTTTAAAATCATAAACTGATGGAGTCTTAATGGCCAATATATCTAACTATATTAGCCGATGCAAAAATATATCGCGATATTGTTGCAATATTTATAAATATCAATATTGGGAGGCTCCAATACCGATATATATTGGCCAATATATATCGTATTGGCCGATATTTTCATCAATGGTTGTTTTGCCAAGTTGCCGGTGTTGGGCAAGTTTGCATAGAGACCCTGATCTTGTGCAGGTTAGTCTAAACAATGTAAGGCATGTTACTAACACGAGCCTTAATTTTATTTCTACCTAAGTGCTTGCTGATGGAGGTTGACTAAATATCTTCAAAAACGGAAGTTAGAACCTCTCCAAAGGCAATATGGTGATTGCCAGAGGAAGAGAGGATAGCTTCTTATACACCATTCACACTGAACTATGCCAAGTGATGGTGAGTACAGCAGAAGTTAATATGGTTGAGCTGTGGCATAAGTGACTCAATCACATAAGTGAGAAGGGACTTGAAATTCTTTACAGGAAAAAAGGTACTTCCCTTGACAGAGACATCTTTGAAAACTTGTATTCATTGTTTAGTGGCAAAGCAACACCAGATTGCATTATGAAGGTTCCAGATAACTAGTAGATTGAAGGTATTAGACCTAGTACTCACTAATGTGTGTTTTGTAGGAGCTAGTTCCTTTGGTGACACTGAATACTGCATCAGTTTTATAGATGATTGTTCAGGGAAGGTGTGGGCTTTTGCCCTGAAGTCCAGAGACTAGGTCTTGAACGTGTTCAAACAACTCTATGTTACTGTTGATAGACAGATTGAAAAGAAGCTCAGGACAGTTCAGTCATACAATGGCATAGAGGACCTAGGCCCTCATGAATGGTATTCTAGGAGCACAGTATTAGGATAGAGAAGATGGTTTCAAAGACACCTCAACTAATTGGGTTAGCTAGGAGAGTAAACCGTACCATCACTGAGAGATTCCATACCTTGATCTCTCTGGCAAACCTGCTGAAGGTCTAAAGTCATTTTGAGGAGAAGCCATGAGGACAATTGTTGATATTATCATCCTATCACCCTCAAACCCACTAAACTTTGATATTCCATAAAATGTGTGGACTGAAAAAGGTCTTATGTGACCATTTGAGGGTGCTTGGTTGTAGGACCTTTATGCACATCTCAAGAGATGAAAGGTTCAAGCTCAACAGGAAGACCAAGGAGGTGCATCATCTCAGGATACAGATACGAGGAGTTCAACTGCAGTCTTTGGGATCCGGCTAACAAGAAAATTGTCCAATGCTGCGATGTGTTCTTCTTGGAAGACCAAACCATAGGAGATGATGGAAAATCCTAGTAGCCAAAAAAGGACAGAGAGCAGCATTAACTTGGATCCTGACCAAGTTGCCCAGGAAGAAAGGTGGGCAGAGGAGTAGGAGCAAGAAGGTCTAGCCATAGAAGAAATGCCAAGAGTTGATTCGAACACACCTCTAATGCCCAAATCCTATCCAGTCGAATAACTACTGGCCGAACCGGTCATGCTTCGTGATATTGGGGAGCTAAATTACTTTAAGGAGGCCTTGGGGCACGAGCAAAAGGGGGAGTGGTTGAAAGCTTTGTTGGAAAACATAAACTCCTTGCACGAGAACCATACTCTTGAGTTGTCAAAGTCACCAAAGGGAAAGAAAGCCTTAATAAACAAGTCGGCCTTTAGGCTGAAGGCCGACAACAAGTGCATGCAGCCAAGATACAAGGCAAGGTCAGTTGTGAGGGGTTTTGGCAAAAATGGTATAGATTTTGAGGAAATATTTTCTCCAGTGATGAGGAAGTCTTCAATTTTGGTTGTTCTAGAACTTGCAGCAAGTATCAATGTGCAGGTAAAACAACTAAGCCTGAAGACAGCATTCCTCTACGATGACTTTGAATAGGAGATTACATGGAACAAACGGAGGGCCTTACTGACAAAGGCACCTAGGCTATTGTACCATAAAGTTTGATTCCTTCATGGTGGACCACAAAGACAAGAAGACCAATTCTGACCACTGTTTATTTGTAAAAAAGTTCTCAAATGAGGATTTTATTATTTTCTTGTTGTATACGCACAATATGCTGATTGCGAGGCACGATTTTGATAAAACTTAGGGCTTAAGGGAAGAGCTAGGGAAGTCCTTCTCAATGATGGATTAGGGACCGATGACACTAATTATCAAAATGAGAATCACTCGATAATGGAAAACTGGGAAGTTGTGACTGTCTCTGGAAAAATATGTTAGAAAGGCGCTGGGGCGTTCAAACATGAGTAAGGCAAGCCTGTGAGTTCTTTACTTATAGGTCATTTCAAATTTACCATTGGAATTGAAGATGATTCATTATGCCTCTGCCATGGGTAGTTTGATATTCGTTGTCATGTCCCAAAACTCAATCTTGATATTTAAAATTAACGAGATCATTCATGAACAATTAATAAACTCTATAATTCTTGGACGTGAGCTTCACATCGATATATTGATCGACCAAAAAAAATAATATGACCTCAACACAGGACCTGAAATGTTACGTCATCATGTGGTTTCGACACCGACTAAGCTGTGACGTCGGACCTTATGTAAGAAGTCATATATAATCCAAGCAACATCAGAGTAATTGATTTAACTAAAAACCCCCGCTGACAAGCTGCCGGATGAACCGACATCCATGACACCACAAACTATATAAATAGAGTAAGTTACATCCATGATCTCATGTCGAGATTTATACAAAATCATTATCTGAATAATATAAATTTTTAACTACTATTTAGAAATTAAAATACAATATCAAATATTCCATAATTCTAAGACTAGTCTCTTCAAACAGTTTTTCCTTCAATCTTGTCAGTGCCCAAGCCTCTAATCTAAAGAGGTTAGTGAAAAACAAAAATATGAGTGAGTCGAAAACTTAATAAGGCATATGATTTGCATTAAGTCTAAAGAGGTTAGTGAAAAACAAAAATGTTAGTGAGTCGAAAACTTAGTAAGGCATATGATTTGCATTAAGGCATACTAAAAAGAATAGTGGACCAATTGCAGATGGAATGCCTTAAACTTCCATAACAATTATACATGGTTTTCCAAATTTATCTTTTTAGTACATAGTCAAAATATGTAACATAAACTCATGCTCAATTATGAAATTTTCTTAGGGACCAAGGGCCAATAAAGCCTTACCGAATAAAGAAGCGAATAATTAAAACCAGGGTTATATTTATTCTCACACAATCAAAGGCCTTACGCTAATATTCAAAATCTGTAAGTGAATTGTCATATATATAACCTTGTAGATGAGGTCAAACCCCATTTTTACCCATAGATAATAAGTTCAAATCTCGATTATCATTATAATATATTAAAACATGCCATAATATACCTCCCGCTGAACTTATTACAATGGTCCAATACTTAAACATATGAAAACTCTATACAATTCGTCATAATTCTTGTATTTTTTCATTCTTTAGAAAATTTTCTAGTTCTTTGCATATTGTAGATTTTTCCTTTCAAAATTCTATCAGTTCTTATCATGCATTGTATAAAAACGGTGCAAGAACTTAAACATGCAAATTTTTAAAACGTAGAAACACTACTTTCTGAATTTTATAACATATGGGCTGTTAGTACAATTTTTTGCAAAAACATCAGCAACTTCTTTATTATATTGTAAACATGCATAGAGAATTTGAGGATTTTAAAACATGCAAGACAATTTCAGACATGCGGGAACACTTTAAAATATGCAAAGTATCATGTATGAATCTGAAGCATGCGAGAGGCATTAAATCATAATTTCAATACATGCATGAAAGAATATTGCAAAAAATAGCTGAACCATACAATGTACATGTACTTGGACATGAATTTCATGCATTTTTACAGAAGAATGAGGAGAATATTACATGCATGTGAAATACAAGCATTTTAGTTACAAAATTATGTCATATATGAGCATTTGGAACAAGACATGCTCGAGAAAATGAGGAAAGAGCAGCAACAAAGGAACGAAGGCTTGGAATACACTTACTTTAGCTTCAATCTCACCAAAATTTTGCTTGAAATCACTTTAATTTGCCTTCTCTAGTTTCCTCTCTCTTCTCATTCTCCCTCCTCTTTCAAATCTCTAACAGAAAATGACGAAATTCAACCGGACATAATATTTATAGAAGACTGGGGTTTGAGTGTGTATCAACCACGCATCATGCGCCACAGCCAAACTCAGTGGCGCATGAGCACTGCCTCAAACGCGCATTAGGCGCTAGCATTTGGCCTCAGTGCGCTTCAGCGTTCTTTTGGTGTGCATCGAGCGCAAGTACACTAGAAATCACGCGCTCATGCTCCGATTATGTGTCCATCAGACGGAACCTTTCTGCCCATTCCATGCATGGGCGTGCGTCAAGCACCAGTAAGGCATCCATCAACTCGATATGACCCAAACCAACTTAACTTTTTGACCCAAATTTCTTCCTCCTTTGACCTCAACTTACTATTTTTAACTTAATTAATCATAATTAAATTTGAAAATAGGAACTTGCACTTTACATTTGCCATGGTATGCACCTAACGAAACATTGCACATGCTATTTGGATGGTAAGTTAGTTTCCCTCATGCCCATGTCAAGAGCTTTGGACAGCAGCATAGTGGATCTCAAAGTATCTCAGAGGTACCACTTAGGTATTGCTTAGGATTTGGCAATGGGAAATCCCTATTAAAGGGGTACACAAATGCAAATTTGGTTGGAGATGAGAAACTTTGGAAGTAAAGAAATTTCAACCCGAGAAAGATACATACTGACCTGTATGGGGTGGATATGTTGACGAAGCCTTTGCCAAAAACAAAGCCGGGAGCTTGCAGGAAGTTGACAGAAATGACTGAACTCCTCACATGGTCGTGAGGAGGAGAAATGTTGTGGTTAATCACTCCTATATGAGTCTATTGTCCATGTTTACTTCAATGGAATCAAAGGGAAGTGTCGTCTTCTCTTCAGTTGGACTGAAGAAGGTTATAAGGACGTATGGTAAAAAAATCGGGTTGGGTTGCCTTGGACCCGGGCTATCAGATTGAGCTTACTGACCCAAAATTGTGGCTTGCCAGGGTGCTTAGTTGTTGAGTGTCTTGTTTTGAGCACAGGATTATTAAAAGATGGATGTGCAAGGCATAACCCAGTGGGGTCTGGTCATAATATACTAATTTTCACCGTTTAGTTACCGTGTATGTTTGCTCTATATGAAGAGACCAAACTTTGCACCATGGATGAAAAAACACACATGAACCAACTTGATAAACATTGTGAGAGAAAGAGGGAGAGAATGAATTTTGTTTCACTTATATAAGTTGTTGTATTTTACTATTTTGAATGGTGTAGTGTATCCATTATTATTATAGTGGAAGGTTTCCAAAATCATGTCCCATGGTTTTTCCCTTCCGCTTTTAAGGGTTTTTCATGTAAAATTATTGGTGTTATGATTGTCATATTTTTCGATCATCTTGTGTTTAGTTCATTCTATTTTCTATTCACTATTAGGGAATAGAAATTCCACATCACTCGTTAGTCCCAACATGATATGCATAGATGAATGCTTGTAGATCATTTGAACATGGTTCCCAAAGTAGGCCATTTTGTTGGGAAGGGGGTAAGAGTTGGATAGTCTATAAAAATCAAACAGGTGAACAAGATACTGAATTGCAATAAAGTTGAAAGAAACAAGAGAGATAGACAGCAACTCAAGGTTTATAGTCTTTTAGCCCTTCTTGTAAGCCAATACACCCAAGTCCTCCCTTAGGATTTTAAAATTCCAGTTCCACTATTTTTTCCATTTCAAGATGGCGATGATTCTCTTACAGGGGTCAAAGCAAACCTGTGAGGATTATCTTAAGAGACCCAACAAGCTCTACAAGCTTCCTTAACTTCCCACTGAGCCTGAACCCAAGCTTGAGGTATACTAGAGATTGAAGGAAAGAAAACAGCAGTTCTAACTTAATGCCCCAAGATAATTTTGCTGTGGATAATTGAAGCTCCATATCGAACAAGAAATATCTTGGATAGGATGCACGCTCAACCAATAATCTTGACCAATTATTGGCAGTTAGCTTTTCAAAGTGCTCAATAGAAAGGAAGAGGAATATTTTAAGATTAATGGAGTGATATGCTGCATGACTTCATTCCTGGATAGTTTGTGGACTATATACTCAAGCTATAGATGATCAGGTAAATCACTGAATTCTATGTTTTATGCAACTTCTATCAAATATCATCACTTGAATGGCTGTTAGCTTATAGACCAATTTATAATTTTCTTTTGTGGTCTACATGTATATTCCAGTATCATTTCCTTCTGTGCTTGGAAAATGACTTGGTAATTGGCAATTTATTTGATTGGGACCATGATTCTCCTGTGGAGATTTGGGCAGTGAGGAAATTAGAAGATTTATTTTGGAGTGGGTTGGGGTTTAGAGGAGTTATTAAACCTTAAATATTCTTCCTCTCATCATGTAAATTATCTTTTGATACCCAAACAAATTAAGGAAAAAAAACATAATCAAGTAAGATTTGGCTACAGCCTTAGTTTTTGTTTCATTGAACACGGTCAATTTTGTGTCCCTGAATAGCATACTCCTGTAATCATAATTGTCTGATAATCTAATGATATATTCTCCCTTTTATTCCAGGCTATCTTTCAGCGATATCCTCGGCCTGAAAAGGAATATCAATCATTTTCTCTCATTTATACTGACAGGTCTTTGGATTTGGTGAGTCTTATCTATTGTCAGACCAAAATATTGTCACAGTTATTAATGCAATAAAATAAGTTGGCCCACTCGGCATTGTCACTTAGCATTTGAGGAACCACATTCTGATAAGTGCATCTTTTCCTGGGACAAATTCATTTTATACAGTTGGCATTGGGTTTCATCTATGATATGTAGAATTAAGTTGATTTATTTTCTGCATTGAGATTGATTTATTTTTTCACTATTCGTGTACTGGTTCATTCTTAGATATGCAAGGACAAGGATGAAGCAGAGGTTTGGTTTGTTGGCCTCAAGTCTCTAATTTCAAATAGCAGCTGGCGCCCGTGGAGAACTGAAGCAAGAGAGAGCAGTGCATCATCAGACAGTTCTAATGCTCAAAAAAACAATCAATCAAATTTATCACCGGTCAGTTGCCAAATCCCATTGGATATTACTATGTTGATAATCTTGTGTTTCTGCTTTGTAACCTGTTTTCTTTTAAACTTCCTTAGGACTCAAAGGATATCCATCATCTTGAAAATCCTCCACAAGCTGGATTGGGGAAAGCATTCTCTGACATAGTGTTGTATACTGCATCCTCCAAGAGCCTCAGTCAAGTTGAATCAGCTGTCAGTTCTCTTAGTTTACCATCATCAAATAGTGTAGAAAACGGAAGAAGTTCGGCATCTGATAATTTTCGGGTTAGCTTATCGAGTGCTGTTAGTTCATCGAGCCAGGGTTCTTGTCATGATGATTTTGATTCGTTAGGAGATGTTTTCATTTGGGGAGAAGGCATTGGTGAGGGAGTTCTGGGTGGTGGCGCACTCAGAGATGGTAATTTAGCTGGTTTAAAGATGGATGCTCTTCTGCCCAAGGCGCTGGAGTCAACAATGGTTCTTGATGTTCATCATGTTGCTTGTGGTGGCAGACATGCAGTACTGGTCACCAGGCAAGGGGAGGTCTTCAGTTGGGGCGAGGAGTCAGGAGGTAGGCTAGGTCATGGAGCAGAAGTAGATGTTTCACATCCAAAATTCATTGACACATTTAGCGGTATGAACGTTGAACTAGTGGCATGTGGGGAATATCATACATGTGCTGTTACACTTTCTGGTGATTTGTTTACATGGGGTGATGGTACTTACAATTCTGGTCTTCTTGGGCATTGGAGTGAGGCCAGTCATTGGGTTCCCAAAAAAGTCAGTGGCCCTATGGAGGGTTTGCATGTATCCTATATTGCATGCGGGCCTTGGCATACTGCTGCTGTGACATCTGCTGGTCAACTATTTACATTTGGAGATGGGATTTTTGGTGCCCTAGGTCATGGGGATCGTTGCAGCACCAGGATCCCAAGGGAAGTTGAAGCGCTAAGAGGGCTGCGAACACTGAGGGTTGCTTGTGGTACTTGGCATATGGCTGCAATTGTTGAAATTGTGATGGGTGAGGCTTCTAATTCTGAAGCTTTAAACAGACCTTTGTCAGGAAAGCTGTTCACCTGGGGGGACGGGGATAGTGGCCAACTTGGACATGGTGATAAAGAAAGCAGACTAATTCCTGTTAGTGTGGCATCATTGTTGAATTTGAGTTTCTGCAAAGTAGCCTGTGGGCGTAATCTCACGGTATCTCTCACAACATCTGGACAGGTTTATACAATGGGCAGTGCCATTTACGGACAGCTCGGATGTCCTGAAGCAAATGGAAAGATTCCTGCTTGTATAGAGGGTAAAATTGCAGGCAGTTTTATTGAAGATATTGCCTGTGGTTCTCATCATGTTGCTGTTTTGACTTCTAAATCTGAGGTATATACATGGGGGATGGGAACAAATGGGCAATTAGGACATGGAGATAATGATCACCAAAATGAGCCTACATTTGTTAATTCTTTGAAAGATAAGCAAGTGAAGAGTGTAGTATGTGGATCAAATTTTACAGCGGTTATCTGTCTTCATAAATGGCTGTCTTGCGCTGACAATTCTATATGCACTGGTTGTCATAACCCATTTAATTTCAGAAGAAAACGTCATAACTGCTACAACTGTGGACTGGTTTTCTGCAAAGCATGCAGCAGCCACAAATCAGTGAAGTCTTCTCTGGCTCCAAACATGAACAAGCCATATAGGGTCTGTGATGATTGTTATATCAAACTAAAGAAAGCCATGGAATCTGGAAGTGTTGTACAGATCCCTAGACCTGCTTGTAAAAATAATATTTACAAGTCTAATGACATGTCTGAAAAAGAGACAGCAGCTTCTAAATTAGCTGCTCAAGTCTCCCGAATCCCATACTCGCTAAAAAGAACTGATAGTGGAAATTCCAAGTTTGAAGCAAAAGTGGAAAAAGTTGACTGCCATGCCTTCCCCATTTTGAATGGAAATTTTCTGCCTGGAAGCATTTATTCATCAAGTGGTTCAGCACCTCTTTTTGGAGCTTCAAACAAGCATGTTTCAGCTTCTGCCCCTGGCTCTAGAATTGTTTCTCGGGCAGCATCCCCTATTTCACAAAGGTCAAGTCCAGCACGATCCCCGATGCCAATCCAATCCCTTAGTGTATCACATATAGTCACTCATGATTCAAAGCATACAAACAACAGTTTAAGCCAAGAAATGATCAGCTTAAGAGCACAGGTAAGCCAGTTTAATACATTGAAAGTCCTCCTCCCCCCACTATGCACACATATATATAGATGAAATAGTAAATTCTGGGTGGACTGATGAAGTCCAATGACCCCACTAGATCAAATATAAAATTACTATTATGTGGGAGAGTGTGAAACTGCTTTACGTAGTTGGCCTTCAATTTTTGAAACGAAGTATCTGGAAACTACTTCAGGAAGACAACTAACAATGAATACAAAATAGACTTTCATATCTTCTTATTTGTCCTCCTGATTGTTTTTCATTTTATACAGCTGTTACAATAGTATTTTACCAGGCAGTCAGGCACCATATTGTGTGAAGCACCAAAGTAAATTAGTAAATATAGATTGCTAACCTTTTTAATGATCTTATGCTATAAATGCCAAACCTAATTTTGGTTCGGTGTTTTAGATTTCATTCTTCACTGGAAACTAGAAGAGGACGGCTTGATTAAATAATTAAACGGGAAGCAGCAACATGTAGACAATCAATATTTATATATGTTACCTGAAATTTATTAGTACATGTACACCTTATACCAATCCCAAGATGTGAATATGGTAGCTTACAATTTTGGATGGTTGGTTGTTTTGTAATATAAATGTTGCTTGTGTGTTGTGATTTATACCATGCCTTGTTTTACTTTTGCTATTTGTTCTGTATGTATTTTATCCTTTTTATCTTAGATAAATAAATTATGGAGTAGGGGAGTTTAGACAATCAAGATTTTTAGAAGTTAGGTGAAATCTATTGGTACATATGTCCAATCGCAAGATGTATCCAGTTATAAATAATGGTTCTTTGTAACATATATATCAAAATGGTCCTTGTTTCATATGATTATAATGTGAATTTTACAGAAGACAAGAAGCTGACCCATAGTGCAACGGTAAGATTGCGCTAATGTGACCTAGAGATCACAGATTTAAACAACGGAGATAATAACTCTTCATTTTAGGGTAAAACTGTATACATTTAATGCTCCTCAAAACCAACATAGCAGGAAACCTCGTGCATTGGGTCTCCCTTTATTATGAATTGTTTGATCCATCGTTTTGGTTTACACAACAAGAGGTAGCACTCCCCCAACTCCATGATGCCGGAGGGATTTGTTAGAACTTGTATGTGTTGTGAAAAGTCACTCTTTAGAGAATTAAAAAAAATCATAGGAACTTATAAAATTGTATTGTCCTATAACCCAACAATTTAAGTTTTTGGGTTAAGATGCTGTCCAACATATATAAAGTGCTGCACGTGTTCACGTAGGTGGCCCAACTTCCCTCCTTATAGTCCCTTAGATTCTAATAGTGATGATTTAGTATGTGCATGATGGATGGTAATAACATGGCTGGTGGTGCCTATTAATGATGAAGCCCATCTTTGACAAAGCCCATGGATGAGGTTTGCATTCTACCTCAGCTGAACATAAGGACGCATTGATGCCCATGGATGGTAAAGATGAGGTGTGGCAAGCTTTGCATTCACATTTGGCTTCTCATAAGCACCAATAAAGCGTGATGGATGGTAATGCTCATGTATGGTCATGCCCATTGATGATAAGCCAATGGATTAGGTGATGCAAGATTTGTGTCAAATGAGGAGTGCTGTTGGGGATGAAAATTACATGACAGAGATACTATTGATAACGTATAGAATTGTAAAATGTCTGACATCACAGAATTGAGAAAAATAGTAGGTTATAAATGGTTGATGGCGCATCCAATAGCTTATGCATTTCAGTTAAAGATGGTATTTGACACATAACTAGAGGCTACACATGTTCATGCAAGTGGTGCAACTTCCCTCTTTGACAGCCCGCAAGGTCCTTGCAGGATTTGCTGTATGCTCCCTTGGAATGATGCTAAAGGATACCAACTAAGCTAATTAGCACCTGCTTGTTATTATTATTTTTTGCTTGTATGTATTTGGTTCTTTTGTTTTGAATTAATATGTCATCAATTAACCACACAAAAGTTCTAGATTTGCCACTGTACTTCCACACACACAAGAACACATGAATACAGACTTGTAGTTATAGTTTGTCCTTTTAAACAAGGAAGTGACTAACTTAACGACTGAAAGATTAACTTAAAAGCTAAGGTGAGCTAGGTGGGAATTCAAAGGGGGGTATTCTAATTCTAATTTAGATCCATATATGCACTTCATGCTTTACTTGCCTTTTGCCTCTTTCTATTATTGTTTCCTATGTAAGCAAGGTTTTCCTATGTAGTATGGGTCTTTCATTTTTTGGTAAAAACTAGCCTGACAATTGAATAGTCCAGCACGTTAGTCATCCATTAAAATGTGCTTGAACTGGTTGGTAGTAAGCAAAAAGAGGACTGAGTTACTGATTTTAAAGAGAAGTTGCAAAACTCTTACGTAATGCATTCATACCAAAGTGGTTTTTTTTTTCGTTCACTTTGGGTTCAGGAAATGACTCAATGGGCCATGGAGAATATCTAAGCTTTCCATTTTTAAGTGCTGAAACAAGCAAAATTTGCCAAAGATTCTTTTATATTTAACTAAATACTTTAAGAGTTGTCTATGCCATCCAAATGCTAGCAGTTTGAGATGTTGTAATAATACAACTAAAAGTTTCAGTAACACAGGCTGGGATTACGTAGAAATCGTGAGTTTGTTCTTGGGTTACTGGCCATCTCCCAGGAATTTGGGTTTAATCCTGATATTTTACCAACAAATCATTTTAAGTAGTAGTTTTTGTGTTGGATATTTTTCATAGATGGGGGATGCAAGTAGTAATTGTGAACTGATCTTTTTCATAAATGGAACGTGTAAGCTGTTTATTTCTAGTATAGCCAGGATTGAACTGATAGAACTAATTTTTTGGTAAATAATAACTTTATCTTGTTGAAGAGCTCTTCATGAACATCAATTTGCTGTGGCTTAAGATTGAAAATCTGTTGTTGGCTGGATGATTGAATGGGGTGCTGTCTCCTGACTACAGCTGAATGAAGCCACTAGTGACCTGAGTTATTTTATTGAATTGTTTGAACTTTGTTACTCCTCAGCAAAGTTGTGAAGCCTGAATGGATGTCTTCTGAATTTTATCCTACTCCATAGCAGTTGAATATGATATCACCATGATATATTATGATGACTGCATTATTAATATCATCCATCTAAATGATGCAATTATACTGATCAAAAATTTGATGAAATGGCACAGGTAGAAAAGCTCACTCGCAAAACTCAACTTCTTGAATCTGAACTGAAGAAAACAATGAAGCAAGTTAAGGAGGCCAAGGCAGTGGCAGTGGATGAAGCAGAGAAATCCAAAGCTGCAAAGGAAGTCATTAAATCTCTGACTGCACAGGTTGGTTATGTCCACTTTTCACAAAGTCTACCTTATACACACAGACACACACACGCATATATATATAATACACACAGACACACACATTCTCTTCCTACTCCAGCATGCCATTGGATGTCAATTATCTGTTGAAGATAAAAAATGTCTTGTATAATAGTTTCCCAAAAATGATTTCTTAATTGAAAGCACAGCTAATTCTCAAAGGCATCAAGATTTTCTAACCATGGGGGTTTGAACAATATGACTTATCCATTCTTTCCGGCGCTCTAATGTCTAATCCCAAATTAAGATGACAATGATATCAGTAACTAGGTAAACTGGATGAGATGTGTGGATACTTTTTGGGCAGAATAACCGTCAATGGAAGATTTTCTCCTATTAAGCCCTTCAAGAATCTTTGCACATACAAGTGACTAAAATATGGAAATGCTGATTGATTATGAGAATAACAGCTCAATAACAGCAAGCATAATTTCCCTTAGTAACTGTGAGCAGAATGGAAGGAGACCTTGGAAATGCTCCTCGGGGTTAGGTTTAACCTTGCATGCTGTGGTTAACCCCCTGGCTCTGCCCAGTAAAACTTTTCAAATTAATCCCTGGTCAAGTCTTGGTCAATTTTGCTCCAAATTGACTCTGTAGCAGAGCAAATTTGCATGATGAGTCAAAAATTTAGGTGTCTTCACCAATTCTATGTTTGATGAGTCAAAATTCAGTCTACAAGCGGACTGTAGAATATAGATTATAGAAACTCAAGCAGATCAGCTTCAATGTGAGAACTGGCACATATTGTCCTCAAAAGAAGTGGCATATTTGGTAGAATTGACCTGTTCTGGAACATCTTCACCGCTAGCAAGTAGCTGCCCATATCTGACAAGATAGGCTGACAAGATAGTGTAGTGTATGCGCCCAAAAAAAGTCTTGTGAGTGTATGTTGAGAAGGGATCAGATGACTCCAACATTGTAGCCATCTTCTTTGTCAAAGCATCTCCAAAAGATCAGACAATCAAAAATGTGCAACTACTTGGCTATAGTTAGGAGGGTCTCGGCTGGAGGAGTGCTCAACGTATTATCTTTCCCATATGCAAGGAAGTTCTCTCTAGATCAGAGACAATTGCATAAAGCACATCTTTGTCTGATTCGGACATGATATACTGGGTCTGGATACTTCTTTGATTTTTGGTCAGAACCTCGAAAACGTATTAGCATCAATTTCTAGAAATAATGTTCCACAACACATGCTTTCTTCAGCTACAATACAATGACATCGACAAAGTGCATGCCAAGTGCACTAGTGCGATCTGTTTAATAAATATTTGTACTTTGAGGCTAGAAAGGGGCAAAAAGGCTTAAAGTTTGGGATTACACAAGTTAAAAACAGCAATTCCAGTTTCAAAATCTTCTTTAATATTGTACATAATGATTGTATTTAGGGTTTTGAGCTTCCTTTTGATTCCGCATGTGGAGCAGAAATCGGAATGGGCTGGAATAGGAATTGGAAGCATGAATCCTTCTTGCATTTTTGGTTCAATTTGGAACTGTGAATTGGAAGAATTATATGTATTCAAATTTATAAATGGTCTAGAACTAAACTACATATAAAACTTACCTGATTAAAATTTTTTTGATTATGATAATGTGGTGGCTGTGTAATTATGCTGGTGGAGGTGGTGTTGAGGGAGTTGTGGTGATGGCTATGGTGTTGGTGACTACAATGACGCCGAATGGGGAATGAAAGTTACATTCCTTAAGTGAGTACTGAGGATAGAATCAAAATGGGTTAATCCCTTTCCCTATGTAGTGTGAGTGGGGTTATCTTCAACCAAAGACTAGGAAAGAAAATCACCACACTTATTCCGATTTTAGGTCTAATAAATGATCCAAACAGCCTCTATAATAACGATAATTTTCAGAAAGTTTAAAATTTACAAGTAACAACAGAAAAAGGAGAATAGTAATGAAACATGCTAGCAGATGTATGACTCTTAGGTATATCACCGTGTTAGAATTGCATCACATTGCTTTACAAATTCTGACTGGTGTCAGTGCTGCTGTGATTATGTGAACCCTTCTGGAATTAAGCATTACATAAAACTAATTACACTAATTTTCTTCCTTTTGCTTTCTCAATTCAGAGTAAGTGATGCAGGACCAAGGCTTTAGCATCACTTAGTTGCAGGATAGTGAAGATAATGCAGTGGAAGGAGTTGACTGGAAAAGAGAAATGGGAGTGGTAGTGCACGGGTGCATATTGAGACTAGGAGTAGCAACTACCCCTGGACAAGGTTATTAGGATCAGGATCCTGCCTTGGATTGTAGGGGAGTTGTGAGGATCGGATCGAGTATCATAAGATTCCACCACTGTTGAATTTCCACTTCCACCTCAGAAATATGTGAATAAACATTAAAAACTATAATTAGTAAGCTTTGTAGTCAATCATATACATGTAGATTCCACAATTAAGTATGTACTATCCCCCTAATATGTGTGTAAACAAAGACTTCCTAAGGCATGACAGCTCATTTGCCTTCTCTGTCACGGTTTATAATTGCTCTCTTAATGTTATAGATGGTCTGACTACTTCCCTTAAGAAAGAGCAATCACAGTAGAGCAACCTTACAATTATGCAAGGCTCCCTTCTGGAATTGCTAGTAGGCTTGTTGATATTTACTGACCTTGTTCCCCCTTTCCCTTTTTCACATTCTATCCTTTCAAGTTCAAGACAGTTCAATTGCCTCCCTGCCAAGGTGCACAATTGTAAAACCATCTTGGCTTTCAGAGTTGGTCACAGCCTCTTCCACTTCATTTAATGAGAGAACATCAAATGGAGAAAGTTTTCACATCTGTCTCCTTTCCCCTAGAAAGGTCAATAGCCCTGCACCAAGCTTAATACAAATTAAAATACCAGCTGTGCTAACTCACTTGTCCACAGCCCAATGATTGGTGTCTAGTCATGCAGCCTTGGAATAAAGGACAATGTGGTCCTCATCCATATCAGCATGTTCACAATTCTCCTTGGGGAGAAAAAGAATTTTATTACCTGAATGGAAAAGGAGAATTTTATCACCTGCGTTTTTTTTTTTTTTTTTTTTCTGAGTGTTCAGTGTAAACTACACTTGATAGCTTGCTTGAGCTTTATGTTAAGAAATTTGGATAAAAAATTTTCTTAATGATGGGGGTAGATGGCCATGAGAACTGACAAGGGCACATATCAAATGTACAGTATCTCTCAACTGTTCTTGGGTGACCAGACTTGCTTTTTCAAGATTTTTTAGTAGCTCATATTGGGTCTATAACAAGTATTTTTATTAGTGGAGGAGAAAGCTGAAGAATGCCTGGTTCCATGTCCCAGACAAATTCACATATTACACTATATATAAATGCATGTGCATGCTTAATTCCATGTCCCTGACAAATTCACCGTTCTCATATCAGAAACTAGTGTATCTTCCTCTCTGTTGTACCTGTGCTCATTGCCAGCATCCATGCTTCACCGTGTGAAATTCATTGACACATTTTGAATGCAATGATAGTTCCTCCATGTAGTCAGTGAGGTGAAAAGTTACTGGATCAAATGGCCCAATACAAGGCCTCTACATTGTAGGACCCAGAGAGGATAAGACGTATGCAACCTTATGCTTACATTGCACAGAGGTTGTTACAATAATGTGAACTGTGACCACTAAATCCTAATGGGGCAATCCTACCATTGCACTGAACCTCACCTTCAAAATACAAGGCTCCCATATTATGCATCTAGGAGGATTAAAATAAGCAGCTTTACCCCTTTATTACAAGGAAGTCCTTTCCATAGTTTGAACCTATAAATTTCATATTACAATAGGTCAACCTTATTACCACATCAAGGCTTAGTTTTGTAATTATTCGATCAAATGCTGTTACTAAAATTGTTTCTTAATTGCTCTAAAACTGTCATACTTATTTCTGCATGTTGGCATGTCAAATGTGTCTGACACAAGTTTTTGTTGATAGTCTGTCCTTGACAATTTATTTCAAACTATACTGGCAGTTAAAGGAGATGGCTGAAAGGGTTCAGGAAGCTGACACTGAAAACAGCAAATCAGATTCTCACCATGGACAGACCTCCAGCATTCTAAATACTGGCATTACAGAGAATCATTTAACAAGCCTGGTATCTCCTAAGAGTGAGTCAAATATCAGGACATTTAATGCTATATTAGGCAATGGAACCAAAGTGCAGCCTGAAAAGGCAGAGTGGGTTGTACATGATGAGCCAGGTGTATACGTAACTCTTTGCTCCTTGCCAGGAGTTGGCAACGAGCTCAAGCGTGTTCGCTTCAGGTACTGTTACGTCTCCTTGTTTTAATTATGTTGGTAACCACAAACCCTTTTCCATCTTTTAATTATTGAAGTTGACAAGGGCCTATATTTTCTTCATTGATTTTCCATTTATCGGACATCATTCCTCTCAGTACTCAATCCTTTCCCTGCCCCTTTGTCATTGTGCACTCAAAGGAATGGAATCTATACTTACCCGCTCACCCTGGTACATCCATTCTAATTAGTAGATGAATTCCATGTAAGACAATCCAGCAGCTTCTACAGAGGATAATAATTGGTCAAGGACTCGAAGATACAGCCCTTCCACTTGTAACATTCTCTTTTTTTCATGTCAAAACCAAATCTTAGAGGAATTGGACAAAATTAGGACCACCTGTGTGCATCAAGGCTGACTTCCAAGTGTGTTGATGTGCTGAAGCATCTGAGCCTATACAGTATTAAGTCTCAATCATGGAAATGGACTCTAGAATGTTTCCGTGGAGAACAGCTCAACTGCTGATGGGGCTGAGTCAAGCTTTGATTGAAACCCTACGAGGGAGGGCCCTGTGGCCCTGTTGGAAGTACCTATAGTTGTTAAGCTTGTACTCTAGCCCATCTGAATCTTTTTCCAGTCACGTCTACTTGAGTTGAGAAAGGATATGATTGTTACATGTTACATTAAAGCATTCCCAAATTCCCCAGAGTACTGATTCTCATGAGTTGCTTGCCTATTGTATAGAAGCTCCCTAATACCGTTATGAAGGGATTCCCATGGAGTAGTGATTCTCGTGAGTCTTCACTATTGTTTGCCTGTTTCATAAAAGGCATCCTCTTACCATTCTGAAAGCATTCTTAAGGATATTGATTCTTATGAGGTTCACTATGATTTCTGAAAGTTCTCATTCTGCCTTTGGAATAGATCTTTTTTGGGTAAAATTAGTGTAGGATTTGAATAACGAAGAAGAAATATCATGATCTGTGTACTATCAAAGAAAGGCTTGGACTATTGTCATTTTATGTGCAAGACAATTCATTTACTTCCCAGAAGATGATGCACTATATCTTTTAAGTATTGTCAGTAGAAGCAGACTTAGATTTCATGTATTTAAGTACTGATGAAATTGTGAACGATGAAAATAAACTTCATGGCATACTTGTTTGTCAAATGCTTCCCTCTGCTTGTAGCTACTTAACTAAGTTGTTTTATTTATGAAGTCTTTTTCTACCCAAAAAAACATAAAAAAAAAACAATGAATACCTTGTTGGTGATGCATATTTATAAATTTTGTGAATTCTTCTCATTGAACCTTTACTACTCGTAATAAATATTATACTAAATTGAGTTAAATGACGAAAATAGACTCATATATCTGACCCTACTTGGTAGGAATTAGTGTTTTACTGTTATTGTCATTGAATGTTTCAATGTTTTTGTGCAGCCGGAAACGTTTCACAGAGGAACAAGCAGAGAAGTGGTGGGCTGAAAATTGTACCAGAATATGTGAGCGGCATAATATACAGAGTAAATAGGAAGCTGACCCTTTTGGATTACTATATGTTTACGCTGAAGAAACGAATGCTCAACCACCCATTACCATTCTCCCTTGATAAATTCCCTCTCTTCTGAAAACTGTAAGCCTCTTGCTTATTTGGGGATTAAATCAAGCATCTCCGTTTGAAATATGAAAGATAAACTGGCACGTGATTTCTTTTCACAAAAAAAAAAAAGAAAAAGAAAAGAGATTGTGGTAATGGGATAGCTAGCAATTAAAAGACATAAGATGCACTGCTATGAACGTCAGAATCAGCTGTTAGGCATAAAAATTTTTGTAGCTGTGTAGTATTTCTGACAACTTATCAAATGAAAATACATGGGGTTTTTTTCTCTTTAGCCAGTTTCGGCTCTTAGTGTATTTTTCCACATTGTCCTCATTACTCCTCAGATGTCAACGAGAAGCCTCAATTCTTCATACAATCAACTCCCTTTGTTACAAATAACTGTATAGTCGCAGAATTGATCTGATTTTCATGGGATCATTATAGCTGTAGTTTGTATAAGATGCTGATAATTCTGATTTTCATTAGATTGTCATAGCTGTAGTTTGTATAAGATGATGATGTGAGTCATTTAGTTGGCAATCATTTTTGAAATATAAGCTGAATTTCTTTGGTATTGAGATGTGCCTTGGTTGGGATAACAAGGTGACATGCAATATAATTTCTTCTTTTCAACAGATGGCTGCAGACTTTTATCTTGTAAGTGTAAAGATTTCCACGAAGCAAGGATTTGCAGGTATCTGGTGAAGAATAATTGCTTTTCTTTTTTTCTGTTCTTTATTTTGTAAAATAGGTGAAAATGCTGAATCGTTGGAGATTTCCAGATGATGAGTTCAACTAGTTGTAAGCTCTCACACTATGAGGTTTAAAGAAGGTTAGATATAGTCTTACTGATGGATTACTGAGAGACTAGTTCTGTATTTTGAACAAATATCGGAATCATAATTATACAATCTCATCAATGCACCAGATCTGACCCTCTACCTTGTAACGTCAGGAACATTCATAAATCAAATCAATCCTACGAATTCAAATGTTGTGAAAATTATAGTAGTTATTTCAAACTTAGTCCAACCATCATCCCCACCACCACCACAGCTCTCAATGCTACACCAGCCAACTATCTCAATGCCGCCGCCGCCTCATTGCTGTTAACAGTGCCATAGTAGCATACATCATCCCCATCAGAAGAAACTCTGAAATCATGAAGAAGATAGCTAAATTGCAAGGGTTAAGAGTAGCCACTTAACTTCTGCCATTAAAACTGCTCTTTACAAGGGCATGGTACACCTCAAACATTCATGTTTTCAGCCATGCCGAACTGTTTCAATGGAGCTGTATCCAACTGCCTTCTTCACCATCTCTTTTCTCATTCCAGGTAACCCAGATCGAGCTTCCACCCCTCTCTTTTCCTTTCATTTCTTGCACAAGTGCATCATCTGGTAGTCTCCCTGCCATGGCATAAGACCCAGATAGAAGTATTGAATCAGTGGGGTGTTCATCATATCTCTCTGTTAGCACTCTCTTCACTTGGTCCCCTAATTCGACATTTCCGTGGACCCTGCAAGCTGCAAGAAGTGCACGCCAAACAGTCGCATCAACCTCAATGGGCAGGCTTTCAATTAAGTCAAGTGCTTGCCCTAACAATCCTGCACGCCCAAGGAGATCAATTATACATCCATAGTGTACAACAGTAGGTGCAATACCATAAACTTGAACCATCCGATAAATGCAGTCCATTCCCTCTTTCACAAACCCTCCATGGCTGCAAGCACTTAAAACTGTCAAGAAAGTGACTTCATTCGGCCAATATCCTTCCCCCTCCATCCTATGAAAAAGTGCACAAGCGCTTTTTGCATGCCCATGAGCCCCATAAGCCGAAATCATGGCTGTCCATGTTTTAACATCTTTACTTTCCATCCTATTAAACACCTCAACGGCTTTTTCTAGAAAACCACATTTGGAGTACATGTCAAGCAAAGCTGTGCCAAGAACTGCATCTAAGACTAGCTGTTCCTCTTCCACAAAATCGCCAATGCATTGGCCTACACCTCCAGCTTCGCTAGCTGCACAGGCTGAGAGCACTCCAGCCAAGGTCGATGAATTTAACTTTAGTCCTTCTAGTCTCATTAGCCTCAGCAATGACAATGATTCCTCCAAAAAACCATTCTTTGCATACCCATAAATTATACAATTCCATAGGATTACATCCTTCTTCAGCACCCCATCGAACACTCTACGTCCTGAATTAATGTACCCAGTTTTCCCATACATTGAAATCAGTGCAGTGATCACATTTAACTCTAAGCAAATTGCAATCTTGATGCAATAACCATGTAGTAATTCTCCGCCAATGCAATTCCCCACATCTCCAAGAGCCGATAAAACATTCACGACTGTGGCAACATTGCATCCCACATAGCTCCTGCGCAGTATCCTAAACAGAGCTACTACTGAACCAGGCTGAGATATATTGAGATAGCCACCCATCAAAGTGTTCCAAGAAACCAGGTCTCTTCGTTGAGGTAATTCATCAAACAGTTGGTGGGCATCCCCTATATTCCAAAAAGAACAATAAAAATGCAACAGTGTATTCCTTACATTAACAAATGAATCGAACCCAATTCGGATTACAATACCATGAATCGAAAGGCCCGTCTCGATAGCCGATGTGAGAGCACAAGATTTTAATGTGGTAATAAAAGAAAACTGATCTAGCAGAATCCCAGAAGCTCTGAGATGATTGAACAAACCAAAGGCTCCTTGGGGTTTTTCACTTACTGAATAGCATCTGAGCATAGTATTGTACATAAACAAATTTGGGTTCTGGGCGGAATAAAAAATTGAGAATGCATAATTTAAATCTCCAATGGAGGAAGCCAGAACCTTGCTCACATTGAAGTTGGCGCAGTCAAGAGCAGTCTTTACCATATGCCCATGAATTTGAGAAACTTGAGAAATTTGAGAGCATGACTGCAATAAAGACATTAATGTTCGCTCCTCAACGTATGTGCAGTAGGTTTTTGAAGGGAAATATGTGAGAGAGTATTTGAATTTCTGTTTTAGGTGAGAACCAACGGTCAACTTCATTAGGCATCCAACATTGGCGGCAAATTTGGGAGGTTTTTGATGTAGGGTACGTTTGCATTGCTTGTGTAGGTGTGGAGGACGGAGGTAGGGGGTGAGGTGCATGGGAGCGCGACATGGCCCCATGCGTCCTTGATCATGAATTCAACTGTTTTTGTTTTCAATTTTTTAACTAAAAAAATATATAAATAGTTTTTTTAGCTTTGGTTTTTTAATATGAATATTTTAATATTTTAGCGTCATAAATAATAATAATAATAATAATAATAGATACAATATAACTATTTACATATTTTTTTATATTTCTTTTATAAATTTTATTATCTTAATAGCCAAAGAGTGCCCCCATCGGGTGGTACAGGGGGAAAGATCGTAGAGAGCAGATTTGCCTCTTTATATGGCCCTGTTCGGCAACTTGCTGAGGTGAACAATATATCTATATATATTCTCTTAATCAGTAATTAAAAATTTGGAAAAATATTTTTCATGGCAAAAGGAATTTTTTGACCAATTTCCTTTACCATGTGTTTAAACATCTTAAATTTTAGGATTTGAGAGCAATATATCAATGTTTTAGTCACATACGCATGGGTTATATATGTATGCTCACTGTTTCTTTTTTGCAGAAAAAAAAATTTTGATAAATTATCCTATGGCTTATTTAGTATTGTCTAACCCTGTGTAGTGATTCGGACTACATTTATAACTGATAAAACTAGAACCTAATTTTCAATCAAATAACCTCATTAAACATTAAACAATTCAAATCAAAAACTAGAAAATATTTGAAAATAATTGTTAAACTTTGATAAATGTATTCTATGCCTTGATATAAATTGCTACCAACTAGACTGGATACAATGTTATGCGGTACATTACTAGCTTCATTGGCGAGTAAACTCCTGAAAGATTGCCCTCTTTAATATAAATTCAGATCCCACCCTTCAAGAAGGGTGATCATTGCTGCACCTATAGAATTATCGTTAAATTGTGAAGGCCACTAGTGTATAATGTAGAGTAAGATCATAGAAAATAAGCCAGAAGTTATCCAACCATTTCTCAAATCCCATGCATAACAGAAATTGTGTTACGGACTGTCCTTTAAAATACTTAAATACGAAAGAATACCTTGGTAAAATAGTGCCTTACATTCTATAAATCAACTGCTCCGAGGACAATTTTAATACTCCATAAAGCAGCACCGTCAAAATGAGTCGAGGCATCAGGTCTTGAGAAGATTATTGATGCTTGAGGACAGTAAGCACACAGCCGTTGCTATGAATCCTAGAGCTAAAGATGTGGCACGTCAAATAACTCCCACCATGCACAGAGTCCCAAAAAGAAATTGCACAACTAGAACTATCTATCTATTTCCCCTTTGCCGGGGAAGGCCGCTGGAAATTGGTGTCTTCTCCTCCTTGAAAGGTTGCGTTGCTGAATCTGAGAGGCTCGGTAACCTTGAAACACTGCCCTTCCCTTTCCTGGCATTAGGTCCTATCTCCTCAATCATGTATTTCCAACCATCTATTGGTCTCCTCCGGCTAAATATGTGAGTCTTGATAAAACTCGCTATCTGCAAATCCCATATCATATGAAAACAAACCAATGACCAACAAAAAGAACAAAGTCCTAAGTATCAATAAATGAGATCAACTATATTAATCTGCTTGCACTTTTTCACTTGATTGTATCCTCGGAAAGTAGAATAATGTCAAATCATTTTTTTACCATTTTGGTTTAAGTTTTCTTAGACCTGTTTTTTCCCTACTTTCCTCCAACCACAGTTACTCAAAATGTCTCACCCAAAAAAAAAAAATTCACAAGGATGAAATACAACTGAGCCAACGATGGGTTTGTTAGTGAGCACAAGCCCCTGCCTCAAAGAAATAAGCAATAAATCCTACCAAAGAATTGGTGACCAGACTAAACAAACACTATCGAAGAGGTACCCGGATCAATTATTTCAACTAATAAGCAGGATAAGATAAACAAGTAAAGCGATATTAACTTAGTGGTACATCTATTATGACGATGCGAAATATAGAGCCTATGTGATGTAGGGAGGAGGGTGAAAGTAGAGAGAAGAAGAATAGAGGGGTAAAAACAAGAAGTTAGACTAGAGGGATAGAGACAAGAAAGGGATCAAACCAAAGGGGAGAGAGGAAGGAAAGCACAATTGCTCAATTGCAATCAATTTCTCCAATACTCATTTATTGATCAATCAATTGTCCTAGGGATTCTTATATAGAAAATCCAATGTGAAAGAAAATTAAAAACAAAATCATAATCAAATAATTAAAAAGTGAAAAAGAAAATCAAATAAAATCAAATAAATGAAAATAAAATCACAACTAATTTGGAAGACAAATAAAAGCGAGTCCTCATATTTGAAAGGCAAATAAAAGTGAATATTTGTCCTGGATGTCCACATCAATTCTCCCCGGGTGGCAGGAACTCGACCCCGGCAAGTTAAACATCAGGAATCAATTTTTCAACCATAAGCTGAGTGGCTGGGCAACCCGTCCGCGACGGTGATAGACTCGAGTAAAAGGGGGCCGAAAGCTGACAGAGCGATCGAAATCTCTGGAAGGAAGTTGACTAGAGCCTGAAGAAGTGCAATCCTGTTGGCTCTGATAGAACTCCAAGAGGTCTAAGTCGAGCTGCTGTAGTGTCTCGCGATAAATCCAAGTATTCTCAGACTCTGGTCGACCAATCCAACGGACAAGGAAGCGATGAATAGTTTCCTCCCTGGTAAACATCACCTGTTCATCTAAAATAGTATCAATTTTATCATGGTGTGCCGGGAGGGAGGGAAGTGGCGCAGGGGAGGACAAAAGGTCAATAGGGGGTGCACGCGGGGGGGGGGGGTGGCAAAGGGATCCCCAGGTGGGGAAAAATTACCTTTATACGCAATGAGATCTTCCACATTGAAAGTATGATGAAAACCAAAATGAGATGGAATGTCAAGAAGATATGCATTTGATCCAATCCGCTGTAAAATTTTAAAGGGACCAGCACTACGAGCGTGTAGTTTAGAGACGTGCCCAGGTAGGCGCCGTTCTGGTCTGATACGAACCATAACATAATCTCCTATAGTGAATTCAACGTGTTTTTTATGAGAATCAGCATGCAGTTTGTATGTGGCATTGCTTGCTTCTAATTGCTTATTGATCTCGATGTGTAAATCGTGAAGATGTTGTGCAAAAGTTTCGGCAGTCATAGACACACTAACATGTGGAGACATCGGGATGAGGTCCAATAGTTTCCGAGGTTTGTAACCATGCACAGCTTCAAATAAACTCATACCGAGGGATCTATTGAAAGAACTATTATATGCAAGTTGGGCCGCTGGTAGGATCAAGTCCCAATTCCTAAGATGCTCCTGGACCAAACACCGTAAAAGGTTACCTAAACTCTGATTAATAACTTCAGTCTGACCATCTGTTTGAGGGTGGTATGCAATGAAAAATTTTAATTTGGTACCATGTGCCACAGGGTCCGCCAAAAATGGCTGGTGAAACGGACATCCCGATTAAAAACAATGGTCTTAGGAAAACCATACAGCTTGACAATCTCAGTGAAATAAAGGCGAGTGACTCGAGAAATATCAGCAGTCTTACTACAAGGAATGAAGTGGGCCATTTTAGAAAAACGATCCACAACGACAAATATGGAATCGTGTTTCTAAGGGATACGGGAAAGCCCTAACACAAAATCCATGCTAACATCCTGCCAGGGACCATTATGTATAGGTAGAGGGGTGTAGAGGCCAGTGTTTTGCTTTGGTGTTTGGCGAGTTGGCATATTCGACAAGTACTGACGATTCTAGCCACGTCTTTCTTCAAACTAGGCCAATAAAATTGTCGCTCAACCTCCTCAATGGTCTTATCACGTCCAAAATGGCTAGATGAACCTCCAGCATGAACTTCCCACACTATGAAATATCGGACAGACGTTTTCGGGATGTAAAGTTTATTAACTCGGAATAAGTACCCATCCTGAAGACGAAATCCGTCTATGGTGTCCAAGTGCCCACACTGTAAAACGATGAAGATTTTGCTAAAATCAGGGCGAACTCATATTCTTCCTTAAACTTTTCAAAGCCAACAATTTTAAGCAGGGCGGAGAGGAAGGTCAAACGACTACCAAGGCATCACCACTTGATTCTCAACGCCTTTCTTGTGCTTCAAGACAAAATAATATGCTTGTAAATACTCGATCCACCGACCGTGCCTATAATTTAATTTCTTTTGAGAGTTGAGGAATCGAAGAGCTTCATGATCTGAATAGAGGACAAACTCTTAAGGGAGTAAGTAATGGCACCAGTAGCGTAGAACTTGTACGACGGCATACAACTCCTTATCATAAATAGAACATCGTCACTTAGCATCATTCAACTTTTCGCTAAAGTAGGCAATTGGGTGGCATTCTTGACTAAGAACTCCTATTCCTACACCTGAAGCATCATACTCTACTTTAAATACCTTGGAAAAATCAGGAAGTCGCATGATAGGAGCTGTTGTCATCCTGTCTTTGATGAGTTTGAAAGCTTTGTCAGCATCAGGAGACCAAGTGAAGTCACCCTTCTTCATGCACTCAGTGAGGGGAGCCAGAGGGGATCCATGATTGTGCTAAAACCCTTGAACCGGCGATAGAATGTAGCCAAGTCGTGAAAACTTCGAATTTCGTGGATGGATTTGGGTTCCGGCCAATTTATGATTGTCTGGATCTTTGTAGGGTCGATAGAAACCCCGTCAGAAGAAACAATGACGCCCAAGAAAGCCACTTTGTCCGAGAAGAATGAACATTTCTTAAGGTTAGCAAATAAGCTTTCTTTTCTCGAGTAAAGGAGGCACTGTGTGAGGTGTTCTACATGTTGCTCCTTAGTCTTACTGTAAATGAGGATATCATCAAAATAGGCTACTAGAAACCGTCCCATAAAATACCGTAAAGTCTGGGTCATAACTTTCATGAAAGTGCTTGGTGCGTTAGTCCAAAAGGCATGACCAACCATTCATAGAATAGGACCTTTCCTTTGTTTTGAAAACTTTTCCACTCATCCCTGGGCGAATTCCGATTTGGTAGTAAGAACTCTTTAGATCGATTTTGAAAAGATCAGACACCACCATCATATCTAACATGTCATCAAGTCTAGGAATGAAAAACGATATTTTACGGTGATTTTATTGATTGCTCTACCATCAACACACGTCCTCCAAGACCCATCCTTCTTAGGTGTTAAGAGGGCGTGTCACGCGCAAAGGACTCATATCTTGTCTCGAACAAATCCTCGAAGGAGTTCGTTCACTTGTCTCTCGGAGTTCGAGATGTTGATGAGGATTCATCCTATAATGAGGAGGTTTGGAAGTGACGTATCTGAAGTAAAATCAATGACATGTTGAATTTCGCGTAAAGGTGGTAAGTGATTGGGTAGGTCACCAGGGAAAACATCTTAAAAGTTTTGGAGAATTTGACGGGCCTCATTAGAAATTGCTGTGGAAGAGTTCGGAAAGGTCTCGAGGATGATAATGACAAACACAACTGACTCGCTGACAACGGCCCGTTCAAATGCGGTGGGACTAATAATATGTAATCCTTTGGCCACTACCACGATCTGTTCTTTGTTGGGAGTCGTCGGTGTTGGAGGTAGAGGATAGAGGCGAATCCTCTTCCCCTTGTGAACAAAAGACCAGGAATTGGAACGGCCTTGGATTATCACATCCAAGTCGTAGAGCCAAGGGCGCCCAAGAATGACATGACCCACGTCCATTGGGATAACATCACACCAAATATGATCTTTGTACTCTAAAAATTGAATCGCAGACAAGACAACGTTCTTTTGCGGATATAGAAGACGTGTCAATCCAAGAAACGCTGTAAGGACTAGGGTGTGGGACGCCTTTAATCCCAAACGAAAAATAGTGTTAGAGAGATCGCATTGATCGCAACTACCGCTATCCACGATTACCTTGCAATCTTTCGTTCACTTTGATGTGAGTGTGAAAAATAAGCGTGATGGCGCTTGATCATCGCCTTCGTTGGATTGTGTCAATGTGCATTGACTGGCCTAAAAATGGTATATTGAGGGAGGAAGAACCAAAGTCTAAATGAGAGGAAGTAGGTCGAATGCAACTCACAAATGTGTCAATGTCATCATCATTCAAGTCATCAAACTCCTCTAATTTGGGTTCATAGACTTGTTCTTCAAGGAGCTCCTCATGTATTTCATTTTGTCCGTTAATGAATAAAGTTTTACTCGGACATTTGGAAGAAATATACCCAAAACCTTTACAGTTGAAACACTGTAATTGAGAATGTCTTTTCGGGGCTTCAACGTCCTTTCCTCGAGGTTCTCTTGCAAGGGCGGCGGTGGAGAGAGGGGTTCCTAAGACAAACTTAGAATTGATGGCAGGAGTGTGTGATGTAGATTAGCGATACGGCATCCTGGTAGCTAACTCAAAATCGCGGACCAAATTATACACATAGTCCAAAGTCGTAACTCCACGAAAGATAAGTTCTCTCCTAAGATCCTCGTGTAACCCTTGTCAGAACCTACTCAATGTCATGGTTTCGTCCTCAATGATGTGACACCTCATTCGAAAATCATCAAATTGAATCACATATTCAGTTACAGACTGATTACCTTGCCGCAGGGACTTCCACTGGTCGAGTAAGTGGCCACTGTAGGAGCGGGGTAAATACTTCTCGTGAAGGCGTCACTTTATTTCAACCCAACTTCGAACAAGGGCGGCTTGACGCCAAATCAGGATGTCCTCCACACTTTCCCAATATAATTGGGCGCTGCCGGTCAACTTAAGGCTGGCAAATTGAACTCTCCTGTCTTCTGGCACGCCATACCATTCAAAGAAACGATCCATGTCGCGAACCCATTGAGTGAAAACTCGATGGTCCAAGCAGCCGTCAAAAGTAGGGGCATCCAATTTGATATTTTTGAAGAGGTGGTCATCCGGATCCCGCTCTTGATCATAGTATCGAGGCCTGCGATCGTATCTACTAGGGGTTTGTCTGTTTTGCCTTCGTCGGTGAGCTTTGTTATGTGATGCATCAGAGTTTTCAGCATCTGATGAGTGAGGCCCTAGTTCTAAAGTGGCAACCCGATTTGCAAGATCTAAATTTGTCTGATTAATAGTGGCCAAGTCAGTTTGAATAGCAATCATGTGATTTTGTAATTGTTGTTGACTAGAAGCTAATTGGGCTAATTGTTGACTCAATGTTTCAAATTGATTAGAGTCCATACTTAGGTCAAGGGTATTATGGTAAATAATTCGACCACTTCGTAAATGCATACAACACTAAACGGAATTGAGATCAACAAACAATTGAGGCAATTCAAAATTTTTTTTCTTTTGTGAGATTTATATGGTTCCGATCAGGCAAACTAGTGTTGCTAATCTATTGAAATTATAAAACGATAATCAATTGCGAGAGGGTGTGTCAAATGGTAGTGAGAGGGCGTGAACGATTTTTTTTTTGTCAATAAAATGGCACACGTAGATAAAACTAAATACTATTAAAGATAAACAAAATATGCTACTCAAAAGAAGATGGAACAAACACACCTGGAGATAATTTAACCAGCTTGTTGAAACTGCCTCGGAGATGATCTGACCCACTTGTGTGAGATTGGATGGAAATCTGCAAAAATCTGCTATTATTTGATTTTTTTTTCTCTTTTTTTTTGTTTTTTTCTCTCACTTTTTTTTCCTTTTTTTTCTTTTCCCTCGGTTACGTCGACGGCGGTGAAGGTTGGAGCGATGGCGCCCAGCGATGAATGAGGCGTGAATGAAGCGGAAAGAGCATGACGACAAAGGCGAACTCAGACGGAGAAGATGAGGAGATGAATCTGATCAAGCGATGAAGACGAAGAAGAACGCGGGCAAAGACAAAGTCAAAGAATGAAGACGAAGATTTGGGACACCCGATTCGTGGCTTCTCTTTCTACTCCCTTTCTTCATTTTTTTTTTTTTTTTTGAAGGAAGGTGGAGGCTAGGGTTTTGGGGTGGTGTGGCGCGCAGCGTCCAAGGTTAGGGTTCCTGGTTTCAGGTCGCTTGATGAGGGTGGTCATTTACGGTTTCGGGTCAATTCGTAGTATGGTAGAATTGGGTTTGGGGTTTGGGTATGTTTGGCTTAACTGGGCGGGTACGAGAGTGTTGGAGATTGTGGTGATTAGCGGGGCTGTGGGCTTTTCCTCCGGTTGTGGCGGCGGCGCCTTCTGCAATGGCTTAAATCGCGTCGACTCTACCTTGGAGTAGTGGTGCTACCTCCTTGGTTGAGGCGAGTTGCGCAGAGACGACTCTGCTTCTATGCCTCTGTTGCTTCTTCTTTACCTTTGTTTTTTTTTTTTTTTCGTTTGGCAGAGGTGGGCACATGAGAAAAAAAATCACAACTTTTTTTTTTTCGTTTGGCGAGAGGAGGGCGGGGAGAAAAAAATCACAACTTTTTTTTTTTTTTTTTTTGACAATATAAGAGGAGGCAGTGGTGGTAGAGATGGACTTGCCGGCAGATGCATAGAACTTTGTAGGGTGGCGGGACACTGGTGGTGGTGGTGGTAAGGTGGGCAGTTGGTGGTAGGAAGTTGTGTGGCTGGTTATTGGGTGCAGGAAGGTGTTGCTGGCGGCAAAAAGATAGGATTTTTATCTCTGATACCAATTTGATATAGGGAGAAGGGTGAAAGTAGGGAGAAGAAGAATAGAGGGGTAAAACTAAAAAGTTAGACTAGAGGGGTAGAGACAAGAAAGGGATCAAACTAAAGGGGAGAGAGAAAGGAAAGCACAATTGCTCAATTGCAATCAATTTCTCAAATACTCATTCATTAATCAATCAATTGTCCTAGGAATTCTTATATAGAGAATCCGATGTGAAAGAAAATTGAAAATAAAATCATAATCAAATAATTGAAAAGTGAAAAAGGAAATCAAATAAAATCAAATAAATGAAAATAAAATCACAACTAATTTAGAAGACAAATAAAAGCGAGTCTTCATATTTGGAAGGCAAATAAAAATGAATATTTATCTTGGATGTCCGCATCACTATGCCTCAAAATATTCATTCAGACGATGATAAATAAAGGAAAATGGGGAAGTGGGATAGGTAAAAAGAACAAGAAATCAAAAAATTGGCTTTGTGTGTCCAATGACAATTGACTCACCTGAAATTTGCAGAATGCCATTCGACGTTCAAATTCTTGCAGGAGGATGTCTTCTTCTCTCTGTGACATGTCCCAGACATTACCATCCTGACCCTTGGACGTTGTTTCCCAGCCATCCGGCAAGTTTTTAAACTCAGAAGAACTTGGAGTTTTTGAGTTATTCAGGTCATTGTTGACAGAGTCAAATATCCTGCAAAACAATCAGGAAAGGAAATCTCAAATTTGAGGTAAGAGATAGAAGAGGGAGAAGTCATGTCAAGAAAGATACAGCATCATAACTCAGTCTCACATTCTCCAACATATTGCTTTCATGTAAAGAAATTAAAACAAAAGGAGTGATCATAAAAAAGCTGAAACAATCCATCTCATGCTATAATTCACTTAAGTAGTGTATCTGCATTCAAGCACAAAATTTGAAGTTTAGAATAAAACGACGAGATAAACTCTGTTATGAATCATTATTGCATTCGCTCCAGAGAGCAAACAAATTCACAAACCTAACATACATGAATCCCACAAGCAAGAATAATATACTAGATAAACCTTCTCAAGTAAAATAAATAAAAGTCACGTCATCTCCAATCACTAATTAGAGACTTCGCATCAGATTAAGACAGAAACAAAATTTTAAATTATGCAAGGTCTTGAGTCATATTGAAGCACCTGGCCTTTGACAATTTGCCATCCTGAAATGTCTAAAATCATTCAATCAAATTTCAGCATGATGCCAACAGTTGATAGGGCCACGCAAAGATCCTACCGTGCTAGCAGGTGGTGGGGAAAGGACCACGAGTGTTCAATCAATTATCAGTATGAAGAGTAACGAAAAAGAATATGGAGAAAATGTAGACTTAGCAAACCAAGCAAAAAACACCCAGGAGTTTGATCGTGTGAAATGGTCCAGGAGAGCGAAAGGGCATGTCCCAGATTGACCTGAGAAAAATTCTGTCTCCTGCACTCACCAGAAATGCTGCTTCAGATAAGCGCCATAATGGCTATGTATACCATTAAGGCTTCATCACTCATAAACCATGAGATTTCCCAAAACTGCTTCACATATACAGGGTGGCATAGGAAAGAAACATAAAGTGCATCACAAAAGTCCCCACACAAGTTATTTAGTCAATGAGACACTCCAACAGCACGAAATATGCCTCCACGAGAAAAACAGAAGAAAATGCATCTCTATGAATGTATAACTGAATTTGCATACGAAAGTAAATCAATTGCAGCTACAAGTACAGTAGATAAATACAGTTCCTGAAGCATAACATTTCCCAGAGCCTTAAATATATTCAGCCAAACAAAATGTATGAGTATTGATACCGTAGAGAAAAAAACATAGAGAAGAACTGCTAAGGTATCATAAACCAAACCAATAAAAGTCAAATTAGAACAAAAACTACCGAATTTTAACTCCCTTCTTCCACAATCCACGGGAAAAAAACATAGAGAATTAACATGAAGATCAATTGAAGGAAGATGAAGGAAAGAAAGTACATACTCAGAGCAGCTATCCAGCAACTTCTCAATATCATCTCCACCACCCAAACCTGATCCCCCCAATTTCGCCTCCTCAAGCTTTTCAATCTCCTTCATCCATAAGCCAGCATGAATTCTCTGCTTCTTCAACCTATAATCCCTCTTCATACTCTCCAAACCATACATCCCCGCTTCCTTCTTTTTCTCTCTCTCCTCTTCATTCTTCCTTGATGATCCCCTCCTCTCATCCCAGTTCTCATTCATCTCCGCAACAAACGCCTTTGTCTCAGAATCAGCATCTGACGGTAACACTATGTTGGGGTCATCAGAGGAGATCCCAAAGTTGACATCAGACTCCCATGAAGCTCTATTCTTTCCGGAGAGGTCATCGGGAAGCCAAGCAGCCTCCCAAGCATCATTCCACTCATCATCACGGGTTGATTTGGTGGATTTTGTTGATAGGAGTTTGAAATGAGTTTCAGTTAAATTAAAGACAAGGGATTGCAGTAAAACTGGTTTGAATTGTAGTGCCAGGTTCTTAAGGTGGCAGAGGGTCTTCATGCTTATATGCAAAATTTCAGGACGAGTTGTCCAGCTGAAAAGACTCTACATCAAATGGAAGGAGAGACCTGGAATGAGAGTACTATAGATAGTGAGAGTATCTGATCGGTTCTGCAAAGAGGAAAAGCATGCAAAAGTGTAAAATAATCAGGACTCCAACAAGGGTTGGTTACATTGAGTTTATAAAAGGAATGATCCTTTGAACACAGCATATGTATTGAGATTTAGAAAGATATAAATAACTTTAGATAGTCAAACGACTTGTTCTTCTACAAGCTCAACCTTATGATATCAATTTCCTTCAAAAAGATAGGCCTTTGAAACTAACATTGTAGGAGTGTAAAAAGGAAATTCACAATATTTTGCAATACTTGCTGTAGAAATATCATGTTAAGCATCTACTGTTGGATTCTTATATGGTACTTGTTTTACTTACACCCCAAAAAACAATATCCTGTTATCTTCTGTCCAAAAAGTCTGAGATATATTGTGCTCGCAGCAGATTAAGCATATAGAGAACCTACAGGAAGTTTTGTTAAGTCTAGGGGATAATTAGATTCAAGATTCTACTTTCGACAGCAAACCATCTCATAGTTTATCTGTCCTCAGCTCATGACACTTTTATTCTACATTGATTCCCTCAATTTCTGCTGTTGTAACTGCAAAAAATGAGTCCGTCTTAATATTAGACAGAGCAAGTTGGCCATTGATTACTGCAACATCGGCATTGAAATGTGACTTTGGGTTTTCTTGTCAATTTGGCTTGAAATTAACTCAATCCAGCACCTGCATGACTCTGTGGTATACTAATGAAGCATAGCAAAACCAATGTCCAGTGTCTGGCCCTATTAATAAACGATTTTTCTTCTTGGAAAGACAAATCGATTACCAAGTATTAAAGGTATTTTGTCTTGCACAAGTCACTTATTATATACTTCTCCATTTTTGAAGTAACCCGTCTCGGCCCAATGCATCTTATCATTGTCCATTCCTCCGACAACAAATCCAAAAAAAGAAGAAAAATATAGGACAGTCTTTCACTCCCAAACTCTAAGCAAGGAATGTTTAATTCATACAACTCTAAGAGTAGTCCTTTTAGTTACCAGAAACAAATAGGGTTCGTTTGCCGCGGAGAATTATAATTATACCAAATAATTATAATTTCAATTCCAATTTCGAGGGGGAACGTAATTAGGTCAGAATTACATTTTTCTATTTGTACTGCAGAAGAAATTACAAGTTGAACTTCTGAAAAAAACAATTGAAGATTCCGAATTCTTAGAACCAATACACGAAAATGGAAGTGTGGGACTACCTTATAATAGCGATGCCTTGGAGAACTCTTCTTGAAAGTTGATTTGTACATCATGTATACTTAATTGGCCTTTTGGGAGTAAACCAATGAATTTTCTCAATTTCGCGAACCGAAGCTAGAGCAATTTCTAACGTTGTCGTCGACGATTGCAACGAGCAGCAGATACAGGGGAAGAGAACGAGCTGCGGCAGCGCTTCTGGGTGTATCGACGAGCGGCGGCGGCGGCGAAAGTTTCGAAAAATAACCGTAGTTGCACCGGAAGAACGGGTTAGGTTCCAAGGTAATTCACCGTTCATTTTTAAAAGAGTTAATTAAAATTAATTATTAAATTATAATTATTTATTTAAAAATAAATATTTTATATTTAAAAAATAATTCCCGAATGCGCCTTATTCCGAATAAAGAACAAATTCGGGGGCTAATTGAATTCCCTGATCTGCCAAAATTTACCCGTAATTTTTTTTTTTTTTTGGGAGTATAAAAAAAGTGTTGAAAATTTATTTTGGGTGGACAGAGCCGTTGCATAAATTCTGGTTCCTTCATTTAATGGGCCGTTGGGCCACAGGCCCATTATCAACAGTTGTTTATGAATATTTTGATGGAAAGAGATGACTTATGGCGGCCCCTATAGCTCAGTGGTAGAGCGTCAGTCTTGTAAACTGAAGGTCTGCAGTTCGATCCTGCATGGGGGCATTTGTTATTATATGTATTTAATTTCATTTTCTTATTTGTTTTTAGTATTTTATTTAAATAAATACTATTTATTGTAAAATGTTTTGTCTGAATTGTTGTGTAAACAATAGAATAATTACCTTTATTTTAAAACTTAATATACTTTAAATTTATTTTACATTCAAAATATCCAGTTTAATTTAAATTACTTGGCATGCTATAAAAACTGAAACTAAAAATAAAAGCAATAAATATAATTACAAAAATAAAAAGTTCAGAATTTTTCAACCATTCTATAACATAATATGACTAGCAGTATTAGCGCGAGAATTGGACAATTTATGGAAAAATAATAATTAAAAGTATTCAACTTATCAAATTTTAAAATTTTGTTTTGAATATTTATTTCAATATTAATTCTACTTAATTCCCATGTAATGAAATTTCATTCAAATTCTATTAATACAACTTTTAAATTTAATATTTATCTTAAGTTTTAAGTTGCTCGGATTTTTAATGTTATATAAGTATTACTTTATAGCTTATAATATATTCCATGACACATTTTTTCTCTTTTTAGAATTAGAATAATTTTTTCTTACCTCAATTGTCTATTTATATATAAATAACTATGATTTAGCTATTCTAAATAATTAGTTTTCCTTACTTTTTTTTAAATACATATTAAATTATAATTTTTTTATATGAATATTTGGTATTATGATACGAGTAATTCATACCACCTATATGCAAATTTTAATAGCATAGATCCAGCATTCAAAGTTGCCGCTCAAAGTCATAGAATACCTTCACTTCATAAAACTTATATTTAACTGAAAAATATAATTTAATGTATCAATTTATCACTTATTTATAATCAATTCTTCACACATGCAGTCCCTTCACATTTATATTTTTTAAATCCCAATGGACCTTGCATATGAGATGAAATTATAGTTAGATTATAGGTCAATGAAATACTTAATAAAACCATTTAAACTTTATATTTATAAAGAATAATCTATTTTTTTATTAGTATATATCATTACTACTTAATTCCACTTACTTATATATTATTTATAGCAATTTCTATGCGTGGGACACTTTGAAATTTTTTAAAATAATTAAAATTAAAATTAAACCTATATAGAGAATATGTTGTATAAGAATTGTGAGTGAGAGAGACTTGTATACTTGTTTTATAAATATTGATAGTTTTTTTTTTAATGTTGTATTCAAATTTTGGGCTTATATTGGTGTCATTGGCGGGCTTGGCCCATGGACAATAAATTATAGGTCCAATATAATGATTTAAACCCTCAATTTATAATATATATATATATATGTTTATCTATTCAGAATTTCTGTAAAAAACTAACTAGTCAATCAAACTCAATCAAACAATAAATGATTTAATTTATTAAAAGGTTAAAATTAGATTGTCATGACTTATTAAAAGGTTAAGCCCTTAAATTATTTCAATCTACGGTAATTTATTATTAAATCTTATTTGATCGAGTGAAAAATTAAGAAAATTGGATTGAATTTATAATAAAATTTTAATAAGGAGTTTCAATAAACTTTGATCCGAAAATCAATGAGATGATCTTGACCTTGTTTCTAGCGTTAAAAAAGAAAAGAAAAGTCTTAAAAAATAAAATAAAGCATTTTAAAGGCGACTGCCCTGTGCGCGTGTCAGAAGAAGACAGGATCAAGTTCCCATCAAGAATATCACTGTAGAGAGAGACTGGAACGGTGATAAATATTTGAATATTTTACAAGTAAAAAATATTCGGAAATTAAGTAAATATTTTTATAATAATATGATATTTATTTATTTAGATAAATAAATAATATATTGTAATATTTAAAAAATTGAATAATAAAATTTTAAAGTCACTGTATTAGAGAGGGAGAGAGAGAGAGTTGGTGTGAAAGGCCATTGTCAGGGAAGAGCATCGAAGGGTCAGGAAGTTCAAGGACGTCTCTCTGTTGAAATAAACTTTCATAATACGCCCACTTCGTAAATTTGGCTCCTTCAAATTTAAAAATATATATTTATTATTTTAAAAGTATAATATTATTTAATTTGAATGAGTGACGACTATTTTAATATATAATAGTATGATTATAGCCGTTTCAGCCGACGAAGATCCCTAACAATAAATATTATTTTTCACTAACTTTTATTAATATATTAGTATGGTATTTGGGTCATATTAAGAGCCTATTTTGGTCTAAGAAGTTTTAAAAAATATAAATATAAAAATATACATTTTTTATATTTGATTTACAAGAAAGTATGCTAAAATATATAGGAAATAATAATAATAATCTGTATTATTTTTTATTTTTTTCATACAATAAAACAAATAATTTGTTTTTTTTTTGTGTACATCTAAATAAAAAAATGGTTTCCTCTATTTTTTTTATTTTTTAGATATTTCTTTTTTAATAATAATAAGTATTTTTTATATATTTTGTTGATGATTGAATTGAATTATTGAACCTGGCAAGTGGCACGATGGCCCCACAATATTAAACCACGTCCTAAGAATTTTTTGGTGCTCTTTTCTATGAGCTACTCCACTTATATAAGTCTCTTATAATTTTTATACTATTTTTTTTACGTGTTAAAAAGATTTCTAGTTTAAATAAAAAATTTAAAGATTATATAAAAAAAAAATTATATATGACTGCATAGATATTATTTTTCACTACAGTGGATAAGAATACCGAGTATCCCCTCTATCTGCGCCAAGCGTAACCGTTACGCAAAGTTCACATGCAGCTATAATAAATGCCCCGTTCATATTATTAGAATATAATATTAAAAATATTTTAAAAATATTTTTTTAAATTCTATTTTTATATCAAATTTTATTTTACATAAAGTTAAATTATGTTAATTATATTATATATGATATATTAATACTCGTAAATAATATTTGATAAAAATACCCGATAAGGGATTTGTATCGGCTGATGCTAATAAAAATATAAATATTTATATATGATTTGAATATTAGCAGTATTATTATATGGAAACTTGATTACGATTTCAGCTTAATTTTAAAAGCTAAAGTTAATAAATAATTTCAAAATATGTCTTCAATATCAAACATTGCAACGTGACCACCCCGTTGATACCATTTTTTTTTCAATTAAAAAGATTATAAAGTCATTGTTAAATGGAAATGTCCCTAACTTGGAACAGGCCAAATCAAACTATTTGAGAACCTGTGGACCCTACAAATTTGAACTTATATGATAAAATTCTTGCGTATGTCCCATTGGAATTTATAATTGTGCCCACATGTATATATATATTCTTTCCTTTTCTAAGGTTTTATCTCTAATGACAGGTGACTTAGTAAACAAAAAAATCTAAATAATAAATTATTTTGAGATTTATTTAACTAATTTATTATTTATTTATTTTTATGTGAGTTATTTAATATAATTAGATGATTAAAAATTTATATTATCATAGATATTTTAATGCTATCTAATACTACTCAAATTAAATACAGGAAAGGTTCTCGTGAAATATTATTATACGTTGCCTTCAATTATGATTTTTTTAACATTTTTCAGGAAACATTAATCAATGATTTATGGACTCTAACAAGGACTTGTAATATATAAATGAAATGTTTCAATAATTAAGAACCTCAATTAATTTATCTATATATTTTTTTGTAATGATTTGTTTGTAATTTTATTTTTTAAAATAATATAATACCGACATTAATTAACCTTCTACTTTTATGGTCACGGTTACGATGACGACGAACTTACCAAGAAAAAGCATGCTTCAAAAATTCAACTTTGGAGGATTCAATCGTAATTTTTTATTTTACTTTGCGTGTCCGTGCCAGTTTGAAGAAAGAATGATAATAGTAATAATAATTTGTTAATGCATATTATATTTAATTGATAACATAAATTAAGTACAGATAAATTTAAATTATTTTTACTATATTATTTAATATTTTTATGTATATTTTTTAAATTATAACTGACTTTATTTTTATTAATCTATATTTTTATGTCTAAATTATCCAATAATATTTTTAAAAATTAGTTTATAATATTTATTAATTTCGAATAATATTTTATTTATATTATAAAATAAATATAATTGTACGGTCACATCTGTGAACCGTGGTAGCCACCGATGGGAGAGAGCAACGGCCACCCTACGTCGTTGGGCATCTCAAATCTCAACTCAATTATTTTGGTTCAGAAAAAAATAAACAATAAAAAAAGAAAAATAAAATATCAACTCAATTATTTCGGCACCAAAAAAAAAAGGAAATTCAATTATTTCGGTGATCATCCATCTCAAAAGTAGATCGGGGTGGGACCCTTGACGTGTAAGACGCGGCACGAGAAATGGTGGCGTGGTTTGGTTTGCTTTTATAGAGAGTGGTTGTGGTCGTCACAATAAATATATTTTTAAATTAATCCAGTGGTGATAAGGAGTAAAAGCTGAAGAAATAAATAATAAAAATATTTTATATAAATTATTTAATATAATATTTTATATTTATTTATTTATTTTAAAATTTTTTTTATTAAATAAATGTGAAAATTTCACTATGAAAAAGCCGAACAGTACTCAGCTTTTATTAGGGTATCCGAATGTACAAGCCGTCCTTTCCCACCACCGACGGCAATGAATGGGTACAAAAACCATAATTAGTACAGTTGGGTTTGAAATTTCAACTATAAATAATAATTAAAAAAATAGCAAGATAATTTAAAATTTATTGTGTATAAATTGATATTTTATATATATAATATAATATATAAGATGTTATTTTTAAAATATATTTATAATATATATAAAGATATATTTATAATTACGTCAATATTTTTCTTTAATATATTCAATGGACATAAAAGGAAAAAATATGTATATAATAATTTTATTTTATTATTTTATTAAAAAATTATTTTGTTAACAATAATTATAAATTAAATTAAATTTATTTATTTATTTCAAACATAATATACATGTGACATAGCAAAAAAAAATTAATGTACGTGTGATAATAGAATTCTTTGTAAAATTTTTAAATTTAATAGAATATTAATTTTGAAATTTTTATATGATAATTTGGGCAAAGGACTTTTATAAAATAATTAATATTAAAATAATATAAAATTAGCATTTTTTAAATATTTTCTTTGGAAGACAAACAATTATGCGTGTGATGCGACGTGGACATGGGGGACAACCGCAGCCCTGCGTCGTTTCCTCAATATCAGTCGGAGGACCACACCTGTCGTCTTCGTACCTTGCCTCATCTGCCATCGATATTTAATAATGAGAAATAATTTATATAAAATTTATATATATAATATTTTAATATTTTTAATATTTGAGTAGAAAGTATAGATCTTTTTAGGTGTTTTAAAACAATTTATATATACAAATATATATATATATATATATATATATTAAATTGTACACTATTAATATCTAAATGAAGTCTGATCAACTGTGATAAGATCAGCAACGTAATCCGCCGAAAATTTGTTGTTTTATCAAAATAAATATTTTCTAAAATTAGTACATATTGCATTATAAAGTGAAATTTATAACATTTAATATAAAATATTCGGCTGAATCATACATAAACTTAATAAAAATAGAATATCACCTGTAAGTCATGCAAAGTTAGATGGCAGGTGGAGACATAGAAAATTGTTGGAAGTAGGGCCAATACATGCATATTATATATTTATCATACTATTAAAAATTTTAAAATAGACAAAATAATTAAATATAATAAAACATTAATAATTAGATTCAAATTTTTAATTAAAACATTCGTTCAAGTAACAGAATAAAAAAAAATAAACAATGAATTGAGTAATTTAAATTATATTAATTGTGATTTATTAAAAATGATAAGGGAAGAAAGTAAAATAAAAACTGCTGGATTGCATGAAGGATTAGAAATTTTTTTAGAGTTTGTCCTAACATTTTTAAAATATTAGTTGTAATAATTGGTAAATAAATTTATCAAAGTTAATAAAGTATTTTAATGGGCTTGATATAATATTTTAATTTCAATTATCAACATATTTAATATTTTTTTCTCATGACACATACATAGATTTTTAATAAGTTCAACTGATCCCACTACAGACATAATACAGTCACCCCTGTTAGATTGGTATGCTATTTGATAGCAAAAATATCAACTCAAAATCAACTTAATTTTATAAAATATATAGTAAAATCAATTTAAATATAAATTAGTTAATACATTCAACAGACAATGAAGATTTATTATATTTTTAAATTGTGAGATATAGAGAGTAACCTCTTTGATTCCTAGGAAAATACAAATGACTTCTTAACCTAACAGTATACTGTAAGAAAATTAGTATTTTCAGACCCAAACGATTACTTATTTTTGATACTGGTTGTTGTTAGGTATGCATTAAATATATTTGGTTTCAGTCTTTTATGAGTATGTAAAATTTGTCATTGGGTGTTGGAGGGACGCTGTTGACAATAATACGTCCCTGCCCTTTTTGTCTAACTCGATGAATTACGAGGGAGATAATAACTTTTATTATTTAATAAATATTTTAAAATGCTATAAATAATTTAATATTTATATATCTATATATTACGTTGTTGAATTTAAATTATTATACGGATTAGAGATTTAAATGCTGTATAAAGTGGGTCTGATTTTCAAATACTCAAACCTGAACCCTGCGTAATACAATAACACAGTCAAATGATTAATGGGAATAGCTTCCCGATATATCATTTGACGATCAAGTCAGTATTTATCTTTTATAATAAAATAAATAAATAATATAAATTAAAAATTAAATTAATTTTATATGTGAAAACTTACACTTTTCTCGAAATGTTTTAAAGAAAAATAGATTTTTTTTTTCTGAGTGTGTTCTCCTTTACTTTGCTACAAAAATGGTCTTTCTATAACTATTATTGGACAGTTAATTTTTTTCATCAATAATCTAAAAAACTGTCGAGAAAATCATTGAATCGATAGAATTATATCCATAATACGATTTTAACTGCCCGAGATCGTTGAAATAAGAAAGAAAAAAAATCGCTCAACCCTTATCTCTAGTTTATTTCATATCGTCAAATAGGTTTTTTGATTGAGTCAAAACAATTTCTTGAGCCTCTTTGATAAATTGGCCAAACTCTTAGAAATTAGTATTTTTATTGGGTCATTGGTATCAACACCCATCACTATATATTTTGTCTAAGTTTATTAATATTACAATGCATTACTTAAAAAATACTTTTATACTTTACAATATATCTTTTTAACATTAGATGCGTCCAAATATGCTAGAGGGAGAGAGGTCAGTTTTCCTTTAAGAAGGAAACTCCAAAATTCGAAGCAAAATCGAATTATTTTCACTTTTCAAAATAATTTACTGAATTTCTATCTCTATTTTGATAGGATATTTGTTTTTTTTAATTCTTTACTTTGTAAAAAATAATTTTAGTACAAAATATACGGTATGTAAAAAAAAAAAAACCCCAAAACAGTCATATTCAGAATTATATAGTAATGCATGTTATAAAATTCAAATAGTTTGAAAAAAAAAAAAACAATTTAGATATCCATGATTTGGGCAAAAATATTTATCGCAGATAAAATCTTATCAAAAAATTAATGCATACAATTATAAAATTAAATTACATTACAAAAAAAATTACATTCAGAATATTTTTGATATTTTTCGTTCAATATGAATATCAATTTTATTTAGGAATTAGTTATGAGCCCGAAATAACTAATTAAATTGAATAAGTTTTAAGACATTATTTATATTCCTCATGTATAATATTTGCATCAAAAATATGTTGTGATCGCTGTGATATTACCAACAAACAATAGTTGCAATTAATAATAATTATTTTTTTACTTTCTCCTTGTATTTTCCATTAGAATTAAAATATTTATATTTCATCTTATTTATAGTCCATCTACTAATACAATTATTTTAAGAAAATTTAATTATTTATCCGTGCATATAGTTTGAGAGCTATTTACACGTAAATTCGGTAGTTAGGTTACCGTAATTAAATTTGAATTTGAATTTGAATAGAGGCACCGACGAGTAGGGAGAGAGAGCGCGCGCGCACGAGAGTGCGTATGGACTCACACCTGATCCAACCCCCTCGCTCTCTCTCACACACACAAAAGAACAGACATTTTTCAACCAAAAGAAAAATCCAAATCATCTTTTGCTCTTCAATTAATCTCGGCGAAAAGTAGCAGTTACGACGAGTGCTTTAATTGAGAGCCTGATTTGGAATAGAGACTGGCCCAATTTTTTTAAAAAAATTAATCTTAATAATCTTATTTATTGATTATATATTCTATAAATAATCAAGATCAAGATTAATAATATGATTTATCGAAATACACAATAAGTGTGTGTGTTGGCAAAATAAATGTGTTTTATACTGGTTAAAATCTAATATCCCCAATGGAGGTAAAAAGATTTGTAGAAATCTACCATAACCGTATATATTAGCAATGCAAGTGAGTTTTATATTTTTTGAAATCTCACCTCCTCAAATAAGGTAAAAAGTTTATATTTATAGATATAGAAAAAGAGTTATTAGACTAGGTAAGTGAGTATAGATGGTTTGAATATTCAAAATTTAATTATTCTTATTAGCTTTATAATTTTCATCTTTTTAGGGTATGCATGAAGCATCCTGTAGTGTACCGAGTGTATCTCTGGTCAATTTGATAGATATTTTTGAATAATGTTAATAAATTAATTTATCTATCATGATTTTATATTTAAGATATTTGACGTTGTCATTAATTAACAAAGTCAATTTAATAAAAAAATAATATACAAAATAGGCAGCTAATTTATTTATATATGAACTCTCAAATACCAATTATATATGTGATGGCTTTTCAGTCCCTACCCTCCTTTTCTTTGAAGTCGAAATACATGCGATCCTAATAAGTTATTTACCTGGAGGGGTTTTAAGTAATTATAACTATTTGATGAGCTTTTTGGCAAAGACAGAGGTTATATTAAAAAAATTAGTATTATATAAATAAACATTATTTAAATATGTTAAAAAATAAAATATTTTATCTATTTATTTATATAAATAATCATCTATAAATAAATACTATATTATTTAACAAATATTTAAATAATATATTTAAAATATGTCTAATAAGTAATTAATTTGTTTTTTTAAAGCACCCACTAAATATAAAATCTTGAAACATTTTGAAGTGACGGGGAAACAAAATGTACCCACAGCACATAATTTTCAAAGGCACGCCAGCCCCCACTTAGTTAGATACATAACACGTTGTTTGGGTCATTGATATCGAGAACAACACTTGCCCTTTTCTTATAAAAGAATAAAATTTGAACTAGTTATTGTGATTCAAATAAATGATAATCACAGACAAAAATTATAGAAAAATATGAACTTTAGGTTTGTAATTTAACTCGTTATATTAAGTCTCATCAAAGTAACATTACTTTGGAATTTAATATCCACCTAATAAACTATTCCAAGCATAAGATATCATGACATATTTGCCCATTCCTAGTAGAATAATCCCATTTCCATAACATAATTTATTTTTACACCGCTAAGAAGATGTGTTCTATTGAAGTATTTAAAATTTTAATTATTTTTTTACCTATTTTTAATAAATAATTTTGAAAATACTTTTTAAAAATAAATATCTTTGTACAACCATTTTTATGTAATTTATTTCTGCTTTCCGCTCTCTGTTGTACCAGAGGCGTAAATTAGCGTTGCGCACGTGACGGTGCACGCTGGCAGGGTCGTGCCATACGTGCAATCCACTGCACGCGACATGTATTGGTTTTTTTGTAAAGAAGCTTTGCCGCGTGCCCCGCAATGGGAAAACTTCAGGACTGTACATCTGACAAACGAATATTAAATAATTATTTACAATAAAGTTTTTATTATTAATTTATTTAATTTTAATTGTTAAAATAGATATAAGAATTATTCACTGACAGGACGGACTTTTGAAAATACGCGCTGCCTATTTCCCACCTCTATCTCATTTTTAATTATTATTTTTTTCTTTTTTTTATCACAACCTTTATAAAATTAACGTCATTTTTTAATATTCACCAAATTTATTTTTTTATTTTTTTAAAATTAAAATTTACTTATTATCTATATATGAACCCATTGAAACATAAAATATGCATATAAAAATAAATTACTTTAAATAATCAAATAAATTATAAATGAGACATGTATTATTATTATTTGTTATATAACTACTATCAATTTCGCCGGATTAAAATAATTGAACTACCATCCTAAGCTTATACATTCAGATACTCATCGTGTTTTGTAAACAAAACATGGATTCAAATCTTAACTTCCATCCAATAGATAATATTTAAATTTAAAAAAATTACTTTCAAATTTTTTATTCATATATTAAATAATCAATAAATAATATATTTTTTAAAAAATTACTAAAATTAGTATATATATTTTTTATATATTGGAATCTTCATAATTGAATAAAAATTTTACCGGGAGAGTTATACTTTCCAAAGAGATATATGTTCCCGGATAAAGATTGAAATATTATAAATTAATTAAATGAGACTAATTTATAAATTTAATTTTTACATTTATTTAACCGAATGTGATATTCTTTTCAAAAGAATTAATTTTTTAATCTATATATATTTTTCTTTTCTTAAACGACAAGCATCTCCATATTTCTTTATAAAAAAATATAATTATAAAAATAGTCCCATAAAAATGATCACTCTAAGAATCCATTCACACCTTCCGAGTTGGGACGCCATGGAAGGGACGGGGGCTGTAAAAGTTCAAGAAATTAAAGTATTTTATTAATACTTAAATTATTATATTATTTTATAATTTAAAACACAAATTAATAATTTTATATTAATTATTATTAGTATTTTTAGAATGACTTGAAATTATTTATTTATTATTAATTTTATATCTTTACAAGAGTTGTAAAAATCTCGTAAGGTTGTATATTTTTAGAAGGCTAAATACTTTTAAAGTAATAAAATTTTATCATGTAAGTCAGAAAACTTCATTAATTTAGTAATTTTAAAAAGCAATTCTTTCATTTTATAAAAAAATTATCACATATATTCATATAATTATGTTGCATGATTTTATAGTTTATATAACAAAAGGGACTGACTTAATAATCGTATAAATATTATTTTTTAAAAACATCATATTAAATTATAATTATTTTAATAACTTATTATACATGTTTATATATAATAATTCTAAAAAAGGGTAAAAAAGTGATATAAATATATTTCTTTTTCTTAGAATAATATAACTATATATAATGCAGAATTTATATTTTAAAAATGATAAAAACGTACAGGTTTATTACTTTATCTCTTATAAATACTATTTTAATTTTTATATTTATGATTAATTTAATAATTTAAAGAAATATGATGTTATGCATAAATTAAAAGAATATACATTTTCATTTTTGTTATTAATATACAACTGAAAGACTGAATAAAATGTGACACAATGTGCCTCAAGTGGTGGGTTGTTAATAGTGCTAAAACTCACTGTGATTTACAGTGGATATATCAAAATGGCCCTAACTTTATCTTAGACGGTACAACACACGAGACAAATTAAATATCAATATATTATTATCTATATATTTTCACATAAAAAAAATAAAAACAAAATACAAGCAATTAACAAAATAAAAAATAAAAATTTATATGTGATGCGTCATCGAATCCGAACTGTAGTATGGATTAGGGAGTCAAATATTTATTTGTTAAGTCAAAAATAGGTTCGATTTTAATATACTTTTAATTTGAATCCTATGTAACATAACAGAATATGGTCAAATGATTAGTAAACACATTTATCGATATATAATCCGATACTCAAATTAATATTTTTCTTTGAAGAAAAAAGTAGGAGTATGCAAGTAAAAATACTTGTCAACATAATTTTGTTTGTGGTTTGTACTTTTTTGAAAACGTATTAGTATGAGAAAGTGCGCATTAAGCATCTTTAATCTGTTTTTAGTTTAGCTGAGCATCACCCTCATTTTTCGTTAGAAATAAGGAGTTTTTATAAAAATTAGATGATGGTTGATTTTTATTGTCAACCGCCTAATAAACTACTAGGTTGATAAGATGCCACTCAATGGGTAGTTCCACCCGGTCCCTGAAACTGTTAAATCCAGGTAAGTGAAGAAAGCTACTTTGGCCATTGGCGTTGGTTCCATTTTTCTTTTACGAGCAAACTATTCAGGTAAGACGTACAAGCATGTCCATTAGTTTAGGCTATATAAGTCGATTGGACTTCTATATTTTATAAGCCAAATTCTAGGACGGATTCTTTCCCTTGGATATTAGCAACAATACCCATCAATATGTATAATACTTGAGTAACATGACAATTACTAACAAATAGTTGGTATGCATAAAATTCATAGAAGGGACGTTATTTTGTTGCTGTAAACAATTTGACAGTTGCACCTACCGTAATAAATATTGGGATTTATTGATGTTAAATGTGTGGACTACTAAGGTAGATAGTCACATGAAAAATTGTCCCCATTAGGACCAACTGTTAATTAATTTTGTAATTGATTTGTTTTCGGCTGTTTTTTTTTAATATTTTAATTTTGACACTCAAATTTATTTTTATAAATAATTACTCATATATATATAATAAACAAAAGACTATATATATGTTGAGTTATAGGTCACTCCTATGTGGACCCATACCCATTGGATTGATCGACGGACGGAGGTAAATATCCTCTCCGCATGAAGAAAGATTAAGTTGCGCCTGCTGGGCGCTCGAGCCTAAATTTCAGTATATTCCCCGCTCGCTGTGCGCCCAAATGGAGCTCGAGTAGGAATTCCAGTAAGCCCGTCGCTCGATGAGCGCTCGAGCGCGGGCCTGCGCCCGTCGCACGCTCGATAAGCGCTCGAGCGCTCGCCAATTATATAAAACGCGCACATTACGTTTTTAGATTAATTCAATTAACTTGAGCGCCGTTCCAGAGAAGAAAAAGAGAGAGAAGAAGAAGAAGGGAAGAATTGAGCCTCCGTTTGGATTTTCAATCAAGTTCTAGTATTCGGTAATCACGTACGAGATTCTGCTGCTATGAAGAACATCTGTTGAGTTTTTATCTCTACTCTTATTATTCATATTTCTTGTACGAGCTGTCCAAAATTAATTGATATTGATTCTTGTGATTTGGGATTTATATAATCTGTTAGAGACATTTATCTTATTGGCATATTCCGTGACCATATGTATTATTTTATTGATGTCGGGTTTGGGTTGTCAATTTAAAATTCATTAAATTCATTTCGCCCTCCATGCGCTCAAGCCCGTCCAGGACCGCCTCGCAAGTGCCTGCAAGGAGTTTTTAGAAGTCGAGCACATAAAAGAGAATGAGTTTTTCGTGGCTCGGCTCGAGCCTAAAACGAGAATGGTAAAAGCTTGATACATGCTTTCAAGCTCGAGCCGAAATTGTTCGTGTGATCCGGCTCGAGCGCCCGCTTGGTTTGTGTGTGCCCAACGGGCATTTCACGCGATTTTTGGCTCCTCTATAAATATTGGCTTATATTTTGAAACGTATATCTTTCTGTCGATTATTTTGAGCCTCCCATTTTGAAGAAAGCCTTCATGCTTCAAGATTATTGTTTCTTCTCTTGAGAAAACTAATCTCTACAACATTTGTTCTACAAGTTCTAAATAGTTTTCTCACTCATCTTCTTTAGCCATTTAAAACTTTGTCTTACCATTGTTGGAGATCCGTTCGTGAAGAAGGAGATCCGTTCGTTTGACAATTCAAGTGGCGAGAGGGAAGAGTGGCTTGAAGGCGGAAGGTGTCGGGTTAGCTGTCAGGCAAATCAGGAGTTCTTGGTAGGGATCACGTGTCGGGAGTAAGTCAAGGTTAGTCGTTTCTAACGCCGTAAGTTGATTTTCATAGTGCATTGCTTCCTGGCCGTTGAAGAGTGTTTTTTTCGACGGGTATCGAGTTTCACTCGTCACCAAAATCGGATTTTTTTACTATTGTTTATGCTTGGCTTAATCTATATTGCTTGTTCATTATTATATATATTATTGTGTATGATTGCTAGCTTCCTTTACATTTAGTTAAATATCCTTTACGTGTATCGGATATTTAATTTAATTAATTTAATTACTTTATTTTAACGGGGTCGAAACACGTGAGCACCGAAACGTGCTTTTTCATAATCGATCAACTGCTGCTAGTAAAAATTTCGGATTCTGTGTCCTGTGATTTTTCTCCCTCGTTTCATAGGGAGTTTTTCACGTAAAAAATATGTATTTATTGTTCGTGATTGCTTATTTTGTGCTTGGTATCATCAACCACGTATTTTCTCACGGTTTGAATAAGCTTTTAATTCTATCAAGTGGTATCAGAGATAGGTTCCATACTCTGTTTTTAATGGCATCCTCGTCATCAAAGAATCTGCCGTTTAGCATTGAGAAGTTCAACGGGCAGGGTAACCTCATTCTATGGCAAGAGATGGTGAAGAACATTCTAACGAGAGAAGGGACAGTGAAGGCGTTGAAGAAGGACGAAAGGCCTAAAAAACTGACCAACGATGAATGGCAAGATAAGAGAGATCTTACAAACGGTACTATTAAGCTGTGCCTGGTGGATAACACGCTCCAAGAAGTTCTTGGTCTAACTGATCCAGCGGAGGCCTGAGAGAAGTTGGAGAGCCGTTATAAGTCCAAATCTCTGACAACCAGACTGTACGTAAAGAAGCAGTTTTATGGCTTAAGGTTATCCAAAGGAGGGAGTTTTGAGAAACACTTTGACGAATTTAACCGGATATTGATACAGGTGTCTACTCTTGATGAGGAAATCAAGGAGGAGGATAAGGCGTTGGTTCTACTGGCCTCTCTGCCCGCTACCTATGACCATATCGTCACAACCTTACTGTTCGACAAGGATACCTTAAAGTTGGACGAGATTATTGCCTCTCCGCTCATGAACGAGTCAAGACGGTCACAGGGAAGAAGTAGAGGTTGTCACCAGAAACCAGGAGAAAAAGGTCGTAGTAAACCCCAGTCGAGATACCAAAATCTGAAATATCATCACTGTGGAAAGAAGGGACACATCAAGAAATACTGCTATAAATGGTAGCGTGAGAATGCTGAAGGTAATGAGAAAAATATTGACAAGACTCGAGAGGAAGAAAGAGCTACTGTTGTTACCGGGAGTGATCTTTTACCGGTGTGCCAGGAGAATGAGGTGGTAAATCTGGCCGATCTTGAGACAAGTTGGGTGGTGGACAGTAGTGCTTCACTTCATGTTACGTTACGGAAAGAGTTCTTCATATCATACACTCTTGACGATTTTGGAGTGTTGAAAATGGGTAATGAAGCTATGTCCCGTATTGCTTGCTATGGTGATACGTGTCTCACCATAAATAATGGAACCAAGTTGCTATAGAGGGATGTTAGACATATCCCGGATGTTCGACTGAATCGGATCTCGGCTGGCAAGCTTAATGATGAGGGCTTTTGTAGCACGTTCTGTGCAGGAGCATGAAAGCTGACTAGAGGGTCTCTAGTTGTGGCTCAGGGCAGAAAAGTTTCTTATTTGTATGTGATGCAAGTCTCGATTACAGCGAAAGATGTGCATGTTGCTAGAGATGAGGAGCTTTCAGATTTGTGACACCGTCGGTTGAGTCACATGGGTGAGAAGGGCCTGAACTGTTTAGCGAAGAAAAATTATCTTCGAAGTGTAAAAACAGCTCAACTGAAGACTTGTTCTCATTACATAGCTGGAAAGTAACGACGGATCTCATTCAATGACAATTCATCTACAAGGAAGACTGATCTTTTGAATTGGTCCACACCCGACATAGGTAGCCCATTCATGATGAAGACTCTTGGAGGAGTACTTTACTTTATCACATTCATTGATGATTGTCCTCTAAAATTGTGGATGTATCCGCTGAAATCGAAGGATCGAGCTTTTATGTTCTTCAAGCATTTTCATGCCTTGGTTCAGAGGCAAACGGCGAAGAAACTAAAATATATCCGAAGTGATAATGGTGGGGAGTACATCGGAGCGGTTGATGAGTATTGTCGTTCTCATGGAATTCGCCATCAGAAGACTCCACCGAAGACACTGCAACTGAATGGGGTAGCCGAACGGATGAACGAGACTTTAATGGAGTGGGTCCGATGTGTGCTTTTGGAGGCGAAGCTCCCTGGCTCATTTTGGGGGGAAGCATTGTGGACCGTGGCTCATGTTATCAACTTATCATCACACGGTACATTGAATGGTGAAGTGCCTGAAAAGATATAGATCGGAAAAGATGTATCATACGATCACTTGCGGGTATTTGGATGTAAGGTCTTTGTTCACGTTTCCAAAGATGAAAGGACCAAGCTAGAGTCAAAGACCAGAGATTGTATATTTCTCGGTTACGAAGAAGATGAGTTTGGGTATCGACTATATGATCCAATTGAGAAGAAGCTAATTCGATCTAGGGATGTCGTGTTTGTTGAGAACGAGACTATAGAGGATATCGGCAAAGGTTCAGAGTTTGTCTCCAAGAATGATAACAGCCGGGCATGTGATTTAGATCTTCTGCCGACACTTGTTCGTCAGCAGAATGAAAGTCAAGGCAATGCTGAAGATGAAGAATATCACGAGACTGCAGTGCGTGTCAGTGATGAGGATGAGGCTATTCCTCCCGATAATATGCCGATCTATCGAGACTGTTTCCACTCCGACAATCCACAAGAGATCGAAGACCCTCTACTCAAATGGGTTTACCGAGGAGAAGTGTGTTACTTATAGACGGAGGAGAACCCAAATGCTTGAGAAGCAATGGAGGATAAACACAATGCGGAGTGGATGGAAGCTATGCAAGAAGAGATGGTATCGTTGTATGAAAATCACACATTTGAGCCGATTTAGGTCACAAAGAGAAGAAGAGCATTGAAGAACAAGTGGGTCTTTAGGTTGAAAACGAGATAAAAATAGCTCACAACCAGAAGGTACAAAGCGAGGTTGGTTGTAAAGGGTTTCAATCAACGAAAGGGTATTGATTTGACGAGATCTTTACACGGTGGTAAAGATATCTTTCATTTGAGTGGTGCTCGGGTTGGCTACTATTCTTGATCTAGAGACAGAACAGATAGATGTGTGGACAGCGTTTCTTCAAGACGACCTTGAAGAAGAAATCTACATGGAGCAATCGAAGGGATTCCTTGTCAAGGAGAAGGAGAACTTAGTATGTCATTTCAAGAAGAGTCTGTATGACTTGAAACAAACACCAAGGCAATGGTACAGGAAGTTTGAATCTGTAATGGTAAATCAGGGCTATCAGAAAACGACCTCGGATTATTGTGTTTTTGTTTAAACTTTTTCAGAGGATGATTTTGTTATTTTTTTGTTCTATGTGGATGATATGCTAATTATTGGGCGTAATGCTTCTCGGATCATGGAGTTAAAGCGACAGCTTGGGAAGTCTTTTGCTATGAAGGATTTGGGACTGGCGAAGTAAATTCTGGGAATTAGAATTTTTTACGACCGTAAATTAAGAAAGCTATGGATGTCATAAGAGAGTTACGTTGAGAAAGTGCTTCAACGCTTCAACATGGAAAAGGCAAAATCAGTGAGCACACTGTTGGCCAATCACTTCAAGCTAAGTACTTGTCAATATCCTTCTACCGATGATGAAAAGGCACATATGAAAGGCATATTCTATTCTTCAGCTGTGTGTAGCCTAATGTATGCCATGGTATGTACGAGACCAGATATAATTTATGCTATTAGAGTTGTCAGTCGATTCTTATCAAATCCCGGTAAAGAGCATTGGTCCGTGGTAAAATGGATTATGAAGTATCTCCGAAAAACTTCTAAATAGTGTTTGTGCTTTGGAAGCAACGTGCCCCTTCTGATTGGATATACTGATTCAAATATGGCGGGTGATGTTGACTCACGGAAGTCTACTTCGGGATATTTAGTCATATTTACAGGACACGCTGTTTCCTGGCAATCGAGATTGCAGAGGTGTGTTACTCTCTCCACTATTGAAGCGGAATTCATTGCTATTATGGAGGCAAGCAAGGAGATGCTATGGATGAAGAAATTCATTCGGAAATTTGGTCTCAAGTAGAAACGATATCTGTTGTGTTAATTTGCGATAGTCAAAGTGCGATTCATCTTAGCAAGAACTCGTCTTTTCACGCCAAATCAAAGCATATCGATGTGGGGTATCATTGGGTGCGAAATATTATTGACACGGGTTCATTGGTGCTGGAAAAGATCGAGACCAAAGAGAATGAATCAGTTTTGATGACTAAGGCATTACAAAAGGGGGAAGCTTGAAACTTACTGTTCAATTGCCGGGATGATGATAAATGTCCCCACACAGTCGTGAGGGGAAGTTTGTTGGGTTATGGGTCACTCCCGTGTGGGCCCATACCCATTTGATGTGGCGGACGGAGTAAATATCCTTTCCGCATGAAGAAAGATCGAGTTGCGCCTGCTGAGCGCTCGAGCCTAAATTCCAGTATGTTCCTCGCTCGCTGTGCGCCCGAATGGAGCTGAAGCAGGAATTCCAGTAAGCCCGCCGCTCGATGAGCGCTCAATATGCGCTCGAGCGCGGGCTTGCGCCCGCCGCACGCTCAACAGGCGCTCGAGAGCGCGCCAATTATATAAAACGCGCACTTTGCGTTTTTAGGTTAAGTCAATTAATTTAAGCACCGTTCCAGAGAAGAAAAAGAGAGAGAAGAAAAAGAAGTGGAAGAATTGAGCATTCGTTTAGATTTTCAATCAAGTTCCAGTCTTCGGTAATCACACGTCTGAGATTCTTGCTATTGTGAATAACATCTGCCGGATTTTATGTCTACTCTTATTCTTTATACTTCTTGTACGGGCTGTCCAAAGCTAATTGATATTGATTCTTGCGATTTGGGGTTTGTAAAACCGATCAATTACTGCTAGTGGAAATTTTGGACTCTGTATTCGCGGTTTTTCTCCATTGTTTCATATGGAGTTTTTCACGTAAAAATTATATCTTTATTGTTCGTGATTGCTTATTATGTGTTTGATATCATCTACCACATATTTTCTCACAATTTGAACAAGCTTTTAATTCTATCAATATAATACTCTAAAATATTTGCATAGTCAAAATATCTAACCCCCAACATATGAAAATTTTTCGGCTTAGTTTCAAAATACAATAAAGAACGAGTGCAATACAAAGTATCAAAAGAGACCTAACAAAAACAAGAGTGAAACTAAACAAGTATGTTACCAGTATCACTGCTTTGAAATGCCGTAATACCATGGATTGGGAGAAGCGGCCTCGTTGCGGATGACATTATTGCTAAATAAGAAGGTCATAACGGACCAATTCGTCTTCTTTACATTTAAATGAGGATATTTTAAAGATATAGGCATTGTGATATTTTCAAGTGAAGTAAATGGTAGGTTCTGTTATATTCATAATGGTTGAGTTTATTTAAAAATATGTTAAAATAATAATTTAAGACATTATTTCAACTCAATCTGTTACATTACAAAAACAAATCTCATTAATTAAGGAATAAAATAGTACAATGTTGAAGACTATCGCAATAAAACTCTGAAAATCTTGTTGGTGAAAGAGTTGTAATAATATTAAAATATTGGGTATATTTCAAGGTTATGTAATTTTTTAAAGGATTTTAAAATTGACTTGAATAATTGAGATGAAATTTGAAATAAAATTACAGGGTATCATAAAGATATTACCTATAGTTTGAAATTTCATCGATTATTTACTATTTGTGTAAACTTTTGCAATAAATATTCTGATAAAACAAAATTTGTTAAGAAAAAAATAATGTATTTTGTGTGAGAACATAATAAAAGTAAGAAAAAAATTAAAGCTAAGGAATTACTTTACTCAATTCAAATCCCAACTTTTAAATTTCGTGGAATCTACTCAATACCAATGAATTTAAAATACCCCACAACTCAAACGTCTAATATGAAGTTTTGATTATTTAGTTATGATTTGATATCTTTTTTACCGAGTCCACGCTGGTACATCAGGGGGAGATATTTTAAAGGCATTTTAATAGATATTTTTAAAAAATATAATATTTTGTTTATTTATTTATTATTTTTTATGTAAGTTGACTGATTTAATTTGATTAAAAAAAGACTAAAATATTAATTTGTTTTAAACTTATTTCCCTAAAATACTTATAATATCGATAATATGTGAATATTAATTAAAGTATAGAAAAACTCAATAGATTTATTGATTTACTACGATAAGTACATAATGGGTCAACAATAATGCTTACAGGTTTTCACCAAGCAATTTAGTTACCCATAAAAACGAAAAACCTCATTTGGACGTGCTGTAAGATATCGTTCAACATAGGGTAATTAAAATTTTAGAAATACTTTAGGTTTATGCTGTTTCAAATTGTTGGGTCCAATGCGATGGCTCAAAAAAGTTCAAAACCCAACCCGTAGAGTAACAGCCCAAACGGTGGATCTAATCTGGCGTCCCAAAACGGCCTACGTGGCGACTGGTATTCGCAGCTAACGAGTATCGCCGACAATCCATTAATGTGGCTGTCGGGCGGCAGTAGTGGCGCAGAGGAAACGAGCCAATGGGAAGAGAGTCAGCGTTGCCAATTGCGGCTAACGCCGCTGCCTACAATTTCCCAACCAATCCCAGCGCATGAGGTAGACCAAACATAACCTGCAACGCCTGAAAGTTTACTTGTCACCACAATGTGACAACTGATACGCCAGTAACCGCCGTCAGTAATCAGTGAGCGACGAATCACAACGACGAGTATTCTCGTGCTCAAAGCCCCCAACCAGGGGGCCTATAAAATCTTTGTTCTTCTATAGGGGAGTGGATTTGATCCTGGATAATTGACCTTATGTCACGCGAGTTAAACTCCAAAATCATCTTCCAAATTTGACTTTCTCGGCCTTATATGCGACGAGATTTAGCCACCTGCTGCAATACATTCTAAGAGTTTGGCCTCCCATTACCCGCTCACTAATTTCCCATTCTTGTAACAACGAACTCTCAACGCATTTGTAGTATATTTTCGCATACATTTAAGCGTGCACTATTTTTTGTTCATTATGAAAAATTGCTGACTTGATCGTTGAAATATTTTCAATGAAAAAAATTTTACCAGACCTTTAACCTCCTATTTGTTAGTTGTGTTGTACAGATATCAGATTAATAAAGATAGAAGTGCTCCCTAATCCATAACGATAAATCTAAATCTTTCCTAATCAAGTAAGATAATAGAAAATTCGGGTCGTAACACAAATATTAGTGGTTTTAATTTATTACCGGATAATTTATTAAACTATTGTGAATTTTAATTTTATAAATTTACAAATAGTATATTTAATATATAGTTGTTGGCTAGGTTGACAGGGTCATCTAATTTTGTGACTTTTGGGCTATTATATTATCAGTTTTAATGATTTTTATTTTATATTATTTAAAAAATAATGAAATAAGTGTTTTCAAAAGACATTAAAATATTGAAAATTTTAGTTGAGCGTCTTCATCAAATCACCCATCGAGATTGAATTCAAATTTTAGTTGGAACCAACAAAACAGAAATAAAGTTTCTTATTTGAAAAATAAAAATCGAAATAAATCAGACGCCATAGATAATTAAGATTAATTTTTTACTAAATATATAAAACTATCCAATCAATCAATTGGAGATATTTATTTAGAAATTTTAATATAAAATTATCATAAGCGTACAATTTTCATAAATTCTGGTCCTTCTACCGGGACCTGACCCAAAGAGTGGGTCCCGCTCAACCAAAAATAACAAAAAAAAATATAAAAACCCAAAAGTAAAACAAATATAATGTTGGCGTGCACCTCAAGTGGTATATGGTATATTTACCAAAATGTCCCAACAGCTTTTTTCAATAATTATAACTGGTTACTATAATTGATAAGTATAATTTAAAATATTATAATTATACTTATTCAAAATCTGGTATAAATTTATTTGATCTCTGAGATTTTCTATTAAAAGACACAACTATTTTTAATAATGTGACAAATTTATTCACACACTAATGTCAATATAGACATTGAGACTCATTTATTATAAAGTTTTTTGTAATTTTTAAAAGAATTGTAAAATATTTTAAACAAATTGACCTGAAAAATATTTCTTATAACAATCTGAAATTAGTTTTAAAATATTCCTAAACTGGTTTGAAAATATATATGTTTTTGAAAAATTAATAATATTACTTCTATAGGACGATAAGCCTAAGCCATCACTGCAGCACAAATACTAGAATAAATTAGAAATCCGGAATTGATAATTTTTCTTTAATATATTTATTTTCCTATTTCAACAAGAAAAACAACAATATAATGTTAGTTTGAAAATTGATAAAATAATTAGAAGAACAATTAATATGACTGTATTAATATATTATAATTAGTAAAAAAATTGTAATAGTTTTAATAATTACCCTTTACTTTTTTGACGACCAAGTCTTATCAAATAAGGGAGCTTCGTCTCCATAAATAATAGGAGTTTTTATTTTCTTATACATAATTATTTATTTTAAATAAATAATTATATTTTAATTATTTTAAAATAATAAATATTATTTCTTATTTTTTAAATTAATTAAATTATAAATATTTATTAAAAAATATAACGTAATATATGACGAACAAGTGTCCCAAGGAATTGATATCTTACCCACCTTGGAACAGCCACGTGGCAAACTGGAACACGAAATTAACGAATTTGAATCAATTTCCTTCCAAATTTCGAATTTCTAAACATTAAGGGCCAGTGAGGCAATTTACACAAGAGGAGGGGCCAAAATGAAAACCCAAAAAATGCTTTCATTCTCGTTCTATTGGCTCTTTTTTTTTTTTTCTTTTACAACTACCCCCTTACTCTTTCAATTTTCAACGTTCAGCCCTCTAATATTTTCACTATCTTGTTTCCATGGCTACATGAAAAGCTCAGACTGTAACAGGGTATAGTAGTTAGCAGCCTCATCTTCGAGCTCCCACAACCCATCATCCAAATGCAACAAATCTCCACCGTCGATTTCTCCCACCACAACCCCCTTTCCATCCTCCGCTGATCTTCCCTCAATGTTGGGTATCCCCAGTTCATCATCAGAAGCTTCCAGAAGGTGCCTCATCACCCTGTCTCTCTCATCATCTTCCTCCCTGATTTGAGCAGAGGGTGAGAGAGAGCAATATTCCACAGTCGACGGGTTAAATATTTCATCAGATGGGTCAGCCTCTGAAGAAGAACTACTCAACAGAGCAGCCTGGTCGATGAACGGAAAATCAGAGGAAGAAGAAGAACCACAGTTATCAGACGCAGAGGAGAGCTCTTGCTGCAGCGTGGTCATTAGAGACGATAAATCTTGATTTGGCTCTTCCTCCTCCTCTTCGAGGATTGAAATTATGTCTTTGAATGATTTCTGACGCTTTAATACGTCGTCGTCAATATGGGCTTCTTCTCTTATGCGCTTTAGTGATGTTTCCTCCATTTTTCCACCTTCCTATAGAACAGAAAATATATGAGAGATGAAGAGAGTGGGAGAAACGGAGATTGATGGGATCTGATATTTAGCCCTGAGAGACAGAGAGAGAGAGAGAGAGGGAGAGTAAAGTCGCTTGGATGAGGAAAGAGAAAAGGGTTTGGGGAGGAATATATAGAGGGGGCAAGTAAAGGGCAGTAGCGGTCAAAATAAGTTTAAAAAAAATTAAAAGCAAAGAATATTTAATGCACTCCCTTGTCGCCGTGAGGGAATGCCTTAGGAAAAGAATCCCAACTTGTTTCTTTTTTTTTTTTAATAATAATATTATAATAACAACAAGGATATTATTATTATATATTTGTTTAAATAAATAAAAATTGAATTGTCTAGGTCATGGAGATTGTCCTTTCTTGTTTGGCCGCCTTTGATCACTTCTTATCATTTAATTTTTAACGATGATTGAAGAGTTGGAGAAACCTTCAACGAGAGATTGAGAAAAATTGTTGGATAGATTTTCATTAGGATAATGTCAAATCAATTATTTATAATTTATTTATATATTTTTTTGAAATTAAAAAAAAATTAATCATATTTCATAATAGAGTTATAGAGTTATAATATAAATCAATTATGGATAAGTTGTGTATCTTTTTTATGCATGAGTTTTGTTAGATGTTTTATTAATTCAAATTTAATAACTTTTTATTGTATATGAGATTTATTTATTAAATCATAAATAAAAAAAATAGAATTTATATTAAATTAAAGGTATAGATGCCCAAAATAAATAACATTTTCATTTTAGTTTTGTGTGCATTCCACTTTATCTCGTATTGATAGAATTTATGTACAATTATTCTTATATTGACATATTGTGTGAATTACGTTATATTAATAACACGTAAATTTTTATATTGTATATTGAATAAAAAGTCAATTATAACTTTTTAAAAGCCATACTTCTTGAGATTGTAACCATGTCCATTCAATTAATTATTCAATGTCAGTAATATGTAGGTGATTACATATTTGGTTAAATTGATTCCAATTTTAAAACATATATACTTTTTAATTAATTTAAATGATCTATTTATTAAATATCTTATGATTTTTAAATTTTGATGAAAAGGTCAAAATTAATCAATAGTTTCCTTTCTTAATTATACCTTACTTGCTACAGCTTTATGCTGCATTATGTCGGGTTTCCTGGTTTCAAGCTAGGGGGTAAAATTTATAACAAAATAATAATACAGCAGCCTTGTCAATAAAAATATAATTTTTTAAAATTTATAAAAATTATAAAAAATATTAAATATATTTTATTATAAGTTATAAATAATTTAGCTTCATTTTTTTGAAAAGGTTTCTCTAATTATACAACAAATCTATGATTTTATTAACGAAAACTTCTACAATCGTCCGATTAGATTTTAAGTTATTAATAAATTAAAATTTAGACTAATACCTGATTTACAAAGCGTTAAAATTTAAAATTGTATGTAATTATATAATTAATGTTTTCTTAGACATAATTTTACAATAATCGGATTTTAATTGTTGGAAATTTTTTTTAAAAAAGGCCAAAAATATTTCACTAAACGAAAGTATTTAAAAATGCACGGATTTTGATTATTGGAAAATTACATAGCGAAGAAAGCAAAATCATGGATCCCTTGTTCTCTATGTGTTCTTTTTTCTACGGGTCCCCCATTTTTTATTAATTATGACATAGAACTGGAAAAAAGTATTAATTTTAAATTCGTTACCCCGAAAATCTGTCCTATTGTTTCATAAACGGCTACAAGTGCTATGAATCAATGATGGAAAATTCTTAAATATATATTTTTTATTTTTACAAAGCAAAAAATAATCCAAATATATATTTTATATTTTTATATTTATTTTAAAAGTACGCGAAACGTTAAGAAATTTATGCTGCTTTATAGTATTTTTAATTATTAAAAAATAGTATTAAATATACTTAATAAACCAATAATAAATGAATCTCACAGATTGACGTTAACACATTAAATAAAATATTGTTTTTCTCGGCATCCCGAACTGCACTGCCCGAGGAGCACTTTCCTATCAAGGTTATTTTTACAAAATATTAATTCATTCAATTCTTAATATCACTTTAATTTTTTGTTACTCTTATAGAGAACAAAATAATATTTATTTTACCAACAAATAATATTCTGTAACTCATAATATGTATGTATATATATTCAAAATAATATTTAATATTTTGTAAAATAGAAATGATAAACCTCACTTTATTTATTTTTTTCAAATTTAAAAGTCCTATATATAGAATAAATTGTTAATAGCTTTTGAATATGTGAAATTTTTAGTGGAATTCTTTTTTAAATCCAAATGAGCTCATTATGTAGAGGATATTAGATGATGGATTAGATAAATATTAATATTTTAAAAATCTAAATTATATACAAGAAATAATTATAAATTAATTGTATTTGTTTAGAGGGTGTCCCCGACTATCATATATATAAAAACTTTACTTAAAATTAAATTATAGATGAATTATAAATGGATGGATAACAATTTTTTTATTTTTTTTAATGTTTTAAGTGAACGAACGGCATGGATGATGTTTGGTGGGGAAAAAGACGGCTGAGATTGTATCTTGTAATGCATGATGATGACGACGATGATGTGTTTAGCTGCACATGTGATGTCTGGAGATATCTGCATGGAAAGTCGATCTCAACCGTTCATCTATCTATCCGTCCGTCCGTCCGTCCGTCCGTCGGTCCATTCACGTATGGGGAAGTGAGAAGAGAGTTGGGAAAAGTAATGGCCACCCACACACAGTTGGAGGTTGGAGTTGGACAAGGATGTGTGAGGGGTAAAAGGGTAATTTAGTTTTCATTTTTTATTATTTAAATTTATTCTTCTTGGTTGGGGGAAGATAGTAATAACTTTCAGATCCAGCTTGTGCTTTGATTAATATTATTGAATATTTGTTTATATATTATTTATATTAAAATTATTATTTTTAATATATAAAATAATATAATATAAATTTATGCCTATTTATAATTATTTTATTAATAAATATATATAAAAATAATAATTTTATAATTGCCGTCTACCACATCAAATTCTATTTTATTGTTTTTGAGATCCATCAAACGTCTTATCATTCAGCATTGGGTTCATCTTTAATAAATAAAAATATTTTAAAATATTTACTAAAATTTTTTATAATATTTCAAATATATATTAATTTTATTTATTAATTATTATATATATATATTAATACATATAGATAAAATACCACATTAAATATAATTATTAAAAATAAATTTATAAAAAACTCAAATGTCCCATTAATTAGCAAATGCAAGTCAACCAATATTACTGAAAATCTTAAAATTATTTAAAAAATAATTTTCATAGGAAAATTCTAAATATCCAATAATTTATAACCCGTTTTCAATCTACGTAAGTAGGAAGAGTCAGCTTATTCTCTTTTTTTTTTTAATCTCTTTCCACCTATGTATCTGTTAAAAATTATAAAAACTTTATATATTTTTAACTTTTTTATTACGAAAAAATTATATTTCTTACATTATTTACAAAATCTGTTTTTTTATAAAAACATTTATCTATGTTCGAATTATTTAATTTAAATATGTGGGGTATTATGTTTTTTTAAAAAATATTGAAAAAAAAAGAGCAAATAAATGAATAATAAGATGGAGGAGCGGTGTCAGATGACAGAGGGTACTTTGGGGGCCAGGTAGGGTTGTAGTCTACGGTCCCCCTACTGAGGTTGAAGGTTGTACGGACTTGTGACTCTCATTTATTGCTTTTACAGTTTCGCTTTTTACCCATTGGATAAGATATTTACGGGGGCCACACTTGCCTGAAATTTTTTTTGATTTAATGTTTTGAATGACGTTAAAAACGAGGTATTATATTTATTTAATTATATATTTATATTACTTAATTACTGCTAGTTTAGGTAACATAATATTTTTAATATATTATGAATTTTTTTGATAAGGACAAAATGGGGGGAGTGCTGTATATATATGCCCTTCCTCTACTACCTCACTGAATTTATAAAATTTACGGCGAACAAAAACTAAAAGTCGAAATCCAATAAATATTTAAAAAATATATGACACTTTTATATGTTGGGTTTCAGAGTGGGAATTATTTGATATTTATTTTTTAAAATTTTTAAAAATGATTTTTTATAATTTAAATAATAATACCTGAAGAAAAATAATATAATTTAATGACGTGATAAAACTTATCCTTTATAAAAAGATAAAATACGGAAAAAAAAAAATGAAAAACGTTGGTTTGGTAATGCAACAGGTTCCCAAACCCAGGTGAAAAAAAGTTCACTTTACGTAATCTTGGCGGGAAAATTTTAGTCGTTGTTTTATTGGTGAACAAATAAATATATATATGTATTTTCGTTTAATTTTAGTAAAAATATTTAACTCAGTAAGATTGAAATATGGTTTTGGCTGTTGAGGGGAATTCAGTGACGAGGACTTTGAAAAAAAAAAAAACAGGTTATTAAGTATTTTGAGAATAATCAGACAATTTTCTGAATAACGAAATTTATAGTTTGAAATTTCCATTTTAAATAGACATAAACTTCTCTACTAAAAAAATCATCAATTTTCTTTTCTACATAAAATTATACAACTCTTGAAACAATTAAAAGGAATAATAAAATAAGAGAAATTAATTTTAATTTATTTAAAAAATATACGAATTTAGGTCTATTTACTATAAAATATCATAAAATGGTAAGACAATTCAAATGATTTTAAAGTTCATAAAGTTTTCTTATATCTTACTGACCACTTTCATTATTCTAAATATTATATTTTATATTTTTTTGTGAAATAAAATATTATTATTGAAATTACTTCGTGCGTTTGGAATAAACCTATAAATATACGATCCAAAGTATATGCCTAACATGACTCTCCTCTCTCATGTCGATCAATTTTTTGTTGACACGTCCCTCTTCGACCACAATTTTTTAATTTTTAGTTTACTTAAATAAATATATTGGGGATGATGAATTAAATTAATTTTGTTAATACTATAAAGTATCTTACACCAGTGACGTTTCACCCACCCACAGGATGTGAGATATGTGACTGAAGTTTTTTTAAATTTCTAATTGGCACACAGAAATTGTAAGCTAAAAAAAGGGAATATTATAATAAATATGTCTTAAAATTAAGTAATAGTATTGTTTAATTAAAAATTTCTAAGATTATAATAAATATCATAGTTTTTGCATCCTTTAATAAGTTTTAAAATTTAATTAATTCTAGAAGACAGACCCTGTTGTGGAGGACATAAAAAGAGGGCGCCTTAATTACCAAAAAAAGGTGTGACGATTAATAATGCAAATTATCACGAACCTTTTTAGTGGTAGAGGAGGGATTTAGGGATCCTTTTGTTTTTTTAAAGATAAGTAGAATATTATTTTTTATTTAAATTTTTGGATTAAAAAAATGTATTATTTGAAATTTAAACTTTAATTGATATCAGTTATATGGTTACATTTATTATTTTTTTGAATGTTTTACTTAATATATTTGAATAATATAACATTTATTTAAAATATAAATATCTTCACTATTTTTTTTATATTTAATATTAGCCATTAAATTTTAATATAATACTCTTATTAAAAAAAATAGATTCTATTTTTTTGAATAAATTATAGGATCTCCATTTTAAAATAGAGTAGCTGACTGATTTCCATAACACCTAACGCAAATCCATAAATGGCATGTAACAACAGAAGGGAAAAAAATTATAAATTTAGCTTAATGCATTGGATAATAACAATCTAAAACAGCGTGATTAGATTTCTAAATAAAAGTTTAATTTTAACTATTATAATTATATAATTTCTAAATGTCTGATTATGTATGCAGTGTTTTCAAGCCATCGTATTGCACGGGATGCAAATTTTTAAAATAAAAAATAAAAAAAATATCCATCACAAAGAGAAGATAATAATTCGTGAATGGTGATATCATCCCGATGGATCTGTTAACTTTGTCCAATTTTTCGCAAAGACTTTAGCGTTCATTTTTTTTAAATATTTTTTTATATATTATCCATTTTTCTTCAAAATATTAATTAATTAAACGGTCATTATTGAGCTAGCGGTCGTTTAAATTGAGGCTTGCATGATAGCAGTACAATAATGATACGTGTATCCAGAAGAAGCCATGAGATGAGGTGGCAGACGCCGAATAAATCAACTTAAGTAATTGTCAATGACAACTGTCGCAGTAGGATTTACAACACAGAAAATCAATAACAATATTTTACAAAATATTTTTTTAAGACAGAAAATAATTATTATTTTATCTTATAAATATTTCCACGGTAGGGTTTCAAAAATTTGTATTTAAATTAATTATTTCTATAATATATAAATATTATATCTTTTTAATCATTGGTTAAAGTTATTAAGTAATATGATAATTTAGCATATTGTGTGATTTTTGAGCATGTATAAACTTGGCACAAATACAACCGTAGATTGTTGATAAAACCCCATCGTTTGGATTTATTTTTAATTGGTTGCTTTAATACTTGGGATAATGTGGAACGCCCCTTGAAGCCCGTGACTGCATCCCACATTTAATAGTGGCTCTCACATGATTTGTTTTTGTCTGTCATTTCTGGAAGTTTGTACAGAATTCTCGAAAATAATAAAAGTCTTATCAAATGAAAAAAAAATTATTTTATTTTTTTAAAAAATCATATTATTATTATCAAACAACTGTTGAATCTGCCCTTAAATATATTTTCAGATAAAACAAATTTCAAACTTAATATATTTCGAAGTTTAATAAGTCTAATATAATGATCATGAGCAATGAATATTTTCGTTTATTAAATATGACGATATTTTTATTAGAAATGTCCTCGATCAATATTATTATTATTATTATTTTGTGAGTAGTGCGGTGATATTTTACGATCGTAATTAATTGGTTCAGTTTTTTTTTTTTTTTTTACTGGCAGCGGTGGCCCGCGGTGGTAACCGGAGGAGGGTATCAGTGGTGTACGGGCCCGCGGTGGGGTCGGAGGCATCATTGGCCATCAATAATATTATTTTTTAGTACAATTTTTTTATTAAATAGGTGTCATTGTCAACAGTAAATTATAAATAATAAAATTAAATTTTAATTTTTAAAATATTTAAGCTTAACTTTTAATCATTTAAAAAATATTTTTTATTAAATTTATTTTTTTATATGTCAACGTTCTAAAATAAAAAATATTAACTATTAATTTATCAAAATAATTAAAAAATATATATTCTCCAATCTAAACTACTTATGTAATTTAATTATCTGAAAACACCGTCGTCATTGATGGGGAAGGGACCATTGCCTGCCCGCGGTGGTAGCAGTTAGGCCGAGGGAAGGAGGGGGTGTAGTTGGTGGTGGGGTACGAGGGAGTAATTTTTCCTTTTTAACGGTGTATTTGCTTTTGAAATATATATGTATATATAAAGGATAAAAATTAAAGTAGAAGGAAATTTTGTTTAAATGTTTAGATTGTGTAAATTATTTTAAGAAAAAATAGAATTATATATATTGGAGTAAAAAAATCAGGAAAATAGTATTCTTTTAAAAAATTGGTAGAACCAAAAAAAAAAAAAGGAAAATAACATAAAGCATCTTCTCTTGTAAACCCTACCTTTTATAATTACAACTATCTTATCTTTCAGTAACTACAATATATTGTTAATTCTTATATAATTTTTTTATCAGTAACCAAATAAAAAAATATTTTTTTATTTTTTAAATTATTTTTTCTTATAAACCCTACCATGGACATTTTTTTTTTTTTTTTCTCTAGATGAGACATATTTATTTTTTCTTATAAAATTAGCCTGATTCTTGAAAGTTTTGCATTTATGAAAGTAACCTAACAAATTAAGTTCAAAAATTTTAAATTCACTAAGCCAAATCATATGGCATGAAAATAGCTTTCGGAGCATAGATAACTGTTTGTCGGCTATAACATCGTAAATTAGAATTGAACAAAATACTTTACTACATATTAAAGGCCTAGTAACATCTTTTAGTAAGTGGTGATAGGTCAATATTTTTAAAAATTATCATTGATTGATACCGCATCGTACACATGTATAATCGAGATTGTTTAAATAAAATAAATTGATAATAAATGTTATATTATCTGAAAAATGTTGTGTAAATAATGTTAAAATATTTTTAATAATAAATGAATTGGTATTTGTAGGTAAACTATCAACAAAAACGGAAACAGTAATGATAGTATTTATTGAAATTATCTATATTTTTCTGCCTAATAGTTTCTATCCTTTTCAGCCTTAACTTCCCTTGTCCCCACCACCCAGCCCTCCTACTTATTTATTTTTATTCACTTCCTCTGCATTGGTTTCGGTCCTGTATAATGGGCCTCCAAAGTGACCCGCATCCTAAACAACAAGATCCAAACCCGATAAACATTTGCGAAGGAAACGTAACTCTGAATTCAAGGATTCAAAAATTCAAATTTCATACCCAGCCAAAGCTCGCTTGCCAACCGCCGCTCTTATGGTAATACATGGGAGATATTTTAAATAACAAAATATTATTTATTTATTTACATTTAAATTAATTAATATAAATTAATATATTAGACGCCACCTTATTAGGTTGTTTTAATATTGATAAATAAAAATATTTCCCGATAAATTTTTAATATCTATGTAAAAATAATTATTTGACTATTTCCTGACAAAATAATTGAAGTAATCATATTTATCTTAAACATTATCAAAGACGGTACATTCACCTATCTTGGGAGCGGCCAATGGCATAATTGGAGAGTTCTTGTCTACTGTTTCCTTGATGTAACTCGACCCTTGGCTACTGGGGTCCTCATTTGTTCTCATTTCAATACTATTATTATGAAAAATGCTTTTAGTCGGCCTAACAAGTATACAAGGTAGTTCGGAATCTTAATATTAATGGGTTATTTTTTATTAAGTGGATTTTCTCGTTTATTTCAACTAGTGGAATCTCAAAATTTTGTGACATTGGTTATTTGGGGATCTTAATTACATCCCAACGAATGCATGCTATGGCCAGTTGATGGTTGAACAAGTAAAATATATTGAGTTAGTCTAATATAAAAAGAGAAAAATTACTTAATAAGTATTCATAATAATAGTATTGCGTAATGATTGTCTATCTCATGTGATATACGTTAAATAATATTGTTTTTACAATGATCAAATATTGACACCTAATCATATTAAAAATAAAATTTTTATACTGTTGAATAAGATTATTTTTATAAAGTTATTCCTAATTGATTAATTATTTTCTATTATTAGGGGTTAGGATTTAGTTTAACTATTATTTTCTGTAGATAGATTATGTTAATTGATTTCCATTAGGGGTGCTAGTCCTTGTTCGGTGTTAATGGTCTCAAGTTGTAAAACGTCTTAATATCCTGATTTTATATAGTTTCATTTCATCTACATAAATTAATTACTTGCTAAAAGCTATGCTTTCATTAACATAAACAATTGCGGGTTATACACAACCATCGTTTTTATTCTGCTCCTTTAAAAATCCGCACAACAGTTATCTTCAAAACTGTATGTATTTTTCTCTGGCACGAGCTTGTTTTAAAATCAATAACATATTGCCAGCTTCTTTGCCGCTTAAATTCAAGACAAACAAATTGCAAAATGATATTATAATCAGAGTTTTTCAAAATCAACACGCCCACTCATTTTCCCCAATTTTATGAAACTTTATTACTCAAATAACTATTCCGGTTAAAATATTGTCAAAATTACAGAATCAATTAAAAATTTGTAAGATGTGGTGACAACATATTTTTGGGCCGGTACATTTTAAATAAAATTAAATACCTTATTTTAAAAAATATCTGTATAATTGGTTTTGTAAGTTTTCAATAATTTTTATAATTGACCCTTCTTTGGTTGTAATACGTTGTGATATAAAGAACATATTCATTAAACTATATATATATATATTAGAAAGTCTACAGACATGCTTCCATTGATTTGAGGACCTCGATTGCTCAAAAACCAAAAGACATAACAATTTTGATCTTTATGTTTTAAAGAGTTTTATTCACCATTTTCATTTTTTTTTCATTTAAACGTTATAATCAACATAAATAATATTATTTATTTTGAGGCGTTGGTTCAAGTGAAGAAGGAGATCCGATCGTTATTAGCACTTAAAGTAAAACGAGAGGAAAGATTGTTCACCAATCAAGCAATAGATATGAAACTCAAATCTCTGGAATAATTTTCCTTTTTACTGGGAAATCAGGCAATAATTTACAAATGACCTTGAGGGATAATACGTGATTCGGGAGTAAATTTTTGCTTTTGTTCTGGGGCTCAACTTAAATTAGCATGTCTTACCACCCGTCCTAGTATTAAGTTGATCTTAATAAAATGGATGGGATTATTCTAGTATTAAGTTCACATCATTAAAATGGATGGGATTATTTTTAAAATAATAATTTTTAAAGTTATAAATTGTCACTTTTCAAAGTTTTATGGCAACCAAAAATCGCGTCTTTATCTTTTATATTTTATAATTATTTGTAGATGCGTCTTATTATCTCGTTATAAGATCATTAATTAAATATCCTTTATGTGTATTTGATATTTATTTGTTTTACTTCTACCCATTTATATTTTTACCCCCAAAAAAGGTCGAAATTTGATTGTTCACGTTAGCACCAAAACGTCTTTTTCATCCTTGTTCGGTGTTAATGGTCTCAAGTTGTAAAACGTCTTAATATCCTGATTTTATATAGTTTCATTTCATCTACATAAATTAATTACTTGCTAAAACCTATGCTTATCATTAACATAAACAATTGCTAAGTTATACACAACCATCCTACATGCTTCGTTCTGCTCCTTTAAAAAATAAAAATTGCGTACAACAGTTATCTTCAAAAACTGTATGTATTTTTTCTGGCACCGTGCTTGTTTTGTATTTGCCCAGACATAACATATTGAAGCTTCTACCGTTACATGCTTAAATTCAAGACAAACAAATCGCAAAATGATATTATAATCAGAGTTTTTCAAAATCAACACAATCTGACTAACTTGACTCGTTTTACCCCAATTTTTATGAAACTTTATTAATACAAATAACTATTCCGGTTAAAATATTGTCAAAATTACAGAATCAATTAAAAATTTGTAAGATGTGGTGACAAAATATTATTTGGGCCGGTACAATATGAATTTTTAAATAATTGTAGATATAAATATATTATTTTAAAAAATATCTGTATAATTGGTTTTGTAAGTTTTCAATAATTTTTTCTATAATCTGACCCTTCTTTGGTTGTAATACGTTGTGATATAATTTCAGAACATATTTATTAAATATATATATATATATATATTAAAAAGTCTACAGACAGTAGCTCAACCCGTCTTAATTTTAATGATGGACAGAGGTGAGGACCAACGATGGTGCTCAAATAACCACATTGGCCAGCTCGGCCCCATAAAACAATTATTATTTTGGTAGGCAAAATTATTTAAAAAATATTATTTATATATTAATTTATATTAAGATTATAAAAAATAGATATAAATTTTAAATTATTTAAATTTTAATTTTACATGTCAATATTAAAAATAATAATTTCAACATAAATAATATTATTTATTTTGAATTCGGCTAGGCCCAAGTCTGGGCCATTTTTGAAAAATATATATATATATATATATATATATGTATAAAATAAAACTACCAAGATATTTTTTTGTTCACCAATCAAGCAATAGATATGAAACTCAAATCTCTGGAATAATTTGTCCTTTTTTACTGGGACCCATCACGCAATAATTTACAAATGGACCTTGACATATAATATATATTATTCAATTCAATTATGATAATTTTTGCTTTTTGTTCTGGGGCTCAACTTAAATAATGCAATAAATTATGTCAGAATGGGCGTCATCCTATACCAGCCTAGTATTAAGTTCACATCTTAATAAAATGGATGGGATTATTTAAAGCCTAGTATTAAGTTCACATCATAATAAAATGGATGGGATTATTTTTAAAATAATAATTTTTAAAGTTATAAATTGTAACACTTTTCAAAGTTTTATGGCAATCTATCTACGCTTCTTCTTATTTTAAATTATTCTAATATATTTTATTATATATATTATTTTAATATCAGATAATATATTTTTTATATAATAATTATTATAAAATTACATATTAAAAAATGCTTTCAAAAAACAACCTTTGATCATGTTTAATAATTGTGCAGGACATATGCCTCCAAATCTACCCCGTAAATAATAAAGTTGTTATACTGACCCACTACCCCCAAAAAAAGTGATCATAATTGAATTGAATAATATGCCAAGGTCCATCTTCCATAATTAAAACATGCTTAAGGCATCGAGTTAATGCTCTCATCTAGATAGAGAGAGGCATAGCCATGTGATTCAATTATAAGCTAAACACACTTACTTATACATTTATATATTTATTACAAATATATGACCCAAAATAACATTTATAAAACTATATATATATATATATTTATTTATATGTGTGATACATGTGCATATTTTATATTTTTATTTCAAATAATATTTATAAATATATTTTTTAAATATTATATTATAATTATATTTGTTATGACTATAAATGTTAATTACACTATGATAATTGATGACAGTATAAGAATATATTTTAAACACCTTTTAAATAAAAAAATTTATTTGTAAATTTATATTAATAAATTTAAATTTAAAAATAATTTAAAATATTTCATAATATTTCGCATATATTATTATATGATTATAACCCATGTGACCCCTTTGAGGGGAGTGGCACACTTGGATTTACCCCACGGCACGTGGGAAGCGGACCCGTATGGTAAATGGTTAAATTATAGGCTGTCAGCTACCATTTATTTATTTATTTTTCTAATAAATTACCGTACAAATTTTGCCGACACTATACCTTGCCGCTATTTTACACCCAATAAAATTATTTATGAAAATAAATAAATTAATTAAGCTAATTTTTAATTTTTTATTGAGATTTCAGATAAATATAAAAGTATTCTTCTTATAATTTTTAATATCTATATTTTTTTAAAAAATAACTAGCAACTTGTTAAGAGAATTCATTCGTATTCATTAAAAAACTTTAATTAGATATTTATAAATATTTTAATAAATATTTACTTTCCATTTTTTTACTAAAATAATTGTTTTAAAAGATATACAGCCGGTAAAGGACATGCTTTCCTCTTTTGCTAGATAAATTGGAAACAGGGAATTTAATTAACAATAAACTTTTTTATTAGTCTCCGGACCAGCACATTAAATTAATCATTTAATTCAAACAAAAAGATAATGAAAACTAACTCATTGAACGGCTCCCTTATCGGCATAAATGGTATATTTTTATTTTCTGTATTTAATGTTATAGATTATATTTAACTATCTTATTTTGAATTTACACAAGAATCATAAATCATATGTTATTTATGACATATATTTTAATAAATTATAAATATAGACATCACCTAGCCCCAATCAAAAAATCATGTCGCCCATTGGGTTCAGTCCGACTAACCTAAATTTTTATACGATATAATTAATATATATAAATATTATAATTTATTATACCTAAAAATTTATGCCCCATTAGTTTTTCTGGGTGAAGCACAATCACAATTAAAATTTAACTGGAGAGGTTGCCTGGTGAGGTCGGGCTTAAATTTTTGTATAAATATAAACTTTTATTTTTTAAAAATAGCATTCCTCTCCTTTCATTATTTGCTTTTTAGTTTGATTAGTACGATACTTTTTAAATCTATAGTATGTAATATCTAATTAAAAATATTTAATAACCCATTGAAGATTCTTTTCAATGAAATCTATATGTATCACATAAACTGATAAGATTTTAGACTTGTTACTTTACAATATCAAACATACTTTATCTTATAAATAGTTAATGTATATCATTTTTATACGAGAAAATTTTCAAATTATATAACCTATTTTTTATTTTTTATTATGATAAATACTATTAATATATATTTAATTGTACATTTGATTATATCAGAATTGTTAAAAATAGGTATGGGTTATATATTATTTTAAATTTTATTCTCTCAATTTTTTTATTCATATTAAAAATAATAATTTTAATATAACTAAATATATAAATAATACTGCTTATTCTTTATTCCTTGCTCTTGTGATAATACTTTCAACTGTTTAAGGTCTCTAACTTTCTTTAAGCCAATCACAGCGGAGACCACAATATTTCCCATCAAATATAGGAAAGGGATATATTTTTGATTAGTTACTCGCATTTACTGTATTAGCCATATTTTTTTATAAAAAAAAATGCTTATTTTTATTTTATAGATTTGGCCAAACTCCAAATCAGATACCTTATTTATAATTTATAAGATTATATATCAAGTAATTCAAATTCATAACAATATGAATCAAATATATCACTATGAACCAATTAATTATGCTCATTTAAAGTGTCATTATTAACAACATCTTACACATGCTGATGTTATGAATATAACCTTATATTCAGCACCCTCCACTTATACAGTAGAATATAACCTTATAGATGATACAGCAGATTGATGACGATTTTAACTGTTGCCCTTTTATTGTGTATTTTCTTTTATGCTGGTATTATTTGGATTTTCGTTTTCAAGCCTTGGTATCTTATAAGTCATGTCCTAATCGATTTTCTGTATAATTTTTTTAGATATTTTAGAGTTCTATATATAATATTTTTTAAAAAATATATGATAATACTGTTAAAAATACAGTGTAGAATAATTTTTCCCGTGAATAGTTGAGAATATATCAGCATTCTATTTCTCTCAAATAATTGGTGGATTATATCCGTAAGTGGGTTTTCTGTCAGCTGATTGTCTTTCAAGAACATGTAGATGCTGATATGATCAGTAGCGGTATGTTATTGCTTTTAATTTTTTTTAATTGTGATTTATTTTTAAGGTATTTGAGGGCAATTTTTTAATAAAAAAACAGCACATTAAAGCATACAATAAATGATTCAGAATAACTTAAAAAAATATCAAACGACTTTCAGATTTGACTTGCAGCTTTTTTGTCGTGATGAAAGATGAACAACTTTAAACAATTTACCCACAATAATCAAAATTATATATATACACATATAAAAAAATAAATTAAACAAACATACCTAAGTCACACAATAATATTTATTATGAAAAAATCTTATCAATTAAGAGACAAGCTCTAAATAAGTATATTATAGAAGTATCTTGCTATAAATGTAAGTTCTTCCTAGATCTATTAATAAAAATTTATATGAATGATCGATTAAATATATCCTGAACGTTACTAACAACTCACTAAAAAAGAATATATTGAAAAATGGGTAACTAAACGGTAATATATACTAAATTAAAACCGAGTAACGTACTTATGTTTGGTAAAAACTAAAAGTTTATGCTTTAATTAAATGTCGAACATCTTATTCTCACTTTTCTCTCTCCTCTCGATTCGTGTGGCATTTGTTTGTGTTAAAATGATATCAAATTTATCGAGAAATCAAAACAAGATATTATATATCTCACGCGGTTACTTGAGCTCCCAATTTGTGTCTATCCCGTAGCATGTTACTAAAAATTTTTTAGTACTGACGCTTAAGTCGCCAGCTCGTAACCTCTTTATAAAGTGCTAGTGGATAATATTATTTGAGTAAATCTCGCGCTGAGTATTTAGATATCTCTTAAATAAAAAAAATATTTTCAATAAATGTAAAATTTATAAAAAAATAATTTAAATTTAATAATTTTTATGACTATATTTTCACAAAAGAAACAAAAAATATGTGAGAATTATTTTTGATTGACATGAAAAACATAAAAAATATGCCATGTTTTACAACAATATTACTATGAAGATTCGCTCTCGTATTTTCGTCTAGCCAATCATACGTTATAGTGCCACTCTGCCATGTTAGGTCATCATGCCTGTCCACTATGTGTCTAAAGATTTACTGCATATGTTTAAATTAAATATAAATCTACATAAAAAATTATAATTATTATCTAATTATTTTAAATTTTGTCAACTTATTCAAACATAAAAATATATTTATATCAATTTATATTTAAAATAGGCCGAGTTAATCAATGCATGAACATTTGTTTGTTTTAAATATATTTTTTTAATTTTATATTCATATAAAAATAATTTAAAATATAATATATTTGTAAAATTTTAATATTTTGATTAAAATTTTTTCTAAATATTTTTAATTAAATATTTTTTTATATAAAATTATTAATTACACAAGATATGATGTATTAAGATAAGATCTTTAGATTTCATATTTATTAGAAAAATAATATTTATAAAGCATTCAGCATATTGGTTGGATCAAGTCAAATTGATCATTTCATCCATGACTGTGTTCAGCCTAAAAAATTTATTAAAAATAATTTTTTTTGTCAAATTTAACCATAACGCTTATATATCATAGTCATAACTTATAAATTTTAAATAAGTCAGATCGAATCAAATAAATAGTATGATTTTAATCATGTTATATTTTACCATTAGGAGAAAGGCAAGCGAGATATTATTTGCATACTATAAAATATTTAATATTATAATATTATATTTATTTATATTAATAGATTTATATAATAATTAATTAAATGAACAAAATATTAAATTTTTTGAAGATTTATCTCAAGTAATTGTCATCCACAATTATACAAAACATATGGACCCCCGCGTCTTAAATTTTATCTTTAAGATTTGATTGGTGATTCATCTTTGGAGACGTGAACGAATTGGTTTCACCTTTTGTCACATCCAAACTTAAATTAACGTATCACCAGTGACCATTTCAGATTAGTTAATTAATACCATCTATTAAATAATCACTAATCAGTAAAAGAATATTTAATTAGGAGACAAGTTGTCATGTTAGGTGGATTAGCTATGCTTCAATTATGACTAACAAAAAATCAAAAATAAAAGATTGATCACTTTTTGGATAAGTAATTAATAATATTTATATTAATTAAATTAAAAAATATAAAAAAACTCGAACAAAGTCAAAAACAAAATTAAAAAAAAAAAAAACACTTACCCTATAATAGACCCAAAAAAATGAGAATTTATAGCCATAAATTGCTATCATAACTAAAAGTGGTGTGGAATTTAGACTTTAAAAATGGTGATTTTATCTTAATTATTTCATATGATGATGACTAGCACGACTAACGAAAAGTTAAGCATAAGATATTTTAAGATAAGAAAAGACAGATTTTAAAAATTTTATCTACTATTTTGTAGTTCTGCCTAACTTTTAAAATATTATTTTAACAATTCAAGTCATATACACGTGATTTATTATAAATAATATTTGATATTTTTAAAAGTCCAAATAAGATTCGATAATCTTTTAAATGAAAAAAGAATTTGAAGCTTCTTCTAACTATTTATCCTGAGTTAGAAGTTTGAGTTTTAGATAATTTAATTGCAAATAAGGTTATTTTTTTATTATTCTTAAAATCATTATTCAAATTAATCATAAACCATTATTTGGTATTGTTGGATGTCGGTATGCTTCGAATCCAAACTCATTGAGGCAATCGACATGAAGGGCAACCTTAGCTTGCTTGCACACTCTAGACCTGGTCAAGCATCAAAATTGTGTCGAAGAATAGATAAGTATCAAGTTAATAAATAAAAAAATATGTTAGAAGTACAAATAATTGGCCACCAAAGAGACCAATAAATAAATTTAGATTTAATCTATCTGTATATTAAAGAGATGTTTAACATATTTAAAAAGATAGTTGCTGATATAATAAGTGATATTATCGAACAATCGTGTTATAAATTTAGAGTTAATCAACATGTATAAGTACGGATGCTATTTTGTTATAGATATGTAGCTAATCGGCTATAATTTTTTTTTGTAGCAACTATATTTAATTTTAGTTTATAATTACTTTATCAATTCTTTTTATGAGAATTTAATTTTTAAAAATTAAAAAAAACTAATAAAACACTTTTTCTCCCTCACTCTCTCATTAAACGGACACCATCAAACTTTAATAACTCTACTAGGATTAAAGACAATAACTTTTGATCCACAAGGCTAAAATCATCGCAAACTTCTTAGAAAGAAAGTGTTTATTGTCAAACAGGTTCCAACAACTCTAAAAATCAAGGGCTATCAAATTTCCTACAAGCGGATATCTCATTTTAATGGAGGGCTAGTGCTTCTTCCCCTTTACAAAGGCCAGCTATTGTCTGGCACTTGGGACATAAGAAACTTGTCTTCCCAAAAAGGTCATGTATCTTTTATCGAGCTTATAACAATACTTAGCCCCTCACGGTATAATATATTTAGAGCTAGAAATTCTATAATGAAACTTAATAACTAGATAATTTTTTATATTTTCTTACCTTTTTAAGCTAATATTGATTTAGATACCGAAAGAAATTATTCAAAAAAAAATTTAACCTTTTAGCTTTATTGTTTTGGTGTGTATTATCAGAATTACTATATTTAGGAATAGATCTTATCTTAAGTGATCGTCACCCCTAATAAAACATCAATTTAGATATATATAAAGTGCAATCTAAATTAAAGTTACATATTCATTCTTTACAAAAACTATAATAGAATGTAAATTTTTTATACGGAGTGCATATCCTCATAAATAGTTCCAACTATTCTTCATCATTTCACAAGGCTTGTCAAATACTTGCAATCAAACCTTATTTAAATATTTTGTTTTCGCAAAAGAAAAATTTAAGATTTAGTGACATTTTAGAGGGATACAACCCAAAGTATGTGAATAGCCAATAAATAAAAATAAAAATATAAAATCCACACATATGTTCCTTCCTAGGGTTTGCAGCATAGTGCATAAAAGGCATGAAAACCACTACTAAGGCATCAGAAAGAGTATTATTAAAATATTCATTTCCATATATATGCCCACCACTAAATGGACAGCTGGCACCTCGCAATTTTAGCCCCTAAAGTGCCATTTAATTACTATAATTTTAAGACCATAACCATGGTTATGGTATATATTAATAATTAATCAAAATTTATATGACTTAAAATAATTATTCATTTTCATATAACTAATAATGTCATAAAGTGACGTAGTCATAAAAAAATAGAAAAAAATATTATTTATTTTAACAAAAAAATGCACAACTACTTTGAAAAATTGGAGAGATGGCTTTATGGGTTCTCGGGTCGCACGAGAAAGGTAGACACCACCAACTCCGGGCTCAAAGCAATATGAACCCGCAATATATAAAAATAAAAAAAAAAATAATAATAAATAAATAATGAATAAAAAAAGAAAAGTAAAAGGTGCACATCGATTTGCCCATTGAACAGTGGAAGAAGATTCTCAAAGGATAGCATAGCAATAGCAATCTCTGATGTAGTTTGCCGCTTCCTTTTCTCTCCTTGAATGCTCTCCCTTTTTTCTAAGGGATAGGATTCTGCACTTCGGTTACTTTCTCAGAGGATAACACTTTCTGTTTTCTTTTTCTCTCTTTTTCCATTTATAATAATTTAGCATCTAATATCTTTAATTTTAAAGATTAAATATTTAAAAAATATAATTTAGATTTAATCCAGATCATTCAAAATTTTATTTTTTCAAATATTGCTTGATTCAGTCCAAATTCTATCTCTAACATATATATATATATATATATCGATATATTTATACTATTTTTTCTCAACCTCACATTAATAATACATTTGTGATTAATTAAAAAAATGGATTATATATTTCTCACCATTTGACACATTCTATTTTAAGTGGGTCAGCTAAATTGACTAAGAGGACGGATATTAGTTAGATCTAGGTGACTAAATATGACAAGTTTCATAGATCGATCCTTGGGGGGCCTATGGACCCCATCATAAGAACAAAGTAAATAAGCAAAATAAAAGCCATAAGTTCTTTCGGATCAAAGATGGAGACAATAGAATAATAGCGTAAAAATTCTCTGTAAAATAGCATAGATGCTATGCACGTAGGCCACTATATATATATATTAAGTACACGTTGAAAATGCATGCTTGATGGGTATTGGAGAATGGGGCACCACCACATGTAGACATTCTCGATTGGTCCGTTTCGACCTTTTGATGTTCAACATCACTCACTCAGACGATATCTTTCTTAAATCCGCTAGGCTCTATGCCCCTAAAGGAGGGCTAAGTTGTAGGTCTTCCTTCAGAAAGTAATTGCCAGTCCCCAAAAAAAATATTTTCTATTTTTTTAAATATTCGTTGGTATTAAGATAAAGAATATGTAATTTCGAATTACACAGAAGAACCAAAAAAAAAAAAAAGAAGAATAAAGATGGAAATAAAAAGGGGAGAGTACATATTGAATAGAATTGGAGAAAAAAGATAAATTGAAAAAATTGAGAATATTCAGTAATTTTCTCTGATTTTGGTAGGAGGGGAAGTGAAAATTGCAAAGTGAATATTTTCCCACACGAGTTCTTTGTTCAATACGCTGCGTTTTAATCAGTAACGCCACAAAATCATTAACCACTCCAAGAGATATTTTTGGGGTGGAGGGTTGAGAAAATTGACTCGGGCTTGAAATCCAGCTAAGACGGACAAAGCCCAATAAACACCATCCTCTCAATAAATGGCCCACTCGGAATGCCCAAAACTGTGATGAAGCAGGGAGGACCCACCCTCTTAAGCCCATTATTATTATTATTATTATTTTTAATATTTTCTTGTACTCTAAACGATAAAAATTTTATCTTGATATACTTACCATATGATTAGCATTATGATAACATATTATAATAATTATCATGTTAAGATCTTCACCCTTAAAGCACAAGAAGAGTTGAACAGCTTCCGAAAAAATGGAAAAATGAAGATGTTGCAATAACATTTTCTGCTGTAATACAACAGTCGAAGAAGGGGACAGGATCCTAAATACTCGGCCTGCTCTTCGGCCATGAAACTCAATAACTTTCAATGCTACAAGTGTTTGGTTGCACTTTCCTGTGACTGCTTGAATGCCCACTTTTAAATGAGGACGGGTTGCATCTCTCTGTTCATTTTACTCAAATTTAAGTTAATTTTTACCCACAATTGTTCCGTAGATGGGAGTATTTTGTCTCCTCAATGATGAGAGATTTTGTTTCCGTTTTAGCTCGGTGGTAAAAATAATAGACATGCGTTTGTGGGATCTCTAATTGAAAAACGGGCAGAGTAATGAAGGAAATACAGAAGCAATGAGGCTATGAAGTTAGCTTCATAGCAGTAGTGTGAGGACACTCTATCTGTTCTTCATAGTGTTATATCTCATCCAAATATACATATTAACCTATCCATATAAGAATAGATGGATAAATGAAAGCTCCGTTATTAAAGAGCATTTTATAAGAAAGCAATGGCAAGAGAGAACACGCAATGAAAACTCATCATCTCATTAGGAGTAATTTTTATAGTATTATTTTATAACACACATTTACTTTAAAATACTTGTCTCTCAACCGTACAAATTTTGGCTTCTCCTAGGAGAGCTGAAATCAACTTCAACGGCGTTGAAAGGAGCCTTGGCAGCATCTGATATTTTCAATAATGATAATTTAATTTTAACATATTGAGGCATATTTAATCCATCTTATACTCTTAAGCATTTTAAGCTATCGAGATAAAATTCTCACTGTTAAGAGTATAAATGTACTTTTAACAGCACACCGTAGTCGCAGGCAGAGAGAAAATTACCATGGAAAGACTACTTTTAACAGATACTCAGCGCTTACTCAATTGAATATGAAACAAAAGCGGGGTTCCAGTACATGGAAAAACCAGAGGAATCATTTCAAAGCTTCGCCTTAATCCAAGAAGAAACCAAACAAATAACTGCAACTAACGCAGGCATCATCCTCAATATGTCAGCTACTTCGAGTTACACGGGTACTAGTTTGTATACATTGGACAACTACTTATGACCTGGGTGCGAACCGAACATGGACAACTGATAACAGCATCAATGAACGATGAGCAGAAAAAATCAAAGCAGGCTCAAATGCAAGAAAAAGTAGCTGGGTGTCCAATTATAGCTAGCAATATTTGATGGATATAATGATAAAAGAAAAAACTGAAACTATATCTCTTCGAGACTAGAAGAAACCTGTGGAATAAACACCAAAATTCATCATTTCCCTACTAACAGCCAAGATCATAGAATGTTGTTCTCGAATGGAAGGTGGAACTAATCAAGTGTAACTTGACTAAGCGGATAGAGCAAAGTCTGCAAAGCATGCTAGCAAAACGTAATTATTTCTCCTTCAACTCCTTGCCTGAGGAATTGCTCGCTCTTTGCTTTATAATGCAAACAATCTGCAATTGGAACAAGGGTGAGACTTAAACCTGCATCAAACAAAGATCGGCTGGACTCGAGAGCTAACTGTGCTATCTTTATATCTCAAATCATCATGAAAGTCTGAAACCAGACAAGTAGATCCAATGGGCCGCTCTTACAATAACTAAGGTATAAACTTGATTTTCTACCATATCCTGATCATTTCCAGTGATAGAATCCTTACAGGAAAACGCTTTGCAATAAACGTAGGTTATGCCAGCATCAGCAAGGAAACAGATGTTGCAAATTTGAGGTTTGCCATTGCATGTAGTTGAGGCAATTTCAAAAACTAGATCGTAAGGAAAAAAAAATGCCATAAAAATACATTGGAGAAATGCCATATTTTCTGCAGCGGAAAATTTCCTGGTTTCTTACGTTTTCAGTTTCTAAATGTTCTTCTACAAAGACACGATGACTTAGCAGAAGAAAGCCCTACACTGAAGACTCCTCTAGTGCTGGGAACAACTGAGACTTGAAATTAGAGGCTTAAATACGATTCTATGATCCTAGCACTCACAAGAAACACACATTTGGAGACCAGGAAAAAATCTACACTGCATATTTCATACTGCTGACTTTTGTTAAAGAATATCATCTTTCCAAATCTATATAATTAGACCCGTATGAGAGGAAAATCTCACCTATGAATCTAGAACAGAGACCTTTGAATCGAATGATGATTAAAACTCATATCAGCTCACAAACCCATCTTGAGTTTGAAGGAAAGTGCCAGAGAACATTACATTTCCAGATTTGTTTAGATTATTTCATGATTTTCTATCGAGTATATCCAGATATTCACAATAAGTAGAATATTCTTTGAGATGCTTTCCTTATTTAGGTTTTCATACTCTATAAATGCCATATCTTCTTACTTAAACACCATTTGTTAATTCATTTCATTCAGAAAGATAGTCAAACACTTGGTCGGTGGTCTCTTATCTTACTAAATTCTGTCTCTCCCTTCCCTATTTCTGATAGGTAAGACAAGGATGAACATTGGAGATCGTATCCAAACCATAGGTCTTTCTTGTCTACCCTTAATTCCCAATGCAAAAGAGCCAAATGATGTATTCAGGCACTCCTCTTTCAACCAAAAGGAACATAATGTATTCAGGCATAACAAAATGCCTCGGTTTAAGTCTCAGGATGCATTAAAAAAAACCAGGACTTCAACCACGAAAACCAATTCGCAACTGAAAAAAGCATTTCACCTCATGATTTTCTGCCTCGGTTGCCAGGCCAACACACCATAAAATATTTATTCAATTCTTACTTCTTTCCCTATATTGGCAAAGGCTACTAGACAGAGGGGTATTAACTCTAAATAGTTGCTAATATTGCAAACAGGTGCCTTGGAATCTGAACTCCACCCAAAATCCGAGGGAGAAGCCAAAGAAACGTGAATAAAAAGACATGGCAAATATCAAAGGGCAACAACAATAAGGAACTAAATTCCACGAGAATCAGCCATATGAATCATCTTCAACATCCTGCTCTATTTAGACTAATGCCCTAAGAATGTAGTGGCAAATACCCTTACGAGAAGAAACAAATATCCTTACAAGGTGAAGAAGCATTAATGAAGATTATGTCCAAACAAATTCAACTAATTTACATCCACCCGAGTGCGAAAAGAGCCAATGTTCTTTTCATTTAAGGAGTTAGAGATGAAAAGCTAACTCAATGTCATTTAATCTATGCAGAGCAAGTCCTATTTCCAACCAGGAAAATGAAGAAGACATCATTGTTTCATGTAGCTATCTCGTAAAAATGTTTAAGTTGGATTTTATATCAAGAGGAAGGCATACTAAAGCTAGGACAGGTAACAAAACATGGTAACGAAAAGTCATATTGAATCCAACAGTTAGGAACTCATAAATCAGACAGAAAGTCATGAGAACCATAGTTGAATAGATATAAGCAAAGGTCAAGAAAAGATGCTCCTGGATTTTTTTAAAAAAAGTAACAGTCAGTACACCAATTGCACAGACAAATTTATAACCCATAGCTTGTGAGGGGAAGACAAATTTATAGCCCATGGAATTGCAAGAGGGACATGTAATCAGTACATAAACCAGATTTCAAAATAAAACTCTCAGAGCTTATTTTCTCTGTGACAATGCCATAAAAATTAAAGATCATGAAAACCCATATGAATAGTTCTGTGATTCTTGAAAAGCTAGAACCAACCCTTGTGATAATCTACCAATGTGTTGGTACTTCAGATTATTAAACCTATCCTTGTGCTACATGATTCCAACTGTTGAACTTTCTCGTTGTCACTGAAGATGGAGGGAGCCACAAATGAACGGAAGAAAATATCAATAAAGTGAAAGTATGATGAGACCAAGAACTGCTCTAAGAAAACATTCTACCGGATCTTGGGTAAATTCAGAAACTCCTCACTTTCCTCCCCACCAAAACAGAAACTTAGAAAAGCAGCAAGAAAATTACCCATTAGCAAGAATCCTCCGCCGATGGACAAACCGACCTTGTTCATCCTATTGAGATCAAGGCACCGTTTTGAATGAATATTCATCACAAAATCCAAAGCCTAATCCAATTTTAGCAACCCATCACAGCACAATTATAGACAAAGTTAGCAGATTGCTTCCTGGCAAGCAAGTCCCATTGAGGTGGGCCATCATTAGGCACCCAAGAATTGACCTCTATGGTTCCTTCACCAAGAGAGCTAGGCCTAGGTCCGCCAATGACAATTAGCCGATCCCCACATGCCCGGAAGGCAAGCCCCCAACCATTCATCGAGCCTGCACGTTCAGGCAATCTTCCCACTGTAGCCCAAGTTTTAGTTTCCTTATTGTACTTCCTCACCTCCATGTCGGCATAATCAGCCGCATATAATTGATTATTTACAACAGCAACCAGTGGCGGAGCCTCAGCTGCAGGAGGCATGTCGTTCTCCCTAGCTGCACCGCTCCTCCCTGGAGACATGTTAGGGATTTCCGTCCAGGTTTTTGTCTGCAAATCAAACTCTTCACCGCATGCCAAAACCTTGGAATCACTCCCACCGATTCCTCCTATCACGTAAAATTTTCCATCCATAAACACCGCAGAGCACATCTTCCTCGGTTTATGCATGCTAGGAAGCGTTACCCAGGTTTTCTTCTCCGAATCATAAAGTTCAGCAGAGCTATAAATGTTCCCCATAGAATCACAACCACCAGCCAAAATTGCAATCTCACCGAGACTTGCAGAACCAAACAAGCATCTAGGAGCATTCATCTTCATACCAGAAGACCATGAGTTAGTCAGAATGCTGTATCTATATATGACATGCGAAGTGACCTCCTTTCCAAATACAAGGAGCTCAGTGCCAACGGCCAAGGATTCCTTATCAGAGCACATGAAGCACTCATTAGAAGTCATCCTAGGCAAATGCATCCAACGACGAGTAACAGGATCAAATGCTTCCCATTCCAGCAGGTGGCACGAAAAGTACACCCAATGTTCAATCACACCATTTAGCCGCCTTAGTCTATAGATCAAACCGCTTCGAATTAATGACTGGAAACTCCGGTTCAAAGAGGCAATTGAACCATAATCAGCCCTGGAACAACGAAGGAGACAATTAATTGACATGTCACGACCAAGGGGATGAATAAGGGAACCCGAGTCTGAATGATCCCCAGCTTGACGCTGGTTTTCAGATTGATCAGTTGGTGCCAGTGGCAATGGAACCACAGTAAATTGAGTCTTCTGGACCATTTCCTTGGGGTCCAAAAGCCTAGATGATTTCTTTGAACCATGTTCTTCTTCCCCATCGAGGTCTAATTGACGCTTCCCATTGGAAACTTCCACTTCAAGCCGATAACTCATATACCACTTACTGTCTTGTTCACAGGAGCTCGGTAATGCCCTTGATACCAAACAGGAACGACCTTCCAACATGTCTAGCTGATTCAGTCAATAGATAGGCCGAAATTTAAGGCACCCAATCCAATCCAATCCAATCCAAACCCAAAGCCAAAGCCTACTTTCTCTCCCACAAAAGATAAATCGGTTGCGAGAAACTTGAGCACAAATATCAAGAAAACCAAGTCAAATACCTATTCAACGAATAAAAATGTGTGACTTTTCTCATCAAATAAATAAGCGTGAATCATCAAGTTCCAAGTTCTATTATTAATTTCAATAAATAAATGAAGCCCAGGAACACCAAATAAGAGAAATCGCAAGAAACTTTAGTTTTGATAGGCTAGTTGGGCGCTTACCGAAATGAATCAGATCAGTAGCGATCCAGAATCAAGGCCAGAAATCTGTCTTTCTGATGGGTTTCGATTGAATCACCAAATTCATCTAACGAGATCAAATACCCAATATCCACAAAATAAAAATCACTTTAAGGAGTTTTTCTGATTAAAAAAATGTGAAATCCCCTGTTCCGGAAGTAAATTTATCAAAAACCACAACCAAAGAGAGAAAGGGCATTGTCGATATCGAAATCACAAATCAACAATAAAAACCACCAGATCTCTTAATTCATATCAGAACAGAACTCCCCAAAAAAGTAACCTCAGATTTGAAGACAAAACTCAACAATTCTATTCCTCGTATTCAGACAACAAGAATTAGGTTAGATCTGTTTTATCAGATATGTTCTCAAATTCTGTTACAGAAAACACCCATCAGTTTATGCAAAAATTCAAAAGAGAAACGCAAGAGATAAAGAGGAGGGGGGAGAGAGAGAGGGAGAATGAGCGCGCTAGAGGAGATGAAGAGAGCAAGGGACTTACGGATTGGATAAGAGAGAAGATTTGATTGAGGATCAAAAGAAAGAAATACCCTCTCTCTCTCTCTCTCTCTCTCTCCCCCGCCCCTTCCGAAAATGGAAAAATTTATGGAGAAAGTATTTTGTGTAAGGCTTTTTCTATCTTCTTCTCTTAACGAACAGTTTCAGTTCCTCGCGTTCACTTTGCTCTCATCAAAGTCGGTTAGTCGTCCTTTGGATTGTCTCTGCAAATCATCTCCCTTGCTTTGGCTTTGGGCTCTGTTTGGAGACAATATCCTTTTATCTCTAAACACCCTCTCTCTCGCCCCCCCGCCCCCCCCTTTTTTTTTGTTCTTCTTTTTTTAATATCTGCAATTAAATTAACATATAATTTTAATTTCAATTTATTTTTTTATAATAACCCTGTGATTTGCTTTGTTGCTAGTTGTACGCCTATAAGGTGGGGACGCTACTTGTGGGCCCCAGCGTCAAGGGTATTTGTGGGATAAAATCATAATTCTCTCTCTCTCTCTCTGTCTCTCCAAATGTCAATTAACATGCTCCATTGAGGGAGAGTTCAGGGGCTGTAACGAGGGTGAGGTGAAGCCTCTTCATCTCAAGTTTGAACCTATTTAAAATGAATTAAACTGCCTGTTTATTTTAAATATTTTAATAGATTCTTATTATTTAAAAAAAGATATGACGTTGAATTTATATCTAATAATTTTAATTTAAAAAAAAGAGATTACACATTAGAAATGATGCACAATTTCTTTGACACATTTGAGTAAAATTTTTTAAAAAAATTAATTTCTAGATAAATAAAATCTCTTAGATAAATAAATGAGGCTTTTATTTAATTAATGAAATAAATAACACAATTCCTTTGACACATGTAATTTAATTAATGAGGCTTTTATTCTCCTCTTAGATAAATAAAATCTCTAATTTAACAAAGAGGGCTACCATTTTTTTATAGAGATAAAATTTATCCACCATAAAATTTCAATCATTCATTCAAAGATAATAACTATGATTCAACTTTAATTTCTATAATATATAGATTGATCAAAATCAATCATTTGAAGTAATTATATCATAAACATATATTTTTAAAAGAATAAATAATATTAAAAATAGAAATATTTTATCTTTACCATTGATGCAGCCCCTTGAATCCCATCCAATAGAAATTGGGGCTCTCCTTATTTAGGGAACAGGAAAACCTCCATCTCTAAATCATAACTCATCAATTTAAAATTGCTTGACATTAATAATTGTAATTTAAAATAAAAAATACATAATGATATGTATAATAAAAAATAAATAGTTGTAATTTGTTGGTTGAGACTGAATTTCTATCTTGACAAATGAAAGCCTCCAAATTTGTTCCCATCCAACTGTCAACTATTAAAACGCACATTTTTCAACTTTGATATTAAGGTAAATTCAATTAAATATGAGATGTGTCATATTTATGCATCTGTTGGGTCCAGTACCAGTGAGGTCTAAAGAAAATGCAAGGCCCAGTTCGAAAAATAGCAATCCAAGTGGCCAGCTCAGCTCAATGTTAACAAACGATCTACATGGTAGTTCAGAGCTCGCAACCAATTGGCGCAACTTGTACCTTATTAATGCGGCTGCAGGCGGCAAACTCAATACAGTAAGGTAAACCAATGAGGAAAATGTCAACCCTGCCAACTGCAGCTCGCACTGCTGCCTGCAGTTCTCCAGCCAATCTCAACACATGAGGTAGATTAAGCGTGACTTGCGACGCACGACGGCCTCTCTGTCACTACAAGGCGACAACTGACATGCCGGCGATCACTACTGGGCAACGGATGGCAAATCCTTGTAAGAAGGATTCTCGCGTTTAAAGTTCCAAGCCAATGAATCTATAAATTTCCTCTCCTTTCACAGGAGAGAGGATTTGATTCCCGATTCCTTAAAAACACTGCTTGGCATTAGGCACTATGATACGCACTTCAGGAGTCTCAGCTCTTGAACGTGCCTCCAAGCCAATCTCGTCAGCTTCTTTCGGGTTGCGAGAGTAAGCCACCATCCTCGGTGAATACAGAGAGTCGGGTCTCCCACTAACGCTAATCAAATTTCTCACTCTTGCATTCATACACTTTCACCACGTACACAGCATATTTTCTGCACGTCTCTAAGTATGCGCCCCTTTTTGTTTATTGTGGGAAGTTGCTGACTTGAGCGTCGAAGTGTTTTCGGTTGAAGAAATCCTACCGGACTTCTAATCTCTTGTTTGAGGTTTGTGTTGTGTAGGTTCTAAGTTCACAGCAATAGAGATCGGACCCGCTCGAGATTTGTTCCAGATCAAGAATCTAAAGGCTCCCTAATCTGTATGATAACCGAAATTCGGGACACAACTGCATCCATTAGTAATAAATTAATTCTATAAAAAATAACATCATACTTTCCTTTATTACATAATTTTCTAAAAATATATTTTAAATATTAGTTCTTTTTTTTTTTTACATTTTGTCACTTTTAAAATAATTTTAACAATTAAAAAATAAATACATTTAATATTTAAAATAAATATAATAACATCAATTTTTATTTTTCAGCTCATAACACCACCAAAACCTGCCCTTTCTGATTTTTATCCCAAATAATATTACTGTTCAACATATTTGAGGATTAACTTCTAATTGAATAATTTCTGATAATGTCACATAAAGCTTCGAGTCATTTGAAAATTTGTTAGTTTTTTTTTTAAATATATTTGTGTGTTTTTTTTTATACTAAAAGTCTGAATGCCAAACCTTAAGTAATATTAGTTTAAAAAAATATGAAAGGGAGTTAATAATTTAAATGCTATGAAATATTTTTATTCATAAGATTATAACCTTCAAATAAAAATGAGTGAATCTCAAATTCGTATTAATTATGAATCTGATGGATTAAGCATCCACTGTGCAGCCCTTTCCACTTACAGTGACGCAATATTAAAGTCTTGCTTAATTCTCAAAAATTTTAAAGGGATGACGAAAACAAATATATATATATATATAGATATTTTCTTCATTTTACTTAGATATAGGCTAAAGATCACAAAAAAAATAAAATAATTTATAATAAAAGTTTTTTTTGGGTTTATTTAATACTTAAAAAATAAAAAATTATTATGGACTCTTAATATTATGATTTTTGTATTTATATATATTTAAATCAAACATAAAAAAAAATATTTTTTATTTCCTGTAATTTTTTTCTAATAAATCAAATTTGTTCTGAGTGATTTTGTTTTTTCCTCCGACCCTTTAAAAAATAAAAATTGCAATATAAAATGTGTCAAAATTTCAATTCTGAAATTTCAAGCTTGCAATTTTTTTTTTTTTTTTGTTTGACAACACGAGACACTGAATTGAAGTACAGCGTTGTGACACGCTTTGTGATGCGGGTAATTTTCGAGTTATCAGTAACCGCTGATTGCCGGTGAAGAAACGTGTTGTCGTGGTTTGACGATGAGCGAAGAGTGTGAATGAAAGGATTCCGTTTTCTGTATGTACGTGTTCGCGATGATATTTTTGTTTTAGGTACGTACAGACGATCCTCAATCATTGTAAAATAATAGAGATTAATATTATTATATTAATCATTATGTCAAATATTGAAAGAAAAAAAAATCATTAAAAGCTAGTTTCTATAAGTTTTGTATGAATTTTTTTCAATTATAAATTATCTGTAATTTATTTGAAGAAGTTTTAAATTTAACAAATATCTTATTAAATGTAGCTATTTTGAACATTTGGTTCATCCCATTTATAGTGCTAGATATAAAGCCAGTGTATGGATAATTTTTTTCAAATAGGGTTATAAAATACTTTTAAAAGTTAAAAATTATTGATTGTTTTGGATAATTATTACCATTTATGTATAGGATCATGGGGTTATGGGAATAGGCTCCATATGTTTGGGCCGTGAAGATTATGGGTGCTTACATTTTTGATAAACTATCAGCCAAGAATGTAAAATTTTAACTAAATATAAAGAGTCGACTGCTTAATAGGGCATTTCGTCTTACCTCAATCTACTATCCGGATTAACCTTAATCATCTCAAGAATCGTGCTCTGACTTTGAAGTTTTCTAATACTCGATAAATTAATTGACCTAAGTCACGTGAATGATGGTTAAAACTTACTTTTTGTGCTCTTTTTTTTAATCGAGCGTTTTTGAGTTGATGCCTAGTAATACCGTGTTTAATAATTTAGCCTCTTTTCATCCATGGATCAAGTTGGTGGGTACTAATCAGCTTTAACTTTTTACTGAACCCAACACTAATCACTAACTTTGGAGTTCAAATTTCAGGCTTTGATGATGTATCCAAGTTATCTTTTCTTTGAATTAAATTTGGTGTTCCTTTTTAAAAAATGTTTAGTATTTTGTATTGTCAAACTGTATTTGTTATGTCATTTATTTACAGTGTATTTTATAAATCTTTGCCATAGAAATTCTTTGCATTTGACTCACGTGGCAGTCACAGGAGTGAGTTACAATTGTCCAAGGTTTTTGTTTGAAACAATGTATTTTGGGACTTTCTTTACTTCTGTAAAAGGGTAGACTTGGGTTCAAGTTTCTTCACACCTCCCCTCCTATCCTCCTTCCATGAATTACAATAAGCTTTTTCAATTAAACCTTCTCTTAAGGATTATTTGTCCTAGTCGAAGGAGTAGTAGAAGCTTTCTTGTGAAGGTACCTTACAAGATATTGATGATGAAAATTATTTTGATTTCTTTCTTTTAGATAGAGATGATCTTGGTTTCCTTTTTTAGGTGGCACTACCTTTTGAAATGTCATTGCTTGCCAAGTAGTTGGTGGCCCAATGGCTTCTCTTATCCTTCAGCCTATCCCTTGTTCAGCACGTCTAAAGCATTGAGGGGACTTTATCCATGTGGCCTTCTAGCTCTATCTAATTTGGTCTTCAACCCATTAACAAATGTCAAGTTGATTACTTTTATTTGTCCATTTATCTGTGGACATGAGATTGATATTTGAACTAGACGAATCTTGAGGCCTTAGTTGTACTTTGTGAATCTTTTATGGGAGAAAATTTGGACCTACAGATGATGTTCTAGAGTAGGACCTCCGTAGTATCTTGTTTCACTATTTTGGTTAATGGAGAAGCTTTCATCCCATTTAATGAAATAGTTAAACTCATGATGATAAACTTGTATTGTCCGGATGCCATGGGAAAATGGCCAATGAACCTAAAGGGCTTTCAGCTCCATAGGTAGTTATTTTGGGATGTTTCCAAGCATTTGGCAATTGTTTCTCTTTTTCACCAATTCGATAGTGTACTACTTTATGATTATCCAAAAGTACCATTGCTTCATTATCATAAAGGCTAGGTCTTTTGCTCTAAGATGTACCCCACAAATGCTAAGATACACATCGCTGAGTTTGTAACCAATTCCTATTTAGGTCAAACATTGCATGTAATGGCAGAATAATTTCTATAATATAATAATACGTCTGTAATCATATGTCAACCTATTGTTTTTATCACCTGTTTGGATTCTAGTTGGTCCTCTGATAGTTTGTTGGACTATAGGTACATTAGATAAGGGCTCATCTAAGTCGTTTCATTGAACACTTGGAGAACCACATCCTAGTCCTCGATGCTAAATGCTTGTAAAATCTCTCATAGCTAGGTATATTTCTCTAGGCTCCCCAAAATTGCCATCTTGGAAAGGCGAACTACTCTCTATTTTTTCTTGCATAGGACTTGGATGATTTTGTGCTTGTTGATAGATGTTAGGAGGATATGTGTCTTACTTAGATATTTCACAAGGTCCAGGTGGTTAACTTTGGTTAACTAGCATTTGGTTGACTAGTAGTTGAAAGTCGTAGTAAACAGTTTATTTTTTACGAAGTACTCTATGGTTAACTTCAAGGCGGTTAAGAAAACTTCATACTCGGTCATAAAGTTAGTTGTTAGAAATCTGAATGTGATTGAGTCTTGAGTTCTATGCCCTTCAGGGAGGTTAGGACTTTTCATTGCCTATGTAATAGGATGCCCTGTCAATATGAAGGGTCCAGCTAGGTAGAGTCGTGTCAATGGGGGATTTCAATAGTTCTTCTTTAGTGGTCTCTTTTGTTGAGCTTGAAGTTATTATCTTAATGATAAAGTTCGCGATAGCCCAACCTTTTATTAGAGGTTGGGCTTGAACTCTATGTTAAACTTTTATAGTTCAATAGACCATTTAATCAAATGTTTGAATGTTTTAAGTTTTTGAAGGAGCTTTCTTAGATGTTGGTGGTTAAGAATACTATCATAGCTTGGGAGTAGGGTAAGAGTTTCCTAGCAGTAAAGACTAAGACTGACACAATTTTTTCAGACAGATTATAGTTGATTTCAAAGTCAATCAGGATCTTGCGGATGTAGTTCATTAGTCATTCAGCCCTAGATTCTTCTTTGCCTAGGATGATGCTCACAGTTGTGTCGGATATGGTTAGATACAAGTACAAGTCTTTGACTTCCTTAGGGTGGGTTACTATGCATGGATGCACTATGTACTACTTGAGATCCTAAAATACTTGTTGGCACTCATTTATCGATTGAAATCTATTCATCTTGGATCCTCTTAGGGCTTTAAACAATGGTAGATATTTTTTTCTTAGGTCTAGCCATGAATCTCGACAATGTCGCTAATCGAATGATAAGCCGTTGAATGTCTTTGACTGACCATTGTTCTTCCATATCCATAATATTATCGATTTTCTTTAGGTTAGCTTTTATGTCACACTAGGAGACTATAAAATTCAATTTCTTCCCTAAAATTACTCCGAACAACCACTTGGTTGGGTTCAACTTCAATCGTTTGTTTTGGAGTATATCAAATGTTTTTACCAAATCTATGATATGGTCATTTGCATACATGCTCTTGACCAATATATTATTTGCATAGACCTCCTTGTTGTGGACAACTTGTTACTCAAATATTTTTTTATTAGCCTATAATAAGTTGCACCAATATTTTTTTAGGCCAAAGGGTATCACTTTGTTTCCATATGTGTTTTAGTCTCTTATGAATGAAGTCATTTGTAGTCTATTCGAATTTAATTATACCTTACACAGGTGTTCATAAAGCTCAATAATCGGTAATCTAATGTAGAGTCTACCAAATGTACATCTTTGAAAGCTAAAAACTATTTTACAAAGATAGTTTATTTATGTTTGTAAAATTGTCACACGTCATTCACTTCTCGTTAATCTTCTTCATTAAGACTGTGTTGGATAGCCAATCTAGATACTTGACTTTTCAAATGAAACTATCATTAGTCAATTTCTTGACTTCCTCACATATGGTCACTAGTTTCTCCTTGGAACAATTTTATCTTTTTTATTGGATAAGCTTATGCCCCCGATAATGATTAGTTTGTGAATCATCATCTTTGTTAAGATTCTCGATATGTCAACTAGCATCTAAGTAAAAATATATGAATTTTTATTTAGGAAGTCTATTAGGCTTTGTCTTAGATCTTAATATATGGCATAGCTGATTTGGATATATTTTGTTTGGATCCTTAAGGTCTAGTGGGATTTTGATTGGTGTGTCACTAGGTCAACCCTACTACAAAATATTTCATCTCTAAGATTAAATTTATCAATCCATTGAGGAGGAGCCAGACCATAATGTGTTAGGTGACAACTCCTTTCCATGACTTGGTTTCTTCTTACCTCTCTGAGTTTGTGCTCTATTTTGAACTTCATTTTCAGATATAGGATGGAAGTTACTTTCCCAAATGTGGCTAGACATTGGTAGCCCAGGATGACATTACAAACTGATGGGAGGTCAACTACCGAAAAAGTTAAGATATGGGATGCAGTTTGAGAATGCATTCCTATTGTGACTTTAATGCAATAATTTTCTTTACCTGAATTGGTTTGTTGTCTAGAACATACAACAACCCATCTAAGAGGTCCATTTTGTGAAATATTAGCCATAGCTTAATGAATGTATCAAAGTTTAAATTGTTTATAAAGTTTCTATTATCAATCAAACAATCATTTCAGCTAATAGTCATAGATCCTATCTGAAGCAAGTGCTAAAAGAGCAAGAGGATTAGAATGAATGAAAATTACATGTGTCATATCTTCGTTACTAAAACTAATAAATTCTTTCTCTAACCCTAACTTCTACCTTTTGTTGTGAGAAGCTTCCTTGGGCTTCTCTTGAGTAGGGTGCCCCTGCCAATCTTGTTGATATATGTTGATGATTCCAGTCACCACCCAATTTCGTGATTGTTGGGTGGCTCTTCACCAACATGATCATTTTTCTAAGCAGCATTCAAATTCTCTAGGTATTTCATGAGGTTACCCTTCTAGACTAGGGCCATATTTTCCTACTATAATGTCTTACAATTTTTTGTGCTATGACTCGGATATGAATGGCAATGATCATACTTCAGTTGATATCCTCATTCAAGTTCTCGATCGGCTCGATCCATTTCATGAATTTTTTGCTTTGAATTTGCATCAAAACATAATAATCTTGTTGTTTGTTGGGGGAGTGACATATAATGGCTTGAACCTGCAACATGCATATAACCTAATCCTTTCTTTCTTTTTGGAAATTCATTGGTTGGGTTGTTATTTGTCACCCGCTTTTTTCCACCAAGTTGCTCCGGATGAGATCCGTAATCTGATTGCTTAGGCTCTTAGTTTTCTCAACATCCTCCACAGCTATATACACCCTTTGTCTCTACGAAAGTTTTGGGATCTTGTTGGGTCGATGACTATAAAAAGTAATATGGTTGAATAGTCATCATGAAAGCATTTAGTTTTGCCTTGTCAGTAAGTTTCAATATGCTCCGAACTTCAGCATTAAAGCAATTGAGGATTTCAATGGGAGTTTACTTAACCTTGACTAGGTACCAAGTTTGATTTTATTTCCTTCGATTAGAGGTGAAGTGGGATAGAAATTGATCCGTTAGTTTATGAAAAAGTCCTGAAAGAATTTGATCTTAACATGTATAACCAAATTAGTGTTTCTCCTGTTAGTGTTAAAGAAAAATATAGACATAAAGCATGGTTCCCTAAGTTCTGGGAGCTGATTAAGTTGCAAAAATAGTTAATGCAATACATAAGACCAGCACTTCCATTATACAGTTTCAAAGCTAGCATTTTAAATTTGTAGGAAATTCCGTGCCTTCTTAAGTTGAAGGCTAATAGGTTTAGCCCATTTCGGCCATGTGGTTGGAAGGGTTTTTCTTAAAAACTTTCTTTCAATTTTTTTTAATTATTTTTTCTATTTCAGCCATAGAAGTAATTCTTTTGGCATTATGAAAGTTTATTAATTCTAAGTGATAGTAGATATGCCTAATACTTACTTGGTAGGGAGGATTTATAGGGTGTTGCTATACGACCCTCACTTTTAACGAGAACAGTTTTCAAAATCCCTAGTATATATTGGATTTCTTATTTTTTGGGTTTCCTCCTATCCTCGAAATTTAGTCAACCTTTTAGAATCAAGGAGACAAGTCGGTGTGGCACTTTGCAAATGGTTGGCGACTTATGCCTAATCTACATTTTCTGGGAGACAACTTTATCTTTCTTTGACTTCCTTCTTGAAGACAAATCCGAAGAAAATAAGCCTTAGCTTGATGAGGACAGTCTCCAAATTTGTCACACAAGAACTTCAACATTTAGGGCATGTCCTAAAGTTGTGCATCCATTTCTCGATGTCCGGTACTGCTTGTGATTGAGTGCTCAATTGGCTCTCATTCTTTTAAGGGAGACTCTGAGATCGAACATCATTAGGGACTTGACTTGATTGGTTATGAGTTATGGTGTTCATTATGAAAGCTTGCTAGTGGATGATTTCAAGTATCAGATTATGCAAATGGAGTTCCTTAACTCATTTTCAAAGACGATATCAATGATACATACTGTGGATGTAGATATCGGCTTGAGAGATTTCAACGTGAGTTCTTAGACTCCGACCAACACCCTCCACAACACAAAGTAGAATAAGAACTTTAGATTATTTAGAATTGACTCTCCAGATTATTTTTTAATACTCAAATTAGTAAATATTTGCTAATAAATGAGTCAATGAGAGAGATAAAGAATTGGAATATTAGGCTTCAAGAAAATGTCATGGGTAGGATGAGATGTTCGTGAGAACAAGCTACAATCCTCTTTATGTAGATTAAACGCTACAGAGTTGAATCTTATATGTCGTCATGATGAGTTGGTTATTATATGTTTTAGAATTTTTTTAATCTCTTTTATTGTAAGAATGCAAGATAAACTCTGGTCCAGAAATCATCACATCATTCTTTCTTATTGTGCTAAAGGTTTGGTATTTATAAAGGCTTGAAGACAATAAATGAGCAATTTTCCCCATAGTTTGATTACAGGCCATAATTCTTGAATGAGGATTATTAGCGGTTTTGGCAAACCGTCGCCATGCACATTCAAGATCATTGAAAAAGGCTCCTCATGTTTGGATCATGGGTGCTCACATTTCTGATAGGTTATTTGTTAATGGTGCAAAATTTTGGTTAATTGTTAGAGGCGACCACTTAGTGGAGCATCTCATCCTCTTTTAATTTGTTTATCCAGATCAGTCTTAATTATCTCAAGAACTATATTTTAATACTGAAGTTTTCTATTATTTGATAATCCGATTGATCAGTCTAAGTCACTAAGACTATAATGAGACTTGCTAATTAGACCTTTTTTTTGCTGTGCTCTCATGAGTTGGCACTTGGTGATACCATGTTTAATAACTTGGACATTTTATTTTGTCCTTAAGTTTGGTCAGTGGGTATGGATAAGCTTAAATTATCGCTACTGCACACTCAATATACTTTGTTTATAATTATTGTAATTGATAACTATGTTAATTTTTTTTCAACTTTTCTTTTTCTACAATTTGTTCAACTATTTATATGTTAAAGGCAGAAATATTCATGATGGTTTATCTTTGGACTGGGCATAGTCACTGGATAAAAATAGTTATCTCGGTCTGCCCTGCCTAGATTATATATTTATCAATATATATTTTTTACTATTTTAGATAAATATCTTTTTTTGGTAAGTAATTTTAGATAAATATCATGTCTAAAAAAATTACAAGAAATAATATTTTTGTGTATTAATAATTTGTTTATATAAATTTTATTCATTTAACATATTTTTAGGTGAGATTTTAATTTAAATGTAACAATTTTGAGATATTTTGTACTTCTAAGTATTTTTATATTAATATAAATTATTTAGAAAATACGTAACATTAAAAAATATTAGAAGGATTCTGATTGTGATCATTAAACCAATTCTCATTAACTATCCTATTCCTTTTAAACAAAATAATCTTATTAACTCTAAAAGAGAAAATGATGGTTTGATTAACGAAAATCTCACAGATTTTAATGAGATTTAACTTTATAGAAATTTTAGCAAAAAAATTCACCATAAATGTATTTCAATGTAAATTTTCAGAAATTAAGTTTACATTAGAAAGACTTAGTGGTGTTTAATGGGCTATGCCTGACCAATATGATCCATTTTTTTGGGCCGCTTGGATGAAAATATGACGTGCTAGCACGACATAAGACCAATGTGTCCAGGTGCAACACAGCATGTGACTTGCTCGTATTAAGGTGGGCGTAACTCTATGTCGTGTCATGCCAAACATGACTCTATTATATAAAAAATTAAATATATATTAAAAATAAATTTATATAAAATATTATAAAAAAGATATTATATCTTATTTATTTTATTTAATTTTTTAATATTATAATTTATAAAAAATAAAAAAATATATCTAATAATAACTCATTTATTTTTATATTTTATTTATATTTTTCTACAGTAACTTCTAAAGTCATACTCTTTATTAAAATTTAAAATGATTAAATTTCTGACTCAATTTTTATATCTAAACAAATTTTAAAAAGCATGAATATTTTTATAGTATGCAGTGTCATTCTACATCTTTTTTTGTCAATTACTCAACCCCTAACACTGAATATTAACTCCGACAATATCATGCTTGTTGGTGGGGCTAAGAGGTCCCGTATCATTTATACGAGTATAGAAAATGTATGATTATATGAATTGTACATCATATACATGAATTGATAAACACGGGTCGTCATCACTTATGTGTTGTTGGTCATCCCCATATTGGTATAATATTCTTCAAGATAAATATACAGCCCAAATGAATTTACACGATGATTCATAATTGCGACTAGATAGGGTAGAATTGGAGAATTTCTCCAACATTTTAAATTTTTTATAATATAATTAAATATAATATTAGTGAATATGTCATTTTTAATAATTTTAATATTTACTTAAAATTATATATTTAAAATTAAAATAATATATTAACCTCAATCGTCGATATTATTTAATAAAAATCATAATCGTCCTAAAAAAGTAGAATCAAGCTAGTAAATGATTATAATTGGCTTAATAATATATTTTAGATGGTGGAATATGTACTCACATGTTCATTAGTAGTAAAATAAAATATTTTTTTAAAAAAGATTTAATTATTTTAACCATTTCAGATCAATATTTGTAATTGGCTCAATATATATGGTCTTCAACAACTGGTAAGTTGAGTTTTATTATGTTGGACAGCTTATATTCATCTTATTGTAACTCAATTTATTTTATTTGTATAATGTTTTGAATTATTATTATCAAAAAGAATATATTTTAATAAATAAAAAAATATTATTTATTTTTTCTATACAAGGAGAAATAAATTACAAAATATTCTTAATACAAAGGTTAATAATATCACATATACATAATAATTTACTATTTAAAATAAAAAATAAAATTTTAAATAATTTTAGCAAAATTATTATTTAAAATATTATCAAAAGTAATAGAAAATCTTGTTAAATATTTTAAAATTACTTACGATATTATTACTTATTTTAAAAACTACAGAAACAGTGTGTGGATGCTCAAAAATTTTAAAATTAATAATTTTTTTATTAGTTCTAATTTTTTAAAACCTAATGTGCTATAACACAAATGTAAAGTAAGTTGTCATATGATGACCAAATATCTTAAGATGGTTGAACACGTGACAACACAGATGGATAGATTTGTTAAAATATTCTGATTGTAAAATTTAATATTAGTCAGGAAAGGTAAATATGATTGTCGATACTTTGAGCCAAAAATTTACAAGTATGATGACCCATTTGATGATCAATGAATAGGAGATATTGGATGAAATAAAATATTGTACTATTCGATTATTCCCAAGGGTCAATAATGATGTTATTGTATCTTCAAGTACAGCTCATGATTATAGAAAGAATTAAGAAGACTTAAATGAGCAATCCATATTTAATAGAGATTATCAAAGATTTAGACAAAGAATTGTAGGCAAATTTCAATGTGCAAGTGAATGGAATTATTCAATTTTAGGATAGGATTTGTGTACCCGATATTGAGAAATTAAATAAGGGGATATTGAATGAGGCTCTTAGGTTTAAGTATATAATTTATCTATGAGTGAATAAGATGTACTAAAATATGAAAAAAATTTCTGGTGGCAAAATATGAGGCGGGAAATTACGGAGTATTTGGCCAAGTGCATTGTATGCCAATAAGTTAAAGTCGAGTATAGGAAACACTTAGGATTTTTACACCATCTACTGATTCCCAGTTAAAAATGGGAGTATGTCATGATAGATTTTGTTTCAAGTTTGTCTAGGGTGATGAGAAATTTGGATACTGTTTAGGTGATTATAGATATGTTGATGAAGTCGGTTCACTTTTTACCGGTTATGACAATGTTCTCAAGAGATCGGTTGACACGTCTATATATTAACGTGATCGTTAGATTGTATGGTATTCTAGTTTCGATAATTTTGATCATGACTTGAGGTTTGTGTCTAAATTTTAGAAATGTTTATATAAAGAGTTGGGTACTAAGTTGAAATTCAATACGACATTTCACACTCAAATAGACGGTCAACTAGAGAAAACTATCTATATTTTGAAGGATATCTCATGGGCTTCAATTTTGAAGATCAAAGAAAATTGATATAATTATTTACTACAGGCTGAATTTGTATATAATAGCAATTATCAGTTAAGTATTAGGATGGCTGATTTTAAAGTTTTATAAGGATGAAAATGTAGGTCTCCTATTAATTAAAAAGAGATTGGAGATCGTAAACTTTTGAGCACCGATATTATTCAAGACACATCCGATAATATCAAGATTATACGAGATCATCTGGTTATTGCCCAAAATCGTCAAAAGGGCTATACTGATAGAAGGATATTTGATTTAAGGTTTGAAATGGGTAATCATGTATTTCTGAAGGTATTTTCTAGGAAAAAAATTTTAAAGTTTGGGGTGAAAGGAAAGTTGAAGTCGAGATTCATTGGGCTGTATGAGGTCTCACAGTAGGTCGGTGAAGTAGCCCATAGGTTGACTTTGCCCCTGAGTTTAACGAATTGTCATAATGTCTTTCATGTTTATATGTTGTGAAAATACGTGTATGATCCCTCACATGTGATCGAATTTGAACCATTGTAAATTGATGAGAATTTGATGTATATTGTGATCCTAATTTAGATCTTAGATAGAGAGGATCAGGTGCTGCATACTAAGATAATTGCTTTGGTTAAAGTGCTTTGGTGGAATTATTCAATGGGAGAAACGACAAGGGGACGTGAGAATGAAGTTTGGAAGAAATACCCCTATCTATTCGAGTTTTGAGGTACGTAAATTTCAATGATAAAATTTTTATAAGGATGTGAGAGTTATAATATCCAATTCCTATCTGATTTAATGTGATATTATAAATTTATTTTGAGTATATTAAAAAAATTGTGTAATATGAATTTATAAAAAATTTGGAGTATAGAAGTAATTTTGGTGCCTAAGGTACACCTGACGTGCTCATGCATAGATTCCAGTGTGGGTGCGACTATCGTGGTGCTCGAGTGCAGATTTCAATGTGGGAATGCTCGATGGGAGCATGAGGCGGCGATCATGTGCTGATGGGATTAGGCGCGGTGCCTAACGTAACTGTGTCGCGCTTGTGTCCCGATTCGATTATGTAAGGGTCAATGCACACTATTTTAATCATTTCACATCGGAAGAAGAGAAAGGAGTGAAAAAGAAAAGGAGAAGGAAGAGAGAGGAAAATGTATTTTGAGATATCTTTTAGTCAGATCTGTTAGTTTAGATATTGTGATAATATTTTTACGTCCTGTTCTTGGTTTATTTCAATTTTTGTTTAATTTCACTTATATTTGGTGGATTAAATGCATGTATATTTTATTTTACTTACCTTATTTGATTTTTGCGTGCATGCATGCTTGTCATTTTTATAGGTTGTTTTAAAATTTTACTTCAATTTTACTATTATTTAATAATTTTTGTTTGTTTGTGAACATGAGCATATATTTTGAGATGTTATATTCATATGTAAGAATATTTATAAAGAAAAAGTTATAAAAACGTGCATATGAGCCATGCATGTGGTATCTATACATTGTGCTTTGGGTCGGACTATATCTTCATTATATGATTCAATATGTGTACTTTTTTTATGGTGAAAAGTTTTGTGTTTGACCTTTTTAAGGGGAAGTTTCGTACATTTTTCTCTAATTAGAAAAAATTTTGTGATATGTAATATAGAGACTTTTTTCGATTATATTTTTATGAGAATCACCATAAAAAATTAGACGAAACTAATATATTCAGATGTTATAATTTATCATACTTGAACAGTGCACCCATTTTATGGGTGGTAAAAGATAGTAGTTTTGTCCCCGTCTATAAAAAATATATATATAGACGGCCTTACTTGCGGGTCTAAATAGTAATAATATAGCCTAAGGTTACTGATAGTAGGAGTAACCATTTCTCAAATTAGTATTTCAGTATTTGATTATCTAATTTGTATATATTTTAGATTTTTGATATATTTTACCTGTATTGATTTAGATTTTAAGGTTTGTAGGCTTTGGCTGTAGTCGGGATTCGGTTGATTTCGTATACTTAAAATTTTGATATTCATTTTGGATTTTACTTTTGAGTATGATTCCACATTCGGACTTTCATTGGTTTAACATACTGGATTTTTAAATTTTGGCTTTTATAAATTTTTGTTGTATTAATTTGTTATTTCGTTCTAATTTCGGACACATGGTTTATATCATTATATTATCTATTGATACTTATTGAGTATTCGACTCATATTTTTATTACTTCATATCCTTTCAAATTAGGGGGCTACATGTATCTTGTAGGGAGTTTGGATGCAGATTAATTGAAGTCTGGTTCATATTTGTGAGTATCAATTTCGTATTCGAATTGTATTCGTATTAGAGGTATTTTTGGTATTGTCTGAAACAACAGTTAGCATGATGATAGTATGTTATATCGTCAAAGAGATAGTGTTTGAATTATTCCATTATTTGAATTAGATCTTATTGAAAAAACATATACTAATTTATTGGAGAATTTCAATTAATATTTTTAGAAATTTGAGAGAATATTAAATAATTATTTTTCTAATTGTTTTTTAAAAGTTTCGCCAAATAGTTGGCTAGTAATCCTACTGTTATTTTTTAATTTACTTTTTATGCAATTATTTTAAAAAATATATCTAATCATCTATTTTGATATCCATTTAAAAGTATAATATATATTTAAAAACTATATTATATTTTAATACTCAAAATTGCTGAGAATAATGTCTAAGATTAAATAAATATAATGCCTTTCCCTTTCTTATTTATTTGTCAATGACTAATATACAGATTGTAAGTTATTTTATCACTTAAAAAAAAAAAAAAAACTGCCACAATAATTTTCTAACACCCTCTAATAATATAATATATTATTAATCTATTTATATTAATGGACTTTCATAGTAATAAATAAATATTTAAAATATCATAACATAATAAATATATTTGTAAAATAATTACTGAAACATTATTTTTTTAAAAAAAATTTCAAATAGCTCCTCAAAATTTCTATAATTAACCACCATATCTCAGCAGTGCCGATCAATTAATTAGGGGGTACCAGTGTCAATATCGGTATTTCACAGCCTAGTGAATTGAAACTCAGGCTGTGCGAATTTGACGACCATAATGCTACTGAATTAAATCATTCATTCCTAAGGTGTCTATGTTCGGTGTAACAAATTATAGTGTCAACGTATGAGGGTGAAAATGACTTTTCAAGTGGTTTTTTTTTTAAATTTTATTTTCCCTGCACTCTGATTGGTTGGTGGTGATGAATGCAGATTTTGATCGAGAAAGGACCACCGTTTTCTTCGAATCCTAATCACATCCAATCTGCCTAACCCAAAAACAAGCACAGACCGACTGATTGAGAGGGAGAGCCTGGTCAACGATAAAATTGTACAGATGTTGACCGTCAATAATGATACATACTTGTACCGGTAACCGTAGCAGATTCCAACTGGGCCCATCCGTATCCAACTTAAAATATATTATTTTTAATATTTATATATATATACTTTAAAACTTTGCAGAATAATTTTATTTTAAAATATTATTATCAAATTTACCCTAATAATCGTGTAATTTTTTTAAATAATCAGCATTTATTTTTTAAATTATTTTTGGTATTGTTTGTCTTTAGATCGCATGTGCCCTTAAAATTAATCATAAAAATTTATTATTCATGTTGAATTTTTTATATTTTCAAACATTACGTAACGTGACCGATTAAGCTGTAATTTTTAACGTAAGATAAAGGTTGATGTTGAGATGCACATTGGGAGTATACGTACAAAATAAAAACTTAAAGTAAAATGAATAATTGATTATTATACTTTTCAAGTACTATAATTATTGAGAAATAATCTGAGCGTACTCGTGAAGGAAAGTAACTATAATCCAGTACAAGTGACCAGCCAGTTCAGTTTGCGCATTCCCTCCTTGTATATTAATTGCGTAATGGCTGTTGTTTTTTAATAATTGAGAGATGCGTGTATATTTTATTTTATTTACTGTTTATTTGTTTATTTTATTTGGATGAGGGGCACCTTGGTACCCCAGTTCCCTTCTTCAATAACATAATTATGTAATACCCATTTATTAATTTATCGTAACAGTAGAATATATTATTTGTTTATTACCCCAGTTCCCTTCTTTATATATAATACCCATTTATTAATTTATCGTAACAGTAGAATATATTATTTGTTTATTTGCTTTATATATATATATATATATATATATATATATATATATTCTTTTGTTAGAATGTATTTTAATACCAAATTTATGATTTTAATAATATAAAAGTATTTTTAAAGTTTTATTATCTTTTTTTAATAAAAAATATTTTTAAATATAATATAGAGAATGATTCAGCTCAGATTGAATATAAAGATATAATTATAATTTATAAAATTAAAAGAATTAATACGGGAGTTGATTGAAATCATCTTATTTAACATTAGAAAGTAAAATCGATATATCACAATCTCATCCTGTATAACGTCCTAGTTTTTTATGCTCTATTTATCTATTTAAATAATTCATGTCATTAAAAGAACTGAATTAAATATATCTTACCTGATTTTATTTTTATGACTTTGTTCTTAACTTTAGAAATGATACAAAAATATTAAATTATTGCCACCTTCAATATTAGAATGTCACGTATGCAAGGTAAATTAGCAAGTGAAAAGAAGAGGATTTCTTTCCTGTTAAGTTGTAAGAAAATATCTCACGTCTGTGCCTTTAGCCTCAAAAACGAGAAGTGATTAGAACTCATCTATAAGAAAAAAATAATAATAATAAGAATTTTTAAGTCGTTCAAGTAAAATCAACTCAAACTATAAATAATAGTCTGGATTTGTGGTATTTGGTTACAGTTTAATTTTTTTATTTTATTATTTTTCAATTTGTTTTGCCTTAAATACATAAACAGAACAAAATTAATATAAGCCGTACATATATAAGCATCCGCACACATACAAATTTTTTATATAATGCTGAGTCGTTTAAAAAATTATAATTGATAATATTTATTTTTAAAAATATCATTTTTGTTTAAATTAGCATGATTAATTTTTATGATTAAATATGACCTTATACAAAGTAATTAAAATATTATAGATTAAGTTTAAATTTGATATTATAATAATTATTAATTAATGATTATTTTTGAACTTGTAATATTCTTTTGGATTTCTTTATCATCTATTTTCAATATATTTGGTATGTTATTTTAAAACATAATTATGATATTATTAATTCACTAATATTGATGGGTATGTCGAGAATCGGGTTGGCTCAAAGTTAGTACAAAGAAGGAAGAAATGTCCAAATAACGACGGCCTAATAGAAAATATTTCTAAGCCCATGAGGTAAAAGTCACAACAGTTGAACTAGGGGATGCTCTCCTAAGCGCTAAGTATTGATGGATCATAATAAATCAGTGACAAACTGTTTTAGGTGGCAGCTTTGGCAATTTCAACAATTGGGAGCCAAATGATCCAATCACTAAATGAAGACAACCATTACACAAGCAAGTAATATCCTTTTTAAACAAAGAGGCACCTAACCAACACATTAATTCAAGAGTCCGTCAATTAAACGATACTTCTCACTATAAATATAGTTTCTTTTCCACGGAAACGAGGGAGAGAAAGAAAAAGATTGAGACAAAGTCAAACAATAAGAAAAATAGTGAGTCACTCCACTAAATAAATGTACAATTTTAAAGTAAGCCATTCCATTAAACAAGTGTATCATCACTAATGCTAATCCTCCTTCCGAGAGTACATTTAAAGGAGCTTAGTCCTCCAAACAAACACTCAATCTCATTTTCTTAACATCTACACTCATATTTTTTTATATATTTTTTCATTTGAATAGAAATATTTTTAATTTAAAAATTAGAAAATATATCAAAAAAATAAGTTTTATATTCCTCTTATCTCTTATTTGTCTTATTATTTTTATAAAATTCAAATTTTAAATAATAAAAATCAAACCTATTTACAATTAGATATTTGTGTAAAACGATCCCTTATTTCGTTCAACAATTTAAATTTTTGACACTTATCAAGTATTATTTATTATCATTTTAATTTTTATATTTAATATATACAATTAAATAAATATTTTTAGACTAATAAATTTAGAAATATTAATATATAAAATCATTCTGATTGAATTAATTAGTACATTAACAATTTCAGAAGTTTATCTTCACTTATTATTTGACTTGCTTTGACAAAATCCAAATAGCAACATGGAAATTGATTGGGAAATATCATTCACTCAAACCAACAATTCCTACTTTGTCCTCATCCATTTTTCTTTTTTATTTAAATTTACTAATATTTATAAATAGATATTATCACATTATAATAATATTTCATAAATTATTAAAAAAATCTCATTAACACTATTAATAAATATGCATTTGACGATTAAGTAAAATTAAAAAGTTCATTTATTTGGTGGAAACCAATTTGGAGGAAGGTCCTCATCCATTCCCACCCCCCTTCCCCACCCTAAAAAAATTAAAGAAAAAATTCACTCTGTGTAAAATCTGTCTCTTTCTACACGAGAGAGAACAAGAGAGAGAAGATTTTTCTTGATCGGCCTTTTTTTTCAGTTCGCGGCCCCCCGCCCCACTACCCGTCTTTCGCTTTCTCTCTCTTACAGTCGCCGGCGTCGGCATCGTCGTCCTCCTCTGTCCTGGTTGCCTGACAGAGCGTACAAGACAGATCAACTTTAACATTTTCCAAGTTCATTCTCCTCTTTCAGTGTGTCTCTGCACTGCAACTTCTATCGTTTTAGTACATGGAGCAGGTTGTTTATTATTATTATTTTTTCTTTTTTAAGCGCCCCCATCGTAGAGCCGCAATTGCTGTGACTTTTAGCAGTTTTGATGCATAATTCGACAAGGTAAATATTTTGGAATATTTTTAACAGTTGTTTTTTTAAATAAATATTATTATTTATTTATAAATTTATTATTATAGATGAATGAATATAATACTGCATTATTAGGAATTTACCAAAAGAGTTGATAACGTGGGATTTTGGGGTTACATATCTTGTAAAAATAAAAAAAATTATATATATTTTTAATATTAGTAGCTTATTTAAAAATTAATAATTTGATGTAATTATTCTAAAATAATTAATTTTAATTATTTTTTAAATTTTAAAAATAATTAAATTATAATAATTTACTAAAAATAAATGGCAAAAATTGAAAGATGTAGAGTTGAGATATATATCCTTCAAAATTGACTAAAGGTATTTTTCTCCTACCACTTAATCCTAAACAGAAGACGGCTCCTTATCACATAAAGTTTATCATTCTCCAATTGCAATGGTAGATTTTTTTTTTTTTCTTTGTGGGGGGAGGGGGTGGTTCAGTATATGAATATGCAAATTCATTCAAAAAATTATGTACAAAAGCTCTTATAATATATGACCTAAGAATTAGAATAACAACGTACCTTGAATCCAAAGAAATTGGGATGCCAACCCCGTGGATATAAAATAAGTCAAAATTTTTCAAAAAACTTATAGTTTCTTAATGCATTAAAATATTTTTATTGTAAAAAAAACTACTCCAAAAATAAAACTATTATCATATTTTTTTAATTTTTTTATAAAATATAAAATAATGAGCGTTCAATTTTCACTTAGTGATCTATGGACCGTGGGGTTGAGACCCATGTGGTTGGCCCCCTGGTCCATGGACCTAACAAAGACCAATACAGAGAAGTTACAACCAAACAAACCCCACCAAAAATAATAAAATAAATTTAAGAGTACATGTCTACACGCAAATCAATAATTACTAGAAGCAACTGCTTCTTGAGGCGGATTCTTATAAAAAAAAAATGTTCTAGATGATTGGAGTAATTTTCTCTACATTGAAGCAATAAGATCAGTTAAAGATGTGCATATTTTGAACTTTTCAAATTAAATAAATTGTGAATACAAGTGTTAACTTGAATCTAATATGAATATGAGCTTTTTGATTTCCATTTGAATGTAACTAAAAAATAACTCTATCTTAACCGTCATAAAGATAAACACAATTGCATATCAATCTAATAATCTTCCATGTATAGTGATTGACTGAACACTGAAAATGCAAATGATGGATTGATTCTTCAACTGGAAAGCAAAAACACACACTTATAGGTGGAATGAAAAACCTTTGGCCTATACAATGTCCATAGTCGGCCTCTAATAGCCGACCAAAGAGGAAGGCCAAAGAAAAAGGCCGGTAACAATGATATAACACGTGATTTTTTTTAATTTATACTAAATATAATAAAATTTTATGATTGAGTAAATATAAAAAATAATTATATAATAAAATTTTTATAAAAAATTAAATTTTGAGAAAATAAGTTTTGTGCCTAACGGGCATAAGTGCAGCACATATATTTGTTTAAGGTAGAAATTCCGCGCCTAAAGTATAACGATTCAAGTTCATCCGTTAAAATATTGTCTACTTGGGGCTCATTTATGAGCCTATACTCACATTATACTATTTTTCTAGACTTTCCCACAAAATACCTATTATTATGGAGGTGTATATACCTTACTATAAAGTGCATCATTTCTTTTTCCTCTGGCAATATGAAATCTTAAATTTCGATTTTCATACTCCATCCTACTTAAGAAATGACGTCCTCATCATGTGTGGAATGGCTTGTGACTAACCCAGCTCACATCTACACACTAACAACTAAGATTGTCTTTAATATCATTATGTTGTTACCCGAATTTATATGATAATATATTATCTGTTTTAGATAACAAGTATGAGATTACACATAGGCGATTTTATTTTTCCTAGGCTTTCCTAGGAAATATCTATTATTAAAATGATGTCTAAATCTTACTATAAGGTATATATATATATTCCTTTCTCAGGCGATGTGGGATCCCAATTATAGTTATGTAACTGTAATTTATGGTTATTTATTTTTAATATATTTATGAAAATTATTTTTTATTTGAATTTTTTATGTGATTCATTCGGTTCAAGTCAGCTAATTTAGATTAGGTTCGCTACAGTTATGCTATCAGAGACATGCTTCGATACCGTGACATGTGTGTTGTGGGCCCACCACATTAACTTGTAGGCTATTATTTAGCCATGGTTCATGTATATATATCATTATTTATTTACACAATTAAATTCTACAAGCGCATTGGTGATGTAGTTTATAATTAGCATAATTACCATCCCGATCCACAGCACATAACATATTCCATGTATCTATGTTGTTGAAGTACATCGAAGTCCTGATTTACGTGATTTATTAGTCGTTATTATAAATTCATGAGAACTTGTTGTTCAAAGAGAAACAAATGCCGACAGTTACCTGTTAGGATATGATCTTTTGACACAAGATAATTGAAATGGTGAAAGTTCAATGGAAATATCACACCGAGTGAAAAGTGTCATGGGAGAAGAATTTAAAGAGAAATATTCACATTTTCTTGAGGTATAAAGTATATATTTCGATGACAACATTTTTTATGAGGAATGATTGTAATACTCTAGTGTCTCAGCTCAAATATTAGACTCTCAATTTGATGTGATAAAAATATGGTTAATTAACGCGCTATTAATTACAAGTGGGTTTAATATACTTTTGCATTGAGACCGAATGTATCAAATTCACAAGAGTATCAAAATAATATTTTACTAATTTTCTATCATCAACCATTAATTGTTTTTGATCTTATAGAAACATAATTAGGTCTCATAGAAGAAGAAAAAGAAGAAAATTTAAGGATGTTTCTTTTTAAATTATTCTTCTAATTCCCACATGTATATATGTTTATGGTATATGCCAAAAATAAAATATAGATGTTAGCATTATGAACTTGAAAATACGATTTGTACACTTAAAAATGCCAGTAAAAATTAGATAAACGTTTAATAGTTGGTTAAATAATTAATTATTTTTGAATTTGTTTAGTATGAGAGTTTGTGTTTGGGGTCCCACATTGTCCTAGAAAGGAAAGTGGATATATTTTTATAGTAAGGCTTAGATATTTTTATAATAATAAATCTTTTCTGAAAAATCTCTTTCTAAGAAAGTCTAAAAAAAACCAGACATACGGATTTAGGCCGATACAAACCTGTGATTTAAAGTTGATAATATGTTATCATATAAATTTGGATCATTACATAATGATACCATAGACAATTCTAATCAAAAGTATGCAGACGTAAATCAAGCCAATCATGAATTATGCCATACACAATGGGGACGTTGTTCCTTAAGCGGGGTGGAGTGTAAGAGTTGGTGTCTAAGATCCCACTTCTTCTAGAGAATGAGAGTTAGCAAAACTTATATATTTTCATGATAACATGTACTTTCTAAAAAAATTCAAGAAAAATATAATTGTGGAGGTATAAACCCATACTTGTACCCTAAAGCGAACAATATTATCATATAAATTCAAATTGTTACACAAAGAGCACTCGTACGTCATTTAAGCAAAATCGGTTGCACTTGAAATGCGCATGAGTGGCGCTTGGGTGTGTATGTGTTTGGGAATAGCGCTTAATGTGATACTCGTGCACCAATTTAAATATTTAAACCACTTTGCCAAATTTTAGTAATCTTCACGATAAGAGAGAAAGAGATAGAGAAAGACAAGAAGAAAAGGAAGAAGAGAGAGGAGGCGAAGAAAGGATTCTAAGGTTATTTTGTATCTAATTTGGTAAATCTTTGATTTAAGAAAAGTATATTTTTTAATTTATTGTTAAAAGTTTTTAATTTTTTTAACTTATTATTTAAATGCATATATATGTTATCATTTTTAGCCCCTTTTAAAATATCATTACATGCATATTTATTTTTACCAAATATTTAAAAATTTAAATTTTTTTACTGAACATTTGGATATTTTATTAGTTTTGTTGAACATTTGGAGTCACCATAAAAAAAATCATGAAATATTTGAGTATTTGACTTTACATATTATTTTTATATAAATATTTGATGAAAATTTTATTTTATAAAATGAAACCAAATATCTTACTTTTTCCTAATTTGGTAAAGTTTTGAATAAGTGATATGTAATGTAAAGTTTTTTTATTTCACAAAATAAGAATTATTATATTATGAATAGTTTATATTCGGTCATATATTATTATACTATGTGACTTAAAATATACACCTATTATTCACAGATGAAAAAATAACATTCGATGTCATCTATAGGATATTATAGACGATTTAATTTTGAGTTTTAAATAGTAATATATTGGTCTAAGGCTTTCAAAAATATGTATAACCCATTCTTTAAAATTTATCATTTAGCTAGTCAATGTGTGAATTACCAGTTAATTGTTCTTAACTTTTCACATTTTTTCGATATGATAATTTAGTTTTTATATTTTTTAGATGCACATTTACATGCTTTTGGTCTTTCTGTGTTTTTTGTACGATTCATATGCTTTAGATATTTGTATAAATTTTAAGCACTTTGTACAAAATTATGATTTAGAATATGTTTATTGAAAATTGGATAGTCAAACTTTCAAATGTGACTAATGATTTTTCTATTTTTTAATATGCTTTATTTGCATATATTCGTTTATTGTGTTTATGTATTTGTAGGGATTTTTGGATAACATTGTGAAAGAATAATTCTTATTTAGTGACCTGAACCCAAGTTTCTTAACCTGGCCAAAACAAACCATGCAAAAATACTCAAATTTTAAATGCTTATAATAAATTTATCATAAATAAGATATCATTCGTAAATATTAATCTCTTCAAAATGATAAATTATATAAATATCTATAAAAAAAATAAAACTAAAGAAAATGTAGTCTCAATATTTTATACAATATCTATCAAAATTCAAAAGAAGCTTTCATCTCTTGAAATGATGTTTTTGGACTCTAAAATCATCTTTCTACCTGAAATCTCTACAATAATAATATGACTTTCATTAATATACTATCAACACGTTCTACTATAGAGCTTAAAAAACGTAAGAAAAATCCAAATAAATAGTATATGATATAATTAATTATATCAGAATTCAACAAAATATTTCAGAGAATAATATTAATATATAGAGTAATAATAATTTATAATCAACTATAATTTATCTGATACTCAATATCATTACAACTTATAAGTTGCAAGACAACCACTAAGGGTTTTCACTGAAACCGAGCACTATAAATGTAATAGAGATTTCATTAAATTTGAATATCAACAAAGTCATTGATTCTTTCAAACCGCTCTCAATAGAAGTCATAATTATATAAGATTTTACAATAATATCTCAAATATTATTTTGTCACTGTGTACCAAGGATTATACATCTGTTGTCATTGGTTGAGTAACATCCACGAGATACAAGTATTCACAAGTTTGACATACAATCAATTTTACGGTCTCATGATACCTACCACCCATGATGCACATGTATCGAATTCAATTCTACCAAATAATATTCTCGCTATCCACCTGTGCCACTTAGAATATGATACACTTGTATTCCAATGATTCAACAATAAACCATACTTAATCAAAAATTGGAATATTCCTTTTCAATTCCAATGTCAAACTCAGTATCCCTTGATATGATATCTCTCAATATCTTAACACGCATTATTCACAGAACGATAAGTATTCTTTTACGAATATAAACCTCATTCCACCAAAATATAAAAATCAATAGCGGACAATTATAAATCATATTAAGAATTCACAGGTTCTATATTCTTTAATACCACAATATTTTTATATAATTTTCATTATCTTAACTACAATATTAAAAAAATATACTAACACATGCAAAGATTATGTAAAGAAAGGTAGCCAATGACTAAGAATATGAGAAACAATTATCGAAGTACACTAAGTACTTGGTATGATACACCGTATCGTTCCAATACTATCCTACATGTTTGACATAATTCTAGAATAGCCATCCTAGTCTGTACCAGTTATATGTTGAATATACAGATTATAAATACACCGACTTATACCATATAAATAATATATCATATATCAAAATAGTTTTCTACCCTTATACCAAATGTAAACAAGCTTACATCATATATTTTGAGGCATCAGAAGCATATTTATACCATAGAAGTATAAAATAATCCTACTAGCCATACAAACATCGGCATTCAAATTTATTCAAAGTGATGATTGAATAGTAGTGTGGCATCTAAATGATGACTCACTCACCGGTGAAACACCACACAAAAAGCTATGAAAACCAAGTCAAACAACCCTTCTAGGTCAAATACTCATTGAACTCAAGTCGAAATATTAGGGAGTTACATCTCATAGTGTTTAGTTATATTTTGTATTTTATTAATAGCTAGTTATATTCAAATTTTAGATAGTATGTATATTAGTTGTGAACCCTTATTTTTCATTTAGTTATAATTGATAGATATTTTTTGTTAGATTATGAAGTGATTATCCCTACTTTCAGGTTTTAGGTTTTTAAGATATAAATTTTTGAAATTACTTTCGAATATAACCTTTGAATTTTGGGTTTTGTCATATTTGTTATTGGATTACTTGATGATATTTATCGTAGAGTAATATTTTGATATTTGGATTGTGATTCAGTCAATTGATAAAATATTTTATATATGAGTTTTGATTAAAATCTAATTAAAATATATTTTAAATTTTGAGTTTTGAGATAAGGACATGACAAAGGATCAAAACCAAGTGGGCCCATGCAACCTCTGAATCGATTGGCCGAAATATTCTCTAGACCAACTGAACTAAATGGCCATTGGTATTTAGGTCCCATCTAATTAAGTCACAATAACCGAGGAAAGGATTGTAAGATTGCCATGCTTTGATGAATGAACTTACTAAAAGAAGAGTTGGAGGCTGTCATCTCCACTTAACCTAAAATAATGGTACCCGCCTTAGTATCTCTAGGAGTGTCTTTTTCAAGATTGATACGATTCGAGAAAGTAATGGTCACAGTCTCCACAATATGCCACACAAAAAGTTTTAAAGAGTCTTTAAACTTTATAATTTTGTAATAGCTCCAAGACACATACTGTGGCATCTTAATAGTTCAAATGTACTTGTCTTTTATCTTGTGATGGCAAATCTAACTAACTTATGTAAATGTGTTGCCATCTATCACTAACCGCCAAAGTTGTCTTGAGACTAAAGTTTTATTCCATGCAATCGAGTTTTTTAGACTTAGGACTTCTTCATTATGGTTTTGCAGATCTCATCACATGCCACTTTACAATGGTCTTCTCAAAGTTAGGATCATGTAAAAAAAAATCTTTATAGAAAACTAGCAACCTTTTTCATAATAGATTTAAGAATTATGAAAGTAGATACCTGGTATAATTAAATATTACTAAGATAGAATATATAAGTTAAAACTTATTTTTAAAGGATAGCCATTTATTTTTCAAGAAATGAATCTATTTATAACTCTATCAATAGAGACTTAGCAGTCCATCACAGGGGACAAATCAAGGGCACTCCTAGATAGTGAACTAGAAGAGCATCGATTTTAAACCTTAAACTTCCTTTGACATCCTTCTCAAGATGATTGCCACCGTAACAAACAAAACATTCACTCTTGTCAAGGTTAGGGACCAAACTAGAAAGCCTACAGAAAATCAAGAGACAATGATGAATGGTCTCCACCGCCAACCAATCAACCGCATAAGGAGATTGTTAATGAATGCAATCATAAAGGTCTCTTTGTCCTTCCAGTTCGAGGGATAATTGAAGGCAAGATTATTAATAATATTAACCTTAATAATTTCGTAGAGGATTTCTATGCACAAAATAAACAAATAAGGTGATAAAAGGTCCCCTTAATGGAGACCTCTCATACCTTCAACGAAGCCCGAGCATTCCCCGTTAATGGAGATTATGTGCGAAGGTGAGGTAATTCACTCTCTTATCTACCCAATGAAAATAGTTGAGAACCACATAAAAATCAAAGCTACAATCATAAAGCTTCCATCTATTAAATCGACAACTTTTATGATGTTAATTCTTTTATTGTATTGATTTGGATAGTCTTATAACTAGTGTATATAAAGTAACTCCTGTGTAAAAAAGATATAATCACCGATTTGTTTACTTACACAAATTTAGTTTGACTAGGATTTATGATGAATGGAAGGATAGACTTGAGCCATTTACAAGAATTTTAGAGAAGATTTTGTAAATTGTAATCAATAATAAAAATATTTAGCTATATTTCACAGTTGTGACTTTAATTATAGATAGGATTGTTATGCATTTGACAATTTCTAAGTCTCACGGGGTGAGGCCAATAATGTGAAAGGATCGTACCAATTACATAGAGGATTACTTGTAAAACCAATTTTCACCTTTTATTTTTATTTTAAAATTTTATTAATTTAAAATTCAAGAAATTTGTTTTTAGAAAATAAGCAATTAGACAAGTTTGAATATAATTCTAAAATATATAAATTGATAATCAATAATAATAATAATAAATGATCAATATTTTTTGTTTGATGTTAAAAGTTTAGAAGAATTAATTATAGTAGAATGAAATAAATGGTTTATTTTTCGAGGAAAAATGGGGAGTGGGATACATTATAAATATAGTCAAACAATAGCATTTTTCTCCATTACAAAATATTTGATTATCAATCCTAATTTATGTTTATAAGACACGAATGTTCAATTTTTTTATTTAAAAAATTAATTTCAAAATTTTTTAATTATTTAAAATGATAATTTTAACGAAATTGTTAAAGTTTTAACTAGAGCTTCAAAAACAAATTTTAATTTAATTATGACGAAGACAAAATTCCATCGAGCTTTAACTCGATTTGAAATGTTATTTTTCTAACCAATGTCCATTGTTTATCTGTTAAGACAATGTTAACAAAACGGGATTTAACTATTAATATGATCATTTTTTGTACAAAATATATGATTTAAAATAAATGAATGCTATTTCAAAATGAAAGATGCGGATCTTTTTTGATAAAATCATTTGATCAAAATTGAATTGTCACTATTTAAAGATAAAAAATATTGAAAAAGTAGTTACATTTTTAAAATTTTTAAAATATAAATATCTATTAAGTATTAAATTTAATATTTTAAAAAAATAATAAAAAATATTTATTTAGATAGTATTTTTTAATGTTTAAATTCTGATACATATTTTTAATCTGAACAATAATTTGAATTAAGTCGATTTGGACTTTCAAACTTCATATATAGATCATGCACGCTACGACAATAATAAGAGATCAAATAATATAAAATTTATTTTTAATACTTAAATTAATAACTAATTTAAGTAATTAAAAAATATAAAATATGTATATGTGAGAAAAAAAAAAATGGAGGACTTTGTTTTATAGAGAATGAAATATGGAGGATTTGGATCCAAGAAAATGAAATATGGAGGACTAGGTTTTGAAATTTGTGAAATTTTCAAATAACAAGAGAGTTAAAATTCTATACTTATTTTATAAATAATTTTCTTTTTCTTGCTTCATTTGTTTTAAGAGGAAGTATACATGGTTATAACCTTATTTGCTAATTAGTGGTGATTCCCTAAAAATTAATTATTGTTCATTGCCTGAATCATTGATCTTTCTGGGAGTTGAACAGTTCTACGATTTAATATACATATGAATTTAATTTATATTCGTTAAATACACTGACTACTTACTTGATTTTGGAAGTTAGTGATGAAGATTTTTTAATTTATTTAACCGTTTAAAAATGTTTAACTTTTTAATTTAATTGACGATCCGATCATTCTGAACTTAACTTTTTGATTATTCGGTAATCTAGTCAATCAATTATTCGGTATCCTAATTATTAGGTCAGGCACCTTTTTGATTCAGGCCAAATAACTTAGCCGATTCATATATTTTCATAAGTTTATTGTTTGTGGGCCACATATATTAACGAGTCAGGTCAATATTATTTTAGACAATACCCAATAAATTTTAACTTTTAGATTTTTTCAAATCAATAGCTAAAATGGAAGAAATAGATCCTAGTTCTCCTAATGATATTATCTTCAATAGAGTTATGTATATACATGTCAGAATGATCTAAATACATTCAACATAATATAAAAAAGCAATTTAAATTCTCTCTATGGTTTAAGTAAAACAAAGTTGATTTAATGTATAAATTTGAGAGAGGAAAGCTTTAGTAGCACGTATTAGTTGATGTAGACCGTCACTTAAGACTTTGATGGCGAACTTTTCAAACACGCAAAGCTCCTAACGTAACTCTCCGTAACTGTATAAGCTAGAATTTGAAGCTATTTTGAATACCAATATTCGTAGGAGGAAAAAAATAAGAGAGAAGGAAAAGTCAGTAACGTGATTAACATTGGGTTTATTTTGATGTGAACCTAAAAGATATGCCTATCTGAATTACGATATAATAAATGATATAATAAAGTATAGAGTATGAATTATAGAGGTATCATAGTTAGTATTTAATATCGATAGAATCGTATTTAATGTCATTCGAATCTTATTTTATTTTTATTTAAGAATTACTAGTTTTATAAATTAATATATATATATATATTATTATGGAATATGAAATTTATGTAAATATAATTTTGCCATTTTTTTGACGAGTAATTAATGTTTATTAATTATAAAATTGTGACTCTTTGATCCTTAATTGGAACATTAGTTTATACGATCAAATTTTAGATATTAATGCACATTAATTGCTTATAAAAAAAAATGTTTAGTTTACCACGTTATTGGTGAGGGTCTGATAAAGCCCATGAAAATTAGCTTGCTAACCTAAACATTTGTGATTTGTGTGTTTCTCTCTCTCTCTGTATATATATATATAATGTTTAATTTTATATCCTAATTTTACAAAAATACCCTAATTTTACAACTTTGTAGCATTTCTAGGAAATTTATACTCAAGTAACATTGTGAACAAGCTCTAGTTATATGAACCGTATATAAAATTAACATATGTAAAATGATGCATAATTAATAAATTATTAAAACTAATAAAATTTGTAAGTTAGTGTTGGGGATCACTCTCGTGTAGAAGTCTTTAGGATTTGGACGGAGCACAAATGTGCTAAGAAGAAGGAATTTCGGTCAACAGAGTTGACCAAAATCTTCTGGACGGTCAACTTTTTCGGTCTATGTTGACCGTCATAAGTCGTAAGACGACTGACTCTGCTAAGAAAGCAGAACGGACTATTTCGACCAGTCAACGGTGTGATTGACCAGCCAATAGAAAACGATGGATAACAGAATTGACGTACTGTATTTGGAAGATCTGAATGACTGTCATATCTAAAAGGTGTACAATTGACCTACCATTTTGGGTGGTTGGTAGAAATCATTCTCGAGACTCCAAAAGCTGATCGGTCTGCAAGACTAGGCATACACCGCCTGCTACAGGATAGGGCGTGCGCATGCAAGCAGACCTTGAAAGTTGAGTACCAACCACTAAGTTGGGCTATGGTGAGGGGCGTGTATATATATATGTATACTTTGTATGTATAGAGACAGAAGTGCATACGATAAGAGAACAAGAAGAAGGAGAAGGCACCAGATAAGTTGAGAAAGAGTGTAATAGAGGAGAGAAAGTGAAAAAAAGAGAGCTGTTAGTGAAAACAAAGTGTGAGAATTTTTGTTTACTTTTACTCTGTTCTTACTTTTGCCTCCTATAATTTTTTCTCATTCTTAGTGATTTTTTGTGGATTTAGTGTTTCATAGTTTTTTCCTTATTTTGGAAAGATTTTTAATGTAAGAGTTGATGTTTATTTCTCTTCTCTTACCTCTACTTCACAGTGCTTGTGTGTGCTTTGTCAGTTAGCCATCCATTTCGGCCAACAGAAAAATTATTCTTGAAGACTGGTTTGTAGGCCGCCTGTTATCCGCCAACAAGTGGTATCAGAGACTGGTTCACAATTCCATCTGAATGGTGTCATCATTCTCAAAGAATTTTTCATTCAGTGTAGAACAGTTAAGTGGGTAAGGCAACTTCATCCTCTGGTAGGAGAGGGTGAAGAACATCTTAACTAGAGAAGGAACAATCAAAGTACTGAGGAAGAAGGAAGATAAGCCGGAAAGACTATTAGTGGAGGACTAGCAAGATAAACTAGATCTTGCCAATTGCACTATCAAATTATGCCTGGCGGACAACATGCTTCAGGAAGTTTTTGGCTTGACTAATCCGGAGGAGGTGTGAGAGAAGTTGGAGAGCAGATATAAGTCTAAATCTTTGAAAACCAGGCTACATATAAAGAAACAATTCTATGGTCTGCGGTTGTTAGAAAGTGGCAGCTTTGAAAACATTTGGACGACTTTAATCGGATTGTAATACAGATGTCCGCCATTGATGAAGTAATTAAGGAAGAGGACAAGGCATTAGTGCTGCTGGCTTCTCTGCCAGTTTCTTATGACCATATTGTCACTACGTTGCTGTTTGAAAAAGATACTCTCAAATTGGATGAGGTCATCACTTCCTTACTCATGAATGAGTCAAGGCAGTCACAAGGGGTTTCAACATCTTCTCATAGTGAAGTACTTGTGACCGAATCTAGGGGACGGAGTAGAGGTCAAAGCCAGAAGCCTGGAGAGAAGGGACGCAGCAAATCTAGTTCAAGGTATCAAAACCTTGAGCGCCATCATTGTGACAAAAAGGGTCACATCAAGAAGCAACACTTCAAGTGGAAGTGCAAGAACTCCGAAATTGATAAAGGAGAAAAAGGACGAAGTAAGGACAAGTCCTCCGTCTCAGTAGTCACAGGAAGCGATCTCCTGGTGACATGTGAAGAAAACGTGGCAAACCTGACGGACGAGAAGTCCGGCTGGGTGAATGATTCTGGTGCCACCTTGCACGCCAAGTCAAAAAGGGGTTTGTTCATATCTTACACTCCATGGGACTTTGGAGTGATAAGGATGGGTAATGAAGGAACATCTCAAATTATTGGCAAGGGTGACGTTGTGCTGGTCACCAATAACGGGACGAATCTGATGTTAAATGATGTTCGACATATTCCTAACATCGAGCTTAATATTATCTTAGTTGGTCGGTTGGATGATGAAAGTTATTGTAGCACCTTATATGAAGGTGAGTGAAAACTTAACAGAGGATCTCTGGTGGTGGCATGAGGGAAAAGGTGCTCCGGCCTGTACATCATGAAGTGTTCGCAATGGCCGGAGATGTAAACGCTGCTACCAGTAAGGAAACCGAGAACTTGGGGCATAGGAGGTTGGGCTATATGAGTGAACGCAGACTGCATCATTTGGCCAGGAAGGGCGTTATTGTCGGAGTGAAGGAGGACGGACTAAGGACGTGTCCTCACTGATTGGCTGGCAAACAAAGGAGAGTCTCTTTTCATGGAGACTTGTTCGCCCCCAAAGCAGATGTCACGAACCCGAAATAAGCATGTCAATTTAAATAATTAATTATAATTTCTAAAATCTAAAATCCCAAATAATTTTAAACAAATAATACTAAGTCCCAAAATCTGAGTGTGACAAACCAAAATATACACTTAACAAAATTAAAATCCTCACAGGACCTCATCGAACAACCATCCAAACAGTATAAACGTGACCTATTCTATAATCATCGTAAGGGAGGTAATAATCCGACCCAAAAATCATAATCAAACATAACATAATATTCAACTATTTTTGAAATATAATAATAAGCCCATATTCGGCCAATTCCATAATCCAAATACATCAAATATCAATATAAATCATAATAGAATTAAAACTCACCGAAACGGATGAATATCTGACCGATCGCGTCTTTACTCCTGTACTGCATCTGAACTTTCCATTCTGAAGGGACAAAACAGAAAAATGAGCCTAATGCCCAACAAGTACCATATTTAATCAAAAGGAGTCTAATAAATAAGAGAAAATGTCAAATGGATGAAAATCCAATCAAATTTCAGAATAAATTCAAATTACGATAAGACAATTTCAATCAAAATCCAAGATCCAAATTTCAAAATCCAAAGGTAGTCTCGTACTCAAATCAAATATCTAAATTCAAACAAATGTCTAAATTTTAAAAATAGTCATCGTCGGGACGTATATATATATAAATATATATATATAACCAAAATAGAGATGATCCGAACCAATTTCAAAACCGATGTCGATCCAAGTCAAAATCCGAATCCGAGTCCAAGTCCAAATCCAATTCCCGATTAGCTTGTGATATGGTGCAGAATTCGATAGCCAGATGATCCAATAGCATGCGCAGAGACCGAAATAGCACCGTGACAGATATTCCAAAGGTCCGGATCAAAACATATAATCAAAATCATTTGTACGAGACATACCAAGCCCAATTATAGGCAAAAATCGGCGAATCTCAAATCCAAATCTAAAATTCCATATCCAAATCAAAGCCTAATACCAATTAATGCAAAAATACAAATTATGCACCAAATTTGGATTCTAATTATTTAAAGATTAGTTTAAGGAAGGGTTATACATAATCCCGGTAACCTTAGGCCAAAATCCATGTACTGTGTCCCATAAATAAGGTTGCTTACTATGTTTTGTCACCTGCAGTTTTGGGTGCATTCCTCAAGTTTGTTGAATATATTAGGATACCCGAATATATTCTAAGGTCAAGTCAAATTATCCAAATGGGAAGGGTCACTACTCCAAGCCTTTCCTACCGGCAGAAAGAGATTTTCAAATAATAAAATAATCACCCCGTCGGGAGCTGGCCAGAATCCAATAATTTAAATCCAAATGTAGTGATCACAACCCGGCACGTGCATGTGAAAATGCACGGCCAATGCAAGTTTTGTGTATATTTTTATTACATATATTGATATAAATATACACCGAATCAAATAAATTTTTTAGGCTTTTTAAAAAATTATAAAATTTTAAAATCAAAAAAATTCATATTTAAAGTCCCTAAAATAATCCAATAAAGTACACATACATGTCTAGAATAAAAATGAGTGTATAAAAATTCATGCATGTTAGTACAAATTCCAAACAGTATCCAAAATATATCAAAAATTAAATTAGACCAAAGAGTGGGTTTATAAATACTTGCCTGAACCTCATACTTTACAAATCTAAACAAATGATGTCCCGAAGTGTCCGAATCACCACTTTCTCTCTCTATTGTGCGCAGCCATTCTCTCTCCACCCTTTCTCTCTCTTGCGTGCCCCTTCCTCTCTCCTCCTCACTACTCCGCGCACGGCCGTCTGCTGGCCGCTACCAACTGCTCCGCTACCGCCGCTCTGCTTGCCTGGCCGTTGACGGCCTCCCCGCCACTGGCGCCGTTACGCGGTCGCCGTCTCCTCTCTCCTCTTGTGGCTTCGCCGCACAACACCGCACGCCACCATTGCCTCAGCCCATGCCGCACCCCCGCACACCACCGATGACCACCACAGGCCGTCACCGACCACCATCGCGGCATCTCCACCGTGCGCCGCAGCCGACACCATTACCGACACCCGCCGTTGGCTTCTTCATTGGCTTCTCCTCACCGCCACCGACACAGCCACCGGCCAAATTTCCAACCACCAACAAACACTGTCACGGTACCGTCCTCGCCACACAACGCCGTCGCCGGCCGCCTCTATCCTTCCTCCTCTCCTCCACCGCGCGCCGGCCGAAACCCTCTCCCTTCTCCCCTGCTTCTCTCTCTCCACGAAACCCTTGCTTTCATTGTTCCCCAATTTTATCTCTTTCTTTCTTTTTTTTATTTCATATATATATATATATATATATTTTATATTTTATATTTTCATTTTCTTTTATTCCTAAAACCAAAATCAATATTTGGGCAACAACACTGGCGCACCCCGGGCGCCAATTCAACCGATCCAAATATCCTTCCAAAATTTTTTAATATTTAATTAATTTTATCACTTTCAATTTGCCTAAAATTATAATTAATATTAAATTAATTTGAATAAAAAAATTTGGGATATTACAACAGAACTGCTTGAACTCATCCACACATATATGTGTGGACCATTCAAATAAAAGTCATGTGATGGAACTCAATATTTCATCTCTTTTATTGATGACTGTTTTAGAAAATTGTAGGTCTATCCATTGAAAACCAAGGACCAGGTTCTCGGTGTATTTGAACGATTTCACGTCCTTGTTGAGCGACAGACGAGGAAGAAAATGAAGGCTGTCCGAAGAGACAACGGCGGTGAATACATAGGATCCTTTGATATCTATTGATAGTCACAAGGTATTAGGTATCAGAATACACTTTCAAAGCACCATAGTTAAACAGAGTAACTGAGCGGATGAACCGCACACTTCTAGAAAGAGTACGGTGTATACTTTTCGAAGCTGAGCTCCCTGAACACTTCTGGGCCGAAATACTGAAAACGGCGGCCTACATCATAAATAGATCGCCCAGTAAATCCTTGAAAGGTGAAGTGCCGGAGAATGTTTGGTCGAACAAGGAGCCATCTTATAATCATCCGCGGGTGTTTGGATGTAAAGCCTTTATCCATATCCCAAGAGATGAAAGGACAAAGTTGGAGCCAAAGACGATGCAGTGCGTCTTTCTGGGCTACGGGGAAGATGAATTGGGGTATAAATTTTATGATCCAATTGGAAAAAAACTCGTCCAGTTAAGGGACGTAACCTTCGTAGAAGATGAAACAATCAGAGATATTAGCAGGAAAGTCAAGTGTGATGGCAAACGGACGGACAAAGTAAGTGTCAAAATTATCCGTCCGGTATTTCTAGAAGATGGGGACAATGGTCCTGAGGCGACCGATTATAATGGAGAAGAAATAATAACTCCTGATGAAGACTGGGATGAAGTCATCCCTCAACTGGCCGAGGATCTGCCTGTTAGATTATCCTCACAAAACAGACGGCCGTCCGTCTGTCTATCGCCTAGTGATTATGTTATGCTCACTGATGCTGGAGAGCCTGAAACTTATGAAGAGACTATGGAGGATAAGAATAAGGAGAAGTGGTTGGAAGCCATGAATAATGAAATGTGTTCTCTCCATGAAAATCACACATTTGACTTAGTTAAGCTTCTTAAGGGGAAGAGAGCTTTAAAGAACAAGTGGGTCTTTCGACTAAAGACGCCCGAAGATACTATGCAGCCGAGATATAAGGCACGGCTGGTGCTGAAAGGCTTCAGTCAACGAAAAGAAATTGACTTTGATGAGATTTTTACTCCAATAGTGAATATGTCTTCCATAAGGGTTGTGTTGGGATTGACAGCCGTCCAGAACCTGAAAGTGGAGCAGATGGACGTCCGGATAGCTTTTCTTCATGGTGAACTGGAAGAAGAAATTTATATGGAGTAGCCGGAAGGGTTCAAGACTAAATGAAAGGACCAACTGGTTTGTCATTTTAGGAAAAGCCTGTATGGGTTAAAATAGGCTCCGAGACAGTGGTACAAGAAGTTCGAGTCAGTCATGGTCAGTTAAAGGTACCAGCGGACTACTTGTGATCCCTGTGTATTCACACAGAGATTTTTCGAAGATGATTTTGTTATCCTTCTCCTGTACGTGGACGACACGTTGATTGTTGGACAGAATGCTGCTCGGATAAAGAAGTTGAAGGAGCAACTTGGGCAATCCTTTACCATGAAAGATCTCGAACCGGCGAAATAGATTCTTGGCGTCAGAATCATTCGCGACCGGGAGGCAAGGAGACTATAGCTGTCTCAAGAAAATTACTTTGAGAAGATGCTCCAACGCTTCAACATGGACAAATCCAAGCCTATTAGCACTCCACTGGCAAATCACTACAGGTTGAGCAGCCGCCAGTGTCCATCTTTAATCGAAGAGAAAGCATACATGAGAGGCGTTCCCTACTCCTCAGCCGTAGGAAGCCTCATGTATGCCCTAGTATGCACTAGGCCGAACATAGGATATGTTGTTGGCACAGTTAGCCGGTTTCTGTCCAATCCAGGGAAGGAGCATTGTTCGCAATAAAGTGAATTATGAGATATATTCGAGAAACTTTCAAGAGGTGTTTGTATCTTGGAAGTGACAAGTCTTAGTTGGTGGGCTACTCGGACATCGTATGGTACGGAGACGTTGATGACACAAGTCCACTTCGAGATACTTGTAAAATTTATAGAGCGATCTCTAGCGATCAAGTTACAAAAGTGTGTTACTCTTTTCACTATTGAAGCCGAGTACATTGCCGTGATAGAAGCCTGCAATGAGATGTTATGGATGAAAAAGTTCGTTCAGGATGGGTTTCTCAGACAAGAAATGTATGCAGTATTTTATGACAATCAGAGTGCTATTCATCTCTACAAGAACTCCTTACTCCATTTCAGATCAAAATACATTGATGTGCGATATCATTGGGTAAAAAATATATTGGAAGCCGGTCTATTATCACTTGAAAAGATTGACACTGAAGAGAACGGGGCAGATATGATGACCAAAATTCTACCGAAAGGAAAGAATGAAGCATGTTGCACGTTAGCCAGGATGATGGACTTAACTTCCTCACGGTCGTGAGGAAAAGTTTATTGGGGATCACTCCCGCGTGGAAATCCTTAGGACTTGGACGGAGCACGAATATGCTAGGAGGAAGGAATTTCGGTCAACTCTGTTGACCGAAATCTTCTGGACGGTCAACTCTTCCGGTCAATATGTTGACCATTATAAGTTGTGAGACGATTGACTTTGCTGAAGAAGCAGGACGGACTACTTCGACTGGTCAATGGTGTGATTGACCGGCCAATATAAAACGACAGATAATAGAGTGACATGTTGTATTTGGAAGATCTGAATGGCTGTCATATCCAAAAGGTGTACAGTTGACCTATCCTTTTGGGTGGTTGATAGAAGTCATTCTCGAGACTGCAAAGGCTGATCGGTCTGCAGGAGCAGGCATGCGCCTCCTGCTATAAGATAGAGCATGCGCATGCAAGCAAACCTTAGAAGTTGAGCACCAACCACCAAGTTGGGCTATGGTGAGGGGCGTGTATATATATATATGTACACTTTATATGTATAGAGACAGAAGTGCATACGATAAGAGAAGAAGAAGAAGGAGAAGAAGATACCGGATAAGTTGAGAAATAGTGTAACAGATGAGAGAAAGTGAAAAAAAAAAGAGCTGTGAGTGAAAACAAAGTGTGAGGGCTTTTGTTTTCTTTTGCTCTGTTCTTATTTTTGTCTCATGTAATTTTTTCTCATACTTAGTAATTTTTTGTGGACTTAGTGTCTTGTGATTTTTCTCTTATTTCGGAAGAATTTTTCACGTAAAATTTGGTATTTATTTCTCTTCTTTTGCCTCTACTTCACAGTGCTTGTGTGTGCATTATCAGTTAGCCGTCTATTCCGGCCAACAAAAGAATTATTCTGGAATACTGGTCTGTAGGCCGCTCGTTGTCCGTCAACAATTAGCACTATTTAGCTACACAATCTTTATTTAAAAAGATATTTGCTTAATGTATTCAATTTTGAATATAATGGTATTGTAAGAAATCAGAAGAAGTTTTGAAGAAGACGAAGAGGAAGGAAGGGAACGACGCTGTTCTTGGAAAGGGGCAAGAGTTTGCAAAGAAATTAATTACACTGCATGGCTTTTATTACATATTTTTACACACATTTCACTGAGTCGCACAAGACATATATAATCAGTATACAAGGCCGAATACGGGAAGAAAAAACAAAAGGAAAAATACAACGAAGAAGGAAACAAATGTAACTAAATAAAAAATACAACTAAGGAAAATATACAACTAACTAAAATAACAATGAGTCCTATAATACAATATTAACAAAATAAGAAAATTATGTATTTTCTAATACGCCCCAGTAAGATGGAGCATATATATTGACAATGCTAATCTTGGATAAGTACGCATTTAGTCGATGCGAAGGTAGAATCTTGGTGAATATATCCGCCCGCTGATTATGGGTGGTGACATGATGTGTGCGGATACTCCCCTCTTGGATTTTATCGCGAATGAGATGATAGTCCAACTCGATGTGTTTAGTACGTTCATGGAAGACAAGATTGGCCGCAATATGAATCGCCGCTTGATTATCACAATATAGGTATGCTGCATGGGAATGTGAAACCTGTAAGTCATGTAAAATATAATGTAGCCAAGACAATTCACAACAGGTGGTAGCCATTGATCTATATTCTGCCTTTGTAGAAGAGCGAGAGACCACTAACTGTTTTTTGCATTTCCATGAGATGAGAAAATTGCCAATAAAAACACAATTGCCAGTAATGGATATTTGTGTGTCCAGACATGAAACCCAATCTGCATCACAAAAAGCTTTTAGTTGAATGTTAGAGGTGGAAGGAAGTAATATGCATTGTCCTGAGTTTAGTTTCAGATAGTGTAAAACTTGATACGCAGCATTTATATGGCTTGAAGTAGGCTGATCCATAAATTGACTCAAAATATATACTGCATAAGCTATATTTGGCCTTGTGATGGTAAAGTAAAGAAGGCGACCTACAAGCCTTCGATATGTGCTTGGGTCCTGTAAGACCTCCCTAATTTGTTTACTCAATTTTAAATTTTGATCCATTGGTAGTTTAAGAGGTTTTGCCCCAATGGTGCCAGAATCGGCTAAAATGTCAAGGGTGTATTTTCGTTGGCAAGGGTGTATGTCTTTTGATCATCGGACAACTTCTATGCCAAGAAAATATTGTAGAATTCCAAGATCTTTAATTTTGAAAGCCTGATTAAGAAAGATTTTGATGGATGTAATGGCCTTCAAGCAATTATTTGCAACAATAATGTCGTCAACATAGACAAGAAGGACTGTGAAAGATTTATCGTCTTGTTTTGTAAATAGGCTATAATCAGTCTTGGATTGCACGAATCCATATGTAATGAGAGAAGTAGAAAGTTTAGAATACCATTGTCTAGAAGCTTGTTTAAGTTCATATATGCTTTTTAGCAATTTGCATACTTGGGGGGGTTTTTCTTTGGTATACCCGGGAGGTCGTTGCATATAAATGTCTTCGTTTAAGGTTCCATTTAAGAATGTGTTATTGACATTGAAATGATACAAATGCCATCCTTTTATGGCAGCTACAGCCAAAAGGTATCAGACAGTGGTAAGTTTAGCGACAGGAGAAAAGATTTCGTGATAATCTACTCCTGCCTTTTGAGTATACCCTTTAGCCATTAATCGACATTTATATCTTTCAATACTGCAATCACTATTAAATTTTAATTTAAATACATATCGACATCCGATGGCTTTCTTTCCTTGAGGTAAATCAGTAATGATCCAGGTTTTATTAGATTCTAAAGCTTTCAATTCATCTTCGGTGGCTTTTCGCCAGTTGGAATCACACATGGCCTGTGCATAGGCTTGCGGTTCAGTTTGGGATGAGATAGAAGATGCAAAAGAATTATAGTCATGGGACAGTTTTTGATGTGATATGTAATTTTCGAATGGGTAAGGTTTGCCTGAGGAAATTTGTGCTGTGAGTTGGATGGGAACAATTTGAGATGCTTGGTGACAATGAAAGTCTTTCAAGTATTGAGGAGCTTTTCTAGTTCTGGTAGTTCTGCGAACGGGAGTGTTATCTCCTGCTGGGATTTGGATATTTGTTAGAGGGTTAATAGGTACTTTATGTTGTAGATTGTCACTCAAAGGTTCTTGATTATGGTCCAGTTGATCATGAACAATTGATGAATTGAATTCATCTTTATCATTACAATTTGTAGTGATTGGTGGATCTTTATCAAGAACAGAATCGGTGTCCGTATTTAAGTTTAAACCATGAATAGAAGATAATTGTTGAGTAATAGAAGGATCGACACTGGTCACTACGAGAAGCATTACATTAGATCGGTCATTGAGAATAGTTTCAGCACAGTTTCCTATGTACGGGAACACATTTTCATGAAAAATGACATCCCTTGAATAAAATGTAATATGGTTATGCAAATCAAACAATTTGTATCCTTTGATTCTGAAAGGATATCCCAAAAATATATAAGTTCTACTTTTGGAATCAAATTTCTTCTGCCCATGAGAGAGGGTGGAGGCAAAACACAAACAACCAAATATGTGGAGGTTGTCATAATTTGGTTTTACTCCAAATAGAATTTCATATGTAGTCTTATTTTCAAGCAATGAGGTAGGAATTCTGTTGATAATGTGTACAGCGGTAAGTATACAATCACTCCATAATTTTAAAGAAAGTCCCGATTGAAATCTAATAGCTCTAGCAACATTTAATAAATGTTGGTGTTTACGTTAAACAATACCGTTTTGCTGTGGTGTTTTCACACAACTTCGTTGATGGATAATACCTCTTTTATTGTAAAAGTCTCCCAGACAAAATTCGATTCCATTGTCACTACGAATGATTTTGATTTTGACATTAAATTGTACGACAATCAGATTGTAAAAGGCTTTCAAGCACAATTTTGTATCCGATTTTTATTTCAGAAGATAAATCCAGGTACTTCTGGAGAAATCATCAACGATAGTTAAGAAATATTTATATCCATCATAAGATATCTCGGAATATGATCCCCGTAAGTCACAATACACCACATTGAATAAGGTGTGTGACTTATGAGTGCTGGGAGAAAAAGAAAAGTGACGTTGCTTGGCCATGTGGCAAGTAGAATAGGGATTATCATTAATAGAATGCACTGCTCCCTTTACAAGATGATCATTTATTAATTTCATCCTAGAATATGAAATATGACCTAATCAAGAATGACATAGATCAACAGGCAATGAAACAAAATTGACAGAAGGCTTCTTGTAGAGTTTGGAGATAAGACCCTGTAAAAAATTGAAATAAACTTTCTTATTCATCGGATAATATAAACCATTTTTATCTTCACACAACCTAATTGTTGTCTAGGAGGAAATGTCCTAAATTAGGCAAATGTCACCAAAGAAAAATAAACAGTAACCGATATCATTAGGAAATTGCTTCACAAATATCAAATTGAAAGTAAAAGAGGGAACACATAAAACATTTCGCAGCGTAATTTTATCGGTCAGTTTGACCATGCCAATGTGGGAAGCCGGGGCCTTACTTCCATCAGGAAGTTTGACAGAGTAGGAGATTGGTATCTCCTTATCAAGGTATAAAGATGGATTGCATATCATGTGATCAGTAGCCCTAGTATCAATGATCCAGATGTTCCTTTTATTACAAGAGGAAGAGACAGAGTAGAGATTATTATCAGCCATATTTGCAGCCTTCGATTGATCACTGATGGGATCAAAAAGGTGGGAACTCTTTCTAGTCATTTGAGGAGGCACTGTTGGATCCTTTGGCCGAATCAGATTCATAAGTTGCTGGAACTGTACTCTAATTAATGCAACTTTTTCATCCTCATTAGCCTCTTGGTCAGGAATGGTGGTGTGACTTAAATTGTTGGCCGAAAGTGCAGTGGCTCTAGACTTACCATTCGGTTTACGACCGGGAGGAAAGCCATGGAGCTGATAACATTTATCAATAACGTGTCCAGATTTATTACAATGAGCACAGATGAGAATCTCAGCTTTTCCAATTTTAAAACATTGCTGCAAAGAGTGTCCTAGAACACGACAATGAATGCAAAAAAGTCTATCCTTTTTAGACATCTGATTATATTTCATGGTGTTTGTAGGATTGTTAATAGCCCATTTCGTGAGTAAAGCTACCGTTTCTGATGGATGAACAGCAGACAACATTTGGTGTTGTCGTTCTTGCTGTTGGATTATAGAGAAGACTTTGTTGGCGGAAGGAAGATGATCCATCAATATAATCTGTTTTCTCACATTAGCATACGAATTATTGAGACCCATTAAGAATTGCATGACACAGTCCCTCTGATATCACTCGATGAGCACTTTGATTTTGCCACAGTCACAATTTGGGAGAGGATCATAGATAAGAAGCTCGTCCCAAATTATTTTCAGCTTACCATAATACAAACTTACCGAATCGTGCTCTTGCAAGAGACACGCCAAGGATTTTTTGAGTTGAAAAATTCGTGGCCCATTCTGTTGGGTGAATAGGTCACACAGTTCTTTTCAAATTTCGAAAGCGTCATCAACGAACACAACACTGGATTTGATAGAAGGACTGACGGAGTTCTGGATCCAGGACATCACCATATCATTGCAACACCCCCAGGCTTCAAAAAGGGGATCGATGGAATCGATGGGTTTGGGAACAGTACCTTCAATAAATGGAAGTTTGTTTTTAGCCCTCAACGCTTGACGCATGGTTTTGAACTAAGTCGAATAGTTGTCGACGGTGAGCAAATCGGCAACCAAGATGCCGGCTTCCAAACGGAACGGGTTGCATGGATCTGAAAGATTTTGAAGTCGTAAAATGTTGTGTGCAAAAACAAGATCTGAGTCGTTGGTGTTAGATGCGTTATCAGAAGCATTGTGGTTGTGGTGGTGTGCCATACTTGCTCTGATACCATGTAAAAAATCGGAAGAAGTTTTGGAGAAGATGAAGAGGAAGGAAGGGAACGACACTGTTCTCGGAAAGGGGCAAGAGTCTGCAAAGAAATTAATTACACTGCAGGGCTTTTATTACACACTTTCACACACATTCACTGAGCCGCACAAGACATATATAATCAGTATACAAGGCCGAATACGGAAAGAAAAAACAAAAGGAAAAATACAACGAAGAAGGAAACAAATGTAACTAAATAAAAAATACAGCTAAGGAAAATATACAACTAACTAAAATAATAAGGAGTCCTAAAATACAATATTAACAAAATAAGGAAATTATGTATTTCCTAATAGGTATTAAAGTAATTGAAAAATTTATCATTTTTTACCATATAAATGACAAATATATCATATCGCATAAGCATTCTGATTTAATAAATTGAGAGTTAGGCTTTGGATTGTTGCTCTGTGCATTTTTTCCATGGAATTTAGTAGATATAAATATTGCCTCGCAAGTTTTTACATCCATTCATCACAGGTCTAATTAAGTGAAGATTGATAAGTAGAATGAAGAGAAATTAATTTTCTTTTAGAAAAAAAAATGTTATTATTTATTGAAATATGTCATTTACAATTGTCTCTAAATTATTAATAATAAAATAATACTATAATTTGATAATTTATATAATAATTTAAATTGGTGTGTTTTGAGTTGCTGGATTCAGAGAATGATTAAATGACATCTCAAGTTGTGAGAAATTTTATTTTATTTTTTTATTTCATACAATCAATTGGATGAGATTTTAATTTGAAGAAAGCATTCAATTAATTCAATTTTGTGTATTTTAATTTTTTTTTTTTTTTGGAAGGAACCTTATGCGATTTTTTTAATTAAAAAGGTTTTACTAAATATCTCATCAATCTACAACTTGACTGTAGTAATTTTTAATATCTAGAATTCATTAAATTTAACAAAATTAAAACCATAATAAGCTTTAATGTAAAAAATGGGCTGCAGAAATATAAGATAAGTAATATTTTATTTAAAAAAAATAAAATAGTATACAAAATTTTGAACATGGCACGTACACACATGAACTAAGACAGAGCCCATTAGTTAAATATAACAACGAGCACGAAACGGCGTAAGATTTCTGTGGGCTAACATTCATATGACAGTGGCTAACGTGTGATAAACACATAATTAAGCATACAGCTGATCATTCAATATATTATAAATTAAGTAATAATTAAAATAACAATTGTCTTTTTATTACTGGACACACAATCATAGACATATTAAAATACATAATTTTAATAAACACATAAGATATAAATTTACATGTCATATATCTAAAGAAATGATCAGATAAATCCTTATTTTTTTAAATTTTATATCTATATTTTTATTTTTTATATATTTCAAAAAATATTTTAAAATGAGTATTTAAGCTTAAACTATTATCATCAGAGGAAAATTTTTTTTTTTTAAAACACTTATAAACCAAGCAATTCCACTATCCTCAATCCACAGATTAAAAAAGAATCTAGAGTGCACTGACCTACTAATAATCAACAACAATCACGCCCCACGGAGCACGGTACAGAAATTCTCCAATCTAGACCATCCACGTGTCCGTCCCTCGTGTAAAGACGTGTAACCATGTGAGGAATTATTGGACACTGAGAAAAGTAATTGATTGACTAATTGCATCCCCAACTGTAACACGCGCCCTTGAGCAAAGTTTAGCTTATATTAATCAATTAATTAATTAATTATCGAAGCAAAGCAATAACAAATTAACCCCTTTCCCTAACAAAACATTGCCCCTTCCTCCCCTCCTTTAACCATTGACAATTTGACAAGACATCACAAAGTGCTGCACAAAATAATAAAAGAATTATGTTTACTTTGTATTAATTAAACCATAATTATTTATATATTTATATAAAATTATATCTATTTATAATACATATTTTATCAAATTAATTAATCTTTGTTATAATTTTATTTAGAGATAGATTTTAATAAAATTGACTTTATTTTTTTTAATCGCTAAATAATGAGTGTGACAAATACTTAAATTGTGATACATCGAATCTACCATAATATTTGAGTTGCGTGTTAGGTTAATCATAAAATGATTGATATAGTCTTGTCTAATTGATTATTTTTCATAATTATAATTTGGTAATGATGTGATATTTGTTTATGATTGATTTTTTAATTAATTAAATGTTTTTATTTGATATGGACAATATTATCTGATATGATTATTGATTAAGAAAAGTAAATATCAATATAATTATAAAATAAAATGTATCCATATTCTTATAACTATATAATAACATGTGTCCCCATGCTTTATTGGAACTAAATTGAATTGCGTTATGCGTTTAGGAGTGGTAAGGAAGTGCTAAAATGGAAAGAGGGGCCACCCCATGTGACATGTATGGTGTGTTGAATGGCACATATTTTTGAAAGTTAGCCTGGATTTTATCTGGCATGGGTCCCATATCAAGCATAATAAAAGCTGGGATTTTAAATAATTTTTGTTTAATTCCTCTTCTTACAGTAATCTCATTTTTGAATAATTAGGTAGTTTTTCTTAATTTTTCATTTTATTTTATAAATCTAGACTAATACCATATGTGTGACAATATTAACAGTCAACAAAGGAAATAGGGTGAGAAATAAAATTATGTCAAGTAAAAATTCGCAAAGATTAAACACCGATTATACTATCAATGAATATCATATGTAAGATTTGTGATTTTGCACTTAACTTATTTTCTATTTTGTATCATTTGAAAAAATATACACTTAAAAAAAAATTCAAGATATTTATTGAAATATATGAAGATGATTCAATCTCATCTCTAGAGTCATTTTTATAATTGTGGTATAAACGGTGAGATTTCAAATTCCTCAAATATAGTCTATATATATTTATAGACGAGTTTTATTATATATAAAGTCGGAGTAAAAGAGAAAAATAAATATATATATATATAAATAGTATAATAAAAATATAAAGATATAAATATAGCACGCTTGATGTTTTATTTTTATAAATATGTGCCTGTATCGAGTCTAAGTATTATTTTATTCTCATTTGTTGATTATTAACATTGTAAATAAAATAAATATATGAATAAAATAAGATATTAAAACTATTATATATAGAGAGATAGAGTATTGTTTTCTTATTAATTACGTGGACCCAAATTTATATACTCCTAAATGAATAAGAAAGTGAGAAGTTGCAAGAAGAATACCAATAAAAGCCAATGAGCCGAAAATGCCCTGTGAGAAGGTCAAAAGAAGCGACGCATTTGCTGTGTTCTCTCCCTCCATTTTCCATTGAAAATAATCATAAAATTCATCTTATTTTGGTTAGGAAAGCTTCTTCTTGTAATATATTAATAATTTATCTTCTTATCCATTTATTTATATTAGTATCTCTAATAAAAATAAATAAATAAATATATATTATATTATTTAATAATATTTTAATAACGATTAATGGATATCTTTAAATATTTTTTCTATGAAAATGGGACAAGAAACCCGTCATTTTCGGCTATCAGCAAAACTCAACTTACATTTAAAGAGAAGAACCTGTTTATGCTCGCCTGATAATGACTTTGGTCTATTAAGATGGTGAGAGAATGAAGTAGGCATCTTTTCTTTTCCTTTTCTTCTTCTTTAGTGATTTCTAAAGCTCAACTCTCATGTCTAATCTTAGGCCTAGCTTTCACATCTGAAAGAGTAAAGAGTCTGATTATTAATGGTAACCGTATGTCTTTTTTTTTTTTTTCGGTTCTTATTTTTTGTTTCGAGTTCTTAATATTTTAATGGCCTACCCCAAAAAATAAGTATAGTATTTTCGGCTAATAATGAATAATATATATAATATTTTTTCTGTTTTTATAGTATTCTAACGATAAAAAATGCTAATACAATATTTTATTATTTTTTGTATTTGCTGGTATTATGTTCGATAAATATGTTATTGAGATAGGGTATATAATTTTATCCTTTTTTAATTTTTTGGCTCGGGGACTTGGCATGCATAATAATTTTGATCATATATAAAAGTTTACTTATAAAAATATAAAAATGTAAGAGAGGTAGATAATTTTGAATCATTTATCTGTCATATAATATGAAGATTATCTTATAAGTCGTAAAAGATGCTGAGTTAGAGGCGGCTCTAACAAGATAGAGTGACCTAACACAATTTACAGATTGTCTGGTTGAAAATGAAATTTTGATATATGTGGTGTGCATAAGAATATTATAAATTTTATATTCTTATTGATGGACTTTTTCTTCCATATGGGGTTATTATTGTAATATTCACATTACAATTTAAATAAATTTTAAATCATCTATCTTTATTTGGTAATTGATATAACCATACTAAATATTGATAATTATAATTTTTAATTTCTATATGAAAATAGTAGAGAATTTTCATAATTACTTACATGATAATTTATCTATAATTTTTAAAAATTTTTCAATAAATAACATAATGAGCCTTAAAATCTATTTTCATTATCCATTGTCTTTTGAATAATTTAAGCATATAGTTAACAAGAATACCAGTCTGATCAAATTTGTAGCTATCGCCTATCAAACCAAATTCAAAGACGTATATCACCCAAAAAAAATAAAAATTGAATAATTTTGAAAGTGGGGATTCCAATCCTAGGGCCACAAACCATCCACCTTTCCAAACCATGGGTTTACTTATTATTAAAAGAATAATAACATGAAATTAAAGCGTGAGAATTGTCTTGGTACTTGATAATATATATTTCTTGAGAAAAATTAGATTTGGGACCTCTATTCAATTAAAAGAAGAGTCAATTTAACTCTTATTAATTATAAACATTTGATTAATATTTGACTGATAATATTAATATTTTTTTATTTGATAAATAAATATTTATTAATAAATTTTATATAATAAATAATATAATATATAATCAATATTAAATAATGATAATTAAAAAAAGTGGAATTAATTATTCTTTTAAAAGGATGGGCTCCGTAATCAATTTTAATCCTAATTAATACCGACTTTCCAACTGTTTGATCCACAGCGCTTAATATGCCACGTGTAAATTTTAATGGTTGTGATGTAACTATGGCTCGTTTACGGATGAGATCAGTGAGTCACCCCCACAAATAAGCCAACAATTAAATATAATATTTTTATTACCTATAAATTCATAATTGAAAAGACGATTAAAATATTATTACTCGGAAAATTCCCTTGTAGAATTGCATAACACATGGAGCGATGATTGACATGCAAGATTAATTTTTGGCCTTGTTATGAAGGTGGGATCCATTATTATAGAATTTGTGTAAGACAGAATTATAACATTTAGGAATAATAGGTAAAGATATACGATTTCCGCTGATCACATGAAAATACACATTAATTAAAATATAAAAATAAAATAGTTGATATTTAATTTTTATTAATTCATAGTTAATATAAATTTGAGTTTTATTTTCTTTACTTGAGATAATTTTTATCCTGTAAATATAAAAATCCGCCACCACTGTTTTTTTAAATAAGAGGATTACTTTTGTCTCTCCCTTATTGTCCTTGAATTTTATAAAAAAAATTAATAATATATTTATTGGCCTTATTGGGTGGTTAAAAAAAAAAAAGAAGCAAATTTAAGTTGCTTGCAGCCCAACGATCAGAGTCTTTTTATTTATTGGGAGTTGTTAACATCAGCCCTTTTATGGCTCATATGCATAATTATATATTATAATTGCAAATTCTAATTGATCTTTAATTTTAATTTTTGCCCTTATAAATGGATCACTTGTCAATTGGTGATGGTTTCAACACTGTTGTTTATCATGAATTTAATCATACCGCTAAGTTTTGTTTATGCCATTGATTAAACTCAGGCTATTGCTTGACAGTATTACTCATCGTCTGCCCTGTGGCAGAGGTGAACCACCTTTTAATTAGAATATGTAATCTTTTATATTAGTGTTCTCATTAATGTTAGAAAAATAATATTATTCAAAAAATATGTCTGATTATTGTAATATTATGTATTAAAAAAATATTTCAGGGAATATTCTAATATAACTTTCTTAATATTCAGCATTTAGAAATATAGATAAGTTTGTATTAATTATTTTAGATGTACAATAAAATACTATTTGATTACGTATTATATTAGCAAAATTAAACATAAAATTTTAGTAAAAATGTAGCTGCCTAGCAGAATAAATTATTATATTGACTAAATAAATATTTAAATAATCTAGTTTAAGGATACATTTCATACTCATCAAAACTGGCTATCACACTTTTATTTGTGGATAAATGTAACAATTGAAAAAAAAATCAAAAATAACAATTTAGAAATTATGTCTTAAGAAGAATAAACAATCATAAAAAATATCTTTTAAATGACATATAAGTACCACATGCACATGGCATATAAAAACAAACAAATAGGGTTATTTGTGCATTGAATTCACATAAAGCATTAATATGTCTCAGGGATTCAGATTATTTCACAAATTAAGAAGCTGATATTTTTTTCTCAAAAATAAGTCAGGTTTGGTCTTCGTTTCAATAAAATCTTGTACTGTAAATCACAATAAATTGAATGAGAAGTACGAAATATATGGAATTTATTTTTTGATATGTTTTATTAACACTTAAATTATTATTATTTTTATTTGAATGATACAGGAGGGAAGTGAGAATTGAAATAAAGAGATGATGGGAGATGAGTATGAGTATGAATTGAAAATATTTTACTTCATTTAGATGTACTCAATTTTTTGAGTTTCTTTTTCTCTTTTTAATTTTCTTCATCCTTCTTTTGATTTGGGAAGGGTTATGTTCATAATTAGGGCTCTTGTCCGTTCAACTAGCCATTAAAATCATTGTTTGTATAGAGAGATATTTTAATACTGTTAAAAATATTATTTATAGTTTCTAACTGTTGTTCAAATTTAATAAAAAAATTATTTAGTTATTAATTATGGGGCATGTTTCGGCCATTTCTAGATTGTGTTATTTATTAGTTTATTATTATATTTTTATTTTCAATAACCAACTATCAATATTAAATATCCCAATTAATACCTTAGAAAATTATTATTCAGTTGTCTTAATCTATTTTATTTTTTCTCACTAAGGGTGCTAAGGAATGGTTTTGATTCATATTTAAATTGAGCTGATTTATTTTGCATTACACCAAACAAGTATAACAATATTAAATAGATACTTTAATATATTAGAACTCAAAGTATTTTTATATTTTTATAATGATACAAAATTAAGAATATCTAACAATTAATCTAGAATAAATGAAATTTGTGTGCAGAAAATGAACCTTAAGGGTATGCAGATGAGGTCACTGCGACGTTGTAGTTCATACGACTTTTCAATAGCAGTTGTTGGATCCAATCCAATAGTTATCGTCAACTATTTTATTTTAAAAAATATTATTTTATTTTTTTTTTAAATAGGATGAGAACAGTGTGAGTGTAATGACAATGGTGAAGTTGAGGAATGCGGGTGCGAGTGCAGCGACGGAGGCGAGGTTGAGGTAGCGGCTGTGGAGAACCTGTCGTTAATCATTTTATTAAAAAAAATATTGTTTTATTTAAATTAGATAGATATAGTGCAAGTGTAGCGATAACGATGAGGCTCAGGAATGCAGGTGCGAGTGCAGCGATAATGATGGGGCTGAGATGCTGTTGACGGCGGCAGTAGTGATAGAGAACATACCGTTAACCATTTTATTTAAAAAAATATTATTTTATTTTTTTTGTTTAAATAGGATGAAAATGTGCGAGTGCAGCGACGACAACGGCAATGAGGCTGAGGAACATGGATGCGAGTGCGGCCACAGCGATGAGGCTAAGGTGCTGTCAACAGCGTCATTGCTGAGGAGCCCACGATGGCAACGCCGATGGAGAACTTGCCGTTAACCATTCTATTTAAAAAAGTGTTATTTTTTTCAAAAACAATGACGGCAACCAAAAATCTAACGGTGGCGACGATAGAGCTGACAAGGGCAACAGTGACTAAGAACGCAGCCTTTAAAAAAAATAATAATAATAATCATCATAATTTTTAATAAAAGAAAAATTGACAGCCGTTGGATTAGTACGGAATAGTAAACGCTGTGCCCCCACGCCTAAGGGTATGGGAATAGATGGAAATTAGATAAAATATTTTGCATTTATTGGAACTATTGGATTTTTATTCTTTTCGGTTTAAACCAGATGCTCGATGTGTCACCATAGCAACATGCCCACTTCCATTAACTCTTTTTCCTATCTTTTGAAAATTATCTGTAAGTTTGATTCAAAAAAATATATATGATGAAAAAAGAAAAAAGAAAAAAAGTATTATTATATGTTTAGATATTTAAAAGAAAAAAAAGAAATAAAATTGTATAAAAATTTTGCAAAATTATTTATCTTGTAAAATTTTTCTTATTATTTAAAACAATTAACTTTTTTATTTTTTTGAAAAAAATTAAAAAAAAAAACACAAAAGAAAGATACACTGTCAATGGCAAGCACCATGAGAGAACTACTTGCTCTTGACGGCAATTCACAGGTGCTAGTAATTAACGTTGCTATCGCTAGCTCCTAACCCTAGTTCTTTGGACATATTTTGCATTTTTTTTTCTTTTGAAAAAAAAGGCGAAAAATAAATTAGACATTCTTCCAAAAAATTTGATTACCTATTTGCTCATGTTGAAATATTGGCAAAGCTTTAAAAGAAAAAAAACAAAATTTTAAAAATAAAGCATTCTTAAAAGCTATTTTGTCGACACATTATCTTCAAGCAAATAATAAATTCAGAATAGAAAATAATTGGACAAAAATAAACATTAATGTCTTCCCCTCAATCCTCTATCGTTATACTTGCTTGAACATGATCAAGATATATAGTTTAAAAACCTCTCCGATTTTCTTTTTATAAAAAGAAATGGATCTTAACTCATAATATACAAGTACACTATAAAAATAAGAGTCTATTTAATTTTTAAAAGCTTTGATGGGTTCTATAAATCCGACTTAAGAAAAAGGTCCATGAATAAAGTAAATATCCAATAAAATTCAACATAATTCGAAACTCAGGAAACGCCTAAGCAAACTTCATTTGGCAGCCTTTACTAATTTAACCTAAAAAAGGCCCAATGATTTAACGATTTCGGCTCAAAAAGCGAGCATATGTGTCATACGCAGTTATGACAACTTATTATAATCGGTTAGATAAATCTCTACAAAATACCCATTATACAACGTAATCGCCCACTCCTCATGCACTGAAGCAACCTATCGGTTAGAATAACAGCCGTGTATTATTATCCACGAAAGTGGTTCAATAAACGGTTGTTACCAAATAAGAAGTTAAAAACCACCGCCTACTCCATAAAATAACCTTTGATCCCAATAGAAGAAAAGGAGAATCCAAAAGAAAGGCCCTGACTATCCGTCCTTCCAGGAAACCTTTCACCCAATCATTTCAAGAAACTTATCCCATCAAAGAGAGGAAGCTCCAAAACATAGATAGAAAATGGAGAAAATACCAACCCTCCATCTAAGGAATCTAACCCTCCATCTTAGGAGGCCATCCAAGAGATTTATTCTCTTTTTAGGGGTTTCTCTCTTCATTTAGGAAGCCTGCATTCAATATCTCTAAGTTGCCCATCAACCAGACATATCTTCAAGCTGTCCTTTTTCTGGGCCACTCAAATGCTCAATACACCGCTATATGCATTTATACATCAGCCTTACATTTTTTTTTATTTTTTCAAAAAGATATCTGATTTAAACGTCAAAAAATATACGGTGGAAGTAGTTTCTTCCATCATCTGGCTTCTTATTTTCAGTTGTGTTATGTAGAGTTCAAGTTTGAGATTATAAAAATTGGATTCGCATTAGATCAATCCAGTATGAAGATCCGATTCACGACCCTCTAATCTGTAGGACAAATCAAATTTGTAGAACGCAACAAGCTTAAAAAAATATATTTTTTCCCTATTTAAATTGCATGAAGAATCATAAACATAATAAAATTATGTATTAATATATTTATATTTAAATAAAGTAATTTTTTTTTTTTTTAGTTTTTATAAAACTATTTTATGACCTTTCACCCACCTTCTAAAATTTTGCCTCAAAGGTTTGGCAATATATACTATTTGTATGTAACTTTAGTAATATTTTCATTATTTGAAGATCCCGTACTCACTCACAATCGAGCAATCTATGTGGTGCATGAAGACTTGCCCCTTCAATTGACACATACCGTCATTTTTTACTAGTTTAATAGGGTAATAGTAGTACTATCGATCGAAACTTTAAAAAATTTATTATCCTAGAGTTTGTAATTAAAAAAAATAAAGGTAATTAATGACTTGTAATTCCTTTAAAAAGACACTAATGTCCAACGGTAATGAAATATTAGATATAAGCATGATAATAAATTTGGTGTCCAATCATTTCACGATTAAATCTATCATTTCATCCTTTAGTATACCAGATGCTTCGTGTTGGGTTGAGCACACACCAAGTAATTTCCTAACATAATTATCAACATGATATATCTAGGCTTATACTTTATTAGAATTGTATAATTTCTCAAATTTCATTTCCCCCCCTCTCATCTACATTTTTGTTTTATTCAGTTGAAATTTATTTAATGCGATGAATTATTTTTAAAAAAATCCCTAGAACATATTTAATTTCATTTTATTTTCACTGTAAATCAACTGAGGGAACGAGGGTGATTTAGTATGGGCTTTATTTTTACTATTTATTTTTCTTGGAAAAAAAATGCATTTGATTGTAAAAAGATGCCCACTGAGAGGCTTCCTTCATCAGCTGTCAAATACAGAATAACCATTATTAAGATTTCCTGTAGCAAGCGATCATTAAAATAGGAATCAAGTTCTAAAAGAATGCGAACAAGTTTTGGAAGCAAATATATGCGGCATATTCCAATTAAAAAGAGGTTCATTATTATACATAACATGCCGCATGTTTTATAATTTATTTAAATAATTAAACATTATAATTATGTATTTTTAAGTTATATTTTATTAGATAATTTGTTTTTTTTTTAAAAAAAAAAATTTCACCGGTCAATTTTAAAATAAACAATTGATAATTTTTTTATTAATCTTAAAATTTTATTATTAGTGATTATATTTTATCTCTTGTTTTTTTCAATGATCAAATTGCAACCTATTATTTTCAAACCAGCAATTGATATTGACAGAAATATAAGCTGTTCCTCTCCCACAGAAACAGCCCCCCTCTGATTGGGCTAGCTGGTATGAATACATCAAAACATCATCAAATATGTGAAGAATATGGCTTTCATTTTTATTAAAAAAAATAAATAAAAAGGCTTTTCAGTTTATTAGATTTCTCGTTCTATGGGCTCCTGAGAAATATTAATATACCTTATCCTACTCTCATATATAAATATACTACTTTTAGAATTATTTATTTATGATTTCAGGTAAATTTTATTTCTGTATAAGTGTTTATGGCCATTACCCTTTTCTCCCTATCGTTCTTAAGAAATTATCGTGTTAGTAGACATGCTTTTATTTATTTATTTTTATCCCAATAATATTAAATTATTAATAAATGCTGTCTAATTTTATTTCTTTGCCCTCACTTCTCTTATCGTAGGTTCGAAATTTTTTTAAAAAAATTTTTCCTTGTGATGACAGCCTAACTGGCGATAAGACATGGGAAGCGAAGAAAATCTGCGATCCCAGTTGATGGTATAGAATAAAGGAGTTAATTTAAGAGTCGTCCTTTAGTGCCTAAATAATTATTTTATTTTATACAATATTTTATTTATTTGTATAATGGAGTTTGCATAAAACTTTAAAAATAAATAAATAAATATTATATTATTTAAAAAATATTTTTTTATAGTTTGAAGTAGTAGTAAATTTGGAAATAAAACAGTTGGGAAGTCTGATACTGTAAGATATTGAATAAAGCTGTAAATGATGTGACTAATGAAGTCCAAAGTATTGATCGGCAGCTGAAAATGAATGATGCCAAACTGATAGAAACTTCAGTATTAGTTTCTTTTATTCTTGTTGACAAGAAGTTGGCACGGTTGCCATGACCCTTTCCTCCACAATAATTTAAATACACGTCTTATCAAACTTTTAATTAACCTCATTTATTTATTCATGATTTTCATATTTGTTAAGTCTAATTTTTAATATTTATTTTTCATAACTCTATTATTTAATCTTATCTCATTATAAATTTTATTCTATGTTACAAAACTATCAAATTATATAATTTTTATGTTATATTTTTATACCCTTATTTTTTTGTGCAACATCGTACGGCCAGTATTCAAGACATAATTAATTTGATCTAGTTTTGTTATATAGAGTAAAATTAGTAAAAAAAATTAAATAAAAAATTTAAAAATTAATATTACAAATAAAGTTAAAAAAAACAATGTTTTAAAACTGAAAAAAAAACCTAATTTTGATTTTTTTTCATTCATTATTCCTGATTTAGGCAGAGGCCAAAGTTGCGAGTATTGAAATATGGACTTCACTTTGGGCCTTCAAGTGGATCATGAGGCAAATGTATCCGCTAAGAAAAGCCCATCTCCAAGAGTTGCATTTACTTAGGAAAATGATACTTAGCCTATTTATTAAGAGTATTTATATCAATCCGTTTAAATAAATATTTATATCTAAATATCAGTATTTACATTGAAAAAGTTACCATAACGGATCACCAAATTTTTTTCCCCTTCTAAAAATTTAAATTTTATCAGTAAAATAATTTAATTTAGATATTTTAAATTTTAGTGTAAGATTTTTCCCTCTCATCTATTATTTTCTCCTGCATCTTGTGCCTTCTCTTCAAACTCTCCTTATTATATTATTTTTTGATGATCGTTATTCTTCTTATGGTTGTTATTATCATAGCTCATCCCAACTTTGATTTATATTCTCCCTTATATCAATAAAATACTTTTTAAATACATTTTAAAAAATATCATAAGATAATATAATAAGTATAATTTAATCATTGATAAATAGTTTAAAAAATATAGTCAACTATTTTAAAATTTTTTTAAAAATATTATTTGATTAGTATAATAGGCTGCATAGATAAGATGTTATGCTACGTGAATTATAATAAATATTTAAATTTAAAATAATAATATAAACAGTCTAATTTAAATATTTTTAAATAAATAATATAATATTAATACTCTAATAATTTATCCACAATCTACCCTAGGCATATTTTATTTTATAATTTCTAAAATTTTTAATAAGTCACATATATAAAAAGTCAGGTATAGATAAATTATAACTAGAAGAAACGAATTAGATTATTGATTTACAAAACATGGGCTCGCATAATTTCATCATTGTGTAACAAAAATACCATCTAGTTATATTAGAATATGTTCAATGGCACACTTATCCATCCATATTTATTAATAAATATATAAAAATAAAATATATAAATAGATATTATATCATAAAAAATTATCTAAATTTTAATTTTAAAAAATATCTCTAAAATAATTCCCTTTTTTTTTTTCTTTTTGTCTGTTATTTTCCAAAGGGCTTAGTGGACTACCAGCTTTCCTCCATGGCTCGCTTTTTTGCTGTTATTCTTTTATATGACCTTTATGTTAAAAAGCCCAAAATAATGGAACCAACTAAGGAATAAAAAAAAGCCCTATTGTCAAAACCTCTTTCCCTAGCTTTATTACAGGCAAAATTTAATTTTAAATCTCCTGCAAAAGTCTAATCTAAGAGATGCTATCAGCTAATGTAGTTGACAATTATGGATTAACAGCTTTTTAAATAAATATTGTTTTGATTTATAATAATCATAAATATGTAATTTTATAAATCCAAAAGCCTACGAGGAGGGATCCCCCCCTTTAATCAACCCACTAATAAATTTACTGAAATATAATTAGAAGGATTTCAAATTGACAATTTGAACAACTACTATTATTTACTAAGCATAATATTCGATAAATATTATAATTATAGTCATTTATATTATTATAATTATATCCTTAATATTTGAAATACGAAGGATAAAATAATAGGAGCATACTAATAAAACTATATTTTTTAAACGCCATGATTCAAAAAAAAAAAAAAAAAAACCTTAGATGGAGCTGGAAACTGTAACTTGGTTTTGGCTTCGGGTGAAATGGTTTTGTAAAAATGGGAGAGTAAGCCCAATAGGCCCATAAGAAAAGCGGAGCTTTGCAAGTTTGGCTGACTCGTCTTTATTTATTTAACAGGGTGATATTTAGAAATATAATTTGGCATTTATTATCATATAAATTACCTCAAATTTGTCGTACATTGAAGCAAAATCACAATATATTTTATTAAATTACAATCTTAAATAGTATTTTAATGTAGAAATATCTTAAATATATACTACATCCTTGACTTATAAAAATAAATATTCATATATTTTCAAATATAAAATTTTAAGTAGTTTTAATATCAATGGTATAAATTTTCTATAGAAATTAATTTCAATTTTTCTATCAATATGAAACCAATTTTTTAAAATTAATTCTTATATCCAAAAATGACTTTTTGAAAAAAATTAAACTGATTTTGAAAATATGTGAATAATTTGGGTCGAATATATATGTTTGAAAAATCTATAAAGTAACATAATTAAATTAACTGATTTACTCATCTCAATTATTTATTTTAAGTCTATAGACATAATCCTTTTATTTTTTTTCTCACTTTTAAAAAAATATTTTACGTCCGTCAATTATTTAATTATTCATAATATTCATAATGTCTCAACAATTTTCAATTTTACAAGTAAAAAATTATTTAAAAAATAATATCCGCCTCTCATGCTTATAAGAATTTATTCAAATTCATCATTTTCTATTTTTTTATTTTCATATAATTAACAAAATTTAGGTGACGTGCTAAAAGTAAAAAAATAAAAATTTAAAATAATCCACTCTAATAAAATATTAAATATTGAACATATAGTTAATAAAATTGAATTATTATGTTAAAATACAAAAATTAAAAAACTGTGATATTATTCTATAATAATCCTGTTAGATTTGTTTGACTCTAATTTTTTGAAATGGTTAGAAATAATAAAAAAAGTGAAATTATATAAGAACTTTGATGAGTCATGAAACCAAATTTCAAACGAGTTTGGTTTACATTGATCGTTGAATCCGGCTGCGTTTACCAAGTCAAAATCCTACACACCACTAAAATAAACGAGAGGTCAGGTATCGGTGAGATATTGTCCCACTAAAAATACTCCGACAATTAAATCAGTAAAAACAGCCTTCCAAAATCGAAAAGGTAAGGGAAAGAGGAGAATAAGGAGAAAAACAAAGAGTGTTTGTAGTGACGATTTGGCTTTCGTTGAGAGAGGTTAATGTTGCTCGTGAGGAGTAGTGATAGGAGAGAAAGAGAGCGTGGGTGTTCTGTCAAGTGTGAGAGTTTGAGAGAGCGCTGTGTGAGCTCTAAGGGATTCCTCAAGGAAAAAAGAACGTAAGCTTGAGAGAGATTGAAGTTGGTATGAGAGCGTTTGTTTGCTGAAATAAGGCGTGCCCTAGAGTGTGGATTCCATGGTCTTCTTATAGTTGAGAAGCTGGGCCTCTTCCTTTAGGTAGGAAGGCTCGATTCATGGGCTCTACTAGACCGACTTCCTTTCTTAGTGCAGACATTAATGGCGGTAATGGCTCCTTGGAAGGAATGATTGCCTTCCTTCTGTGTTTTTGTAACAATTAGAGTTTATAGTAGACAGGAGAGAGAATTCAACGATTTTCTCATAGGGTGTGTGCTGAATCTGTTGGTGACTATTGCTATAAAAATTGCCTTTTAGGAGATCGTGAAATTAGGAAAGAAGGCCGTTGCTAGTCATGGACGAGAATGCAAGTCAAACTGGTCCTGGCCCACATAAGGATTGCTCATGGGCCGGCCCACTGTAGTGCTGTTGGTCAACAGTCCTTTGTGTCAGTTGCCTGTCCTTACACTGGTCTAATTTTTCTTTCGTCCGATCAACTGTTCGCGTTGACTGTCTAGACTTATATGTAGGCCCTTATGGATTTGGGTCGCTTCTTCTCATTGGGCCAGCCCACTATGGGTGTACTCATCATTAGCCCCCATGCTGGTGGTCTGAATTCTGACCTCCAGTATGTTCGTGGTGGGTCTCGTGCCTTGAAACCTGCCAGGTCCTGCTATTCTGGAGAAGGGGGCGTTGAGCAGAATGGTTGACCGTCTGAGGTAAAGTCTAGAGAATTGCTGAAGGAAGCGTTGATCGGATTGGTTGATCGTCTAAGTCAGAATCCGGAGAACTTGTGGAAGTGGAGTGACGCGCTATCACGAGTCGTTTCATCAGACGAAAAGGTGGCCACGTGCCTGCACACGGTGAATTGAAGGTCCTGGTAATTAATGCACCGGGGTATCTGATTCATCATTGTCCGTTCTGGAGGCACCACGTGGCAGCAATGATGGTGCTCTCTTACGAGGCGGTTCTGCCAACCGGCGTTCACATTACCTTTAAGTTGTCCGTCCGTTTTCCTTTTAAATTTTCCACGCATTCCTTTCTCTCTCCTTCTGCCGAAAAGTTCTAAGTATTCTGTAACTTCTTTGCCTCACATCTATGGCTTTCGCTCTTGAAATTGCCTCCATTATTAGAGAGTCTAATGTCAAGAAATTGTACGTCGAGTACAATATTTCAAAGGAGATTGTGTTTCGGGTTCCGTTCAAGGAAGACAGAGCGTGCTTGCCACTGGAGGGATTCATTACAGTCTATGAAGCCCACCTGAGGAGTGGCCTACGCATCCCGATCCCTAGTAAGTTGCTTGAGATCTTCACAGCCTTGCAGGTCCCCATCGCGCAGTATCATCTGTGCACCTTCTGCACATTCTCCTTGTCTCCACGTGGCGGTCTTTGTGTTAGTATTGCCATCTATGATTCGCTAAAGAACTGAAAGAATCGGCTTTTCTTTATCCACGTGGACGGGTCCTGACCGGTGGCCAGGAAATGAGGCAAGGTGCCCGAAGTTTATACTAGGACACCTTCTGAGGGGGAGACAGACCCCATGAAATGGTTATTTGAGTTGGGGGGGACCATTTTGTAGATTTTCGGGGAGACTACTTGGTCTCTCGTGATGAGACCAAGAAGGTCAAGTGGGGGACTCTGTCGCCGGAGCAAAAAACGATGAAGGCCTCCATGAAGAGGAAGATCGGGGTTCTCGTAATCAGGGAGCCAACCTTCGAAGGTTCTCCCATTAGTCCAACAACGATGGTGGCAGCAGTAAGGCCTTCTTCATCTTCCTCCACTGATCCTAGGAGTGTGCTAATTGGCTAGCTTGTCGGAGTGGAGGATAGCTCCAGCGTATGTGGCAAAGGGTCCGTCGTTGAGGTTTTTAGGGAAAGATTGCGCCTCGCTGCTAGCTGCGTTGTTCTTGCCCTCCTGCTTTCGGAGCACTTGTTATGGTTGGAGCCTTCCTTGGAGCTCATTATTGAGCGTGCCACTGATCCACCAGAGGAGATACCTGTCGTGGAACTTGGGGAGGCGCCTGCTGAGCCTCCTGTTGGGCCAGCCGTTGCACCATCTAACGAGCCTGCCACTGAGGAGATTCAAGAGGAGCCAGGAGTGCCAATTGTTGGAGAGCCTCAACTAGTGGTTGAGGTTAGAGTGGAGATCGTGGAGGAGCCTGTCGCGGGGGAGCCTGTACAGGCCGTGGAAAGGACAGAAGAGCCCGCTGTTGGAGAGCCAGTGGGGACGGACGATCTGATGGCAGAACTGCTAGAGGAGTCGATGGCAGAGGCCACCACTAGGTCTGCTCAAGGGGGCTCCGTTTTTGGCCCTCCGTCGTCCGAGCCAAGATTTAGTGCCAGGCCAGTGCTTCCAGCGCGCAGGGATTTGGCAAGTGAATTTTTGCAACCTGCCTTTCCTTTTAGTTTAATTGTTGCTAACGCTACTTATTTTTACAGAAGGAAAAAGTTTCTAGCGCTGTTGTTAAGGCAATTGGCTAGCGAAATCTTGCGATCTCTGACAAGAATAGATTGATTGCTTGGCTCGACGAGGAGCTGGAGACACCGAGGGCAGAGCACCGGGAGGACAAGATTGCTTTAGGGTCTGTGCTAGCCAATCTGGAGGTAGATAACACTCGGCTAAGAGAGGAGAATGCTAGTCTTAAAGGGGCCGTGGGGTCAGGTCTGGTGGAGGAGAACGACAAACTTAAGGAGGAGAGTGCTCGTTTGAAAGAAGAGGTTGACCAGACTATGCTGTGCCTTGACTAGCTTGCGGAGCAAATGGCCACTTTGGAGAATCAACTTGTCACTCGTATCCATCCCCACGAAGTTGAGAACATGCTATTAGCTCGGTTATGGGAGGGGATCAACATTATCCGGCGTATCGCCCGACTAATTGATCCCAAATTTCTGGTTGAATTCCTTAATTTGGAGAGCTTGCTCCGCTAGTGTCTCGAGTGCCTTGTGGGGGAGCCTCGGGTCAGTTGCAGATCGCCGACGCCTTCTTCTAGGAGCTCTGCTCCTCCATAGTTTTTGTAATCATTGTTTTTGTGACTGGTGTATTTGCGAGTAAATATAATAGAATGGCTGTTTCATTAATGCTATGTGTCTTTTGCCTTTATTGTTATTTTTGCTCATTCGTTGCTGAGTTTTTCGGCCGACCTCTATGTGCACAGGTCGGCCGTCTGCCTTACTTAGGACGCTATTGGCGTTTTTCGAAAGACTTGAGCCTTTGAGTAGATATTGGGGTTAACCTAGATGTCGTGCTAAGTCTGATCTATTCTCATGCGAGAGCAAAGGTTTGGTGGCGCTGCCATAGTGCGTACTTGGGCGGCTAACGTTTGGGGTGGACTGTCCTACTTTTGTCGACCGTTGTTGACTGATCACGGTATCTCCTTGTGTAGGAGGTCGTCGCGCGTGCTATTTAAGCCCCATAAGATTTTGACCGTAAACGGGCTACTCAGATGACCAAATTTTAATTTGACCATTAGTAGGCTGTCTGAATGATCAGAGTTTAAGTACGACCGCTCGTAGGTTGCCTGGATGATCAGGGTTTAAATATGACTGCTCATGGGTCGCCTGGATGACCAGGGTTTAAATACTACCGCTCATGGGTCACCTGAATGACTAGTGTTTAAATACGATTACTCATGGATTGCTTGGATGATTAAGGTTTAATAGCGAGCGGATGAAAATTTGTCCGACTTAGGAACAATCTAGGTCGTTTCAGTCCTGCAATCAAACATACAGACACGCGCATGCATACATAACATAAAAGGAGGATAGCAATATGATACAATGTACATGAAAATAGGATACTTATTTTATTTAAAAAGTATATTCTCTTACAAGCACACATATGGACAACATACCTGGACCCTTACTAGAAGTAGCGCTTAAGGTGAGTCACGTTCCACGTCCGTGGAACCCGCTTGCCGTCCTGAGTCCGGAGCTTGTCTGCTCCATTCCATAGGATTGTAGAGACTAAGAAATGTCCTTCCCAATTTGAGGAGAGTTTATTTCGGTTGACAACCTTGCTTGTGGCTTCGATGCTCCACAAGACCAAGTTCCCAATGTTGAATTGCCGTGTTTTTACCTTCTTGTTGTAATAACGCGCGATCCGTTGTTGGTAGGCTGCGGTTTGTATCCTGGCAGTGTCATGGGCTTCTTCCAGCAAGTTTAGATGTTCTTTGATTTTTTGGGAATTGCCTTGTGGGTCGAAGGATTCGACCCTTAGACTTGGAAGCCCGATCTCGACTGGAATTATTGCTTCAGTTCCGTAATAGAGGTTGAAGGGAGTTTCACTGGTCGGCTCCTTTGGGGTCGTCCGATAAGACCAAAAGATGGAAGGCAGCTCGTCTACCCACGAGCCCACGCTATCCTCTAGCTTGGTCTTGAGACCGTGGAGTAGCGTGTGGTTTGTGACTTCCACCTGTTAGTTTGCTTGCGGGTACGCCACCGAAGTGTGGACCAATCTGGTACCCAAATTGGTGCAATACTTGGTGAAACACTTCCTCGAGAATTGGGTTTTATTATCGGTGATAATGACCTCGGGAATGCCAAATCTACTGACTATGTTCTGCCGATGAATTTCAGAGCGTTGTGCTCTGTGGTCTTGGCGAGCGAGATAGCTTCAATCTATTTGGTGAAGTAGTCGATACCTACAATAACGAATTTCCTCTGCCCTGTTGCAATTGGGAATAGGCCGAGAATGTCAAGCCCCCATTGTGTGAAAGGCCAAGGAACTTGGAGGACTTCATTAATGGGTGGTCAGGTGAAGATGCCATGGAGGCGGCGGCTCACACCTTTTTACGAACTCGAGCACATCATTTTTCATTGTTTGCCAATAGTAACCCTGGCGCATGATCTTAAATGTCAAGTTCTTGCCGCCAATATGTGATCCGCAAATTTTGAGATGGACTTCACTTAGGGCGTAGTCGGCCTCCTCTGGAGTGAGGCACTGGAGGTACGGAGTCGAGTAACTACGGTGATATAGCTGCCCATCGACCATTATGTACCTAGATTTTTTGTCTTGCGGAAGTGCTTCATCCGTCAGGTATTTTTGGTACGGCGTCATCCAATTTTTCGCCGGAGTTTCGCAGACATTCGCTCCTCCCGGCGGGAGCACCGAGAATTTTTCGCATATCCTCGAGTAATCGATCTGAACTTTCGCCTCCACTACCTGGCAAGTTAATGCCTTAAGTTCTCAACTCGGGAACATGAACAAGAGTCATCTTGTTAAGTCTCTTGTTGATCTCCTTCGCCTTGGCCAAGTATTTAGCCAAGTGAGAGTTGCTCGTATTGAAATTCCAGTTAACCTGGTTGACAACTAGTTTAGAGTCGCTATAGACGGTCAACCACCTAGCTGAGCACTCTTTAGCCAATATCAATCCAGCCAACAGGACTTTGTATTCTGCGATATTATTGATCGCTGGAAAGTCGAGTCTGAGCAAGTACTTCACTTCAAACCCATTCTGTGTTGAGGACCCATTCTTGCCCCTCCTTGCTCCATCCTATGTTCTCAGTAGACTACTCTTCGAGAATTGGTGTCATGGTCTCAACAATAAAGTTGGCTAAAGCCTGCCCTTTGATGGTGGGTTTGGGTTAGAATTTGATATCGAACTCTCCCAATTCGATAACCCACTTTACCAGTCGTCCAGAAACGTCAGGCTTCTGGAGAATGCACTTCGAGTGGCTAGTCAGTGAGAACAATCACGCGATGAGCCTGAAAATAAGGCCTCAACTACCGGACGGAGAAGACAAGCGCCAAAGCTAACTTTTCTGCGCGTGGGTAGCACACTTCTGGGCTGATAAATGTTTTGCTTATGTAGTAGACCGGTCTCTGGGTATCGGAGTTCTGGTGTATAAAGATGGAGTTGAGGGCCATCTCTGATACCACTAGATTGAAGTATAGCTCCTCTCCGTCATTGGGTGACGTTAGCAACCGCAGGCTGGCCAGATATCGCTTCAATTTCTTCGTAGGCTGTCTGGCACTCTGCAGTCCACTGGAATCTATTTGCTTTCGTTCTCTTTAATGCCTTAAGAAAGGATGGTACTTGTCTCCTGACTTTGTCAAGAAACGGGACAAGGCCTCCAGTCGTCTGGTTAGTCGCTAGACGTCCTTGACGGTCTGCGGTAGAGACATGTCCGTGAGAGTCTTAATCTTCTCTGGGTTTGCCTCGATCCCTCGTTGGGAGACGATAAAACCAAGGAACTTCGTAGAGGAGACTCCAAAGACGCACTTGGCGAGATTCACTTCAATTTGGTGTGCACGAAGTATCTCGAAAGATTCAGCCAGATCGCGAATATAGTTATTGGTGTCTCTGCTCTTAACGAGCATATCTTCGACGTATACCTCCATATTACAGCCGATCTGCTTTTCAAATATTTTGTTCACAAGCCGTTGGTAAGTGGCGCCAACGTTGTTTAGACCAAAAGGCATGACCTTATAACAATTGGTACTTTAATCCGTCATAAACAAGGTGTGCTCCTCGTCCTCTAGGCTTATTTGGATCAGATTATAACCCGAGTACACATTCATGAAACTCAATAGCTCGTGTCCAGATGTCGAGTCCACTAACAGGTCAATCCGTGGTAAGGAAAAGCTGTCTTTAGGGTAGGTTTTGTTAACGTCGGTAAAGTCGACGCACATTCGCCATTTTTCGTTACTTTTCTTTACTCGGACGACGTTAGAAAGCCAATCAGGGTACTAGAGCTCCCTAATGAAGTCGGCGTATAGCATCTTTTTACTTCTTCCTGGATGGCGATTAATTTTTTCACGGAGTGGTTTCTCCACTTCTACCTGATAAGCTTGCGGCCAGGATCGAGGCTTATTTTATGAACCATTACTCTGACCGAAATTACAAGCATGTCTGCAGGAGTCCATGCAAAGACGTTGACGTTCTGCCGTAAAAACGCGATCAACTCTTCGCGTAGTATCCTGGTGAGTGAGCCGCAGATTTGTACACACCTTTTCGAATCTTTCGGGTTTAGTGGGATTAGATCGGTTGCCTTCCCACTGCGCTTGATGTAAAGTTGGTTCGTCTCAATGGTCGAGTTCTCCTACTGATCTGGCGCTGCCACTCGAGATGATTTGGGACATGTAATATGTTCACCTAGTGACTTGGTCGCCCGGTACTTCACCTAAACCTCAAGCTGTTGGGAGTTTCATTTTGAGATACGGTATCGAAGTGATGGCTCCGAACGTTGTTATGCACGGCCGGTCTAGTATAGCGTTGCAAATTGATTGCAGGTCAATTACTAAGAATGTGAATGTTCGACTTGCCATTCTTGGGTATGTACTCAAGGTCACTTCTAACTGGATTGTCCATTAGACAAGCATTGGTTCGTTGTCAATGCCATATAACTGGCCTTTGACAGGTTTTAAGTGATTCTTTTTTAAATCAAGTTTAAAAAATACATCAAGGTAAAGCAAATCACCCGAACTTTCATTATCAATGAATATTCGTTTTAAGTGGTAGTCGACGTTACAGCCTGAAACGAGGACAGATACAACTAGGGGATTTATATAGGGAGAAACTACATGCTCAAAATCATCATTACTAAAACTAATAACGTTATTGTCGGTGTGTTGCTTCTTCTTCCTGACATGCTTCTCCCTATGATTCATCGGAGTCTTGGCAGGTCGAGTCGTAATCATGTTGACTACTCATGCCGCGACCCGATTCCGTGGCAGAGACGATTTTGGGCCTTCCTGCTGTGTTAGAGCTCTGGCCAAGGTTCTTGACGAACCTGGTAAGGTGACCTCTGTCGGATCAACTCTTCTATCTCCCGTTGGAGTGTCTTGTAGTCTTCGGAAGAATGTCCGGGAGATCGATGAAAATCACAGTACTTGGCTGGATTCCCTCCTTTCGCCTTCTTAAGTGGCTTTGGCTACTTATGGAACTTCTCATCTCGGATCTACATGAGGACGTTTGAACGCGTGTTGGTTAAGGGCGTTAGGCTGATTGGCCCGTAGTCCTTGTGCACTGGTGGTCTAGTCCTATGGTGCTTCCGGCAGAGTGATTGCCGCCGCTATACTTCCTCTTTCCTTTAGCCGAAAAGGAGTGAGGCTGTTCGGTCCGCTTCGAGATGCTTAGCCTCATTGGCCTCCTTTGCCGCTATGTAGGCCTTGGTGATAGATTCTGCTTCCCGAAAAGTCTGCAGATTCATATGCGTCAGGTGCCTAAAGAAATCTCCATGCGTCAGCGCAGATATAAAACTACCCAATTTTATCTCTTCCGTGAGTCTGGGGATCTGCCTAGCTTCTGCCACGAATCGATCCATAAACTTTCACAAATTTTTCCCGTACTTTTGCTTGATATGCGATAGGTGCCAAGGCTGCTTCTCCTCTCGGCAGCTGGAGGCATATTGTGCGACAGGAAGATGTTAGTAAGCTCTCGGAAGCTTCAGATTGAATCCGATGGGAGATGATGAAACCAAATACATACGTCCCCCTTTAAGGTAAGCGGAAAATAGCGACACATGGTTGCATCCTCCAACCCTTGTAGACCCAGATAGGTGTGGAAGTGGGCAATGTGGTCGACGAGATCAACACTCCCATCGTACGAGTCAAGGGTTGACATTTTAAACTTTACAGGTATGGGACGGTTCAAGATCTCTACTATGAAAGGAAATATGTCGAGATTAGTCACGTGCTCATTGTCTTTAAAGAAGCGATTCCATATCTTCTCCAGCCTCGAATCTACTTGTGCAGCATTGGCATATCTCTTGGAATTGAGATATGTTCGTAATTCCGTTCTTTCTCTGGTGTGGCCAGTAGCCAGCAGGCTACTACCACCAATGGATCTAATGGCTGGGGAGGCTCCCTCTTGAGCCTGGGGCCTAGATTCCACTTGAAAATATCGAGAGTTCCTTTGTTCCGGGCTTTCTTCTGGAGTCATGCTGCCTCAGTGTTCCTCAGGCCTTAGTTAACCTTGGGCCTGCGAGGATTTAGGTGTCTGAATGTTGGTTGGCCTCCTAGATCTTTTGGTCGATTTCTTCCTCCTCAGGCCTCCCCTCCTGGAGGCCGGTACTGGGGCCATTGTAGGCGAAGCCCTTTGTTGTGCATGCTCCTAGTGGGAGCAACGTATTTGGAGCATTCTATTGGTGTTCTACGTATGTTCTACCAGGTTTCGAAAGAAAAGTGATGGCACCTCGTTGACTGCCCCGTTGACCATAGCACCAGCAGCGTGGTCCTGGTCAAGTGAGGTCACATCTCTGATAGGCTCGCTTATTTGTGCCCTGGTGTTCACTATTTGGATTGATAATGTTGGTTAAGAAAAGTGAAGCTAAGAAAAGTTTTCGAGAAATGTGGTTGGCTTTTTGTAAGCGCTTCCCACAGATGGCGCCAATGATGCATGACGATTTGGCTCTCGTTGAGAGAGGTTAATGTTGCTCGTGAGGATCGTTGATTCCTATCCTATGATTCCTAGGAATCGTAGTGACAAGAGAGAAAGAGAGCATGGGCGTCCTGTAAGCATGAGATTTGAGAGGGCGATGTATGAGCTCTAAGGAATTCCTCGGGGAAAAAGGAATGTAAGCTTGAGACCGATTAAAGTTGGTATGAGAGCCTTTGTTCGCTGAAAGAAGGTGTGCCCTGGAGTGTGGACTCTATGACATTCTTATAATTGAGAAGTTGGGTCTCTTCCTTTAGGTAAGAAGGCTCGATTCATAGGCTCTACTAGACTGGCTTCTTTTCTTGGTGTAGACATTATTGGTGGTAACGGCTCCTTGGAAGGAAGGATTGTTTTCTTTCTGTATTTTTATAAAAGTTAAAGTTTATAGCAGATAGAGGAGAGAATTCAACGCTTTTCTCATGGGATGTGCGCTGAATTTGTTGGTGACCGTTGCCATAAAAGTTGCCTTTTAGAGAAAGACAAAATCAGGGAAGAATGCCGTTGTTAGTTGCGGATGAGAAGGCAGGTCAAACTTGGCCTAACCCACATATGGCTTGCTCATGGGCCAGCCCACTGTAGTGTTGTTGGTCAACAGAAATATTGATAATTCTTTGTGCTAGTTGCCCGTCCTTACATTAGTCTCATTTTCTTTTCGTTCAATTAACGGCCAGCATTAATCGTCTGCGCATGTGTGGTCAATTTGTGGATTTGGGCAACTCTCCTCTCGCCGGCCAATACATTTTGTGGGCGTATTCATCAAATTTAATGATTTGAATTAAAAATTTTTATATAAACTTTTTCTTATAATTTTTCAAACATTTAAATATTTAAAAATAATTTTCTCACAATTATTATTTTTTAAAACAAAACGTATCAAATTTTCTTTTCTTTTTTTTAATATATTTGAATTGTTTAATTGCTGAAGCGCCATTTTCTCAATGGCTAGAGAGATTCAATTTCAAATGAGGCCCCAAAAACCAAGAATCGAAGAGGGAAAAATGGAATAGAAAAAGTCCCCCTCCTATAGTATACCTATTGGTTTGAAAATTTTACAATGGATTTGTACAGCTTGCATGAACCATGGAGAGAGCCGATCCCGGCGAAATTCCGTTAATGTCAACAACCACTGAAGATTGCGGCTTTCGCGATCAGATTGGATTATTTTTAATCACCTTTTCCCGAAAAAGACCCGCACGTAGGATCGGCCTCTGTTGTCTTCGAGGGTTTTTTTCCTCTCTTCTTCTGTCGTATAATTGTTTGTACACCTCTGCGATCAACGTCGTATCTTTCAATTTGAGCTCAAGTCGTTTAGTTAAATTTCTTCCAAACGTTTCGATTATTGCCGACTGTTATAGTTTGGTCTATATATTATCGAATGGTTTTGATTTCAATTGTGCATTTTTATCAATTGCCAGTTGTATTCCATTTTTTGTATAATTGAAGATGCTATGGTCTATTTGATTGCTGAATTGATTAGGGCTTGTTAGGTTCAATGGAATGTAATGTTGTAATGCAAATCACAACGTAAAATATGGTAATTTGTATTTCATTCTGATGCGTATCTTGAATTTGGATAATTGTTTGAATGAAGTTGGATTAAATCTTTGAACATTTATACCTGGATCCTGCACATTATAGCATCGTTCAACTCTAAAATCTTTATTAGAAAATGGAAAGATAATGAAAGTTGAGGATGAAAGAGAATGAAAATTGCAAGGCTTGGTTCTTATATTTGTGGATTTTGCAAGCGATTAAAGAATAAAAGTTTTGTATTTACTTTTTTGGAGATTGTTTGGCCTTCCCTTTTTAGGAATAAGTGCATTTAAAGTCTTATTGCTAATAAGTGGAAATTTCCTAAAGAGGTATGATTAATCATTATTTTGACCCGTTACTTTAATTAAAACTGAATAGTCCAACCGTTTCATATGCTTTGAGCTTAATATTTGTCAGTTAAATGTATTAACTGCTTACTTAATTCGACTGTTTATCCCTTGATTTATATAACCATTTGTTAGAATTAATTGTCCGGTCATTTAGTATCTTAGTCTTTAGTATTTCCAACAATCTGGTCATTTGTGTACTTGGTAATTCGGTCATTTGGTTGGATTCCTTTTTGATATGGGTCTAACAACTCAACTACTTCATACCTCTTCATGAGCTTACTATTTGTGGGCCCCATATTTCAATAGATTGGATCGATCTTATCTTAGATGGTTCCTAACACTAGCCCCCTATGCTCGAAGGTGAATTCAAATGTTGAGTATGTTAGAATATAAATCCAAGCGGTTTGCTTTGAACATCGTCCGATTGCTTCTTCCCAATATAATCTTAATCGATGTACATTTATTGTTGATTGGTCTTGTTAACCAGAGTTTGATTTCTGATATCTTGACTAAGATTTCTTGACAGCTTGACGGCTTTTCTTTGCTTCTAAACATGTTTTACAAGTATCTTTGGCTATAAAAAGGGCTGTTCTCGTTCAATTTCTAACCAAATTTCAAGTCTCAACATCTGATAGAGTTACTTATGTTCAGCGAATTGAAGAGAGAACTCTTTTGGATACTTTCACATTCCTTTGGGAGGCGTTTATAATGTCTATTTTGGTTACCCTTTTTTATATGGAAAATCATCTTAATTTTCTTATTTTATGTAACATCCTAAACTGGATTGATTCTCTATTCAAGTAGTTCCCTCTAATGTTCTTTACCATCCGTTGTGGAGCATCTAGGTTCCTATTGGTTTGTTTGGGGGATCATCTGGTTCAATGCCTTTCGATTTTGGTGTTGTGTCATCTTTATTCACTTAATATCAACCAACCAAAGCCGATTAACTGAATGATGAATTTGAGAGGGGTGGTGAACCTCCAGGATGCTCATCTTCTCCTGCTAAGATTCACCCCTTTCTTTCTTTTTTTTCCAAGCTGAACGATTTTTGAACCTATCATGTAAGAATGTGTCTTGTACATGAGTCTATCTATAAATAAAAGAAGAATTTTTCATTTTCACAATTAGGTTGTAACTCTTAATCTATTCCTTTCATATTTTGTACTTTTATTTTTCCGTATGGGATTATAAGTCGCTGAAAGTTTAAACCTATCAAATTATTCGAATGGAAAAAGTTTATTCATTTATTGATCTCGATACTTTAAAATTTTCTGGATATTAACTTTGTATAGACTTAACTATTTGACATTTTGATAGTTTAGAATTCTAACAATTTGGACTTCTGACAGCTCGATATTTTGACAAATCGGGATCCTTAATTGAATATTAAAATTTCAAATCATAAGAATCAACTAGGTTTCTTTATGAGGCTAGTCGTACATTTGAAGTGCAATCATGATAATTTGCTCAATGACGTCATAACCATCATTGCTTCTATAACGAAAATAACCAATTAACAGCACATTTAATGTCATAGTATACAGTTTGTAAATTACGCCATCTTTGAATCATTTTAATACACAACATTTTGGTTAGTAAATAGAGAGGAAGACATGTCATCATTTGAGTAATGTGTTGTTTGGATCAATATTGCTATTTGAAATGCATTGTTTCCAATCCTCATTACTCTTTCAAATTCTATCATCTTTCACTTTTTTCTTTAAACCTAAAGTACGTCTTGTTCTTTACTTTGCATCAAAGAACTGAACTTCCGCTTTCTCTGATCGTCTATCTTTCAATCTCTTATGGCTCTATAAAGCGCTTGGAAGAATATGACCGCATTGCCTCTTGTCTGTACATGGAAGATATACTTGATATTTATGATAGGTACAATATCCATCCATTATTTCTACAATTAGAGGAATCTAGATGGCACCAATGACGCGTATCTTGGATCTGGATAGTTGTCTGAATAGAGTCGGGTTAAATTTTTGATTGAGGGTGCCTTCATTTGAAATGATTTTCTTTCCTCTCAACCTCCTCCTAGAGGCCGATGTTTGTGACTGGAGAACATCCGCATTGTGAGTTTGGCCCTCGACTTTGTCTCATAGGGATTTTAGCATTTTCAATATGCCATTTATTTGGGTGGCTAATGCTCCTATGTCAGGATTAGCTGGTGAGTGAGCACTTCTATAGTTGCCTCCCTTCGAGTTGATGCCGTGTGATAGGACATCCTTGGGTGGTTGGCTTTTCTATCCATTTACTCTTATTTTCACCATTTTATGATATTGTCGAAGAGATGAAAAGTTTGCAAGAGGGTGTGATCTTAATCAGGTAAGAGCAAATGGCTTAACCATGTTCTTACAAACGGCGTCAATGACATGTACATTACATTTGGATAGTTGTTTGAATGGAGTTGGGTTGAATTTTCAAATCCTTATATTTGGATCTTACACATCACAACGTTTGAATTAAAGGATATGAGAGTCGCTTCTCAGAATATTCTTTGATACTCAAGTAAAAAATCTTTCTTAAAAAATGGAAAGATAATGAGAAGCTGAGGATGAAAGAGAGTGAAAATTGGAGGGTTTGGTTCCATTATTTATGGATTTTGTAAGCAATTAGAGGACAAGAGCTTTGTACTTGCTTTTTTTAGTTCTTACTTGTCCCCCCTTTTTAGGAAAAGTAGGTGTATTTATAGTATTATTGCTAATTAGTAGGAATTTTCTAAAGATGTATGACTAATCATTATTTTGAGCATTATTTTGATTGGAAACTGAACAATCTAACTGTTTCATATGCTTTGAGTTTAATACTTGCCTATTGAATATATTAACTGCTTGCTTAATTCGATCGTTTATCACTCGATTCATGTAACTGTTCAATAGGATTAACCATCCAATTTAATTAACTATCTAGATATTCGGTGCCTCGATCTTTAGTATGTCCAATAGCCCAATTATTTGTCTACTCTGCATTCAGTTGGATTTTTTTCTGATTCGGGCATAACAATTCGGCTAGTTCATATCTTTTCATGGGCTATCTGTTTGTGAGCCCCATATTTCCATAAGTTGGGTCAGTCTTATCTTGAATGGTTCCCAACACATTCTTCATTTATTCGTTGCACTCTTCTACATTGAACCAAATGGATGATCATAGTGTCTAGGGGAGAGAAAAAGAGCCAAATGAGCCATGTGTTTCTTTTCTGAGGCAAACTTGAGATTTGAGGATCTTAAAATTACGCCTTTGTTCATTAATTTCACAAGCCAAGCCTGAATAATCTGAATTCACGGTATATTAAATTGAGCTCAAGTGGCTTGGTCTATAATCAAAATAAAATATGGTGAAATAGTCATTCGCAACATGTTATAGATTTGAGCTCTACTCATTAAGCTTCTCGAGTCATGTTTGAAAAAGATTTGGTTGAAACAATCTTGAGTTGAGTTTGAGTAGTTTAGCTATTTAAAAAGCCGTAAGAGTAGTTGGTGGAAACATTTAGATGATCCCTCTAGACTTAAGAAACAAATGTATCAAATGTGTTTGTCTGCAAATGGGTCATGAATTCTTTCCATCAGTTGTTTTTTTCTAAAGTTCTCTCTTTGAGAAGATGTATGTATCCGGAAGAAATTTGTAGGACATGATATTAGAGTAGCAGTGCAAAGAGGAGGCTCTAGCAGCATGTTGATCAGAAATGTTGCGATGGCTACAGTAGCACTTGTAGCTACCTAGATATTGGGTATAAGTGGGCTTCATTTGCATTAGCGTGGTGTCCCTAACCTTCTTGATAGAAAGTTACGAATTGGTCTTTCATGTATTACTGTTTGTCATAGTTTTCCATTTGCAATCCATCACTTTGTTTTGATTTTGATGATCTGAGAAATGATGGAATTAGAATTATGTCGAGGATTTTTACTTGATATTTGGCTTTGAACAAACTAGTTTAGGATTGTCATTTATACCACAGATTTTTCTTTAAATATGAAATGAAATATGAAGTCCAGTCATCTGGTAGCCTAAGTTCATCACACTCTTGAGGGTTTCAAATTAGGAGATGATCTTTGCAGCAATCAATTGAAGAAAATGCAATAGGTGGGGACTGTATATCTTCGGGCAGTTGGTAGCTTTGGCATTTGAATCTGTCAACAGCTAAACATGAAGAAGTGATTATCTTGGTCACCAAAGAAGCAATGAGCTGTTTGTTTGTTTTGCTATATTTTTTGAATAATGATTTAAAATCAGGATAGCAATGACCTGGGTTCAATTTTCGAAACTCACCTTCCTTGTCTCACCCATCCATCACCCAATAAAGATTGCTTTCCAGTAATATTGCTTGATATGTTACTGCTGCAAAATCAAATAGTTGATGCACAGCTGTCCTATCATGCATTTCATAATTTGGAATAATTGGTGCTAATAGGGACACTAGCTAGAATGTTTACATGCCGTGATTTGGTGAGCTGTGATGTAATATGACAAGAATAGGTAGAGTTTGAAAATTTTGTGATAAAAGGGTGGCTCATTGTAATTGGCTCTCCTAATTACAAGCTCTGGGAGGGTCAAATTTATGAAGTCTTGTTTTTACTTTGGGGAGAGGTGGTTTTGTAAATTAAACCAGTAACATTCAGTGCTGATAGAGCAACTTTGCCATTATTCTATAGCTACCTTCCTTTGATAATAAAAATAAAAAAAAATAAAAAATAAATGCAGTGAAGTGATGAAAAAGGATCTGAAATTTCTTCTACTTCTAGAGGATGTCTATCTCAGTTGAGTATAGAGGCAGGAAATGTTTTATGTAGCTTGCCAAATGTAGCTGTTAAGGATTTGTTATTGTGTTGCTGTGATTGTTATTGTTGAATGAAAATACTTAAAATTAATTTCGTTGATTTACTCGATCTTGAAGAAATTTATGAGGAAATACTTAAAGCTCTCAAGTGGGTTTTGCCTTTTTAACACAGTAGTGATGTATTTGGAGATGGGCTAAGTTATATAACCTGCAGGACCAGGATATTCTTGTGAATTTTCCTGTTTTGCTTAAATCCTCCCTACCTTGTTTGCTATGTGCAAAATATCTGACTTTTTATGATCTTGATGGCCTACTAAGGTGATCTTGTGCTTGTGATTTAGGATTGCTTGAGCATTTGCTTTGCATATAATATTTTTAAAACGGTAGACTTCAACTGTTTCAATTGGCTTATGTGGAAGAAAAATTATGGAGTCACCGAAATTGGTTTCTTCCCTACTGTTGATCCCAAATGCCAAATGCTGTTGATCAGATTTTCACAATTGTTCTGATAGGGTGATGTAATGCCAATCACTTCTTTAGGGTTGTTTTTCATGAATGTACCTTCTCTTCTGGGACCTTGGATGCTTTGACCTTGTTGATTAGCTAAGAACAGTAATTACTCAGCCTAAATCGTAGATCATGCTTTTGATTATAGATTCATATACGGGTGTGACAATAACATCAATATGTGATAGCTTTTCAAGATGTGATCCAAATAGGAAAGAGGTCTGAATTGAGTACCCTCATGTCAACAACTTCTCCTTCTCATAGCCTATTTTGAATCTTCTGACCACTTTCGACCATGACTTTGACAGTTTCCAAATTACATTATTATTATTATCACATATTAAAATAATCTTGAAAAACAATTTTTCGCATATGAAAGAAAGAGAAGTATTAGCTCGTGATTGCATGCACTTCTAATGTAGTGATTCTTGAAAGAAAACGATAAAGAGTACAGAAGAATGCTGAGTGTTTTTTCCTTATATTTTATCTGGTCCTGGAATTGTCTCTTATGAGTTCGTCCAGTTTGCTCTTTGCCAAGAGACTTGTGCTTTTACATGACACCATGTTGATAACTTGTTATAAATATAATTCCTGGTCTAGATTTTTCATCCATGCGTAAATCTATCACTGATGGGATGGTAATCCTGAGTTCCCTTGTCTCTTTTTCAACCAGTCGAGTGCATCACAATCTTGCTTTCACTTATACTTTATCATACCCTGCTGCTTTATCTATTTCTCATAGAAGGAAATACTACCAGTACACACATTTTCTTACAGATGAGCCATGCTGTCAGCATCAACTCAACAACGTACTAGACATGGGATATGACATTCCGACTGTGGTCAAAGCATTCTTAGATATATTGTCATCTTTCATTTACATCACCCTTCTTTTCTGAATAATGACAATTCTTATATGTGGCATATCTTTGAAGAAGCCAAGAAATTCCTTATTCCATGTTCATCAATCAAAAGTCAAGTTCCATCTCCCTGAGGGTACAACAGTGGTCAACTTACAATGTCAGTAATCGTTTTGCTTACATTTTTTGGACTAACAAGGAATCTTACTGATCCTCATCCCTCATTGTGTATGAGGGAGTTGAACAAACCGGGGGTACAGGCCAATAGTGAGCACTCCCAAGGCTTTGAGTAACTTCCTAATCCAGTGACTCCTAAATGACCTTATGGGGGGATCAAAGACTTGGGAATGAGAACCCTACTACATGATGTTGACAGAACGTGCACAAGATTCTCACAACATTGTTGGCATGCTAACGAAAGATAACAAAGAAAATTAGTGAAAAATCATGGATTTAGACCCATCTTTTTTCACGTGTCTATATTAGAATCACCATAATAGCCATAACAAGATAATTAAAAACTTGAAAAAATATAAATAACACCTTATTTTATTGACGAAGAAAAACCAATTTATAGTGTAGTAGGTAAAGTCCCGTTAGACTTTCCTAGCTGACTCCAATTCAATTGTGACCCTATCAAAAAGTCCATTCCGGATTAGCACTCTAAGTCACGAATTCAGACTTCTTCCAAACTTTTGGGTTTCTTTCACCAACTTGAGATTTTAGCCAGAAAACATCTCAATTCTATGCATAAGCTCTATATTTAAACTTTATTAAATTACAGGCCAAGTAATATATTTAATAGGTTTTGGGTGAGAGATTATCAAAAGCTTTCATGAATACATCCCCTAATTTTCAAATGTTGATCCCTGTTTATACGTAGAAAATAGTCAATCAAAGTAGTTCAGACACTTATTAGTGGAGTGAAAACCAATTTTGCTTGAGCGGCGATCTTGCGGTTTACTTATGGAACTTTGTGGCTTGGGTTTCTATCTTGCAGCTATTTCGCAATGTGCTTATGGAACTCTTTTGCTTGAGTTACTATTTTGCGGCTTTCTTATGCAGTTGCAGCAACCTGCTCAAGCCTTCGTCAAGCATAAAGCTAAAATCTACTCAAGCAATCTTCAAGTACGCATCAAACACCAAAACCCACTAACACTTAAGATCTCTATAAAGGACTCAAAATACCGCACTTTGTCACGGAGTTTGTCAACAGAAAGTCTTAACAATTACCCTCTTATTGCAAACCCACCTTAAGAATATTGCCTTCCCGACTTCCAGAAATGGCATTGCAAACTTGATAAATCAAATTAATTACGAATCAATATCATTGATTTGACTTAGTATGACCCCTTGGAGTTATAGGTTTGGCCAACCACATCCACACAGTGGGAGTTTATACATAATTGCTGCTGTATTTCACATCTACCTAACAATTATTAAAGTGCATAGTGCTTATAATTGAAAGGCTACATGAGGAAGCTTGCTGGAGGAATTCAGTCATTTAGGTATCATTGAGTATGTCAAAATGTGAAACTTTATTTCTAATACTGCCTACTTTTCTAGAGACGGGATGTTGCGAAGAGAGAGGTCAATTCTGAAAACATGGCCTGCTGCATCAGCAGAAGTTCCATTTATTCAAGAACATGACCTATTTTTCTGCATGGATATTCACTTACAATATCTGGAGAGAATGAAGTGCTTCTCAAGATTAGTTAGAACAACACCGGTGCTATTGTGAGAAATGTAAGTTATTCAGGCACTATGGCGGTGTGATATTGACATAATAAAATAAAATCCTTTTGGGATGAATGAATCCTTTGTTAAAGGTTCTTTACCATGCCTTTCCTGAATTGCCATATAATGGAGTACACACAAACCCAAGCTTGTTTGTTGTTAAGTATAAACTACTTTTGACTTAAGAAAGTAAAATTTAGTACTTATAATAGTGCTTTTGATCTAAGATTTCTGACTTTGTAAACTTAATTCTACCTTTATTAATTATGACTTAAAAATGTTAATAATGTACCCTTCCTTTCTTTTCTAACTCAACCAGGGATTTAGTTAGAAGAACCTTGTTTTTTCCATGATAGCTCTGCTCTCTAAAACAGGTCATTCTCTGGAGAGATGAACTTTGTCTTGATTTTGGTGCCTACTGTTTGGAGCTATACGCTCTCATATCATTTTAAAAGGGGTGGATGAAGGATTTGCAATGGTAGGGCCTTCATGGAATTTGGTTGCAGTTTATTTTTGAGAAGCTTCTTTTGACATCTTTTAGCCAGTGAGAATTTAGTTTGAGTGTGAAAACAGAATATGATTACGTGTAACTGTTGCGTTTCTTGGTAGGAAATATGTTTCCCTGAAATGCGGTCCTTAATATAGTTGAGAATAAAACCCTTCGGGGAGAAATTGTATTCTCCCGTAAAAGGGAAAATGACTTCCTGCTCAGGATTATGGTGGGAATTCATGATGATATTTAGACTTCTGAACCTTTACAAGTAGGCTAGCGTATATTTGAAAAGGAATTAATAGTTTAATAATGGTTGGCAACTAAAATAGCTGTCAACCAAGTATATGGGAAACGACCTAGGACTGCCAAATCACTCCCTATTTATACTGCTAATCATTGTCAAACTATCATGGTGTATATGTAATTTGCCTTAACCATCTTAATAAAGATGGTATACCATCAAAACCAGAATTAACACAAACGCTTTTATAGGATAAAAGATGGCACCTAGGTTCCTTTCTGTAGGTTTAATCAGAGAAAATGGAAACTATTTTCTTTGTAATTGTTTACATTTTATAACACATCGTAAATGATACCTGAAAACCACCCAAAACCAATGTTTTTTTTTAACCATTTTTGATAGGTGATTGGAAAATTTTTGTATCCAAGAAAAGGGTGAATATACAACTCTGTCAAACCCAACAAATTTGCACGTTAGTCTCAGAAAGTAAGGCAAGCGCAAACCTTTGAGGATTTCAATCCTTCTAATGAACCTTTTCTCGCTTTCAGGAAAACAAGGAAGATCACAAATAGAATAGGGGAAAAAAACAAAAAGCTAATATCATGATGACTTCAGAAGGACTCAATAAAACCCCTTGGAATTGCTCCTCATGCTATTATGTTATTCACCTTATTTCTCCTTTCCAAGGTGGCTGAATATACAAGCTCACGTTTACACCGATTTGTCTTACAACCCCACAAACCCATCTATCTGTTGAGTGAAATAGTTGATAGAATCATGAAATAGCTCTATGCCATGTATTTCGGTGCCTTTTCCTCTGTTATGCTGCAGTCTTGCTAGCTTTTCCAATGTACTTTCTCTCATGCAAAATAGATAGGTTTACTGCTTCCTTAGTAGGATAGGCAGTTGATTTTACACTCGTTTAAGCATTACTTGCTAATGTTGTTGAATGCTATGTAATTGTATTGCTCTTGTGCATTAACATTTTCTTTTAGCATAAAACATTTTGGTGAAAAAGGTTGACCCAGTACACAGATTTTATGTATTACAGACTCTGTACGAACTTTACCTTTGCATTGCAAAGATACTATTTCTATGAGTTGAACCTGTAATCATTATGTTTTTTGTCTCTCCATTGCAAAGGGCCTTAACCCAGATTTGTGCTTGCCTGAAAACTTCAGGTTAGTCTCTTTTCCTTTTATTGTGGGGTAATAATAGAAGAAGAATAACAATTTCTTGGGTTTAAAAAGCGTGTATTTGCTCTAGAGATGATTCTCTGATGCACTCTCAACCTACTTAGTTCCCTCTGAAAGGGCACATTGATCCTTGATGGGTCTAATGTGCCTCAAAGATGAAAATCATTTAATAATTGCATTTTTCTCCTGATAGCTTAAGCCTCTTGTTATTATTGTAGCACGAGACTAGAGTCACTAGATGCCTCTTTTAATAGGATATGGGGGTCATGTCCTGTCTGCCCGTGTTTGATTATCAATGTTTTACATTACCATGTTACATGTTTTTTTTTTTTGGATTCTTATGAAAAAGTTACTAATCTTGAATTTGTTTTATGCTGAAACTAGGAGCAAATAGCAGTACTATTTTATCTTATTTTTATTTGCTGTAGTGTAGTTGAAAAATCCTAGTCAGATCAAAACAAGGCATGTGCTGCCTTCCGCAAGTGGAACCAAATCTAATTTCGGCACGATCCTCGTTGAGGGCAATATCTTGTTTCGAAAAGTAGGCACATTCCTGCTGATTTTTAGAATCGAAAGCATGTTGAATGAAAAGACTTTTTTTTTATTGTCTCTGGTAGCTCGCCTAGTTGCCCTTGCAGTCAACCTGGACTGCTCTACATCATCACTTTCTTCGCCTTGCTCCTGCTTCTCTTGTCCCCCTCTGGGCAACCTTGTCAAGTAAGGCACTCTCATTTTCCTCTCAGAAATGTGATTGACGTGTCAATATACTTCAGTCAGCTGTATCATGAAAATTGTCAGGCAATCTTTGTTTATATGTTGAAGGAAAATTTTTCACTGGGGTGGAAACTTGCACATGCTAGAATGGTTGGATCTTGTGTTACCCCATTGTGAGTTTTACACCTATTGCACCAGTGGGTTTTCACTTCTTGAGCTATTAGGGTGTTTCGCACGAGGTTTACGTGACATCTAGTTTGAATGAAAGCTAGGAGAACCTTTTGTGCGAAATTTGCCCAAGGGAAAACTTTTTTCGGCGAGTGGGCAGCTTGGCCGTGTTTGAAGGATGCATGTGCATAAATAGTAGTGGTGGTCACGCCTAATTTGGCACAATGGAATGCATGTGCTAGTGAGGGTATTAATACTCGTTTTGATTTTGAGGTTAATACTAAGAGTTATTTTAATATACAAAGTGCTGACTTGAATAGAGCGAAAGGAGAAAAGAGAAGAATGAGAATATTTGAAAATCTATCTAAAGTTTGATTCGAGTTTTATCATTGTTAAGTTTGGATATATTATTGTAACTTTGACCGTAAGATGTATTACTGGTTTTTTGTTATCTTGTTGTATATACTCTTATTCGATTGTTAAGTATGTTGGAGTTAGTATTAGCTTTTTTTTACATGTGTTGTGGTTGTAAAGGTGTTTGATCGGAAAGACTAATGGTAACCGAATTCAGTGGAGATATTTTGGACATAAGGTCCCTAGTTTTCCATTAGTTAAGAAGGGCTTTCATGTTAAAATTATTTATACAATTTATGCGTTTGATTATATTTTTATTTATTGTTCTTCATATTCAATCGAAAAAGAATGATGACCAATGGTGTCGGAAGTTTTGAATTCCTCCATGCCATATGAATTCCCACCAGAATTCTGAAATTCAACCATGCACATGCATGATTCTTGCAGCTTCACATAACATAGCTTCCACGTGATTTTCTTACCATTAGAATAAGATTTATGAAAATGAAGACTACGGAAGTTGGCCTGTTTATTTGCGACTGTTGAAATTTAACTGGGTTCTAGACATACCGATGATTTTGCTGTCGAGGAGAAAAGAGTCTCAGATGAACTATACCGGCCCATGGAATGGGAAAAATAATACTACGAACGGCTTCCCAATGCATACCGTATTTATTTAGAGTGAAGAATGACTAGTAAATTGATCAACCAAAACTAATTTTGATGAAAAAACTATAAGATGTCTGAAAAATGATTCTTTTCGCATCCAAAATACATTGGCAAGATGGGAATTCGACCGGTCTTAGAGAGGAAAAAGGACACTAGGCTCCTTTTTATGTGGGAGGGGTTCGTATCTAAGCCTTGTAGTATCCCTTAGTAGGTATGATACTTAAGTGAGTTGGGTATTCATCCGACTTATGAGAAATTAACTTATTCAAAATAATATCATATGGTTATCATTAGGAATGATTTGGGATGCTTGCTATAATTAGAATGGTGTATGTTATTAGCCAATTTCGAAAACAGGAACAGAGAACATAACATGAAAATGGGAACAAAAATCGATAAATATGAACATTAAAGATTCAATGATTTATTTATGTGGCTATTCATATTATTCATTTTCATTTCTCTCTCCCACTTTATATGTGCACAGAGTTTGCTTTTGGGCTTCATTATTTGAGTATATTTACTAGAGCGCATGAGAAGACAAAGAATCATTCACCACCCTTAATGTTTGATTGGTTGAAAAGAACAAGGCAAAAATAAATATTGTTTATAATAATTGTTTTTTCTTTATTTTTATTATCGGTATTATTTATTATTGTTAAAATGAAAATAATTGTTGCATATAAAAGTCGGGTTTTCATCACTAAGGGGTGAAAATACCTTCATCTTGTTGTTGGCAGCCCACCGCCGCGAGCAGCGGCCGGCTCTCCCACCGCTCTTCAGTTATCGTCATCTCTTCAGCCATTTTAGTGGTATTTTAATTTTATTATCATTGTAATATTTATTATTTGTATGAATTAAATTATTTATAATAATGTTTATTTGCAATGATATTTATTTTATTTATATTGAATTCTCTTTACACCCATCAAACATCAGGTAGTTTTCATGATTGTTGTATTTTCACGAACCAAAGGGATCATTAAAGGACGCACTGTCCATTCCAATCCTTCCAAGAGGACACATGCCACATGGTAAGATTTCAAACATGGCTGCTCCAAGTGAGGCAAAGATATTTAAATTTAACTATATTTTTATATAGGACATACCCTCCTTTTTAAGGTATTTTTCCCTGTACATATTAGTATACCCTTCTCCGAGAGCTGGGATTTTTACGTACTTCTAACTTTTTCTTTTTTTTTAAAAAAAAAAAAAAACTTCGTTAATGTCATTTGATATTGAAGTTTAATAATGATTGATAGATTTATTAATATTTTAATTTTAATCTGCATGTCACTATATCTGTAAATCATGGAAATTATTATTAAGAATTGCAGCTTCGATCATCTGCTAAAATGTAGTTGAAGTTTGTTTAATTAAACTTTGGAGGATAGTAATAATGAGTTGAGAGGGGTAATATTATAAAAATAATTTGTTCATAATATAGAAATAAAATTAAGTATATTTGAATTTTTAAAAACAATAATGTGTCCTTGCCTTAAAAATAATAAAATTACGTACACTTAATTTTCATGCATTCAATGTTGTGGCGTGACTGGTCATATTCTTTAAGTGACGCATCAGGAGCAATAAGATCGAAAAAAATAATTTATTCTGACACAAAATATAAAATAATATAAAAGGTAATTATATTTTTAAAATTATGTTATAATATTATATTCATTAAATATTAAATTTAATATAAAAATAAAAAAAATTATAATTTAAAAAAATATTATACTATTAAATTTTTAAATTTGACGACAAGTATTAATCAGAATAATTTATAAAATTTTGGAAGTTATTTTATGAGGTAAGAATTTTATGCCAGCATGAGAAATTTTCAGAGCGCCTTGAATAATTCGTATTGCATAATAACAACAAATATAATGACAGGTTTTATATTTGATTAATAAAGGTCGAATTATTATATAATGCATATATTTGTAAATAATAAATTGCTTAATATCTATATGTTTATTGTCTTCATTTTGGCTTCACAAGCTTTAAATATAAAAGATTTGAAAGTATTCCAAAATTTCGAAAAAAAGAATTGGATGAGCTATTTTACCGAGGGATGAGAAATAAATAATTTGATTTATTAAAATAATAATTTTGGGAGATTTTTTAGTCATTTTTAAATATCTTTAAGTAATATTAAATCTATTAAATTATTTATTTTTTTGTATACGTCAGAATAAATAATTAAATAAGATATAATATTATAAAAGTGTCTCAATAATGTATAAATCGTGTCCACGATTAAACACCCTTAGAAAATTTACCTGCAAGTCGTAACGATAATTTCTCCCAAAAAAGAAAAATAAAAGGACTAAACCTAGAGATATTGGACAAAAGACAAAAGTAAACGTGTAAAACGAATACAATAGATAAATTTAAACAGCGATAATTATAATATTATTTAATATGTTAACACTATATCATATTATAATCAATTATTAATGATAAATAAGTAAATATATTTAAATAACTGGTTAAATTTAATATATATAATTAAAACATTGGTTAAATTTAATACATATTTAAAAATAAAAATATATTTACACTAAGTTTTCTTTGCCGAAGTATAACTTGCAAAAAAAAAAAATATTTTTCTCATTTTTTAATGCTTAGTGTTTAATGTGCCATGCCGATTTTGATGTTATATGTTGGGTTATAGGTCAATTTTATGTGAATTTTATGTTAATTTGACTTATCATCCAGTGGTTTAGAAGATGATGTCTATGTAATAAACTAATACAAAAAAAATTACAGATTGGTGCGTGACTAGCGTTTGACACATGCATAAGTGTTAAAAGAAGTAGGCGTGCACTCGAGGCACGCCTAAGAAGTGCTCGAAGCATTGAAAGCAGTAGGCATACGCTTGAGGCGTACCAAATGAGTGTCTAAAATGTCGATCCTAGTGGTGCTCGCACCTAAGGCGTGTTCAATGGACGTTTGAGGGCCAGTTTACAATATAAAAACGCATTGATGTGTTTTTAGGATTAATCATTTTTAAATTTAAAACCTAGAGGACTGAGTTTGAGAGAGAATGAAGAAAAAAAGAAAGAAAAGGAAGAAGATAAATGTTCAAGTATCCAAACAAGTTTCGAATCATATTTTAAGATTTACTGACTTTGGATACACTATTATTAAAGTAAAGGATAATATATTACTCGTCACATTTCTTCTTTCTCGTCATATATTTTTTACTGTTTAGGCTTGTTTATGACAAGGAGTGGCATCATTGTATTTGGTGGTTTGTGTAACTGAACTTTTACATAGTTGACATATTTTGGACATACCGTCCTATAATTTTTTTTTCATTTTCAAAAGAATTTTTTTTCGTAAAATCGCATATTACTTCATTATTTATAATTATTATATATTTATTGTGCATCGATAATTCTTTTCTTATTGTTCAAATAAGCGGTTTGAACCCTACCATTATAATAAAAAACTAAGTCCAATAGAGGGGGTAAAATAATAAGAAAAGATAAATTATTATAAAAATATCTTTTATTTTATTTTATTGATTAAATATTTAATATCATAATTTATAAAAATTAAATAGGATATACATATTTATTATTTTTGATATTTTTTTACTTATTTTTTAATCTGCTACTCATCCTTGACATGGAAGACATACTTATATGACAATGTTTTTAATAGGAGGCTAAGAGATCATGCATTGCTGATATGATCGTAAATAATATGTGTTTATTAATTTTTCATCATTTCAAAATATGAAAACTTTGATAAATTATTTTTAAAGTTAGAAAGACAGTAGGATTATAAATAATAAAAAAATTCTATCAATGTTGAATAATTACTAATAAGTTGTAATCTTTGTCAACACCTTATCACAAAATATAAATCTTATTTGCTCGGACTACCTTTGCTTATGGACTAGATGATTCTGTAGTTAATTAACATATATAGAAGTTGTATATTATATGTAGTTTATATATTACTCGTGCTTTCATTTATTTTATATTTTTGGTCATCTTTATATTAGCACATAATTATTTAAAATATAAAAATTTTGATAAATCATTTTTAAAATTAAAAAAGTGATCGGATTATAAATAGTAAAATAATTCAGCCAATATTAAATGTTTACTAATAAGTTGTAATCCCATCAATACCATAACACATAATATAAATCTTGTTTGATGAGACTACCTTTGCTTATGGACTAGATGGTTTTGTGGTTGATTAAGGTTATAAAAGTTATACATTATATGTAGATTATGTATCACTCATGATTTCTTTTATTTTATATTTTTGATCATCTTTATGTTAGCATAGAATTATTTAAAATACATAAACATTCCATGTAAATTCATGCAATGGTTCAAAATATTGGCAAGTCAAGCTAACATTAAAGGATTTCTTCCATATTTTTAAAAATTTTACCTAAAAAATATATTTAAAATTGATTTTTATGAACATTTTGTTTTTATTACATTTGAATATTTCCTTAATTTATTTTTCTAAATTTTATGTCTATATCTATAACTGATATAATATAACGAAAATCATAATCATTTCAGTAAAATGTAAAATTATCAGTAAATAATAATAATTAATTTAATAATATATTTTATATTATATGATGGGTACTTATAAGTTTTTAGTAGTAAAATAAAAAAATTTAAAAAAATTTAATCATTTAAATTATTTTTCAATAGGTATTTATAAAAGGCTCATTTGATGGAGTTTTTTGTTATAAAATATGGTTAAAATAGAATAAAAATGACATGCCACATCCATTATTAGGTAAATAGAGTTCCACCATATTGTGCAATTGATTTTCATCTTTTTTTAGTTGATATTGTTTTGTTAGCACAACATCCTGGATTACTACGTTTAAAATAATATATTATAATAAATAAAATAATGTTTTTTAATTTATTCACATTTAGTGAAATAAATTGTAAAATATTTATAATACAAAAGTTAATATATGATATGCACAATTTATATAAATTAATTCATCATTTATAATAAAAAATCCCAATTTAAATGAAGTTATATCAAAATTATTTATTAAAAACAATTTTCAAAAAGTAATAGAAAATATTTATTAAAAATTTGATATACATTTATAATTATAATAATATATTTAGAAATCGTGAAAACTGTGTATTTAAAATTTTAAAATATTTTTTTAAAATTTTTTAACTTTTAAAAATTTAATTTATAAAATTATGAAAATAATTAAACACAAAGATTAATTACTAATATTAAAATTACAGATAAAATTTAACAACATTAATAATTAATGAGATATTACATCACTCATAAAAAGAGTAAAGTGAATTGTAAAAAGTGAAGAAAAATGGGTGAGTATTTATACTTCTCTCCAAGCCAATATTAATAAGGAGCCAACATTGTCACGCGTAAATTTTTTTTTTTAGAAAGATTGTGTTATTTTTGATATTTTCTTTTTATAAAATTTTAAAAATAGTGGTAAAAATGTAGTTTTATTATTAACCAAAAAAGTCAGCAAGTCACCAGCAGTTTAGTATACTATATTTGTTAACTTTATTTTATTGTTTTATTTTAATAATAAAATTTGATTTTATTTAAGTTATATTTGAGTACTTTATATATTAATAATACTCAAACATAACTCAAGATAATCTATTCAAAAATAGAAAGGATTAAACGCATAAAAGATATATACACACATTTGAAAATATGGCTCCACCATGAATAATGTACAAAGGTTGTATATATATACTACACATTTGAAAATATGGCCCCACCATGAATAATGTACAAAGGCTGTATATATATACTACACATTGGAAAATATAGCTCCACCATGAACGATGTATAAAGGTTGCATATATACATTTTCCGGTAGCTTTACTTATGAGGGACACATTAGGTATGCAGACGTAAGCTTTCCAGCAACTTCATGCATGTAGTGCGTGAAACACATTTGTACGCGCTAACATTCAAATGTTAGCAAGGATTGTTTACAAATTCTGCATTTTAAACCTTAATTTTTGAGCCACGGACATAAAGATTTTTAATACTTTTATTTTAGGTATGATCTTAGACAATATTGAAAAAAAAAAGGAACAAACCTCATATTGCTTTTGAAATCACAATTGCTAATGTTGTTTTATTTCAAAATCATACTTTCATCAAAAACACTTATTCTACCATATAGGCTTTCGGATTTTTGTTGGTGATATAGATGCTAGAGTTCTAGTAGTATTGGATATTTCAAGAAAGTGAAGTAAAATTCGCGATAAAATCAAAAGGTGTACCATTTCATTATAAGAGACAAATTTAATGAGTTATTTGGTAGGAGTTATTTATCAACAGTAAGTCAGTTAAAAATTAATACGTTTGTATTATCTAGTTTGTAATTGATTTCAATTAGTGGATTTTCTTTGATTGGTTTAAAAAACTCAATGGACTCTATTTAAGAATGTTTGGTCCTTGAGGTTTCTATTTGCCACCAATTTTAATGTTGAATTATTTTTCATACTAAACTTATTGCTAATATTAGTGATATTATATGAATAAAATTATTGTATTATATTTGTAGTATTTTAAAGCAAACATTTTATGGAATGTGCCATGGCAGACACTATTTGTGGCATGTTGTGGGCTAGCACACCACATGGGCCATCTCTCTATGGCTTGGTATAGTCCGAAGTATTGAGTTGTGTTTAATATGATCTAACATTGTTTACAAATGGTTGGATCGTATTGGACTCTAGGCAGAATAACCCATTTAATATTGCTATTGTCGCAAAAAAAAAAAAATATTCCTATAAGTTTTTGGTAGTTGGTGCATATAGAAAAATAAATTAATAATAAATATCTTTTTATCAAAGAAAAACTTAAAGCAAAACACTAAAAATATATATCTATTTTTTTAATTTCAAAAGAGAAATCGCTTTTTCATATAGTATCCTTACCTACTATTAACCATCAACACATATCGATAAAAAATTTTTACATGAGTACAATACTATTGTCGACTCATAATACCTCAATCCTTAGACATCTCACATTGAGAGTGGCTCACTGGTTGCCAACACCTTGATAAATCGTGTCAGTTGATGACCGTCAATGGCCCCAACTATGCACCTATCAATTGATTGGTGGCATCTCTAAATCTAGAAGATGGAATATTACAATATTAAAAAATCAATCAAATATGAATGCCAATATTTTTTTGATTGTAAATTATCATCATTATTCAAAAATATTACTATAATTAATAATCATAAATATTAATTATTATTAATTAATTTATATGATAATATATAATTTTTATACACATTAAATGTCGAAACACATAACTAAAACATATTATTCTTTTTTAAAATATTATTCATAAAAGATGACAAAGCTGTATTTTTAGAAGATATTTTTGGTGGAATGTATTTTTCACTTGATAAATATTTTGTTTATTTAAACAGACAGAGCCTCATACTGATTGGTTAGTATGAGGTGTAATGAAGACAACTCGAGCACGTGTTCCTAAACGAGGTCGAAATTTCCAAGAGCAATGAGAGTGTCGGACCGACAGTAGCCTTTGAGATGAGAGATTTTTTACCAGACTCGTAAATCGTTAGATTTCTGACTGGATTCTTGAATTCTGGGTTACTTAAATTTGTATTATTTAAAATTAATTTTATAATATAAAAAATTAATATTAGATTTGTGTCATGAATTTAAATTTTAATTTAAGATATTTTAAATCGGATTTTAGGTGTTTTGGTTTGGATCATATATTTTATTTTGAGATTTAAAACACATTCCACCAATCAGAAATAAATCGTAAATTTTTAATTAATTGTTATCTACTAATCTCTCATGTAAGTCTAATGAATAATAATACGCAATTAATCATCAAAAAATTATATAATAATATTTAATATAAAAAATATTTTATAATTAAAAGAAAAATTTTGGGACAAACTCAAAATAAATAAACTCTAAAATGTATCGTTATAAATAATTTCCTTTGACAACCGTTTGCAACAATCCGTGTGAATAATTGGTTAAACATAATATTCAATACACATAACAATCTACAAGAGAAAGATATACCAAGAAAATAAGTAACTAATTGACAAAAATGTATAACAATGGAAATTTGAACAGTATATCTAAGTTTAATGAAGAATAATTATCGAATCAGATTTCATTTGAAAGCTAAAAATTATCATTTTTTTTTCTTTTGTCGTTTTCACTTTTGTGTAGCGGTCATTTTGTTAAATGCTCTAAAAACTTACCCTAAAATTGTATTCAAATACTTTATATCTGTTTAGTACATGTGTGCCTGGCATGGATGCATTAAGCATGAGTAGCAACAAGAAGTCATGCATTAGCACAATTAGTGTGCACATTAGGTGTGAAGGAACTTAAAGAACCATTGGACATAGTAAATGAGCACTCCTCAAGTGTCCCAACATTGTGTTAGATATACATGAGCGGCCATCAGGTACTAATATTTTGCGCTACTCTTTTCATTTACTCGAGTGGCTCTTTGTACTAAAAAATTAAATGAATATCAAAATAATTCGTTCATTAAATATGAGACTTATAAAAAAATATAAAAAATCAAACACTGTATGATTCCAAATGCGAATTTGAAGGTATAATAATAGTTTTACTATTTATTTTTTAATATTCAAATCAAAATTATATTAAATAACTTAAAAACAAGAAATATAGGAAAAAATAGGATTTTAGAGGACATCGCTCTATATTTTGATTTTTTTGGGAAAATATTTTTCAGAGGTTGGACTTCTAATTTTTGTTTTTACATAAAAGTTCAAGTGCTGTAAAATTTGTATTTAAACAAATATTTAAAGTACTTCAAGTGAGAGAATACTCACAAATGCCAATGACCATCTAAATGCTTAAGTTGTGGAAGTACCAAATGTCATTTTTATGCTAATAAGTTTTATATTTATCAATGCTCATGAACTTAATTAAGATAAAGGTTATTAGATCATTGTTTGTCCTTAATTACTCTAAAGTGATTTTTTGGGTATTACTTAGTCTTAATAGCTAATGTTGATGAGTATATACTGTTAGGTTATGGGTCACTCTCGTGTGGGCCCATATCCACTTGATGTGGCGGGTGGAGGTGCATATCCTCACCGCATGGAGAAAGATCAAGTTAGGCTCGCTAGACGCTCGAGCTGTTTTTTTAGTATGGTCGCCGCTCACCGTGCGCTCGAGAGGCGCTCGAGCGGATTTTTCAGAATGTGCTCGCTCGCCGTGCGCTCGCTAGGAGCTCGAGCGAATTTTTCAGAATGTGCCCCGCTCGCTGGGCGCTCGCTAGGAGCTTGAGCGGGGCCGGCGCTCGCGTGCACTTGCCCAGCCCGGCCGAGCGGGGCTAGTTATATAAAAACGACCTTTTCGTTTTTAGGGTTATGCAATCCATTTGAACATCGTTCCAGAGAAGAAAAAGGAGAGAAAAGAAAGAGAAGAGGAAGAAGAGGAAGAATTGAGCCTCCGTTCGGGTTTTCTATCAATTTTCAGTTTTCGACAATCCCACTTACGAGACTCTTGCTGCTGTGAAGAACGTCTATCGGGTTCCATCTCTACTCTTATTCCTTATCCTTCTTGTACGGGCTGTTTACAGTCAGTTGATATTATTTTTTGTGATTTAGGGTTTGTATAACCAATCAATTACTAATAGTGAAAATTTCGGACTCTGTGTCCCGTGATTTTTCTCCCTCGTTTTATAGGGGATTTTCCACTTAAAAATTGCGTCTTTTTTATCGTGATTATTTATTGTATGCTTGGTATCGTCTATCACGTATTTTCTCACGATTCAAACAAGCTTTTAAATCTAACATATATATTATATCATATTTTTATTTCTTGAAAATTTAAATGGCATTTGAAAGTTAATGGGTTTAATTAACCTTGCTGAATGACTAGACATGTGCATAACTTTTCAAATATTTCGTTTTGTTTGTGGTTACATCCGTCAATATTAAAACAATATATTGATGTTATCTTAATTTTTATTTTTGTTCTTTTTGAAATACTTTAAATTATTAGAAAACAAAAAATATATATTTAAAAGCACCATAACCTATAACAAAACCCCTAGACCTGAATAATAAAATCCTGCTCACGGTGTCTGTGCTCTTTATTTTTGAGATAAATCATGACTTCAATATCCAAAACACCAAATTTATCATTTTTTGGGGGCAAGTGAAATTCCAAATTTATCAAAATATGTCTATCAACATTTCTAGCCTGGATTTATTACTATTGTTTAACATTTTCTTGTTCTATACTAATACTTTAAATTGATTTTATTGTAAAGATTTACGGCTTAATTACTATATCTCCAAATTGGTAACGAACAACATTACTATAATTACTTGATTATATATCACTAACTAATTTTAGTATTTTTATTGCTCATTTCTCTCATTGTATATTTAATTAGTAACTCTTTAGTTTCAATAAAGTGGGTCCGACTTGTATCAAAAAGGAGAAAACTCGAATGGATAGAAAATACTCCGATGAAAAAATTAAGTGCTCAATTGGGTAAATAGATGAAAAAAGATAGGCCATAATATTTGACCTGATAAGTTGGAGCCAAGGACAAACTTATAGCCCTAGATAAGTGTTGAGTTATGGGTCACTCCCGTGTGGCTCCGTACCCAACAGATGTAGCGGATGGAAGTAAATATCCTCGCCGCATGAAGAAGGTTCGAGTTGCATCTGTTGGGCGCTCGAGCCACGTTTCCAATAAGCCTCCGCTAGCTGCTCACCTGAATGTTGCTTGAGCCCAAAATTTCAATAGCATGCTGCTCGCTGTGCACCTGAATGGAGCTCGAGAGCGCGCCTATTATATAAAACGCGCACTTTATGTTTTTAGATTATTTCAATCAGTTTTGAGCGCCATTCCAGAGAAAAAAAAGAGAGAAAAGAAGGAGAAGAGGAAGATTTGAGCCTCCGTTTGGATTTTCAATCAAGTTTTAGTCTTTGGTAATCACACGTACGAAGTTCTTGCTATTGAGAAGAATATCTTTCGGGTTTTATCTCTACTCTTGTTCTTTATATTTTTTGTACGGGCTATATAAAGTTAGTTGATATTGATTCTTATAATTTGAAATTTGTGTAATTGATCAACTTGCTACTAGTAAAATTTCAAACTCCGTGTCCCGTAATTTTTCTTCCTCGTTTCATAGGTAATTTTTCACGTAAAAATCGTGCATTTATTATTTGTGATTGTTTATTGTATGTTTGCTATCATTTACTACTTGTTTCCTCACGGTTTAAACAAGTATTTGATTCTAACAAGTGGTATCAAATATTTTGGTTCGTGTTTGGTATTGTGACTTGTTTGAATCGATGGAGGCCAGAAATAAGATGATGTGTTTGAATGGTACAAACTATGATATTTGGCGCAGCAAGATGAATGACTTGCTATTTGTGAAATCGATGCACCATCCGATTTTGCTACACAAAAATCGGAATCAAAGTCCGAGGAGGATTGGACATTTGAGTATGAACAAGTTTGTGGTTATATTAGGCAATTTGTGGACGATAATGTATATAATCACATCCGAAATAAGACACATGTAAGAACTTTATGGCAGAAACTTGAAACACTCTATGCTTCAAAGATCGGTACCAATAAATTGTTTCACTTGATGAAACTTATGCAAGTGAGGTACAAGGAGGACTCGTCTGTCGCCGATCACTTAAATGAGTTTTAAGGATGTGTTGATCAATTGAGTGATATGGGTATAAAATTTGATGATGAACTATTGGGTTTGTGGCTTCTGACTACTTTAGCGGACTCTTGGGAGGTGGTAAGAATCACTGTCGCCAATTCAACTCCAAACGGCGTGATAACTCCTGAGATAGCAAAGGAAACGGTGTTAAATGAAGAGATGAGACATTGATCATAGGGTACTTCCTCTACACACTCCAAAGTGTTAGTCTCAAGTCACGGGAAAGAAATAAAGGGTATGGTCCTAAGTCTGCAGAGAATGGTCGAAGCAAATCCAGATCGAGGTATTAGAACCTCGAGTACCATTATTGTGGAAAGAAGTGACACATTAAGAAATATTACTACAAATGGAAGTGAGAAAATGCTCAGAGTAATGAGAAGAAGGCTGACAAGACTGAGATGAAGAAAGAGTTACTATTGTTACCGGGAGTGATCTTTGGCTGGTGTGTCAGGAGGATGAGGTGATAAATCTGGCTGATCTTGAGATAAGTTGGGTGGTAGATAGTGATTCTTCACTTCATGTCACGTCACAGAAAGAATTCTTCACATCATACCCTCCTGACAATTTCGGAGTGTTAAAAATGGGCAATAAAGGTATGTCCCACATTGCTGGCTATGGTGATGTGTGTCTCACCATAAATAATAGAATCAAGTTGCTATTGAGGGATGTTAGACATGTCCCGGATATTCGACTGAATTTGATCTTCGCTGGCAAGCTTGATGATGAGGGCTTTTGTAACACGTTCTGTGCAGGAGTATGGAAGTTGACTAGAAGGTCTCTAGTTATGGCTCGGGGTAGAAAAGTTTTCAACTTGTATATATTGCAAGCCTCGATTACAGCGAGAGATGTGCATGTTGCTAAAGATAATGAGCTTTTAGATTGTGGCACCGTCGGTTGAGTCACATGAATGAGAAAAACTTCTGTTTAATTAAGTATAAACTATTATAGAGAATTTATAAAATATATTCAAATATATCATAATATATTATTAATAAATTAAAGGCTAAACCTATCATCCGTAAGTCAAAAAAATGACATTAAATACTGTCTATAGAAATTATATGTTGATATTCTATTTATAGGCCGTGAATAGTAATATATGACATTTGACTATATTAGAATAATTATAACCTAAATTTTGATATTCGTTTTTATCTGTAAGGTATCACCAATCCTTAGTTCTTTTTTTTTTTATAGAAATATAGTTTTAGTATATTTTATATATCTACACAGTTGATATAATTTATTTTGGTAAAAATGTTACATTAGTATTTGATTCTCGTGCTATTTATCGAAAAAGGATGATTTTAGCTTTTCAATCTTTTGGTTATTGTATAGTTCTTGTATACTTCAATGGTATATTCACACATAAAAATATATGTATAACTTATTGAACAATTAGTCCACTATTATCTTAATTTTACTAAATTTTTAAATTAGATGACTCAAATTAACTTATAGGAGGATGAGATTTGAAGGGAGATTGTTCGGAATATCAATTTAGGATGTTGGGATTAATTTGATGTTTTAATATATTATTGGATTAGAATTATAATTTTTGTTGTCAAATTTTGGCATTTCAATTTATATTGTATCCAACTGACATCAATGATGGAATTTTAATAGTTAAATAGAAAATTTCAGATATAGTTATGATTTTGATATTAGTTGCAATATTTTTTTCTTACATATGATTTGACGTAAAAAATGGTCTATAGTCGGAGTTACTTTGAGTGTGATATTTGGTTCATGTAATTTGATTATTAAATATTATTTAGACAATTAATGGTATGCATTATAGGCTTGTATTCAGGTGTCGGTTTAGATTTAAGTCGGTATAATAAAAAAATTTGGATATTATGTTCTAATGATGAAATTTTGACTTAAGATAATTAAATATTAAGGGATTAATAAATTCTATTTCGGGATTGAGGGCGTGAAACCGAGGGTTTCGCCGGCCACACCCATGTCATATCTTTTGTAGCCCAAGCCCATGTATGATTTGTAGACTTGTATTCAGGTGTCGGTTTAGATTTTAGTCAGAATAATAAAAAATTGGATATTAAGTTTTAAGGATAAAATTTTGTCTTAAAAGAATTAAATATTAAAGAATTAATAAATTTTATTTTGGGATCGAGGACATAAAATCCAGGGTTTTCGCCTGCCACGCCAATGTAATGTCTTTTGTAGCCCAAGCCCACACCTAGGTTAGCTATCGTTCTAGGTCCGCCACTACCCGTGGTCAAGTTTGTAGCCGTCTATGCATGCACCAAGTTTGTTGTTATGCTTGGTTTACTGTTGCCTACGCCTAGATCAGCCACTGTCTACACCTCCACATAGGTTTGTTGTCATTGCAAGGTCAGCTACTTCGCCACCACGAGGTGCTCGTGCCAAGCATGGTGACCTTGCTACCAGCCACCTATACCAAGCTACTTTATAAGATTTAAGTTTAAATTTTAATACAATTATGATTAATTAAACTGAAATAATAAAAATTAATATCAAAGAAAAAAAATTCGAATCAAAAATTAAAGTTAAACAAGGTCATATTGAGTTGATAGGTTTCTGACTAGCATATGACATACGCCCATTTATGGGATAGGCAAAAAGGTTGCACCTGATGGATACCTAATCGGAGCTCAAATGCACTTTTCAGTGTACTCACGCTCGATGCATGCTAGAGAAAACACTCGAGCATACTATCCAGTGTCACCAGCGCTCAACGTATGCCCGAGTGGCTCGTGCGTCACTCAGTTTGGTTATGAAGTTTGATGCGCATTCGAGTGCCCCTCTATTATAAATATTAAGCTCAACGGAATTTTAGTCATTTTCTATAGAGTTTTGAGAGAGAAGAGAGAAATAGAAGAAGAGAAGAAAAAAAAAGAGAGAGGAAGTAATAGAAGCTCAAATCAAGTGATTTTAAACAAGATTTCGATAATATTTAATTTAAGGCAAGTGTATTCTAAATTTTCTTCCTTTACTGTTGTCATTTTCTCACTTCTTTGAATATTTTTTTATTTTAAATATTTATATATGATATGATTTCGTAATTGAAATGTTTATGTTTTATATACATGTAATATTCTCCACATTTTCCTATAAAATTGCATGAAATTCATATTTAAGTCCAAGTCATTACATTACTCAACTAAATTTTGCATTATTCTTTTATGTATGTGCTGAAATTGTGATTAAATAATTTTACATGCTTTAAATTTGTATGTATTATTCTACATGTTCAAAAGCTTACCGACATGTTTAAAATTGTCTTGCATGTCTCAATAATTTCTTAAATTTTTTTAAGCATGTTTACACTATAAGAGAGAAGTTACTAATTTTCTGTGAAATTTATACTAACAGTTTATATGTTGTAAATTTTACAATGTGACTTTTATATACTTTAAAAATTTACATATTTAAATTCTTATACATATTTTATACAGTGTATGTAAAAAAATTGATAAAATTATAAAAAAAAAATTTATAATATGTTAAAAATTATAAATATTTTTTAGATTAAGAGAATATAATAATTATAAAAAATTGTGTAGAGTTTTTATATATCTAAATATTAGATCATTGTAATAAGTTCAGTAGGTAGTATATTGTGGCGTGTCATAATATATTATAATAATAATCGAGATTTGAACCTATTATCCGCAGATCAAAGTGATATTCGATCCCATTTATCGGGTTATATATACGATGGTTCATCTACGAATATTGAATAGTAACGTATGACCTTTAATTGTATAAAAATAAATATAATCTAAATTTTAATTATTTGCTCATTTAGTCGGTAATGTCCTATTGGCCATTGGTCGCTAAGAACTTTATATTTGAACATGAATTACATGAGATGAATTTAAACAAGAATTTACAAAGAAAATTAATAAGTAGTGTACATATTTTATGAAAATTTATAGCACTTCATGGAATTTGATTCTAAAAATTGATTCATTACTCTCTTTCCGATATGTTTTAATGAAGATTATATGTTCATTTATAAAATTATATACCTTATTGAGTTTTTAACTCACTTATTTTTTTATTTTTTACTTATTCTTTTAGATGAAAGGTTTGGGTACTTGTAGGATGATTCGGATTGAGAGAAAAGTTGATCAAAATGATTAGAATTAGAATTATGACATATTTAATATTGTAATTTAATTTTTTAACAATAGTTTAATATTTATATTATTTAGACAACTGTTTTGTATGAGAGATAATATGATATCATTTATGTAGTTTATGGTATTTCTGGTTTGTGATGTTATGGTTGTTGGTTTATCTGACAGTTAGTTTTCAGTTAAATTGATTATTATAATTCGTTAGATTAGACATAACTTCTTACGTAATGTTCGGTATACAATTTAGTTGATATCGAAATCATATAATGACATAATATTTCAGGTCCAATAATTTGATAAAATATATTGGTTAATTATTAATATTGATAATTATTAATGACGAGGTTAAATTTTAAGATGTGACATACTTGTTCATATTGCCCGCCACCTACCACTAGCCGGTTTAGAGCGCTAGTCGATTTTGAAGTCTAACTAGAAAATAGCTTAGATAGCGCTGAATCTCTATGCTTAACCTATTAAATCTCATTATGATCTAGCTACCTATTATTTAAAATGATTTACTAATATAAGTATTGGAAGGGTCTTTAAAGAATCCTCTTATTTTTATTTTATGATAAATAAAAGTAATTTAATATTTCAGATTATACTTAAATATAAATTATTAAAAATTCAGATCAAATCTACTTTTTTTTAATACACATTAATAACTAATCTAAATTTATAATACTAACGCATAACTTGTTGGTAAAAAAAGGTTTGCTCAAAACTTATTATTTTCTTTTACAAATTTTCCAAGCCCGATTACAATAGTTCTTCCGTTTACATCATGTAACATAGTCAGTATTTATACTACTATTTTCCCACAATTCTCTTAATAAAAACATAACATTAGAAACTCTAAAAAATTATTTATCCAATACTTAATTTTTTTTGATAAGTACTATACCTAAATTTATGCAAGAATTTTGTTTGTGTTAGATCTGTCATCCTAAAAATACTTAATAATTTATTAAAATAATTAAAAATTATAATTTTATTTAATTTAGTTATAAATATTATTAATAATCATTTTAATAGGTTTAAACTTTATAACAACTCATTAAGTGATAAATCAATCTTCTTTAAGTTTTATCAACGACATATGTACTGAAATGACTTTTTTCTGACACATGTAGGGACAATTTTGTAATAATGATTGGTCGCACTCAGTTTGAGACAGGAAAATAAGTGGCTCCTAGCACATTCATGTACTCCCCCAATTGAGAAGAACGTAAGAAAGTTGGACAGGCTCGTAAGAAAACGGCCAATAATTTTTGAAAATATCACTTAATCATGCCCACCATCAGCCCGGGACATTTATAAATACACAGTGCCTCGATCCAAAAAGGGGTGATGTGATATATGGTGCTTCAATAATAAAAGTGTTAAAAAATTTTATTTTTTAAAGTGTTTATTTTTACTTAAAGTTATTTAAATTATATAAGGTTTACATTATTTAAACATACATATGAAAAGATAATAAACATACGGTACAGATATTTTCTCCTTAAAAAATTTCAATGCGTTAAATTTGTCCTCAAACGGTTAAAATGTCTTATTTTTAAATATTAATTATTCTATTTTAACTAATATTTTATTTATTTAACCATATGAGAGAATATATATTAAAAATTTATTCCTATATTTTTATACTCTTATTTTACTTTGTAGTATATGAATCTTTGTTATAAGATCAAATTTTTATTTTGATGAGTTCAATAACTCATGAGCTGGCAAAAGATCTAGCCTTCAAGAAAGATCGCCCCAGGCGTGACAGACCAAAGGTTCCTGTGGCTCAAGGCCAAGATGACGAGGCCCAAATCCACCCAACAGGATGCGGGCCACAGGGGTTGCCCTTTGGATGTACAACCCAACAATGCTTACTCAACAATCCCAACACATCACGCAAGCCCACGTGACTACTAATTTGCTGCGTCCTGACCACCTGAAAAAGTTTCATCTGGCAAGGATGCAGGGGATGGTTTTCGTCAAAGGGCCAGAAATTGTGACACAATTAATGCTTCTACAACAGTTAGTCAGAACTCTCTTTCTATAAATGTCACCCTTCTTCTATAGGAAAGAAGGAAGAAACGCTCATTCCATAGGTTTCAAGAGGCTAAAATTTTCGGAGAAGAAAAGGCAACAAACAAATGCAACTTTCGATCTTAGAACCATCCTCCTAAGAAGGCATCCCTATCTCTGAGCCACCATTTCGCAGAGTGTATATCAAAATCGCTCTTCAATTGTGCACACTTATCGAAATTCAATTTTCTATCTTAAAGTTGTTCCACGGTTGAATGTATTCATTGGAATTCAATCATCCATATCAAAACCACTTCCCAATTAAGTACACTGTCAAAATTCAACAATTTGATAACATATAACCCCACGAACACATGCATCCGTGTATTACTCATTTATAATCCTATTTTCCTATCTACGTGAAAAATTTTTAATTTGAGTGTTAGAAAATATATCAAAAAATAAGTCCCACAATCCTCTAACATCTTGTTTGCTAATTATGATGTATAGAATTTGATTTAAAATAATAAAGATTAAACCCATTTTAACTCAACCTATCAAAAAGATCAAGTGGTTTTTCAATTTATTTGATAATTCAATTCTAATGATACATTAGGTTTAAAAAATTTTTGGATCAGAAGTTTTTATTTATGTTGACATCACATAAATATTTTTCACTGAAATTTAACAAAAGTTTAATATAATATTTTGTGACAATTTTATTTTTCGAATACGTTGCTTACCATGCCCATGGAGTCTCGCTGTGCGTCACTGTGCATCTTAATATTTTAATTCAACCAAGTCAAATTATTACATTCAAATAAATAAAGAGTGATATTATGAATTATTCTTTGTTTTATTTATCCGTATATTTTTATGAGTTTATATAAAATTAAAGAATGAAAAATCTTATATTACTTAAAAAGATTTTAAAAATAATTAGAATATGTTGTATAAATAATTTTAATAAATAAAGTGCTCCCGTTCCATTTTTTTCTCAAAAATAATTTAATATATAAATTTAATATAATATACTTTGAAAGAAAATCTCATTTTTAGATACGATAATATTTTATGATTGTATATTATTTTAAGATATTTTTAGATAATATTTTTATTAAAATATTAACATTTTTAAATAATATTTTTATATAATTTAAAAAAATTAAAAATAAAATTATGATCAATCTATCTCAACTTAAATAATTAAAATATTTTATCCAATTAGTTTTATTTTTTTGATTTTATCATACATGATGGATAAACATTTTAAGTTTAAGATTATAATTTTTTATTTTATTTTTAAAAATTATAAAGAGTTATCGTACATTATTTTTTTAATTGAAAGAAATTAAAACAATTCAATTGTACGGCCAATTCTGTAAGCCAAATGCGATCTAAAATAAATTAAAATATTTACATAATTAATTATTTTAAAACAAAATTATTTTTATTTGTAGATGTAATATAGGTTTCTTTTTTGTCTATTTATAAGCTAATTATTTTGGTGACAGTGACAGTTAGATCCAATTAAAATTAATTTTAGGTTAGATATAAATTTAATTTAAATAAAAATTTATATAATTGATAAATTAAATTGAATTGAACAAAATCCAATCACTTGAATCAAAAGCCTTACTCACATCCGTCAATAAGTTAAATTGGGCCGATTCATAACTATTTTTATAATTTTAATATATAAATTACAAAATATGAAAAAATTATATTTTTATATGTATATTTGTGACTTGCCACATACATCATTAAGTAACAATATCAAAAAAATGTGTTAATTGTGTCATGCTATGTTAAATTATCGGGTAGCCGACCAGCCCAATGGATATGTGACCATTGCTATAAGTCGGGAGGGGAACGGTCATTAAATTATTGTATAATAAATGATAGTGTGATAATTTTTCTTGTTTCCCTCTTCTTCTACTCATATTATCTTTACACTGTATACTCTATACTCTTTACTCTACTTTCTTATTCCTGTATAATAATCGATGGTATGATATTTGTTGATATTACTATGTTATTTTTATCAATTTTTTTATAATTTATATATTAATTTTTTATTTTATAATTTAAATTCTAATTATTATACATAATATTTCACGTGTTGATAGTGAAAAGATATAAAAAAATTATTTTAATACTTTACATCAATTATACAATATAATTGATATAAAGTTATATAGTATTTAGCAGCTTGACACTCGTACGCCACTCAATTTGGCCATGGCATCTAATGTGCATTTAATGCATGCTCAAGCACCACCCTATTATAAATAGAAAGTCCGATTAAAATTCGGTTATTTTTTATACAGTTTTGAGAGATGAGAGAGGAGGAGAAGAGAGAGAAAGAGATAGGAAGTTAAAAAAACTCAATTCAAGTGATTTCAAGAAAAATTTAGGTGAGATTGAAATTAAGATAAATACATTTTAAACTTTTTTTCTTTTGTTGTTATTCTTTCCTTATTTCTTTGAATATGTATTATTTTAAATATTTATATATGATATGATTTTGTAATTAAGATGTGTGTGTTTAATAAGCATGTAAATTTTTTTTCTATTTCTTCTACAATTATGTATGAAATTCAAATTCAAATACATGTATACTCTATATTTCAGCTAGTTTCTACAATATTTTTAAATACATATACTGAAATTATAATTAAATGACTCTTAAATACTTCAAATTCATACATGATACTCTATATATTTAAAGGTGTTCTTGCATGTTTGAAAATTATCTTGCATGTTTGGAAATTTTTAAATTTTCTTTTTATGTTTATAATGTAAAAGAAGTTACTGATTTTCTAGTACTAACTGTGTAGATTTTAGAAAAGTGGCCTTTATATACTTTAAAAATTTACACGTTTAAGTTTTTACATATTTTTACATAATACATGCTAAGAATTGATAAAATTTTAAAAGAAAAACTCTATAATATGCTAAAAATTAAGAATATTTTTTTAAGAATGAGAAAATATAATAATTATAAAAAATTGTGTAGAGTTTCATATGTATAAGTATCGGACTATTATAATAAATTTAACATGTGGTATATTATGGCATGCCTTAATATATTAAGTGGCAATCGAAGTTTAAACTATTGTCTGCAGGTAAAAGCAGCATTCGACCCGATCTATAAAATTATATGCACGACGGCCAACCTAAGATTATTGAATGGTAGCGCGCGGCCTTTGATTGTATGAAAATAAATATAACTCGATTTTGATTATCCGCTCATTTAGTCGGTGAGGTCCTATTGGACCTTAGTCCCTAAAAAATTAATAATTGAATATGAATTTATACAATACATATTGACTATACACTAGTAAGATGAATTTAAAATCCATGTATAATTGTTATTGAATTCAATGCATTGCATCTGGAAATTATTAATTATTCATTTTAATATATTTTAATACATGTAATTTGTTAAATTATGTAAATTATATTTTTTATTGAGTTTTTGGTCCATTTTTTTTCTATCTTTATTAACCCTTTCAAATAAAAGATCCAGATACTTATAATATGAGTAGGACTGAAAGAAAAATTGTTGAAGAAATTAGATAAAAAAAATTTTGAAATAGTTGTTTTATTTTAATTTTCGAATGGTAATTTAAATGTAATTTATGTTAATCAGACAATAATTTTGTACAAAAAATAATATATGATTATAGATGTAACTTATGATGTTTATGATTTGTAGTGCCATAGATGTTGATTCGTTCGACAGTTGATTAATGGAGGTTTTTATTTAGTTGAATTGATTACTTTAATTTTATATTGGGTTAAATATGATTTCTTACAAAAGGTTTGACGTCACAATTTAATTAGTATCATAGCTACACAATAACGTGATAATTTGGGTCTTGTGTTCAACTCATATTATTTTCTTTTGGTCGGTCATTGTATTAACGTGAGGTTCACATCCATAATTAATTATATTGTTAATTAGATAACTATATTATTATTAATTGTTAATGATGAGATCAAAATTTGAGACGTGATATTAACGAAAAAAATAAATGATACCGAAGAAAGTAAAAATATGTATTTTTCTTTAGGATTAGTTAGATATAAAAAATTATATTAGAAATTTAACCATTTTAAATTTTAATATATAGGATGATTCCTGAAGTAACGGTAATGAAAATATAAATAAAATTTAAAGATATGTAAGTTATTATTAAATATATTTTTTTTATTTTTATAAATTATAATGTTAAAAAAATTTAAAAAAATAAATAAAATATAATACATTTTTAATAATATTTTATATAATATTATTTTGTATTGGGTGTGATATTGAACGAAATAAATTAAAACCACGAGCTCATTTATGTTGCTTAGTTGGGTATGACATTGAATATAAAGATTATCACTATTACAACCCTATCTCCAAAAGACTCCATATCTCTTGTCATAGCATATTCTTGGATAATAAAATATTTAACGGTTTATCTCCTCTATCTTCCACATCCGTGACATTTTCTAAAATTTTTACCGATCTATTACTAATTCTATTTTTTTATCCCCTTCATGCCATTTCAATCTCTGTGTTTCTAACTAGCTCATATAGTTGATTCTCTTATGCTTGTTCAAGATACAGTGGGTCCACTGATTCACTTATCAGTAGATTCTTCTATTCATCATTCTACTCGAGTATATGAACTCCCTCTTTCCTTTTGTGACTTTTTCTTACTTTATAACACTTATTATATTATATGAACTTATGGTCTATCAAGAAACCAAATCTCATTCTTTATGGCAACAAGTAATGACAAATGAAATTCTAACCCATAAAAAAATTGCGCAAGGGATTTTGTCAAATTGTCTCTCAAAAAATTAGTAATATACAATAAGTGGATATATAAGATCAAAAACTACATCTAATAGCTTGGTAGAATGATATAAAGTTTCTCTTGTTACCCGGGGTTTTATTTAGGAGTATGAGATTGACTATAAAGATACTTTTATACTTGTGGCTTGTCTCATATCTATACACTTGTTGATTTTGATTGCCAACAACCTTCAATAGACCGTTTTTTAATGGATGCCACGAATATTTTTTTACGGTGACTTGATCAAGAAAGTTAACATGCAAACCCACCTGGGTGGGTCCACCCTCCAACCAAAGCCTACCACTTCAGTCATGCACTATATGGTATTAAACAAGCTCTCAAAACTTGATTTGTTAAGTTCAGTTCTACAGTTGCTAAACAAGATTCCACACCCAATACTTATGATTCATCCGTTTTCACACATACAACAGCATTTGTCATTAATTTTATTTTAGTCTATATCAATAGTTTGAGACAAAAAATCTTGAATATCTCAGGTATTTTCTAGGCCTTGAAGTGGCCTTATATTTTGATACACGTTATCTCTCTCAAGCAAAATATACGTCTGATCTATTTATTTGTGTCGCCGTAACTGATAATATAACTGCTCCTATTCTATTAGAATCAAATGTCAAACTCACTCCATCAGATAGTTATCTTCTATTACACGCCACCTATTATCAGTAACTCATTAGAGATCTTATTTATCTCATCATTATTTATCCTAATATTACATATGTTGTTCATCTTATTAGTTAGTTTATAATCACATCACGGTCTGCTCACTACCCTATCATGCTTCATATCATTTGATATATAAAATGATCCTTACTTTATAGATTTTAATTTTCTAGTCATTCCTTTCTCCAATTGCGTGCCTTTTTTTTTTTTGGTAAACTAGATAGGTGATCCTACAAATCGATAATCTACCACTGAATATTATTTTTTGGAGCACATATATTATTTTATTGTGAAAGTAAGAATAATTAATCGAAGCACGTTTAAGTATAAATGTCAAATATCATGTCTTAACTGACATAACTGTAAAACTTCTTTATCTACTAGATGACATGGGTTGTACACATTCTCATACAGTTTTCTTATATTGTGATAATCTATATGTAATATGAATTATATACAATCATGTGCTGTATGCATGTACCAGGTACATTGAAAATAACTAGCATTTTATTTGTCAATATGTTCAACAATGATATATACATTTTCGTCACCTACCCTTTGCCGACTAATTAGCTAACATTTTTATCAAGTCTTATACTGTAAGATAATTTCATGATCTAACTTTTAAACTCAAGTTAATATTTGCCTTTTCTACTTTAGTTTATAGGGATATCAAATATAGTAACCATATATATTATAAAATTCTATAATATTATATTTAAAAATATATGATATTATAAAATTAGAATATTTTATAAATATTTTCTATATCTTTATAATTATTATTTTTATATGCATTTTGTATCAACCACTCTATATAAATGGCCTCTTACTATAAGATGAATAATAAAATATATAAGTATTTTTATTCATATTGTGTGTCTCCTAAACACTTACTATTAATAATAGTAAAAGAATCCATAGTCCATGGCCACATGTGTCATGGGATGAGGGTGTCACTTGGATTATGTACTCCTAAAACAACGAGAAATGGTTAACATTGCTGTCAGAACCGCTCTTACAGTAGCAATCTACTGCCTATGGAAAGCTTGTAACAAAGTGGTTTTTGACAACTACATTCCCACCCCTCTAGAGAATATACAAATTTCATTTGGAAATATTTTGATCGATTAAAATAATATAATATAAAGTATATACATAATTCAAAATTTGTCATATCTTGTATGATTCCGACACCAATTCAATCGTGATATTAGACTTTATGTAATGAGTCATATCTGATCCTATACAAAATCAGAGTAAACTATATCCACATAAAATTTAATTAACTGACATTCATTTCATGACTTACAAACTACTATCCGATTATCGTATACTAATTACTGTCTAAAAATTAATATAAATATATTAATAATTGTCTGAAATCACAATATAATATTTTAAACATTTTATAATTATGATCTAAAGTTTTCACAACAACTTATTATTTAATCTTAATTGTCCTATAAGTATCCAAACCTCTTATTTGAAGGGATTAGTAAAATAAAAATAAATAGTAAGTTAAAAACTCAATAATGTATATAATTTAACAATTAAATATATATAATTTGTATTAAAAATATATCAAAAGCATTACAATCAGAATATGATGTAATGACATGTACTTTCTTAACACTTATGTGGGTCTTTAAGATTTTCTTATCGAATTTTTATCCAAATTTATGTCATAAAATCATGCTAAAATATAATTTTTTTAAGGACCAAATGCTAATAGGACCTCTTCAATTAAATAAGTAGATAATCACAATTTGGATTATATTTATTTTTACACAATCCAAGGCCTCATACTACTTTTTAAGACCTATAAGTGGACCGTCATATATATAACAAAATAGATGGGGTCAAATGTCGCTTTCACCCATAGATGATAAGTTTAAATATATTACCCATAGAAATATAATTATGGTCTAACATATATTCTTATAAAAATTTTATACTTTTTTTTATATTTTTTAAGTTTCTCATTCTAAAGAAAATGCTCATAATTCCATATATAATTATAAAATTTTCTCTTTAACTTATATAAATCCATATCATGTAACACTTATACTCTCTACATAAATTTAACTATGATAAATTTTAACACATAAAATGTTAAATTACATGGTAGTTCAAGAAATTCAATATAGTGAAAAAATCAGCAAATATAGAAGATTTTACTAAATTTTAGAATATATAGAGTAATTTATATAATTTTTTAGCATATATAGGACTTATACTTAACAGTTTAAAATATAAAACTTCATCTATGAATTTGAGACATACAAAAGCCATTAAATTTATAAATTTAGATGTGCAAGATAAAATAATATGAAATTTAGTTGATGTAAACAATATACATATACTTTGGTATAAAAATCCTGCATAATTATAGAGAAATTAGTAAAATTTTACATGCATGCTAAATATAAATATCATAACTTTAAAATTTTATCTTGTATGAATATTTGATGTAAGAAAAGCTCAAAGAATTTGAAAAAGAATAGTAACAATGAAAGAAATATTTGGAATACATTTGTCTTGACTTTACATTATCAAAATTTTAACTTGAATTCATTTGAATTAAGCTCTTTTGACTTCATCTCTCTCCTTTTCTCTTTTCTCCTCGTCTCCTTCTCTCTTCTCTTTTGAACTATGCTAAAAAATAATAGAAAATCAGCCTAATACTCTATTTATACTAAAATAATACTCAATCACTGATCGGACGCACGTTAGGCACCACAACTAAATACTACAGCGCACGAGTATCAGTTCGAACGTATCTCGAGTATGGGCATTCTACCTCCGCTCACTTAGATGCTGATCATGCGTCACTTAATGTGAACCAATCTAAATTTGATTTTTAACCTAATATTTTTTATCACTTGATTTTACTTTTAATTATATTAATTTAATTAATTAATATTATAATAAAATTCAAACTTAGGTATTACAAAACTTACCAATAAATGCATCGGATGAGTTTGCCAATTCTTCTCGTTGAACTCGACACTTGGTTTGGATTTTTTTTTTCCCTTGGGTACGTCTGGTGGGATTTATTTATTTATTTATTTTTTTTTTTGGGTTCTTACGTTCGATCTTTTTGGGTATAAGTTGCATTCTATAGATTGTAAACTACTTAATGGAAAAGCATTGGCTCTAAAATTTTTTAAAATCAATATTTATTATTACATACATCAAAAAATTCAAACATTATCATATTATGTGAGATTTTTTATACTTGAGAAATTATTTACTCTAAAAACTTTAAACTTAACTTTCACAACTCTAATAATATAATATCTTATTTATTTATTTATTTATTTTTATATAAACTTTTTAGTGCAAATGAATATAATTACTTGATCAACTACTTAATCTTGTTTTGTTAAAAATATAATTAGGGTTAAAGTCTTTAATAACAGACTACCTGTTCAAAGTCTTTAATAGCAATAAGCCTTAATAGTATATCTTTAGTCTCCCTTCGGTTGTATTGAAATGTGGCACATGAAAAATCTTCTTATATTGACCTGGTAAAAAGAAGCTTCTTTCGGAAGAAAACAATTTTCTCAATATAAAAATGGAAAATAACATCCTCATGTAGAATATATTGAAGTCATTTATCATCATAATCTAGAAGCATTGTATTATTGGGAAAAAAATATCATTGACAAATCACACAGCTTGAAGATTTAAGTTGTTAAAGTATCAAAAAAAAAAAAACTTATTAGTGCTTGTAAGTCTCACCACAACTGACTTTTCAAAGGCAATGTCTCAAATTTCATTTGGCCAAAATTTGTGATTAAGTTAACTGCTCCTGACTGAGTTAATGCTTAGGATATATGCATGCAAATAAGAGTATCTTGTACTCGTTCTTAGATTTATTTTTATAGTTACAGTTTATTTTATCTGAAAGTTTCGTAATAAAGAAATTTTTGACGGTGAATCCAGTTTTCTAAAGAGCAGGTCCATTGACTTCATTTAGGGATTTGTTGTAGGAAAAATTTCCATTATGACTTTGTGACAATCTCAACCTAACTCTATCATAATGAGAAGCTTCTTCCATTTTATTGGAAATGCAGAGTCGTATATATATTTTTTTATCTTAGGCATGCAACCTGTATTTTTTTAGGGTATAGTTTGTGCATATTTTGAACCATTAATACAATTACTTATTTATCAAATAAAATATTTGAAATTCATGCTATAAAACTTATATATATATATATATATAATTTAATGGATATGATTTTAAAATTTTAAAAAAAATTATTTACTTTTTTTTACCATTAGACTAAATATTTCATAGTTATTAATATATAAATATTGTATACAAAATTTTTGTGTTTTAAAAATTTCAATATTTATTTTTATTTAATAATAAAAATAATATATATGTGAAGCATAGCTCCCAGTAGAAATGTATGCCGTGCCCCAGTAGCAGCGGTCGTAGACGTGTGAGAAGGGAGAATTATTCAACAATGAAAATTACAGTAAATAGATAAAATCCGCTGATATTACGATAGGATGCTGGAGACAGGGCGAGAATTTAGCAGCAAAATTATATATAGATTTGGAAATTCATGCACATATTTTTGACTGGTCAACAACAAGGTTAAAAAGTGAGGTTGTGTGGCACAATGAGCACTAATTTAGGGATCCTATCATCTAAAAACGATATTAATTTTACTATTTTTAATTACCGTCATTTGAATATAATTAAATTATTTTTTAAAAATCAACTATTTAATTAAAAAGAGTTAAATAAATTCATTCAAAAAGGGAATTGAGGCCTCAAATCCCATTGAAAAAAGCCCCTCTCATATATGTTTGTCAAGTTAGATTTGTGGTAAAAATTATATTTTTAATTGATTTTTTATGATATAAATATTTTAATATTTAATAAAAAATTAAATCATTTTCAATATTGTTTTCAAAAAATATAAAATAAAGATAGTTAAAATTTTCCTATTTAATAATTTAAACCCACGAGGGTTGAATCCTTTCTCGCTATGCAAGAAAATTCCCCTCTTTCCTTTAAAAAATAACAATTGGGAGTTACATAATTTTATAAACTACTATTCAAAATATTAAACTTATATTAAGTTTTAGACTTATCTCTCTAGTGTGAAACCTAACTTTAAAAAACAGTCAATAATTATCAAATTCATTATTTCATAAAATAAAATTTATTATAACTTAAACTCTTAACTATTATAATCACTATAATTTTTCATAAATAATTAATTTATATATAGTTTAATATAGTTATACCAACAATGTCTTAAAACAAAGTAATTAGAGGCACCAAACAACCCTAAATATGCCCAACTAACATTCTAACCCTTATATGACCAAACAAAATACACAAACTAAGTCAAACTTATCAAGGGAGGAGCTTCCCTCCACTTTCATTAAATAAACTAAGCGGTGTATTTTTAAATATGATAACTAATCACGATATTATTTTTAAAAAAATTAAGTATTAATAAATTTTAAATAGGTAAATAATGTTTTAAATAGACTTTGTATCTTGTAGTGAACAACTAATTGGCTCAAAACCTAACAATATTAAAATAAGAATATTAATTGAAGGACTGGTATAGTTTAATACTTTGAACATTAAATTATGACAAAGAGAGAGCAAGAGGATAACATGGGATTGTGTGGTGAGACCGACACAAATAGGGCCGTGGCGTTGGGTAAGAAACAATTAAGCACACTTGCCCTTAACCCACTTGAGCTCTTACCCCAATCTGGGGACAACTAGAGAAGGACAGTATGGCATCTCTCTCCAACCAATACCATCACCCAATCTCTTTCTCTCTCTCTCTTAATAACTTTTTTTATTTAATCAACTTTAAGAACAAAAGTCTCGAATTATCTGATATGATAAATTTTAGATGTATAAAAATTTATCCTTGTAAAAATATCGATTTTATAGTTAGAAATAATATTTATATATCCATTTATATACTCATCTTACTAAAATTATCAATATTGGTGTGGAAAGAGACAAGAAAGAGTAAAAATTAAAACAAAACGGGCCCATATTTATTTTTAATAATTTTGATATAAATAGATATATAAGTATGTATATAAATAATATTATTACCTATATAACTTATATATTACAATAAAGTAACAATACGGATGCATCAAGACTGACGGTTTTCTGTTACAACCTAGCTATCAATAAAATTGAAGTGCCTATAACGTTCTTTAGATGGATTATTAGAGGGATGCATCTTTCCAGACTTACGGTTTTTTATCCTTTGAATTAAAAAAAAAGAAAAAATTAGCGTGTGAGATTGAAAAGCTAAAAAATATTTAAATAATTATTAATTTGATTTTTTAAAATATTAAGTGAAATGTTTAATTAATATTAACATTTAAAAAAAAGTTTAAAAAATTATATATAATTTTTATCTCGAAATTTCTATCATGTCGGCCCCCAAAATCCCTTTAGATAGCTTTAAAATACTAATGGATGATGTTCCAGAAAGTTACTTCTGCTTAGAAAAAACAGCATTTGCTTTTCTTCATTTCACCATTGAATTTTGAGAAATAAAAATTAATAGGTAAAATTTATATATTAAAAAAATACATTTTAAATAGTTATTTTTTAAAATTTTTTTATATTGAATTTAATATCCGATGCATTTTAATATTATAAAATATCTAAAAATATAACTATTTTTATTTTTATTTATTTTAAAATCACAATAGTTTCTTATCTCCCTAGTTTCCTATTAAATATTGTGCTTTACATTTAATTTGTCCATTATATATAAATTTATTAATATTAAAATAAATAAATTATTATATTACCAAAAAATATTGTAAAAATATCGAAAAGACATCTCTTATCGACTCTCTTAATTAAAACAAGCATCCCTAGCCCACTTCTCTATCCCTTGCACTTTGTCGTCGTCACCTCCAACACACGGTATCTCTCCTCTCTTCTTATTGTTAAACCAGGAACTGTAACCCCCCCTTTCTCCGCTCTTTAAATTGACTCGCCTTTCATCTCTCTTCTTCCATGCCCACGGCCCATCTCCCTTCTGACAACCCCCCTCACATTTTGTATCTGCCAGCAACTCTCTCTCTCTCTTTCTGTGTGTGTGTGTGAAATATTCAAATACTTAAAAACCAATTAAGGAAGGAAAATGTCGAGCAGAAGATCGCGGTCGACGCAGTCAGGTGGTTCGGGCATCAGCGACGAACAGATCTCTGACCTCGTCTCCAAATTACAGCAACTTATCCCTGAGCTTCGCCGCAGGAGAACCTCGGACAAGGTAATATAGCTAGATGCATGCCCACTTGGTATTTTTCTTCAATTCTCTCTCTCTCTCTCTCTCTCTCTCTCTCTCTCCCTGGTAGACTTTATCAGTGGTCTTCGCTTCCTTCTGGAGATAGATAAGTCAAGAAGTTATGGGCGCAATGTACGCCATTGATATGCCCATATATTTAATATTTTATATGGCGCACCTATCAATCATCCACAGGGTACGTGTCCGTGTGGGTCTCAATTCATCTTACTATTGTTGCCCATAAATTTTCTATTTCTGTTACTGCTGAAGTATCATAAACAGCTTCACGTCCATTTTTAACCGAAAATTTTCCTCCAATTCGTCTACTTTTTAATATTAAATTACAAACACGATGTTCATACACGGGAGTTTGAGTTTTGACTGGCTAGTTCACACTTACAAGAATCTCAATGCAAATTCAACGATTGAAAAACTTGCACTTGCGTTATTTTGTAGTCGTCAAGCGTGATATTTTTAACTTTTAAATCTTTTTTGCGTATAGAGTCTATTTATTTTATTGTTTTTCTAATAATACTATTGTTTAATTATATTTTGTGGGTCTACAGTTATCTGCTAGTAGCGTTCTGCAGGAGACATGCAATTACATAAGAAACTTGCACAGAGAGGTGGATGACCTTAGCGAGCGATTATCCCAACTCTTGGATTCAACAGACAGTGGCAGCGCTCAAGCAGAAATTATTAGGAGTTTACTTATGTAAAACTCCAATTTATTATTACTGTAGCCACTCGGGTTATTAGTCCTTTATCGACCTTTAATCTTATTTAGCCCGCATAAAAAAATAATTAAGTGCTGTACTTGATTATACTTAGGGTTTGGCCTCTATGCCAAAAAAGGGCTACGTACTTTGGGTGTCTAAAGGCTGTTAGCGAAGTTACTCTTATAGTCTTGTACTCAGAGATTCTATTTAAGCTTCCTATATAAAATGTGAGATTCTGTATGAATGTATGACTCCCAGTACGATCGATGGATCACATATTTTATGTACTGTTACTTGTTTTCCATACCATCAAAAAATTAAAATTATAAAAAAAAGATAATACAATTTATAAAACTCTTACTATCTATGGAGCTTGAAAATTATTAGGCTACTTATGAATATGTTATATATGATTTTATATTATATAAATATTATTTTTACAATTTAAATATGTAACATCAGATAATATGGCAGTAACTCTATTGAGAGTTATTATAACTTTTCTTTTTCAAAATAAAGTGATATGTAAATGAGAGAGTGGAATTAATTTATAAAGTGGAGTGATTTTTTTTGGTTTGCAATGCTAATAATTAGAAAATAAAAATTAATCTGACTCAAACATGAATTAATCATAAATTTGTCTATTAAAAAAAAAAAAAACTAAACTATAACATCGCTATCCTTATAAATGAGCTTTCAATCTCCCACCTAAAAATTAAACGTCATACTAAATGAGCTTTTCAACTTTTAGACATTTTAGATTGACTAATAATGTCAAAAATCAACGTTTAGACATTTTAGAAACAAAATCATATTAAAAAGAATGGGTGAAATAGTGTTAATTTGGTCAATTACAGCTCGTTTGATGTGATAAAATAAAAGTTTTATTTCTATTTTATTTTTAGAGAAATTATTAATATATTATTTGATTGTGCTAATGGTAAAAATAACAATTTAAAAAATTTATTATTTCTTTAAAATAATGAATAAAAAATGACCAACTCCCCTATGATTTTTTTTATTATTGGTCAGTAAATAATAACTATTATAAATTATTTTTTCTATTTATTCTTACCTCAAACTAAATCTAATTATATTTGGATACGAATTGGACTTAGTTAAAAATCTATGACAATTCAATTAGTCCTTATTGGACATGTTCATAGTCTAAATTGAGTCGGTTCAGGCCAAGATATAATATTTTTTTATTTTTTTAAAATTTATCGATACACAAAAAAAATAAAAAATATAAAATGTTTTTAAAATTTTCATATATAGATTAAAATACTACATAATTATATATTTAAATTTACATAAAAATTATCAATCATATAAAGATATAATTTATTAAAATAATTTTTTAAATTTAGTATTTATTTAAATTAAAAAAAAAATATAAATCAGGGTGTATCGACCCAAATCAGTTACCTTCATCTATGATCGTACCTTACTTAGAAAAATAATCAAACCTAATTTTTTGACTGCATTTGTTTATAATATTAATATACGTTGATCAAATCTTATAAAATTTTTTATTATTAATACCAAATAGATTAGATGACTCAATTTTGATTAGACATACTCAAACATTTTAGTACATATTAGGACCTTATGCATTTAGGTAAGGATAAACGAGTTATTTTATATTAATTTTTTGATTATTTCTTTATTAGTATCATATATTAAATACTTAAAAAATATTTTTTAAAATAATTTTATATATTTTAAATAAATAATTAAATAATAAAATATTAATTCTAATACATAAATAAAGTAAGTGAGCTTTCAGGCCATCCCGATGCAATTCTTTCTTCTGCCTTAATGGTGCATGGAGTTGAAAAGGGGCTATCTTTAATCAAGACTGCTCTCTATTCTCCAGATAGATTTATTTTTTCCCAACACTTAAAGTTATTCACATGTATATTTTCATTTTTCTTTTGTTTTTAAAATTAAGAACACGTTCCTTTGTCGACCACAAGTCCGTACTGTCAACTGTGCTGTTTTTACCATTTTGTTGTATTATTTAACCCATCAAATATACCTGTATATTTGAAGGATAGTTTTACAACTTTGCATGGAATAAGAATCATATAGTTGGGCATTCTTAGGAAAAAGTATAATGAATTTAAGACTTTTGTCATATTTCTATCTACTTCATCACTTCAAGTTTATAGACTTACATTAGAGTACAAAATAATATAACCCTTTAAAACTCTAAAAAAATAAAAATAAAAACTCTCTACATTATATCTTAAACTTTCAAATCCTTAAAAATATAATAATAAAATAAAAAGATACGAGTTATATATTTTTTATCTATTTTTGCTCACAAGCCCTCTGTAAGATAAATGTGAACGTTGTTACGTAAGAGAACCGTATAAAAGATGTAAAATTTGTTATGTTTGTGACTTGGTTAAAAGCTCCTAAGAAAATTTTGCCTAGATTTTATTGGGTATTTTTGTTAATTGGTTAGATTATTTTAATTTTAAGCCACTAGCTAAATTGTGTATTATAAAAAAAAAATTCATGTACATAATAATTTTGTTAACATATATAAACTTATTTACTTAAAAAATTAAAATAAAAAAAATAGAATAGAGACTTAGCGTTGTCTAATAGCGACCATAGGTTTTCATTTTATACGACACGCGTAGGGACATGGACGAGACCCATCCTGCTATATAGTAAACACGTTACTGGGAGATGCGTCTTATCCATGTTCCCACGTCTGCTGTGCAGGAGGGAAACCTATGACCTCTATGGCCACCTTCTAGTTGCTAGATTTATTTATTTTTTTGTTTTAAATGAAATTATTTGATTTTGACATTAATTTATTTAAAAATTAATAATCAAATTTCATTTATTTATATTAATTTCAGCATACCATTCTTCACAATTTATTTTGTTAAGTTATATTAAAAAGTACTACTTATTTTTTAATAATAATAATAATAATAATAATAATAATAATAATAATAATAATAATACTGCGGTCCTATAAACCCAAATCTATTTGTACCATTTTGTTATTTAGATTGTATGCAAGAAATAACAAATTATTTTTTTTTACTGTGGACGTTTAAAATTTTCAAGGCCTATACTTCTCTGTCTCTCGTCACAGATATTCCAAGGTGTTAAGAGAATTTTTTTAGTTATTTTTTAGATAATTTAATAATATAATATTTTATTTATTTGTATATAATAGTTGCTCATATCAAAATAGAAAAGATAAATCGATAATATTGTTGATTTTTCTATAAAATAAAAAAATAAAAATAAAATAAAATTATTATATAGCAGTTTATATTTTATAATTTTAAGGTATTCAATTCTCTCTCACATTTTTACTTTTAAACGATAAATATATTTATATAGATGCGGTACTTTAATTTGGGTTTTAAGTCACATACATTAATTATATATTATCACTAAAAAAATATTAAGGTTTAAAAATTCTAAATAAATAAAATATTTACAAAAATTTTAGCTATTAGAATTAATATTAATAGCAAATGATTAGTATTTTGGCTCTTAATTTATTTATATATTGGATCTTTAAGTGATTGATATTTTATATAAAAGATTAATTTTTATCTAACAAATATATCACACAAACCTACTTTTATATATCTCAAAAACATTTTTAATGGGTTATTTCCACAAATATTTCTTAATGTTTTAAAATCCATTCACAAATTTCATGTTTGTGTCCAACTTAACCATTTATATTATATATTTTTTTTATCGTTAAATATAAACACTGGTGGACACTATACGGGTTGATTAGACCCGAATTGTCCATGGGTGAAAAAAACGGATAATCGACTCTAACCTCTCCTTCTTTTTTTTATCATAGATGATTAAAAAAATTAAATAAAAATATGTCTAATCTTTTTATAAATTTATTCAAATTTGGAATGTGATACGTTTTAAAGTATGAATAGGATATGAACTTGATTTAGCAACTCTTCCTGAAAATTATGAATGCATATAAAAAATTTATTTTCCAAACTTCACATTGATGTGGTTTTTATTTTTATTTAAGTGTTATTATTGAGAAAGATAAAAATAATGAATATAGTTCATAAAAGTTTGAGAATATTTTATTATTTTATAATTTATTTTTAAATAAATAATTATAATTTAATAATTATAAAATAATTAATTTTAAATTAAAATTTTAATTAAATTATAATTAATTATTTAAAAATAAATAATTAATATGTAAAATATATAGGCTATCCGTCTCTTTAATTTCACTGTATCACCTGTCTAATGAGACGGCTCGTTTGAAAAGACAACCGAAAGATTTCTGCAGTGAAGGCCGCCGTCACTTCTTGACCGCCCAAGTCAGCCTGACAATAGCACTGATACCTCTACCTCGCCTATTGTCGATCCAAATTTGAGAAGTTTGGCAGATCTCTCACTCTCTTCCGTGAAAGTGTTGAATCTGATGCGGGAGAGATTGAATTTCGGATTCTACTTGTGAGTCAACAGCACAAGTCCGCGAATCATGGCGGAGAAATCGGATTTTTCGTTGAAACCCTAAGACGAGCTGAGGTTGGTTTGGTTGGTTTCGACGAAGATCAGAATTCCAGACTCTGTACTGGCGTTTCTTTGGTTGATTATCACCGTTACGGTTATCCGAAGCGTAGTAGTTTTTGACGATTTTGATTCTTAGTTGAATAGTTGCCGCCGGCGTGCAATTCGGTATGCCCCTCCGCTCTCCATTGGTTCCTAATGCTCACATCTGCTCTCTCGCTCCCTCCCTCTCTTTCTCTGCTAATTGACTCGTTTGATGTTATTTTGGCTGTGATCTCTGATGCTTTTTGTAATTCGAAATGAATTGGTCGTCCGAGTAGTTAATTGTTATCTATTGAGGGAAAAGGAACATCGGTAAGAATATACTTATAAACATCGACATATGAATAATCAGGCGGTATTGATTTTGCTAAAATCGTCTGGTCCTTCTCGAAATCACTGCGGCTGTGTGAAAAAAACGTCAGTTCTAGAAAACAGAAGTAGAGAAAGTTGTTAGAATCAATGAAGTGCTAATGACATGGAGATAATGTATATTCTTGTAATGACGACTCAGTTCGTATTGGAAGGTTTTCCCTGGACAGGTGGAGGAGGAACAATCTAACTTAAGGGAATAATTATTGGACATGTAGAAAATTGTGATATTGATGACGAACTGAATGCTTTATTAGGTGATAGAGGAAATCCCCCCAACCAAGATGATAAAGAAAGATCATAAATTACGATCATCCATATCATTGTACATTCCTTATGTTAGCTATATTCTTAATGTTTAGTTAATTAGTAATTTTACTCCCCCAATATCTAGTTTGCTATTATTAATATTTCACCCCTATAATAGGATTACAGAATGTACTCTATATATTTAACCTATTGTACCTAACGAGAAGTGTGACATAATTCTTTTATTATGGTATCAGAGATGTTATTTTTTGAGCTGTTACACTTGCTCCACTCTCTCTTTATTCTCCACGCACTCACCACAACCGCATCACCAACCATGACCAAAGAAAGTAATCAACTTACAATCTCCAATACACTGAAACACACCAAACCTCTTACTTTTATCAACGTTAACACTTTAGTCAGACTCACCTCTACCAATTATATCTCTTGGAAACTTCACATGAAAGCACCTCTAGTTGGTTGGATCTTTATAAGTTAATTAATGTTCTTGCCTTGCACTTCCGACCACAATCACTGCAAGCAGTGAAGCATCGACACTCTTTGGGACTTAAAGTATCGGTATCTGACATGTATCAGATACTGACATGTCCTGAACATGTGTCAAGCACGCTTCAACACGTGTCAACTTTTTTTAATTCAACAAGTTTTGAACACATTTTAGACATGTCTCAATACATTTTGGACACTTTTTGAACACATTTTGGACACTTTGAGTAATATTTGGACACGTTTTGGAAACATTTTAAATATGTTTTGTCACTAATATTTGATATTTATCCTTTTATAAAAATTGTAGCAATGTTATTATCCTTATATGAATGTATATTGCTTCTTTCTATGATTTTTTTTTTGTGTGTAATTTGAAAAAAATATATTTTTATTTCAAATTTAGTATAAAATAGTAGAATTTATCAATTAAAAAAAATCATAAACCATAATTTTAGTTTATGTGTTTATAATATGCCGTGTCTTTAATTTTTGAAAAATTGCATGTCGACGTGTTAATTTCATGTCATGTTTGTGTTATGTGTCGGTGTTCATATTTCATAGATTGCAAACATTGTCACCACTCCAAGTCTAGAAAACCAAACATGGTATTCTCACTTTTTTGGTGCTCTTGTTGTCTCTCTCACCCCGTCTCTCATCCCACTCATTTCTCAAACACGGACCTCCTATGACGTGTGTCATGATTTTCCAATACCTATGCTAGGAGCTCTCGTGGACATATCAAGTAGATTAAGGAACAAATCAAGCATGCCACTAAGGAAACTCAGATGATATCTAACTATATGCAGTTTATTAAAATCAATGATGATGAACTTGTGCCTAGGCAAACATATGGATCATGAGGATCTCATTGAAAAGATCCTTAATGGCCTTGATGGTGACCACATGCCTATTGTTGAAATTATCAATGGACGTGACTCGTTGATTTCATTTGATGAACTATATAAAAGTTAATCAACAAGGAACTCTCATTGCGTCTCCATCATTCCACTTCTTCTCCACTTCATGCCCTTGCAAATCTGGAACATTCCTAATCCAATTCGTGACACCTTGTAATAAAGGTCAGCGCCCACCATGGGCAGTCTCCTCCCCCCCATTAGCTGGTGTTCCTATCTCAGGCTCCAACAGCACCCTAGCTCATGGCGGTCATACTTTGTCTCAATCCTACTTGTGTTGCCGTCAGTAGTGTCGTGTTTAAGGCTATATTGTTCTATAATGTCCTATGTTTTGTCAGATGCATCCAACCTTACAACCACCTCTGGCATTGGCAACCATGGGCTAATCTTGCAACTACCAACACATCTAAAGTATCGGGTGGCTTTTGGACAATGGAGCTTTGCACCATGTTACCACCAACCAGAGTAATATCTCCATTCATTCTCCCTATGATTGTTTAGATGACATAGTGATTGGTGATGGCACGAATCACTCTATCACTGATAATAGTTTAACATCTTTCTATACATCCTTGCACACATTCTCCTTGAAAAATGTTCCTTTTGTTCCTACCATATAAAAGAGTCTTATTTCTATTTTTTAATTATATCGATCTAACAATAATTGAATTCTTACCCACTTCCTTTCTCGTGAAGGATCTCAACTAGAGGTCGGACTAAGAATGGTGTGTCCAAGTGGCCAACTTCTTCAATCAATTTTTCTCCATTAGTGGCTTTCTCAGAGTGTCGAGACCATTTCATCTGATTGGAATCACAAACTAGGGTGTCTATCGTCTTCCATCTACAAACGTATTGTTTTTAACCTTCACCTAGACTTGTCAGTTCCTTTGAATTTGAATTTCAATTGTAATTCATTTTGATGTAATAAACATCACAAGTTGTCATTCTCAACTTTTTACTTTGTCACTTCCTCTCCTTTGGAAATTATCTTCTTTAATGTGTGGACCTTTCTCACTCACCCGGTTGATAATTTCGAATACTATGCAATTTTTGTCGATCATTTTACAAATTACATCTAGTTTTACCCATTAAAACAAAAATCCCATATTCATGATGTATTTGTTTGATTTAAATTACTTGTTGAAAATTTCTTTAACAAGAAAATTATTACACTCTATTTCGATAATAGGGGGGATATCAAGCTCTCTTCCTTTCTAGCTCCCTATGGCATTTCTCATCTCACTGCTGCACCTCATTCACCAAAACACGATGGATACTCTGAACGTTTCCTTTGTCATATTGGTGAAAATGGTCGGTCTCTTCTCTCTCATGCATTTATGACTCTTAACTTATTGGTCTTATGCATTCACCACTATGATCTATCTTTTCAACCGTCTACCCACCTGCACGTTATCTTTTCTCCCTTTTTGCCAAACTTTTTGCATCCTTCAAACTACTCTAAACTTCATAGCTTTGTGTGCATTTGTTATCTTTGGTTTCGTACATATTCACCTTACAAACTTGCTCCTCGCTCTTCTTATTGTGTTTTCCTAGGTTACTCTTCCATTCAAAGAGGTTACCTATGTCTTAATGTCATGTCCGAAATCCCAATTACATCATTAACAATTATTCAATATTATTAATTATCCAATTAATCATCTAATTAACATTAGATGTGAATTTCACGTTGATATTTTGACCGACCAAAATAAAATAATATAAATCATACAAAGTATCTAAAACATGTCACGTAATCATATAGCTCCGACACTGACTCATATCAATATGTCGAACCTTACGTAAAGAGTTATGCCTGTTCAATGCAAAATCAAAGTAATGTAATTCTGCTGAAAAACTAAATTTCCATTGTTGTCTACCGCCAGACAGCCAACAACTTGAAACACAAACCATAATCAACTTTAACTATATTCACATAATATTAAAAACATCAACATTCATCTTGGATATTTCATAGATCAATGTGCAACAACATAAACCTTAAACTATTGCCCCAAAATCAAATACAATATTAACATTTCATAATTTCAGATTTAAACTCTTCATGATAACTCATCCTTTAATCATGATTGTCCTACAAGTATTTGAGCCTCTTATCTAAAGAGGTTAGTAATATAGAAATAAAGAGTGAGTCAAAAGTTCAGTAAGATATATAATTTACAATTAAGCATATATGATTTGCATTTTAAAACATATCAGAAAGATTATAATCAAATTAATGAGTCGTGAACCAGATTTCAGATATATTGCACTTTAACAATTGTCACTTGATTTTTAGATTTTCTTTTCAATGCATAATCAAATGTGCCATATAAATTTATTCTCAAATATAGCTTTCTTAGGGACCAAGGGCTAGTAGGGCCTCACCGATTAAATGAGCATATAATCAAAACCTGGATTATATCTGTTTTCACAAAATTAAAAACTGTACGTTACTATTCAAGACCCATAGGTGGGCCGTTATACATATAACTCTGTAGATGGGGCTAAATACTGCTTTCACTTTCAAATGATAGGTTCAAATTTTGATTTACTACTATAATATATTAAGGCATGTCATAATATATTACTCGCTGAAATGTAACCATAATCCAGTACATATTCTAATGAAACCTCTACATTTTTTTTCATATTTTTTAATTTTCTTATTTTGAAAAAAATACTCATAATTCTTAGCATAATTGTAGAGTTTTTTCTTCAGATTTTGTAAATTCTTAGCATATAATGCTTATACTTTCTATATAAATTTAGCTATGATAAATTTTAAAATATGGAATGCTCAATTAGCATGGTAGTGTACCAAAATTAAAAATGTATGTAAGGTGAAGAAAATCAGCAACTTAAAAATATCTCAGCAATTTTAATTAAATGATCATACATACAGAACAAATTGTATTGAAATTCAAACATGCAAGCATATATTTGATGGTCCAAAACATACTATAGTAAGAGATACAAAATTCATCATATATAAAGTCATTAAGTCATAAATTTAACACATGCATGCAAAATAATTTCAGAAATTAGCTAAGTGATATTATGTACATGAGTTTAGACATAAATTTTATATATTTTTACAACAAAATAAAGAAAATTTCACATACATGTTAAATATAAATATTATAGCTTTAAAATTATGTCATGCGTGAATATTTAAAATAAGAAATGCTCAGAGAATTAGAAAGAGAACAACAACAATTGAAGAAAGGTTTGGAATGCACTTGCCTTCGCTCAAAATTACGAAAATTTTAATTTTAATTCACTTGAATTGGGCTTCCTTGACTCCCTCTCTCTCCTTTTCTCTCTTCTCATCATCTCCCCTCTCAAATTTTGCAAAAAAATAACAAAAAATTAGTCGAATACTCTATTTATACTGAAGTGACATTCTGGCGCTCATCAGGCACACGTTAGATGCCACGGCTAAATATTACACGGGGCATGAACGTCACCTTGGGTGCACCACGAGCGTGAGAATTTGTCACAATGCGCTCGAGCGTCCCTCAAGCATGTATCGAGTGTAAGCATTTTGTTAGCACGTGTTTTGGTATTAATCAGGTGTCCCTCAAGCGTGAACATTCTGTCTTCCCACTCAAAGGCATACGTCGGGCACTCATTAACTTGATATAACTCGATCTAAATTTGAATTTTGAGCCAATTTTCTTTGTCCATTAACCTTAATTTTAATTATATTAATTTAATTAATTAAAATTTTGATAAAATTTAAATTTAGGCCTTACACTAAACCCAACTTTGCTCGTATCTACACGTCGCATGATGTCAAGTTTGTCCGGTCCATTTTTCCCTTTACTTCACTTCCATCTCACCTAGACCGTCTTTCCTCTCACACATTCTCCTACTGGTGTCCCTCTGTGTCTATCCTTCCAGTTTTGGCACATCATCCAAGATGTTGACATCAATTAGCGTAGTGCACCCCAACCTTCTCCCCCCTCTTTAGTCTATGCCTAACCCAAACCCATGCGCCAGAGCTGCATTACCCCCTTCCTCAAGTCATGGCCCGCCAAATCCACCGTCTTTGTGCAACAGATCCCCATCTCTTCCATTCACCTTCACCCCACAATTATTTAATACCTCTTCAACCGAACCAATTATCCCCTTTTCCACTTTTTTAGCTTATACTCCATGGATTATTGTCACTTGATTCAAAAACAATATTCACAAGCCAATAATTAAATTGAGCAAAATCGCTCAACTTGTTATCTCTAATGACCATGAACCAATATCTGTGATTCAGGTCATCAAGAATCCAAAGTGGCATTAGGCAATGTCTGATGGGTATGATGCTCCTATTCGGAATGGTACATGCCCCAACACTGTTTATTATGTGCCAGGTCAAGCCGTGCTACGGTGGCCCAACCCATTGAGTCACCCTTTAAACAACAATTAGAATACAACTAAAATAACCAAATGCGGATATTAAAGGGAGAGAGAGGCAGAGAGATTTTGCACAGTCGTTTATATTAATTCTTTGTCCAATTTAATATCTTGAAGATCGCATACACTCCTCTGGTTCTCTTCTGTCAGGATTTCAAACCCCTTTTCTTATTGCTGAAGCTCTTACAAACGGTGGTTTTCAGAAGATCCATAGAACTCAAAAGGAAGTTCTTGTCTCAAACAACTACCTTGGCACAGACAACCAAGTACTCAGAGTATTTATGACAAAATACTCATGAAACTCACAGCACCAGTTGCAATTTATTGTACAGTGTCTTGGATATCTTGCAGATCTTATGAAGAAAATACAAGCACATATTCTCAATTTCTTAGATTATGCTTTGCAATGCAATTAGAGGATTGATCTTTTTTTGATGGTGGTAGCTCGATTCAAAAAGTTTTGTCAATAGATTATTGTTATTAAATGAATTTATAGACTTTAGAGTCAAAAGAGCCATAGCCTTGCTTTCTAAAAAGATAACTGTTTAAATTCATCAAGTTATTTGCCAAGTCTAAAAAGATAACTATAATTGAAAGTTCATTCATCATATTGGGGTCATTAAAAGGAATATTGGCCCATTTACTGTTTGGTTTTGAGTCATTTCTTTGTGAGTTCTGCACTCATTGGACACTCTAAAGTCTATAATTTATAGACTTTAGAGTCAAAAGAGCCATAGCCTTGCTTTCTAAAAAGATAACTGTTTAAATTCATCCAGTTATTTGCCAAGTCTAAAAAGATAACTATAATTGAAAGTTCATTCATCATATTGGGGTCATTAAAAGGAATATTGGCCCATTTACTGTTTGGTTTTGAGTCATTTCTTTGTGAGTTCTACACTCATTGGACACACTATATAATTTCTAGAGCTATTTTGAATTTTTGTGCAAAGTTTGGTTTGAATGAAAATCTGGGAAGAGTTCCACATGAGACTTGCGCAATTTTTGTTCGAGTGAAAAGTTTAGAGGTTCCACAAGAAGCTAATGAACTGGCAGTTTAACCGTCAAGCCGGGAAGAATTTCTATTGGCAAACCAGAAGTAAGCAATGAGATGGCCACTTAAGTTGTCACGTAGGTTGTAAATACTCTAATATGATTTTAGGGCTGTATCTAAGAGAGTATTAAATACAAAGGGTGCTGTAAGGAAAAGAGAGAAGAGAGAAAAGAGAATAAAAGAAAGTTTCTGATATTAGGTTGAGGTTCAATTTGAATTCTATCATTTGCCAAATTTGGGTATGTTGTTCTAGCATTGGCAATAGAATGTATTATTGATTGGTTACTCTTTTTTTTTTTTATTGTATTTCTTGTGCGGTTGTTTGGTATACTATGGTTGATATTTAATTGGTTATTCATACAAGTTGTGCATGGCTCTTAGAGAGGGTTAAATCATTAATTCCACTGTTCTTTCTGGATGTGAAGAATAACCCTTCTTTGGTGACTCAGGAACTTCATCTAGTAACAGCAGATCTGTCAATAGCATTCCTTCCCTGCTTTATCTCACTCTGTCGTTTACATTCCAAGTGCAAAGTCCAATTTCTTTTTAAAGTAATCTCCTTTCTTTTACTCTCTTTATTTGCAAGAGAAAGTTGAGTGATGTGAAAATGATTTTAAAACTGAGCAATGAACCATATGTATCACAAATATCACTAGTTATTATTGGAATAATCTTACCACATATCAATGGTATAAAGAGTTGTTTAATGAATTTTCTTTAAAAGATAAGAATTCAAAAGGTTATTTACGTAGGAAAATAAATTATCACTTGTGACTTCCTACTATTCTTTCTATTATAGAATAGGATAATAGTGCATGTGCAACATTCCTATGTATACATAAGATCAATTAAATATCTATAACATATATTGTTCAGAGGTTGTTCTGTGTTTTTTTCTCTTGGTTGAGAATGCTTTTCCAAGTGAAATCTATTGTGTAACTTGGATGCTTGATTACGTATTTTTATTCCTAGTGTTCAATCAGGAGAGAAGATTGGTCACTATTTGACAATAGATTCAGGTTATTTTAGCTGTGTGGATGTTTCGAATCACAATAAGTGATATCAAAATGTAGGTTTTCTGTATAAAAACTACATTTAATGATGTCGACATTGAAGAATTTTCCATTATACATTGAGTAATTTAATAGAAAAAATAGTTTTATTCTTTGATAAGAAAGAATAATGAATATTTTGACTAGGAAAGGAATGATCAAAGTAGTAAGGAAAGAAAACAAATTAGAAAAATTGAAAGATAAAGAGCGGCAAGACATAGGGACTAGGCCAATTGAATGATCAAGTTGATTCTTGCGGATAACACTCTTTAAAAAGTTATTAGTCTGTCAAATTTAGTGGGGCCCGAATGAAGGCTGGAAAGCTAGTGCAAGTCTAAATCTTTGATGACATGGTTATATGTGAAGAGCAATTCTATGGCCTTACGCTGTCCGAATGGAAAAGTTTCGAGAAGTATTTGGACGAGTTCAATCGGATTGTGATGTAAATATTTGGGCTTAATAATAAGATTAATAAGGAGGACAAGGTATTGGTATTGTTTCACTGCCGACCTTGTACAAACATAATATAACGATGCTATTGTTTGGGAAGGACGTGCTCAACTTTGATGAAGTCATCATCGATTTTTTTATTAATGAATGAGCTTAGGCGGAAAGAAAGTGATAAGATTTTGAGAGAGCTGAGTGTCTTAATATCCACTAATGTTGTGGCCATGGGAGATCGACAGAAAGAGGTGATAAGTTGGAGTAGAATAACAACTAGTCCATGCTTAAAGATATCGAGTCCTATCATTATGGCAAAAGGGGTTACATGAAGTGAGATTGTTTCAAGCGAATAAGCAGGGTGTTGGAGAGTGGCAAGTGAAGAGTGATTATATTGTCAATAATTATGCTTCTATTGCTACCTAGAGAAACTTTCTTGATGTCAACACGAAAAAAGACCAGAATTTCATGGGTCATGAGATGAGTTAGGTAATGGATGGTGGATCCTCGCTCAATGTAACATTGCGGAAGTCCTTCACATCTTATACGCCTGGGAACTATGATGTATTGATGATGGGGAACAATAGCTGATTGAGAGTTTTTAACATCGAGGATGCTTGCTTGCAGAGAAGCAATAGGACGAAACTCATATTGAGGGGTGTGCGATAAGCTATAAATGTGAGGTTGAATTTGATTACAATGGGTAAATTTGATGAAAAGGGCTTTTGCACATCGTTCGATAAAGGTTAATGGAAGTTCATCAAAGGCTTTTTGGTTATGGCAAAGGGAAGCAAAGCTCTTTAGGCTGTTACTTGATGAAGGTTTTGGTTGTCAAGGATAATGCCAGACTTACTAATAGGAGGGTTATTTAACATGGTGAGAGAAAGCCCAGTTGGTCTGCAAAGACTTATGTGATGGCGCCGAAGGGGGGTGGTAATACTCTAAAGTTTATTGGTGGAAAGGAAAAGAGTTTCATTCAAACTTGTGGAGTCCGATGATGGGATCCCTATGGAGGGAATACTGCCAAAGAGTAAGAGATAACGGTCGAGAAGCAACATGTCCCCCATAAGGTTGCGAAAGGAAATTTTTTTGGTTTTATATCACTCATTTGTGAATCTCACACCTATTGGACATGCAGTTTGTCAGTTTTGCAACTTTTAGGAATTTTCATATAGTTAGGGTGCTAAGGTAGTTCATTTGGATAGTGGTAGCCTTGCTAAGAGCTCCCTTTCGACAAGAAGTTGTGAGATAATATTTTCAATAGCCGCATCTTGCTAACAGCATAAAGGAAAGAAGAGCTGCGAGGCTTGCACAATGTTTCTTTCAAATGAAAATATGGGGAGGGTTCCACACGATGTTCGCAAAAAATTTAGAGGTTCTGTGAGAAGGCTACAATTTGCTAGCTTAAGCGCGTTACCTACGAGGATTTTTAGTGGCAAACCGCAAGTGAGCCATGAGATGGTTGCTTAAGCGGTCACGATAACTATAAATGTCCTAATTTGATTTTAGGGTTGTATTTGTGAGAGCATTAAACGCAAGGGGCATAGCAAGGGAGAGAGAAGAGAGAAAAGAGAATGATGAAAAGTTTTCAGCGTTTGGTTAAGATTTGATTTAAGTCTTATTATTCTCTAAAATCGGGTATGTTGTTTTATCATTGGCTATAGGATGTATTGTGGCTTAGTTGCTCTTTTTTCTTATTATATTCTCTCATTTGGTTGCAAGGTATGTTACGGTTAGTATTGGTTATTAACACGGATTGTTGTGAAGGATTTTTGGAGAGGGTTATTTGTAAACAAATAGCCATTGTGGATATTGTACGGAGGTTATTCTATGATTTTTCTTTTGTTAAAAAGGGTTTTTTACATTAAAATTATTGTGCAACTTGTGTATTTAGTTGCATAATTTTGTTCCTTATGTTCAATCGGTAGAAAAGAGTGGTTGACATTTGATAGCGGATTCATGTTATTTCCATTGCCCTGTTGTGTGCATGTTTCAAATCCCAACATCTACTACATTATAATTGGGTGATAATGTGTCATGGTTGGTGTATACTGCCCCAGGAGTTCACCTGATAGTCCATACAGAAACATTTTGGAAGCTGCTTTGATGGCAATAGTGTGGATAGTTTGGATAGAAAGGAGTTCCAGAGCTTTTGAGTGGACACTCCTTGGCTTAGGATCAGTGATTGATGGATGCAAACCTGCATTTTTGGAATGTGAAGGCCATTTTCATTGTTCATTTTTTTTCCATACACTTGGCTGATAGGTTCTTCTTAGAACTAATTGCTATATGCTTAGTGCACTTTGCACATGGGTGGCACCCTCTTGTTTCTTGACAAATTGTATCATTTACTTCTTATACTCGATGAATCCATTTCTTAATTATCTCTGACCTTAAGCTACGGTAAAGTTGATCAAGAAAGCTGCTGATCAGGGAAGTTAGTAAGAACCTGTCGTATAATAAATGTCATTTATATCACAGGTTTGCAAAAAAATTACTCTGTTGATGTGGACTTTTGGTTAGAGAAAATTCTCTTTCATGACAACTTTGCTGAACTGATAATTGACTTGTAATTTGCTGTAGCTGTGGTAGAGTATGCAACGTCGGAGCACTTATATATTAGTTCTTGACTCTTGATGTGTTTTTGTGCTGACGCTATGCTTTTACGATGAAATGGTAATGAACTGGACGGCTATGAATTTGAGAAAACATGAAGCTATCTTTTATGCATCTCTCGCCCACTCCCCCAAGTGCGGCTCCTGGCTTTGTTTCACAATTTTTGGTATTCTTGGCGAGCATCTTGTATATGCAGATTTCCTGGTTTCCATTTTTCCTTTTTGATATTGACTGGATTAGAAGAGAGGTTTCACGGGGACTCAACAGGGGATAGCTCTGTAAGTAAAAACTTTGATCAATTTGTCAGAGAAGGTGCATTTTGTTGCTACTGAATTCAGTAAGAACTCGGAATCAAAAATTAAGAATTTTTTTTTCAGGGAGGATCTGCTTAATTAATTGAATTTTTTGGAGATTAAATATGAAATGGTTTTTTTCTAGCTGACTGCTGACTGTTGTTGAAACTTAATCAAACTTGCTTAGGCTGTCCTTGGCATTGAGTCTCTTCTTATTGAACCAATGTGCCAGAATAGGGAACTAGACTGGCATGGGCTTTGAGCAATTTTACCATGATTGCCTGCATGGCTAGCACTGCTGTATATAGTTTGTTTTCTCTCAAAAGCTACTTTCATAGTTATTCATCATGTAATTGCAGCTAGTTTTTATACCAAGATTTCTGCTTTGGTCATACATGATTTTTTCAGATTTCCTTATTCTGTAAGATCCAATTTGATTTGCAGTTCATTTTCCTCCTTCTCCGTTGCATAGTTTGTTGTCATCTGCATTAACTGTGTATTGCGGATTACTTTGCATAGTTTGTTGTCATCTGCATTAACTGTGTATTGCGGATTACTTAGTGCGCCTCATTCTGTCATTGTAGAGGTGGCAGCTGACTCAGGAGGTAGCAATGTCTGTATCTGATGTTAATTTTATTTATCTAGTTTCTGTTGTTGACTGCTTTATTCTTCAGTCTTGGAGTTATCAGCTTCTTCAGGATAGACAAATGGCGTTTTGAACCTTCAAGTGTTATCTCCCAGGTAATTTGTTCTTTTTTAGTAATCTAATCCACCCCCCCCCCCCTCAAAAAAAATAGAGATACACACACAGATGCACAAAAAAGAAAACAAAAAGCAACAAAGTTTTTTTTTTTCCATCGGTTCCTCCTTTATATTGCTGCTTCTCATTGTGATTGTATTTACCACTCTATCAAATTTCGGGTTGGATGATGAAGGATTTTATCTTGAGATGTGGACAAAGAATCACCAAAGGACTCCAAAAATACAAGGCATATTTGCATATTTTAGACCTTTAACTATAAAAATTCTAAAGGATTCGAGAAATTCAGATTTACTAAGCCAATCATCATTGACCACCTGAGGAGGCAGCTATGCTATGGCCAAGAGGAGGAATTCTAAAGGATTCAATAAAAAATAAGGAGAGAACCTTTTACTTTTTAAAAAAATTCCGGTATGATTTTTGTTGGATTCTTTGGGAGGCTTGTTGTAACTCTTTACTAACAGCTCACATATATTACCCTTTCACATTAAAGTGAAAAAATTGATTAAATATTTCCACACTTCAGGATGAGAGCATGGCTATCTGCTGTTGTAGTTGTCATGAACTGTTCAATGATGAATAAATAATCAAGATTGAGACCTCATAAACTAGGGTCACAATGTTGCCCAAAATTCATTAGAATCTGAAATGTATAATAATTACAACATTCCCAGGAAACGGTCAAATTTTCTCCATTTGACCACTTCTTCTTGTACCACCTCAATCATCAATGATACTATAGTTACCAAATATCACTGATAAACAACCACACATGATCATCTCAATATATGGCCTACTGGCCATTTAAGACAATTATGTTCAATCTGTTTACTAATGCAAACCACAATACGTGTCTTGACAAAAGTAATACATCAATTAATCAGATTTAACATCAAGACATTCCAACGCTCCACAAAAGGTCCTCCAAAGACCTATTGATCCAACTTCTTACTAAGTGATCCGAAGCCTGTTAATTGGAAATGTGGTGAATTGCTAGAGTGAACAAATAGTTCAGCAAATTATATAAATCTATATATTGTTTGATAACAAATAATTCACCAAGAATATGCAAAAAGGCTAATATCAAAATTATGTGCAAAAATGCGAAAATTTACAAGGTCAAAATTTCGAAGGTCGGTCTACATACTTCACTCAATTGACACCTATAAGCCATTATTGAAAACCCGTGGGCAAGCTGTCTACGTGTTATATTTTACAGTTGGGACTAATCGTCATTTTTTTAACCCGTGAATGTTTGGTATACAACCTTCATTTATTAAATAATATATGTCATTCTTATGAAGACGAGAGAAAGCTTAACAAAATGAACTTATTTTCTAGAATTGAAAATAAATAACTTGACTTAACTTTATTGTAGAGATTTCTCAAAATTCTTGCATTAAATGAACATGCAAGATGACATTCTTGGATAAATAATCATAGAATCATGCAAAAATTGGAGAAATCTAAGGAGGCCATGCATGCAAGCCAAAAACAAAAGTCACTCGTAATAGACACATGAATGGAGCACAAGTATAGAATCTCAGATTATGATCAAACATGAGGAAGAAATTCTAAAATTTTAGCAAGAAAATGAGAATGAGGCTTGGAATGCACACCAAGATTTAACCAAGAATTCCTTCAAATTCACCTTCTCTCTTCTTTCTCTTTCTCTCTCTCCTTTTATTTCCTCTTTCTCTCTCTTCTCTTACCCAGCTTGGATGAATTGAGTTGAAAACTGAAGTGTCCTATTTGTATACTTTAGGGCCACTTAAACGACTAGTTCATGCCTCACCTGAGGCTTCTCTTTGCCAAAGCAAGAATGCTTGCAGCATGAGCACTTGATTAGCGGGTGACCTATGGCCCAACTCTGCCGAAAGGCAGAATGCCTGCAGCATTAGCCCTGGCTCATACCTCACCTGCGGGAGCCAACTGCCAAAAGGAAGCTTAAATCAAACTGACTAACTACTCAAGATCCTATTTAGGCCCAAAATTTAACCACAAAACTTCACATAAATTAGTCCATAAGCAAATATAATGACCTGAAATTAGTTCTCGGGTGTTAAAATAATAGTGTAACATCCCGGATCCCCATTTGGATTATTTTAATATTAACTATAATTTTGGGTTAATTAAATGTGTTTTAAAATAATTATTATATTGTGAAAATTTGAAGAAAATCGAACTTACAGCATGACACCCAAAATGCGCCCGGGCGCCAGTTGGATATTATTTATATATGTATAAAAAAAGGAGAATGAAAACCGCATGCGGCAAAAACAGCGGCAAAGAGAAAAGGGGGGAAGAAAGAAGAAAAGGGGAAGGAGGAGTTGGTGCACGGCAGAGCAGAAAGAGAAGGGAAGGAAGGAGAGAGAGAAGAGAAGAGGGAGTTTGTGCGAGGTTGGGGAAGAAGAAAGAAGGAAAGGAGGAGGAGAAGGAGGCAGCACACAGGTGAGGAAGAGAAATGCATAGGGAGGAGGCTCGCGGCAGGAGAGAGGAGAGAAAGTGAAGGGCGCGTGCAAAGAGGAGAGAGAAGTGCTAGGAGAGAGAAGGCTCACGGTATTCTTTTTTCTGATCTACTTGGTATAAGGTCGATGCAAATATCTATAATTAGTATTTTTAGTCTGATTTAGCATCTAATATGTTTTGATTACTATTTGAAGATTTTATTAACATACATATTATTTTTATACATCTGATCTATTTATTCGATACATGTATATATGATTTACTGGTCGATTTGGTATTTTTGGTTCGAACTTTGTGATTTTGGAGGGTTTTTAGTATTTTATGGAAGCTTGAAAGATATCTGATATCATATATATTTATATCAATATGTCTGTATGGAAACAAGTATAAAACTTGCATTGGGCTGTGTATTTTCATATGCATGTATCCGAGGATTGTGGTCACAGCTCCCGAAGGGGAGATACCTGTTATCTGAAATCCCTTTTCGCTGGCAGGAAAGGCTCTGTTGTAATGACCCGTCTGGTATTTAAAATAAAATCTAATATATTTGGATGTCCTAATATATCTGACAATTTGTGGAATTGTACCCAAAGTTCCGGTAGCAAAATATAATGAGCAACTTTACCTATGGGAGACAAAGTACATAGGTTGCCTAGTATATTGGTCTTACCTACATTTAATTTGACCTAAGGTTGTCGGGTTAGGAGTAACCTTCCCCTCAAATTAGTTTTTAGATACTCGAAACTTAAATTTAGTGCATGCTTTGTATTTATGCATGAATTTTCATTCGAATTTTGATTTGGATTTTGACTTTGAGATTCACTGATTTTGCCCACAGATGGGTTTTGATATGTCTTGTACATTTATTTTTGATTATATGTTTGATCCGGATTTTGGGCTATCTATTTCTGATTCTATTTTGGCTTCTATTATTTGCATACGTGATTGGACCACCTAGCTATTGGATTTTATCTCGGATCACAATTTGCTCGGACATCTAGATTGGACATCTGCTCGGACATTTGATTATTTGATTTGTCCTCTAGATTACTTTTGTTATATATATATATATAAATCCCGAGATGATTGTTTTCTAATCTGATATTTGTTTTAATTTAATATATGATTTGAATACAAGACTACCATTAATTTAGATGCTAGATATCTGATTATTGGTGATTTGGATTTAGTTCTATCATCTGATTTGACATTTATTTTGGATCCTCCCTATAATTTGTTGGACTCATTGTTTATAAATATGACACTTGCTAAGCTCTAGGCTCATATTTTATACTTTATCCCTTCATAGTAGAGAATTGGGCTATATTGTAGGAGCAGGATCGAGATTCGACGCAATATCGTATTCTCCGGTGAGTATCATATTTATTTGGATAGATTGCATCGGTTGTATATCGATTTATGGATGGATTTTGTTTTTGTTTGGACTGTCCTTAGATGAAGTCAGCCGAATGTGGGCCTTTGAACTATATATTGAGATTTGTTGGGTTGATTTCTTTATGTGGATGAGTTGCTGATATTATTTGGTTATTTCCTTACAACTGTTTGTAAAGCATGTCATATTTATATTATCCAGACGGTTGTTCAATAAGATTCTGTGCGGGTTTTAATTTGTTAGGTCCTGTATATTTGATTTGTCTTATCCAGATTTTTGGAACTTACTATTTATTATTGAATTTATTAAAATTTTTATTTTATAAATAATAATCAATTAGACTTCTGAGTTCCAGATTCGTGACAATTTCACACCTCGTTTGATATCCACCACCGCGTTTATATTACCAATACCACTAACATCAAGGACACTGTCCTAGCTACCAACAGCCTGCCAGCACAACCAAACCTAAAAGGCTCCAGAAAACTTAAATCTAGAAGAAGTCGTTATCATTGTCGTAGTCTTCTTCTAGTGAGAGGTTAGAGGAGGAAGAGATTTGGCAGAGATTAAAAGATCATTGGCTTTTGCGAGTGTGTAGCCTATGACCAGGGTACACTTTTCCCCGTATAAGGAGGAAGATTAGCTAGAAGTTTTCCACAGTTTCATGTCTTCACCTTTTTGATGAATCTTATGCTGCTGTTTCTGTTTGCTTGTACTGTATTCATAATTATTCATGTTTGACACTTGAAGAAATGCCAGACAGTTTGACAATCTTAAGTTAAATTGGGCATAAGTGACACCATTTATATTGGTGGTTGGGATGGATGGAAATTTCTAGATTTAGGATTTTGGACCCAAAGTGGATGTTTATGTTGTTTATCTCGACCTTCCTTTGTGTGTGCTAGATTCAATTAGACAAGAATGTGGGATTTAATTTAACGATGAATATCCTAAAAGAAATCCGAGTGTTCAAAAGATGTTTTGGTGGTTCTTTCATGCATGTGAATAGATGTTGTTCATGGGATGCTGCTATTATTTCTTTGTTGGATTAGTGTGATTATCACTCGTCAGTGTCAGAGAGGGCTGAGGCTAGAGGGATGCCTTACTATCATACAAATTTGTTATTTTAATTTTTCTATGAAGCCCAATAAATATTTGGTGTAAGGAGGCAGGACTGATTTTTGAAGGAAATTGGTGAGGAATGAAGTCAAAAGCTTTGATTAAGGTGTACTCTTCTGGCAGGGGCTGCCTGGACCAGGATTATAACCAGAAGCGATCTTCAAAAGAGGGTAAATTTGTGAAACATAGCTGCTATTTGTGTAAAGAAGCAGCTGAATGTGTTATCACCTGTCATAAATAGTATACATGGGCTAGAACCCAGTGGGAGTTGGTTTATGATGCTGCTGATCTTCTTTTTTTATTTTTTTAATGGTGATTAAGATCATGGTTGTTGTCGGGCTGGCTGTGGAGAGAGTACAAACACACGACAGGTAAAGAGATATCTGAAACTATATTCCATTTGCCAGTCATCTTCGAGGTATAACATTGAGAATATTGAGAATGCTCATTGAATGGGTAATTCAATTAGGACTCTTGGATCAAATCAATATTAATATATCAATTTTTATCTAAGATCTTAAATCAAATGAGCTTTGGAGGATTTTTCTCCCTCTTTGAAGGCAAATCAGCAATAGACAAGTTGTTTCTGAATGTTTGATCATCATTTTGTGAACAAAGTGGCTGCCTTCAATTTTGTTGCTGCATTGTTTTGCGCAAGTTTTGTTCTTCTGCCTAGACACACCACCTTGGATACCTATTTTTATTGAAGTGTACTTATCTGAATGGAAATAAAAATATCAGCAAAAACAGGAATTTTCATCCACTGCTCTGTTTCAATTGTAGATGTACCTCTGAAGTTGCTTTAGTGGTTTTTTCTTGTGGATTGATTATGTGTTTACATTTTTGAGCATGTGGATGATTTGTTTTAGCAGTTGCTATCAGAAGAACGAGTATAAATGTCAGCAAGGTTATGCAGTAGGAGGGAGAAGATTTCAGTTGCTGATGGTTTCATCAAGAGGCAGGTGGAGGGACTTAGTAAAAAGATGTGAAACCTCAATAAATCTTTTAACTGGAAAAAAAAAAATTTCTAAGACACATGGTGGAATGCAGGAAAAAATACCAAATGAATAACTGAATATTTAAAAATAATAAATAATAATAAGAGAAAACGAAAGGGATAAATGCATAACATTGGTTAGAAAATTACTGAACTATTGGATAGTCTCTTTAAGTGTTGGGACTCACAAACAAAGGATCATTGACTTTGATAGTCTATCTAGAGACAGACTTACTTAAATGTTGAAATTCACTCATTAACAAGAGAATCATTACTCTTAGAAAAATTGAAACTTACGACCTTTCTTTTTTTGTTTTTCGACTTCTCTGCTCTTTTCTTTTGTCTACCCTCTTTCGGATATTCCTCGTATGTACTCACTATCTACCTTAAGAAGTAGTGATGCATGCTCAAGCAATTTCAATAGTTCTATTCTTTGGATTCTTACCCAATTTTACTCTTATGACACGTTTGGTTGTTGGAATGGAATAAGGTGGGAATAGAATAGTTATTCCCAGGGAATAGAATTGGGAATTGTTATTCCTATATTTGGTTGTTGGAATAGAATTAGTTAGGAATTTGTATCACAATGTTTGGTTTGTAGAATTGTATAAGGAATAAGGTGTGAATTTATCGGAATGACGCTTTTACCCTTATTAATTATGGGAATATATTATATAAAATAATACACACGTGTACATGTACATATTTTTATATATATTATATGACATACATATACATAATTATATATATTATGTAAATATTATTATAAAATATTATTTAATATATTATATTATTGTATCATGTAAAATATATATTTAATAAATATATAATATATTAAATATTATAAAATATAATAATAAATAAAAATAATAAAATAATAATAATAATAATAATAATAATAATAATAATAATAATAATAATAATAATAATAATAATAATAATAAAAACAATAATAATAATAATAATAATAATAATAATAATAATAATAATAATAAAAGGCAAATTTGGGTTAATAACAAATTTGGGTGGGAATTTTTTTTCCTCCCTAACTAGGAATAATAAATACCTAGTGCTATCAAGGAATAGTTATTCTCAACTTAAAGTGCAACCAAACGGTGGAATAATAATTATTTACCAAGAATAAGGAGGGAATGGAATTTCTATTCCCTCCAACCAAACATGGGATTAAAGTTTCCCTTGTAGTTTGAAGCAAAGGTGCTGAAAGTAAATCAGCTGGTACCCTATTTTGGGTTGCAAAAGTGAATTAATTGATAATTGAAAGAAAGTCGTTTATAGTTTTCTTTCTTTTACTCTTCTTCTCTCTGTCTATGCTCCACCCCTGCCCCCCAACCCCCTGCTACTCTTCTTTCCCGTACTTATTTCTTTCCTCTCTTTGGTTCCTCTCCTTCAGTTGGCTGTTCCATATCTGTTAGTCATTTAACAGGAGGAACTTAATTGTTTCTTACAACAGGTTTTCAGTGTGATTGCAAAATGGGTGATTAGATTGTTTCTTGAAAAAACAACGGATGATTACATTTTAAATTATTTCTAAATTATAAAATAACTATAATTTTCTTTAATTTAATATTTAGAACTTCATTTTTTTTAAAATTATAAAATAGATCATTATGTCTAAAATGTGTTTGAATGTGTCTACCAATGATATATTAACCCTAGAAGAGTGCCAGCACTTTTAGATTACATCCCTTGCAACATGTGCCTCTGTTAACACATGCACGGGATATTCACATGAGTTGGGTTTCATGTATACTCCAAAACTTAAGCTCTAAGATTATGAGGGTTAACACATTTATACATTACTATTCTAAAATCTTTTGAACTTTTTCCAACTCACCCATGTCAACGACTTTGCCTTCTTGTGTGAATGTAATCCTCATCAAACACTCCCAAATAGCCCTCTCCTCTGTGAGCTCAAATTTTGCAACACTACAATTTATCAAAGGTCTCAGACGCATGTTATCGTTTCATCTCATCCATGACTATTTGTGTAGTTATGATTTAGGTTCCATCTCATCCAAGCCATGTTGCAGAAGCTTCATGTCCTGAGCCACATTGTATACTCTCCATCTCCCGAGCCATGCTGCATGCCCACGATTTATGCTTGTTGCACTAGCAATTTATGCCCCAATTGACGTTTTTCATATGCAATTAATTTGTGTAAAGAAAAGTAAAATCTGTACAATTATGAGAAATGAGCAAACGGCCCCAAAATTCCAGAACCACAAAACACGGTCGCTGGGCTCAAGATCCAATGCTCATCCTTACAATGTAGAAACAAGGCCTACATCCGATTAAAAGAACCCCCACAGTGCGCATCAATGACAACGGCAGCCCCCAACGTCTCAACATGGATCGATAAGCAGTTGTCACCCGCCAAACAATAGTAAATAACTTATCCCAAACATAATGATAAATCTGCTTAGTAATTCATCTAGGATCTGGAACCGGCTTCCCCTTAAACATTACATTGCTCCTCGTATGCCAAATGAAGTACACAACCATTGCAAGCAACAAACTAAATATCATCTAAGCATGATTTGTCCCCTTCCATCTAGACCCGGCCCACTACATTGCATTAAGCCACACATCAAATGGCCATGGACATCAAGTCATAGTACAAAATGACCCCCACACCTTCCGAGAAAAGTTACATAGGAAGAAGAGTTGATGGTGTGATTCAACTTGATTACCACATAGGGAGCAAAGAGGATTGTTGTTAGCAAATACGTGCACCCGATCCTTTGTGTTAAGTCATTCCCGTATGGCTAGCCAAAGAACAAAGGAGTGAGTTTGTAATTCTACAAGGCGTCCACACCAATCTAAACCACAAGACTGCATCCTCCTCCAGTAGGAAAATAGTTCTTGCTGAACGGGAAGAAATGTAACCACTTTGGGCAAGACTCTAGTTAACTGTATCATGATAAATAGGGTTATGCAATGGCATAATGATGTAGATATCATGGATGTAGATATTTGATTTGATTTTCAAATTAAATTTAATTTGATTTTCAATTAGAAGATATTTTCAATCTGATTTTCTTTCCCATTAGAAGATATTTGATTTTATTTTTTATTTAATTTTATTTTTAAATTAAAAGTTATTAGATTTGATTTTATTTTCAAATTATACTAGACTTAAGATTTTCTATATAATGACTTTAACTCTATTGTTCGAGACAATATTGATAAATTAAATAAAATTTGGGTGATTGTAATTTTCATCTCCACCCTCGTGGTCTCTACTCTCGCTTTCCTCTAATCTCTCTTTCTCTTATCTTTAGCTCTCCTTCTGTTTCTTCTCCTCCCCTCCCCTACTTCTCCTTCCCTGCATCACACAGACTGAATAACATCAGCCAAACACGCCTGATGCTTATTCAACCAACACCATGCATTCTCATAAACAATATGCCTCACAAGAATCAATCGGGAGCAAATGATGCAAGGAGATAAATGAATCGTGACACCTCTCAAATAAGACACCCAATGGATGCTTGTCAGTCGAAGCTGTGTATCCTCCCCATTGCTTATGGAATACGAGATAAAAGGTTGAATGTCATTCCAAAGGTTCAAGATATTCCTCAAACTCTAAGAAGTTTTACAAACGCAAGGGGGATTGGCAATCAGCATTGCCAATGCTCCGAATGGCCCTTATCAGTGCCTCTGTGCAAAAATTAAACCATCGGCTCTGATAACACCATAGGATTTAGTCAACCGTCAAGGAGGGAACTGCAATAATCTAGAGGAAGGTTTGTGACGACAGTGCCAATTTGAAGATGTGTAAGCTTTATTAGCATATGTTGAACATCATTTAAATCCAAAAGTCTAACCTATAAAATTTTGAGCCAACACATATTTACAAACCACTTCAACTATTTCAAAATTTTCATGTTAAGATTTTTCGACTTATACATGTTTTTAACAGCCGGTCCATGGCATGCTTATTCTGTGGAGGAAAAACACCTTCTTTTGTTCTGGCTTCCTTGTCTGCACTTGCAGCTGGCATCATCGTCACTCTTACGGTGTCTCATCTCTCAGGCAGCTCTTATGGGTCATCTGGATGAGTGCTGTTAAGGTCCTTTCATTAAAAGGCTCTCATTATTTATCCAACGGTTCATTTAAAAGTTAGGTGGATGAATGAAATAGATTGGATCAGGCAATTTAAATAGCTATTCAATCTGTACCACTGATCCATCTAATTTTTAATCCTTAACCTTTGAATAAAAATAAAAATCTCTTTAATGAAAGGACTTTAGTAGGTGTCCATTGGGACTCCATTTTAGCTTCACTTGCTGCCTCTACTTCATCTGACCTGCATGCCATCTTCTGCAACCTCAAGAGCTATCTACGGCAGAACATTATCGCAGGAGCGGTTCAGCTGTTGAAAGTATGTGCAATATTTCTTCTTTCTTCTCATAGTGCTGCACGTCGTATATTTCAAAAAATTCGTCCTTTTTTTTTTCTGCCGTCAGTTGCATCTGTATCTCATAGTGCTGCCGTTACTGTATCTGTATATATCGGCTATCATTCATATCAATAGTCATTTATACGGTGGAAAACAAGTTACCTTAATTCGTAATTTCTGTGATATTTGGATCAAAGTGTTGGGACAAAAGGTCGGTCGGACAGAATGATACACAGTGAAGGGAAAGAGGAAGAAGAAGCACAAACACGTTTTACGTGGAAACTCCTTCCCAAACCGAAGAGGAAAAACCACGGGAGCAGAATCCATAACAAATCTACTATGTGAAATAGGTTCTCCAACATCCGAGATAAGATATCATACAATAACAAGAATAAAAACCTCCTCGAATAAACAAAAACACTCATTTCTCTTCCACTCTCTATTTTTCTTTCTTTTTTCTCACTGGTGGTACACTTTTCTCTTTTTCTTCACCCTTGGATCTTACCTTTTTGCACTCTACCATGCTCAGATGCTTTCTCTCTCTCTCTTCTGCATGCCTAGCATGCGTATATATAATGGTCTGCCCGGAGACCTTCAATCAATAGGCGGGTTGAGTGTGGTCAAATGCTTGCTACCTACTCTGCAACCTGCCAACAATTTTATCCACCAATTTTGCAACCTGCCACTTGCACAGACGGTGCACGCGCAGCAGGTTTGCCATCTGCTCTGCTGTCCAACAACTTGTTGCCAACCCATTAGCGTCCGATGTCTTTCTTTGCAGTCGAGTCCCTTGACCGTCTCGTGTCCATTGGCTATCACAAGAAATCTTAGCGTTCTCGATTGATTCCACACCAATACTAACCGATAAATTCATTTCATTTTCGATCTTAGCGGTTAACCTTCCGTTGACCGGATCCACGGCCATCTGGTCAACCTTCCATTGATCGTCTTTGTCATCCATCCGTCATTCAATAGCACTCCTGTAGCTCTTAGACGGTCAACCTTTCGTTGCCCATTGTTCACTGTCATTCATCCTACAATTACCACTTGCTAGAGGATTGTCTTCCTTTCAATCGAAAGGCAAAAATGTCTTCTTTTTCTTCTTTTCCCCTTTTTTTTTTTTTTTTTTTTTTTTTTGCATTCTTTATCTCTTCTTCTGATCATGTTGAAACCCAGAAAACCACATTGCAATTACTTCAACCCTGAACATTCGAATGGTTGAGGGTGAAAACCATGAATGCCGTATGACGAGCTCGTATAACTTTGAATCTTTCTATCGTTGGCCGCTTGCTTTGTGTCTGAGGTAATTATGAGCATCGCTTGTTCGTTTACCATAACTGGATTTGCATTCTGTTTGTGGCAAATTGCAAAACATAAATAAAAACAATAATAAATGATAAAATGCCACAATGATTAAATAATTTTGGACATTGTGAGTCGATCAGTAGACAGACATTATTTCGAGAAAATGTTTTCTAGATATTTTTTACGTTTTTAATCTGAAATTAATCCCATTTTTTGATGGCAGAGACGCACTCACCTTTATTAGTTTTTTAAGTGGTTAAAATTTTTTGAAATTGAAATTTTTTAATTAATAATTATATTTAAAAAACGTATAAAGGATGTGGTTTAAAAGGGTATCTGCCTAATAAAAGCAAAATTATCACAGGGCATATCAATAAGTCATTAGACTATATAAAAATTTGTCTTAGTGAAATCTGTTGAGTATTTTCAAAATAATTATACATAGATAATTAAGAGAATTATCGGTCAAAATTAATAAAAAATAAAAAATTTTAGAATATCGATGATAGATGCTGATGTAAGCTAATCACCTCCTATTTAAAGAATTTGACAAGCAACTAGACAATGATGTATCTGATGTAAAATCACATAAATAAGTTCTCAAATCATTGAATTTTACGTAGAAAGAAGAAAGATGATAAAGTGGGCGGTAGGGTCTTCGTGAAAAATTTTAGAAGACTTTAAATCGGTATTATATATTATTAGATTATTATATAATTTTATAAATAAATAATATGAATTTAAATATTAATAATATAGATAAACTCATATTTACATTTTTTAAAAGAAATTGAAATATATTTTTCATCATTCATCACCATATATCTTTCTTAATATAAGTTATAAAAAAATAAGGCATTAAAATTCTTAGCTAATTCATCTGATTTAGAAATTAAATGAGATAAATGTCCTAAATGGGACAACTCTCCTTTTATTTTTAAATCAATAAAATTATCTATTATCATTAATTCAAATAATGTGATGAATTTATCATTATAAAACGATGACTGATTTTTTAATTAATTAAAATATATTTTTTATTAAATATTGAATTGATTAAAAAATAAATTTTTAAATAAAATATAATAATATCATATAAATTTCAATTTTTAATTATTTAATAAATTATTAAATAATTATCCTAAAACTTATTCAAAATCAAAAAAAAAAAAACTGAAGAGTAATAGAATTTCAACATAAAATATACCGCGGAAATCATTAAATAAAGTGAAAAAATATATAAAATTAGTGGTTGACGAATCACTATCTTAAAAATAGAGAGGGTGACGTAATGGAAGCGAGGCACATGGGGATTGGTGCAAACTGAGCGCACCAGAAGCAGAAGGGCATGTGGGCCTGTTAGATTCATCTCTGGCTTCTTCTATTACTATTCAAAATATTACGTAGACTTTTTTATTTTATAAATTATTAATAAAAATATAGATTTGGAAATGAAAAAAAATAAAAAATAAAAAAGATTGAGTACCCTGGAACACGGACCCACCCCCACGCCAACGGGGTACCCCTCTTTATCAGCTTCCAACTAATAAAGACATGTGATTGTCCTCTGAGTTGCTTGTCTTGGCTCTATTTTAAAATTTTTATTTTATTTTTTTAACCAAAAAAAAAAATTGGTGGGTCCGTCATCAATACTTGCTGGGTCCCATCCCACGTCCGGTCTTTATTTTATTTTATTTATAAAAAAATATTTTAGTGTCCTCATCAAAGCTTAGTGGGTCCCATTCCATTTCCATTTTTTTTTTTGACATTTTGGACGTTACTTATTATATATTGTAACAATATAATAAGCTAATGATTAACAACTTTAGTTAAGAGATGCATTTGACACCCAAAAACCACCACCATTTAAAATTGCATGTACCCGTTTTAAGTTTCCCACTCATGCATGCACAAACTTAATGTTAATTAAGAATAAATTATAAATAAATATGTTTATAGGGTTATGACGATGGAGTAGAATTAGATAGTAATTTTAATTATGATCTTCGTTTCGTTAAAAATTGGGGTCAAAAATTAATACGTGGTATGGATGTAGGTGCGGGACAAAGATGAGGTTCTCCATTTAAAAAGTATTTATGTTGTTTAATTTTTAAAAATTAAATTGAATGCAATTAAATGCCACATGTAAATATTTAAAAATGAAATTGAATGCAAATTATATTTAGCAAATATAACTAAGGTTCATGAGTTTATATAAATTAAAAATATTATGGAGACTATATTTTGAATTGTATGTGTAAAAGTTGGGGTGGATAACATAGAATTGTTTCCCCAACCCCACTACCTATCTTTTGATGGGAAGGAAGTTTTAGAGTAGATTTAGGTGAGATGAATAAAATTAACAAGTTATGATTTTTTAGATAATTTATTAATATATAAAAATTAAAAAAAGTATATAATGTGAGTCCCATATTAAAAAGCTTGAGGCAAAATCTCTAACTTATAAGTTAGGAAACTCTCCCTCCTATTAGATCAGTCTTTTGAGATGGCTCTCCCTCTGACTTATACTCACATCAGTCTATATATAACCCAATAATTTAGATCTAATACTCAATCAAAAAGCATATCAAGCACAAAAAAAAAAAAGGCTCCGGGATAATAAAAAAAATAAAGACAAAAAAAAAAAAAGATAAACACCTCCCGCCAACTAGCCGAAACAAAATGGACCACGGACTTAAAAACGCCTATCAAAAACATATTAAGGGTGATAACTATTTTTTTAGACTCTTATTCCAAGCGGATAACCTAATATTTAATAGCATACTTGTCATAAAAAAAAAAAAAAGATAATAGTCCAAATTCTGTCACAAACACAGAAATAGATCTAATCAATAATATCAGTTGTCGAGAGGTGCTGTGATCCACTAAAAAGCAAATCCAGGTATATTATAAAATTGATATTCAAATAAAAAAGAAAAGTAGAATAAAATATATAAAGATTGATAATAGAATTATTATGTATTTGTAAACCTTTATTCTCATCTCAAAAGTTTTATTTAGTTTCCTATTTATATTTAGTTTCTGTTCAGATTGTCAGACGAGAACCCAAGAATTAGTCTTTGCAGCATCAAGTGACCATATGCAAATTTCAATTTTTTGGGCTAAAATATAAGGATGATTATAACTTCACTTTCAAATTTGAAATTATAAAATAGTCCGGCAAAAGCACTTGAGCTAAATTTATTTGATAAAAAATGACTGTCCGATCGGATTAGATTAGGTTAGCCAATTACCCACACCAAGAATTATAGTACCCATCCATAAATAAAATTGTATGGATTCATGTTGGTCAAATTTTTTTTTTTTTTTTAATTTAACACATCTATATTCGAAAAAATTAAATTTATAAAAAAATATCTAATAATATTAACCATATTGTACAAAATATTCATATAAATTGCTAGTTAAAATATCTTAAATAGATAGTATTTTTACCAAAAGTTATTAGTTATATATAATATGAATTACTGACATATTTTTTAAACATAATATTTACCTAGAATTAAAATTTATACTTACAGATAAACTATAATCCGGTTGAGGTTCAGCTGGTCAAGTTCGACTATTTTTACTCATGACCATACTTAACTAAAAGAATCAATCATATCTAATTTTATAACTATGACCGTTGATATTACTAATCTATTTTAATCATACCCAAAAAAATTTTATAACATAATTGACTAGGCAGCTCAATTTCAACCAGATATATTCATAATAGATCAATAGTATACTAGTGATATTGAGACTAGGAGCACTATTTCCTGACATAGGCAGACTTTTTAGCATAAGAACTAATAATAATAACAAATTTATACAAATTTATATATATGCAAACGAATAAATATTAATATCACGTGTAGATGGCAAGTACTCTGCAATTGTACCTTGTTATATATATGTATTTGCCATCTGGGAATTTGCTGCATAACGGATAGCTATCATTCAATAAAGAAAATCGTTTCAATTCGGATAACGCAGCAATTTGATCACGAATCTCATAAGATAAATGATGTGGATCATAAGATAAATAAAAATCCTTGGTTCTGCGAGATATCGGTTTCGGATGTTACTAATTTTATCGGGATTAATTTTAGATATTATTAATTTTTTGGTACTATTTAAAGTGATAATATTGTTTATAAAAATATTATTTTAAAAAAATTATTTAAAATTTAAAATAAATTATGAAAAATATTGAGCGTATTTTATTACAAAGTAAAAATAGTTTAATTTTAATTTTTTTAAATAAGAAATTTTACAATTATAATTAATTAATATTTTAAATTAATAGTAAATTAAGATTTATATTAATATCTGATTTATAGATTTAAAATTTGCTAGACTCAACACTTAGCCAAGATAACGAAGATTGGAGAATAAATATGGCAAAGAGAATGACTATAATGAAATTCTTTTAAATGTAATGGTATTCTTTGATTTATTAAATGGTGGTTGTTTATGATAAGGGGAATAGTTTTAATTTAAAAATAATTATCTCATCAATAAGATGTTGTTTAGATATTTTGTAAAAAAATAAAAAAAACTAAAACAATATTATTTTGATACTTCTTTTTAAAAATAAAAAAAGGATGGTTCCTTTGACTATACCATTGGTCTTGTTAATAATAATGGTATTGGCATTAAGATTATTGAGATACTTGATTTAGTTAGAATTTTTATTAAAATAAATCAGATAAAACCTATGGTATTATTGATATTCAAATTTAGTGAAATCTTAATCGTATTTTTGATATTTAATTATCTCGTGACTTTAAGTCATGGTTATAATATAACATTATATCTCGAATAATTATTAATTTATCACGTTTTATTGATAATATTATATATATTTAATATTATTGTTTAAAATACTTTATTATTTTGTTGACTTTTTAATTTTATTTACTCATTTTTATATTTTCTTGTCTTTAAAGTAGAGGGTTATAAATTTACTATTGATATCCTTGATAGAGATGATCTTGAAATATAGGAGTCTCCCGATGAGAAATTTTGAGATTTTTTTATTGTTTCATACCTTTAGGCATTTTATTGGGATGATATTTTTAAAAATTTTTAATATAATGGACTTTTATATTATCTTATTTTTTAATAAGTTATCATCTATTCATAATACTATATTTAATGAAATATTTATAAAAATTATTTATAATTTAAGTCTTTTATGTGGTCAATTTAGGTCAAATCATGTGATTAGGATCCCAGTTGTAATAGATTACATAGTGCTACGGATAGTATGACCCAATTAACACCTTAATTGAAAATAATAAATAATTATCTAACCATAGTAGTATCGATAACGATGTTGATATCGATAATCCCTATGATTTTTTAATTAAAGCCCCTTCCACTCATCCTTATGCATTCGATAATTAAAATTTAAAATTGAAAAAAATATATAAGATATACCAATTTTTTTATTTTTATAACTTGTAAATTTTGATATTGTAATATATCATAAAAAACTTAAAAATTAATTATATATTTTAAAAAATATCTAAATATCTTTAAGGTTGAGTGATGGAGCCCTAGTACCATAATGATATGGGACTTTACAAATTAGATTAGTTAATGTTAGGTGTAATTGAAGTTTATCTTATAAAATTAACCTATTTAAATATTTGATATAAAAGTTTTATGAACTATAATGTAAATTTTTAATAGAGATTATCCCAAATAATATAGACTCATTAGAAGGTCAAGCTTATCAATTTTGTTATAAATATAACAATACATTTAGAATTTCTTATGAGTTTTTTAAAATTTAAAATTATAGTCATTTATTATAATTTTTTTTAACAGTGAATCCTATCATTCTCTACTTTTAATTTAAAAAAATTATATAGGTTTAATATTTTATCATATAAATATTTATTATTTTAATAATATTAATCTCATAAATTCCTGGCAGCAAGGATCGATAGAAAATAACCACTTATTTTCATGCATTAGTTGTCATCCCACCTGTCAAATAAATGGAATCTCGGCAGCTTGCATTTTCATGGAGAGAGAAATATGGGCTAAATCCTCGTACGATTAGACAATAAAAACTTCATTATTTTTATTATTTTTAGTTATTTACTGTTAAATTATTACCATTTATTATTATTAAATAAAAAATAGTAATTGGTTAAAATATTGGTAGTCGTTACCATTAAATCATCAAATATTAATAAAAATATCTCTTAATTTACGTAATATATTTATTTTAGGAAAATAGTATAAAATAAATAGTTTTAAAAAGATTAAACAAATAATGTAACTTATGTTTACGTGCTAAAAAATAGCATTAATTTAAAAATAGTATAGTTTTTTTTTAAATGATACAGTTATCTTACGTAAATTATAAAATTAATAAGATGTCAAGCATATTATATTTTTACTTTTTAAAAAAGAAAATTAAGAATCCAATCAAGTTATCCTCTGCTAATTTGAAAGAAAAAAAACGAAAATAATTTAAAAAATTAATAATAAAATAAGAGATTTTGTTTATTTTACAAATTTCTAGAAGTAAAAATTTAATGAGTTTTAGAAAAAAAAATTATATATTTATTATTACTATTTCACAAAAATAAAATACTAAAATTTTGAAAATATTGGAAATATTTTTTTTCGAGAAATGACTAATGCCAAGTCATCTTGGATGGTAGCGTCAGAAGAAAGTTTTGGAGGGCGCAGAGACACGAGCGACCAGCTAGCTAGGCCTGGCTAGCGAGATCGGAAAGGGCACATTACCCTACATGAGAAGGGTAGTCGCGTCAAAATAAAAAATTCAATTAATAAATAATAAAAATTAAATAATTATTTAAATTATTATAAAATTTTATTATTTAATTTTAATTTTAATTATTAAATAAATATGACCCTATCAAACTAACTAGAATACTGTAACATGACTCATCCCTTTCGCACAGCATTTCACAGGTGGAGATTGAAGGGATAGCGCAAGATGAGAAAGGGCCCTTCGCCCTGATGCATGATGCCTGTTGGTGGGGTAGGTAGCAGACCCTGCCCCTCATCAGGACCCACCTTAATATTCTTCTAACCCCTCTGTTATAATATCATATCATATTTATCCATTTATTATTATATAAATATAAAAATATAAATAAATAAATTTAATAACACATTATTTAAAAATATCTAAAAAATATTTTTAATTATTATTATTTTTATTAGGTCTGGTTAGATGGAAGTAACGAAATTCAAACCCAACTCAATATTCTTTTTCTCTTTTTTAGAGCCACAATTTTTAAAAAAAAAAAATAAAAAGTAGGCAATTAGCTGGTAAGTTAAAAAATATGTGAAAAGCTTCAATTAAGGTTTTGGTAAGTTAAAAAATAAGCAACTGCATTCATGCGGCCACTTTTTGATTTAATTTTTTGTAAGAAATATATCATAAAATATAGAACTTAGTTTCTCCATTTTCAGCTCGATTACATTTGCTTGCCTTCTTTTAATTTAAATTCTTGAGGGGCAACTTAATTCATATTGGAGCACAACTGTCTACAAACATAATATAGAATCCCCCCAGCCCTGTGATATTCTTAGCCTTATTTATTTATTTATTTATTGAAAGAGAGGAAAGAGAAAGTAAATATTAAAACCATAAAAATTTTAAAAATATAAAAATATAATAATTTTTTTTTGCTTTTTTGTAATTTATTATCAACTTTATTTTGGTATCTAGTACTAGTTTTTTGTTAGTATTATTTAAACAGAAAATAGAAAATTGTCAATTATTTTATCATATTTTTTATGTTATTTGATATATACTTGAGATAAAAATCATAAAACTCAATTCTAAGTTTTTGGACATCACATGTGTATTATCACATGACCTTGATTATTATTTATTTGTCTTATAATTTTATCTAAATTAGTATTAAAAGAGTAGTTGAGAATTTATTAAGAAAATAATGAATAATAATACATTTTTAAAAAAATTAAAAATGATGAGAATATTTTCAGTTTTATATATATATGCATATACACACATACATAAACTCAAATTATGTATGACTTAACAACTATATTAAAAAAGGCATTTGAACTTTCTTAGCAACATTGTTAAGACAATTTTTTATATGATGAAGTAGAACAACAGCGCAGAGCCATCACCCTCTTTTTTCTTCTTATTTAGAAGCTGCTATGGTGCCAATGAGATCGCCTCCTCCTTCCATTTGAAGAACTGCTACTTAGATTTTGATTTCTCAAAGAAAGATTTATCAGATATATTAAGTCATCCTCAATCCTTCTGTAATACAGCACAACCTCTCCATACTTCAGGTCTGCCCCACTCCCCCTTCTCTCTCTCCTCAGCGATACGATGGAAGTCAGATCGGCAATGAGGAGAGGCTTCAACAATGGCGTCCCAGGCAAATTAGCCTAGGCCATGATTACGTGTACTGGGATGGATTTCTTCCCAGTAAATTTCATAGTACAAACTCCCACTGACAACGATGACCATCAGCATCAAACTTCTCTGTCTTCAATTCTCCCCACATGCTCTCCCCAAGACTATCATGGTACTCCCAGTTTCCCTTTCTTCAAAAAGGAACGGCTTTAATTCTTTTATTTTTCGTTTTCAGTAAAGATAAATGATGGGCTTTAACTGTTGAAGTTGGATCAGGCGTGACGCCGTTGCTGGGGAAGAGATCAATGTCATTTTCAGCCATTGATGCTTGCGAAGAAATCAACAACGGCGGGGAGGAAGACTTGTCCGATGATGGATCGCATGCAGGGGAGAAGAAGAGGAGGCTGAACATGGAGCAAGTGAAGACGCTTGAGAAGAATTTTGAGTTGGCTAATAAGCTTGAGCCAGAGAGGAAAATGCAGTTGGCTAAAGCTCTTGGCTTGCAGCCGAGACAGATCGCTATCTGGTTTCAGAATAGAAGGGCAAGGTGGAAGACGAAGCAGCTGGAGAAAGACTATGAGATCCTCAAGGGACAGTTTGAATCCCTCAAGGCTGATAATGAAGCCCTCCAATCTCAGAATCAGAAGCTTCAGGCTGAGGTAACTGATTCATGTTTTATTATGCAAAACTTTTTTTTCTCTATTTTGCATGATTTTGTTGCATTCATTTTCATTTCACGCAGTAGTACTTTCTTCCTTTTACTTTTGAATTGTGTCATGATTTTGAACTTTCTTGAAGGATACGACCTGAGTTCTTTGTGCCAGCCTTTTTTACAAAATCGATTTGTGCTCAAAGCAGAAAAGGAGAAAAAAAAAAACAGCGTGTAGGTAATTAATATCAGGCTAACTGGTCACTGTTTCGCATGATTCTCTTCTCATTTTCTTGCACATAATTTTTCTACTTCTCACATGATTTTTAAACTTTCTGAAGGAATCGTTTACCAACTCATTTTTGTGTCACCCTTTTTCTCACATTTATCGATTGCTAAATGGGTTCAAAGCAAATTCCTTATTTTTTCAAAAGAAGAAAAAGTCCCACTGAATGGAACCTGGTTGGATTCTTTTTATATTAGAAATAAGAAAAGAAAATTGCTTTCTCTGCTATCAATTTCCGCCACTGACAGAGAACTCTTGTTTTCAGTATCATGATTGCGATGAATTTTGAATTCGGAATTGCAGATAATAGCACTAAAAAGTAGAGAACCAACAGAATCAATAAATCTCAACAAAGAAACAGAAGGATCTTGCAGTGATAGAAGTGAGAACAGCTCTGAAATCAAGTTCGATATCTCAAGGACACCAACAACAACTGAGAGTCCTCTCTCTGCTCATCCAAACAGCAGAACTCTGTTCCCACCGTCATCTTCCTCCATCAGCCAAACTCCTCCTCACCACCACCACCATCACCATCACCATCTTGTGGCTGCTCAACTCTTCCAAAACCAAACGAGAACTGATCTCCATTGCCAGAAATTTGATCATCCTGTCAAAGAAGAGAGCTTTACCAACATGTTTTGCAGCATCGACGATCAATCCGGGTTTTGGCCATGGCTTGAGCAGCATAATTTCAATTGAGTTGGAGCTTACCCTCAATCGTTTGAATTTGAACCCTCAAAAAACGCCCATTTCATATTTTTACACATTATCTCCCAATGAATGTTTTCCTGTGAGTTTTTTTCTGGGTACTTTGATTGGTGTATAAAGTTAAATATATCCAGGTTGAATTTAAGGGTTCTTTTCCCTTTTCCCTCATCCGGGGGCTTCAGATCTTCAGGAACAAAAAATAAATAGGTACGTGCTTTTCAGTCATAATTTCATTGTTCTACATATGTTTTGTTTACAGTCGAAATGGAACTTCCTTTTTCTCCCCTCATTTTTAAGGGTGACTCTTTAATCATCGTGTCTAATTGACATCACATTAATAAATTTATATAATATAACATAATATTATATTATCTAAACATATTTTTTAAAAATTAAAAAGCGTTTCCCAAAATTTTATCACAGTTCTGTCTGCAGCGAGTGAACCAGGGTCCATGAAATGAAGAGATTCTCTCATTGCATTGTTTTAGCCTGCAGTTCTATACTGTAAACACACAAAATGCTGTGGCAAATGCATTTAAATGAACTCTTTTTATTTTAGTGATTTCATCAATTACTTGTAGATTTTTTAATAATTAACTGCCATAATTAAATTGAGAACGTATAAAATTTGAGCTATAAGACATTTTAAAATTTTAAAGACTATTTTCATGATAAAAATCATGATTAACATCTAACAATAAAATAATAAAAGAAATTAAACTACGGATAATAATTAGAAAAAGTTCTTGTCACCTTACAATAGAACTTGATTGATCTGTTGGTGACAGTTTTATAGACATAATTTTATCGCAAATAATTTGAAAGATCAATTCATTAATATGAATAGGCCATAACTTTTTAAATAATATCGTTTTGTGTGTTCCAAATATGGCAAATAATTGCTGCCCGAGGCATCCTAAAAATACTTGTTGAAGCATTTTTTTCCTTTCAATCTTAGGCTATCATAATTGATCTTACCCAACTGGTCATCAGACGATTAAAAATGTCTAATTTTATAACATAAGTTGTACCACATGGAATGGGAGAATTACAACTAAAGAAGGGGTATCGCTATAAGGCTCTTTGTGACATTCACATAATGAGCGCACCGAATTACAAATGAAGAGCTGCATCATCCTGTCGCTCGTACTCATTTGCTCTTGAATTGCCATCAAAATAATGAACGTGTGCGTTGGAATGCAATTAGTATCCTAAACCAGCCAATATCACAAAACTTGAGATTCCTCATGTTGAAACAAAAATAGGGTTCCACTTAGCAGTGAATAATCCATCAAAATTAAGATTTCAAATCACATTGTACTTAATGAAGTATTTAGATTAAGAAACAACATATATTTCATAATATCGTGTCAAATTCATTATGCTAATCCCAACCATTCTTTACAATAATACTATTGATGCGAGAGAAGATGAGGAGCTCAATAATTGAACAAAAAAACCACATCGGAAAACCAGCCAACAAGGATTCTTGGAGGATTACATCGATCATCCGATAAAATAATAAGCGTATCTCCAGTGATGATATAAGAAATAAACGAAAGCAAGTCATTCTAAAAATACAAATAAAATCATATGGGATTTGAAGGTAACAATAATGTATTCAAAGTTGACAAAAGCGAACCATAAATAAATTAAAAATATACTCTTCAAAAATTATTTTACACATAAAAATATATACATTTAATAAGTTTATAAACAAAATCATATTTGTTACTAATAATTCTCTAAAATATGGCTGTGAACTTTAAACCATTATTGCTAAATGGGCTAAACTTGTACTAATTTGAGGGCCATGTATTTCTTAAAGGAGATGCATTTCGTACCTTTTCATTCTCTATTATTAAATTTTTATTAAATCTTGAATATTAGAAGATATAAAAAATCATATATATTATTTTTTATAGGATTATATTTTATAATATTAAAACTCACTGAATGTTTAACTAAATAGCAAAAATAAAAAATAATTATTTAGATAATTTTTTAAAATTCTAAATTTTGTCAATTAATTTTTTTATTTAATGAATAACATAAAGATACACCGAGTACATCTGCCTAAGAAAAGACACCAGCCATTCTCTTGCTTTATTCCTACTACACTACATCGATTTTATGTGGTTTTTTTTTTTTTTGTTAATATTCATATTTATCCATATATTTTCTCGATTATAAGCACTCGTTGATATATTTATTACTGTAAAATTAAAACATGAGGAAGAGTGAATGGAGTATGAGGCACACATTCCAAGGAGGAAAGAAGACAAGGAAAATGGTAGAGAAGAAGAAAACAAAGGCACAGAGAGTTGGAAATGGGTCGCTCTCTCGCGAGGGCGACGTTCCCGCAGTGTTAAGCCAACGAGGAACCTTGGAATTGTCACCTAAATTCATGGGCCCTTGGCCTTATTTTCATATATATAAATATTCAAAAAACAGCTGATAGATATCTTCAAAATTCAATCAAATAATATTGTATTTAATTAATTATTTAAATTTGTTTGAATTGAATAATTCTAACGAATAATTAAAATTTCATATCCTTCAAAGATATATTTTTTAAGAAAAATATTATTTATATATTTAATTATATATCTAATTTTAATAAAATTACTAAAAATAGTTGTAGCTCTCTTCTGATTTAATTTTTACCCTGTTATGTATTTTTCTTTGTTCCAATTAAATATATAAATAGACATATGAATAATAGGTTTTTTATAATTATTATCTTTTATTTCTAGCGAGGGTTTTTCTAGCTGGGAGGCTTTCTTTTGATGTTGAGATTTAAAAATTCACTGGGACACGTAGTAGTATCTAACTATTTAATTAAATACATAATAGTAGGATTGTAAGCTTACATTGAATTAAAAAAACAAAAAACAAAATTAGGTTCTTTGGATTTAAATTTTATAAAAGATTTTTCTAATTTATATTTTCTAAAAACATATTTTTATATTTTAAAAAAATGTTTTTAAATTGACATCTGAACTCAATCCTATCCCTTGGCAACAACTGTGAGTCCCTTAAATTTTTATATATTATATGTTATCGTGTTTTATATTATATAAAATATTATTTTTATTGTTTAAATTTTTAAGTATAAGATCATATGATAATAATTTTATTAATATATCAAAGCTAATTTTTTAAAAATTTAAATATGAAAAATAAATTGAACGTTGTATATTTTTTAAAAAAATTTAAATGTGTAAAATAAATTGTACGTTGTATGAAGTGTAACCCTTTATAGGCTTATTTGATTCTAGAAAAATTTAAAAGAGTTAAATAAAAATTACTTTTTAATATTTGAATCGTATGAAAAATTATAATAAAAAATAAATAAAAATTATATATTAAAATATTTATATTTAATAAAAGTATTTTCAATTTTTATTTATTTTTATTTTTAAAAACAAAATTTAGAATCATATAATCTCATAATTTTCTCTAATGCTAAACATGGGATCATGCCCTGAACAGATAAATTAATACTGTTATGGGGTGAATTATTTTAAATTAATTGAGCAAATAAATAATTTTACGTTCATATGTAAGAATTTTTTTCTGTTTTTAATATATATTTTTAAAAATAAAATCATATCGAATAAGACTATCGATCACATGCATTTTATATTTTTTTCAAAAGCAACCAAAATATAGGCCTGAAATCTCAAAACTGGTACAGGAAACCCGAGACTATGGCCTGAAATTTTGGCACTGATTATTGTTTCAGATGCGAATCATTTTATTTTAAGATAAAAACTCAACCAACAATCTGCCGCAGTGGGCATAATCAAATAACAATGGATAATTAACGAAAAGTCCGTTAAGTGGGCACGTGCTTAGCTATTTAAATTCCCATAATTAGTTACCTAATCAAGATTAAATATGGGGATTTGGGCAGGATACCGCAGCTGGCAGTAACATTTCCTGGCATGTTGGCCATTACACCTCAAGGAAAGGCACATCTTTTTTCATTGGATTTAATTTATGCGGTGTCAATGGATAATAATAATTAACTAATTAATCAATAATAATGATTACAACACATAATTACATCCAATTTGGTTGATGCATATAACCTTAATTGTGGATTTAACATAGTTTGAGTCCATGTAGATTATGTTTAGTTCTAACTCATTAAGCTAATTAGGCTTAACTCATATTTTTATGAGTGAAGCTTAAGTTACAAGAAGAACTATAAGTATTCCAATTATTTAAATTTGGCATATTAAATTAATAATATCATAGATAGGTTTGATGTTTAGATATGTGGGGGGAGGCGGGAGGCTCTTTCTCACTCTGAGCAAGATTCCCTAATGAGTCTAAATTTATATCAATTAGATTAATCGAGTGAAATTATTTGATTAAGCAATGCTAAATGTTTCATTAATATCTGATCTCTTTATAGTTTAGTATTCATATTCATATGTGTAGTATATTTTATATATTAATTTATTTTGAAATCTAATAGGCCCTGCATAAAAAGTACAAAATTATAGCTAACTTATTGTTAAGTTGATTGACTTATTCAATTAGACAAAGACCGCAAGCCCAGGTACCCTTACAGAGCCCAGCCCATCCATTTACTTAGTTATTCTATTTGGGCAGCCAATGATTATATGTATATATAATTTAAATAGATAAAATTATAAAATTAAATTAATATTTTTTAATGGGCATGTCTTCCAACAAAATGGGTAGATTCCATTCTAATTTAGAAATTGGATCATTAGATTAGATTATTTGGTTGATAATTCATATTGACAAAAGACAAATTTATTGACTATTTTGTCAAAATAAAGTGATTATTGAACGATAAATTTTAAAATATTATTTAGTCAAAAAATTATATTATCAAAAATGGATTCTAAAAACTATCCAATCAAAAAAGGATAAATTGTTAGATAATGGGTAAGTAAATATTGATTTAACAAAGTACCATGTGGTTAAAAAAATATATTGACAGGCAGATAGATTGTTAGCACTGATAATCTAATCAAATCGGTAAATGACAATTGGCGCTTATGTCAATGAACAATAAAACACAATGTTTTAAAAAATTATACAAATAATGTTCTAATTAAAAAGACTTATTACACTTAAAATTATAACTATGATACCTAAAGATCTTATTTACTTAAAAAGATGAAAATAGCTAACTAAATATTTAAATAATGAATCAATCTCTAAGTAATTAGAGAAGAGTAGTTATCCAATAGTTGCACCAATCAAATTAAAGACTAGAATGATATTTGAACTATCATTTAAATGGGTTAAACAACTCTATACATAAATGCTCTTTTTGGACAAAATGAGACATTTTTTGATTTTTATCTCTCAATAAACTAGCCAACCTCGAGTTTATTACTTGTTTAGTTACAAGTCATATAGCAATCAAACATACACCAAATGGTTGAGAATTTATACTCTAGATAAATTTTTTAATATAATATTACCCCAAGGTAGAATCTTGTATTCTAGAAGTCATTTTCCCATCATTTTTCTTACTTATTTTTTTGTTTTAGTCTGATATTAATTTGAATAATAAAAGATAAATCAATGAGTACTTTTTTATTACTTTTGGCATCTTATTCTAATTTGTGATATATAAAAATTTAGTTAATAAAATTTAAAAATTTAATTCAGTTACTATTCTAATTTATAGTACACATTATTGATATATTATTTAATTTAGTCCATTAACAGTTGTCATGAAATTTAGGAATAAGGGTAAAAAACAAATAACCAAATTGTACTTTCGGATTGAGGGGGTTAGATTTTGTAATTTTAATTATTTATAAAAAAATAAATTGTTAAAATTTAACTATTTTTAAAATTAAAATTAATTATTTTAAAATAATTAAATTATAATAGTCTATTTTTACAGATATAATTAATATTTAAAAATAATGGTACTTTATTTTTATAAAAGATTTAGTCCTTCAATTTGAGTACTACTTAACCTTTATTACAAAACTGAGTATGATTTATCCAACTTCACTTGACCAATGAATGTAATTAATCAAACTTAAGTAAATTGCCTAAATAGCTCTATTTATTTTGCTTTTGCTCTATCTCCTTGACCTGCTTCCTTTTGTTTTATTATGCTTTTTACTTCTGTCAAGCACATTCAATATTCCAACATTATAATATATTATTCATTTTGCACGACAAGAATGGTTCAGCACCTACATGATTTTATTTCTCTAACTACTTTAAGAAAAAAAATTTGTTATAAAGATATTTAAATATTACTATAAAATGCAACATCTTTCATTTTTAAAGCAATATGGGATCATAGACATTAACTTACACACTTCACCCTACTTAAAGAATGATATTTTTATTGTCCGTAGAACGATTTAAGATTGGTCGATTTCATATTCATTTGCTTTTAATCGAGATGGTTCTAATACTATTATATAGCAATTTGAATTTATATGATAATAAATTATCCATTTTGAGTAACAGATATTAGCCTAAATTCGAACAATTTTTATATTGTTAGATATTTTTAGAAAAGCTATGTTACTATGAAAGTATCTAAATTTTAATACAAAATACATTCTCTATCCATTTTTAGACGACGTGAAATTCAAGACATAAGCTATCACATGCACTTTTCCTAGCCATGTCAAAAAAGATATTTGATCCATAAAAAGCAATGGTACTAGAGCACGACAACCAACCCATAATGCTTTGTTTGCTTGCTTCATTGGTTAGATTTTAATTTATTTCTACTTGAATTTTATATTTAATGAACAAGTCATCTGAAAGATACGTGATACTCGTGTAATAATGACTCGAACAAAGATGTCAGGCAAGAGTTACAAGATGTTCGTGTAAGAGTCACTTGAGCGACGGAGATCACTAGAGGTTTGTGCAAAATTCGTTTAACCGAGAGTTGGATTAGTAGACAAAATAAGTGATGCTCGTGTGCGACTAAGAGAGACTTATGCACAAGTAAACAGAATAGGTGTTGCAAGTGCCCAATGACACATATGTGCTAATTCAATTTTACATTATGGAATTCAAATGCCAACTCTATTATGAAGCCCTGCATTATTTTAGGGCAAAGGGAGAGAGATCATTTTCAATATAAGGGTACCGCATGAAAATAGAAAATAGAGAGGTGGAAGGGTTTAAATATTCAATTAAGATCCGATTTAAATTTTATTTTTCATCAAATTCAGGTATGTTCCTCTAATTTATTTTTAGGCATAGTTCTACTTTAGTTGTTCGTTTTCTTGGTATAATCTTCTATTGTAGATTACAATATGAATTGAGAGTTGGGTTCATCTATTATTCAAACGGGTTGTAACAAAGAGCTTTTTGATATGATTATATTTATAATCAGTCACTATTTTATAATAGATTTTTTAAAAATTTATTCAATAATTTTTTTTTAATTGAGGAGAATTTTTTATATTAAATATTATTGTATAACTTGTATGTACTTAGTTGTATAATTGGGTTTCTTGTATTTTTATGATATTTTATGGTTGACAATTGATGAGATATTTGAATATTTATTTTTATTGCACTAATTATATATGTATTTTTATTTCCCAAAAATCCCAACATTATTATCTTTATTTTTTGGCTCCATGCCATTCTAACCAGTGTACATCAAATTTTATTGAATGTATTAAAAAAAAAAAAAGAACTTCTGACTTGAAAACTAGTGAAAGAATAAGAATAGAGAATTCTACAGCTGTGAGCTTTCCACAAGCTGCTGACTTCTATGGACTATTAAAAGAAGTTTATTTCTGATATTAGACATCTGGTTGACAGTGTAGCGGTCTGATGTTACTCATGTTTGCAGTAAGTACAGGCCTAAGGATGAAAGCTCCTCATAAATTTCTGGGAAATTAACCTATTTTTAGTGTTGCATTTTGGATGCTTATTGGTGAGTTTTATACTCATTGACATCATTTAGTACTACGCTTGATATTGTGTGAAAATTTGCTTGAATGGAGGCATTTTTTGGGGGGCTTATGAAGGGAAATGTGTTGGCATGAATAAAATTTCAGCACCTTATATGCGTTTGAGAGGTGTACATGTGTTAGGTGTTGTATTTATTTGGTTATTCATACGGGTTGTTAGAAAGAGTTCTTAGATAAAATTATTTATAATACATACTTTATAGTATATATTATTAGGAGTTTATCTTATACTTTTTTTTATAGTTGAGAATATTTTTTATGTTCAATATTGTAATAAAATTTTGTATCATGATTACATATTATTATTTATTGTACTTATACAGGATATTAGTGATTAACAATTGATGAAAATTTCAGAATTCATTTCCCGTGCCAATTTTGTACGCATTGCAAGTCTCAAAAGCTCGATGTTAGTCATGTTTGTGGTAAGTACAGCCCTAAGGCTGACAGTCCCTCTTGAAAGCAACGCAGGAACATGAATAAGCCATGCAGAAGACTCTGAAGAATCTAATCCTATAAAGGGATTATCTTTGGAGTTTGAACCTCCCGGGCAAATGTTGTTAGCCATCATAAGTATTTCTACTGCTAATAATCTGCTGTATGGAGAAGACTAAAGAAATTGACAGATTTTTGTTGTTGACAGAGACAAAGAGATGTAGAATTTGATGATCAAATTGCATTTGCTTTTGTGATCGGGGCCCGCATTTCAAAATCCATTAGCCATCATAAGTTATTTTGAAAATTTTCCTTTATATCGTTTTGGAACTTCCATTAATATTTTAGGATGATACTACTATGAGATTGATAATGTCATTTAACCCAATATCTATATGTTTTTTCTAGAATTTAATGGAAAAGAAAATTGTCAATGTATAACAATTAGGAATGAAATAAGGAGTCCTAATTTATATTGGAGGAAATATAAAAAGTATAGAAATTGAGGGGGTTAGAAGAGTAGAGAATTTGGATTTCACTTTTACAAGCCTTTGATTTTATGTTAAAATTAAAAACTTATTTAAACCGCGAAAAAATACGTAGTATATGATAGCAAGTATACAATAATCAAGTACAAACAATAAAGACACGATTTTTACGTGAAAGACTCCCTATGAAACGAGGGAGAAAAACTACGACACACGAAATTCAAATTTTCACTAAGTAGTAGTTGATCGGTTATACAAACTCCAACTCACAAGAATCAATATCAACTAACTTTGGATAGCCAGTACAAGAAATATAAAGAACAATAGTAGAAATAAAACCCGGCAGATGTTCTTCACAAGAAGAATAATATAAAGACGTGTGATTCTAGAATATTGAAACTTGATTGAAAACCCAAACGGAGGCTCAAATCTTCCTCTTCTTCTTTTTCTCTCTCTTTTCTCTCTTTTTTCTTCTCTAAAACAGCACTCAAAGTGATTTAATTAATCTAAAAAAGCAAAGTGCGTGTTTTATATAATTGTCGCGCGCTCGAGCGCCTGTCGAGGGCGCGGTGAGCACAGGCCCGCACTCGAGCTCCTATCGAGCACACAGCGAGCGGAGAGCATACTGGAATTTCTGCTCGAGGGCCATTCGGGCGCACAACGAACGGGGAGAATATTGGAATTTCCGCTCAAGCGCCATTCGGGCGCACAGCGAGCGGAGGTACACTGGAATCTTTGGCTCGAGCGCCCAGCAGGCGCAACTCGACCTTTCTTCATGCGATGAGGATATTTACCTCAATCCGCCATATCAAGTGGGTATGGGCCCACACGGGAATGACCCATAACCCAACATTTTATTCTTCCACACCCAATCTAATACATCTTCCAGCTATTTATAGTTGGTAAAGTTGGTGTAGAAATGGAGGTTGGAAATTTCTAGAATATAATGGGCAATATCATCTTTTGTGTAATATTGTAGAAATATATGAAATTCTTCTTTAAATGTTAGGTGTTTAGTGAAGCTTCTAGAATTGTGATATCCATATGTGCACGGAATTATTGATTGTTGCTTCTTAAATCCGAATGAATAAGTGGTTTAAGTAGCCAATCATTTGACTTTGGCATCTGATCTGAGCTTGTAAGTGAATGAAAACAGATGCTCTGTTTTCTCATCTCTGAGGTAGATGGCATTATATATTCTAGTGTCAGAGCAACTTAGCATTAAGCCATTAAAGAGATAAAAGGCAAGGCCATTTTCTGTGGCTCCCTTCATCATAATAATAGTAGCCTTGAAGCAATGATGACCACTTTCATCATCCTGAGAACCGAACCCAGAATAAAATATATAGATAAAGGTCAATCGCTCAGTAACCTGTAACCACTAATCTATCCTTGCTTAGAGTAAGGCCGTGTTTTGATGTTTTGCCGAGTTTGCTTCCCTTGATGTAGGTCAGGCTGCACAGCAGTACTTGGAGAATGTCATGCAAGATAGCAAAGAATAGAAATTGCACACCTAATTTCAAAATAATAATAATAATAATAATCGTAACTTTTGATCCGAGGTGAACTACAACCTATCAGTGGAAAGGGATTGGGATGAGCTTCACCGTGACAAAGTAAACTCGGTTGTGCCTCAAATTTAAGGCTTGAAATGGTCGCTTTTCCACGGTTTGGGCAAGGCCCTTTTACTTAATTTTCAATTATCAAGCTATTGTTACTTATAATACCCTAACGATACATTTGATTGTTGGAATGAAATAAGGTGAGAATAGAATAGTTATTTTAAGGAATAGAATAGGCTGAAAATGGAATTAAAATTGTTATTCTCATATTTGGTTGTTAAAATAGAATAAGGTGAGAATTAATAATCATTTATTTAGTTTGTAAAATAGTATGAGGAATAAGGTGAAAATAGTGATAATAATAATAATAATTATAAATAATAATAATAAAATGTAATAATAATAATAATAATAAAATATAATAATAATAATAATAGTGGGAGTAGATATTATCACAAACGTGAGAATAAATATTCTCCGAGAATATTTATTTTTAGTTAAATTTATAACCAAATAAAGGAATATCTATTCTCAGGGAATAGAAATTCTATTCCCACCTAATTTTCTCCAACTAAACATGGGGTAATATTTTATTTTGGGGATATTTAGTCTTGTGACCAGTAGATGCCATTAATTAAGAAAATATGAGATGTCCCACATCGGTTGGGGAAGAAAAACGAAGTGCGCTCTTAGGAGGCGTGGATATCTTCTCCTTGTGGACGCATTTTGAGGGCCGCAGGCATGACAGAAATAAAATCGTGCAGCTTGGCTCAAAGTAGACAATATTCGCATGCTGATACTTGAGGACGTTACAATGGTATCAGAACTAGAACCCGGGCCATGTGTGCTAGCGAGGACGTTAGGCCCTGAGTGGGTAGACTGAGAGGTCCCACATCGGTTGGGAAAGGGGAATGAAGCGTGCTCTTATGAGGCGTGGATACCTCCCCTTATGGATGCATTTTGGGGCCGTGGGCCTGCCAAGAATAAAATCGTGCGGATTGGGCTCAAAGCGGACAATATCCACATGCGAGTACTTGGGGACGCTACAGATACTCTGAGAGGTCCCACATTGGTTGGGGAAGGGGAACGAAGTGTGCTTTTATGAGGCGTGGATACCTTCCTCTTGTGGACGCGTTTTGGGGGCCTTGGGCCTGTCAGGAACAAAACGTGCAGACTTGACCCAAAGCGGACAATATCCACATGCAGGTGTCTGGGGACGTTATAGTAATATCAGAGCCAAAACCCGGGCCATGTGTACCAGCAAGAACGCTAGGCCCCAAGTGGGTGGACTGAGAGGTCCCACATTTGTTAGGATAGGGGAATGAAGCGTGCTCTTGAGGCGTGAATATCTCCTCATTGTGGATGCATTTTGGCGGCTATGGGCCTACTAGGAACAAAACCGTTCGAGTTTGGCCTAAAGCGGATGTTATCCATATACGGGTGCCTGCGGACGTTACAGTATTACTTGTTATTCATAGAATAAATGAATATTTTAAAAATATTATATTGGTATATAAAAATATTTACGAAGAAAAATTATAAAATATATACATTCAACCTTATATGTTAATAGTTCATATAATTATTTATTAAAAATTTTACTTTGATATTTGATATGAGTTTAGACTATCACAGGATAAAAAGTTTCATATTCATATTCTTTCCATAGAGAGAAATTGTTTTAACATTTGTTCTTTTTTTGAAGAGTGAAAAAATTTTAATATTTATTATAAAGTTATCCATTTATTTTTTTATTAAAAGTTATTGTAAAAAAATAATTAAAAAATTATATTTAGATGTCATAATATATTATGCATAGTGAATACTTCACCTATCATTTACGAGCGATAAAAAAATAATATTTGACCGTATCTATATGAAGTAATTTATATATAGTCCACATATGGGTCTAAATAATATTTTTTTGTAAGGCATTGATTCTAAATAATTATTTTAATAATAATTAATTTTATTAAATTGATAAATTTTTATAGTGAATTGAGATTTTGAGTAAAAAAGTAAGTTTTAGATCAAAATAATTTAAACCAAGTAGTACCTAACTTGTGCATGCCCTACACTTATTTTTGTTTTGGATGATAGGTGTGCACCTAATGATTGTCTTTAGGACATTCATACACGTTTTTGGTAAAATATTCACGCCAAATGTGTGCTCAATCAATACATATGCATAATTAGGACAATATTAACACCTAAAGCGCACTTGAGGGATACTTGTGTATGGTACAGATTGTGCATCAATGCCCAACCCGCGTATCACTAACATACATATGTCAATTTTTTATAAATAGGCCCATCAATCTATTTTAAGTCATTTCAGATAAAGATTTGAGAGAAGAGAGAAAAAAAAAGATGATGAGAAATTTAAGAAAAATCAAGAAATTTTTGAGTTAAATCAAGTAAAAGTTAATACATCTATACCCATTGTTTCTTTTTTACTATTTGTTTTTAATCTCTTTGAATATTTTTGATTCTAAATACTTATATATTATTATTTTTGTATTTAAAGTTATTACACTTTTTATGCAAGTGAATTTACTCATTTTGTATAATTTTATAAAATATATCTTAAATTTATATAAATTATATTTAAGAGTTAAATTTTATAATATATCATTGTATGCCTTTAAATTCTAAATAAATATTCTTATAAGTTTTTAAATTCATATATATATAATTCTTCATGTATTAAATTCTCATATAATTATTTTTGCATATCTTATATTAGAAAAAAATTGATAAAATTACTTTAGCTATATTAATAGATTGTATTTTTTATGCATAACCATTTCAACAACTTTATAAATTATTTATTTAATCTCCAGCATGTCTTTAATTTCTGCATATTTAAAATTTTACTATATGCTACACATTTGAAGAAATATAAAAAAATGCTACATAAATTTTAATAAAAAAATATTTTTTTGGTATGTATACATACATATATAGCATGCATTATACGAATTATCAACAACAATTAACTTCCAATATCACACACACACACACACACACACACACACACACATACCATCTGTGTCAAAATTGGTGACCAAACAGAACAAGGATGCTCTGTTTTAAATTTAATCATAATTAAAGAAAATCCTAACTCTCACCTTCTAATATGTAAAATGACGATTTTTTATCATGAATTCACTAATTTTCATGCTACCATTAATCGTGAGCCCCACAAAATTTTCGGTTCCTCACCAGAGTCCAATGCTCTGTTTTTTCCCAAATTATCTCTTCGCAAGCATATGACCTGATTCCCACAATCACGACATGCAAGCGTACAGATTAACATCAGTAAGGAGAAATATGGATACTTGGAAGGAATTAAATGATTCAATTGCCTCAATTTCTTGTTATCCCCTGCAACGGTGGCAATGGTAGAGTGAATTCCTTCGGCTTTGGGCGCAGTCATCCACCTCCCTCTCAAATGACTACCTTATATGCCAGAGTGGGTTCGATTCTTAGGTTAATTGTTTCCATTCTTGCATCGATTTCTCCCCCTTTTTAGCCGCCAGCAAATCTCCCTTTCCTTTTTTTTCCTATTATTATTATTATTGTTATTGTTATTATTATTATCACTGCCGCCATTATCATCATAATCATCATCATTATGGTGTTATTATTATGATTATGTTTTTGTTTAGTAAGATTATTTACTAATATGGTCAAGAATTTTTAGATCTTTTATAAAATAGTTAAGTCTAAAATTTTAAATGCAAATACTAAATTTTAGGTTTATTAAATCTAAGATAATTTATTTGCTCAGTTAAATATTTTTATAATTTAATTACTTTTAAAAATAATTAAACAATTACTATATAATTCATATTCTTAAAATAATTAATCCAAAAATATTTAAAATGTTATAATTCTATTAAAAATGACTGATATTGTTGCTGTGGAGATCGATTTAAAGCTGAAACAGCTGGTGCTAATGTGCTACTTTGACACTGAGCGGAGGAGAAGGAGGATCATGGGGACAAGTGATACTCTTCATTTTTCATGATTCCAACCTACCTGCAAGTGTATTTCCATTTTTCTTTTCATATGTTACTCTCTTATCATGACTCTAATCCAAGTAAATAATAATACTGATATTAAATATAAAATTTATTTATAAATAATCACTATCAAATAATAAAAATTGAATTATATATTACATACTACTATCCATATAATATAATTAAATATAAATTAAAGTGGTCACAAAATTAGCCAAATTGTCCCCATTTGGCCTTAAAACCATATTATACTTTCTCAATCTATAAATTATTATAAAAAAAAAGTATCTAACTCAAAATATCAAATATATAATAGCAAAAGATCATACATAACTCATAATGACACATGGCCCAAATTTAACCGTGAAAATTAAATGTCAATCCCAAATAATATAGGAGATTCCAAAACAATTTTAAAAGCCATAAATAAACTCCTATCTTTCTTCAATAGTTCCAATTTTATAAGAATCAATTATTTGCTAATCTGAAAAAATTTTGACAATATTTATAAACATAAATCTAATACTCAATATAGACATAAATATCCAAAGCATGCTAATTGTAGTAATAGTATAAAAAAACAAAACATGTAATATATCTGTAAATATATAAAAATCAAATGACTTATCGAAAACATGTAAAAATTTAAGAATTAAAGATTATTGACTTATACACCGACTAATCAAAGGGTAATATTAAAGAACAAGCTACACATATTTTCAATAACTATAAACCGATATACAATGTTCAAGACATATAAGTGGACAGTCTATACTACCATATAGACATGATCAAATATTACTTTTTTATTTGTGAATGATAAGTGTATGCTTCAAGTATACATGGTTAATGTAAGGATCGAGTTTTTAATTTAAATTAATTATAATTAATTAAACTAATATAATAAAAATTAAAGTCAAATAATGTATAAAATTAGATAAAATATGATAAAAATTGTGAATGAGTTTGGTTCTAGCCCTGGGCTGGTACTATAGACCACTCAAGGCACACCCCTAGCGCGCCTTTGGTGTGGAAAGTAGTACTGGGTGCGCCCAAGGTGCCTTTAATGCGCCCTAGGCATGGAAAACAGAACGAACTGGGCTCAAACCACATTCAAGTGCTGCTCGAGTGCGAGTCTATTATAAGTTACCATCGAGGATTCTGTTCATCACTTTTTTAAGCAGTGGAATAGAGAGAGAGAGAAATGTGGAAGGGAGAGAGAAGAGAGGAAACGACATCTGGTAGCAACTTAGAACGATCGGAGTAAGGATTTAGTAAATCAGGTAGAAATAAGTGTACCCTAAACTCTTTCTTTCCTTTGTTGTCATTTATTCATGTTCTTTTTGAATATTATTGTTCTAATACTTGTCCAACTTAAGATTTTAAAGTAAAAGTATAAAAATATACATATTTATTCTTCTTTCATGATTTTATAATGATATTTATTAAGAACTCACGTTTAATTATCTGTATTATAACTATATAAATTATTTAAATTTTTTTCATATTTAGGAGTATAATAATGGTTTCTACATGTCTGTGTTTCAAAGTTATCAATTTTAAAGTATTACATGTTATTTATAAATGCCTAAAATATATTACATATTTAATTATATGCTATAGGTTCATTAAATTTGTATTAAACTTTCTAATTTTCTTCTATATATTTTATTGTTATATTTCATGTTTATGAAATTATTGTGATAAAAATCTATATGATAGTATGAAAAAGAAAATAAAATTTTACAATTATATTATGAAAAGATGAATTATTCTTTCAAAGAATGAAAACAAAAAATTAATAAGTAAAATGTAAAGTTTTCTAAGAAGTTAAGAAATTGAAAGAATTATTCAACAAATAATATATTTTAGCAGGTCTTAGTATATTATAGTGAAAGATCGTTATCTGAAAGTTTGTTACCACGATGCGGTTTGGCCCTATTTATAGGGATAAATGTAGATGGCCCACTTTGGGTCCTAAATAGGAGGTTAGATCCTTAATTGTGTGGAGCATAAATACAATATAGGTTTCGATCGACCGTTCCTTTAACTAATAATACCTATTTTCCTAATCCCTAAAGAAAAGTAATTTTTTAGTATGTTTTGATAAATAAGAATAAGAAAGAATAAAAAATATATTTTGATGGCTAATTATAATAAAATAATAAAATAAGAAATTAGGTGATTACATTCATATTTATATTATTTTATCTTATACAATTTCTACCTTTTATGATATGATTTTAAGTATAAATATGTATATGTATATTCTTTGTTATATAGAGTGCATTGTCAAGCATTTGGCTCATTCTCTTACTGTGTTTATTAACCCTCTAAATAAAATGCACAAGTTTATATTCAACGAACAAAAATGAATATCAAAGGCGTTTGTGTTATATTCTAAAATGTTATATGTTGTATCAGAAGTTGTTTTCTTTTTACTGAATTTATGGATTAGCATGAGAATGCTGTAAAAGTTTTAGTTTTATAAACATGTATTGCAAAATAGGAATCTTTGGACATGATATTCAATATAAAACTTTTGGTTATGGACTGTGGACGATTTCTACTAAATTGCTAACATTAAATTAAAGAATAATTAGATTATATCAAGATTTATAACGGATTTAGGGAGGTGGTCCGTCATCGTTAAAGTAAATGAGATTATATAAATATACTATGATATCAAAAATATGGAACATGCAAAACTTTTGTATGGTCAAAAGTTATTTGATATTAATATCTATATCATGTTATTAATGACGTATTTTGCTCAATATGGATGAATATTTATGATCATGTGATCATCATATAGTGTAATATCGAGTGATATTATGATGATGGATGTTAGGTGTGACATGTTGCAATCCTATACTCCCGGTGGTCGGAGAAAATTTGAGTAATAACATTTTTGTACCTTTGGTGTGCAGAGGGAAGTTAGGCATGGTTATTCTTGTACCTTATGTGAATAGAAATAATGTGTGCCTACAAAACATCTATACTTAGTGGTAGTAGAGTTTTAATACACTATAAATTTAATCAAATGTCAAACTTATGAGTATCAATTATCTCAAGATACATATTCAATTGACAGGGGGTAAATATATATGATTTTTGATTTATTGTGATAGAATAAGATCTAAAAGATTTTTGTAATACCTTGTTATTGTTGATACATTTTTAATTTACAATTTAATGGAATTCATAAATTGTATTCAATAGAATTTATGAGTTGGATTCATTGAGGTTTAGATTCAATGAAATTCGTAATTGTATTCAATAGAATCCATAAATTGGATATAGAGATATTCAAATTCTGTAGAATTCATGATAATACATTGTTATCCAGATTTAGAGTATTTAGATCATTTGTATTGATATTCAAACTCAAGAAATCCTATATTTCATGTGATATTTGAATTTGGGGTTCTTCTCCATCTATTATTGATGAGATCTAAATTTTGTGAATTCATTTTGTTTTCACGATATCTAAGTCTTATGATATTCTTATTGTTAATTTCAAATAGTAGTTAAGATAAATTGTAAAGTCTCTAAAAAAATTATTGTTAAATTTTATATTTTTATTGTTACTTTTATATCTATTGATATTATTTATTTAATATGATTATTAATTATTATATGTTATTGATTGTTATTACTTGATAAATATTTGATTCACAATTATATTTTATTGGCTTTAAATTAGAGTAGAGTTCGAGTTACTAGTGGAGAATCTTTTAGTTGCTTTAAGATATCATGTAGAGAGGATCTGGGAGTTTAGTGGCAATTTTTCTTTTGAGTGTTGGAGAGGACTTCTTTTGTAGATTATGTGGATATTATTTCTGAGACAGTAACCTCTAATAGTTACTTGATATATTCAAATTTTTTTTTGATGTGTTCAAGATATTAAACTCTTTATAGATAATTATATTTTTGAAATGTATTTTATATGCCTAATGGTTATTGAAAGATTTATACAGTTTGAGATTTTCTTTATGAGCTGTTCAAGTTGAGTTAGATAGTTTAAGTCTGGATTGCCATATAACCTCTTTTTCCAGTCTGCAAAATTGCGCCGAGTCATTTAAGAAAGTTTATCGGTATATGAAATTTTATCTGCAGCACGATTTTAGGAATTACCTAAAAATCATCTTAATAATAGCATCTCAGCATTTTATGAAAGGATATTTGTCTTCGAATATCCGGTGTTGGCATTTTGAGACCTTCATGATCAATTCTTAGCAGCTTTCATTTTTCATTTTATCATGCTACGGCTCTTCCTCGCTGCAGACCATGCAAGCTGGCAAAGCTGAAACGGGGAATGAGAAAATGGGCCAAACCACAAGTCAGTCTTAAAGAAGAAAGCTGAAGCTGGGGTAACTTACTGTGCTTATTGGGACATTTTTTTTGACCAAAGCTCTGTAATTCTCTTCTTCCTTCTGCGGGTGAGAGTACTTTTGATTCCTCATCCTCAGTATTGAAAGCAACTTAAAGGAGCGGGACTTGTTCAGATCTTAACAGAGAGGCAGTGGTGTCTATTGATTGCCTGTATTAGTCTGTCCTTCCAATGAGCACATCTTTTACAAATGGTGGCATTAGGAGGCACCGTTAATTTACTGATACGGTATCCATTTATTCATGTAAACTATCTGGCTCATATAATAATAAAAAGATGCTTAAACGCCAGGTGATGTCTCCAGGACATTTCCTTTTGCCTTTGGCATTACAGAAATATCATTTAGATATCATTAATGATGGGTTAATGATGGGTCATCTCATCCATCTTTAAGTACTGACGGCCTCGCAGAAGAACACATAAATCTCGGCCTTGAAACGTATAGGCAGGACCAAAACCAACGTGTTGTTCTTGGCTGTATGAATTTTCTGCATATTCCACTGCAAAGTAGCTCTACTACTAGCATTGATGGGCTGTATTTGTGGGACAGTAACGAGATGGAGGAATGCCACTTTATAATACCACAAATTATTGCATGACTCAGAGGTATTCATCTCGAGCATGTCTGTCTTGAGCACTTTAATCATCTCGAGCTTGTTGATTGGCTGCCTAACTGTCCAATGATACAAGAAAGCCTTAGTATATTTGGGTTTTTTTCTTTTTATATATGTTATTTCTGTCGTGGAGGATGGATAGATTTCTGTACGAAAGAGGACAGTGAAGAATCTGATGGGAAGCGGAAGGAGGAGCATTGGATTCCCGAAACCATGACACCATTTCTCTTGTTCTCTTTTCAAGAAGGGAGCGTGCTTTGCAGTAAAGGATGGGAGAGAAAGATATGGAGTCATCTGAAAGAAAGAAAGAAAGAAAGAAGCCCCAGCAGTTCCTCCCTCCTCCCCTTGAAAAGCTGGCCATAAGGCGCCCACGCCGATCTTAATCAAAAGCTTAATAACTCTATTCTTCGATTTATTTATATATAATTTTGTTAGTATATATTAATATATAAAATTTCCTATATTAATAAATATATTTTTGTCATAAACCTAAAAATTAGGTGAATGTTATGGGAGTAATAATTTTTTTAAGAAAAATGAAATTTACCGTTGTGCCCAGCACGTGGGGCCGGATTCTCTTTCATTGGATGATAAAAAAGGTTATATCTCTCCACCACCAACAAAAATGGAATATCGTCAGCTCATTTCACGGAGAATACGAGGGATTTAATAGTTTTAATAATGATAATATTTGTTGTTATGCCCTTTTGACAAGCTCAGCTGCGTTGGGGTCACTTTCTAATTGATCTCCTTTTGCATAACGGTGATTATTGGCAATCCCTTGTCATAGTATTCGGAAGAGGTTTTTTTTTTTTTTTTTTTTTTTGGGTTTATGAAAATTGAAAATTAAGAAGAATTTTTAGAGAATTTTGGTTGATTTTTTTAAAAGGTTTTCAATTGATTATTTGATTTATAAATTCTATTAAATAAAATTTGCTTTAAAAGCTATACCAAGCATGTGCTTATATACTGCTTGTTTGTCAAAAAGAGGAAGGAAAAAAATCAAAGTGAATCCAAAAAGAAAATTTTGTTCAAAGCTGAATCGGCTTATTGTTCATTTGAGTAGTTTTCTACAGAGAGGTCTTTATATGAATAAAACGGTGTAGTTTTGTTGATGAGCACCCTATGATGGAGTTTTGGGTGGCCGTATTTCATATCTCAGGTATCTTTTTTTTTTCATTTTATTTTAAAATATTAGATATAAATTTAACTATTATAATTTTTTATATTTTAAATTTTATTTTTAATATTATATTTAGATAATTGAATGTACATCTAATAATATACATAATAAATATAATAATTATATTTCATTAGTGAGTTGCTATTCTCCTTATTTAAATAGAATTAAATTTAATATATATATTTTTATAAAAATAAATAACTATCATACATAAATTTTTTTAATTTTAACAAATTAAAATTATAATTTTGTTGGAGGTAATACAATAAAATTAGAATTAAGTATGAAATTTAAATTCTACCTTCAGATTCTATGGCATAATTCATACAACCAAATAGAAAAGAAATAAAATAAAATAGCAAGGAGGGTGGAGGGGCGGCCGGGACAGACATGTCATTTTACAACAACATACGTACACGATCACTTCCATGGCAAATACGGCAAATTATTTTTTTACTTAAAAAAAGAATAAAGAAATAGGGGAACTTAATCCCGTCGTCCATTAATGTAATTATATATATTTTTCTCTTATAATGCTTTAAATTAAAAAAAAAGTTATTAATAGTTATAATATTAACCTTAACACAGTTAATTTTTTATTATGGTTCCCATTTTAGATTTTTTATTATTAAATTTCAGTAATTTTTAAAAATTTAATGTTCTTTCTTAAAATTAGATTTTATAGTTTTTTGCCAAAGTATTTTAAACAATATAGCTTTTCTCACGTTATAGCAGGGTTCACTAACAGTCATAATTACCAATTTGAAGGGCGGTGAACGAGGGTGTGAATTTTTTTTTTTATTTTTTCAAAATTAATTTATGGAAAATATAATTTATAGCTTCTTATTCTGAATTTAAAAAAAAAAAACTTGTTAGAAAATCTAGAGCAATTTATATAAAAACTCAATTAGATTTTCTCATACGGATTTGTATGGAAAATGTAAAGATTATATCTTAATTTAAAAATATTTTTTAAAAATAAAAAGGCATGCACTAATGTTGTTGCAATCTTTTTACATCAGCATGTAAATAATTGCCCTGCAAAGTTTGCATAGATTAGTAATGAGATTGATTGCAAGTGGATCTGGGTAGTGAGGCCCAATTTCCAAAAGAGATTGATGGCCCATATCACTCCGGTGGGCCTTCACTAGTCTTCTTTTCCTTAACTTTCATCATATCGAGCTGCACGGCTATCCGATCAATCAGAAACTGCCATGTGTACTTGCACTTTCATTTTATGTTTTCCTTTTTTTTATCAAAATTAAAAAACAGGAAGAGGGGTAAAACACGTGGGCCTTTTTTTTTTTTTTTTGCAATACTGAAAAAATCAATACGGGAAGTGCGACTGATGAGTTAATACTTGATTATTTCATAATTTTATTTATCACCAAATACTCACCTAATATAGAAAAAAAAAACTTTAGACTTGCTATTTATTTTTAAATTATTTTTATAATTTTTTAAATGAAAGTATGAAATGTTTAGAAATAAAACACGTTGGATTGATGATATGTTATATAAATGACTTAAGAAATGTAGAAATAAAATTAAATATGTAAACATAATTTTAATAATTGTATATAAAATAATAAATTAATTAAAATTAATGATTAATATTTTTATAAAAATAATAAATTTCATTGTTTTTTATTCTTTGTTTAAGAAATTAGGTATATAAATTATGTCATGACATATATACTTAACATATGTTACTCAAAATAAGAACTATATTTGGCATTTTTTGTCATGAAAATATCTTTAAAACTAAAAGAAAAGTTTTATAAAAAAATCCATTAGATATACTATACTCTAAGGATAGGAATATCAGAAAATTATAAAATATTATATATATAAATATTATATTGCATGAATGAAAATATTTAGATAGATGAATATAATTATATTAAAATATAAAATAATGAATAATAATATTTATAGGTTTTTTAAAGTTATACCTATAAAATATAAAATTAGTGAATGATGTTTAAAGTGATTTTAAAACTTTAAATATATATCAAATAAAGCACTGCTAAATAAATATGAATTGTGATTCAATACAAGAAAGAAAGAGACAAACCCAAAAAAATAAAATAATATAATAAAAAATTTATAATTATTTGTATCTTTGGAGGATATTAAACTAAATCATGTGAAATTATAAAAATAAATTTGTATAACCATCTAATTTAATGAGACATAACAAATTGTTATTGATGATATTTAATTTTTTTAAAAAATATTTATATGCTATCATATGACTAGGAATGTGGACAATTTGGCCTAAAAATTATTTAGTATAAAATCTATACCAAAATAAAAATTGATAAATAGTTATTTTTAAAAAAATAGAATAAAGCTGAAATTAAAAAAGAATACAAATAATATAAATATTTTCCCAATTGTAAAAGCCACAATTATTAAAAATCCCAAATTATCTGCACTGTTCCCGAATATTAAAGGAGCATAGTAGCATAGATTATACAATTTGATTTGGTCCAAGTCTCAACTGTTTTGGTTGTCCTAGTATACTCCCATTCAATATTAAAAAAAAGCAATTTCTAGCATGATGGTTTTGAGAAATGTTTTTCATATACAAATGATGAAGCACTGTAGAGTTGGGTTTGAGCTTTTTACCCATTAAAAAAATAATTAATTTAATATTTTTAAATTATAATTATCTGATTAATATTAAATAATTAACATATTTTTAATAAAAAATAAATAATATTTTTATTTATAAAAAATATATTTGTTTAATTAATATTAAATGATAGTAATTAAAAAGTATTAAATTAATTTATTTTTGGTGATGTAGGCTCCTAGAGGCCTATAAAGCTAGCTATGATCATTTAAAAAAAAAAAGTTCCAAAACAATTATCTCTCCTATTTTTTCTCTCTCTCCTTTTTTAATGAGAAATAAGGCAGGTTATATCTACATTTAAATATCACTTGAATTATTCCCTTGGGTCATCAAATCAATATTATTTGTCGTGGGTACTATTAATTGATGGCAATAAACTATTAATTAATTCCACGAAATAAATTATTGGAACAAAGTCGTCCTGCTTTATTATTTCCTAAACTTTTTTTAAATATTTGGAGGGAATATCTTTTCCTCAAGTTTTTTCAATGTTTGTTCACATCACAGGGTCCATGGACATCGTTTTGATCCCAATGCTTTGATGATAAAGAGCTGAAGAAAGGCAATTAAAGTAAAAGGAAGATTGAAATAGATACCCAATGAGAAACCAAAAAAGAATTGCATAGAAGTTATTGATTGAATATTATCTGGTACTTCTGATAATATAATGTTCTATCGATTAGTCTATTACCATGTTGGCTTATATATATTCACATATAAATAAATAAAATATCATATTATTTAAACTATCTACTTAGTTTTGTTCAAATATATCACAAAAATAATTAGTATAAAATTAATTTATCCTAAATATCTACAATATTGATAAAGTATTTAGAATAATTTTATATCATAATAAGCCTCTTAATTTAAAGGGAGAGAGAATGTCTTCCTGAAGTATATAAAATGGGCTGAGTTTCACATTAATCATGTGATTGAATTTTATACTTAATCTCCAATAGCCAACTTTATCATTATGATGTTATGAAAACAAATCAATTAATCTCCAATGTTTAGATTATTAAATAAACATCTTTATATGACAAATTAGCTTTCAAACTCCAAGATAAAAGTGAAAGAAGAGAGGAGGAGTGCTTTCATTGGTTGATAATAACTAAATATGTATGTGATGCATCTTTGGTATCTAGAATATTATAGGGAGTTATTCGATCTTTTACTATAAATAGAGTTGGAGTAGATCTGATCTCCCTCTTTATTAACCCGTAACGTGTATACCACAAATTATAAATAAAAAGTTAGAGGATTAAAATTTATTTTTTAATTTATCATCCGACACTTAAATCAGAAATTTTTTTAATGAAATAGAAAGATACACGAATAATATAAGAAAATGTGTATATGTATGTGATGGGGATTGAGTATGAGTACGTCCGACTGAGGGGTGGCTTAAAGAAGCGCTCAATAGAGGGGTGGTTTAAAGGTGCACTTGGCCGAAGGGTGGTTTAGAGGTGGAGGATTGAGCTCCATTGACGGTGGATCGACTATCTGGTCGCCTAAGGGAAGGGCTAGCTCCTGTTGGGAGGTCACTCAAATGTGAAAGTCCTAATGATCGGAGGGCTCAGACGAAACTTATGGACTACGAAGCGAATAAATAGAAGAAATTTCGGTCAACAAAGTTAACCAAAAATAATTAGACGGGTAACAATGTCTGGTCAATATGTTAACCGATGGGTGGCATAAACAGCCATGCATTTTTTAAGGATCCTTGAAGGACTGCAAACCGATCTCCTAAGGGATTGGCAGTCATGTGAAAAAGATGGTCAACGGGCGTTGACTAGTCTTGTGAAGAATGTAGGCGTTTGAATGTTGGCCGTCCGTCAGGAAATCTAGAATGGTAACAGCTCAGAAGATCTTCTAAATATATGTGATCTCAGACGGTTATACAGGAACTGTTTTTTTTATACAGAGCATATTTATATTATTAGTAAGGACAGATTTTATCAAAAAATAAAGATATTCCTTAAATTTGCTGAATATTAACGTCTATAATTTTAAGAGTGTGTGAGGCACTATGTGGTGAATGAAAAAAGGTGAAAAAAATTAGAGAGAGTGAAAGACAGGGAAGAAAAGAGAGAGAAGCGTGAGCAAAACGGAATGTGTTTTTGTATTACTTATGTTCTATTCTTTGGTCTTCTTTGTCTTGTAACATTACAATTGTGGGATATTATTCTCAGCCTAATACATAGTGAAATTGGTTTGTGGACGAATGTCTTGTGATTTTTTTCTTACTTGATAAGGATTTTTCACGTAAAAATTCATATGTTCATAGTCATCTTCTTCATTCCTTTATTATGTTTGGTTGTGTGTAGAGTTTGGCATCCTGCTGTCTCCCGATCACGTCTCTTTTAAAACAATAAGTGGTATCAGAGACAGGTTGAGAACTCCGTCTAAATGGCATCGTCATCTTCAAAGAACTTTTCATTCAGCGTGGAGTAGTTCAATTGGTAGAATAATTTTATTTTCTAGCAAAAGATGGTAAAGAACATTCCGCCCAGAGAAGGAACAATAAAAGGCCAAAAAAGAAGGAAAAAAAGCCAAAAAGCTTGTCCGAGGAGGAGTGGCAAGATAAAAGAGATCTTACCAATTGCACTATTAAATTATGCACAGGCGAGACAACACGCTCAAGAAATCCTTGGCCCACCGATCCGATAAAAGTCTGGGAAAATTGAGAGCCGATATAAGTCCAAATCCCTGACAACCAGGCTGCACGTGAAAAAGCAGTTCTATGGCCTACAGTTGTTGAAAGGAGAAAGTTTTGAAAAACACTTGGACGAGTTCAACCGGATTGTGACACAGATGGTGGCCATTGATGAGAAGATTCAGGAAGAGGACAAGGCGTTGGTTTTGCTGACGTGTCTGCCAACTTCTTATGACCATATTGTCACTATGCTACTGTTTGAAAAAAAACCACTCTAAAATTGGACGAGGTCATTACTTCCTTACTCATGAATGAGTCAAGGCAGTCACAAGGGGTCTCAACGTCCTCGTATTTTGAGGTACTTGTGACCGAATCTAGAGGAAGGAATAGAGGACGCAGCCAAAAGCTAGAGAGAAAGGCCGCAGTAAATCTCGGTCAATATATCAAAACCTTGAATACCATTACTGTGGTAAAAAGAGTCACATCAAGAAACAATACTTTAAGTGAAAGTATGAGAACGCAGAGAAAGAGAAAGAAGAAAAGGGACGTGGTTAAGAGAAGTCCTCGATCTCAGTGGTCACAGAAGGCGATCTCTTCTTAACATGTGAAAAAAATGCGGTAAGTTTGACGGACGAGGAGTCAGGTTGGGTGATTGACTCTGGTACCTTCTTACATGTCACGTCTAGAAGGGAATTGTTCGCATCCTATACTTCAGGAGACTTTGGAGTAATAAGGATGGGCAATGAAGGAATATCCCAAATTGTTGGTAGAGGTGACGTTGTGCTGGTCACCAATAATGGGACGAAGCTGACGTTAAAGGATGTTCGACATATTCCTGACATCCGACTCAATATCATTTCAACCAGTCGGCTGGACGACGAAGGTTATTGTAATACCTTCTGCGAAGGTGAGTGAAAATTGACCAAAGGATTTCGTTATGGCAAGAGAAAACAAGTGCTCCGGCTTATACATAATGAATGCATCTACAACGGCCGGAGATGTGAATACTACAATCAGTAAGGAGTCCGAAAACTTATGGTATCGAAGGTTGGGCCACATTAGCAAATGTGGACTATCGCATTTGGCCAAGAAGGGTCTTATTCTGGGAATGAAGGAGGAGGGACTAAGGATGTGTCCTCATTATTTGGCCGGTAAGCAAAGAAGAGTCTCATTTCATAAAGATTCGTCCACTCCAAAGGCAGAATTGCTCAATCTTGTACACACAGATGTGTGTGGACTTTCAAGGAGAAGTCGTTTGGTGGAGCTCAATATTTCATTTCTTTCATTGACGATTGTTCTAAAAAATTGTGGGTTTGCCCACTGAAAATCAATGACCAAGTCCTCGGTATATTTGAGTAGTTTTATACTCTTATTGAGTGTCAGATGGAGAAGAAATTGAAGGTCGTCCGAAGTGATAATGGCGGCGAGTACATAGGACCTTTTGATACCTATTACCGGTTACATGATATTAGACACCAAAGACGCCACAATTGAACGGAGTGGCCGAGTGGATGAACCACACATTCTGGAGAGGGTACGATGCATGCTTTCTGAAACTAAACTTCCCACACACTTTTGGGCCAAAGCACTAAAGATGGCAACCCACATCATAAATAGGTCGCCCAGTAAACTCTTAAATAGTGAAGTGCCGGAGAAGATTTGGTCGGATAATGAGCCATCCTATGATCATCTAAGGGTGTTTGATTGTAAAGCTTTGTTCATATTCCAAAGGATGAAAGGATCACATTATAAGTCAAAGACGATGTAGTGCGTCTTTCTAGACTATGAAAAATATGAGTTGGGTTATAGATTTTATGACCCGATTGAGAGAAGGCTTATCCGATCAAGGAACGTGACTTTCGTTGAGAATGAAACAATGGATGTTATTAGCAGGAAGACCAATTCTGATATTGCTCGAACAAAGTGGGTGTTGAAATTGTCTGTCCAGTATCCCCGGAGGATGAGGACAATGGTCCTGAAGTGGCCGAGGAAAATGGTGAGATGGTCCTGGCACCTGATAAAGACCGGGATAAAGTTATTTCTCAATCGGCCAAAGATGTTCCTATCAGATGATCCTCACGAAATAGACGGTCGTCCATCACCTAGTGAGTATATTATATTCATTGATACCGGAGAGCCTAAGATTTATGAAGAGACTATGGAAGACGTGAGTAATGAGAAATGGTTAGAAGTCATGAAGGATGAAATGTGTTCTCTCCATAAAAATTATACATTTGATTTAGCCAAACTTTCTAAGGGAAAGAGAGCTCTAAAAAATAAGTGGGTCTTTCAACTGAAGACATCCGAGGACATTATACAGCCGAGATATAAGGCGCGGCTAGTGATAAAAGGCTTTAATCAATGAAAGGGAGTTGATTTTGATGAGATTTTTGCTCTAGTTGTGAAGATATCTTCTATAAGGGTTGTGTTAGGATTGACAGCCGCCCAAAATCTAGAAGTGAAACAGATGGATGTCCGGACAGCCTTTCTCCATGGTGAACTAGAAGAAGAAATTTACATGGAACAGTCGGAAGGGTTCAAGATTAAGGAAAAGAAGCGACTCGTCTGTTATCTAAGGAAGAGTCTGTCTGGGTTGAAACAGGCTCCAAGACAGTGATACAAGAAATTCGAGTTAGTCATGGTCAGTCAATGGTACCAGCGGATTACTTGTGATTATTGTGTATTCACACAGAGGTTTTTCGAATATGATTTTATTATCTTTCTCTTGTACGTGGACAATATGTTGATTGTTGGACGGAATAGTGCTCGGATAAAGAAGTTGAAGGAGCAACTTGGACTGTCTTTTGTCATGAAAGACCTTGGACCGGTGAAACAGGTTCTTTGTGTTAGAATTATTCGCGATCAGGAAATAGGGAGACTATGGTTGTCCCAAGAAAGTTACATTGAGAAGGTACTCCAATGCTTCAATACAAAGAAGTCTAAACCTGTCAGCACTTCACTTCCAAACCACCACAGGTTAAGCAGTCGTTAGTGTCTGTCCTTGAATAAAGAGAAGACATACATTAGAGGTGTTCCCTATTCCTTAGTTGTGGGAAGCTTGATGTATGTTCTGGTATACACAAGGTCGGACATAGCACATGTTGTGGGTACAGTCAGCCATTTTCTATCAAACCTAGGAAAGAAGCACTGGTTCACGGTTAAGTGGATCATGAGATACATTCGAAAAACTTTCAAGAAGTGCTTGTGTTTTGAAAGTTTTGAAAGTGACAAGCCTCAATTGGTGGGCTACTTGGATACTGATATGGCGGGGGACATTGACAGCCGCAAGTCCACTTCAGGATATTTAGTAAAGTTTGCCGGAGGTACAGTTTTATAACAATCCAAGTTATAGAAGTGCGTCGCCCTTTTTACTACAGAGGTCGAGTACATTATCGTGATAGAAGCTTGTAAAGAGATGTTGTGGATGAAAAAGTTTATTCAGATTGTGCCTCAGACGAGAAAAGTATGCAGTACTTTGTAATAGTCAGAGTGTCATACATCTCTACAAGAACTCCTCATTTCATTTCAGATCAAAGTATATTGATGTTCGATATTATTAGGTGAGGGATGTACTTAAAGCCAGTCTACTGTCACTAGAGAAGATTAACACTGAAGAGAATGGGGCGGACATGTTGACTAAAATTCTACCGAGAGGGAAGAATGAAGCTTGTTGTAAGTTGGTTGGGTTGATGGACTTAACTTTTCCACAGTCGTGAGGAAAAATTTATTGGGAGATCACTCCCATGTGAAAATCCTAATGATCGGAGGACTCAGACGGAGCTCATGAATTGCAAAGCGAATAAGTAGAAGGAATATAGGTTAACTTTATTGATAAAAAATAATTAGACGGACAATAATGTCTGGTCAATATATTAACCGGCGGGTGGCATAAACTGCCTTGCATTGTTAAAGGATCCCTGAAGAACTGCAGATCGATCTCCTAAGGGATTGGTGGTCATGTGGAAAGGACGGTCAATAGGCGTTGACCGATCTTGTGAAGAGCACGGGCATTGGAATGTTGGCCATCCGTCAGGAAATTCAGAATGGTGCCAGCTCAGAAGATCTTATGAGCGTATGTGATTTAGCATTTATTATACAAGAACAATTTTTAGTTATGCGGAAGAACCGAATTTTTTTGTATAGAACATATTCATATTATTTGTAAGGACAAATTTTGTCAGAGAATAAAGAATATTTCTCAAATTTGCTAAATATTGGCGTTTGTAATTTTAAGAGTATGTGAGGTATTGTGTGGGGATGAAAAAAAAGGTGAAAAAATTAGAGAGAGTGAAAGACAGGGAAGAAAAGAGAGAGAAGTGTGAGCAAAACGGAGTGTGTTTTTATATTACTTGTGCTCTGTTCTTCGATCTTCTTTCTCTTGTACCAGTGTAATTATGGGATATTATTCCCAACCTCATACATAGTGAAATTGGTTCGTGGACGAATGTCTCGTAATTTTTTTCTTATTTGATAAGGGTTTTTCACGTAAAAATTTGTGTGTTCATCCTCCTCTTCTTCATTCCTTTACTGTGTCTAGTTGTGCATGGAGTTCGGCATCTTGCCGTTCGCCCGATCACTTCTCTTTTAAGACAACAGCTCCTTGGACGAAGGGCTTAGCCTCCTCAGGCAAATGGATTTTAACTCCAAAATAAAAGGCTAACTCCTAGACGAAGGATTTCTTGCTCCGGGATGAAAGGTTGACTCCTGGACAGAAGGCTCCTGACTTTAGGACGAAGGGCTCCTGACTCCCAAACGAAGGGCCGGCTCTTGGACAATTTGGAGGTTTTCTGGAAGGAATGCAGTTCTTAGATGAAGGATATCTCTTAAAAGAAGGGCAGGTCTCCTGAATGGATAGCAGACTTTTTGGGGGAGAGTGGCTTCTGAATGGAGTGTAGGCCCTTTGGATTGAGGGTGACTTCTAAAAGGAGGATAGGCCTCTTGAATATATAATAAGTCTCCTGAAAGTAGGGTAGCTCTTAGATGGAGGGTAGGCCCCTTTCTTGGGGATGTTGAGGATTCTAGAGCTTACCCCTCCAAGTATAAGGGTCTCTGGTTTTATAGTGTGATTTGTAGGTATGCTTCTTTTGCTTGGATAATGCGTGACTTTTCACTTTGAAAAAATTTTACTAGGTTGGAGTTGAGGTATGGGCCTACTGTGGGGCTTAGCCCCTTAGACCCATAATTGCTAGACCCATCAGTATGTAATGTAACTATAACTGGTTATCTCGTGTAAGAGAACAATTAGCCTTGGACAACTCTTTTTCAATAAAATTATAATCTAGTTTCTTATATGAACACCAAACTCAAACTTAATCATTAGTCATGTTATATAACTTTTATTGTTTATTTTTAAATACTCAATACAATTTCTATTTATTAATATATAATGATTAATCCATACAAAAATAAATAAATTAATAAATATTATATCACTATAAATTTTTTTGGGATATGAGTAACTAATTTATATAAATTGAAAAATATTTATATGGATAAAATATATCTACGACACCAAAGGCAACTATCTGGCATTATAAAGCCTTCAAATAATCTAAAACCATACATCTCAAATAATAAAAATTATAAAAGTAAATAAGGGAAATACTAAAACAAAAACTGAAATAATATTAAACAATCACCCTCTAAAAATTAAAACTGTACCAGTCATCCTAGCCCAATGGAAGTGATGACTTTAGTAAGAATGTTAAGTCATCCAAATCTTACTCCTTGCGATCCAATGGGTCGACAGAGAAAAAAAAAGAAAAGTAGAGCCAAAATAAAATAAAGATGTAATACAAGTAAAATGGCATCTACAAGAGAGATTCATCAATTTTCATCAAAAAAATTTATCAGCAGACACTTCAAAATATTTAAAGCATAACTAAATAGTATCTGTGAATTATTTCCACTTAGTAATCATTTGCTCAAGGAATAACAATGTGTATATATGTATAATCCATAGTTTTTTTGTGAACAATTTCTCATGTTCATCAACTGCGTGTTGATAGTGGCATGAACATACTGTCTTTATTAACAAAGGGCCCCAGATTAAATGATGGAATTTGCGCTCCTTAACATTCAACTTTTCTCTTGTCAAATCAGTTGAACTTTAATCGAAAGTCATTGAGACTTGTAGTGGGATTCCGCCCTGTTTGAAGGGGCCAAATTAAGATGGTAAGAAAAAAAATTGAAAGTTTCCTACCCTACAAATAAAGTTTGATATATAAAGTTTACAGAAAAAACTCAATTTAGCTTAAAAAAATAACCTCTCCTCCCACCCTAATTTCCCACATACAATAAGGAGCCTGTTCTTTTTTAAAAAAATAAATTTAACTTCTCTTAATAATTATTATTTAATATTTATCAAACTATAATGTTATTTTTTTTTTAAAATAAAAGTTAATTTTTTAAAAAATAAAAAAAATTTAATCGTTTAATATTGATCGAATGATTATAATTAAAATGGGTAAAGGCATTGAATTCATTTCCCCACTCCCAAAAAAAAAAAAAAAAGACCGAGTGCAAAAAATAAAAAGTTATTGTTGCCATCTAATCTTTATTAGCAAGGCCTTACGTGGTTCGAGTATGTCCATTTATAGTTTGCTAAAATCACACCTCACACATAAAAATAATAATTTTAAGGCAACTTTATTAATAGTATTTATTGTTTATTTGTTTTTTTTTTTTTTCAAAAAGTTAAACAGAAGAAAAGAAAAGGTATGAAACAAAGTACTTTCTAATGTTTCGGTTAAAAGAATCATTATAAGAAAAATTCCAATTGAAAACATAAAATAAAAATTGTCTCAAGTTTTCAAAATAATATTTAATACTTTTATCTCATTCTTTTTTACCATAAAAAGGATATTTTCCTTTATTTTTATCGACAATCAAATAAGGAAACTAATTTTATTAATATTTTATTTCATTTGTCATATACTTTTCCTTTGTCAACATCTCAACAATGAAAACCTTATCTTTTAATTTAGTTTTCTTTCATACGTTTGTCTTTTTCATTATATATATATATATATATGAAAATATAAAATAGATTATGATATACATTTGGTGCTTTTGGACTTTTGATGAAAGATGGTGGTTTCATAGTTTTGTGGGGATCGAAAATTCATGTAGCAAATGGATGACTAGTTGTTGCATCTGTAATTCTTTTGAGTTGATAAAATTTATAGTTACCATCGAGTGCTCTTTTAAATATATCACAATAATTACACACATTATAGGATATTTTCGTAAATAAATTATAAAAAATATACGAGTTATAAATTTTACAGTATAAATTACTTTTATTGATAAATTGTGAGAAAAATATGTGCTACTAAAAAATCCTATAGATGAACTTTGAATGAAAGATTATGAAATATGTTATTTGAATGATTCAGTTGAACATTTTTACTAAGAATTTTTTCATTGGTTTTTATGGATAATTTTATTCATTAAATTATATAGTTTTCATTCTTCTATCTCTGTTTATTAATGTGATATAAAATATGACTATACACATAAAAATTTTATTAATTTAGATAAATTTAATTATTTTGAAAAATTGAGTTGAATATTTTTACTAAGAATTTTTTCATTGGTTTTTATGGATAATTTTATTCATTAAATTTATAAGCGGTTTTATTTTTCATAGTCATCGTTTATTTGATGGATATAAAATATGGGGCAACTATACGACCCTTAAAATCTTGCCCATTTTCCACTATTCATTAGATAAATTCAACTTACCACCGTTTTTCCAAATAAATAATTAATTAAATAAATCTTTTCAGGCATTTATTTTCTTATATATGTGTATTTTTTTTTTTTTACCGTTAATGATACAGTGACCCGTATAATCATGAGTTCAGTATGAGAGCTTATTAATTAAGCAAATACAATCAAACAATAACTAATATTATAGAAAAATGGCCATGAATTGCAAAGTGTTGATTGGTTTGAATATTTTTCGATAGTCATGTTAAACAGTGGTATACTGGCTGTATATCTTTAGGTTATATTTGTTATCAAATAAAATATAAAGAAAAAAAAATCACTATTTAGATAAGATAAAAAAATTATTTTCAGGCATTTATTTTATATATATATGAAAATTTTAATAATTTATTTAAAAAATAAATTTTCATATAAAATCCTGTGGAATATGAAAATAAATGGAAATAAAATTGAATATTCATATTAAAGACATGCAGTTTTATTCGTTTTAGTTTTTATTTGACAACCAAATAACAAGAATATTAAAATATATATATTTTTTGATATAAAATTTTTATAACATTCAAACAAATATATATATTTTTTTAAATTTGTTTTTTACTATTATTCTTTGCTTTATATACTCTTTGATCTAAATAAACCCTTAGTAAATACAATTGGTCCTGCCGGCTAATTTTTACTAAATCACAAATAAAATATTCTATAAAATTATGTGAAGACAATATATTAATTGTTTCCGTTTGGGACCTAACTGCACATCGCCCATCGTTTGATTCAGATCCAACGAAGGGTATTTTTAAAATAAAAAGATAATATATTATTTTAATTTTAATTTTTAAATATATAATAAAAATAGATCTCTAATAACATGATCAAATTAATATTTAAATTGATCATAATATATATATATATTTTTTGTTGCTTATATCATTTTTTCAGTAAAGCAAAAGGAATTTTCCTTTAAAGAAAACTGAATTATGAATGGCTGCGAATAGCATCTGGTGACAAGTATTTCTTCTATATTTACACTTGCATGAATGGTCACGGCATCAATTTTGGCGGGAGATATCACTATCAGTAAAGAGACAAATTTTTACCTGCTGAAATTTAAACTTTTATTTTTTAAAAAAAATAATAATAATATGTGATTTATAAGATGAGTATTTTAATATTTTAATATTTAAAAAGTAAAAAAACCCCCTCTAACCTTACATTTTGTTATCAAATTTAAATCTTATATATTGAATCTAGATTAGAACAATTTTAGAAGGGCTGGTTTACAATAATTTTTTTTAAAAAAGATTGCATAATTCCACTAGTGGTGATTACTCAAGGTTCAATCACAGACATGGAAACCTGTCGCTTTTATTTGGGGTGGATTAGTCTTCTTAATCACTCGATAATGGAGATAATTAATCTGTTAATCAAAAGCTAGAGTTAGGTTAATGATAACAACAGCTTAGGCTTTAAAATCCATTATTTTAGATAATCTAGCCTAAATAAAAATTCTTCCTTAGTCCATAAAGAGGGCTACGGCATTTGTTTATGCCATCAAATTAAAATTAAATTATTTTTTACTTCTAACAATATAAATAAGTTTGATGGGTAGGTCTATAACTAACAGACCCAATAAAAAAAACAATCCAAAGTTCAGATAAGTCCAGACGCGTGTTGGACGGTCAACACTAGCGTTGACCGCACGGAGCGCCAATCAGGCGGCCAACACGCTCCCTCAAGACGATCAACATTCATGTTGACCGGAAGTATTGTAGCAACAGGCCGCGAAAAGATTTAAAATCTAATACGGGCCAGGCCCAATTTGACAAACGTTTTTGTACACGATAAGCAACGGTTCTTGCCCTGATCTCACGCATTCCTTGAAGCCAATCTCCTCCAAATAAGGTATCAACATATTCAATGTCCTTCCCATACAGAAGGCGCTAGATTCTCTCTTCCTGCCAACGATAGAGTCTAATGATAACAAAAGCACAAAAGGAAGGCGGATAACTGGAGACCCGTTACTCGCTTAGAAAGGAAACGATCCCATCAGATTACGTCAGTTAAGCCTTCCTACTCAAGGAAGGCCACCCAATACCAGGCAGTGATCATGACTTATTACCCAATGAAGGTCGCACTCCCCGCCATCTATATAACCCCATACAGTCTCCACTCTAAAAGGACACGATTTGAGACACGAATACAGACGCAGAAATACAACGCAGTGCTATTACAAAAATCCTTGAGCATACTTACGCTCAATCGCTTACTTTGCCAATCCCACTCTAAGCCTCCAGATTCCAGAAATTTTGCCCGCTCCTCGACATCCATCCCGTTAAACTTCCACGCTTTCAGGTCGTAGCTTCCCACTTGTTCCTTGCGAATATTGAGTCGGAAAACCATACTCTCAATGAGTCACGGGAACATCTCTTACATCTACAGGCCAATAGTCCCACCAATCTTAATCTCGCTCTCTCTATCTTTTTACTTGTCAGTTTACTTTCTTGAAATTCGAAGACTTGTTACTGACTTGAGCGTCGGAGTGTTTTCAGTAAGATAACATATCGCTGACACTTGACTTCTTATTTATTATAATGATGTGTAGGGTCCCAGACTGGGTGACGAAGTAAGATCCAAACAATCAAGCGAATTTGAATCTATTTAAAGTCGAATCCAATTACGTATCAGAGTTAAATATAAATTTTAAATAGTTATTTGTATTTATATTATTGTTAGATATTTATGTTTACTTAAATGATAAATAATTATAAATATATTTTTTATTATTATTTTTTGAATAACGGTCGAAAAATCGTCACACATGCCCATTGCCAATGGCGAAGCTGACGAGCAAAGGAAGCTTTTGAATTTTGAAAATTTGGATTCCAACATTTACAGTCACACGCACCCCCGCACGGGCATATAATCCATCTCATAAGTCATCACATGCTGCCACCCTATTTCCATATCACGTGGATGGCAACTGCCCAGCATTCATGCATTTGTCTACGTGGGATCCACAATCTCTTCCCCTCAACCGTCCGATGAGGTGCAGATAACTGTTTAATATTTATTGTCACACACATATATATATATATATATCTGTGAAATATAATAATTTATAAGAATAAGTAAGTGATTTAACCAACGTTTATTCCTTACTTATTTATTAATACCAAACTAAAGAATCAAGTAAGAATATTTTTTTTTATTCCTGTTAACAAAAAAGATATTAGACGTTCCCAACTCAATTTCCAATTAATTTTATTTTCAAATATTATTTATTTTATTTTTATAATATTTTTATTTAATCCAATGAAATGGACGATTACCAATTAACATTTTCCTAATTAAATCTCAAAATAATTATGTTAGGTACAAGCTCATATACAATTAGTCCTGACCCATCTAAAATGCTGATTTATAAGTCATCAACTCAGAGTCAGGTATCAGACAGTTAAGTTGCTCAAATTGGTAAAAACCTAGTCTAAGATTTGGTGAAGATAAATGCTCGACAAACCAATTGAATAATTGGGAAACGAAAAATTTTACTAAAATGAGGAATGATCAGTCGTATTAAAAAAATAATAGTACTTAAATAGATATTAATTATTAACTATTAGATAATTGCCAAACCAACATAATTGTTGGAGCCGGACAAGGTAATACCTTAGAAAACAAAATGCCAATTGGAAAAAAGACAGGTTAATTGGCATCCATGTTATAAATGCAAAATCTTTGTTCGATGTAAGGATAAGAATTGTTGAAGTCCCATAATGCCTTTCTCATTAAAATTTATGGAGCTCAATGTTTTAAAAAATTATTATTTTAACACTCACCTATTTTTATTTTTTTAAAAAATATTTCTTAATTGAATGTTAAAAGATATATTAGGAAATGAATATCATATTCATCTAATATTATATTAATTGTTATAGTGTATAAGATTTAAAAAAGAATGTTTGAATATTCTATTTAACAAATTTGAATATCAAATCAGATCCTAGATATGTATTAATATCATTAATTAGCAATTTATTATTAAGAATATCAATAATATAAATAAATTATTAAAAGGTATATATCAGAAAATAAAAAATAATATTTTAATAAACTAGCAACATAATAAGATATGGTTATCCTGCTGTGTTCCCTTTCGTTATCCTCATAGTGTGCTCCCTCCTCCATCCATTCAGTAACCGGGCATCCCCTTATTACATGGATTTTAGCGTTGTATTCAAACTTGCCTTCATGCCCGCCCAGTCGCTCGGGCATCCGCTGTATGTGTTTTAGAGAGGGAGAGGGAGAGAGAGAGAGAGAGAGAAGAAGCGAAAGCACCATCAAAAGCAACTGTTTCAGACGCAGAAGAAAGAAAGAACGAAAGGGAATATTTATACTATTACGTACTTTCATTCTCCACATCTCTTACCACCCCCTCACTCACTGAGTCTCTCCCTCTATATCTCTGCAACAGTATGGCTCCCTGAAATATTTGTAAGCTCAAATCTTCAGTTTATCAGATTTCTTTTTTTCTATTTTCCCTGCGATTTTGAAGTATATATGCATCTCGTATCTAAGAACAGAAAGGCACTTTTGCTAACATCGATGGTGATATGAATTGGTTCTAATAAATTGATCAATCAATCGGTCAATAGCCAATCAGTTCATTCATGTTCTCTATTATTAGTGTTTCACTCTTTTATTAAGCTTTCCGTTCTATGTTTTATCTTTTCCATTATTGTCTTTCAATTGGGTTCGATTCAATCAAACTTGAAAAAGTTCCGAATCCGAGGGGATTCGATTGATACCAAAGCGAAAAATAGAGTGATTTGAACGTTTGCTTGTTCTTAATTGAACAGTGACTCTAGCGGGAGAAAAGTTAAGCGGAAACGAGTGACTTTTTATATGCACAAAAGCCATTGGCTTTAGCATGCGAGCGGAGGGAGATAAAGGTGGAAGGAGTGACGGAGAAAGAGAGAGAGCAAGCAATCGATATGCAGAATAAGCAACTGAACAGTGAAGCTGAAGCTGCCCCCAAGCAGAAAGAGCGCCGAATTGTTACGTGGACTCCGGAGGTCTTGTTTGTCCTGCCTATTCTGAATAATCGATCATAGAAGATTTTTTTGTTTGTTTTTTGTTGGTGACTTTAGGCATCTGATGGCGTGTAATCTGAGTTGCAGGAGGATGATATACTTCGCGAGCAAATAAGCTTGCAAGGAACTGAGAAGTGTGTTTTTCCCCCTGTTAAATTACCTTTTATTCATTTGCCTGTACACAATTTGAAGGTCTAAGGGGTATTATTTTGCAGTTGGACTGCTATCGCATCTAAATTTAAGGATAAGACGACAAGACAATGCAGAAGAAGGTTAGTGGAAAAATTGGACAATCTTGTGGTGTTCAAACGTTGCTTGTTGATCCTATGCCTTTTTTCACTCTTCAGTACTTGGACTGTGATCTTTTCTTTTCGTTCTCTTCCCTCGATAAATGCTCGTGAAACGTCGTTGCAGATGGTATACTTATCTAAACTCTGATTTCAAAAAGGGAGGTTGGTCGCCGGAGGAAGATATTCTCTTATGCGAGGTGATTAATAGTCCTTAAGTCTGCATGATTCAACATTTGCCAGTTTGATAGTAAGCATTTATAGTGGTGTGTTTGTATCGATAGGTATTTAGCAATTTACCTGAATCTACTTGGCCCAGATCAAGTGTGACTTAATTCCTGCAAACATTATTGGTGGGAAAACTTGCATCTGCAGTGATTCTGTGAAATCATTATTGTGCTTGCAATTGCAGATAAATTACCTTCCTCTGGAAATTTTGTAGAAATGTCAGTGACTTCACTTAACTACGAACATTGTAGTAACACTAATGATTACGCAGGCTCAAAAGATATTTGGTAACAGATGGACAGAGATAGCAAAGGTGGTCTCGGGCAGGTAATAGATCTACATTTATGTTTTCTCTTAAAGTTTTCTGCATATATATTTGGAAGTTGGGATATTGATTTTAAGTTTTAATATGATTATGCAGAACGGACAATGCTGTCAAAAACCGGTTCTCCACATTATGCAAGAAAAGAGCAAAGCGTGAAGCCTTAGCGAAGCAGAACAGCACCTCGTGTATCAATTCAAAGAATAAGCGGGTCATTATTGATGATGGGTTCCACTCAGACGGAAGATTAGACATTGCAGCACCACTTAAGAAGATGAGGTATCATGCAGAAGTCTCTTCAAATGTCAACAATGCTGGAGTTTTACATGATAATACTTAAAATTCTCATTAATGTAGGAGGGCCCACATCCCTAACCTAATGGAAATGGGCAACAATGGAAGTACATTGCTCAAGGATTTGGCAATGGTCAAGCAGCAGCTACGACTCCCATTTTCAGTGTTAGCCCAAAGCATTCGTAATGCTGACAATTTGCTGCCTCAGCATCAATTTACCACTAAAAAGCAGCCTGTGATTGATGGTAATTACCTTAGCATACTCATTTACAAAATATGGATCAGCTCACAATTTGAGTAAAACGTAGGATTGAAATATATAAAGAGTATCCTAGTTGTTACCTCACACAAATAGCTGTCCGAGTTCTTGAACATCTGTTCCCTACATGAAGATTCTGAAGATATTAAACCTCTGTGCACAGCAGGTAATGAGAAGATTGAAGTGACATTCCTCAAGAAAGATGATCCCAAGATAGTTGCTTTGAGGCAACAAGCAGAGTTGCTCAGCTCTCTTGCAGTGAAAGTGAATGCAGATAACACTGAACAGAGTCTAGAGAATGCTTGGAAGGTGGTGAACTCTTCCTAAATCAGAAACTTCTGGATTGCGATACTCTTAGTTGCTGTCCTAAAAGTCAGTACCAACAACTATTTGACTCCACAGTTTGTAGGTCGGCAAAATCCTACATGCTCTTAATCACCAAACTGCCCTCTTTTTTGTAGAATTCACCCCCCAAAGGAGAAAGAAAGGAACAGTTGATCAGAGGTGTTCATAGATAAGCCCATAATTTTTTTACAAGATAAAAAAAAGAATATAAGAGAAGTGCCTTGGCCAATGTGTTTAAACTTAACTTTATTATTTCCAATAGAGCCACCTAAATAAACAACTGATATCTTCTAAAAAGAAAGGTTGTTCTACTCTATAGATCTTGAGTGCTTCACTTGTTGTTGCATGCCATATGTAGTGCAATGGTGCTGTCTTCTTATTTGCTGGATGGTCAATACCTAATAAGCATGATCATGAGCATTAAGTTCACATATGATACAATATATAATCCAGGTTCTCCAAAATTTCCTTGATAAGAATAAGGAAAGAGAGCTGCCAGTGTGTGAAGCATTTGATATGGAGTTGCAACTTGATGATGACAAAGACTTGATGGAGGAGTTGAAAAGTAGGAAACTTGATGATCTAAAAGACTTGATGGATGACTTCAAAAGTAGCAATAAAGGAACTCAAGCATCTCAAAGGTAACAAAATGAACTAAACTAACATTAATGTCCAAGGGCAGTAAATTTCTGCACCTGGTCTCACAAAACAGTAAGTTTTCTCAGGCAACCTGATTTATACAATTCTCCAAGCAGCTCTGAGCAAAGCACTGGATCTGCTGTCATGTCCACTGCAGCAAGTGATCAAATGGAACAAACTCAAGCTGAGATATGCACACAACAAGAGGATCTTGGGGCTGGATTGCAGTCAATTGAGGCAGAAGATGAACATGGTGTTAATACGACAGAGAACATGCTCCTTGCTGGAGCAACTGCAAATGACGGTAATTAACTTTTCATTACAGAGGGGCCAGAGCAAGATATATGCCTTTTTTGGTAAATGTGACTAATATCTTATTAGTGATGTGGTTTTTACTACAGTGAATGAGTTAGTGCCTTCTGATGAAACACATGAGACCGGAGTGGTTTCAGCTTTGTCAACTATGGAGTATAGCTCACCTCTTCAAGTAACTCCACTATTCAAATCCTTAGCAGCCACAATTCCAAGCCCACAATTCTCAGAAAGTGTAAGCTATCTTTTCCTCCGATTTTTGGGAGTAAGCATGAAAATGTTGTTACCCTCTAAGCATTTGTGGCCTTTTATATCCATTACACACAACGCAGGCTGGCAGCAGCCTTTTCAGGCAAGCTTCTTTCATCAAAATAGATGAGACTATTGCGACTAATAGGAATGTAAAACAATTAGCAACTGTTTCATTTGTCTCTAGGTGTGCAATAATAGAAGCTTCAAAATAATTTGGCTGTTAAATTTTAGATACCATCCTTCAAAGACATTATCTGTGAATATTAAGTATCTAAATGTCAAGATTTTAAAAAAGTTCTCTTAACATTACCAATAGGTTAGCTGGATAAAGGAATATCACATTTGTTCGTTTGTTACGTTTCCAGTAATCAGTCATTTCTACAATGAGGTCATTATCGAAGACTCAATGATGCAGCAGCAAGCAGCCACCAGGAGTCCCTAGGATGAAATCTCTGTTATGAACATTGGCCTTTAGAGGATGGTGAATCAGCTGATAATGAAGCTATAATTAGTACTGGCTCAACAAACCACAATTTGACCATTTCAATTAATCATATTGAGATATTTTATTTTCAATTGTCTAGCTAGATATGTGGGTTTTACTTACCTTCAGATTAGTTCTGATTTGGGCCTGCACAACTGAATCAGAGGCCCAAGAGTGGAATCTGACTATTGGTTTGGATTTTGGCTAAGAAAATATTTGTTGATAGTTAAAAATTGACTCCTGGTGTGCCTTTTGTTTTGTGGAGGAAATGATAAAAAATTTACGTAGTGAACCATCAAATTGCTCATGTGATCAAGTCTTCTGTATTGACTTGGTAAAAAGACGAGGAAAACAAAGGAAATGCTTGAAGGAAGAACCAGAAAACGTTAATTTAACTATTTTCTCATCTGTCCTCATGGTTCCTGCATACCACAATATTGTTCATCTCTTGGATTTGCAAAAATTTAATTCAAATAAGTCAAGCTGCTTCGTTTTGCTCTTCCTTCATACTAACAATAATTCATCCCAGTGACGAAGTTAAAATATGATAGGGATATCAGACGTGCTTGTCAAGTAGGTGTTGTTTGTTTTACCAGTAGTATTGGTTTCCTTGAGTAGTACAAATGGTGTTCAGTTTAAATGATCCCTAGAAAACTTTAAAATCAAACATTACAAGAAGGAAAATCCACATACTGTGCTTGATGTTGGAGAAATGTTAGAGATAAAGAAACGCAATAAAGTTAAGAGAAGAAGAGTAAAGAAGTACAAAGGGACTGTAAAGTAAACATTAATAAGAAAATAGCATACATTCAACGATCGAATGAATGAATAATGTGCTATTGTGATACATGGAAAAGTGGCTTTATTTGGACTAAGAGGACTTGCCTTCCAACGGATGTCCACCTGAACAGAAGTCGGTCCTATCTTAGAGGGCAATGCAACTAAATCTTTCAGAGAAGAAAAACACACGAAGTTTTTAAGATCAAACCGAAGCTACAGTAAGCAGTATTAATCTTAGCCCTAGTGGATTTGAACCATAGACCTTTCATGCAATGTTTAAACTTGCTTTTGCTATTGTAAGCATGTATGACATACATGCTTACTCATGGAATGAAAAGGTCACGCAAGCACTTATTTTTAATAAGCCTGAAATTAGAAAGAATTTGTGGCTACAAGTTCTTCAGTAGATTTCTTCTTCCTGCTGCCACTTTTTATCGTTTGTTAGTCTCCTAGCTTGTAGTTTTCCATCGGAAATGACTGTACAAGATAACTTATTTTGATTCCACACCATAAGGCATGGTTCCATGCAAAATTTGCAACCCAGCAGCTATGAAAGCTCAGGCGGTCTATCAAGGGAGTGATCAATTGTCTACTCGTAGTTATATTAAATCCCCACCCTCTGAAATTCTCAGCTATTAGGTTGTGGTTGCAGTCTTTGGCTTATTTATTGTTATTTAATTCCTTAAATCTATTATACGAATTAGATTTATGACTAACTTATTCATTTTTATGTATTTCAGGAGAGGAATTTTCTGATGAAAACACTTGGAATTGAGTCCCCAACCTTCACCACAAGCACTAATCCCTCACATCCACCACCTTGCAAAAGGGCCCTTGTCCATATCCTATGACCAACTTCTCTTCAATCCATTTCACAAACAAAATATCCATCCTTTGTCATGCTTCTGCGTTCTTTCTGCGTTTTTTGCAGCCAAGTCGGCCTGAATTTTTGAGAGGCTTATGAGATCTGCATTCCAAGAGCCACAATCTAGAATGCCAAGCTGCATCCATCCTGCAAGCGATTCTAGTATTCTTCGATTGATCCAGTGTTGCGGATTGCTTTCTTTCTCCCTGCTATTAACTACTTGATTTACTCACAATTCAGTGAATGTCATTCTTTTGGCCTGTCGTCTTGTGGGCATTGAATCGTAGGAATTCGATTCGTGCCCAAGTTTTTGTTATTTAATTCGTTTTTTCTTGTACAGAACCCGAAATAGAAAGCTAGTTTCTTTAGAGTGTTACTATACATGGGCAACTCGCCTAACCCAATAGATAACCCACATATCAAAAGAAGACATAGTGGTAAAGGATTACCCCAGCGGAATGGGAATCCTATTTGATGTCGTTCACTTCTTGGTGTGCAGAGGGATAGAATAAGCTTTTTCCTAGGTTGTCTTCTTATTTGAGGAATGTTATATGAATTCATGGTGATTGGAGTGGAAATTTTGTTTGACTTTCGTGTGAAAACGTGGATTCCTGTCTACATTACCCTTTTTTCTCTCCCCAATTATTTGCTTGATGGATTCAGATGAACATTCAACATATAATATCAGTAGAAAACCAAGATATGATAAATTACGCCAGCACTTACAGAGGGCAGTAATTATCTGACCGTGAATTGGTTTTTGAGTACCCTTTGCACCACGGTTTGCCGTCATCATAGGACCAAGATGTTACAAAACGTTTTTTTACATAATGTAAAATACAACTATAAACAGTAGACTCAAAAGTAATCTAACCTTTCCTCCAGCCCATACAAGGGGAGTGTTTTGTACTTTGACCTGCTTTTTTTTTTTTTTCCAAATTGAACCTCTTCTCTCTAGTTTCTCTTCTGTAATTGTGGAAATGTCACCTGAAGTTGAAAGGCAGTCTGGTGGGGAAGAGGAAGCTTGGAGATGGTGGGGAGGTCAGGCATGATCAGAGCCACTATGCCTAAAAGCTTGAGGGGGAGGTCGGGGGAGTGAAAAAGAGACATGGAGGGAACACCATACAAAATAAAGTGCGCTCGTCGGTTGCAATGTGATCACTCAAAATATTATTGAATATGTGTTTTGCCCCCTGCTTTTTTCGCAAGGATAGCTTCTCTTTGGGGACTATATGGTAATTTCGATTACAAATGAAATAATAAGAACGCAGCAGACAGATTTTAATTCTCATGATTAACACCAAGTATTTGTAATTTCCCTCAATTGGGGGTATTCTTCAAGACCTGTAAATTCTAATTTTTCATGTAGGAAATCTGACAAGACAGCGTCATTTGACCATGATTGTACGTAAGATAAGCTATTTGCTTTTTACTCCCGCCTATCCTTTTCCTTTCAATTTCTTCAAGTAAAAAAGGGGGTTCTCAGGTTAATGATTTATTCAAGAGTTTGTAAATAAAAATTATTATTATTCTATTTATTTTGGGATAAACTACGTGAATTTAGCCCTACTAATACGTGGAAGAAAAATCATCAGCTGGCCTTCAGGCGAACCAATAGTATTGCTGCCAGTAGCTGCTATTTATTGTTATTTTAGTGGAACGAGAGTCGACATAAACCGTTAGGCTTCCTTGATTTCCTGTTACGAAGTGGCTTTGTTTACCGAGTAAGATGGCAAACAGAAACGCCTTTACACTAAGACAAGCAGGATCAAATTATGGTAGACGGTTGACAACCGTTCGAGTTCATTGCTATTTACCATTCATGTTCATTAGTAGTCCAGCACATTAGAAATCGATTTGAGATATTCACATCACTTTAGTTGAATAAATTATTAGCCAACTACTGCGGTATCAACTCCGATGCTTTATATGGGATCTTCCACACCAACAGCCCCACCCCAGGTTACAAAAGCAGGAAGAGATCGTCCAATTGTTGGGGCTTACACTGCCTAAATGATGCCCAGAAACAGTAAAATCGACACATTTTTCATTCGCAAAAGAAAATGACACTAACAAAAATTCCACTGAATCACCTTTTAATCTACTATGCGGTTGCATTGATGTATTTCCTACAATTCCTCTGAACCACTGAACCTTTCTAAGTTACAGCAGTTAGTATATCAGTTGGCAAGGGACAGATCCCAATACGCAATGAGCAGCTCGTTTCATTTCTTCCTGTTCAGGTGGTTTTACGCTTCTTTTGCAGTCTCTGCAACTTCTGCCATTTGAGGTATATCTGGTAGGACAACCCAGAGAAGACCATGACAACGCTTCCCCATTGAATCAGGGAAAGAGGGTTGCCACTAAGAAGAGAAGATACGACTATGCTGACAAACTTGCGGGTGGTGGTGATGGTCGTGTTAGTGAGGGACCCGAATCGGCTAATAGTCAAAAAGATAAAATTCTGGCCAATTGCACCGCACAAACAATAGAAGAGAATGTCCCAGGCTGCCTCTGGATGCCGCTTGCAGAATTCGATGGCCTCATATCCGCTAGCCTGAGGCCAGCCGAACATGTAGATCATGTTGTATATGGTTCCCCATAAATTCATTCCCAACATAATATCCCAAGCAGTTGTCTTCGGGAACCTGCCAACAATGAAGCCATGCCAGAGAATTAGAGCACCAGGAGAAATTAATCTAACCAAAGTGTCAAGTTTGAAATCAAGAGATTGGCAGTGAAGTTTAAAAAAGAGTAAGAAAAATGCAGCATATGAGCTGTACAATTGAAGTAACATTCCAAAAAAAGAGGGGAGAAAAGTTACTGATATACCTTGTTGTTATTGAATCCTGAGTAGCATTTGTAAATCCATCAAATGCAAGGTTCAGGAAACATAGCAAATATCCAAGAGGTGCATTTGGGCGTGCCAGCTTGCTTATGGTCTTTGAGCTAGTCTGTAATAAGCTAGCAATGCATCAGCTTCCCATTAAAAAAACGCTATGCATAAGCTAACAGGCAATATTTATTTTATCAGTCTCAGGGGTCCAATAAATAGGGAACATTAGAAGGAGAGAATAAACGAAGTAGCTATTTATCCTGATCCAGCAAAAAAAAAATTTCTTTCCCTGTAGTCCCAAGTCCAAGAACAATGAGTTTGCTAGACTTCTCACCTTAGAGAGTGCAAACACAGATACCCCTCCTGCAACAAGGAGTGTGCAAATATACTCCGAAAAAGTATATCTTATTCCATAAACAAGGGAACCCATGAGCATTACTGCAGAAAAAAAAAAAGAAAAACAAAATTAATAAGCTTCAAAATGTTTTGCCATAAAATTTCAGATAGGAATAGGACAAATGGAATTAACCCCCTCTGCACACGGCATACAAATAACAATCCCTTATGAAAAATGAAACTTTCTACTTGCAGCTTGCTGGGCTTTCTGTTATTAGCAGCTTCTTACCAATCACATATAGTGGACTCAATCAGTCTCTAGAAGTTCCATAGACCTTTTTTAACAGATCAACAACTACTACTAGACATGTCACAAGAACCAGGCAAACAGTACCCAAGAAAACTGAAAAAAGATCTCTCTACCATGGTTTCCCTTTTCACAGGATTGACTGTACAATGCCTTAACATGGCACAAAAATAGGGAGATACGGCACACAGGAATTGAGTGGACACACTTTACTTCTATGTCCCTCTGACCTCCTCCTATCTGCAAGGCCCTCCACAAGCAAATGCAACAGACAGAAGCACCTACTTATTCTTCTTCTCTCACTCTATGAATATAAACTGAAGCAAAATTTCTAATCCAGAACACAATACCCAACATGGTAAGTAACTCGTGCTATACAAATAATAAGCTCAGCTTTCCAAACATCAAATTGACAAGCTCCATAGCCATAAATTCATGTGTCATGTATCTACATGAAGCCAACTGACTCTTGAAATTAAACAAGGAATACAAACAATAGATTTGATTATTTATATAAAATGGAAAAATAAATCTCTAAACAAAATTGGTAGTTTTTTTGGGGGGAGAAACACTCTTTTAAGCTGAGATTGTATTGCAAAGACATTGCCGTTTAATTGAACCATCATGTGCCCATGTCTCAGACCTCCTGAGTATCCAGGTGTCATTGGACATCAAAATGCTTAGGTAAATAGCCAAGCAACAAATGCCCAGAATCAATAACAATTTGCTGTTTATAGCATGCAATACAAACCCTGAATTCAGCTCTGTCATGGCATGAAGAATCTTCCATAATTAGAAAAAGGTGGCACAGAGAATTGAAATGAAGAAGGATGATATGATTACAGTAAAAAAAGGGAGATGATATGATTACAGAAAAAAAACATTAGACTGAAAACTCTTGCTATAGATAAATCGAGCCAAAAGGTCTAGTTTTAGCTCTTCCATATCTAAACAAACATCCATGAAACATGTCATTGGCCAGATAAGGGTTCCGATAAAATTATTCAGAAAAACAGAGAAGAAAAGGTATTTAGCAGAATCGGTCACGTTCTGAAGTCATCCCATCTATTCACTCAAACTCATAATCCTAAATCGGGGTGTTGTGGGCATATCATAGCAGCCGAGGTAGTGCCACGACTATCATGGGCATATTGAATCGATCATGCCTCTTCAAATACCAATATGTGTATGATAAGATGATATGTCTCAAGCCAATATTTTGTTCTATGTTCAAACTAGTTGGCTGCAGGGAGCATCACCAGGATTTTCACATAGGATGAAAATCATCAGATGAAGAGAAGTAGTGTTAAGGTACCATTTTGAGAGGAAGTGAAAAGAAGAGTCATGGAAGAGACACGGAAGTTAAATAAGAAGATTTAGCCTTTCACAGACACCAGGGCAAATGTGCACCATCTCCAAGAATTGGATTTCTGTTTTGAGCCAAGTTAAATGGTTCATTCTTGAGTTGATCACTTGATGCAATAATGAGTCATGTTGCGTAAGGTTCCACCTTTTGCATTCATATGTGAACAACATTATTGTTTGCATAAAAGGTATGCTATAATAAACTTTTATTCATATGTACTCTACCAAACGGAAATAAAATTGACATCATGGTGCTATTTTACTAAGCAATAAATATATGTTTACAGCAATCACATTCATAAACCTCCTACTACTCCTAGAGACTGATCTATCATTCACTCTAAAAAAACTGTATTTTTCTATTGTCAGTAAGTTGCTGCCTAAGCAAGAACAAGAAAATATAAAACACAAGAACATGATTTCTTTAGCAAAGAGAAAGACCCTGACACCAAATCTTTATCAACAATTTAGCGATTGCCATTAGCATAAAATGTGCTCCGCTTGCATGAAAGCATCACCCAAAATTGGCAACAATTTTTTAATTGAGTCAATTTACTCATATCTTTAATTTAAGTTTACTTTATAGTTACAAAAGCAAATCATTTCCACCAATCAACATTGTTAATTTAACTAATCTCAAGTCCTAATTGGCATAAAAATATCAGCTGGAACATTCGATCCCTAATAATTTTTCATATTAACAAAATTAGACATCAATTTTGACCTTGATGCCAATCATATACCATTTTGATAAGAAAAATATTAACTGCTAAAACTGATTCAATTGTAAGTATCAAAATGACTCTAATTACACCTCTAAGAACAGCTAGAAATATATTGACAATTCACACCCCCTACCCCCCTCAAAATAAAAGAATTTCACAGGATGCAGGGAATATGGCAACATAAAATATCTCACCTGGAATCATCTTTGATGATTTTGCTAAGACCTGCAAACGATGAACTTCATTAGTACAAATGAATAATTGTGTATGTGGATAGAGATTCCAATCTCATTCAGACAGAACGGGGAAAAAACAAGAAATGACTAAAATGCATATTCAAGTTGAAGATTGGTGAATTCCTGATTAGTATAATTTACTATTACATAAATGCAAAATAATATCCTAGTCTATGAGGCTTAATCAAACATCTCCCAAACCAAAAAATCAGGTGAAAACTTTGCATCTATATTGAAGCATTTTAGTAAGTGAATCATAAAAACAAAATCCAACTTCCAACAATTAAAAAAGGTAACTGATGGACCACTGTGCTTTAAATGAGTTAATGGAATTCATAGCAACTTCAATTCGATACAACAATATTGATAAGGTGAAAAGATGATAGTATGAAATTGACATGCCTGAGCAGGATAGCTAATGTACTTCAGCGCCTCAATTCCCATAGCTGGACCAATTGTGTTCGTAATGCCCGCACTCCAGAAGCTCCACCATTGAGCTCCCTCACCACTGCTCCTGGACCAAATCTTTAACACTGACCAAAAGAACATCAGGTTGAACGCAAAAATCAACATTCTATAATTAGCATTTTCGTAGAGAAATCAATAGTCTGTCTTTCTACCCACAAAGGAACAGGCTAAGACTACAATTTTAGGAACCTATTTTACTAAAATTACGTGTTTTGTAGTAAATAAAAGGCATTGTAAATGCAACGAAAAAATTGAAATTATATTCATAAAATATCATCTTAACAAGTTTCCTGTAGCACCCGTTAGAGAAATTCTTATACGGAATCTGGAAGGGAAAGAAAACGAAATAGAAGCTTACTCATATATGACCACGCCAAACAGACTACATTCTGTGCCAAGTTGAGAAATGAAAGGTGTTCAAACCTCTTCTTGTCTGGACCAAATCGCTTTGTGGACCTGTAGATGTCCAAATTAGGTACCCAAAAAGAGGGAGGAACTTCTAATGGATAATAGATGATCTGCTAAGACTGCGGATTCCGTCTCATAAGAACGAATCAAAAGATTGACAAGAGTAATCAGACATCAATTTTCATAACAAAATTAGGTGCTGCTTCATAGAGGTTTTCCAAAAATTCACAAAATCGCATTCACCGGATTGGCTCCAAAGTCCAAACAATGATCGAATTGCTTCTGACTGTGAAGCATAAAAAATCCCTTTAAGAAATTCTTCCAGTAGATATCCTTGACAAAATTAAAGCATAAAGAAAAGTCCAAGTTTGATTTGTTTCAGTCAGCATTAGCAAAGCCCCAACAAAATCCTCCAACTGAAAGAAAAAAGAACAATGTACACGTTCGTACCAAAATAGCTCTCACCCACTGAACTAATGCCCTAATTACCTGAACTGAAATTCAAAAATTCCCATACACCGTCCATAAAAGGAAACATAACTACATAAAAGAAGGAAAATAAATAAGAGAGAGAGACCGTTGGACGTACACATTTTCCTGAAGAACGCCTTGAGAAATGTAAGCAGTCCAGATGCCGGCGACGCAGAAGATCAACAACAGAACACGGCGGAGTCCGGAGACTTGAGCTTCCATCCACGGCTGCCTAACTTCGCCGCGAAACGCTAGATCCGGCACGGAGCCACGTCAGATTCTTTTCCGCGGGAGACGTTAACGCGGATCAGAGTCTTTTGAGTGAATATGAATAACTAGGAGAAGAGCCGTATGGTCGGCGGTTTAAATCGGCGGTTTCCGGTTTGGGACGATTACGTCGAAATTCCACGTGGTGAAGTTTCATTTGCTGAGATGACTCAAATTGTGTGTTTCTATTGGATGATATTACCCGTTGGACTTCACATTCAACATTTTAGCGTCTTTTACAAAGTCATTCTATTATTTCATATTTAGATATTACCCAAAAAATAACAAAAAAAATATTATTAGATTTATTGTTGTATTAATTTTTCATTAACTTAATTAAAAAATTATTTAATATGGGTACGAATCAAAGTTTATTACGATGGATGATTATTTGGTATGAAATTCTAATCCAAATATCTTCACTTAGATTACATATATTGCAAATAATAAAGTAAATAAATTTAGGTATTACTCATAAAATTTTTTTGATGCCTAAGTCAATTTATACTTGAGTTAAATAATAAAATTTAAAAATTACTAAATTTTAAAATTTAATTGTACGGCTTCTATATTAGACAATAAAAAGTAGACTAGGTTCAATAATAGAAAAAATGGCACCAGTCTAAGAGCTTAAGATAAGAAAACACCCTTAGTTTTTAAGTCGAAAGAAAGGGTTTCCTTAAAATGTCAACTACTTGTTAATAAGGGCATCACACTCCATTGATGGATAGCTAGATATTTTGTGTGAATGAACACCTTTCTCTTCTATGATCCTTAGAAAATTATGAAGTTTTTAAACAGTCTTTTGGTTAAATAACATCTCTCTATAAATAATCTTTTATTTATCTTTTTTCTTAATAAATTTTTATATTATATTAATAAATAATTTTCAGAAACAATAGATCGGTGAACAATTTTTTTATTGGATACGTTCCCTGGTCAGGAGGCAGGCATACTCTCTCCCTCACCCACAGCAACACTGCTGCATTATCTAGCGCACTTTGATTTGATCCTTATAAAAGTGCATAGATTGGGTAACATTAATTCGGCCAATGAGATTCTCAAATCTTATATATATTTAGATGAGTTGAAAGCGTGTTAGATCCCAACACTAACCATTATTCTTGTCATCCCACGAAACCATGAGCCACTATTATAGTAAGTATCATTCAGCATTATTACTCAATCGGTTAAAAAAATATGAAAAGATATTCTGATACGTGCTCCATGGTGGTCGGCGAGATGATAATATTGAAAACGGAAGGGGAGATTGACAGAGGAGCAAAATGGAGGGAATAACGGCCACAAAAGCTGAGAACCGAGGTGCAGGAGAAAAGAGACCGAGGTAAGAGAGAGGAGAGGCCGAGGTACAAGGAAAAGTGGCGCCGAGATGCAGAGGGAGACGCAGAGAAAGACAGAAGAGGAAGAGAGAGAGAGAGTAAAATAGAGAGTAATATTTCTTCATTCACTAATCAGCCAAACATGGTTTTATACACAGAAAACTGTCCACATGAGGGAAGCAGGGTAGGGACCACTGCTAACTGAAAGAATAAAAATAAACCAAGGAGAAAATGAGAAAAAAAAAATTAAAGGTTCGTAACATGTTAACCGTTTAGTTTATCATATTTGTGTGTAGATTGTGACTTTATTCTTTATAATGTATTTTATTGACTCAAAATTATTGGATTATCTTATAGCTTAACTGACTTTAAAAATTAGGAATCAAGGAACATAGCTTTTAAATTGGGATTAACTAGAGCATAGTTGGTGTGGGAGCTCTTAAAATCCTTTCAATAAAATCCACAATTGTTATTCTAAATATAAAACTTGGTATATGAATTTTCGCATTGCCTAGAGAATGAAAAGCAATGAGCCTTATAATAAGATTAAAATATATTTATAATAATAATTTTTTTTATGAATAAGGTTAGAAAAAATAAAATAATATAAGTATAGGTTCATACTTGTTGTCCAAATTAAATATTATGTTATTATGTGAATTTGGATCATTATATAATATTATCAAAGTTAATTCCAACAATATATTTATAGATATGAATTAGGTCAATTTTAAATTGTGTCACATATGATGAAAATATTGTTCATTAAGTGGGGTTAAAGTTAGTTATAGGAGTCAGTGTTAAGATCTCATATAAGTTGGGGGAATGAGAAAAAATAAATCGTATAATAATGTTAAGATTTTTAGACAATAATTTATCTTTTTCCTAAGAAAGCCAAAGAGAAACAAAACTGTAGATGTACAAATCAATATCTACGGTCCAAATTAAATAATATGTCATTATGTAAATTTAAATTGCTATATAATAGTATTAAAATCAATTCTAATAAGATATATACAAACATAAATCGGATTAATATCGAGGATGGCTGCACATGACAAGTATGTCGTTCCTCAAATGGGGTGAGGTGTGAAAACTAATGTCTAAGATTCCACATCCTTTATGGAAAAAGAGGGGGATACATCTTATAATAATATTTATATACCTTCATGGTAAATTATATTTTTCTAAAAAGTTCAGAAAGAATAAAATTGGTACGGATGTACCTCAAAGCAAACTATATCTTACCATAAGGACTTGCATTGCTACTCTACAGGCCCAGTTAATTGATAAAAATTAAAAGATAAAAAATTATTTTACATTTTAGTAATCTGTCCTAATGTTAACCTTTTATTTAATTATCTCACATGTAATTTTATTGAGAAATACAAATAAATATCATGTTGTATCTGCTACAAATCACAACCATCGCTATTGATTTTGATATTACTAATATAATAATAAATTGCGGTGAAGATCACAAAATTTAATATAATTGACTAAATCTATGGTTATTCGTATTCATTTAGTTTTTGAAACTAATGAAATTATAAATCTGGGTCATCCCGAATCATATTTAGACCCATAAAATGGTAGTTTTTCCACAGGGAAAATCAAAGTAGCTTTATTATTTTTATTTGAAAAAAAAACAAAAAAACTCCCTTACAACGTCGGAAACGGAAAAAAAAAATCAATTAAAAATTATTTGTGTGATTGGAGTTAATTGTTTATAATAATAAAACTAATCACACTGATTATAGAATACGATGATTCATTTAGAATAAAAATTAAAATCTTAAATCATAATTAATGTAAGGTTGTTTTTCGTTGACCGACTGATCGTCTGTTTTCGCTGATTATGAACGGCGGCGTTGAGAATAAAATATTGTTGGAATATTATTTGATTATGCATAAAATATTTTAATAATATATTAATTTATTTATTTATATTAATAAATCTACGTAAAAATGAAATTTTGATATTTTTTACCATTTAGTTTGTCCGATTAAATATCAAATTTAAATTGAATTTGAAGAGTGATTATAATTTTTTATTTAAAAAAAAGATAAATTTTTTGAGTTAGATTTAGTTGTTAGAATTTATATCGGCCTAATCATCTATAAAAAGACCGAAAAATAAAATAAAATGAGAAATTTCTAACCTCCCACCATTGCCAACTCTGTTTTTTCTCTGCATTGTTTTTTTGATTTTGAGCTTTCAAGTCCAAATTCTCTTTGTAGATGGTATATTTTCAGAGAAGTGACTCAAGGACAAAACCAATAAGCTACTTATTTAAAGATAATTTCATCAATTATCTTGTGGTGGTTGTTACCGTGAAAAATTAATGAAGAATTATCGAGAATAATTGTGGAGCGTTATCAATCATTACCATGCATTAACGTGGACCATCAATTGTTCAGTTTTGAAACTGAACGAAATTGAACAGTTAACATTCTTCCATTTGGTCCATATTTTACTTAATATGATAACTAAACTCATCAATCCTCAATCTTAAAAAACAAATATATGAATCATAACGACAAGATTCTAAATAAGTCTTTCTTTATCCTAATGATCTATTTACATCCTATGACTTTCGCCCCTTTAGGCAATTTAATAAGATTTTAAACTCCATTATTACTCATAAAATACATCTCTTTCTTCATACTATTGTACCATAATTCTGATTTATTATAACTTATAACTTGTAAAAATATTTCAGGATCATTTTTACTCAAATATTATAGTTAGACTCATGTAGAAATACAATATAATCACTAAGAATTGTTGACCTTCTCATTCTAGTAGATATTCTCAATATCATATTATCATTCTCAATAGGAGTATATTATATAACAATTTCAGGTAAATCATAATCAATTGTAATAATATTAGCATTTTATGAAATGATATTGATTGATATTTAACACTAATTTGATCTTAAGGGGTGTTGCGTACATTAATCAACTTATCATATGAAGTGAAAGGTTGAGAATTTGAATGATCATTATTAAAAATTATATTTCTAAATCGCTTATTCTCACTCATTAAATCATTCTCAAGAAATTTTATATTTATTGATTTCATAATTATAGTGTTATGAGATGGACAGTAAAATTTATATCATTTGGACCGTTCAACATATCCAATAAAATATTCACTGATGGTCAGTGGATTTAACTTCTTCTCATGTGAATTATAAACTCTTATTTCAGACGGGTATTCCCAAATATGTACATGTCATAAACTCTATTTTCAACCATTCCATAATTTAAAAGAAATTTTTGGAATAGCTTTTATTGAAACACGATTTAATATATATACTACCGTTTTAAGAGTTTTAATTTAAAAGTATTTTGAAAGATTGGAGTTGCTAAGCATTCTCCGCACCATATCCAATAACGTTCGATTTCTTCTTTCTACTATATCATTTTGGTACAGAGAACCAGGTAAGTATATTGGACAACTATCTCATGTTCTTGAAGAAACTTTACAAATGGATCAGACATTTGTCCATCTTCAATATATCTACCATAATAATCTCCACCTCTATCTGATATCATAATTTTAATTTATTTTTTACATTATTTCTCTATTTTTATTTTAAATAATTTAACATTTTCTAAAATTTTAATTTTATTATGACATAAGTAGAGATACATATATCGTAAAAAATTATCAATAAGATGATAAAATATTTCAGACCGTATGAGTCAATGCCTGAACTATAAATATCCGTGTGTATGATTTTTAATATGTTCAAACTTCTCTTGACATTTTTCTTAGTCTTATTGGTCTGTTTTTCTTTTATATAGTTCACACGAGTCTTAAAATTAGAAAAAGTTAGAGTACTAAGTATTCAATAGTTTACTAATCTTTTAATTATTTCAATGGAGATATAATCTAATTTCCTATATCACAATATAAAGAAATATTTATTCACAACACATTACTTAATACTAGTATTAACATGTATAGTATTATAAGATGCATTTTGTAAATTTCGGCAATAATGAACATCAGAAAATATATTATTTTCAACAATATCAGATTTATAATATAAACTGAAATATGAGTTTGAAAATATAATTGAATATTCGAAAGGTATAAGTTTTGAAACCGATATCAAATTTGTAGAGAAATTTAAAATATAAAAGGTATTTTCTAAATTTAAAATAAATCCACTACTCAAAATTAAATTGCATATTCCAATTACTTTCACATGTGAACGTATCTTATTTTTGAAGAAGATACTTTGTTCACTACCTATTAGCTTCCTTAGGTTTCGCAAGTCCTGTAGAGAATTTAAAATATAAATTATAGAATCATAATCAATCCACCACATATTATGATAAATATTAACCATATTAGATTTATAACATATAAAAGATGATGGATTATCTTTCTTCTCAAGCCAATTTTAATATTTGACACAATCCTTCTTAATATATCCATTACTTTTATAAAAGAAATGCTTAGATTCTATTTTAATGTCAGATTGAGGAGATATTTTATATTTTTCTTGTCTTAGCTTGAGTCTTATTTTTTCATTCTTTAATCATAAATACACTTTCACTTTATTTCATCACAAGTCTTCCTTCTTCTTGTATACATGTGGTCATAAGTCCATCAATTAACAATTTATCTTTATGTGTATTGTAAAAAATTTTAAATGGTCCATATTATTATGGAAGTGTATTTAAGATATAGTATACACGAAAAGATTCAGACATATCCACCTCATAATTTTTTAGTTGAGCCGTTATATCTCTCATTTGTATAATGTGTTTATACACATTTTTAATACCGATAAGCCTTAAAGATGAAAACTTCATAATTAGGGTGCTGGCAAGTATTTTATTAGAAATTTCATATTATGCATCGATAGCCTTTAGCAAATCGTATACTTTATTATACCGATTAACGGAACCACGAATACCAATAAAAATTTTAGTTTTTATGAATATCAAATTAAGGTGATTAGATCGCTCCCATCGTTCATAAAGAGTTACATCAATTGGAGTGCTGGTTTCAGTAAGAACGGATAGTTCGTTTTTCTTTATAACATAATTTATGTTAATTCATTTTAAATGAAGAAGAATTCTTCCCTTCCAAACTATATAATTATCACTTTTTAGTTCAAAAAATTTATATCGAATATCGAAAAAATTAATAGATTGAACAATTGTATAAAAATAAAATTACATGCTTAATAAGTAATAAATGAGGCTAATAAATAAATATAAAATATATTTTACTAATGTAAAGTATACATCATGAATTAATTAATATAAAAATTACCTATGGGTTAAATTTTTTAATTCAAGTAAATTCATATCTAAATTTTATGATAAAACTATCAAATTATATTCAAATTCTTGATATCTGTGGACAAATTAAGAAAAATAGTTTGATATTTTATCCTGATTAATTAATTTAATATAATAAAATTTTTTATAAGATAAATTTTATTATATTAAAAATAATTAGTCACAATTAATATCCTTATACCATATGTGATAATAAAATATAATTTTATTAATTAACGACATTGTGATCAATCCCTAATTAATTAAATTATATTAATAACTAGATATTTTACACACACATATATCATTATATTTATTATTATATATAAAATTTATTATATAATATTTAAAAATATAATTATATATATATATATACATACATATATACGTATTATAAAATTAATAATAGGACAATTTTTATATAAAGGGAATTAAAACCCCTTATCAGACGCGCGTGGCTGCCTAGTGGCGCAGTCGGCCTCTGCCCACTCGTGAAGTCCCGGGTTCAAGATTTTGACGCCAGCAACGCGCAAAAAAATGTGCTGATTTTATCCGCTGGGCCGTGCAGAGCGTAGGCTTCGTTAGGGCCTAGTCGTGCACATGGATATGGATGCAGACACGCAAAATGGTCTGCGCACAATCAGTCTCAAATTAATTTTTTTAAATATACTGTAGCACTGTAACAAAACGACGTCGTTTGAATCACTTTCAACATCTAGTTGGGCTCGCCTAGACCCATTTTTATTCGATTTTTGATCCGATAAAAACTTTTCCATTTGTATACTTCAATTGATGTAAAATATATGAAAATATTAAAAATTAAAATTTTCAATGATTTTTAACATTAGTTTTCACTAAATTATTATAAAAATTAAAACTTTAAAAATTTTTAAAAATAAAAAAACATAGAACAGGTTCAATGTAGAGGTATACAAATTTCTGATACCAAATGTTAGAATTTACACCAGCCTAATCACTCATAAAAAAATCAAAATGTAAAATAAAACGAATAAACATACCTTCTGCAATTGCCCGCTCTGCTTTTCCTCTGCTTTGTTTTTTCGGTTTTAAGCTTCCAAATTTAGATTCTCTTCGTAGATGGTGTATTTTCAGAGAAGTGGCTTGAGGACAAAATCAATAAGCTACTTATTTAAAAATAATTTCATCAATTATTTTGTAGTGACTATTACGGTGAAAAATTAATGGAGAATTATGGAGAGCAATTGTAGAGTGTTATTAACCATTACCATGCATTAACGCGAACCATCAATTATTCAGATTTAAAGTTGAATGAAACTGAACGGTTAATATTAGTAACTTGGATTAAAAATTCTTACAATTTGTTTATAATTTTTAATTATATATGTAAAGTTTACTAAAAAGTTTTAAAAAATAAAATTGGTCCACGTATAAAGTTAGGGCGGTTGTATATGAATTATAGGAGGTGGGGTGAGATGTGTATCAATATTTTAAATATAAACATAATTATCCATGATCAAAGTCGGGTTACATTGAACAGGACTATAAAAATTTTAATATTTAAAGATTATACTTTCAAATTTTATATTGCACGAAAATACATGAAAATATAATTATATTACAAAAATATAAATTAAGATAAAATATACAAAAGAATGATTTTGTTTAAAAATTTTAACTTTATTTAAAATATTAAAATTGATGATCATGAAAAAATTAAAATTTGAGGTGATTTGGACACAAAATTGATCATTTTCTGTGATAATATGGACTCGATCCACGACCCTCGCCCAAATTCAGCCATGTGAAAAAATCATAAGTATCAAATTAATATCATAATATACCCATAAATTATTAAACATAATTACCATAATTTAAATATCCTTATGCATCAAAAATCTATGAAAAATATATCCTCAAAATCCTATCAAATAAAACAAAATATAAGCATTACATTTAGGGTATTAAAATAAAATAAATATTTTTTTCAGTTAGGCTTCATAATCTTTATCATCTCAACTTCATTCAATTTTAGAGTTATCCTATTCTAATCTTACTAATTTGAAAGAAAGAAAAAGTAATAGTGAAGTAAATGTTCAATAAATAACTCTAACTAATGTCAAAAGTAGTAAAAATATCATGTTATCTAGAAAATTCATCCGTTAAACAACAAAAAATTCTAATAACATGCAATAATACAAATAAATAATCATCTCTAAATAGCCAATAAATAACTTTATTAATGAAATAACTCAACAGTAATATAAATAATCAATAAAGATAATATCAATTGAACCACGATATTCCAAAGGATATCAATAAGGTCTAACAAATCCAATCAAAGTATTGAGGTCTCAAATTATTGATGATAATAAGGTCCTTCCCTATTTTTTTTTAAAAAAATCTAATACAATATAATGTTATAATCACATAAAATATTAAACTTTTTATGAATCCTTTTCTATTATTGTGACTAGAGATCGCATATTTATATTCCTAATAGTTAGATAAGTATCATAAAATTTTTTATTATCTATAATATTCTCAATAAAACATAAAAAATTACGAAATGACTTGCCTCAAAATTAAATACTTTTTCTTTCCCTTCCTCAAAATTAAATACTTGGCTGTCGTATATTACCAAAAGATTACATAACTAACTCCTATTTTTCCTCCCAAAAGTTTTATCTCAAAGTTTTGGCTATAATAGTCTTTAATTTTTACCACCAAAAATTTAGTTAACGTATTGGCACTTGCCTACTATATAGGAAGTTATTGGGGTCCATGTTTTTAGAAAAAAACCCTTCATTAAATTTCATAAGATTATCTCTTTACAATATTAACTTATCAAAATTTTAGATAATTTAATAAAATTCTCTAAAAATTAGAAAATAATCCTAATTAGTAATAATGCTCAAAGGAAGCATATTTATCCTAATCTAACATATAATGGATCACCCCCTCAAAGATGGATTGGGGGGGTGTCCTTCTCCCATGTGGAGAATGACCGTCTTTCTTTTCATCTGAGCCATCGGATGTAAAATTTAACGGCCCACGCGTGTTTTTAAAATCAGACGGTCCACATTATATTATCCATCCAATACGCGTGAATCGTTGAATTTTACATCCGACAGCTCAGATGAGGAGAAGGACCCCCCCGGATCCCTCGAAGATGGTCTACTTAAGACTATAATTTATTAGCCATCTAAAATTTAGACCAAATAAATTAATTAAATTATCCAATTAAAATTTTATTTATTAAAAAAAATATCATTGAAACCATTTTGAATGTTACGTTTTTACTTATAGTTATTTTTGTTTTAACCATATCTTATAAAAAATTTAATAAAATTGATAATAATAATTCGCTGATCCTATTTTTAAAGGGTTTACTTTTTATTATTGCCTACTATTTTTTTATATAGCATTATAAAATATTAACAATATTCATTAATTAGTTTTTTATTTCGTCGTTACCAATTTTATTTGTGTCTTTTACTTTTGTATTTCATATATTTTGACGCGCCAATCTTTGTGGATGCTTATGTCATTGGTTGCTTTTGACTTCTACGAATCTTAAAATATCAACAATTTCTTTCATAATCTTAAATTTTCAGAAGTAACAAGTATTACTAATAAAAAAATAAAGCGATACAAAGGTAAAAATTTAGATTAAGCCTGTAAATAATATTTATATATCTAATTATATATAAAAAGGAGATAAAAAAATTAAAATAAAATAAAATTTTTATTTATTTTTGATAATATAAATAATATTTTTTATGTTTCAAAGCGTCTGACTTTTGGGTCATATGTCCTCCATTAATTGAGAGTCTGACTATATAACTAGCCCCATATATTTTATCTAAGTAATTTGGGTTTAAGTTATTTCTCATCTAAATATAATTAATTTTATTATAATCTTTTTGAATATAATTATCTTTATTTTGATTGGTCGATTTTATAATGTACTTACGTAAATTAAGTTAGTCCTAAAATTTTCTGATCAAAATTAATACAAAATAAACCATTAATATGGAAGAATAAAGAGTCAGTGTATTTGTCATTTCACAGTATGTCGGCTTCAAGCGATGCCAAAATTATAGTTGATTTGGTCAAGAAATTGTGATTTATATAATTAAATAATAAAATCAACTTAATCTGAATAATAACTTTGAATATTTTAAATAAGATTTCTTATAGTTTACGTGGCCATCTTGAGAATTTCAAATTGAACGGTGAATTTGTATGAAGAAATTATTAAATGAGAAAATTAACGTTGCGTCAAAGCTCCCAAGTCAATATTCAAACGGCATTAAACTAAGTAATTAAATATATATATATTTGAGGTATATTTAATAGAAATATTTAAAATATTATCAAATGATAAAATTTTATTTATTTATTTTTATATATTTATTTTAATATAAATAAATATATGAGTCATTAAGCTACTAAAAATATCTCAAACTTATTAATACGGCACCTTTTAACTATTAGTTTTTGTAAAAAATTGATTCCTCAAAAAAAAAAAAAAAGAAGAAATTATCACGTTTATGGTATAAAATATATATAATATTGACATAAAATATAATTAAATATTGAGACCCCACCCTATAATAAATATTGTTAAAAAATTCAATATAAATTGTAAAGTCTCGGGATATGATCAATATTTCAAAGGTTGACTCTAAATCGTTGAAGCTGCTCAACAAAAATCCATGAAAAAGATAAAGCATCTCTAATTAATAATTAAACATCTATAAACCATGTCAAAACATAAACTGCAAGCTCATGGTCACAGATATAGACCTCTTAAAACCGAATTGTTTAAACCACAATTCTAAACCAAATACATTTCTAGTAATAATGTTATGTCTCAATACTAGATCTTGTCATTAATAATTAATAAGATTAATCATTAACAAATAATAAACTCAATAATTTATGGACGTGAGTTTCACGTCGATACCTCAATCGATCAGAATAAAAATATTATAACTTAATCACAAGATCCAAAATGTCACGTTATTAGGTGACTAAAATATCGATTATATTGTGATATCGGATCATACATAATGAGTCATATCTAAATAAAAATCAGAATAACTGAACAATCAAAATAAAAATCAGAATCTAACAACATTACTCGTAATACGTTACTATAATTAAATTAATATAGAATCAAATTGTCTAAAATAAAATACAATAATTGATTTCTTCCTAACCCTAATCCAAATTTTCTTCAACTCCAATTCTTGAACAAAACCTTATTATCCTACAAGTGACTAAATTGCCAATTTAAAAGGGTTAGTGAAAAATAAAAGTAAAAGTGAGTCAAAAACTCAATAAAACATATAAATTTTATAATTAAATATATAATTTTCAATATAATTTCGCATGAGCACCGCATCGAGTGTAGGTATTCTATCTCAAAACAATTGTGCGTTTTTTGGGCGTGTATCAAGAGTAATTATATGAAAAAATACGCTCGAGTTTCGCTTATGCACAATCTCTTTGCCCAGAACACATTTGGGCACACATTGGGTATCGGTTAGGTATCTATCAACTTACAGTAACCCAATCTAAAATTAATTTTTGATCTAAATTTCTTCCTTATTTGACATTAATTTTAATTAAATTTAATTATTTTAATTTAATTAATTATAATTAATGTAAAAATGTAAATTTGTTATTGATAAACAAATAAGACATCATGAACTTATTAATCTAGAAATATGATAGACGATAAAGGATATATTAATGACAAAATATGATAAATGATAACAATAATCAAATACCAAAAATAAAAATATATTAATGTGAAAAAAATATAAAAACATAAAAACTAATCACAATGATAACCTCATCGATTAGTATTAAATATAAAAAGTCAAGTTATAAATGTATTCCTATAGTCTGCACATACGCTATTATTTAAGGTCAATGAGTTTACCAACTATATATTATTTATTATAAATAATATCAAATATCGTTTTTTAAATTCATAAATGTTAGGTAATGGTCATTACTTGTAGATCAATATATTTAGACATGTTCAAATATTCAATCAAATTTTTATATTGATTTTTATTTAGTCAAAATAAAAAGACTACAATAAATAATAAATGTACATATTTTTAAACAATAAAAAATAAATAATTTTTATAAAATTTAATGTTGAATTTCATGAAATACGTATATAAAATAATATGCATGACCAAATATCCAAAAAAATTTAAAATTTTTTAATAATTTTTATATAGTTAGGCACAATACTTCAAAATTTTAAGATTTTTAAATAATATAGACATGCATCATAATAAAATCAAGAAGAAAATAATAAAAATCACATGGACACACACACACACACACACATATATATATATATAAACAATATTTGCAATGAATAATTTAGAGATTTTAGCAGTTACACTTATATTAACCTGGTTATTATCAAGATCTAAGTTGGAATAGTTTAAAAATAATTTTCTTCACCTTCTTTCCAAATTCCTCTATCCCACTTCACTTGGATTTCACACAAAAAAATGAGCAAAAATGTGTTAGAGGTTTTTATATCATTAGATTGACACATAAGCACTAGGCGTGCACCCGTTAGGAGTGGGATTGTCACCCAACCAATGCACGACCATGCTTCAATCCACGCACAAGCCCCTCCATCTTATCATGCACATATAAGCGCATATTATTAATATATGAGTGTTGTATATAGCATCTATCATGTCCAAATATTGCATGTACAGGAGTCGGGTGTAGGTCAACCTCCTCAAATACTCAATTTTTCATCAAAATATATAATTTTATTCTCAATAGTTTATCCAATTTATTTAATCCTGACATCATAAAGTATAAATTGAGAATTGGGTGCTAAAAAGGCAAACATTTATTTAGTATTACTATGATCTTTAATAATATTATTTTATTTTATTCTATTAATTGGTGCTAATTTTCTTTAAAACATAAAATATTAGGATTAAAATAATTCATTATAATATTTTCTTAATTTCTACTAAGTTTTAAATTATCTCAAATACTAAAAAGATAAAATTATTAATATTTAAGAATACTATAACGCAATTGTATTGGTATTTTGGGGTCTAGGCATATGATAGCAACTATCTTAGACAATATTGTTGACATTTTGTCATTAAATAAATAGAAAAATTATTAATAATCCACAATAGAGTAGGTGTAGTTTTTTTTTAAGGACAATGCCTTAAATAATTAGATTTTAAATTTTAATTAAGAGGTCTCAGATTTTAATTTTATTGGGCGTTAGCAATAATTGATGTTAGGTGGAATAACTATGCTTTATAGCATAGGCTCAGCCCCGCCATTTCCGCCTCCATTTGACCGAAGTAAAAAATTATATTAAAAAATCAATTCAAAGGGCATTTGAGTCAATGAGAAAAAGTTGAAGCATCTCATTGGATGGCCCAAAACATGTTAAATTTATTCTTATTCATAAATCTAATTTTACCATCAACTAATGCTTTATATTTATTTTATATTATATAAAATTTTATACCATATTTTAATCCAATGTGTACAATAAACCTAAATAGTAATTCAAATAAAGTAAAATTATATTATCGAATATTTTATTCATACCTTATATATTGTAATGTCAAATAAAAGTTTAAATGACATGAGACTCACCTCCGATATATCATCTAACATTTAAATTAGAAACTTTTTGCTAAAAATATAAAAGTTGTAATAAAAATGAGGGTAGTATAGAATAAAAGATGAATGATTAGATTTGTAATTTTTTGAATAATCAAATGAGAAGAGGGCAAAAATTATGAATTTAGTATCAACATTTTTCTTTTTCTTTTTAGAAAAAATTGAGTATATTTATAAATATGTTATTAGTTAATGACAATTTTCTAAATTTAAATAATTAATCACAATTTGAAGGATTATATTGATTAAAAACTAAATTATTTAATCGTTTGATATATTTTAATTGTATGACTATTTAGAAATAATTAGACTAATTTTTATTCTTAATTGTAAGATATACTAATTGTTTGTTTGATTTAATCACTTGGCCAAAGTAACATCTCAGTTTATTCAACCATTTGGGATGATTAATTATTCAATTTTGTTAACCGTCTGTTTTATATTTGGATATCAAATCCTTGAGTTCTTTCAACTCATTTTTTTGTTTTTATTTAACTATTCAGATATTTGATCATTTGACTGTTTCATAGTTCGACCATTTAAAATTTTGATCATTCAGTCAATTATTTTATTTTATTTTTTTTAAAATTTAGGCTCGATTTTTGTTATCCAGATTTGGAGTTAATCATTTGATCGATTTATATCTCTTTTAAAATTTTATTATTTTTTATTTAATTATATTAATTAATTGAATTGACATTATTTTAAGCGATATCCAACAAAATCTATTTACATGTGTTCATTATTTTGTGTATTAGTGAGAGATATTCTATTTATACAATATTAAAATATAACATCTCATCATCAATTTCAGATATTGTTTTTATCATACTAAAAGAATTCTAAAAAAGGAATTTTGCATATGTATATTTTTAGAAAATTTTATATTAGATACGGTTAGTTAAATACGATTAATTCATATAATTTATATTAAAATAAAAAAAAAATGAAACCAGAATTAAGAAGATTAACAAAATTGAGAATAAAATAAGAATTCAGAATAAACTCTGTCATTCTATTTATTGATGCAGTGTACGTTGGTTGTAGAATATAGGGGGGAGCTCGCGTGGCTCGGCTTCGCGGTTTCTTCCGAACGGTTTCCAATTATTTTCTTTTTATTTTCATTTGCCATTTCTGAATTTATCTGTCGCGCAAATCATTCTTTAAATCTCTCTCGCTGGTAGCGTTGACCAAAGAGGAGTACTTGCTCTTCTCCTCCTTTCTATCCTTGATTGCTAGACGACTGACCCTCTTTCTCTAACTTTTCTCTGTTTCATCATTTTACCCTTTGAGAGAGCACGAAGATGGGCAACTGCTTAGATTCTTCCGCAAAAGTAGACGCCGCCCTCACTTCTAATCCCTCTTCTGGTAATTCTTTCTCTTCCAGAGTTTTCACTTCTGTTCTTGGTTAACTTGGCAATATTTGGTTTCATATTTGAATTTTATGTGATTTCCTCTTGTGGTTTTGGAACGTACGCAGTTCTTAATTTCAAAACATGATGTTCGAAATTTCGCTTCGTTGAGTTGTGCTATGATTGTACTAATTTGTTCGTCACACTTGGTCGCTGATTGAGGGTCCAGGGCTTTTTTGTTTTTTGGTATTTCAAATTATGCTTCCCGTTTTCCTTCTTTTTTTTTTCTCTAGTTTGGTTTTCTCTTTGACTATACATTTTCTGCAATTTAACAATGTTTCGCCCAGGGCAAGTTACTTTTGTCTTAATTGTTTGATAATTCCTAAGAAACAAGAACAATGATAATTGGTTCAAACCAATTGGAAGGTGGGGGAATGCTTGTTTCTGCTTTTAACTTATTGCTGAGTTCTGATCATGGAGTTTTTTCTTGACTTGCTGACGATTTATACCGTCAGAGATATTGTTTAGTTGTTATCTTTTTGAATTTTTGCGGGTCAAAGTCAATTATGCACTTCTAAATGCTTGATTTGTCGTCACATCCCCCCCGGGACCCAAAAAAAATTGCTAAGTCAGAGTTGGAGCTTTCAGTACGTCACCTCCTGAGGTTGTTTGGGGCCCATACACCGCAGACCTACTTTTTCATTTGTTTGTTTGAATTATGTATTAAATGTTTAAAATTGACATTCAATTCAGTGATTATTGATGCCATTTATTGGGAGACTGAATAATTGCTCGGACTTGTTTCTGGTCTAAGTGTAGGGGCCACAGTGGGCAAATACTGTTGATTCACAAATGAATGCTCATGGACTTCACACTAAGAGATTTGTAATTGCTTATGGAATATAGAATATAGTCGAATGAATACATGTCTTAAGATTGCTTATACTGGAAAGATAAAGTTTCAGTGAAAGGCCCAGCTAATAACTTTGGAAATTCTGACCATACTTAGATTTTGTCTCCCTTTTACTTTATAAATTAAATAACTTAACCTTCTCTATTATTGCCATCTTTAGGAGTCTCAAAGATTGTGTCTTCCAGGAGACCGGGTCATTCTTCAAATCCGTCCAACCCAACTGCCCAAGCAAACAGTTTCAAAACCAGTGCTCAAACCCTTCCTACTCCAAGAACCGAAGGTGAAATCTTATCATCCCCCAGTTTGAAAGCCTTTACCTTTAATGAGCTTAAGAACGCAACCAAAAACTTTCGATCTGATGGCCTACTTGGAGAAGGAGGATTTGGGTATGTTTACAAAGGGTGGATTGATGTACAGACACTTGGGCCTACAAAGTCTGGATCTGGAATTGTTGTTGCAGTCAAGAAGCTTAAACCTGAAGGTTTTCAAGGCCACAAGGAGTGGTTGGTATGGTTCTCACTCTTTTATATGTTCTTTTATTTGGAATGTTTGGACCACTTGATTGTAAGCTAATTGGATGCAGACAGAAGTGAATTATCTTAGTCAACTTCATCATCCAAATCTTGTGAAGCTTATTGGTTACTGCTTGGAGGGTGACAACCGGCTATTGGTGTATGAGTTCATGCCTAAAGGAAGCTTAGAGAATCATCTGTTTAGAAGTGAGTAACTTTAGCAATGTTCAGGAAGCATGTTTATACTTGATAATTTGTGTCAATAGACTTGTAAACTGATTATGGAATTTTTCTTCTGCTGTATCATTGCAAGACAAGGTCTTTGTTACATTAGTTCAGTACACAATTCTTCTACCTAAGATATTATCACTTGCCTCATTTTGGATGTTGTAGTGAAGGAATGCTCTAAAAAACTCCAAAGACTGCAGCTTAGTGCACGGGGCTCCCTACTGGGAGGGTTAGATATATGTAGCTCTATTTTGACATTAAAGAGAGTTTGTTTTTTATGGTATGAATCCATAACCTTGAGATCACATGGATCAGCCTTATAGTTAAACTAAGATTTACCCGTTAATGTCCTAAATACTTCAATTCCATATGTTCCGAAATAGGCTAGTTGCATTTTCTTTTTCATGGTTGGTGATGGTCAGTTTTAACCGATTCTAAGATGTCTTCAATTGGCTGGAATTAAGTAATCTTTATTAAATCAAAATTGAACCCTCTTGCTCAAAATTGAAAGAGTAATAAGTGCTTGTCAAAGAGGTTTGATGAGATGATACCTGGCCTTCTTAGTTAGGGACATATGGCCTTCCTAATTAGGGACATATTCATTTTATGTTACTGTCAAAACTGTTCTTAATTTTATTGTATACCAAAAAATCATTATGATCTCTGGCCCATAATGACATAAGATTTTCTACTGTACATAGGTGAGGCTTGGTCATTGGAGCTGTTTCTGTTCCTGTTTGTTCATTTTCTCTGTTTCACGTGTAACAGATATAATTTCAGTAGATATATGTTTTTATAACCAAAGAGAACTCTTCAGGGGGCATTGTTCATCTTTTCTGTGAGTGGGGTCTCAAAAGTTGAGTTCTAGGCCTCGTTTGCTAGAGGTTTGGCTTGCAGATTTCAACTTGTGATAGAAGTTCTGAATTTATTTTTGGATATCTGTTTTTAGGATTCCTGTTCACTGCTTAACACTCATTGCCTTGGAGCAAATGCCCTTGTGATGGCTCCTTGTGCAGTTACATCCTATGCATGCCATATTTTGCAGGGGGGCCCCAGCCGCTATCTTGGGCAACGAGGATCAAAGTCGCCATAGGTGCTGCTAGAGGACTCTCTTTCTTACATGATGCTAAATCACAAGTCATATACCGAGATTTCAAGGCTTCCAATGTTCTACTAGATGTGGTATGCTAAGCACAAAGATCTGTCACCTAATAGCTGTTCATCTGGTTTTCTTCTGGTCATTTTCTGAATTGATTTTTATAACATGTTGCTGATGTTATCTTGCAGGAATTTAATGCAAAGCTTTCTGATTTTGGCTTGGCCAAGGCGGGGCCCACTGGGGATAGAACTCATGTGTCGACTCGAGTCATTGGCACCCAAGGCTATGCAGCACCTGAATATGTAGCTACAGGTTTGTCAGCAGACCTTAAACTTATTATTGATAACCTTTGATTCCTGAATTTGAAATATTAAACTTCATCGTTGCCCAAAATTGCTAGCACTTGTGTTTATGTTGGCTATAAGTTCCCGTTGTTGCACATTCTTAAGGAGACTGGTGGAAGTCAAAAGGGTGCTTAATTTATCAGTTGCATGAACGGTACTACAAGGTTTTTCTATTTTTATCGTTTATGATATTTTAGACACTTAAGATTTCATCATGTTGACTTAGATTATTGAAATTATAACACCGTGAAATATATTAGACTTATCTTATATTCTATCCGACCCTAATAGCTCCCTGTATAAATTTGTCATTATGAAATTCCAAGTGGACTGTTAAGTGAAGTTTTTGCTTTTTCCGTGTATTTTATTATTTTTATTTTTGGTTTTTCTCCTTGGAATGAGCATGAATTGATACAGTAAAAAAAATAATTCACCACATCATGTTAGAATATTCTCTGTCCTTTTCTTCAGTTCCCATCTGCCTAATTCGAAAAGTTATAACTGGAAGAAAATTTGAAGTCTGCTTATAGCTCCCATGATTAGCAAGCAATTTGTTGCTACTCAACAGGCCGGCTGTCAGCAAAAAGTGATGTTTACAGTTTCGGGGTTGTGTTGCTCGAGCTGTTAACTGGACGCCGAGCACTTGATAAATCAAAAGTTGGCATCGAGAAGTGTCTCGTGGACTGGGCAAAGCCATATTTGGGGGACAAGCGCAAGCTATTCCGAATCATGGACACCAAACTGGAGGGGCAGTACCCCCAGAAAGCTGCTTTCACCCTGGCCACGCTTGCACTTAAGTGTCTTAGTGCTGAATCAAAAGCGAGGCCAAGAATGGCAGAGGTTTTGGAAGAACTTGAGAAGCTGCAAGACCCCAAGAATGCTGCTAAATACTCACCGCCACCGCCCAAGAAAACACCAAGCCCCAGTCACCACTCCTCCTTGAGATGACAGCATTCGCCGATGAATCCCACCCCCTCGGCATCTCCATTGCCTTATCATGGGCAGTCCCTGCAACTGCACTGACCTTGGAAAGGGGCAGTCCATGGCTGAATTTGCTTGATTAATCAAGTCCTACAATGAGTTTTCCAATAAACCCTACATGGGGCTCTAGGAACTCTGTTTTTACTCCCGAAGCCTTTGTTGTATGTATATAATCTTGGCTATATGGAAAATTAAGTAACTATGTGTTGTTTTGATGTTTAGTGGATTGCATAATATGATTATTTTTTGTCGGCCTGTGGCAGCACTGAAATGCTAATCAGGTGCCTCTTGTTTTAGATATCTCCTTAAGTGTTGTATGGTTTTCATTTTGAGCAATGGCAGATTTCTTGGCATCTTTTGTTCCATCCATTCATGTTGACAAGATGAAATTATCACCGGTAAAGTATGGTAGAATTCTATATGAGAGAACTTTAACTAAATCATATGTCTTGTTCCCTTAAAATTAGGGCATCATTATTGAAAGAAGGTATATTGGAATAGCCACCAGTAAGCCTGAGCATGTGTTAATCACAAACTTTATATGTATTATTTATTGATTTGATGCAAGATTCAATTCACAAGCCAAGAAAGCATGTTGCATGAGAAGTGACCTACTTTGAATTGCACATTAATTCTATGATCAGGAAAATGGTTACTATGTTTTTATTTGGGAAAAGGATACATGTGCAATCTTTGTCATGAAGTGTTTTTTTTTTTTTTTTTTAAAATTTAATTCACGTTCTACCTTGCTTTCTAATTAACAGGATTATCAATCTCAAAATTCGAAGCATTTTATACCGAGAGAAAGAGAGGTTTTCTGGGAAAATCGACAACCCATTAGAAATAAAACCAAAGAAGAGTTTTCATTGTATTTAAACTATAAAGCATTAAAATCCTAAAAATCATAAGTCAAAGACACCTCTATTAAGCTCTCCCTCCTTATAAAAAACTATAGCTTCAGAATACGTTAGTCCAAATATTCATTCAAATTAAAACTCAGAAAAAAAAAAAAAAAACACACACACACACACACAAGCCGTGAAGGTCTCTAACCAGTTGGGGGAAACTACCCGGAATGAATCGCCTCTGACCATAAATCATACTGGTGGAATCAGAAGAACTCGGGAGTTCCCTCAATACACTTCAATAGGATTTCCTATACTCTTGTATTCCCGGTGAAGTGTTCGCGGAAACTCCGAGGTACACCCAATGATGAATTGCCATCTTCCATTGTGTACTTTGATGGCATGATACTATCATGTTTCTCTTCATCCCACTATCGATAGTGATTTTTTTCGGGTAATAATGAAGTTAGTGTTGGGATTTTAGGTCATTTCCATGGGAGAAGTATTGTTCACCATCCACGCTTGGTTGAAGTGGAATAAAGGCCGGAGCAGTTGTATTTGGCCGAACTAAAATAGACGTCAAAGTGGTTATACTTGGCCGAAGTGGTATAAAAGGTTGGAGTGAAAATTTTCGGAGTGAAATTTCTTTCTAAAAGTTGAGGACTATAACCGAAGGCTGAAGACTCTGATTGAAGGCCGAAAATTCTGATTGAAGGACAAGAGCTCTGGTTGAAGGATGAGGATTCTAAGCGATAGTTGAAGACATCAGCTGTTGACCAAGGACTTTAAATAAAGGCCGAGGACATTTGAACAACGGTCGAGGACAGCTTGTCTGCAAAAGCTGACCTTTAAAGTTTGCTCAGATAGTAAACTCCGTAGATAAAGAAGTTGACTTTCAGAACTGATAGTCGATTTATAGAGTAGGTCAACTGTTCTCAGCAGGAAGACGTATTATAAAGTTGGTGGCAGATTTTGTTGTGCATGCAACCGGCTTACAGCGTAGGTAGTTATTTGGTGCTTATTAATATGTATGCTGAGTTCCGAGTAAAGAGAGAGATGCGAGTATGCAGAAGAGAAAAATAGAGAGAAACACAAAAAGTTTCCAAGTTTTGTTCTTGTGCTCTGTTTTCGCTTTGTTCTCTACTTTTCAAGAATTAGTATAACCAGGGTTTTTTGTAACTAAAATTTTATAGTGAGATTTTTACGGATTAGCTGATGTCTCGTGGTTTTTCCTTTTTATTCAGAAGAAGATTTTCCCATAAAATCATGTATGTTTTTAATCTTTCTTCTCTCTCAATTGTGTGCTTGTGTATTCATCATCTTCATCCTCTCAGTTTCACTGGCCGACCGACACCCTTTCCCAACAGTTAGACTCATATGGGTCTTCAAGTCTCAAGATTTCTCCTGATGAACACAAAAGTTTGAGCAAATTGAGCCGAGCAGCGAATATGGGGCTAGGATATTTTCCAGGCAAAGGGATAATAACAGTTGAGTGGGTGTCCCTGTGCCACACAATATTTTAAGTTCCACTCAAATTCTTCTGCCCATCCAAATGGCGTCACTGAATATATGATTATTGTAGATTCAGTAATCAAATTAATTAGCACATTATTAAACTTGCTGTATAATTCATCCTTCGGCCAAAAACACTTTTGAACTAGCAATGGGAAATTTACAATAATTAGGGGACGTTTGTTAGGCAACATTTCACCAAGCAACCAAATAGCCTCCTTAGGTGTCCACAGAATTGTTATTGTATGAGCTAATAGTTACAATTTTAGTCATAAAAACAATATCTTAAATATAATGCACGACAATATCTTGTAAAATACATCAAAAGTGATCTGATTTTTCCTCAAACTTTGTATATCTCAAAAATTTTGTGCACCGAGTTCCCCCTACGGCGTCCTCCATAGCTCCCCTTAACACTTCAATGGGGGAGGGACACATTTCAACTGGAAGCCAAACAATTACAGAGGAAGTAGTTGGGGGAAGAGAGGGGGGGATTTGATATTACACTTCCCAGACTTGCCATAAATATACTTTATTACATATATCATGAAATCCAACTGATTATGATCATCCTCTGTTTTGCAGAATATCTTAATTAATCCAATAAGATAAATGGATTTGCTCAAAGCTTCATTCAATGGAACCGTAAATGCTAGACCCCAGATACTCTCATTGATTGCAATACTACTAATATTTTGGCAAAACTTATGACCTGTTTAATCTAGCAATTCGAAGCAATGACAATTTCGGCCTTTTATAGTGGAAATGTGATAGTTGCTTTGCGCTCCGTAGGGATACGACTCGGCAACGCAAACAAAATATAGACGGAGTAGCCTAATCTTACGTAAGCATGTAGTCTTTGTACCTTCAAGATACCTCATGACTTTCTTCATTTACTCGAAATCTTCCCAACATTTCAATTGCAAATTAGTCTTGTACATACGAGCATACATGATAAGCATATGGAATGTTCCATCCAAATCGTTTTCGGGCATTGGCTCAAATTGAACTTATCAATTCTTTGCTCTCGAGTGAACAATCTTTCATTTAATCTCTTTTGGTCACGTATCTTTTCATATGATGCATGGGTATCCTTCATTTCAAAATTTTTAAAGAGAAAAATTCAACTTTATCATTGCAAGGAAAGTTGGGAAACAATTTTTTTACTTCACCTCTTTTTCTGGTATATTATTGATTCAAAATATTCTCTTCAAAATCGAATGAAGAGATAATTTCATCAAATTTTAAATACCATTGACGGGATCTTGTAACAATCCATATATGGACTTCTTTACCAATTTCTTCTGTTTTCATAAACCTCTTCCTCTGGATCACTATTTAAAAATATTATTTTCACATCCATTTGTTGTAATTCCATATCAAAATGAGTAACCAATGCCAAAATTACAACTTTTTAGATCTAGGAGGACTTTCACCAATTATTTTGGAAAAAATTATTTTAAAGACCCATTTACTCTTAACAACAAGATAGATTCATATCATTGCATTTCAACGATTTAGATGCTGTTGTGAAAATGAGGATCATGTTCAGAGTCGGATGATTCACTAAGATTGTTGACTTTTCCAAGACCTTTTAACTAAAATATTGTACGTTCTCTTATTTAAAATAGCCCAGAAATTTTATGGTTAATCGGAATAGAATCGGTATTTTGTGAAATGACAATGATTAGTTATTCAATCTGAGATTGATCTTGTGGTGTTGTGTTGAGAATCCAAATGATCGATTCTTGATTTCTCCCACTCATTAAGTCATTCTCAAGAAATTTTGTATTTCTTGATTCCACAATTCTAGTGGTGTGATATGGATAGTAAAATCAAGAAATGATGATTTAGAACTCCATGGGCATGCTGATGTTTCCAACCTTTCCATAACTCAAAAAGAGGGGAAGGGAGGGGACTCAGAAAATGCAAGCTTCACTCCACAAAATTTTAAAATGAATAAACATACTCCACTGTTCGGTTTCTTCTTTCACTATAGCATGCTGATGGCAACAACTCTGTACAAACGGAGGGCAAGGGGACTCCACCTCTATCGATCTCATGACTTTTAATATTTTTTAGTTTACTTTAAACAATTTAAAAGCATCCCAAGGCTTCATATTTATTATGAAGCAAGTATGATATATATATCTGAGAAATCATGATAAATATGAAGATTATTTGCACAACAAATATTTATGATCTCATGGCATTTTTCAAGCAGGCCCCTCCATCATTGTTCGTCACAGAGATATTGAAATTGGTATTGTTTTATAAATTTAAAAGATTATGCAGAGACTTATAAGATAAAATGAATAATGAGTCGAAAATGTAAATGAATATCCATAGGGCACAAGTCTTGAAATGTAAATCAAATTTCTAGAGAAATTTGGAATAAACCAAAATAAAATCACTTCAAAATTGTTGCATGTTGACATGTGAAGCATCTTTCAATGGGATAAAATGAAGAAATAAAAAGAATATATGTAACATTACAAGTATTAGATTTAATATACAATAAGTATTGCATCAAGCCAATTTTGATAGTCTTTTTCGTGTCCCTTCTTTTTACAATTGGACTTTCTTTCTTCAATCAGAACACACATGGGTTGTAAACTTATGTGTGTTATAAGAGATTTTGCGGTGAAGCTTAATTTAAAATGTAGTGCACAAAGCAATAAATCTAGATTTTCGGTTGAAATATTATTTGTTTATAAAAACTTCATTATTTTCAATTTAATTCTTGCAAAACCAAAATCAATGAATATGAACAAAACCGAGGCGATTAAAGGATATGACTTTCTTTTCGGATAGGACAATTTAAGTTTGTTAACCAACTTTATAGTTGTCACCTTTAGTTCGAAATTTACTCTAATATCGAAAAGAATTGAATATTTGTATAAAAATTACATGTTTAACATCAAAATGAGGCTAACTGAAGCAAATTAATCATGAAAATAGTAAAATTAGAATCACTAGATTCAAGACAATTTATGTGAATATAAAACTATCAAATTATATTTCCATAAATTAAGAAAAATAATTTGACATTTTTTCCCTAATTAATTGGATATTAAAATAATTCATAATTTAGCCAACCACGTGATAATAAAAAATAATTTAACAAACTAATTCTCAATTAATTAAATTACAGAATCAATTATGATATTATATTTTCTTTATATATAATAATAATTATATATATATAAAATCATAATATATATATATACTTTTAAACGTATATAACAATTTAAATGCGGAAAGAAATTTCAATACGAGAGGCCGCTCCTTCTTCCTCTGCATCCGGGTTCGAAGCAGCGTCCGTAGCGTCCGTTTTAATTTCCGTTTTGCTCGATAACGGGCAAATCTCATGGGCAGCGTTAGCGATATTGGGCGAGAAGAAATCGGCCCAAAAACCGATATATGATAAATTTTTTTAAGAACTGTAGCAAAAGCAGCGTCGTTTTAAAAAGAATTCGTTAAGCCTTGTGCGTCGTTTAGAAACTTAAAACCAAAGCAAAAAGCAGCGGCGTTTATAAGCTGTAAAGCAAAACTGACAGCGTTATTCAGTAAATCGTCCTTCGTCGGTTTCGCGACGACAGCGAATACTTCGACCAGAATTAGGACCGATTCAAGTATGGCACCATACGAACACCATAAATGATGAAAAATATATGGAAATTTTGGAAATTTAATTTCAGCCGATTTTCGATTCTTCGTTTGAACCGAATCTTCAAAAAAGCGAAGACTTTGGTTTTTCGATTTCGGAAAAAAGCAGGAAAAACAAGAACAACAAAGGTAGAGTTGAAGCATTTCTACATCAAAAATGTTAGAAATTTATGTGGCTAAAGCTACCATGATACTTTGAAATTTAAAATCGATTAATATACCTCCGCCATTTGGTGTTACGTTTTGGACGTTCGATTAGGGCCATTTTCCGTCTTTTGGATATTTCTTGCTCGTTTAGATGTTGTAATCTTGAGTTGGATGCGGTTTAAGCGAGTGCTCAATTTATAGTAAAAATGCCATCACGCCTCAACGGCGTTTACGTTATGGCTGCCCAAGTGATTGGTGCTTTCCCAATGGGAGAGTTATCGCTCTTGCCCAATGGACGCTAAATGTTTGACTGATTACGAGTTAAGCGCCCAAATGGTTACAAAACCATCGAGGAAGATGAAGCGAGCGATTTTGCTCTGCCGGCGGCGGCTCGCCGGTTGCGTTCATGACTTGGCGGTTCGTGGGCGGCAACCACCAGGCTGGATTAATTGGGACACATTTCAAGCTTATAAGGGCCAAACAATTACAGAGGAAGTAGTTGGGGGAAGAGGGGGATTTGATATTACACTTCCCAGACTTGCCATAAATATACTTTATTACATATATCATGAAATCCAACTGATTATGATCATCTCTGTTTTGCAGAATATCTTAATTTGCGGATAAGTATGGAGTTTAGACGGATATGGTAATGTGGACCCCAGATCTGCAGTGGTGGATAGGGATGATTACTTGGTAGTTTTTTCTTTTGAACTCAAGACCTGTTTAATCTAGCAATTGGAATTAGACTATGATAAAGTTAAATCCCCAAAGACTCTTTGTCCTCTTCATTTACTCCGTTTTTTTTTTTTTCAGAGTAAAGGGAAGATAAATTTTGTTCTCTTTTAGATAGTAATTTTTTGGAGAAGAGAGAGTTTTCTGTCTGGGTGGTAAATTCAAAGTCTCCCTTTCTCGGAGGATTACCTCCCTTTTATGGTAAATTTAACGAAAGTTATCTTAACAACCCCAGGAAAATTATATCTGCACCTATGGATAATGCTATTTAGTTTTTTCCAACTAATGTTGGTTTCTTAACTTCCACTCTAGGTTGGTTTAAAAGTAATTTCTCCGGTTTCAACCTCAAGGTTGATGATTTATGCAATGGTTCTTTCAGGGCCCAAAAAATGAGAAATAGAAGTTATTAGGAGTTTCCACATTTTATCCCATGGGTGGTTTACCAGTTATTCGGGTAATAATACCCATCAATCTTAATTAATCCAATAAGATAAATGGATTTGCTCAAAGCTTCATTCAATGGAACCGTAAATGCTAGACCCCAGATACTCATTGATTGCAATACTATTAATATTTTGGCAAAACTTATGACCTGTTTAATCTAGCAATTGGAATTAGACTATGATAAGAAGTTCCATCCAGAGCCGAAGACTCTTTGTCCTCTTCATTTACTCCGTTAAGTACGTACTTTTCATATATCGGGTAAAAAATTCAACTTTCTTTTAGTTGGGAATTTTTTGGTCAGTTTTTTTTTTTCTGTCTGGGTGGTAAATTCAACTTCACTCATGTTTAATACAACGGACTTTCACCACTTATTTTGGTAAATTTTTAACGCTTACTCTCTTAACAACACATGCTATTATATCTGCACATATGCTGTATACATGCTATTTTCCAACCAATTTTCCAAGATAACTAATGGGAAAAAAATATTGTACGTTCTCTTATTTAAAAGTAGATTTAAGGGCATTTCAATAGATCAAGAAATGTGATGATTTAGAAACCTGCAATTCCAACTATTTCAGGGCCCAGAAAAAGCAAGAAATGAGAATTACTCCACTCCACAAGCATGCTGATGGCGTGAGGGGCAAGGGGACGACCACGTGAACTGCATGACTACCTAAAACTGCACTGACTCTCTCATGAATATATGGAGCACAACTCTGCAACCACAAGCAGGCCCCACATGTTCGTCACAGAGATATCGCATGCTCTCCAGATTATGCAGCAATTCCTGCAAAACCAAATTAAAACTGCAGTAAAGATTAAGATAATGCAAGTAAGAATATAACGCTCATAAGTTTGTTGGGTGCACTCTTCAATGGGGTAAACTGAAGCAATAAAATGAAATATTACAAGTTTATGTTTTCAATTTAATTCTTGCATCAATGAATATGCAAAATCAAAGGATATGATTTGAACAACTTCAATTTAAGTTTGTTAACAAATGAACGTTGAATTAAATCCCCGGAAACTTTCTTTCACAGCAAAACTAATTTTTGAAATTGACCACCTCCACTACTCTTAGGTTTTCCCCTATTATATGGATTTACAATCAAATGAGCCAACCAATTAACAAACTAGTCAACAGAATCACTAGATTCAAGACAAAGAATAACCATAAGTCTTTTTTTACTTTTTGATATGTAATACTTTCAATACGAGAGTTTACTATTAGTACAACCAATCATACATGTTTGTCTAAGGTTCAATGCACAGAAACAGTGCATGTCAACTTTGTTGTCCGTCGTTTCATATTGGTTGGTCAACCACACCGTTGACCGGTCGAAGTAGCCCGTCTCGCTTCTTCAGACGACTCACAACTTACGACGGTCAACGTATTGACTGGAAGAGTTGACCGTCCAGAAGACTCCGGTCAACTCTGTTGACCGGAATTCCTTCCTCCTAACACATTCGTGCTCCGTCCAAGTCCTAAGGACTTCCACACGGGAGTGATTCCAACAGCAATATCACAGATAAGACTCTAGCTTCTAAAACAAGGCAATAATTCAACTTTCATGAATCACACAACACATTGAGCTGCCTCAAAAATCTAATCTAGCGAAGCAAACTAGAAAATGAGCTGCAGATAACAATGATTGCAAATCTGCAGACCAAAAACTCAGAGATTGACCAAAAGGAATAGTGCCCACATTAAAGGACAAAAGGGAAAAAAATCAGAAGCCACTTATTTCGGTAGAAATTTTGAACCAAACAAATATACAACTACCACACAAGGAATAGATGAGACTGAAAAGAGAAGGCATAACACAGAGCATCACCACTTTTTTAAATTTGTCCAGCCCAATTACAAACAAATATGCTGCTAGTAATTCAAGAACAGAAAAGGTTTTCTCTATATTGGAACTAAATTAGCCCAACAAATTCACTTCCAAAAATAGACTGAATTCAACTTGTAGAGTAAATATTGAATTCATTTTCAAATTCGGAAAGACAAACACTTACAGAAAAAAATTCACCACCTTAATTAGATTTCCTTGCAAAAAAAAAAAAAAAAAAAAAAAGAGAAGATTGCTCTATATGGAAAACTTTCAATTTGCTGGGTGCACTGAATTTTTAACCAAAAAAAGGGGACAACTCCTCTATAAATAACAGAAAGAGGAAGCCTTAGGGACCACAACTTGAAGTGAATCCCACAAATCCCTTGCTTGTTTCCAGATAAGATCTAGAGAAATGAAGTACATTTTGTTCAAATCAGCATGCTTGGTAGTCCTCTTGGCTACTGCATTTGGTAATCTCCCTCACTCACTCCTCCCCCTCTTCCCCCTTTCTAATGGTCCAACTGATAGAAATTTGTGGCAGGTTTTCTAATATCACTGGTTCCAGGAGCGGATGCAGTGATCCCAACACAATGTTTCAGTGCAAATGACTGCAAAGAAACGAAGTGTCAAAGCCCCCTTTGCAATCTTGGAATGTGTGTTTGCCCTGAAACTGATTTGGCACCAGAACCTGCTGCAAGTCTGCCACTGCAATGTTCCAGTCCATATGACTGCCGAATATTGTGTCCGGCCCCTTTCTGTGTGCATGGAAAATGCAAGTGTCCTCCTGCTTCTTTTGCACGGGAACCTGATTGCTCTCTGGCTGCATCTATTCATATACAATGTCCTGATAATCGTACATGTGAAAGCAAATGTCCAAGAACTAACTGTGGACCCAAAAAATGTGTTGTTGGGAAGTGCAAATGTGGAGGGATTATTGTAAAACCTTGAACTAGGTTATTTTTCTCCATCTCAAATAAATCTATAAAAACTTGATTATGAGTGCCAAAAAGTGCACATTTTTATTTTTCACCATTTAAATACGATACTCTAACTATTGAGATGTTCTCTATTCTTCAAAAAGGGAGGACAAAATTCATCTTCCCACACTGAAAAAGTTAATTGATTTAAACAAATGCCCTGCTTATCAGAAATACCACTGGAAAGTTTCAGCAGAAGTCAAAGGATTGGGATGCAACCATTAGTCCATTAATTTCTTCATGTCTAGTGAAAAGGCATTTTTCCTTGAGAAGTAACTCAAAATATAAGGAGGCACTTCAGATGCCAAAAAAATACAAGTCCAATCAATTTCATGGGTTAAATGAGGGAAGAAAAAGGTTTAGATAAGTTATTGGTATCTTTTGTGAAAAATCACGTTTTGTGCTAACGTGAACAATCAAATTTCGACCCCGAAAAATTATAAGCGAAAAGAACGATAAATAAATATCCGTCTGGCGTAAAGGATATTTAATTAGATCTAACGAGATAACAAGGCGCGCGATACAAATAATTATAAGCAATAAAGATAAAGACGCGATTTTGGTGGACGAAGTGGCTTCGATACCACGGTATCGAAAAACATTCCGGCTTCAACGGCCAGGAAGCGAAATCTTACTATAAAAATTAACTTATAGGGCAGGGGTGGTAACGATGCGCTAACCTGGCCGACTTACTCCCGTCACGTGATCCCTACCAAGGAACTCTTTGGATTTGCCCGCGGCAACGGAACCGGACACTTTTCGGTCTTCACGTCAATCTTCCCTCTCGTATCACTTGAATAGCCAACCACCATCAGATCTCCTTCTTCACGAACCAACGTCTCCACGAAGGTAGAAGGATGGGAAAGGTTAAATGGAAAAGGAAAAGAGATAAGAAAACTCTTTAGAACATGGAGTTCAAAGTTGTAACATTTGGTTTTCTCAAGAGAATCTAAGTCAATCAAGCATGAAAGGCTTTCTTCTCAAGTTTAACGGCTCCTCAAGGTATCAATAGAGAATCTGGCGTGCTTCGGGTTTCAAAAAACATTTATACAGGGTGCAAAAAGTTGTTCAAAAATTCTGCCCGTTGCCAGAAGCGCTCAGCGGAGCTGAGAAGAAAGGCAGCCGATGGCGGGCACCCTCTTGGATTTTCGGCTCGGCGGCTAAAGCGGCGGCCATCCTACCGTTTTTGCGCTCGAGCGTGTATCGAGCTCATGGCGAGGGAAGGCTTTGGACGAGCTCGAGCGGCCGGAGAGGCGGGCGAACGGATTTTAAACCGATAACCCACAACCCGGCATTGATATAATAATACGTATGAGTGTGGAATATCTGGAAATTAGACAAATGTCTCTAACATTTTGCATCATAGAAATGGCTGCAGAGACTCCCAATTCCTTGTCAAAAGCATATCCAGCAGGTGAGTGAGGGATTGAGATCCTTGAAGTGGCTCAATTTCCCTATCTCAGCCACATGGATCGGATTGGAACACATCAATCAACTATGGTGGTATTAGTGATCAAATTATATTGGCCTATATATTAGATAAGTTATTGGAATAATGCAGTATTATTCCAATAGTTGAATATGAAACAGGTGGTTGGGGTTATGGTAACTAGACCTCTTATCTAAGAAGTATAGACACGGATATGGAATATAAACATAGACATGATGACACAATAATTTAGGGACATGTTAACCAAAAACAATCTTGATGGGATTTGCATAGTTGGAAAACCTAAATTCTCTATCAAATATCAGCCACATTTTTCTCTCAATTGAACCAAAGGAATAAGAAGTAATAAAATATTCAAGTTGCATAATTAATTTAACACAGAAACTCTTTTTAATCAAGAAAAAAACTATAGGACACTTCATCTAAATAATCTCCACTATAAAGATGTATTACAGATAATCCCCTCCAATAGTCCTTTACAATGGCTAGTGTGATAAATTAGTTAAAACAAATTTTAACACACCTAACACTTGACAATAGTAAGGTACAATGAGAAAAAAGAGCAACCAATTAGTACTACATCTTACAATTGAAGCTAGAACAACATGCCTGCACTTGCTGTAGAGTGGAATTTGAATCGGACCTCGAGCAGATGTCTAAATCTTTCATTTTTTTCCCTTTTTATCTTCTTTCTTTCTTGCGACACTCCTTGTGTTCAAAATGCTCTCAAAATTCCCCTAAAATCGTTCCAACACGCGTGTGTCGTTCACAAGTGGCCCCTATTAGCAAGTCACATGCGCTTATTAAGTGCAAACACAACTGAGATCCACGCACGTGAACCTTTCAAGAGTACATCAGACATTGAAATCTTGCCTATACAGACACATGTAACCATCATGCACCCCTCAAAAAATGTGTTTGCTCAGGCGAATTGTTGCACAACATCAAGTGTGCTATTAGATAACATATCAACTCGATACGAGACTTATACGGGAATGAATTAAAACACAATACACAGGCATAATAAAGACAAGGAGACACAACAATTTGGGGACATGTTAACCAAAAACAATGATTTTTTGTTGATATACGAATATAATGGATAAACTAACACGATTTTAAAGTAACTAAGCCACCAAAACTCCAAACCCATGCAAATGGATATTGATGGACCATGAAAGCTCTTTCACTCTATCTCTTCTCTTGGTCAATGGAAAATAACTACGGCAACACTCTTCTAATATTTTTCACGCTCTAGCATTCAGTTGGAAGTATTTTAGACAACTACAAGCTTTCACTCTGGTTTTCACAGGTAAAGGGATTGAAGAATGTATTCGAAGAGCCATGTCTCTCAAATAAGAAACTTTTTGGATTTGTTTTTGTAAGAATTACTCCACAAAACGTGATACATAATTAGTAATTTATTAAGATGATTAAATATTGTAATCCCATACGATTTATTATATTTTATTACAAAAATTATTTCGTTAATTAGATCATTATTTAATGAAAGAAAGGGTATTTACGTAATTAAGGGATCAACTCTCTTTTTATATTATAAATAATGGAATTACCTATCATTTATTTATGAGATTTAATTGGCAATTTTTTTCTAAATTATATGGCCGTTTTAAGATTTGAAATGGGAAATTTTCTTAACTTTAAATCAAATATGAATTTAAAGAGGGACTTTTAGAAAAATCAAATAGAAATTGAACTTCTCTCACAAATTCTATACCCTCTGGTGATGGAAGAAAAACAAGGGTGAAAGAAAAAAAGCCGGTTTCAAGTTATTCAAGAAAAAAATTTAGGCATTAATTCATGTATGTTTATGATATTTTCTTCACATTATGAAATTTTATAATAATATGATGATTCTAAAAATCTGCATAAATTTTTAATGCATATAATAATAGGCTATTCAATCTTTTTTTGGCGGATCGAATTGGAGCCGGTCAGGTTCCCGTATTGTTAATCTGGATCTTGCGCAACACAATAAACAAATAAGAGGCTAGAGGATTGACGGAACTCGCTTCCCGATTTATCCTCCAATACTCAATTTATAAATTTTTCCCAACGAATGAAAAAGTGCAAAAATAAGCAAATAATGTGTAGATGTATATTGTGGAATTGAGTGTTTAGATGCGTATGACCAAGCGGCCGCTTAGAGATTGCTCGGCTAGGGGACGGCTTTGAGAAAAGAGTGCGCCCTGCCAAGCATCCCGTTTGGGCCTTAGGCTGCTCTGAGGCTGGTCTTCTACCTGGGCCTTTTTTGGGCTGATATATGAGATATTGGACCTATTAAATTTATTTAAAGAGATAATATTTTATTTTGAAAATTAAAAAAGAGCCAAAAAGCTTCTCTAGCTGGTATTAACCAAATATAAATCCAAAATGTACATGTCCACGAGTATACAAAGAGTGTCAGTGTCAGATATTGTCTGTCCCAGATTACGCGTCCATATATGATAACAATGGAAGGATCTTGCTGATGTTTGGAATTCATAGGGTAAATGTTTGGAATTCCATGTCTAAGAGTATTATGGAAATTGCATTTGCATAGAAAAAATGGAATAAAATTGGATTACCGGGAAAACTGGAATCACATAAAGGTTCACTTAACATAACAATACATGTGGCAAGGGGAAATATAGCTCATATAACTAGTAATAACTGAAAAGTAAGCAATTTATTGTTGTCTTGCCCCAAAATAAATGGCATGAGTCTCCATAGTGATACTGGGAGAGAAACAGGGAAAATTGATTGGCATCTGAAACCCTATTAATGCAAGACTTACGCAGCAAACCAAAACTAAATCAAAACATTTATTTCGGTAACGAAAATCAAACAGTTACCGTGTGCCGCTCCGACTTCGCAATTGATTACGACTTCGCAAATCGCTACGCGGGAGAATTTAGTGACTCCCATCTGTACGGACGATCGAGTGCGAAACTAAAGTGTCATATCTACTATGCACAGAAGGAACTAAAAAGGATTGGTGGAGAGATTTTTCACCTGACAAAAATATCTCTGGTGAAATTTATTAACGAAAAAATAATTTTATTTCAAATTTTATTTCTATACATTTCATTCTGAATTTTGATTTTAAAATATCAAGCTCGATCATAATTGCTTTTGTCATAATATCAAGACATATTAAACATTAAAATACTTTAGTTTCTAATTTAGGGTAATTTTTATTATCAATTTATTATAATTGTTTCACAAATTACATAAATAGTAATTGTTTCTTCACAATTTTAAATGAACAAAAATAAGCTGGATATTGTAAAAAAATACATCAATTGTATACTTTAATAATTTTATCATAGGCATGTCCTAAAATATAGTTGGTGGGTCTAATAGCATCCTAGGCCAGCACAAATTCGGACCCAATCGTCAATATAATATGGGGCCCAACAAGCGGCAGGTCTAGCCCTAACGAAAAGACACATCCGACCCAACCCAAGGACTATAATGGTGACCAGAGTAAGGCCAATTGAGCGATAAGACCAAAGAGATAAGCGTTAGTTGGCTAATTTAGAAAGCCCTCAGGTAAGCAACCAATAGAGTGATTAGAACACGTGTGTATAAAGAGCCGCCCGAATTTACCTGACAATTGTATAAGGGGATCACTCACGGCCACCTTATCACAATAAGATAATATTTGACACGGTGGCTCTCGTCAATATTCTCAACAATTGACAAATCTCTGAGGGACATCTGTCAACTGTCTTGGCACCAAAGTTTTTCCTATGACGCATTATAAACTCTTTCACTCTTCAAGGAAAAGGGAGAGGATTTTGGGTGAGAAGTAGACCCTAAAGGGAGATGGCAACCCACAAAGGATGGGGTAAATAGCAATAATGCCCCTTGAGAGCAGCTCTCAAGGGAGAGTGCCACCTGAAAGGAAGTGACCCTTAGTAGGTAAACATCCTCGGATGAGACTCAAGTGTTCGTGAAGAAACGCAAAGAACCAATTCTTCTTTCCAAGTACAACTCTCTCGTACACATAGTGAGCCGCCGTTCAATTGGGCACATTTTTAAACTGCCTGTTAATCTGGTACATCAACAGGAGCTTAATCCTCTACCCTGTGAGCCACTTTTCTTAAGTGCATCCATGTAAGCCGCCCCTCAATCGGGTACACCTTCAGACCGCCCTCGACTAGGTATGCCAACAGGAGCTCAATCCTTGACCATGTGAGCCACTTTTCATAAGTGTAACTCTAGCGAGTCACTCCCTACTAAGTGCGCCTATATTGAGCCGCCTCTAAGTTGGGTATAATTTCAAGCTACTTCTCAACCGGGGGCGCCAACAGGAGCTCAGTCCTCCACTCTGTGAGCTACTCTCTACAAGTGTATCTCTAGTGAGCCATTTCCTACTAAGTGCGCCATGGTGAATCACCTTTTAGTCGGGCACACCTTCAAGCTGACCTTCAGCCGGACGCTCCAATAGGAGCCTATCCTCCTCTCACATCCTCTATTCTCGTGCAATTTTATATTATTTACCATCATTCTTGCATTTTTTTATTTCTTGAGAAATATTTCTGATTTGAGCGTTAGATAATAAATTGGGGAGTAAATCACAATTAGTCTCGACCACTTTCGTTTATAATTTGTGATGCGCATGATTACAGATCTTGATGTGCTGCAAATTAGGCCGCCTCCAATTTGATATGCGATAAAAATCGAAAAACTATCTAATCCGTATCACAATCTAAAAATAGGAATATATCAATAGTAAAAATATATAACTAAAGGGATAGCAAGTCTTTTGATATATACAAATAGAATTCTTACTATAATTATTAAATAAAAATGGTATGTTATGTACTCATTAAAACTTTAATGGTGATAATATTTTATATTTTAGTATCCGTTACATTGCCCGGTGCCATAAGTTAAGTATTTCTAAAATTTGTATTTTTCTATTAATTTTATTAATAAAGCTGATTTTCTTTCCCTCAATATATATAAAAAAAAATTTGAGGTGGGACTAAACTTTAGTGGTAAGTTTATACTCAAAATGTTCTCTCATCTTATCAATGGGCAAGCAAAATTCTTTTGCCTTCATTAGAAAACAAAAAAAAAAAAAAATGTGTTATTGACCCATAGAAAATTGAGTAAGACATATTTAAGCTTTTTTATATAACCTAATATATACATAATTCTTAATTTTTTTAATAAAATGTCAAAATTGAATTGGGCCATAAATTGCACAATTTGTGGAAGAACTAGATAGGATTAAAAATGAAATATAGATACGATATAACTCTCCAAAATTTTTGACAATTTAAGAGATTTTATGGTAGAATTTATAATTTAATAAATTCAATTACAAATCTAGAAAATATGATAATAATATAATACAAATTCTTATATTATTACAAGAATTGATAAATCAGTATAGTACTATATATAGATGTTTATATATTTATTTTTTGAATAAAATAAAGTTATTCAGTCAAATATTCTATTGAGATTCTTTACAAATTTTAACACCATACTAAATAAATATGGGCCGATATAATTCTCATAAACTATAATAATTTTGAGAAATTGAATTTCAATAGATTATAAACGTTCAATTAATCATGCAAGGTTAAACGCCCATTCCATGCGGGGCGAACTGACAAAGCTAGTGTCGGGTGGACGCTACAAAGAAGCTCTGATCTTATACTCCCAACTTCACTCCGCCGCCATACCACCAAACAAATTCACCTTCCCATGTCTCCTCAAGGCCTGTGCAAAGGTTTATTTACCTTTCCATGGCCAAATCCTGCACGCCAATCTCATCAAAAGTGGCTTTCACCTGGACATATACGCAGCAACGTCTCTTACGTCTGTGTACATGGCATTCCAAAATATCAACGATGCAGTCAAAGTGTTCGACGAAATGCCTCAACGAAACGTGGCTTCCTTGAACGCGATGATCTCTGGGTTTTCACAAAATGGGCACTACGAGGAAGCTCTCCTGGTGTTCAGAGAGGTGGGGATACGAAAGTTCAGGCCCAATTCGGTAACGATAGCTGGTGCTTTATCGGCGTGTGATGCTGTTGAACATGGAGGCCAAGTACATTGTTGGGCGATTAAGTTGGGTGTTGAGAGAGATGTTTACGTTGGGACCGGAATTGTGACGATGTATATGACTTGTGCGGAGTTGATTTCCGCGATTAAAGTGTTTGGTACGATGGGTTATAGGAATGTGGTAAGCTACAATGCGTTTCTATCTGGGCTATTGCAGAATGAGGTTAACGGTGTGGTGTTGAATGTGTTTAAAAACATGTTGCAGTCTTCAAAGGAAAGACCCAATTCGGTGACATTGATATCAGTTTTGGGTGCTTGTTCAAATATATCTGATCTTCAATTTGGCAGGCAAATTCATGGCTTCGTTGCAAAAAGTGGACTCAATTTCGACACACTGGTAGGCACTGCATTAGTAGACATGTACTGTAAATGCGGTCATTGTCGATGGGCTTATGACATATTCAGAGAATTGAATGGAAAGAGAAATTTGATTACATGGAATTCAATGATAGCAGGAATGATGTCGAATGGTGAATCTGATACTGCAGTTGAGCTGTTCAGTGATATAGAAGCTGCCGGATTAGTTCCTGATTCAGCAACATGGAACACAATAATCAGTGGGTCTTCACAGCTAGGGAAAGGGATGGATGCCTTAAAGTTCTTCAAGAACATGCAATCAGATGGAATTTGCCCGAGTTTAAAAGCTCTCACCAGCCTTCTGCCGGCATGTTCAATGCTTTCTTCTTTACAGCATGGAAAAGAGATTCATGGGCATGCCATTAAGGCCGATATTATCTATGATGAGTTCTTGGCTACTTCCCTCATTGACATGTACATGAAATGTGGGCAATTCTCATGGGCACGCAGAGTTTTCGATCAGTTTGACATTAAGCCTGTTGACCCAGCATTTTGGAATGCCATGATCTCAGGTTACGGAAGAAATGGAGATGACAAGTCTGCTTTTGAAATATTTGATATGATGCGGGAAGCCAATGTTCAACCTAATTCCGCTACTTTCATGAATGTTTTATCTGTGTGCAGTCACACAGGAAAGCTTGAAAAAGGGTGGCAAGTTCTGAGGATGATGACAAGTGATTATGGCCTGACGTCAACTCCAGAACATTTTGCTTGTGTGATTGACCTTTTGGGACGATCTGGAGAGCTGGACAAAGCTCGAGATCTAGCACTTCAAATTCGAGAGCCTTCTGCTTCTGTTTTCTCATCCTTACTTGGTGCTTCTGGATGGCACTCCAACCCCAGCGTAGGAGTGGACATGGCTGAAAAGCTTGTGGAGTTTGAGCCGGAAAACTCAGCTCCCTTTGTTATTCTCTCTAATTTATATGCTGCAATGGGAAGGTGGAAGGACGTCCAAAAAATTAGAGACGTCATGGATCTTAGGAAAGTCAAGAAACTACATGGTTATAGTCTTAATGTAACGTGAAAAAATCTTCAAGATATTGCTGCAGAATTGGTGCAAGCAATGAGGCTTACGGGGCCAGATATGCAACAAACAGGCAACGGGCAGGCGGAAGCATTCTCAGACTATATTGAGCAAATGCGCTTCACCAAAAAGAGGTATTTGTGATAGTATTGCTTTTAAGTGATTCCCGTAAATTTCTTTCTACTTCCTATGCTTGGAAACAGATTGGATTTTCAGCAATAGAGGACCGAAACTTGGTCGAGAGATATGAAGTTATAAAACTCAGACTGCTTCTAAAAAATGTAGGCAAGGTTTGAATCCTTCCAGATATAAATTAGTATAGTGTGCCATAACTCAACTATTCACTCAGCTACTTTATGTTTAAAATAAAAGGTTTTTATTATCATTACCCTATTCTAAATTACTATCCCTTAATAATCTACTGTAACAAACTGAATGATATTTCTCAAAATTCTATCCTATTATCTAGGAACAAGAGCGGAGGCCCTCTGTAATATTCCAGTGTTTTGACTCGAGTTTATCATACTCTCGATCTTTCATTGATGGAACTTTATTTTGATTTTGACATGACAGTAATTGAGCGCTGAAGTTACTATGATGAGCACTAAAATTTGCCCTTCTCACATTTGGCTTTCGTAATGAATGATTTTCATGCCGTTTGTTTATACCTGAAACTAATGTATTTTTATCTTTATAATTATTATTCTTAAATTATGTAATGTATAGTTTAATAATATATTGTCGGATATCAGTTTCAACATCTCAACGAGGTAGGAATCGAGTATCAAATAGGCTCATACCAAATAAAGAATATGGTTCTAGATTTCAATAGGCTTATATGATGAATCATATTTGGGTCAATCGTTTCTATGATAAATAAATGTATTTTTTATCTTTGCCTTTATTGCTCTTTGTCATGTGAAGTTTAATATTATGCCGATGAAATGTGGTTTCATTTATCCTAAGACGTGAAAATCATTGAACAAACAGGTAACGGGACTATTGAAATCAGACACCTTGAACTGTTGCTGAAGTGCTGCCATATACTTGTTCTGGCAGAGGGTCCTGTTCGGCTGATGTAAATTTGGGAGGAGGTTTTCCATATATATATTATTATTGAATTTTGGGTGAAGTTTTCCATATATTATTAAATCTTAGTGGTCAGTTAGATGCCTATTTTTCTTAGATTTTTCTCATATTCCCAGTAAACATTTCTTGGTGTTAAGTACACATGCATATTATTTTTGGTTACCTATAATTAAGATAGAGAAAATTATATTAAGATATCATGGTGTCAGAAAATATAGAACCTGTGGTATTGTAATATAGCTTATAGTTGTCGATATTAATTTTCATATTCCAAGAAATTGAGATTATTTGGAGATATATTTATAATCATGTGAATAATGTGCATTGAGATATCAATAGATATCGTATCAAAAAGTGTTGGGTTTGATATGTGATCAAGATTAAGTATGCTATATCCCATTTGGATGTGGATCCCAATTGGACTATAAAAATATATATGTGACATATTTTGGGTTTATCCTGAGAGAGTAATAAGAATATTGATTGTCTAGATTTAGTTTGAAACTTGTACACTACGGATGGTAATATATTATGAGACCATATAATTTATCGTTTGTTAAACTTGCGAGTATTAATACCTTATGAATTTTGCCTAATCGTTGGTGGCGGGTGCATAGTCAATAGCTCACAGTGATATAAGATTTGAACAGATTATTGTGATATCTCATATATTTGGGACTTTGTTGATATTCAAATTTGGTAGAATCTCAATTGAATTCCCAATACTCAGTGGTTTTATAGCTTTTGAGTCGTAATTACAACATTGCATTGAGTATCGGATAATTCTTGATTTATCATATGTTATTATTGATTATATATATATATTTGATATTATCATGCAAGATACTTTATTGTATTTTAATATTTTTGATTATATTTATCTGTCGAGTATTTAACTTATCTTTACATTTTTTTAACTCTAGAATAGAGAAGACCGATAGCGAGATAGAGAATATCGCATTTTAGCTGTGAAAATTTCAAGTACAAGCGATCTCAGATATTAGAAGTTTTTATATTGAGAGCTGACAAGACTTGTTTACTTTTTTATCAAAATTGTGTTCCTATGAGTTATGATATTATAGATTTTTATATTTTCTCTCATTTTAAGAAGATATTTATTATGGATATATTATTCATGATGTATTTATAATGGGCATTTATGATTTAAGTAATTTTGCATAGTCGATTCGGATTGGGTCAGCTAATTCAAATTCGGTCATCATACCTATCTAGAAAACCATGCCTTTTAAGGCCAAAGTGTTATGGTTAAGTGTAGTCCTTGACATTTTCGGTTATGCTCATACTTGGCCAGATGATGTGGGCACTGACAGCCATATATTTACAGAAGAAATTATTATTATTATTATTTCAATTATGATCCTCTAAGATATACTCTTGGAGCTGTTCAGTTTAATGTAAAGCTATAGAATCAACGATTAACAGGGGTGAAAAACGGAGAATCTACTGCAACTCAATTATTTCCTCGTGACAAAACCGGGATCCTACAATTAATCCCTTTCATATTTGCAATTATTCATCTCTGTGACAGAAACCTTCACTTGCTGAGCATCTCTTTTACGGAAAAGCCATAGTAGTAATCGAAATGATTTGGAGGTTCAAAGATGAAGCAAGAAATAACATCTCTCAGGGTAATAACACCAACCACTTCATCTTCCTCACCATCTACAACGTAAATTCTGTGAACTGACATGTTGGATAGTCTGTGGATAACACTGCTAAGGGTGGTGTCCCGCCTACAAACTATTGGCGGAACTACTCTCCCTGCTTCTTCCACTTGCAAGGCAATGGTATCGATAAAGTCCTTCACTTTAAGCTGCCTGAAAGCATAAAAAGGCTAGTCATACAACCGAAAGGCATCAGCAGCTGATGGAACATGTACCAAAAATCAGGGCATGGAGATTTTCTCACACAACCAGGTTAGTATGTGGTATCTTCAATATCATTTCATTTTTGGTGAAATCTTACAATGGAGATAGCAGAGAATGATTTACGATTTCAAGAACATATAAAAATGAGGCTGCTGTGAATGCAGGTTAAATTTTATGATTGCAAGAATGCATTAGTGTGAAGCTACTGTAAATGGATGTCAAATTTCTTGGCAATACACTACCTGAAGTTGGAGAAAAGTTCAGGTTTCAGTAACAAGTATTTGATATCCCTCATGCTTACATTGCCAACAATCCTCTTCTTTGGTCCCTCTACTACTGGAAGCCCACCAATTTGGTAATCCTTCATTCTTTTAAAAGCTTCGAGTATAAGTTCATTGCTCTGGATGCTAACAACCTGCTCATCAGCGACAAGGTTAAATCTGCTTGTGATTACCAAGGGAACAGCTACCTAACATAGGATAGACAGTACCCACATCCTCACACGACATAAATGGGAGGCCCAAATCAGAAATTGGATGCATGGAAATGCTATCAAACCAATCTTTCCCTTTGCATCCCTCAAGACCCTGCACAACTGCAGATTGAGTAATAAAATTTTTGATGGAAGGATTGCCTGGTTCTATTTCGGTACATTCCTGAGCCTATATTTGGATAGGAGCAATAAGACGGTCAGCATAGAACTGTCAGCTGAAACTGGAAGAAAAGGAGTTGATCGGAATGATTTAACAATTGAGCTGACCTGCAGTACAATTATACAGACTGTTATGCTATTTTATTAGTCTTTGGTAAATTCTGTGACAAGGTATTATTTATCCCTCCTCTAGGTATACGTGGGTCATACCCTGATTTCTCATGGATAATATCAGGAGCAAAGAAAATAGCATAACCCAGAACGCCCTTTTCAGAAATTAGACTTACTTTTGTTGATTTGAAAGGCTCTTCTTGGAGAATAACATTGTAGAAGTCATTGCCCAAATTTCCGGCTGCAGTTGGAGCATCTTTTGCTATCACTTTCTCAGCAGCCATGCCACCAGCCACGGCCGCACCAACTGCTGCCACAGTCAGCCCAACAATGGCTGCTGGTCCAGTGGCACTGAGTGCTATTGCCCCAAGGGCACTGACAGCCCCAGCTCCGACTCCGGCAGCAGTGGCTGAACCAGTAGATAGAGCTGCAGCAGCGAGTGCCGCACACTCTAGCACCCATAATATGACTGCAGGGTAATCTATGATTCCAAGATACCTGCCCCTCCAATCTGTGGTGGTTCCTGCATCTGCCTTTAAAACTGGAGCTGACATTATGTTGCATTCTGACAGGATCTTTACTGCTTCGGCTACTGTACTGTCTTCTAGAATTTCAATCACTGCACCACGTATTCTATGAGTCATTTCTTCAGAATTTTTTGTGCAAAGCTATACATTAGACATTGCTTTCACCTTTGCCCCCAGGAACTCCAGGAAAGGATGCGGCAGAAATCTGGGAAAATGCAGTTGTCAAGGACTCTTGTAAGGAATATGGCAATTTCTTCCTAGCTTGAATTTCATCAAAATAAGCATCACAGCTTGGGATTTTGGGTCTTTCCTTCTCCTCGTGGTTTTGAGCCATATCTACAAGAGTGAAAGGTATCAGACTCTCCTGACTTATGGATTTCATTGAGTTTTCAATTATGGAAGTTCTAAATATTATGGAAGTTCAGCTGGAAAGAGAGTCTTTTGCTGCTCAGTCCCCCTTCCCGAAAAAAGACAAAGACAAAAACAAAAACAAAAGACTCTTCTGCTCTTGTTTCCTGAGATTAGTTCGCTTGCCCTTATATACCTCTACTATTAAAAGAAAAAAAAAAAAGCATTAAATCAGCTGCATAACATCAGAACATTCAAATTAAGCCTTCAATTTAATGCAGTGAATTGAGTTTAAATTTTAGAAGGAACCCCATGTCCGCTGATGGCTAAGTCAAAATCTTCAGTATTTGTTTCCACAATTATCTTAAATTCCTAGAAAATCTATTCATTCTTGCAATCCTGCCACTTGACAACTGATTGTCTAGGTCTCAAAGAGATGGTTCGTAAGAGCTTTGTTTGTGAAACTGGAAGCATTTCTATTTAGAGCTTCTTCTGTATTAATGGCAACTGTAACTCCTATTTCCTATTCTCATATAGAAATTTCCAGTAGTTTGAGTTTTGATTGCTTGAACAAGCTTTTTAAATGAGCTCTAAATTAGACTCTACTCCATAAGCACTTCAAAGTGCATTTTAGATTTTACATTAGAAAAAAAAAAAAAAAAACTATTTGAAGAAGCTAGGCCAAATATATAGTTTCATATTTATATTACAAGTATCATGCCCAATCCTGTAAGAAACCAGAACTAATTTAAGACTCAATTTGGAATATAGAATTCTCCTTCTCCTTTCTTCAGGTATTTGGAAGTTTATATCTCCAATCTTTTCCGAATATAATTATGGGTCATAAAAACTAAGCAAAATAAGAAATTAGACTATCCTATTCTTAATAAAAATAACTGTGAAAATACTAGGATCGGTTGAATTACTGGCAGAGGACTTGCTTAGGTCTGTAGTATATTCACAAGCAAAAAATACTCATTTTCTACAACCCAAATACACTGAGTTTTGATTAATGGGAAGAATCTCTCATACTCGTTCGCAACTTTGCACTACCACTAATATAGATGTTCATATCCATTATGGCACGCTATCATTGCAGCATGCACAACCATGTACACCCTTATTCCCTGCCATGCCATCTCTCTCTATTTCCTTTTAATTTTTGTGAACTGCCCAGAGGAAGTTGTCGAGTGGTAAAAAGAGGGGCAGTTACGTGGGTGTTTTATAAGAGAGATGGGAGAGTGGGGGTAGTTATCTTTTAACATCGTCAATTAACGTCCCCTATAATTAATTGATATAAAATTAAATAATGGATACAGAATCGGGGCAGTTTGCCCATCTCAGGTGGATCCAATCCAATCAAAATATCCAACACTTTCCACTTTCATCTGCTTACAATATGCCAATTTTAATAGGCATATGTTTATAACTAATTGGAAGCTGTAGTTACAGCACGTCTATAAGTAGCGTATTTAACATATAATAAGATAGAATGCATTATAACTTTTCTCGAGGCACCATTACAGGGGGAAAACTCGGAGTTTTGCATGCCTCAATTTGTAGAACGAAAGAGAACGCTAATTTCAAACACAGTAGCATTATAATTAATGATGAGAAAAACGGCCTTAATATTCACGGGATCCGAGAAAGTGTCAGACTACTCGGAGTACATTATACATAGTTCATCTTGTATTATATAAAAAATATTATCACAATTCGGATCCATGGCTTTTAAATCATACGATGACCACTCCATCGTAGTACCAAAATTCTCATTCCAGTGTGGTTCATGATAAGGTTGCATAAATTTTTTTTAGCCTCCAGCATTTGATGAGTGGCTTGTTTTCTTTTACATCGATGTATTAATTACTTCACAGCAATTTAATCAGTCAGCATTAGACACGAAATCAAACTATTTACATTGCCAGCATTCAGTATTCTTATGAAAATAGGATCTACAATAGAGAGTGTGAGAGAGAAAGGGATCGAATGAGTATTGAAAAGAATTTGGTACCTCCGACAAGGGTTTTGGCCTGCTGATCTGAATTCGAACGATCTTCTCTTTGGTAGTTCTAGTTCTGTCTCTGTTGTTTTGCACGTCTTCTGAATCAGTCTGTGGTTATGGCCTGCTAAGAATACCCGTGCCGCCACGTCTCAGCCTCGTACACGTGTCCAACTGCTGGACTTGCACGTGCCACCCTTCTTCGCCCCTCCCCTTTTGAGCCCTGTCATGTAATTCAAAGGTGGCCTGTGCGACGGGACGAGTCTCTTCAGAAGCCGATGAACCATTCGGATAGGCCTACCCGTTGGGCCCAATACTTAGTCATTGGGATTGTACGTGCCTCATATTTATAGTAATTGATAATGGGATTGGAATAAGTTTTCTTATAAATGTGACCCATCTGAGTCTCGCTCTAAGAGGAATTATTGTCGCGATTTTAATATAAGTAGGTAATAATGATATCTAATATAAAAATTATCTATAAATAATTATAGTCAAATGATCAAAGTTGGGTTGAATATTACATACGAATATTATAAGCAATATATTTAAATCTAAATCGTAATAGTTATTGGATTGGCCAAACTCTCACCCTCCGCCCTTAAAATAATATTATATTTGCTGAATTCATTAATCATTAGAAGAAAAAATTCCAACCAAATTATCTAATATACAACAATAAAACTGTATATAATTTTATTTTGACTTATTGGCCTAAAATTTTAAATTATAAAATTTAAAAAATATAAATTCAACACAGTATATGAAATCTAAATAATTCATATCATTACAAATATGACTAACAAAAGTCTTCATCAATATTATATTTGTATCTTATAAGAATTTATTGCCCATTAATCTAAAGGGGTTTTGAAAATTGTTACAAACTAAATTTAACGCTTAATAAAATATATATAAGTATGATATACAAATATATGTTAGTAAAATAAAAGAAAAGACAAAAAACATAAAATACATATAAAACTTTAAAATTTTTAAATTTTTATTAAATACGTTCTAAACTGTAATTTTATATAAACACTTCAGTGTATATATATATATATATATATATAAACATCCAAAATATGAAAATTGTATGAAAATATCATAATATCAAAACATGCAATACGTAATGTGAAATTCAAATGGCCCTATTAAAAATCTATAAAAAATTTCAAAAGATCAAAATATGTTAAAACATATAAACCAAAATATGTCAAAATATAAGAACTAAGGACCAGTATTCGCATGCTAATTAATTAAAAGGCCAATTTTAATAACCTTAGTGCTGACGTACTATTATTTAGGACTTATAGGTCATCTATATTATCATATAGATTTGGTCAAACGTCACTTTTTTTCACTTGTAGATAATAGATGTTTTTTTAATTTCACCTAATATATTATAACATATTCAAATATAAGTTGTCAATTTACTTACATTGATTCTTATTTGTCAAACTGAAAACTTTATAAAAAATATACAAAACTTTACCATCTCTTTGGAAATAGTGCAAACTTTAATAATATCATAAGATAGAATCGTCGTCAAATGCTTGCATGAAAATAATATATAAGGTTAAATGCTCAAATATTTCTTTATTTTTTTTACAATATCTCAATATTAAAATATACTCATTCAAAATATCCATACGTTTGGTAAAAATAAATAAAATTTTAAAATATTTGATAAAAATCAATAAAGTCTCAAAATATTTGGTAAAATATACAATTATACAATAATATTTGAAAAATAAGTGTAAAAAATAACATGTGTGTACATTTAAACAAATATCGAAAGAAAAACTGAAGAATTTAAAAAGTAGACTAATAAATGAGTTTAGATATATGTACCTTAAATATTAAATTTATAAGATTTGTCAGTGAAATAGCTCTAAAAGTCCTTTCCTTCTTCCTATTTTTTCTTTTTTCTCTCTGTTCTCTTCTTTTTTCTTATGCAAATGATGAAATTCAGCAAAAGAAGGCTTATATACCCAAATCGGTATACAAACGTCAATTAGACGCCTATCAGGTGTTATATTCAGCCACATATACACACAAACATTACATCAGGTATATCCCTGACGCATACCATTTTGCCCAAATCACGCATAAGTGTCTCATATGTGCCCCTCTTGTGTAAACATTTTGTTTAAAATACACATGTGTGTGCTATCATGCATATCTCATTTACAAAATTTTTGCTAGAAACACACACATGCACTATAGTTGTGCCAATCAGGCACTGATCCTATTTCTTTAGTTATTTTATAAGAGTTTTTATTGTATGATTATTTTATATATAAATCTAATATATAATAATTATAATATTATAAATATAAATTAAAAAATTGGATATTATGATTACTAGCATGAATATCATTTTTCTTCGTATCACTGACCTAGTTTTCGGTTTGCACGCCGAGGGCAAGCATAGTGGAGTCTTCACTTAAATCCAAACACTCTTTAACATTTAAGAAGAATCTTCACTTGGGCCAATGGGAGGTTCCATATACATGGTTCACTGGTTGGCAATATTACGTGCCATATTATGCCCTACCACGTCTGAAAAGTAGAATAAAGAAGTAGGTATTATTCATTGGCTACCTCGGCCGTGCCAGGTAGGGCCATTGGCAGTAGTATTTGCCCTCTTGGGCTTGGGTACGGAGGCAATCAGATGGCTCCAATGTGACACGACTGCTTCTTGGTCGTTGCCTATAAACACAAACCTTCCTGCCAAGCTGAGGGGATCCTTCATCTTGCAGTGCCCCTACCTTGGAGAAATTTCTTGCCAAAAATTAAGCCATCCATGTAACTCACCCCAACCGAAAGAGCCCTTCGATTATGCTTGGATACTCAGAAACTCCGCTTGAGAAGCCCTCTACACCTCCTTCTAGCATTGATCTTTACCCCAAGTGACATTCTGACCTCCCTTTGTAGTCATCCAGTCCGATTGGTTTCACATCTAAGAGGAATCAATCTTCCAATGACTACCATATCCCAATCAAGTTTCCTCCAACAACTCAGCCTCTACATCAATATCTCTATCTATTAATAAACTTATCATTCTGATTCAATAAATAAGTAATTTTTTATTTTTATTTTTTTAATTTAAATAAATACTAACTTAAATATCTGAATGGCTTTTCTCAAAATATAATTCAAATCTCTTTATATTTTTATTTTTGGTGCACAAAATATAGGCTATTTGAATTGAATTTTTCTAATCAGGTCATCTCTATTCTAAGATGAACATTTTTTCTAGATGCACAATAAAATCTAACGGTTACTATATATATCAACATTATTTTTTATTAGTAAGTCAAATTTGTGTAAAGTAATACCTAATATAATTTATTATGGTGAATGAAATTGTTCAAATTTGATTATGGTAGCTTAGTCAGAGTTTTTACTTTTCTTTAATTTTGATGTCAAGAGAAAAGATTATTAATTATATCGGCCGACATCTGCCAACTTAATTACAATTTTAATAAAAAGTTTGTGTCTAATTCAAACTCTCTGTAATAATAAATTGGAAGAATTTGTCTAATAAAGGCAACGTAGGTAGCAAGAAAGGTTTTCCATTTCTCAAATTTGTTTAGTCAAGGTAGAGAGATATAATAATGATTTTTTTCCTCTGAAAATATATATTAACCTTATTTGGTTTAACTGTTATGATTTTTTATTAATTTATTACGTATTAAGTCTGCACGGTGTTTAAAAAGAAATTTTATAATTTTTATAAAATAATTCAGAATTTATATTTATTTAAAATGATATAATATTTTATTAATTAAATTATTTTTTTAAATAAATTTTTTAATATAAACAAAATTATCTCCAAAAAAAGGTTTCAAATATACCCGGTAATGTCTGTCTCAGTAGTCTTTTAAACTCTTCTTAATGGATGTTCGCCAGGTCAGAGTGATGTGATGACGTGGTAGCAGTTGATTGGACCGCAGTAAGGACAGCCGACGGTCTTCGCCGGAGTTTACGAGGGAGGAAATGTGCGTGTGAACCCTTGACGACTTCAAGGAAATGGCTTATCAATTTTAAAGGGACTGGCGGTGCTTCACGGCACAACGGCGGTGACTCTCTCCAAATGTGGATTGCACTATCCAACGGCTTGGATATTTTATTCAAAAATTTTAGTTTTATTATTTTTTATTATTTTTTTAAAAAATCATATGGGTCGATTATTTTATATCCAACGGTCTTAATATCAAACCGCATGGCCTCTTTGTCAAGACACAACAATTATAAATATTTCTATTTTTAATTTTATTTTCAAATCATTTTTAAAAAATAATATATCTAAATTGTTGAATTAAATTTAAAGACCTAAGAAATATATTTACAATAAAGAGTGATTAAAAAAAAAAGTTGGGGTAATGGTGATGAACCTTAGGTTGTCACCTTTTCTAAATATTTGAATTAAATTTTGGTCATCATCGTACGGCAGTAGTGATAAAAAAAAAAGTTGGTGTAAATAAAAATGACTCATAATTAAGTTGTTACTTCTTAATATGTATAAATTTTACCCTTTTTATTAAAAAAGAAAATACAAAATCACATAGAAAAATAAATTAATGACTTAACTCAAGCAACTAGCTCCCGGGGGTCGGGGTATCTATTCTTCTAAAAAAAATAGTTAATTTAATCCTTTTTAAATATAATTATTCAATTATTATTCGACAGTTAATTTTTTTTTTAAAAAATAATTAAATAATTAAGATTGAGAGATATTGAATTAACTATTTTTTTAGATGGGTTAGGCCTATGAAGACAGTTTTCAGTGAGCGATGACTTGTCATTTTAGTAAAACGCGTTGAAATAAAACGAGCCTTTAGATTGGTTGTAATTTGTTATAGTCGGACTTGCCAAAAATATTTTTCTTGATGATTATACTATTTTAAATATCAACTCATTATTAAAAATATAATTGGTCTAGAATGAGAGAAGAGCGGTTGACGTTTTCCTACTTTAGATTGAAAAATCTTCGCAATAATAGTCAAGGCCACTCATGACAAAAGCTTACCTTATAAATAAACCAGAAAACGTGGCGCATGCCATGCAAATTAAACGTCGCCGGCGAGTCGAAAGAACGAAAATGGAAGACAATGAGAGCTCCGTCGATCTGATCATGAAAGCTAATTACAGTAATGGTGATGATCATGGGGAGATATTCTCCACAGCAGACTTGAACTACAAGGTGAGTGAATATTTCATCCTCGTCCCTTCATACCCACCAAATAATACATGAATATTATTTTCATTAAAGATTAATTGAATATAATAAAATTATACAAAAAGTAATATTTAATTTTTTCAGGAAATTACTATCTATATATTATATTACGTGCGACAATTATAACAAATCGTAGGTATATCAAATATTTAGAAAATAAGTAAGTTTAATATTTGGTAAAATCACATCTTAAAAAGCTAACTCTATGATGTTCTGGGTATTTTCTTATCTATATTTAGCAAAACTTAGGCACCGATCAACTAGCATAGTTGCAAGTCACAAATCTACTTTTTCTGTTCGACGTCAGTGGTAATGATTTCGCTAGTCTTCTCGATCTGATAAAAGTCTAGTAGCATATGCTCATTAATTTACAGCATATTGCTTAATTTATTTCATAAGTTTTCATTTCAGATCAGTTGTTTTAAGATTATGTATCTATATGATGGCTATTAGGAGCAAGTGTCACGTATAGTAAGCCGAAAGAGATCGATCGTGGAGGCCAACATGAAAAATCTTTTAATCCCTAATTGTCAAGTAAGTATTGCTTTATTCAAACTGCCTCTCTAAAATAATTAATAATGTAGAAAAGAATTTACAATTGTTCAATTTGTTCATCATTTTATGATATTTCTTGCACTAGGAGGAACTTCTTAAATCTACTAAGGAAAAAATGAGAGAAGCCATAGAAGAAAACGGAAGGCTAAATGTATCATTAGAGCGAATTATCAGGGCATATGAGTATCTGAAAAAGTATGCTTCTGATCATAAGATTTTACAAGAAGGTCATAAAAAGCCTTCGGAGGCGGCTCGAATCTATAAAGAAAATGGCGGGGAGCCCGATATGGTGTCTCTTACCCTTGGAAGATCAGCCTCTTTTGAGGCTAAAATTGATGAGAAAAAGATCAGTAATTCTTATAAATGTAAAGAAGAAGTGCTTGGCCTGTCAGATTGCAAGCCCGGCGCTACAGCAAGGGCTTGCATGAAGAATTCAAGCATGGTCATCAAAGAGGAAACTGTTACTGAGACGTGGCCACCAAGTAAGACTGTAAGGAGCAGAGAGGACGATGATCAAAGTTTACAACAAAATCAGTCGAAGAAAGCTAGAGTTTCTCTTAGGGTTAGATGTGATACTCCCACGGTTAGTATTATCAACAGTTTCCTTTCCCTGCTCTTCACTTAATTCTTCTCTCTCTCTCTCTCTCTCTCTCATCGGCTGCTTTGAAAGATATTTCGATTCCACAGCTTCGACGCATACTGCATATCTTTAAATAACATGCGAAGAAATATCATATTAAATATAATGGTTTGATGGCATGATACAGGTTAATGACGGATGTCAATGGAAAAAATACGGACAGAAAATAATAAAAGGAAATTATTTTCCTCGTGCTTACTACAGATGCTCAATGTCACCGTCATGCCCGATTAGAAAACAGGTTCGTATTTTATCAAAAAAATATTTTGGTTATATAATTTGGATATTTTGAATCATATAAATTTCATGCATTATCTAGTAAAAAATATAAAATTATAGTCCTAAATAAATAAAGAGACAATATTTTCTAGTTAAATATACAGAGCTAGCTGTAATAATAAAAAAAAGTATTTTTTTTAATTTAAATTTATAATTTTTAAGTAATTATAAAATAATCCTACCATATATTTTTACTAATTCTCGTATCTTTTATATTTTTAATAAGAAAAATTTAAAAAACTAACCACAGTTGATGATCATAATCCTAATTCATCTCCAATAACAGGTTCAACGATGCACGGAGGAGGTGTCGATCTTGATCATTACTTACCAAGGCGTCCACAACCACCCACTTCCAGCATCAGCGGCAGCCACCACAATCACAGCCACCACGACAACCGCTACTTCTGCGTCAGCAACAACTCCACAAGCTGGTGCATCAAGCTCAAGGCTAGCCCGCGCTCACCCCACTGATCCTGCCCTCGCCCCCGCCCCCGCCCCCGCCCCCTTCGTGTACACCCCACGCAATGGCTCAAACCTCACCTTTTCCGGCATTAACAAGCCAAGACAATTCTACATCCCTAACACAACCGCCATCTCAACTGCTTTTTATTCACGCCTAAACCATGGGGCAGTGTCCTACAAAATCGGGACACAATCGAAAGGCAAAGAAAGTCCTCCTTGTCAGCAGTTTTTGAATGAGAACATAACCGCGGCCCCTATGGCAAGAACGTCAAACACAGATTTTCAAGCATTATTGGCAGCTGCAATCGCCGCGTATGACAGTCGAGGAAAGAGCCGGAACGACCACAATTTGAAATGAGAAAGGTTGCGTGATTTTCATAAACCTATGTGATTTATTGGCACTTATGATATTTGCGCCTGCACTCCAGCTTTATGACCAATATATAATTTTTTATTTTTATTTTTTACTGAATTTTGATCTCAGAATTGCATTCCATTTTGTGGATGATTTGGTGGGCATAGCAAAGGTTTACTGTAATTAAATCATGTCATTTTTAAAATTTTTTTGACCAAGATCAGTACTTGGGATTAACAAAGATTAGATAAAATCCATTACATCTTATACCCTAATGTTTATACTTATAAAAGATAACAAAATATTCTTGATTATTAGATTCTTGAGGGTCCAAAGTAGCTTACAAAAAATAATACACAAGCAGTACAAATATCGATCCTTGGCAAAGAAACAAGAATGTAAGTCTAACTAAAAGCAAAGATGTTATGTAGTGACATATATCATTCACTGTCAAATGTATCAAGTCAAGTTATAAAATATTACTACCTTTTTAAAAGATAATTTACTTATACAAGAATTAGCAAGTTTTAACTGTGAAAAAATGTAAAAATTCCATATGCATACTTCAAATCGGATGCATCTTAAGTATTTGTAGTAACTACAGACATAACACGATAATAACAAGCTTATGAAAATATAAATACTACATAATTCTACTAATAAAAAAAAATTAAAAATGAATAAAATCATGTAATCAAACATTTAGACACTTAACAATTTGTCATAGAGTTTGCAAAAAGCCCCAACAAGCTTCTTCAATAGTAAATTATAAAGAAAAAAATTTTAAAAATAGTTCAATCTAATTTCAAAAGAACTTTGCTAATTTGTTAATATCCCATCAATCTACAACTCATTTATACAACCCATTCCCTCTATGTAAGGCCCATTTATTTTTAATTTTAAGCTTACATATAAATACTGAGTTATAGAAGAATGATAGGTAGGTAGAATAAATAGAAAATCTCATTTTTAAAAAAAAAAAAAAAAACCTAAGGCATTCACTCAAGAACAGAGAGAATAGCACTTCCAAGTTGGCATACTTTCGATTGCTTCTTTTTTTTCCCTTTTAACTTTTATTGCAAACCAATCATAACAGCCAAAGAAATTTTGATCATATCAACAAATCAATAATTGACAATTATGCTTGCTGTGTAGTAATTAAGAGTTGCTAAATAGTTTCTCTAAATTTAAATGACTGAGTCACTCACAATGCTGAGCAACTATAAAGCTGTCAATTAAAGAGTAAACCAACAAATCCTGATAGTAAGCCTACTTCTTACGTTAATGATTGGCAACTACAATCACAAACTGCTTATATTGAATTTATTAAACATCCACGGAGAGAGTTGTGGGAATTTATTTAAGAATATGTATACATTGTGGAATTATAGGGTAAACATTTGAATGTCTCAGGGATGTGTTGAGGAGCAAGAAATGGGATTTTTCCAGCCTTTTCAGGAATCAAATTGAGCTATATGAAGAACCAAATTTGATCATGAATCTTAGTCTTACGTTAATAGCCCATCACCAATGCCGAAGGACTCAGCCAATTTGGGTGAGCACAAATTTACAAAGAACATGCCTGAAAACAAGCGATGCTATAATGAATACTCACAATGCTTCCCAGACCTTGTAATCTCTCCCTTCAATGGCCAAAGACCATTGATGGGATCCATTCGTCGGCTCATAGTAACCAGGACCAATCTTCATTGTGACTTTGTCATCTATAATGGCTGCATAAACATCTCTCTCTGCCTTGGCTATTTTAACCTGTGGACAGGAAAGAAGGGATTAGCAAATTTACAGAGCAATTTTCCTTGCCAAACCACACCATTCAGCATGAAAAAGTACGCATGCATAAAGGCTTGATTTTGCTAGCAATTGATGCACTATACCATAAGAAGTTGATAATTATACAAAGAGGTTAGATGTAAATCTATGCCCATTTCAAATTCCATATTCAGGAGGAAGTAATGTTTTTTGTGGAGGCTATACACGCACTGTGTGATCTGATTATCAATTTTCACAACACGTGCAAGGTAACAGAGATGATATGGTAAGCCATCATTCTACAATCCAACTAAATCTGTTAAGAGTCCTCCCATTATACAATCCTCTCGTACTCTCAGTGGTGATGAATTTATCTTAACAATTTGGACAGGTAAGACTATAAGATGAGTCCAACAGTTCTACTGTGTTGTCATAATCCAAGTAGTCTACAAAAATAAAAATAAAAATTGAGAAAACCCTAATAGGACTCCGCCAACGATAAGTGGGTAATTATTGGAGCATCATAGTTGCAATTTAGGCCACTATTGGTACTTATGGTAATGTTTATGGGGCAAGCAAAGTTTTCCCTAAATTTTTTCACTGTATAAGAGTAAAGGGGTTGGCATTTCCCTTCACTGCTGTTCGGATAGGTTGAGCTGAAAAGGTAAGAAAATCTACCACTGCCATCGTCGCCATAATTAACACCTTCAACATCACCACCAACATTACCACAGTACTATTGTCATCACCAGCGCACTACCATCCCAGCAACAGTCCCACCACCATAGAAGTTGTGGTGATCACTATGGATGGTGGTGGATAGCCGTGGTTGTTGGTAGTGCTGAGTATGTAGTACATAGATGGCAGAGAGAATGGAGTTGAAGTGGTCCGATGATGGTGGCATTGATGGCAGGTTGGCGATGATATTGTTGTTTGTAATGGTCTGTTGGAACGGCCAATGGCAGTGGTCAAGTAGTTGTGGGTGGTGTCATTCACAGAGATGGAGTGGTGGTAGTGATTGCTGGAATGTCAGAGATGCAGTCGGAAGCGCCAACAAGTTAAAAAGCATAGTAATGTCCTCAGCACACAGATTCCTCTGTTAACACGCTCTCCCTAAGCTCAAGATTTTCATTTCAAATATCATTCACCCCATAACCACCATTCAAAGTTTGCGTTACATCTCTGGAGTTCATCGTCATCTTACAATTATGCAAAATCTGGAACAGAGAAACTGTAGGAACCCTCTGTACTCCTAACTCTAGCAAAGCAAGTAATAAAGAAAGCGATCAATATTCATTCGGAAAATATGTGTCAGTCTTGAGGCTATTTAATCCAAGGAAATTGAAAGTTGGATTCTTACATTGCTCCGGCAGTGGATCTTCTTCCTGTTTCTAAGAGAGACAAGGGTGCGTATTTCTGATTGGTAGTTTGAAAAAATGTGATCATAAAAAACTGCTGGTGTTCCAGGGTGAGTCAGAATGTATGCATACCCTTGCATTTCCTTTCCTCTTGGAAACCTCCAATGACCCTTCAAGGTGCAACAATATAATGGAAAAATAATGAGTGACAGATGCAAAATCAAGCTTAGAACATGCAAGTCTCTAGTGGTGATGATACCATAATAATAAGGTCATACTCCTGAAGGAATCTAGACAAGGGCAAGAAATTTTATCTATTAGTTTTATTAATTTAAGGCTTTACTTATAGTGTGATGTTTTTTAATGTTTTCTTGTGTAATTTTAGGAAGGGTTCAGGAGAGAGAGAGGGAGAGGGAGAAGAATCCATGAAGGAGAAAATTCTCCTTTATGTGAATATGAGCAAGTTTAGTACCTACCATCGGTCTCAAATCAACAAGGAGTGACAGATGCAAAATCAAGCTTAGAGCATGCAAGTCTCTAGTGGTGATGATACCATAATAATGTCATACTCCTGAAGGAATCTAGACAAGGACATAAATTTTTTTTTACTAGCTTTATTAATTTTAGGCTTGACTTATAGTGTAATGTTTTTTAATGTTTTCTCATGTAATTTTAGGAAGGGTTCAGGAGAGAGAGAGAGAGAGAGGGAGAAGAACCCATGAAGGAGAAAATTCTCCTTTATGTGAATATGAGCAAGTTTACTACCTACCATCTGTCTCAAATCAACAACAAAATTCTCATTCAATTTTCAATGCCACCCTGAGTAGCAATTTTCAAAGTTCAGTAGTTGAACTGAAGAAATATGTACGTATCTCCTCTTTGACAAAAAAACACCATGCTCTTTTGGAGTCACCGTCCCTCTTCAAGAGGGGGTTGTGTTTACAAAAAGAGAGTGATAACAGATGAGCTAGGATTATCCAATGTTACATAATTTGAATTTATCCGAGAAGTTAAAATTATTGTCAATTTGGATGATTTAATGAAATAGAGTCAATTTGGTTGATTTGATGAAATACAAAGGGTTTACTGCCAAAAAAAAGGAAATATACAAGGGAAACTAATGTATGCACCTGAGTGGAACCAGTGTCATGATTCTCTATAAAGGTGACTGCACGAGATGGCCACCAACCCAGAACTCCGGGAGGTTTTCCCTTACCATCTGATAATCGCCAATATTCACGTCTTTCCAAAGCCTGAGTAAAAGGGTATCAGTTGTTAAGTATGACATGTTTCCCAGCAGCAAAATCATGACGAACGGGAAGGGAACAGAAAGGGAGACAAGTTTGTGGTAATAATAGACCAAAGAAGTTACAAGATTTTACGATGACTGTAAAAGCAGCAAACCATTTTCGATTTTTCCCATAACCAAGTAGTGTAGGAAAGTGCTTGCCAACATCTTTTATAATGAAGCAAGAAACCAGTTGCCAAACTATAAAAATTAATGTGGAAGTATCCAAATATGTAAAAGCAGTCATTAGTAGAACTAAGAAGCCACATTTTGCACATCCAGAGAAATGCCAATCAAAAGGCTATCCTAAGGTTTGGCACATCACAATTTCTTCTTTGTGGGTCCTAAATGAAGAAAAAGGTATATATTTCCAAGGTCAGTGATATACATCTGGGGAAAAAAAAATGGATTGTTTATCATTGAATTTGACGTCATGTTTTACCTAAAAGATATGGTAACAAATAGCATCCCCACAAAGATTTAACAGAATCAAAACTCAAGCTGTGTCAGGCATCATGTCCATGAGATAACCCCTAATGACTGCACAAAAATTATACAAAGGATTATGATAAAGTAAGTTGCCATCAAGGAAACAATTGCAATCATTTATTTTCCACAAAACTAAAGTTGTGTGCTTCAGCATCAAATGCAAACTATCATAATCGGCTGAGCACTGAATACTTACAGAATGAAGAATCCCTTTTGTGGTGACATCAAATGCACCCGCAGTTCCACCAGTAGCATTGATCCAGTCAATGATTCTCTGTCTATGAGCATCTTGGTTATAATCCATCTCACCATATTTATAACTAAGGGAATCCCAATACTCGCCAACAGTAAAGTAAGGTTCACTAGCTTCCAAGTAATCCTTGACATAACCACCCCAAAATCCACGAACAAAATCAAGCCTCCAGCCATCGTATCCAATGTCATCCCTGTTAAGTCACATTACCAGCAAATGCAGTAATAAGATTGTCAATAATATTAATCACTTCAGAAACACCTAAATACAAATCATGGACAAAATGCACATGAATTACTTGCACAAGGGATATAAAAATGACATTTCCTGAAATAAACCACAGCTCCAGCACTATCCAACATTGGAAAATGGTTCTATTTTTACTGATACAATAATAGATCTGGGTGACCGGAGAGATTAAAGCAGATGCCCCAGCAACTAACCTCAGCCATCGCAGCCATTCCTTAAGATCCCTTCTCACAAATTCTTGAGAATGATCAATGTTTGGAGCGGCATGGAAACTATCTCCACTACTCTTGTTTCCCCTACCCTGAATGACAAGGAAAAAGACACTTGGTAGTTTAATACATTCCAAATTGTCTAATACAGTTTTCAATGTCTATAGAAAACCCAATTTACAAAAAATTCTATAATTCTCAAACATGTCTTCTAGAGGCCCCAAAGGGGGGGGGGACTACCACATTTCCTAAGTTCTAGTCTATGGTAGTTTCCCCAAGTTTAAACACATGACCAGATGCCTACAACAGCATCAATTAATCAACAATCACTCACTCAATAGAATCAAACAGTCCCACAGCTATTACATTTCCTATCAGAAAAAACTGACCAAAAAGACATTTGACTAATACCAAATGACCTGTCTTCTGAGCTCCTTTCTTATACTTCTTTACACCAAGAGAGACCAATGTACTCTAGGCTCTAGCTTCACATCACACTACAGGATTCTTGCACTGTGCCAGCAAATTACTGGGTATTATTAAGAATTTATCCCAGAAAGAAACCAAGGGAAAACTAAAAAGTTTATCACATAAAAAGTGAAAAAAGAAGGGAAAAAGAAAGTATGATAGCCTCAGGACTTAAGGTTACTAGTATTTATACAGCAGCACAAAACCATGGGAAGTCAAATGAAACACTGCTACTTGGGAGCTTGCAAGATCCACATCTTGATAAAACATGCATAACTTCAAGGGTTATCAGTCAGAACTCAGAACATATGACAAATGGTATCCGTGTCCCAGCATCTATAATAAATCTCATCAAAAGGAAAATGTATTGAAAGACCTTGTATTCATTTAGAGCTGATCTTCCATTATGCCAAATTGCACACTGTGCAAGGAATGAAGCTGAGCAATTCACTTGTTCTGATGAGTCGGTAATAGTTGATAGCGTTTTGGGGAAGTTCCCCATTAACACCACTCTTTTCAGCCCTTAATACAAAGGCATGATAAAGGCATTTCAAAGTGTCGCATTCAAATGATCTTGTGATTCCAAGAAATGGCTGACGCAGCTTGTGGTGCTGATCCTAAAAGCCAGGATTTAGTGATGGATATGCTCTTATTTAGGTGTGTCCGTTGGTGGTCCTAAAATGTCCAGGTGATAGTTCATATGATTTTCAGAAGAACCAACAAATACTTATTCAGTGCCGGCAGTTGAAGCTGGTGAAATGTGTACTGATTTACTAAGCAAGAATGTTGGAGATCTGTGAATGCACCTCCTAAAAAAGTAGTGAAAGAAGCTAGAGTTATTTGTATAACATTAATTTCCATCTTCAACACGCAGGAATTTAATGGTCAATCGTTTGAAGTAGAATATGAAGGTGATTTAGTTACAGTGAATGAGACATAGAAACGATGAGGATAGTCAACACCAAGAATGTGGCTCTACACTATTACTAAAATTATCAAAACACAATGTGTTCATCAATTAGCTCACAGAATTAAGAGAGAGAGAGAGAGAGACAGAGAGAGAGAGAGAACAATAGCAATAATTTTGGAGAGTTTGACTCCATTAGTAAAAACAAAACAAGTTGGATACCTGGAAATGAGGATCATCTGCAACAACTGCTCTGTCATCCCAATTGAGACGACCACCAAATATATTCCAAACACCATTTTGATTCTGGTAGTGTGCACAGCGATGATTTAAGACAACATCTCCAAGGACTTTCATACCAACTTCATGAAATCTCTTCACCACATTCTTCAGCTCATCAACAGTGCCATACCTATAAAACACAAACAAATAAATTCAGTGGAAGTATGTAAAGATATATTCTAAATATAACGAAAAAGACTTGAAAATAGAGAAAGGACTATGCCTACATATATTCACCCATAAATAATAGATACACAAAACACAGTTCCGTCGAATGCATGTAATCTCAAATAATTTTGGCCAAATAAGCAAGTAGATCTCAACACTTTGGCATAGCCTTCCCATTTAAGAAGGTATCAAAATCAATCTTCAAAAAATATCTGGAGACCTTTCCGAAGAAAAGGGGAAAAGTGGCACTTAGATGCCAAATCATTCTTGCAGCTGTGATTCATTGCCTTAGTCAAAGTAGTTATGTTTAACATTGATACTTTTTCAATTAAAAGGAATAGAAATGAAACAATATAACTGCATCGCAGAGATGCAAATCCCCCAAAATGCAAGCAGAAAGGAGATGAAAAGGTCTTCCACATTGCTATCTCCAACAAGACTTGATAAAGAAAGTGGGCCAGGGTGATTGAGAATCCAGGTAACCACATTGGTTAGTAACTCTAGCATATATCCCAAGCAAATTCAGCTCTTAAAATCAGCTAATATTACCCATAAATTCATGGCAACAACAAATGCTATCTGGACATTAGGCGGCATCAACCATATGGCACATTGGATGAAAATTATATTAAACCATTATATATTCTTTTGATAAGCTTGTGATAAAGTAACATATTCCTTAGCATTGAGCATCACAAATGCAGATCAAGTGATAACTTAGATGACAATATGTCTTGAAAAGCTTGCAGTAAAGCACATTGTGAATATGATGCACCATTGGACATCACAAATGCAGACCAAGCCATGACAAAAAACCTAACCTAGTGCATGCTCAACCTTATCTAAGTTCATGTTAATTATTTGATGTGAAACAGTAAGCAAAGTGTTAACCCCATTTTCCAAGAATACATATCTTAATACAAAAAGTATTCTCTCATTTCTTAGATATCTAATTCAATAGCCACCAATTACATACCTATCCCGTTATTAGATTACACATCAGCCACTTCATACCAAGTAATTGATGTGTTATCAACAAATGATTCACAAAGAAGGGCATTTCCTAAACATTCTCGAAAAACCACCTTGGTTTTTTCATTTAACCACTACTTTGATATCATCAAAAAATGTCACAATGATAAATCTTGAAAAAAAAATCAAGGTCCTTTAAAGCAGGCATAACCGAACCAGGCCAAACTAATTATTTTTCCTCACAATGGGTCAACTACTTCCACTTTGTTGTCAACCATTTTATCTAATTGCTCCAAATGTGCAACAATTAGTGAAACAAACATACATTACTAATAAGGTGGTTTGAGAATTAGTTTCTCAACATGTATTTTCCTCACCAAGGGAATGACAATCTACTGAAACGCAAAATTTTTTGAGACATAACATACACCTTTGATGCATTCTTTTAGGATTTCCAAAGTACTACCGTTGCACCAGCAGCTTGATGCCTATAATTATGGTACTCTGGTACTCTGACACTATCTTGCGCTTTCCTATGTTATCCTTGTCGGTGAAACCGCAAAGTCATTCATCTCAGGTCCTAGCCATTATCCAGTCTGGCACATCAGTTTAAGCAACATTTGTTTTCCATGTATATCTTTCTAGCCTAATGTCATCTAATATATATAGCTATCGGCCCCCAATACTGATATTTTTGATATCGCAATATGTCACATTTTGTAATATATTTGTTGATATTTTGAAAATTGGCTGATACATATGATATTCCCAATATATCAACTAATATATCTAATATTTCATATATATCAGCTGATATTTATTCTGCAGATTCTGATTCAAAAAAAAAAAAAAAACATCCGATGCATATCATCATCCAATATGGCCAATGTTGATATATCCGTGAATGACATGGGTACTAATATTTTCATCCCAGTAGCCAACAAATTAATCTGCAATACTTTCTAAAAATCTACCAAAAATGAAAACATCTTCGGGTGATTGGAAAATGAGAGACTCACAGCAGTTGACATATGTCATAACCAAATTGCAATTTGAATCTAGATATATATACCCCAGAGAACCAGTTTTCCTAACTTAATATGCATATATCAAAATGAAAAAAGGGTTGTCATACACAACAGTTCTCTTCTCTAGTTAAAAATTACGACAGTGGAAAAGTTTAGTCCAATTTAACCATGATGACATCATCTTAATAGTTTTGTCAATAAATTGTACCTGGAATTTAAGTTATACAGATCTTTTGGCATGTAACCCTCTGGTGATACAGATTCAGTGGGTGGCGGCAACCAAATTATTGTAAAACCAACTGAAGATAAATCTCTTGCTTTTTCATGGAGTTCCATGTACCATCTTCCAGATTTATGAGACTCCCAGTTGAATCCTTGGCACAAAATTTCAAACCCAGAGCCTGTCCCTGTACTTATTTTGACTGTAGGTTTCATAGCTTGAGTTTCTGAAATAGCTTCAGCTTCTGAAACAGCTTCCTGTGAGAAAGTTGGACTAGAACCTCTGAAGATACTGTAGGCTTCCGCAGCCAACTTCTCAATTTCGCGAAGAATACTTTCTTGTGCAGCTTTACTCTTTGTTTTCCAGGTCTTACCAGAGGAGATGTCAGTCACCAAATTTCTTATATCTTTGATAATTCCATCAGTATGTGAAGTATGGGAAGCTCCTTGATTATCTTTAGTCATTGTTTCACCCACGTCTCCAGAACCCGAATTGAAACCTAAAGAAATCATTGTTCCCTTGCCTTCGCACTGATGCTCTCCAGATAGAGCAGATAGGCCTCCTGAACTCACAAGGGGGATGAAAAAGTCATTCCCCATACACTTCAACCAAGTGTTATCATTCAACTTGAGCACAAATAAAAATCCTTCAAGTCCCCCATTTAAAGTAAATAATCCTCTAACTCCGCATCCATTCTCTTTTGTCTGCAAAAAAAGAGGTCAAGTATGTCTACACTACGAAAAAGGAACTTATATCCTTACCCTGAAAGATTTCATGAAAAAAGAATTTGAGAACAGAAGATGAGGGATCCATGTATATTCATGTATTAAGAAGAAGGGAATCAAAAGAGAACTGGAAGAAAAATTTAAAACAACTGATAAATTTGAGAAATTTAGAAAACATTTGGGCATAGCAACAAGCATTTGGTTGCCAGATATCAAAGCAAATATGTATTTATCTAAGTGAGCATACCTCTGCACAGGCTAGTAAGCTTATTTATCTAATAGGTTTGCAATGAGAAACATAAAAAGCATGTGAATTGCAAGCAGACTATACAGCAAAGCTTATGTTTGAACTGTGACAAAGCAATCCAACTTCACCAGTTTTTTCCACTCCATTAATTGTTGATGTGGAGAATAAAAATGTTTATGTCCTTGTCTATCCATAGCAAGTAGAAAAAATGCTTCTGACAAACTACAACAGAGATTTTGCCATTAGGAAAATGGAAACAAACTGTGGAAGAAAATAAAGCAAAAGGACAACATAGAAACTAAGCAACATCTGATTATTGAAAATAAGCTCAATTCCATAGAACTTAAACATATAAAGCAGATGGACCTAATAAGCATCAACCCAGAAGGTTGTGGGGTGCTGTCGCAACAATATCAAGCCTATGAACAATTCACTATGATGTGCTATATACTCAATTAGCCCACAGGGAAACAACTTTCATAATGTAAAATGGAAAATGGAAAACTGAGACTGTAATTGCTTCCATCATGCACAGTTTATTTCAATGTATACCTGCAAGCGTGTGCGCAAAGCCTTACTCTTAAATACTTCAGTATCCGGTGGATATGGGCCCTCAGGAATTTCCCATTGCTTATTGTTGTCTCTGCATACTCCCCAGTGAAGAACCACATCCCCAGGTAAGTCAGTTTCAAAATATACAAGAGTATTAGTAGTTTCCGGGCACTTCCTCACAGAGACACTAATTGAATTATCAACAACAATTTCTTTTACTACAGACAGCTCTTCATAGAATCCTTCAAGTGGCTTATTTGGCTGAATGGTCTCTGCAGATCCTTTTTTGTTATCTATACTTGTACGCTGATGTGCTTCTGTTTTGAGGAACATGTTAGAAAGCTGTCCAAGAGCCCCTACATGGAGAAAGAATCCCATGAAATTTGTTAGTCACTTGTCATGCAAAGTACCTTTTCGTTGCTAAACCAGTTTATTAGAAATAAGATTTTTACAAGACAAACTTTTAGGAGGGTGAGATTTGACTTAAAGATAAGGTTGTTCCATTATAACTTGAAGGTCAATAGTTCAAACCACACAAACAGCCTCTCTACAATGTAGATGTAAAATTGAGCACATCTATTCCCCTTCCCTACTTCCCACCCCCAAAGAAAAACCCACCACGTGAGAGCCTCATGCATTAGCTTATCCTTTTATTTACTTTCAGTACCATGATATCTCTGTAAACTGCTATTGAAGAACTAGTCAGCAAGGCATTGGCAGGTGATATTCATTCTACTGGGGACAGATTTTTATACAATAAAGTTAATTCCTCAATTAACCCACCTCTCTCTCTCTCTCTCTCTGGTGAGTAGCAGCTACCATTCACCTAGAAGGGCATAAGATAGCCAATTATCACGCAATCCAAACCTTGCATCCCATAGAACTCCCATCTTCTGAAGTGAATTATTAGTTATCTAAATATCCACATCTAGCAAATGAATAACTAACTTTCTACTTGAAGGGTGAATTAAGTATACAAGAAACTCAAGTAGACTAGTTCATGTAACATAATTTTAGAGAATCCTGAGGGACAAATTTAGTTCATGTTCGCAGAGTGTCAAATCCAAGGGAAACAACAATCATAACTTGTTCCAAAATAATCTAATCTATTAGATATTAACATTAGTCAAGTGGATTTCATGATTTTGGTTGTATTTCTCAATGAATGGGTTATGTGTCAGGTGACAAAAATGGTTCCAACAATGAGAATTGGATAGTTGAACAATCGCCACTTGTGTTAGCAAATAAAGGTGATCATTTAGCTGATAAACCACGGATGGGAGGAAAATTTTGCAACTAACAATGAGAAATGATTAGTGAACAAGCAGTTATCAGCTATTGATGGTCTTTGACGAAAAATGAATGGTAATGAATCCACTGAACTTTGGCCACCAATAATTCTGCCAGCAATTCAAATTAATTGCTAACTGGGAACCTTAGGGAGTCCTTAACCAGTGGCGGTGATTAAAGGTGTAGTCAATGATGACAACCACTGAACTCCATAAGCTGGCAGCCAGTGCATAATGACTTCAGCTAGTTAGTCAGCCAGTACTGTTCACTGACAGTGGCAGCTAGTGGTGACAAAAATGTACAAGGTGGTGGGAAATGCCTTGTATTAATTGTTAACGCTAAAGTAAGAACATTGACATCAGAAACTAAGGAAAACCAAATTGCTTGGTTTTCAAAAGTTCTGAATACTGAGAAAAAGAAAAACTCAGCCAAAATGTCAATCTATATTACAACTTAAAAACAAAAATAAAAAGAAGTAATGCTGAATAGTCCTTCAGATAAGAATCATCTGCATAAAGTTGTCTGTGAGTCCAAGCAAGAAAATCTCAATGTTCAAATTTCAGTTTAGACAAGCTTCAAATAATGTCAATCCCAGTTATAGTAGAGGTTTTCTAGGTATGCAATTTACTAAGGAGATGAGTACAAAGCTTGGAAAAGAGACTTACGTTGGGTAAATCTCAATCTAACAAAGATAAATAGAAAAGCTGTAACCTATTCATGAAGGAATTAAAAGAACCTTGCCACAAACCAAAGCTCTTCTTAGCTCCAACAACATTGCCACCATCACAGAGATAATCAACAAGAAGCACCTTGAAATCTCTCCCTCTGTGCTGATACCATGATCCAGTTTCTTCATCCTGCTCCAATTAGAAAGCACATGAAACATTAATAAACAAGAAATTCAGAATAACATAGCATTTATATCTACAAAATTTTGAATGACGGACCTACCTTCAACACAAAGTTTATAGCTGCAATTTTACTATTGCAATCAAAATCAATCTTCACTTCATGAAGGCAATATCCTCCTTCAGTTGCATCCATTTTCTTGAGAGGTGTCTCTATTGCATAATCCTGAAAATTTACATGCATTCTGGATTTAAACTAGCTACCATTTGGAGCCATGGTGATAATACCACATAATAACCTTTGAACCCAATGCAAACGTACCTTTATGGCGATAGAACCGGGAGGCCTCATCTTAATAGGAGGTTGATCCCATTCACTACACAGATCAATTCGGCAAGGAAAAATAACTCAATAGAGAACATTATTGAGCGAAATATGCTATGAACATCAAAGGACTACCAAATTAATTCCCAGAACCCAAACTAAACGTTTATATCAATTCTACGTCATCATCAACTAACTGGTCAAAATTAAGAGATATCGAATTTCGAAATTCAATAAAAGTGAAGAAGAGAGCGAACCTTCCAACATCGCCGAGATAATGTACTCCCCAGTGCAGCAGCCACTTTCCAGGAAGACTGCATCCAACAGTCAACTGCCAATTATCTTCGTTCTTCCCCTTATCCAATCTTATAAATATCTTCCCTTCGACCTGCCATACACAACAATCAACGAACACTTCGACCAACACAGTTGATTAATCAATAGCAGAAAACCAAACGCAAATTCAAAAACAACAAGAAGACAGAAATTGGTGTAATAATTAATCAGTTTCAGACCGTTTCTCTTAGTTTTAATTGGAATGTTTCGCTGTAAATAATTTCGGTGGATTCGGAAGGTCTAGTAACAGTCGACGAGTTTGAACAGGCAGAAACCGCAAGAAACTTGCGTGGTTTGAAGATAGAAAAGCTCCCACAAACATTAAGCTGATTTGAACGGTAACTGAGTGAAAATGGTTTGATTTTTCTAAGTTCAGTTTGAAATCTGGGATTAGTTTGTCTGATGATTTTTCGGTGGAGGAGAGGTTCCAAAGCAATGGTCGGCATTTCCCTGGCCTGATCGTACCGGCACGTAAGGGCGGAGGCGGTCGTTTTTGGCGTGGGCAGATCGGTGAAAAGTGAGAACCCCGGCGGCGCTGGCGCTGCAGGGGGCGTACGCGTGAAAGAATATTCTGCTAATACATAAACAGTGTGTGGCTTTCTCCTATCTGCCAGTTTTTCCGATAAAAAACAACTTTAAATTCTTACCTTTTTGGTTTCTTTTTTCCCTCGTCCTTTTAGCTCTGATTACTGATCCATGACACCCCTTCCAGATGATACGGAAAACCATTTACGTCAGCTCTTGCCCCTGGTAGAATTTCCAATTTTGAAATTGCATTTATGAAAATTTGAGATGCTGAAAAAATCACTGATTACCTATTTAATTATTTCCCATATCTTAATTAGTAATCTTTAAGTAAATAATTATAATTCAGCCATTTTAAAATATTTAATTTTAATTATTTTAAAATAATTTTTATATCATAATGATATAATTTTTATTTAAAATAATTAATACTTAATATATGATAAAGATTTGAATATTATCTATTACTCTGTTACTTATTATTAGTTGATAGGTAGGCTCATAGTTGGCAGGCTCAATAAGAGAGCATCCCAAAATTCAAGAAGATCCAACGTGCGTTAGACGATCAACGCATTAGCGTTAATCGCTCGGTGCACAACAGACGGACAAAAAGTCTCCTTCAAGGCAGTCAACATTTTTTATTAATGAAAGTATTATAGCAGTAGGCTGTGAAAGACAGTAAACCTAACACGGGTCAGGCCCAATTTGACAGGCGATCTCGTACACAAAAATCAATGATCCTTTCCATGATTACGCGTTTTCCTAAAAGCTTATCTCCTCTAAAAAGGTAGCAACGGATTCAGCTTCAACACCGAGGTCTAACGGTCACTAGAACATGAAAGAAAAGTAGATAATCTGGAGATCCGTTACACTGTTCAAAAGGAAAATGATCCATCAAATCACGCCCACCAACTCAGAGAAGGCCGCCCAGCGCCAGGCCAAGGAAGATGGCTCTCCCCACCATCTATATAAACCTAGAGTCTCCACTCTGAAAAGGATACGATTTAAGAATATGCTTTTAAGAGAACATATGCTTTTTAAGACGACAGAGACCTTTTGATACAAACTAAGCCACGAACGCATACAGTGCCTGAGCAAAACTCTCTCTTTCTCTCCCTAAAGTGTTCACCTTCTAATCCCACTCTGAGCCTCCAGATTGCAGATTCTTCTCCCACTATCTGAGAATTGTCCTCCAAAGCTTCCACACTTTCAAGACACAGCTTCTACTCATTCTCTTTGAACAGCGAGTTGGAACTCATACTCTCAACGAGCTATAGGATCATCTCTACTTTTACAAGTCGATACTCCCGACAAACTCATTCTCTCTCTCTCTCTCTCATTTACTAGTTCACCTACCCAAGTTTGTAGGCTTGCTACTGATTTGAGTGTCGGAGTGTTTTCAGTGGGACAACCTCCCGTTGGTACCTGACCTCTCATTTTTTATAGTGGTGTGCAAGATTTAGACTCAGCGAACGGAGCCGGATCAAATCAACCACCCGAATCTGAAACAGTTCGAAATCGGATCAAGGTACGCATTATTGGTGCCGTCCGTGGGAAGCGCTTACAAAAAGTCAACCACGTTTCTCAGGAACTTTCTTCGATCAACGTACCTGAATAGAATGGTGAACACAAAGGCGCAAGCGAGCGAGTCAGCCCGAGACGTAGTCTCGCGAAACCAGGACCAGGCCATTAGCGCTGTGGTCAATGGGGTAGCCAGTGGAATCTCAGCATCCTTTTTCCAAAACTTGGCGCAGCACATGCACAATACGGACAGAATACTCTAGATACTCTGTGCCAGTTAGGAGCAAGCACAGCAAAGGGCTGCGCCAGTGGTGGCCCCAACGTCGGCGTCCAGACGAGGAGGCCAAAGAAAGAAAGTTTCGGCCCAACGGACCGGAAGACTGACCAGCGCTCCTGTGCCGATATCCTCACACGCCCAAAGCCGTTTAAGGTGTGAGGAGCGAGAAACCAGCACAACTCCGGATAAAAGTCCGGAACGGAGGAACCCTAGATACTCCCGAGCGGAGTTTAGGCCCCAGGCTCAGGAGGGAGCCTCCTAGGCCGCGAGATCAGCCAGAGGCAGCAGCGGTCCTGCTGCTGGACCAGCCTGGGAAAGAACGGAGTTGAGAGCATATCTCAACTCCAAAAGATCTGCTAACGCGGTTCCAGCAGATCCAATGTTGGAGAAGATATGAAATTGCGTCTTCAAAGATGACGAACGCACCACCAACATTGACAGATCTCCCTTCACAACGGAGATCTTAAGCTATCATATGCCGGCGAAGTTCAAGATGCTAGCCCTTGACTCTTACGATGGGAGTGCGGATCTTGTCGACCATCTCGCCCACTTCCGCACCCATCTAGGTCTATAGGGGTTAGACGACCCAACCATGTGTCGCTACTTCCCCCTCATACTAAAAGGGGACACACGCATCTGGTTCCATCATCTGCCTCCAGACTCGATCCGAAACTTCCAGGAGCTTGTGGATCTTTTCTTATCTCAGTACGCCTTCAACCGCAGGGAGGAAAAACAGCCATGGCATCTGTCGCATATCAAGTAGAAGCATGGAGAAAATCTGCGGAGGTTTCTAGATAGCTTTGTGGCAGAAGCCAGGCTGATCCCCCGACTCATGAAGGAAATGGTTTCATTTCGGCACTAGCGCATGAGGAGTTCTTTAGGCACCTGGCGCATAAGAATCCGCAGACCTTTCGGGAAGCGGAGGCTATCACCAAGGCCTACGCGGCAGCAGAGGAGGCCAACGAGGCGAAACGTCCTGATCGGTCTGAACAGCCTTCCTTTTTCCCATTGAAGGAAAGAGGAAGCACAACGTTGATAATTACTCCCACCTAAAGCGCTACAGAGTTGAGCCACCAGAGCGCAAAGACCACGGACCCATCAGCTTGGCGCCCTTAACTGATTCACACTCAAACGTCCTCATGCAGATCCGTGGGGAGAAGTTCCTTAAGTGGCCAAAACAACTTAAGAAGGCGGAGGGAGGAAATCTAGCCAAAAACTGTGATTTCCATCGATCTCCCGGGCACTCCACGGAGGACTGTAAAACTCTTCAGAGGGAGATTGAGAAGCCAATCAGAAGGGGCCACCTCACCAGGTTCGTCAAAGGCCCTAGTCAAAGCTCTGGCAATGCGGGCGAAGAAGGATCAGGGACCTCTCCACCACGAAATCGGGTCGCGGCAAGAGTGGTCAACATGATCTCCACCCGGCCAGTCAAGACTCAGGCGAACAACAAGGACCAACATGCAGGGAGGAAGAAGCAGCGTACTACTGACAACGTCATTAGTTTTAGTGACGATGACTTGGCACATGTAGTTTCCCCCCATGTAGACCCTCTAGTTGTATCAGCACTCATTTCCGATGGTAGCGTCGACTACAAGATAAAACGTGTATTTATTAATAATGAAAGTTCACGTGATTTACTTTACCTCGATGCGTTTTTTAAACTCGGTTTGAAAAAGAGTCAACTGAAATCTGCAGAAGGCCCATTGTATGGCCTCGACAATGAACCAGTGTCTATTCAAGGAACGATTAGACTTGAAGTCACCTTAGGAACATACCCGAGAACCGCAAGTCGTACACTCGCCTTCTTGGTAGTCGACTTTCCCTCTGTATACAACGCAATACTAGGCTGGCCATGCCTAACAGCGTTTGGGGCCGTCACTGGACGAAGTATTGGGTGACCAAGTCACTGGGCGGACATGTTATATGTCCCAAATAGCTCCTAACGATAGTACCAAAACAATGGGAGAACTGGACCATCAAGACGAGGCAACCTTGCAGCAAGTGCAATCTGGTGAGGCAACCGACTTAGTCCCACTGAATTTGGAAGATCCAGAAAGGTGCATACGAATCGGCGGCTCACTCACCGGCACGCTACGCGAAGAACTGATCACATTCCTGCGAGGGAATGCTGACGTCTTCACATGGACTCTCGCTGACATGCCTGGGATTCCAGACCGGGTAATGGTCCACAAGTTGGACTTTGACCCGGATTGGAAACCTGTCAGGCAGAAGCGGAGAAACCACTCAGTGGAAAAGCTAATCGCCATCCTAGAGGAAGTAAAGAAACTGTTGGATGCCGGATTCATAAGGGAGGTCCAGTACCCTGATTGGCTTTCCAACGTCGTATTGGTAAAGAAGAGCAATGGGAAGTGGAGGATGTGCTTCGATTTTACCGACGTTAACAAAGCTTGCCCAAAAGACAGCTTTTTCTTACCCATAATCGACCTTGGTGGACTCAATATCCTGGGCATGAGCTCTTGAGCTTCATGGACACCTACTCAGACTACAACCAGATTCGGATGAGTCTGAAAGATGAAGAACATACCTCGTTTATGATAGACCAAGGAACCTATTGCTATAAAGTAATACCCATTGGACTAAAGAACGCGGGAGCTACTTACCAGCGGTTGATGAACAAAATGTTCAAAAAACAGATCGGCCGTAATATGAAAGTCTATGTTGACGACATGCTCGTCAAGAGCAGAGGTATGGGCGACCATATCAACAATCTGACGGAGTCCTTTGAGGTGCTTTGCGAGCATCAAATGAAGCTGAATCCGGTTAAGCGTGTCTTCGGGGTGGCCTCCAGAAAATTTTTGGGTTTCATCGTCTCCCAACGAGGGATCGAAACAAACCCGAAAAAGATTAAGGTCCTCGCGGACATGGCTCCCCCACGAAGAGTTAAAGACATCCAGTGACTAACTGGACGATTGGCAGCCTTGTCCCGCTTCCTAGCGAAGTCTGGCGACAAATATTAGTCATTTTTTAAGGTGTTGAAGGAACAAAATCGAGCGGTTTTCAATGGACGGCGGATTGTCAGGTGACCTTCGATGAGTTGAAGTAATACCTGGCTAGCCCGCCATTACTGACATCGCCCAAGGTCGGCGAAGAGCTGTACCTCTACTTGGCAGTATCGGAGGTGTCCCTCAGCTTTGTTCTTGTATGCCAGGGCTCTGATATCCAACAGTCGATCTACTATGTGAGCAAAATGTAGATCGGCCCAGAGACGCACTACCCGCGCACGAAAAAGCTGGCCTTAGCTCTGATATTCTCTGCGCGAAAACTGAGGCCCTACTTTCAGGCGCACCACATCGTGGTTCTCACTGACCAGCCTCTGAAAAGTATACTCCAGAAACCCGATATTTCTGGATGGTTGGTAAAGTGGGCTATCGAGTTGGGTGAGTTTGACATCAAGTTCAGGCCCAGACCAGCCATAAAGGCACAGGCTCTCGCTGACTTCATTGTTGAAACCACGACCCCAATCCTCGAAAAACAGCCCTCAAAGAACGTAGAATAGCACATAGAGGCTCCAGAATGGATGCTCCACGTAGATGGATCATCCAATGACACGGGCAGTGGAGCAGGAGTGGTCCTCACGACCCCCGATGGGTTTGAGGTGAAATACTTCCTTAAACTCGGCTTCCCAGCGATCAGCAATATTGCCGAATACGAAGCCCTGCTAGCTGGGTTAAGATTAGTAAAGGAGTGCTCAGCCAAAAGGCTGGCTGTTTTCAGCGACTCCGAGCTGATCGTCAACCAAGTTAATGGAAACTTTGAGGCGAATAACCCGCATATGGCCAAATACTTGGCCAGAGCAAAGGAGGCCGTCCGCAACTTCGACGGTCTAACCTTGGTCCATGTTCCTAGAACTGAAAATTGGAAGGTCAATCAGCTGGCGAGAGCAGCAGCGGTAGAGAATCCAGAATAATACTCGAGGAACATGAGGGAGATCCTGGATGCACCCAGTATAGAGGGACAGGAGGCAATGCAGGTTTCTGAAACTGAGAACTGGACGACACCCTACCTAAGATATCTAGCGGACGAAACATTGCCGGAAGACATAGATGATGCCAGGCGGATAAAGAGAATAGCTGGTTGGTACACTATAGTAGATGGGCGGTTGTATTGCCGCAACTACTCGACTCCGTACCTTTGTTGCCTAACCCCAGAAGAGGCAGACTACGTCTTGAGTGAAGTGCACATTGGAATTTACGGATCACACATGGGTGGCAAGAACTTAGCATTTAAAATCATGCGGCAGGGCTACTACTGGCCCTCGATGAAGAAGGATACGCTCGAGTTTGTAAAAAGGTGCGAAAGCTGCCAGCTTCAAAGCAACCTTCGCCACGAGCCGTCTGCAGAGCTGAAATCCCTTCAAGCGCCGTGGCCCTTCGCACAATAGAGACTTGACATTCTTGGCCCATTTTTCATTGCAACCAGGCAAAGAAAGTTCATTATAGCAGGTATCGACTACTTCACAAAGTGGGTCGAAGCCATCCCGCTGGCCAAAATCACTAAACACAATGCACTTGAGTTTGTCCGCCAAAACATTATCAGCAGATTTGGCATTCCAGTGGTTATTATGACTGACAACGGAACTTAATTCTCAGGAAAACACTTCACTAAGTATTGCACCAGCCTTGGGATTAGGCCGGTCTACACTTCGGTGGTATACCCCCAAGCAAATGTACAGGTGAAGGTTACAAATCGAACGTTACTCCACGGGCTCAAGACCAAATTGGAGGACACAGAGGCACATGGGTAAACAAGCTTGCCTCAGTCCTTTGGTCTTACCGAACAACTTCGAAGGAACCAACGCGCGAGACGCCCTTCAGCCTCTGCTACGGACTCAAGCGGTGCCCCCAGTCAAAATTGGACTTCCAAGTCTTAGGGTGGAATCCTTCGACTCACAGGTTAACTCCCAAAAGATCTGGGAACACCTAGACGTGCTAGAAGAAGCCCGCGATGTCGCTAGAATACGGATCGTAACCTACCAACATTGAGTCGCCCGCTACTACAAAAAGAAGGTGAAAGCGAGGCAATTCGATGTTGAGGACTGGTCTTACGGAGCATCGAGGCCACAGGAAAGGTGGCCGGCAGAACAAGCTCTTCCTCAACTAGGAAGGGCCTTTTTTGGTTTCCGTCATCTTGCGGAATGGGGCATACAAGCTTCAGAACCAAGACGGGAAGTTGGTCCCGCGGACGTGGAACACGATCCACCTCAAATGCTACTACCAGTAGAGACTCAGGTATATGTCTTGCAAAATTGTATGTGACTTGCATTTGGGTGCATAATTCGACTAAGTAAAATGAGTGTTTCCTTAGCATGCTACATGTACATATATATATGTGGTTCTCATTGCAGGTTCAAATCGACCTAGGCTGCCCCTAAGTCGGGAGGGTCTTCACTCTCTCGTTACTAAACCCTGGTCATTCAGGCGGCCCACGAGCGGTCGTATTTAAACCTTGGTAATCCAAGCGGCCTATGAGCGGTTGTATTTAAACACTGGTCATCCATGCGGCCTATGAGCGGTCGTATTTAAACCCTGGTCATCCAGGCGACCCATGAGCGGTCGTATTTAAACCCTGGTCATCCAGGCGGCCCATGAGTGGTTGTATCTAAACCTTGATCATCCAAGTGGCCCATTAGTGGTTGAAAAATTTTAGGGGGCTAACGCAACACACGCAACGACCTCCTTCGTAAGGAGATAGCGTGATCAGCCAATGATAATCGACTGGAGTAAGACGCTCCACCAAAGCAAGCCGCCCAGGTCTACACCTGGACAGCGCCGCCAAGCTTTACTCATGGGAGAATTCTAAGCCAGCTTAACATACACAACAGCCTAGAAGACAACTTTAACTCTCCAAAAACAAAGCAGGCAGCCAACTCGCTAGTCACTCTGCTCAGTTGATCGCCAAGAATGCCAAAGAAGCAAAGTACAAAGGTAGAAGTGTGCGACAAACACAGGGCTACTTGTATTTTTGCTGAATCAAGAGATACATCATCAAATTAAATATATATATATATACACAAATACAATCACAAGAACTATGAGGGTGGCGGGGGCTTACGGCTGTTCACGGGGCTCCCTAAAAGGTTGTCTCTCCACTGTGCCAACTGGTTCGATAAATCAATAAGATCAACGGGGAAGTCGGGATCAACCAGCCCACATAATACACCGGTTGATGTTGACCCCTTCCCACAACCGTGTACGTATCATGCCCTCAACCTCGAGAGGGCGGATACGGAGACTCAAATCATTCTCTAAGGTCGCTATCTGCCCAACAAGTTGATCTATACACCCTTTGGCTCGTTCATTCTCCTCCTTCAAACGGGTAACCTCAGCTTTTAAACTCAAGTTCTCCGCCTCCACGCTTGCCAGAATAGCCTCTAAGGCAGCTATTTCCTCACGGTGCTCAGCCCCCAAAGCCCCAACTTAGCTTCGAGACAGGCGATCTCCTTATCCCTATCAGAGATCACCAGGTCTCTCTGCCTGAGCACCTTGGACATTGCACCCGCGACTCTATCCGCCTGCATAAAAAAAGGAAAAGAGATTAGAAAGGGCAAATCGAAAGGCAAGGCGGGCAACAAAACTTATACCTCTTAGATTCTCCACGTCGGTCTTTCTAGCCTCGTACCCAACTTTGACGCAAACAGCGACGAACCAGGAAGAGGGCCCACGTCGACGGGGCTGGCAGCAACCTCAGCCATGAACTCTGTCGTGGGATCCTCTGAAGTGCCCTCCCTCCTGGCTGGCTCTTCGAAAATGGCAGGAGACTCCAGAATCTGCTCCTGCTGCTCCTCCAAAATCACCACAATGGGAGATCCAACTGACGGCTCCTGCGGTTCAGGCACCTCAATGGGTGGCTCCTGGGTCTGCTCAGACGGCGCAGGCTATGCCAGGACCACGCCACTGCTTAACTTGGCCTTATAAGCCTCAATGGCCGCCTCTAGTTTAACCCTACAAGCGCCGCCAACGCCCTCAAAATGTCCCGTAGAAACATAGCTAGGTCTAGAGGACGACGAAGAAGGCACCACTGAGGCCACCCTCTTTCGCCTTGGGCTGGAAGGACTCGTATCAGTAAGGCGGGGACCAATAATGTTGCCTTTCTTCCTCTTCTTTCTTTCCAAAACCTCCGGCAACGGAATCCTCAATTTTTGGATCGGAGATAGAGGCCCCCAATTAGCCTTCTTTGCCTCCACACGAGAGACCAAATGCTCTTTCCGGAAGTCATTCAAGTTCTTCGCAATCAGCTCGACCAACCAATCCATGGAGGCCGTCTCCGGAGGCGCTCTCGTCTACACCTTCGGCACTTCATCCCATTCCTTAGGCAAGGGCAAAGACTCCCCCACGTTAATGAAAAAGAACCGGTTCTTTCAGTTTTTGAGGGAGTTGTAAATGGCAATGCTAATCTTAATACCGTTACGGGGAGCCAGAGAGATCCACTTTGCTCCTTGGTTGATCTTAAAGACTGCCCTTACCATCGACATCGTCAAAAACTTCGAACGTTGACGAAGAAAAATACATAGGGTGCACAAGTACCTGATGGCGTTGGCGTGAAATTGGACTATAGGAACCCAGAGCACCTGGAAGACTTACATCAGTTCATTAGAAACTGGGAGGCGGAGTGTAACGACCCAAGCTCGGATCCCCGAACCTGACCCGGACCATCACGATGAAATTCCTGAATTATCCGAAATCATGCAATTACGCGTCATCAAACAACTTTAATGAATTTTATAATATCATTTAAGACACAATCCATAGTCATCATAAATAAATTATCACATAAATATCCATAATAATGACAAATAATTTCAATAAATGACTTCAATGTTAAAAATATCGATCCCATAGAGAAATCTAATAAAAGTTGAACAGTAACTAAACTACTAAGATCTTAAATCTCCGTCCGAAGAGCCTCGAACTCTAATATCACTTCTATCTGACGGCTACCCAAAAGTCACGTAATCTCCTTGATCCTGATGTCAACCTATCCAATCTGGAGCCAATAAAACACAAGGGTGAGCCAAAACCCAACAAGTGATAATAATAAAAAATGGTATACAACAATAACAATCTCGGATATTAAACTATCAAGATCTCAATATAAATCTAACCATCTACTATATCCGAGCAAATTACAACACGTCGTAAATACGACTCTAGGCAAAATAGGTCCCATAAGACTCACACATCCAAAAATAATAAGAGTGCCAATAAACAACGGTAATCCCCTGGAATCCGACATCAACGATGATTGGAGATTTTCCCCGGTCCATATGTCTGCGTGAACAACCTGAACATCAATATCGATAAACAACATAGATTCCACCAAATCCGAATAACGTAAAATCCGATCCATGAATTCTACAAAATATAACTCGTGGATTCAACCGAATCCCAAATTCACGAAATATAAACAATGATGAAACATCACAATGAATCTCCTTGGACCTTATTCTACCATAGTGACCCAAAGGCCGCGTATTTACGCCCCCAACGGCTGGGTAAGTGCAACGAGGTTATCCATAGTATCCTCACTACCAGTATAGTCCTCTCAGAGGCTGTACCCGTAGCATGCTCATACCATCTCCGATACTCCTTGCCAATGATATCCTAGATATCATCCTCTACGATAGTCACTAGGTTATAAGCATCCTTCTTGACTCACTGTACGAAATATCAAAAATTTGACTATCAACTCAATTTTGAGGTCGCCATTGTACGAGATAATAAGAATCTCCTTGGATCTTATTCTGCCACCGTGAACTAAAGGCCATGCATTTACGCCCCCAACGGCTGGGTAAGTGCAACGAGGTTATCCATGGTATCTCCACTACCCCTACAGTCCTCTCTGAGGCTGTACCATAACATGCTCATACCATCTCCGATACCTCGCCAAATGATATCCCTGATATCATCTCCTACGATGGTCACGTGACTATAAGCATCCCTCCGCGATAAACATACCTCACTATCACCATGATATAGAAATCAGTATCGGATAAGTGTAGACCACGCTAAGGTGTCATAGCCTCCCATTCGACTAGATACCTTAGGGTTTTCATACGCTTTCCTTTACCTTGACCGTAGGAAACCAACAATCCAAATACTCACACAATCGAGTATAACGCAAAGAAAGTTTTACAATATCAATAATAGGAACGTCGTTCGATACTGACACGGACCGTACTCACGCAATCAAATCCGACACAAAGGAATATATCTCAGGATGTTCAAAGGGAATACATAGATTAAGATATGATCAGCTCAACTACTTCACTATTTTTTCATTTTATTTCGAAGCGGTGCCTACGACTAAGGCCAACAATATTTTTATTTCAATTTCCGTCCCCAATTAATTTTGCAAGATTCTAATAATTAATCGGTAATATTTATTTCTGCATACAAACAGTATCACTCCGAACATATACAATTGAAATCATCCTCTATGTTCTCTACCGTATTTATTCTTATACATCCACATATAACCACATATTTTAGCATACATAAATATATATCCCCTTACATTACTATATATATATATATATATTATATATATATACATAAACACACATATCAACACAACTTCACGCAGCTTCTGCTGCCTCCTCACTCACTAACGCACGCACACAGCACCCATACAACACAACACACATTGCTTCCCACACATATACACACCCAATACACGTATAAATACACACCCAATACCTACTTACACGGCTACACCCAGTCGTTCACACCCATCACAGCAGCACATATGCTTCTGCACACACTCACGCACATCATCAGTCAGAACCCCCTTTACTACCAATGCCTCCACCCACACAGAGCACACACAGAACACCCACACACACAAATCGATCGAATCCCCAACTACTCACACACCCACACACAGCAATTCACCCACAATTTAATCCCAAATTTACCATTCCTTCACCCATTTGATTCTTTCGCCGAGCAGAGCATGAAGCTCGGTTTCCTCACCCGACATTAACCGGTCACAGTAAAAAGCAGTACACAACTCTGCTCTCCCATCACTTTCCCAAAGAACACACACACAACCCGGTTTTCATCATCGATGGTGAAATTAGAGAGAGAGCGAAGCAGATTCGAATGAAGGATTCGAATCATAGAGCAGCATAACAGCCAAGGAAAATACAGAGGAAGGAAGAGGGATTATGAGGATTCACTTGCAAATTGAGTAGAAATTACAGTAGAGGAAATTCACTTCCAAATCAGAGGAGAATAATAGTTGAGGGAATTCACTTTCCTGATTTTCACGGTTCCATAACACGGCTTGGGTTTGGCTTCACCACGGCTCCGATTTTGGCTTCAGATTTGTGCTGGTGGCTTTGGTACCGATTACTGTCGGCGACGGCAGCAAGCCACTCGAACGATGACGGTGACGGCAACTCTTCTTTCGGCACGGGTCGACGATGGCAGTAGCAGTGGCAACGGCGAGGAACAGAGGCGACGATCGTACGACTAGGGTTTCACGACGGCGGCTCCTTCCCCCTTCTTAACACCAATGTCCTCCTTAAATAACGAATGGGTCTGATTAGGGTTGTGCTCGGTTTCCATTTTGGGCATCATTGGATTGGGCATCGTTGGATCCGCGTCCATGGCTTCGCCGCCTTCCTTTTCTCCTCCCTTTCCCTCCTTCTCTTCTTCGCTTTTCCCTCTTTCCTTCTTCGTTCTCCCTTTCTTCCCTTCGTTTGAATTTATTATTATTATTATTATTACACATTATTATTATTATTATTACTACTATTATTATTATATCATTATTATCAACTTATTATTATTATTATTATTATTATTATTATTATTACATTTTATTATTATTTATTATTATTATTTATTAATACATTTATTATTATTATTTATTAATATATTTATTATTATTATAAATATAGTTTAATATATATATTTTTAATATATTTTTATTATTAATTATTTAATTTTTTTATTATTACATTTATTATCATGATATCCATAATTATTATTTTATAACAATTATTATGATTATGAGTTATTTCTAATTAATATTTATTAGTATATATTTTACTCCCATTTATTATTATTTTTATTTATCATTTATTATTAATTATTTCATACTCATTATTATTTATAATATTTATTAATATCAATATTTTAAATTATCTATTACTATATTAATTATATATAACTCGAAGTAAACTATCAGGGCGTTATACGGAGCCCACTCCTCAGATGGGCCTCATAAATGGTCACGAAATCCTTGAGCGTCAGAAAGGCTTGATCGTCCTTCTCTGGAATACGGAAGGCGATCTCTCGTGGAATGTTAAACTCCACATAAAGGACCTTCACGTTAGTTTTTCTCAAAACGGAGGCGATGTCTACAACGGAAGACATGGTTAGGTCTAGGGTTTGTGTTTTCTTCTTAAAAGAACCAAAACAAGGAAGACGAAGAAGCAAAGATAGCACAAGGAATTCAAAACGGAGCAATCTAGCGATTTAAAAACCCATGTGAGCCCCACATTGTCTCGAAAACCTGCGCCATCATTACCGCCGCGTGTCATTTTCCTAGAAGGCTGTTGTCGAATCGAGTGCTCCGACTCATTAAATGCCAGGATCTCGAACGTACCACGTAAAGATGTGTGTCCTACTTTTCTGACGGGCCGGCTAAAGACTAACGTTTCCTTCTCCAAATTGTCCGGAAACTTGCCAAGAACGGTCAACGAATCTGTTCAATATTTTGGAAGCTTTGAAGGCACCTCTTGAGACGGGCAACAACTCCTCCAGCAGAAATAAGCATGTCCCATCAAAAACATGCTGGAGGCCGAAATCCTGACCACTAGTATGGGGGGCTAGTGATGGGTAGGCCCATAGTTGGCAGGCCCAATAAGAAAGCAGCCCAAAATCCAAGAAGGCCCAACGCGCGTTAGACAGTCAATGCATTAGCATTGACTACGCGGCGCACAACAGACGACCAAAAGTACTCCTTCAAGGCGATCAACATTTTCTGTTGATCGAAAGTGTTGTAGCAGCAGGCCGTAAAAGACTGTAAACCTAATACGGGCGAGGCCCAATTTGACAGGCGATCTTGTACACGAAAAGCAACGATCCTTTCCATAATTACACAGCTGATCTCCTCTAAAAAGGCATCAATGGATTCAGCGCCAACAACGGTGTTTAACGGTCACTAGAACATGAAAGAAAAGTAGATAACCTGGAGATCCGTTACACTGTTTAAAAGAGAAACAATCCATAAAATCACGTCCACCAACTCAGAGAAGGCCGCCCAGCACTAGGCCAAGGAAGGTGGCTCTCCCCACCATCTATATAAACCCATAATCTCCACTCTAAAAAGAATACGCCTTAAGAACACGCTTTTAAGAGAACACACGCTTTCTAAGACGACAGAGACCTTCTGATACAAACTAAGCTACGAACGCGTACAGTGCCTGAGCAAAACTCTTTCTTTCTCTCCCTAAAGCGTTCACCTTCCAATCCCACTCCGAGCCTCCAGATTGCAGAGTTTTCTCCCGTTCTCTGAGAACCGTCCTCCAAAGCTTCCACGCTTTCGAGACACATCTTCCACTCGTCCTTTGTGAACAGCGAGTTAGAACTCACACTCTCAACGAGTTACGGGATCATCTTTGCTTCTACAGGTCGACGCTCCCGACAAACTCATTCTCTTTCTCTCATTTACCAGTTCACCTACCCAAGTTTGTAGACCTGTTACTGATTTGAGTATCGGAGTATTTTCGATAGGACAATCTCCCGCCGACACCTGACCTCTCGTTTTCTGTAGTGGCGTATAAGATTCAAATTTAGCAAACGGAGCCGGATCAAATCAACTACCCGAATTTCAAAATCGTTTAAAGTCGAATTTAAATACGCATCATTAGTCTTATCAATAAAAAAAATCTACTTATTTTTAGTGTATCAAAATGCAAATAAGATTATTAAACAAATGAATATATTTAAAAATAAGAGAAAAGAAAAATATTGAAAAGTGACACGGAGCCGCGGATTGAGAAGAGTTTTACCTTTTTAAAATATAAATAAGCTTATTTTTTATATTAATTATTTATTTTTAAATATGTTAATATAATTTAATTATTTTTAAATAATTAATTTTTTAAAAAATAATTAAATTATAGTCCATTAAAAATTAAATAACTAAAACGTGGTGAATGAACTTTTTCGTCGGCTCTACGGTACGTGAAACTCTCAAAATCCCCAAACCCAAATATTCCGTTTTGTCGAGCAAGTGTTTCGGTGCAGCGCTCACACTGCAACATACGGTATGCCCTTAGTTCCAGGAAGGTCAAACGGTCAAAGGATGCGGCTACGTAATTTACCTCAACATCGGACGGCCATGCTTACAGCGACATTAGGGTTCACTCATCATCTTTTTCCGTTCGAACAGTAAGTATACTGCAGGAACAGTACGGACTACTTCTCGTCAAAAGATTATCCTCGCTCCACTGAAAACCTCCGAAATCTCTCTCTGTCGCGCGCGCTCTCTCCAGCAGAGAAAGGAGATGGCGAAAGGACCGGGGTTGTATTCCGATATTGGGAAAAAGGCCAGAGGTTACAATTTCACTATCAACAGCTTACTTTTTTTTGTGTTAAAGGATTTATTGAACCAGTTAATCTGGTATTGATTTGCTAAATTTGTTGCTAAACGTGTCTTTGTTGACGATTTTTTTCAGATCTTTTGTATAAGGACTATCAAAGTGACCACAAGTTTACTGTTACCACCTACTCGCCGACTGGAGTCGTAAGCTCTTTTTTTTTACACGCTCTGTCATTCTTTTCTCAATCTGTGTGCGTTTTATTGATAAAATTTTGGCCTCCCATATTCCGTTCAATTCTTCTGTTCTAGCTTCCGTTATTTTGTTTGTGCATTCAACTTTTTGCCGACTTGCTACTCTTTCTAATGTGTCCTATTCCGGATGAATATATGGTAGCTTCAGGAGGAAGCGGCCTCCTCTCTTACTTTTTCTTTCCGCGTAGTGCGTAAATCAAGCGCTGGTTGTGCGGTATTCAGTGAATTTATTGTGCAGTAACGTTCAGAAATATGAATTTTGTATTGAAATAAATTTACATCCAAAATAGATCGATATTTGTATTGGGTAGGCGAGCTGGATTTGAAGCTGCATAGACATAGTGTCAACAAATTTACGGTCGATCGCTATTAATTGCTCAGGCATTGAAAAAGCTAACTATCAAATTTAGTGGATTTCACACTATTGGCTTTATTTTTTCCAAAAAGTTGAGAAAGATAATGCTTTCCCCTCAAAAAGGGTGTGGTGCTATATTACATACATAATCGTGCAATGCACATTGCCAGAGCTAGCAATACTATTGTACCACTTCCCTCGTTTGGAAATTTCCTTATCAAATGTTCTTTATTCCAACAATGTCTTTTCTGCTCTGCCTATACTTACTTAGTGCCAGAAGGTGAAAGGAAACTGGTTATCTGATGGAAGGGAGACGAAGAACTGCAAATCGCTAAATGACTTTACAATGAGCATATATTAATTTATCAAATTGTATGTTCGTAGTAGTTATAAGTGGGGGCAGAGCATTTTTTCCCTTTATGTTATTTAGATTGCATACTGGTATATGTGTTTTTGTTAGGGGTGTTTGGATTGCTCTTTAAGTCTAGATGGATATTGAGCTTGAGTTAAAGTTGGCAAGCAAAAACAACAGTCACAAATGCTGTTGAGATCTAAAATGACAAAGTATAATTCGAAATATCTGTGAAATAAATGGTAAAAAATGCATTCGGATGACATGAATTGATAATTTCATTATTTAATTACTAATTGTATATGGTGAAGTGATTCCACCAATTTGATATTTAACATGGCTCCGTCATCTTTGTATATTTTTGTGAGACAAAATCTTTGGTACAGCCATAGCTTTCTAATGATGCAAGGACATCATGTGGTGGTGGATTTATATAGTGAATAATATCTGTATTAAAGTTGAGAAATATTTGTTTTAGTGCGTAGATGCAAAATCACCAGCACTAGAAGGGAAGTTTATGTGAGGAGCCAGAGAGTTCAGTAGGCATGGTTCCCACTTTGTGGGTTGACCTCAGTGGGGATTGGCCAAATTAGTTCACCTTCCCCTGATATCACTTCAATAAAGTAACAAGAGATTTATTTAAAAAGCTAAAAGGGACAAAATAGTCAGTTAAAGCATAAACCTTCAGTATTTTGCAGCCCAGTCCACAAACCTTATAGTTCTTCATTGTAATGCAAGGGTTGTGGCAGCCTAGAGCTTTTGCCAGCCCGTCTAAGTGCTTGGGTTGGAAAAGCATAAAACTATACTCAGCTTCAGTATTTTGTCTTAAGAGTTAGTTCTTATGCTCTTTGCCTACTTGTTGCTGCTATTGTAATCTGTAGTCCATATGTTCTCCAATAATAAAGCTACGCATGTCTGATTTGGGTGTAATAAAATTCCTTTACATCCAATTTTCTTGTGCATCTTTTGGCATCAAGGTCCTGATGATTTGATGCATGTGATTGATCTTTACAGTTTATGCTTTGGACAATGCAAGAAGCCAATGAGCTATGGCTTGCAGCATATTTCTTAAGGTCAATAGGATTTAGGTGAATGAACATCAAACAGAGGTTAACACTTAATATGCTCTTATCATCATATGCACTTATTCCAGACAACAGAAAATTTTGAACTAATCTTGAGCATAGTCAGGTTGGATATTAATTTTTCATTTAAAATTATTTTTTGAGTTGAATTAATTTTTGATGGGAATAGCTATTAATGAATACATGTTTATCAATCCATATCAATTAATTTGGGAATATATTATTCATCCCATTCAATCATTTGCCAGTAACCATATTTGAGCTGATGGGCATGGATACCTTCCTCTAAATTCCCTGTGTTTGAATGAAAAATTATTTTCCTTCAAAAAAAGCACAGTTTGTTTGCCTGTGAGTCGTAAGCTTGGTGGTGAGATTTAATACTTTAGGCCATTTGGGGGTCGTGAACATGGATTCTGACTAGGTAGTGACAGTGGTTTTGGTGGTGGTAGCTTGAAGGGGTATTGTCATTCACTTCCATTACTAATTAGGAGAAGTTATTTTATCCTTGAGAGTTGAGAAAAATGCCTTCCCCCCAGCTCCCACCTCAAACGAAAAAAAAAAATGAACTTTGTCATTAACAAACTGCGGGAAATAAAATATTAGGAAAAATAGCAGTCTAGAAAACAATTTTCCATGCAATCAAACAGAGCTATATAAGAAGGATGAACTGTTTGATTGCATGGAAAATTGTTTTCTAGACTGCTATTACAGAACTAAATAAAAGGATGAACTGTTTGATGAGTTCTTCTGTTCCTTTCATTGTTTCGCCATCTGTTTTTGGTAACTATTTCCTTGTTGACATTGTCATTTTACAAAGTTCCATTTCATATGTTATCTTTGACTTGCATTTCTTCTCCCTTTTCAGAAAAAAGAGTGTTCACTTCTAAACAGGAGAAATTTCTCGGAGGGTTATATGATTGTTGTGCTGTCACAAATTTGTTTACTATTCTTTTTTTTCAATGGAGATATATGGGCTAATATGTTTCTAATGAATCGTAAGGAAGAAGAAGAAACTGAATTTTTTTGTGGTACTATGATACTGAAACGGACAATTGTATGTTAGTAGAATTGGTCATTCTTCAGCTTAATGCATTTGCCTGACTTTACAAAGTTATTGTGGGTCTAGATGCAAAACTTGCAAAGATATGCACCTATGTAGCCTAGTCTGCTACAATTTATTAACTATTGTATTGTTATGATGTTATTTATATTATATTATGTGTTTCATTGGCTGTTTGATGTTGTCTGCTGATCTGACAATTTGCTTTTATATCCTAGACTATCACTTCTTCAGCAACAAAGAAGGGAGATCTATTTTTGGCAGATGTGAGCACTAAGCTGATAAACAAGAACATTACAACTGACATTAAAATAGACACAAGATCCAATGTAAGTAGTAAATATCTTATTGCATACACTGCTGGCTGATGTCTTTTAATGCCATGGCGATTTGATTTATTTCATTTTCTTCTTCCTTTGGTGCTGTTGTAGGTTTCCACCACTATAACTGCTGATGAACCTGCCCCTGGGTTGAAGGCTATTCTCAGCTTTATTGTCCCTGATCAGAGATCTGGCAAGGTAAGATACTTCTTTTCTTTTGCATGTCCTTGCCATCATCATGCTTGTGTGGCTAATTGCTCATTTACTTTGATTCTTCACATCACCTTCAAGTAACCATATTGGACACAACACTCAGACTCTTCAATTAGTCGAAAAATTTACGAAAAATCTGGCAAATTGGCTGTGTCTCGTGGACTTGCACCCATGTCTGCCATTTAACATTTTTATATGAGGTTGAGTCGGTGCTGAATTGCTGATTTGGCTGCTTACAGGTGGAGCTCCAGTATCTGCATGAATATGCCGGGATAAGCACTGCCATTGGCTTGACTGCAAACCCGATAGTAAACTTATCTGTTGTGGCCGGAACCAATGTTCTTGCTTTAGGGACTGACCTGTCATTTGACAGTGCTACGGGTAGTTTCAGTAAGTGCAATGCTGGGTTGAGCTTTACCAGTTCAGATCTCATTGCATCTCTGTCACTGTAAGTTACTAAGCCATACTTGGACTGTTAGATGAAATTTCCTTCAATATTATTGTCAATTATTTGGTCCTGTTCAAATCGTGATGATTTTATCTTGACAAATTAGAAGGCTAGGAATACGGTGACACTTTATGACAGAACTTAAAAAGCTCCTGAATGTGTGTGATGTTTGTACGGATTGATGCGTGGGGCCGTGGGAGTTTTTGTTGGTTGATGGCTGTCATAATTTTTCTGTTTCAGGAATGATAAAGGCGATACATTGAGTGCTTTGTACTATCACACAGTTAGCCCGCTGACTAACACAGCTGTCGGCGGTGAGCTGAGTCATGTCTTCTCCAGCAACGAGAACACTCTCACAGTTGGCACTCAACACGCCTTGGATCCACTTACTCTGATCAAAGGCCGCGTCAACAACTATGGGAAGGCAAGTGTGCTCATCCAGCACGAGTGGCGTCCTAAATCACTCTTCACCATCTCCGGGGAGGTGGACACCAGGGCTATTGAGAAAAGTGCTAAGATTGGACTGGCCCTGGCATTGAAGCCTTAAGCAATGCACTCTTGCTCAATGCCAACGTAAAACTCGTGGGTTTTGTGTCGGAAACAATAAATGTAGCAAAACTATTGTAGAGGGCACGATCACTTTTCATCGGTAACGGATTATAAAGACGATTCTAGCCTGTTCACACACAAGAAGCGTTTTATACCAGTCGATGGATATCGAACTTACATTGAACGTAATCAGGGAGTGCATCCATCTGATATGATTACACTCAAAGAAATCAGTGGTATGATTTTCTGTTTCTTGGATTAGAGACTAGAGGAGTTGGCGTTTGTGAGTGACCCAGTTGATTTGAATCCTTTCTTCCAACACGGAAGCTTTGAAAATGGGAGGGGAAATCGCACCTGAATAATAAATTGCGCAGGAGTAAGAGTTGTTGGCGTTGGCAAAGGGATTTAGGGGCTCTGTCTCCTTTAAATTATCACCATCTATCTTTGTCGAATAACTATAATTAATTTTAGTTCAAAAAATTACTTTTATGAGTAATTTTATTTTAAATGTCAGTTATTGGATGATGTCTATTTTAAATGAATGATTAATATTGGAAGAACAATGTGCCCTTTCTCCGTTCCGTGAAAAAGGCTCCTGGCTAGTGGTTGGGATTTGAAATTTTGAATGGACGACTGTAAATAGCAGTTGTTTGCTATGCTTGAAATTTGAACAAAAAGTATTGAAAAGCAAGCAAATAAGCTCTTAGAATTAATATGAAATTATCAATCAAATCCTATACAGTTATACCGGAAAAAAAATCCAAAGAAAACCTTGTAGAAGGGAAAATTATCAAATTCTCCATAGTTATACAAGAAAAAAAAAATCCCAAGAAAAGCATTGCAAAAGAGAAAAGGCCCAACACACACATTGTGTGTACGGGTACGAAACAGTATTAATTCATTAATATCACCAAGAAATTAAGAAAAATGAATATTAACATTAAAGGAACACTAACAATTACTGGAATCAGAAGCTTCACAATACTATCACACATCCAAGTATACAACTTTATAATATAAACAAGCATTAACATGTTTTTCCTTTCTGGAAATACAACGGAGCACTCACACTTAAACACCCCAAATCATCCGACCGAGTAATAAGGCACAGCAATCCGAGAAAAAAAAAAAAAAAAAAAAAAAAAAATGAGGAAGAGAGAAACCTTACTTAGATAGTTGCAGCAAACTCACAACTGATAGACAAGCGCTGTTAGTTGAGGACCATGTTTCCCTGAAGAAGGCCGTCCCGGATCTGAGAAGCAACGTCTCTAACAGCACCCGGACCATGGGGAATGAACACAGACGACGACTTGGAGGATGCACCAATCTCCCTCATTGTGTCAAAGTACTGGGTTACCAAAACCATGTCCATAACATCCTTGGCGGTTGTCCCGGGCACGTTCTCAGAGAAATTAAGCACGCTGTCTCTCAGCCCGTCGACGATAGCTTGACGCTGCCGAGCTATACCTAGACCTGCAAGGTACTTGGCCTCAGCTTCGCCCTCGGCTTTCTTTATCTGCAGTATCTTCTCTGCTTCCGCCTTATCATTTGCAGCCATTCTCATTCTAGCAGCTGTTATCACAATGGAAATACAATACATGAATAAATCACTAGCTCCAGCGAATAGGATTTGATACAACTAGACAGCCTGCATTATCCCATCAACAGGAAAAAAAAAAAAGCATGAGTACGAAAAAGAAGTACAAATTCTGGCATAAAGATAGTATGCTCTGAGTAGGAATGTCCACAACAACAACTAAATCTACATCCCTAACCAAAACCATTAAAATCGAATTGAAAAATATGGTTTCGAGTTGGAATGGTATAAATTTCGTCAGGTTTCTGTTTGATTTCAGGTCACAAGTTTTTAATTTTCCAGTTCCCGGAATGACCATTATATATGTTTCAATATTTCTATCAATGCTCTATGTAATTTACTTATACATTTATACATTATGTGGGTATTCTAAAGTTACATATTATAAGTATAATTTGAGTAGAGATGTTATGCTGTTGAAAAAATTTTTAACCGGTCAAACATGTTTAGTTACAGCTCAAATTATTGCTAAAACGATTTCACAGAAGTATCTATTTGAAGAAGCATAAGTTACCTGCATTAATCTCATTCATTGCTCTTTTGACGTGCACATCTGGTTCTATGTCAACAATAAGAGTCTGAACTATCTCATACCCATAATGTGACATGGCCTACATATCCAAAAATCAAAGGAAACACATTAAATATTTGGTTCAGTAATCTTCTCTCTTGACAAAGATGCCTGTTAACACAAACGAACACCTTCTCGAGCTCATCTTCCACAGCCTTGGCAATCTCATTCTTCTGCTCGAAGGCAGAATCCAGCTCCAACTTGGGGACGCTTGCTCGAATGACTAGCAGGAAGAAGGCGACCATTAGCACAGTAGATAGAAATTGCTTTACCTGAAATTGCAAGCAATCTAACTCTCCTGGCAATAAATGCACGTCTTTTCTTTGTTTTGGTGATTTTGTACCCACCATGAGAAAAGAGGGAATTGAACGTTCACAGGCCTCAAACCTAATTCGTAGTCCTTCTGAATTAGACTGGGGAAGTGTCCGCTTGGCACAAAATACACTTGCAGTTAGAGACTTGGTCCAACGATAAAGTTGTCGCTGTGTAGCCTGATGGTCATGAGCTCTAGTCATAGAAATCAATGGCCTCTTGCACAATATAATGTAAGCAGCATATAAAAGACTCAAGAGTGGTCCAACTCTTTCCCAACCATGCACATAACTAAGCCTCCTGCACCAGTCTAGAAAAAAATAAGGAAGCCCTTGTGCAATGGTAAAGTTGTGGCTGTGTGAACTGGTGATTACGGGTTTGGGTCACAGAAGCAATCTCTTATGTAAAACAAGATAAGACCATATAAAATAAACTCAATGATGGTCAGAACTTTCTTCAAACCCTGTCCCTTGTAGGAGCCTTATGTACCAAGCTGGCCCTTAGTTCTTGGTAAGGCTTTAAAGCTGGGAAATCCAAGGGGGACAAACTGAATACATCTAATCAATACTTATAATCATGGGAGGTTATGTGCCTGACTAATTTATCACTTTTCAACATCTAGCAGCCGTTAAAATGGAAAGGAAGGGGACACAAAGGATCTAGGATTTCTAGTCGTATCATTACATGAAAATATGCATGCATACCATCAAAGACATAGGCTTGAATCTGCTCCCTGGTGTTGCTGAGTTTGTAGAATGCATCTGATGCCTTCTCCATCAATGCTCGGTATTGAACAGATGCAACGACAGTCACAAACACATTATCCTGAAAAATAACAAAGATTGAAGTCTTTCAGTATATTACACTTCAAAACAAATATAGACTGGAGAAATTATCCTCATACTTGTTCAACTTAGTACACAATCAAATCATTCACCTCCCTAGAGCAAAAATATTCATCTTCCAAAGGAGAAACACCCCATATACGGATAAATCAGAGAGAAATATAAAATGCAAAATCTTTGATTTGAGTATATAAATATTACTGATATCTCCATAGTCCTTTTTTATTTACTAAATGGGCGTATGGATTCATTATCCTGTTTCACATTCAAACACATATTGTAAGTTTTTCAAGTTTATTAATGAGATGCCTGAGGGACTCATGTCTGCTTAGGATACCAATAAAAATTTTGCTATTTCAAGAAAAAGCTAACCACAAACCTTTGTTTTGGTTTCACAACGAACGTCAAGTTGCTGCACACGCAAGGAAAGATGACCGGCTAACTGGCTGCCAAGACACCAGGGCAAACAGTGACATCCAGGCTCAAGCACATTGTTAAACTTTCCAAATGTTTCTTTGATTGCCACAGTCGACTGATCCACTTGAACACAACCCAAAGCTTGTCCCATGATTTAGTTCTGTATAACGTTAAAAAAAATACAAGGATTCAAATGCAACTCTTAAGGATCTTTTTTCCAATGTAAATATTTCAAACTTTTATTAGAAATGCAATAAAGTAGACATACAATATAGCTGCTATTATTATAACCATGGCATACTTCAAATTAGAAGTCTAGAGCCTAAGTGATATAAAAGGGAGATGCATTCAAAATGGCTTTTAGGTCAGTGGAGTGCAAGTTGGGAGGATCATATTGCCCAAAGATCTTTGCTCTTTGCTTGCAAGGAGCCATTGTAGAGTGAAATATTTGCACAGCTCACTTCCATAACAGGCTTTCATTTCCAAATAAGCATTCAACTAGAGAGAAAATACATGCAAATCTCAAGTAAAAACTAACACATCTATGCTGCAATCATCATATTGCACCATATACTGCACAATGAACATTTTTTTTTAAATTTTTGCTGGCTTACTGCACGATGAATATAGCCCTTTAATCCACCACACATTAGCCATGTACTTCATGAGAAAAGAAGGATGTCACAAGTTGTACACATATTGGAGAACAAAGGAGTTGAATTCAGAAATAATTGGGATTGGAACTGATGACATAACTAAACAAACATTCAAGCACGAAGACTAATTTGTTTTGCAACCTTCATGGCACTTTGGCTATACAGATTTCAGGGACTTGCTACTTCATGAACAAACAGAAAAATCCTAAAGTCATTCTTTGGCTATTGATGATCTCAATCATTGGAAGTTAGCAGTAAATAAATAAATATTTCCAATTTGGTGCTATTTATGGTTTCATAAAACAATCAAACAGTTCCAGTCCATGGATTAAGGATTAATAGCTAGCCAGATTTCCTGAATTTTAAGTAATAATGCTCAATCTGAGAAAAAAATAACAATTAAAAAGCTAAGACAACTTTGAAGATTGACTAAGAAAATATACATAATGTAACAAAATCAACCAGTTATAGGAAAAAAGATCAAGTCCTATATCACAAACACTAGATTAGCCTGCCCAACTAGAACAACTAGAGTTACAGAAATGGAACATGTAATGGATCAATAAATGGATAGATAATCCTTCCAAGGCTCAACTTCCATGCTAGTAGGAGGTGCTAGATTCCTAATCAAAAAAATAAAAATAAAAATAAAAAAGAAGGTGCTAGATTTATGTGTGAAATGGGAGAAGAGATGGAACAGTTATGCGCCCAAAATGCGGCATACACACCTCACATGCCCTAACTACATGCATATGCTACAAGAGATACTGCAGAAAGTACCTAGTAGAACAAGCATTCAACAAGAAAATCACATATGAAGGCTACACAAAGAGACAATCTCATAGTTATTATCAAGATTGTAGGCTTTGTCAATCACCGGTGCTATATCAAGCAGCTCATATTTCAACGCTTATAAGATTGCAGCTTCTTTCTTACCCAGTCAAGTCATCCAATTGAGAACATGTGAGACAGAGCAACTTGGTAAAATATTCAAATATATCTAGCGGGTAGGAAGTGAAAATTCAAACGTAGATAAAGACAATAATCGGGAAATGGAATATAACGCAGGGGAAGTAGATAAGGCCAAAGTCTCTATCATAGTGTCACTTTCAACATTAATATAAACTTGTTTCTGTTTTGCTTTTGACATTTCCACCGTTTTGACGAGGAGCACGCTGACAGACACACGATTATCGTACTCGCGGCCATTTACTGCCCCACTAGAAAAAAATCTTTAAAAAAAAATCAAAGAGAATGGATATAGTACAAAACCATATCGATTTCCACCTAAAAGCCTCATCTTTTTAGTTTAATTAGTTCGTTGGCATGGCAGCAAAGCATTTTTTTTTATTAAAGGGATATGAATCAAATAATTGAAAACCCCCTATTCTCGTAATTACTTTTCAGCAAGAAGTACGGGGTTAAAAGTTGTAGAAGAATACAAGAGAAAAGAAGAAGAGTAATATGATAATGATAAGAAAGAACAAAAACAAATCAAGCATGAATGTTGTCTGCCCAAAATAAGTTCATCAACAAAATAACATCAAAATATGAAATTTAAATGAAAAATTGGGGTAATCTGAGAACGTGAACTTCGAATTGATGGCACGCTGCAAAAAAGAGGAACACTAGCCAGCAAAAACGAGGTAATATACATTAATCAACTGTCACGAGTCACGTAAGGCACAAACGAATCTCAAAGAAATTTCAAGTAATAACTTATAATCGAATCCTCATCTATTATGCGGGCAACCCGCAGTTTAATTTCACAAAAAAGTAACGACAGCTTCTATGTACCAATATGCTGATGAAAACCTAAGGTCCCCTTTTGCCATGAGAATTTTTTAAAGACGCATCACAGTCAATAACCATCAAAACAAAGCAAAGCACCATGTGAAAGAGGAATAGAGAGAGGGAGCTTGGTTCTCACCTTGTGAGATGGACGAACCAGAAACTAACAGTATTTTGGGTGCGCTTAGCTGGATCAAAATGGAATTATATACAAATTCATGAGGCAATTGTAGCGAAATTTCTTTGTGGTCCAGCGCATTCGAATGGGATTTTTCGGATTAAATTCCAAGATATTTACTTTCCCTTTTCGAAAATGTTTCATTAACCGCGTTATGTGGAAATATGGGGGCTACTTCGCTATCACCCCCTTCTGCGCAAGTTACTCAACATCATTTAAATTTTTATTTAAATAATATAAAATTATTATTTTTTAAAATTTTCTGTATGTTACTAAAAGACAATTACAGTAAAATTTGAACACAGAAATTTTACTAAAAAACCAAAAATTCATTGCCAAAGTAGACGGATGTGACATGCATTCTCCCACAAAGTGATTCTATTCACATCAAACTTCGTTAGAAAAACAAATATCTTATCATATTTGAAAATTTATATATTTCAAGTATAGTAATTCATTGATAATTAATTCTAATTAATTACGTCTCATAATTTAATCTAAAATTGGGAAAAAAATTATTGTCAAAGTAATTAGGTTTTATACATACATGCATACGTTCATACACAAATAATCTTACTCACATCTAATAGATTGATCTAATCATAAAATTTTATCGGGACATTAACAAATTGGTCTCCAATTGTTGACTTCTTTACTGCTAGTGGTTATCAGGCAACCAACCTTTGATCATCGGGCTTGGAAATAATAATTGAATAATGGGTCTTGGGCAGTTTAAAGAGAAACTGAGAGTTTGGTAGTATTAGTGGATTGTAATATTTAATAGTGATATTGATGCGTCTCTGAATTTAAATTGTTAAACTAATTAGGGAATCGCTTTACTTAGGTGCCGATTGAAAAATGAGTTCGGTTTTCATTATTCCGAATTTAAATTTTATATACCATAACAAAATGAACAAGAAGTAAGAGAAATACGAAACTCATTCTCTAATGTCATTCGAAACTCAAATCAATAATTTTTATACTCGAAAGAGGAAGATAAGAGGAAATGAATACGTGGATGCAAATAGATGGGAATTGAGTTTTTGTTGGAGAGTTGTACTCCGTAAGGTGCACTCGAATAAGTGAGCGGCTTTTGAGATATTATACTCGTAAGGTAGAGTAACTCTGAAAATGAAACACTCATATGGAAGAGTGACTTTGGAATAGTATTGTTCTGTTTTCTTGTTTGAATAATTGTTTGTCTGAATGTTCTCTCGTTTTTGACCTTTTTTTCCTAGGAGGTGATACAATATTTATAATGAGGATACCAGTTGGCAGACCCCTGAATGAATAGTTGGGCGTAACTCCTGTATAGTTATGAGGAGAAGGCGTAATTGCCATTTGTGTTTATTGGTTAGGTTGTACGATTTCTGATTATTTGATAGGTACGGTAGCCATCTAAAATTGTGCAACGATTATCCATAATTGATTTTTTAATACTGGATGGTTTAGATTGTATCTTTAAGTCAACCGTCGCGCCTTCTACTTCTTGAACTCGGTGAGATTTTTAGTTAAATCATCGTTATTTGGATATTTCTTTCTTTTGCGTATTGGGTTCTAGCCGAATTCATATATTAAATACTCATAAGAGATAATATCCCTATTAATATAACAAATAAGTAATTTATAATTTATGTCATGTTAATTATTCATATTTCTTAAAATTAATATCCCTATTATTTTTTAAATTAAACAATCTTACAAAGTTACTTATGAGAGGATAATTGTCAACACGTTTATTGCCAATAAAAACCACACATCTGCAACGAATCCTGGCCGTCAGATGATGAAAGGCATAGGGATTTGATGTGTGCAAACATTAAAGAATGGCAATTCCATGAACAAGTCAATCTCTTTAACACATAATTTCAGTCATATTAAATTATTTATTGACTTTTTTTTTTATTCTCTCTAGTTGCAACTAAATTATGCATTCATAGCCTAATGGATATAAATTTTATTACAAGTTATCAGTATTACGAATTTGGACCTATCAGGTTGAATAATTAATTAATTAAATTTTAAATATCAATTAAATAAATTTTAAATAGGATGTGACAAACCAAATATACGTGAGACCCAGATAAAATTCATACAAGACCTCATCGAACAACTATCCGAACAATAAAATTTAGACCTACTCCAAACAATCGTAAAGAAAAATAGCCAAATAATAATGACAACTGATCATAAAAAAATAAATTTATTGTACAACCAAAAAATCTACATTCGGCTGAATCCAAACTCCCAAGACAATAAACCCATTTAGATTTAGTTGAACATAATACTTACCAAAAATACGAAATTGTGCCGAAGCTCGATCTACTCTTGCAATATGGACTAAACTCGCTACTCTGAAAAGACTAAATAGAAAACGTGAGTCAAATATTCAATAAGTGTGATGTGTAAATAAAATGAGTTTAATAAATTAGAAGGAGAATCAATGATAAATATCAAATCAAAAAATAGATATAAATCCAAGTCACCGATATAAAAAAAATCAAATCATTAAATTTAAAACAAAATCCAATATCCAAATCCAATAATATTCAATATCCAAATCCAACAAAATTCAATATTAAAATTTAATAAAATTTAATATTTAAATTTAATAAAATTCAATATCCAAATCCAATGATTATCTCGTACTTAAATCAAATATCAAATCTAAACAAATGTCTAATCTAAAAACATTTCCCTTGAAACATACATATATATAAAATAGAAGTAATTCGAACCAATTCCAAATAAGTAGATATCCAATCCAAAATCCAATTCAAGTCCAAATTTAAGGCTCGATTAACTCGTGATTTGGGATAGAAGCTAATAGCCAGATGATTTAATCACGTACATAGAAGCTAAGCTAACATCGCAACAAATATTCCAAATGTCTCGATCAAAACATATGTTTAAAATCAATGTATGTGACATACCAAAATATATCTATGGGTAAAATCGATAAATCTCAAATCTAAATCCAAATACAAGTCTATACAAAAACACAAAACATATACCAAATTTAAGTTTTGATTTTTTAAAGACTAATTTTGAGGAAAAAGTTAATTCTGACCCAATAATTTTAAGCTAAATCAAATGCAGGTAAGACCAACATGTTAGATCACCTATATATTTTGTCTTCCACGGGCAAAGTTACTCATTATATTTTGCTACCCGTGACTTTGGACGTAATTTTTCAAGTTGTCAGATATATTAGGATGTCTGAGTATATTACAATATCTAATCAAATATTCAAATAGGAAAGGTTACTATGTCCTAGTCTTTCCTGCTGACGAAAAAGAATTTTCAATAACAAATATTTTTCCGTCAAAAGTTGGCAAGAATACATAATATCCAAATTTAAATGTAGTGACCACAATATGATACATGCATGTGAAAATACATGGTCTATACAAGTTTATATACATTTTCGTATACACATATTGATATAAATATATATATTGTCCAAAAATTATCTATTTTTTTAAAAAAACTAACAAAACCTATAAATATTAATAGAAACAGAATAAAATTCTCAAACAATTAGTAAAATTGGCATGCATGTATAGGAAAAATAAACAGTCTAATTAAAAATGCACACACAAACTTAAAACTTTCAAATCGAAATAAAAATATCTCAGATGTGAAATCAGAACAAAGACAAGGTTAGAAGATACTTGCATTGACCTTATACCAAGTATGTTAGAAAAAAAGATACTTTAAGGTACTGAATCGCGTATTTTCTCTCTCCACTGCAGCGCGCCGCTCACACCACTTCTCCTTTCTCTCTCTCTGCATGAACCTTTCTGCCACCAACACCACTGCCACCACCACCGCCTCCAATGGCCATCGCCGACCTTCTCGACATTCGCTCTCTCTTTGTCGCACACCGTTGCTACTTCCACCTTCTCTCTCGGCCACTACAACTTGTCCTCCGCCGTCGCCTCCTCCCCTTGGCCACCACCTCTCTTTTTTCCTCTCTGCCGCTCTACCCGATCCCCTTTTATTTTACTTTTATTTTTTTACACACACACACACACACACACACATATATATATATATATCCAATTGGCGCTTGGCGCCTCTCGAATGCTCTTCGGGTACCACACTGTAAATTTTGATTTTTTCTTAAATTTTATAATCTTTAATTAATTTTTATAATATCTAAATTATCTAAAAATATAATAAATATTAAAATAATCTAAATGAGAATATAGGATATTACAATTAATCAAATATTTAAATCTTTATCATCAATTAAAATTTAATTTTGGATAATTTTTGAAAGAAACTTTTCATTTCAAATCACAAAAAAGTTCCAACCCCTTAATAGATTATGGAAGTAATACGAAAATAAATATTTAATATATGTAAAGAATATTTCAATCCAAATGATATAAACAGCAAATATAAAATATAAAAATATAAATAATAATATAAAGATATAATTTTTGGTGACGAAGGAAAACCTTAATTACCACAACTATCGAGAAAAACTCTCTGGGTTTCAACGGTCAGGAAAGATATAAACTATGAAAATCAATTTATAGACTAGGTGATAACAACATGCTAACCTAGCCGACTTAGTCCCGTCATGTGATTTCTATCAAGAGACTCCTTGAATTTGTCCACAGTAACGAAATCAGACGCCATCCGATTTTTGCGTCAATCTTTCATCACGAGCCATTTGAAGTACCAAATACCATCGGAACTCCTTCTTCACACTACTAATGCTGCCAACGAAGGTAAATGGGTAGGTAGAGTTATAGCGGTAAAGTAAAAGTGGTAAGAAAACCGTTATCACAAGAACATAAGAATGTATTTGCGGTTATTTGTGGTTTTCTCAAATGAAGTAATAATTAAAGTAATAGATTATTGCTTTCTCTCAAATTGGGCGCTCCAACATTGCACCACAGAAACCTCAGCTCTAGCCTCGGGCACAGTGGCGGTGTCATCCAAGATTGGGGGCTCAACCGCTTTGTAATGGTCCTCGGCAGTAGCCACAGCTTCAGCAGCAAGTGATATCCCTACGCTGTCCTCTACTAGGGGATCCTTTGATGCCGCGATTAGCATCATCACTGGACTATAGATTTGGATCGCAAGGTAAGGGAGCTCGGTAGACTCTGCAGTAGGCATCTCAACGGCCTGACTCTCCTCGACCTCAGCAGCGTCAACAGTTGTCGTCATCGTCGTCATCAATGCTTCATCGGTCTGCGTCACCTTAACCTCCCTCGTAGCCTGCTCCACGATGGTGTGCTCGGATGGATTATCCATCCAGTCTAAGATCTCACCAAAGAATCCAGAATGGACGTTAGGAATTGGCTCGTCAGGGACAGGCTGGGTGACAGGCGGGTCCGCGAGCTAGCACATAGGCTCAAAAGGCTATGTGGATGACTCAGCAGAGACTGAAGGTTCGACACCAGCAGCGTCTCGGATGGAGGCCGCCTATGGAGTTCTTAACCGCTTGAAGAAAGGCACTATCACAGCATTATCGTCATCAGACGAGAAGTACTCAATGATGGCTGCCGGACTTTTCGAAGTCTCAGTCCGGCGACTCTTCCTTGATTGCTCTTTTGGCTCCTCGATCCTTAGGGGCCTCTCCGCCTCCTCCTTCTTCTTCTGAGCAGCAGTAGCGGCATCAGAGTCCTTGGCCTAAGACCCCCACTTGGCTTTCTCTATGTTCTTGGGTCTCAGCCAAATGTTCTTCTTATTCTCATTGAATGTACCAAGATTAGCCATCACCAAGTCTACAACCTCCTTGGCAACCTCCCTCTCCTCTTTGGAGGTGTCTAAGCGGTGTTGCTCAACAACGTTCCCCCAAGTGTTGCCAACGACCAAATTCTCTCGAACCGACAAGAAGAAAAATTTATCTTTCCACCTCTTTGTGGAATCAAAATTTCTACCACTCATAACAACGAACTCGGGACGTAGAGTCATGGAGATTCAGTCCAAGTTATGTGTAAAGTGAAACATTACTTTCACCATGGCAAGCTGAAACACTTTATAATGGCAGCGTGCAAAAACATAGAGGGAAATAAGATACTTGATGGCGTTGGGTTGTAGCCTCACGAATGGTACCCCAAGTGCCCTCCTATGATATACAACTCCATGGGAACGGGAAAGCGAAGCCCACCTTTGAGGTGGATTTCTTATACGGTGATGAACCCATAAGGTGGGCTACACCACCTATCATTGGGCTCAGGGACCACCATCGTTATCAAATCAGGAATGTCATACTTCGTGCGGATGGCATCGAGACCGGCAAAGGACAAGAAAGACGAAATTTATTTAACTCCAGGAGCCATGAAAATTGAAGAAGAAGCACAAAAGAAACGAAAAGAAAAATGCTAGAGAAAACGGTAGCCAAAGATTCGATAGAGAAAGCTTTAGGGTTGAGTAAAGGAAAATGAAGTCTAAAATCGTATTTGAAAATGGCTGAAAACGTTGAAAGGCACACCCATCATTGCCCTTACCATGCCTCAATCATCCGTACACTGCCAAAGGTAGTGGGTTTTGCATTTCCAAGGCGACATCAATCTCATTAACTGTGCATTTATTACGCTTTAATGGTATAAATGGCGGCGCAGGCCAAGCTCTCGGACTATAAGGAAATTCTCAAACTCAAACGCGCTTTAAGGTACTCGGATGTGCCCTCGTAAAAGCCTATATTATCCAAGGATATCTTTGGATCTCAGGCAAATGCACAAAGATGGCGATCATTTATAAATGCCTAACAGTGCCTAAAATCCAAAAAACCCTTGAACATTCTGGTCGGGCCGTAGACCGAGAAATTTCTCGGACTTTTTTGCAAAGTGCAAGCTTCAACAACCTCTTGGACATTTTGGTCATGTGTCCCCGGACTTTTAGTTCGAACTGTATCCGCAGACATTTGCAAGAGGCAAGGGCGCGAGCGGATTTTCCATGGAAAGAACCTTCACACTGGACTCATTCGTGGCCACTGGATATGCCAAAGGGCAAAAATACTTAGACCTTTTAGCATTTAGACCCTTTAACATGGGGAGTTAGTGATGGGTACTAATATCCAAGGCCCACTTTAAGATTCATTTTTTTAGAGTTAGGCCCTCATACTATAGAAACCCAGTAGGTCCAAGAGTCCCAAGAGGTCTTAGCGCCAGAGCCAGCCTATGTAGTACAATGGACTCAAAGTCTACTTAGGCCCGTGAACTCAGAATGGGCCTCGGACGCCGCCCCGCTTGCAAAGTCGGCATGCCATAGATTTGGTGGCTAATCCTATTAGATTGCAAAATGAATGATAGCTACCAGAGCACATGACCCTGTAGAGGAAACGTCACACTAGGCAAGCGTGAACGCAACCTTCCTGATACGGCAAAAAGGACTTGCAAAGTTAGTGACAGAATCCCCTACACACACTAGCGCCACACGGACTCCTCTCATGGAAGCTCAACTACTATAAATACATTAACTATTTACCAAACAAAGGATCCAACATTTACTCTTACTAACCATAATAGAGAAAGAGAAGAGAGAGAAAGAGATGGCTCGTATTGTAAGAGTAACTCCTAAGAGTTTTTATACACTTAGTCCTCAGTCCCTTATACTTGAGCGCATTCTGTAACTTCTTTGTAACTAAATACAAGATAGTGAAATTAGTTCTCAAATCAAAGCCCCATAATTTTTTCTTCTTATTTAAGGAAAAATTTTTCACGTAAAAATTCTCTATGTATCAGTTATCGCACTCTCTCTCCTTCCTTTCGCACGAGTACTATTTGGTATTGTCATCAATTTCTCGTCTCTATTAGAATAAGGATTTGATGATGCAACAACTAGAATCTCCACATTTTTATCTTTCACTGTCATTAATTAATGAGAATCAGACTCCTAAGCAAACTTGAGAATAAATAGGAAATAGTTAATATTCCTTCTCTCAAGTCAAATGATATAATTTGCATTTCTTACCATATTCTTCAATCATATTTCACCCTTTGATTCCGTGATATTAATGTTATATGAAAAAAATAAATGATATAAAATATGAATTTATATTCAAATAGTATTACTTTGTAATCCTTGATTAGAATTTTTCAGATATTTTAAAAATATTTTATGTGATATAGTTTTTTTTTAATTTTTTTGTGTATCCTAGCATTATAAATAAATAAATATTATATTATTAAAACATTTATAAAAAAATTTAAATTTTTGAAGGGTGCATTCTAACGCTAATATTTTTTTTGGGGGATTGAGGGGGCGTCCTCCCCTGTGGAGGACCGTTCTTCTCTTAATTTGGACCATCGGATATAAAATTCGACGATTACGTATTTTAGATCATTAAATTTAAAATCGAACGGCCCACGTTATATTATCCATTCAAAATGTGTGAGCCGTTGGATTTTACATCCAACGGTTCAGATAAGGAAAATGACGGTCCTTCTCCACAAGGGAGAAGGACGCCCCCCGGATTCAGGGGAAGGGGGGAACCTAATAACCATGTTTTTTAGTGAGACAGAGAGCATTCTGTTTTAAATCGAAATTACTTGTCTTTTATTTAAAGTTTATAATCAATTTTATTTTAAAATTTCAAACCCAAATAATTTATTCTATTTTAAATAATAGTTATTCATAATTATTAATTTTTAATAAATAATTATAATTTAGAGAAAAAAATAAAACCAAATAATGTCTAATCATACTGTGGTTATATTATAATATAATATTACTTATTATATAAATTATAAAATTTGTTGTGATATTTACAATAGATTTAATCATTTACCTTAATAAATAATCATATTTGTAATATATTAGTTTTTATTTATTAGTTTTGATGTATAAATAGCTATTTTTGCGTTTACCTTTTTCAGAATATCGATCGGTCAATTATATATATATATATATATCTTGCACTCAAGTCGGCTTCTCTCTTTTTTTTCTTCATCTTTGCCATTTACATTGAATGAAAGTTGGGTATGAATTTTATTACAACAGATGAAAATATCCCATCCACCCATAATATATTTATAATCCAGTATTTATATATATAATTTATTTTAGTTTGTTTTTATTTTTTAAAATTTGAATGAACCATATCTATAAATAAAGAGTAAAATTATAAATAGATTATAAATAAATAAAATAATTATTAATGCTTATTATCTAATTAAGGAAAAAGAGGAATTCAGCTCCATAAATTGTTGCCCCACGCTATCGCTATGGCACAGCCTGCAGCTTCGAATTAATTCATAGTTGACTGGTATTGGTAAAATGAGTAATATTTTTTAATTATTTTAAAAATATTTTTAAATAATATAATATTTCACTATTTATTTTTCTTATTTGTAAAAGCATTTATACTCTTCTTCCATTTTATTTTATTTTTTTAATTCTATTTTTCAAATGATTATCAATTTGGTACTTCTAAGAGGCTCTTCTAAATTTGGTACTTCCAAGTACTTGCATTTTTACATAAGCTAAGCGACATAAAGGCGACACCACATTTTCATCCACAAAAAGCTTCACCTCTCGTTACAGTGCTCCTCAGAGGGAGCTCTAAAGGAAAATACAACAGTAGCGGAATGCCATACATGTCTTTGGTGTGCTTTCTCAGTTTGAACAAGGACATAGTCCTTTGACAGCAAATGCAAATATATCAAGAAGGTCGAAAATGGAGGGAAAAAAAAAAACAGAGGGGTAAGGGGACGTCAAAGATGTCGAAAGAATGATCACGAGCGGGAAAACCATAATCCAAGGTTATGCTTTTCCACCAGGTTTTGGCGATTGCTGAGACTGATGAAACGGGGAAGCGTAAGAACCGTTAGACATTGAAAGACTCCTCATCGCCTGCTGCTGTCCATTTCTTAGCATGGACCCTGGCTGTGCTTGCTGACCGTTTCTAGCACTCGGGCTAGCCCTGATACGTTCAGCTTGCATGGTCTGGAAATGGTACGACGAGCTAGCCATGTCCTTCATGCTCGGCAAAGGTTTCAAGGCCTCCACCACTTCGCTCATCAAAGGCCTGGCTTTCGGATCCCGGCTAAGGCAGTGAGCAGCCAGCTGCACGGCCTTTTGGGCTCCTTTTATGGAAAAGTGAGCTTCAAGCCGGGGGTCTATCAGACGGTAAAATCTTCTTCTCTCTCCCAGATGCGGACGAGCCCACTCCACTAGATTATGTTCCCCGTTGGGTCTATTTTTGTCCATAGATCTTCTACCGGTAATCATTTCTAGTAGAACAACGCCAAAGCTGTACACATCACTCCTTGATGTGAGATGTCCTGAGACAGACGGCACAAACCTTAGCAGAACAGCAGAATGTTGGGATATCCTCATTTGAGAAGCCCTTCAAAGTTCTATGCAATGTAAAGGAAATGAAATTTATCCATGGGAAAGATATATTCTTCTGATCTTAAAAGAGGCACAAAGTGTAGGTAAAGCTGAAAGTTATACATCTTCTCCATTGAGTATCAGCCTTACAGCTGACCTAGTAGGAGTAGAATGGCGTGCAACTAAGTCTGGAACACAACTTATGAGTGAAAGATGCCATCGGAAATGTCATCAAGGTTCTACGAAGCTGCTTTTGGCCGAGTAATGTTCCATCTCAATCCTAAGTCCAAGAATAAGAGTCCAGCGGCCCATACATTCAGAAAGCAGAATGGCCCACCCATCGCAAGAAAAGATTGGGAGAGGAAAATCATGATATATGAAAAATCATAGAGCAAAAGAACACATCCGAAGGACGAGAATGCACAAAAAATGAAAAACAAAATCAATGGAGAAAAATATTAAGTGATGCACTAGAATTATGTAACAACTTTTGAATAATAAAAACGAGCATTTTCCTCTTGGGGGAAAGCAACATAATTTAACATCAAAACACAACCACCGAGGACAGGAAAAGAACTGACCAGATGCACCGACAACATCTAGAATCTGCAAAGGAAAAAAATGTTTCAATTTTACTATTGACGTCACAAAGAACTGCCTGGGTGCTAACCAACATAAAATAAATGGGTGTGGCAGGCTGAAGACCCACATTGCAGAAAGTTGCAAGGCAAACATTTATAAAAGACCTTCATGTCCTAGACAGTAATTATCATGTTGAAACTAGAGATCATCAACGCAAGACAACATCACACAACTCATCTTAACAGGATGAAATCCCCCCATTTTCCATAGCAAAAGGAAATAAGCAATACCGTAAACATTACTGAATCACTGATAGTGGGTGATGGATTCTTCTTTTTTTTTTTTCGTTTTTTTTTACAATGGTGAGGGATTTGGAACACATTCCCTGTGCCACATTTAACAACACAGTTTCCCAGCTTTTCACCATTGGGTTGTATTTTCTCAGTTTCTTTTTGTATTTTTTTGGGGGGAGGATTTAACAGAAGGAAATCCAAGTAACTACATTCTGACACTCATCCTGAACAACAATAATCAACTGTGTCACAGTATAAAAGAAGGCAATCAGAAAGGGGGCTTGGCAAACAGCAATATTCTGCATTAAGATAGAATTACCTGTCATAACATATTCAGGGGCAGCATAACCGTAAGTTCCCATCACACGAGTGGATACATGAGTTTTATCTCCTTCTGGAGCATCCTTGGCAAGACCAAAATCAGATAACTTGGCGTTGTAATCCTGAAGCATGATATTCAGAAGGATGAAAAAAAATGGAGAGAATAAAACATAAAACTGCTAACAAGCAATTTCATCACATACTGCATCTAGCAAGATGTTGGAGGTTTTGAAGTCACGATATATCACTGGCCTTTCAGCTTCCTCGTGCAGAAATGCAAGACCCCTAGCCGCACCAAGTGCAATTTTCATCCTGATGGACCATGGAAGAGGCAATGACCCTGTAAATGAAGATTTACCAGAAGAGCATTAGATTCCAGCAAGAGAAAACAATGGCCAGCAGATGCAAGAGAGCCATTTTGATCCACCAAAACAAGCACAACTAGCAGATAGTAACATACATGATAAGGAAAACAAAAATTGACAGTTATTGCTACTAGAAGGAAAGGGGCACAAGACTCAAGATTACACTTTTGACGTGATATAAATGGAGTTGAAGGAAAAAACAGAATTTGTAAACCACACAAAATCCCACCCCAGACAGCAAGAAAAAAAATCCAGCATGCACACGGGAGAGAGAGAACAGACCCTTGTGAAGGTAATGAAAGATAAGATCCAAAGAGCTAGAAATTCACATCATACTCTTCTAATACAACCAAACATATGGAAGTAAAGCATATTTGAAAGTACATTGAGGTTTAACATATTCTAAAAGATATGGCATGACAAAAATAGTGTCAGTGTTTCAGTGATAAAGCTGCTAACTCAGCATAATACATGGAAAACATAACAACCATTCATGTTAATGCCGACAGCAACCCCCCAGCCCCCCCCCCCCCCCCCACCCAAAAAAAAAAAAAAAAAAAAAAAAAAAAAAAACAAAAAGAGCACATGCACAAATGGGTCTTCTACCACAATTTTATGAATGTTTAAAAAGGAAGTTATCTATGTATTCCATCTTCAAACGTTGTAGAACAGAACTGGAGCCAAAAGAGAGAAAAAAAATCTGTAAATCCTCATTCCAAAAGAAAACCCTGTGCATCGAGAAAAAAACTGCCAAAAATAATTAATCTCTTCATACCCTTCTATCAATGCAGAATTCTCCCTAAAGTTGATAGATAATAATCTGTTTCATGCCATTCATGGAAAGCTTCATTATAGTTCTTAGTAAATCTATGACTTGATTCATGTGGCTCCACTATAGGCAATTCATCAAGAGAAAAGAAAACAACAAAACTGCTGGAGGATTGTGAAACAGGTGTTAAACCCAAGCATATCTGCTGGGTCTAGGGAACCTGTGGCTTTACCAGGGCATTGTTCAGAAACTTCATGTACTTCCCTGCGGAGAACCAAACAAATTGTTGTATGACAGTAAATCATAAAGAGGTCACTTTCCAAATTTACCACCCTCCGTAACCTATGTTTGAGGCTTCTCTACTAATCTCTCCTATGTTCCTGTTCACATAAATCTCATTCAAGTACAACTACATTTTGCTCTTCTGACCCTTTTCCAAGAAACTCACACAAACACCAACTGGTCAACTTTGAGATCTCCTCCTGTCTTTAAGCCAAGAGGTTATAGTAGCAGCATCGAAGAGGATTGACTCTTAATTTTAAGAGACTGAATTCTTCTTTAATAAGTGATCAAAAGATAATTGAGAATTCTGCACAACCTTGAACTTTTTGAAACATTCAATTCACAAATCAAGCTGCTTGACAGATGGGTGTAACTGTTTGACATTACGGAAAAAAGGGCATCAATCTTTTCCACAAGCTGTCTAAATCTTTCTGTGATGAACGATTCATCATGCTTATCAATGGTTTCAGATAAAGTCTTTTCCGGACATCAAATTATAAAAAGAAGGTGCATCAATGTCAACAATTGCCATCATCTTATTTCCAAAGTTTGACTCTTCACAAGGTGACAATGCCCAATTCCTTTGGAAGTATCAGGATATTTTAAGGCTACACTCCTCATACCACGGTGATGTTGAGAACCCATCAAGGTGCTTGACCTCAACAAGCATAATGCCAACAATCATCATCATCTCATTTCCAAAGTTTGACTCATCACAAGGTGACAATGCCCAATTCATTTGGAAGTATCAGGATATTTTAAGGCCCCACTCCTCACACGACAGTGATGTTGAGAACCCATCAAGGTGCTTGACCTCAACAAGCATAATGCCAACAATCACCATTATCTTATTTCAAAAGTTTGACTCTTCACAAGGTGACTATGCCCAATTCCTTTGGAAGTATCAGGCTATTTTAAAGCCTCACTTCTCAGACGACAGTGACGTTGAGAACCCATCAAGGTGCTTGACCTCAGCGAGCGTAACTCCCCCCTGAGAGGGCATTCCACCCTCATCATTCCATGTACCAACATTTAGCCATAATGGGGACATCAGGCCCTACAACTTGTTCTTGATCCTTTTAAATCAAATCCACAAAGTGGAAACCCAGGTCTTGAAAGCATCAACTGTGCGTAGGACAAAAGAGTTAAAGCACAATGTCTAGGTGGAATAGCTATCTGGAGTAGGTGGAATAGCTATCTGGAGTGGTTTCCCTAATCAATAGTCAAATATGAACAAAAGTAATCAATTTGAAAGGAATAGCAAAGAAAGGACAACAAATTTCAAAGAAAATTACTGTGATATACGCTGTCCCCAACATGGGACTTCAAAGAATCAACTGTGCCTTGGATAGAAACTGTTCAAGCATAATGTCACACTTTTACATCCACTGAATATAGACATAAAGAATCAATTGAAAATAGACATAAAGATTGAATATAGGCAATAAAGAATCAATTGAAAAGAGAGAAGAGCGGTCAATTAATTGCAAAGGGAATTATTGTGATGCAATGCAAATGTTTGTTGTAACCATGAAAATTTGGTAAGAATTTAAGCAAGCACACACGAGACAACGAATTTATATAGCTCACTCTCGAGATAAAATTTACATCTACTGGCACAAGATGAAGTGGTTTTACTATAATCAAAAGAGTAAATTGATGGAAATAACCCAGTCACACTTTTCTCAACAAGAACTCTCAAATGTTTAGTAAAAACCAATACCACCCCAAATATGGAATTTTCAAAACAGTGCTCCACGGCTAACTAGACTGGCAATTTGTGTTTTATGGTAATTAAGTCCCTTGCACACTCCTCTATAAGTAGATACAAGTGCAATCAAATGAGGAATTAACCATGGATACATGGTTCACACTCTTATTATCAAAACCACCATCAATACTCTGCTAATTCCAATGACATCATCAATGTATTGTAATCTTCCATGGATCATCAATGACAACACAATATCCCATTCTTGACAGTAACTCAGTACATGAAGCACAATCACCCGAATGAACCTCCATAACTGGGAGTTATGACTTCACAATGTTCACGTCCCAAACAATCTTTCCTCTCGACTAGACATTACACTAAGTAATTTATAAATAATCTCTCTAAGTAATTTATAAGTACTCTCTACCCTTTATATCCCTCCCCGTCACACCCTCTGTTATAAGGGTTTGTAAACATTTTTCTGGAAACTGGGAAAAGGGAGAAAATGCCCACAAATGAGCTGAAGACCAATATTTGTCTTGTTTTAACCAACAATTCCACAGACCTGCAAAACCATCCACATCAAGACATGCAGGTGGCAATTTAGTTTATCATGGAAATCATAACCGTCCATTCAGTCATGAGAGGAAAAAAGCACAATAGTGCAGCGTTTAAATTGCACCAAGTGGCAATGGAGTGTGCATAAATAAATCCTCTTCTACCATATTACTCAACAATTGATGGCCGCACTTGAGAAATTCAGAAAAATATTAAATCCATATTTATAATGTCAACCCGAGTCTTTACAAATCTATCCCTCTCTTACTTATGGTTTTAAATTGCGGTGCAATGGGAGTATCCTCAGCAAACGTAAGGGTCATCGCAGCTACACTGTAAGTCACAGTACTTGTTGCAACCTTTATTTCAATGTATGCTCTTATGACCTTAAACCTCAATCAAATACCTCTTTCTTACTATCAATCTTACACACCCTACTTTATTTTGTAGGCTCCACTTCAAGCTTTCTTTGTGGTGTTAAAATCATACATCATAATGCTCATTTCAACTTCTTGTTTCTATTATATGTTCTTTCCCTAGCATGTATTTTGATCCATATGTAACAGTTCTCTAGTATCTTATAAATTAAACCATCTGAAATCCATTGCTGCATTTTGCTGAATTTGCCTGCATGTACCCCTGGTTTGAATGAATGATCGGAGGAAATAAAACTTTACCACTTTGAGGATCTCTTGCCATCAATTTTAGCTTGTTTATGTTTCACCAAACTTCACATAACCAACAAACTTTATCTTCTATAGCATTCACGTCTCTCATCTCTTGTCATACAGCAGTTTCATTCAAGATTGAAAGAAAAAGGATCTACTTTGAAGGTATTTTTTATCTTGTTTCCATTGGATTAATAATACCTATTTCTTTAGCTCAAAATTCATTCTACAAGTCCTAAGATCAAGTATACTTTTAATAATGAAGATGAGTGCACTCAGCTGAAAACAATTAATTAATTTACACATCCTATGTCAATGTTCATTTATGATCAATGAATGCTAATTACATAGATTATGTAAACTATATTGGCGAAGATTCTCTAATTCACTGACATCAAGAAATTAAAAGACAAGTATGGTGGAAAGAAAAGCAGATACATACTCCTAAATAGATGGTTCTCCAAGCTGCCTCGCAGCATAAATTCATAAACAAGCAGCCTTTGATCATCTTCAATACAGTATCCAACAAGTTTAACCAAATTTGGGTGAGCAAGTTCACCTAGATAATTCACTTCTGCCTGCAAATGGAACAAGAGCACTCATCTTGCGGTGGGTTTACTACTTAGATGCTTTCAGCAGTTATCCGAAATGGAAGACTTAAATCAGGGGGAACTGCAATACAAGGAAGAGGAAGCATATATATAAAGAAAGCAAATTAATCAGGAAAGTATCAGACCAGCCATTCTTTGTGACCCTGAAGGCTATCGTGGTTAAGGGTTTTAACTGCCACAGTGAGCCCTGTGCCGGGTCTTGCTGGAGCAGTTCCATTTTCTTCAATCCATCCTTTGAATACGCATCCAAAACCACCTTCGCCAAGTAGACTCTCCGGTCTAAAGTTTCGTGTTGCTAATTTCAAGTCATTAAACGTGAATTTCCTGAGCCGAGAAGAAACTTTAAGTTCCTCTTCTAGCTTAGATGTTGATGTACTACTTTCAGCATTACTAGTGGTTGTTGATGAGACAACTGCAGCAGCTGGTTGATCTCTATTCACGTCATTTGTACATTTGCTTTCAGCTGATCACAAACAGTTAAATGTATTAGTCATAGGGGGACCACCAGGAATGACAACTTAAAACTAACACTTAACACCTATGCTTCCATCATTTAGAATATGTTTCACTTGTTGCTAGTAAATACTATGAACTTTTTACCTTTTTTGTAAACAAAAAATAATAATAATTGCAAAGAGGCAAAACACAAAAACACAATCACATAGATCTCATGACCACCAAGAATGGCCCGCCACAAGGAAAGCCATAGGACAACTAATTAATCACGTCAAGGGATATACAATCTATTTTGTTAAACAAAATTAGGCTGTCAATCCTAATTAGGGCATGCCATCTTTAAAATACACCTAATAGTGAGGAGAGGATTTGCTGTAAGATGAAATAACTAATTTCTTTCCCTTAGTTGACAGAAACTAAGGGGATGAAATGACTAAAATGTACTCTATTTTACGCAACTTAGTTGACAGAAACTCATTTCGGAGATGGGTGGGATGAAAGCAGTCACAGACAATATTTGACTATTACTTTGCCTCCCCCACCCTGCCCCAAACCACACATGCACACATGCCCAAGAGAATGGAAATGCTGATAAATCAGCAGATACAAATGCCATCTCTTTGTAGCTGCATAATAAAAAAAATTATGCCTTCCTCAGAATGTCACTATATCTAAAACCCATCATCTCTTTTATTTTTCCTTTCCATCAAGCTACAAGTAAAAAATAATTGGACCTAAATGATTTTCACAAATTCTGTCTCAGTTGGAAAAAACAAACTACAGAACAATAATTCCTTTTGTTGTTAACAGAACAATGACCATGAAGAGAACCAAAACTACAAACCAAATCACTAAAAAGAGCCAGAATTAGAAGTCATCGTGCAGGAAGCATTGTGCTATTTGACTAAATTGAGAGCCCGAGATAGGTTAGATGTGTCACAACTTGGCACAGTTCCAAACAAATTAACCATAGACCGCTTGAATCACGTAGCTTGACTTCCAATAAAATAATTATCAAACCAACATAGAAAAACCTCCACAAAATATAAGAGGTGAACCATAAATGTCCCATTTACATCATAAATCCAAAACTTAGCCTAAAAAGGGCATCGGAAGTAAATGTTGCTTTCATTCCATAACTAAATGCTTAAAATAAAAACAAAGTACAACAAACTCCTCGGAAGTCACAAGCTTCCACTCTACTCCGTTAGGACAACTAAGAGAATTCATCATATACCTGCACTAGTCTGCAATGAAAGAAAACATAAAAAATGAGCCGGATACCTAATAAATAAATCGTATACAAACAATTAAACAGTAATATCAATAAACTCGAAAACTCCAAATATGACATCATAATGAATATGATAATAAGAAATCATAACATTTGTTTCCAAGATATACGACTCAAACTCAAATCTCAATAAAAAACAAGAGTAACATGACACCGATGGATCATCAATCAATTAGATTCCATCGAATTCAATATTATCAACGACATGTTTTTTTTCGAATCCCAATACAATAGAAATCTCATCGCAACTCATCACAACATTGAAATGTCAATGCACTTTATTCAGATCTTATTCTCTCACTATGAACCAAAGGGTAACGTATTTACAATCCTATTAGCTGAGTGAGTTACACGAGATTTTGACATTTGCTGCTTGACATGCAATTATCTCTACTCTTAGGCGCCTTCTCCCCACGATCAAGTGGCCCAAACGATCTCTAGCACTTGTGGCATCACACATGTCCACACTCAATGTCCCACACCGATGTCCCAAATATCCTCTATGACGATCGTATGATTATAAGAATCTTGCCACAATATTAATGGACCTCAACTACTAGATATGTAATCAGTAATGAAAAATTATAAATTACACTAAAGCTCGTTGAGTTCCATATGCCGTGAAACTAGTGTCTTCATATAATCCATTTTACTTATCTATAAGATATGAACAATAATAGTATGATAATCGAATCAAGTGTGGATCAAAATATAAATGATCATACAAGGACAATGAGGAATATAAACTCAATTTCCTCAGCCACCCCAACATTTAATGTCAAAATTGCGATTTTGGCCTCCAACTTAATCTACATAGACCTGATTTTGCATCTTTCTTTAAAATTACATCCTAGGTGTAATATTTAATTTTCCAAACACTAATTAATCACCCAAACCTCTAGGCCAGATCTAGCATAGATCACAGCCCACCTAGTTACTAGGTCACACCATAAGATTCTCACTTGACATAATTAATACTTAATCAATTAGTGTCACCTTACATTTGATGTGTCAAATAACACCATTAGTCCCATGAAAACCACAGATAACCACAGGGCCAGCATTATTCCATAATATTTAGTCTTAAGAAATTGAGATTACAACCTCTAGTGATTACCATTAAACACCACTCAAGTCGCCACACAACTTCTAGCATTTATGGTCCATAAATACCCTTCAATTCCTTTAAAGCTCTCTAAGACCAATCAGCCAACACAATGACCGAGTCTAACCTTCTTAATTTTATAGATCTAACGTAATTTATACAAATATAAACTTGAAAATACCAACAATTAAACATATAGCATGAACTATACACAATATGTTCAATACACTTAATTTCCAATTTTACCTCACTACATGACCCACAAATAGGTATTTTAGGAACTCAAATACATGTTTTTATACTATTCTTCATGATATAATAGATATACAAAATAATTTCCACGTATTTGAATATTTATGTCAAAATGACTATTTTACCCTCAACACAAGGCTAGGGGCATTTTGTAATTTGTCCATCATCATATTTTCTTCACTAAACATGTTATTTTGACACGTTTGTAAGATCAAAATCTAGAAATTAAAAATCTACAACCTAATATTATAATATTAGCAATTCGATATAATAACTGTTATTTCCCCCATTTCACCATATAACTTAAAAATATAACTCTAAGGCACATTATAAATGAGAAACACATAAATCTACGCAAGCTATGAAGTGATACACAATCTTCATGAGTCTAATAATTTTTACCCTTAAGAAATTTAAGATCTCTTCACAGATCTACTAGATCTACTTATCTTGCACCATAATCCATAATTAATCATGCATTCACAATTCATCATCATTTCTTATTCTATATGCTTGATTCATTAAGCAATATTCCTCTATTATATCATGTAAATAAATAATTATTTCACATAATTCTCATAAATTATGGATAAATTAGATTTCTAAGGAAGGAATTGATCTACCAACTTAAATAATTGGAATACCTTTCTTCTCTTTTCCTTCTTTCTTGCTTCAGCCTCCAAGAGCTTCTTTTCTCCCTTCTCTCAATTTTCTTCTAACAAATGAAGTGTTTTTCCCAACCCTAACACCCCATTGGCTTAAATACACCTCCAAGCATGCACTTAATTTTTATCCTTCATAAACTCCCTTAACTAAGCCATCCAACTTCCTCTTCCAATGTAACTCCCACCACATTAACCCTCTCTTAATACACCTATTAACCACACATAAGTTACCACAAAGACAATCCTGTGCCTTCCCTACTTCCAAAGGTATTAAACAAGTCGTACCGCCTCACATTGTTGGTTTGTGACAGACATAACCCAACATTGCTAATAATGCCTGCCAAGAGGCACGTGGCCTACATACCATGTTAGGCATGGCCCATATAAATATTATGTGTGTGTGTGTGTGTGTGATGCGTCTCGAGAATCCGGATTAATGTACGAACTACGGAGCCACCTAATCTTGCTTGAATGTTCGAATAATAATGAATTCGGTCTTCGTAACTCCAAATCCTACACATTAGAACAAAATAAATTAGAAGTAAAAGGTATGCGAGATTTACTCTACAGTACATCATTCGACACATAAATTAGTGATATTTCTATTCAATTAGAAAGATGATGAGAAAGTAAATATTAAAATTTAAAGAGGATGGGGATGAGTGTGGATCTGAAAGGCAATGCACTTTTTTGTGCACTAAAATGATTGAGTGTTTTTCTTCTTTTTTTACTCTCCCTTTTTTTGGAGAAAAGACGTATTTATAACTTGCGGTCTTTCATGACCAGTCAACGTTTGAAAGGTGTCCAGAGCGGTTTCAAATTAAGGGGAGACACCACTTTTGGTAAGTAACTACTATTCCAATTTAATGAGGAGGTTGCTTGGCCAATAATAATAAGACCATTTTGGCCATTTTCTTGATTAGGTCATTAATTAGCTAATAATTATCCTTTAATTTCTTTTCATTTTTTGATAACTAACTGATCATATTAGGTTTTTCAATTAATATCCTAGGGAGGTACTATTCGACAGACTGACTCTAGCTTCACCACTTCTTCGCCTGGGCCGCTAGGATGTCGGGCCTCAGCCAATCCATCTTAGGTAGTACCAATCACTAGCCCCCATGCTAAGAGATTTGGGTTCAAACTCCTAGCATATTATTAATGGGACGCTTGCTAGTGATTCATCAATGCATATCTTTACCGCAGATGTTCTGAATTCAAAGGGTCTTGTTTGCAGGATTTGATTCTCAACCCTTAATGACAATGATTCGATATCTTCTTCGAATTGGTAACCAGCAAAACCTTCGTTTCAGCTATAATTGGGGAGTTTTCTTTAGTTTGCATCACGAGATATTCCTTTTCTAGCCCCATAGTATGACTATTTTGAGCCAATATGGCTTCATTGCTTTCACAAGTAATCGTTGTTGGAGTCGGAGGAAATTAATTTCCAAATTTTGGAGCCAGGGTTCGGGAAAATACTTGAAGATTGTCTTGGTTATCCTTTTTTATAGAGAAAATCATCTTAATTTTTCTCTTTTACATCGATCCGAAAGCTAAGCCTTGTCACTATGACTAGGCCCCCGGCTTTATGTTTTCTCTTGAAGTGATCCGGGTGGCTACTGCCGGCATGGGAGGACGATTTTTGTTCTTTTCCTTCCTCCACAGTGCCTTTGAAGTTCCAAACGAGGGAATTTTTTTGGTTGTTGTCATACGTTTTTCTCCATTTCACCCGATTTGTACTTTTACTTTTGTAAACTTGTACATTATGAAAGGAATCAACAAATAGAACTACCCGAATGATATTCTGGTTCTCTGTATAGCTTCAATATGTTTGTATTCTCCAAGGGATTGACTTTGAGTTGAGTATGGGACATGCGCTTAAATGTCATTTTTTGTTATTTAACTTTTGACAATCTGAAAACTTGGACCTCTGACAACTTGAATTTCTGATAATTTGGCGTGTAATAATTTAATTTGAATGAACATGATATTTGCGCATCCATAGATCAATTGGGTAGAATCGTCTCATCATAATTAACCAAGCGTTAGAGCCACTTATTGTCAGTCTGTTGCTTTGGGAAGCGCTATATCAGGCCATCATGACCAGCGTAGTGAAACAGACGCGCCTAAGTGGTTGTCAGAGCCGCTTGTTATCAATCTACTACCCTGGGAAGGGTCATCATAACCAGCGCAATAAAACAGACATGCCACAACGCATTCTTGTGCTACCACGTATGTCAATCATTATGGCAATGTGTTCCTTTGGTACCCTTGGACGATGCCATTTTCAATCATTGTCTATTTAAATTCTAGCGCTCATTCACTTCTACACTTCTTCATATTCCATTTCTCTCCACCCCAATTTACTTTTCGCTTCTCCTTATCTCCATGGCTCCTTGAGTGACTTCCAAGGACATTGCTGAGATTCCGTCTAGTCTCACGATAGAGGATGTGCTGGATATTTACAATAGGTTTAACATTCCTATCACCATTCGCTTCCAGGTTCTTTCACCCGATGAGAGAGCTTATTCTCCGAGGCTTGGCTTCATTGTCATCTATGAAATTCATTTGAGTCGGCTTCACATTCCTTTTGCGAGAGGGTTGTAGGAGATCCAGGAGGCTCGTGGTGCATCTCCATCCCAACGCCATCAGGTATTTGCTTCCCCTGTGCATTTTTCTTCGTCACTAGAAACTTTGTCTGGATGCTAGGGCTGTCAAAGTCGTATTCTAATTTAACCAAGAGAGCAATTGGATTTTTTTTTACTCCCTGAAAAAAGTATAAGATAAGCGAGGGTAATCATTACAATTCCTTTTCAATGGACCCTGTCTAATGAATGGAAGTTGGTAAATCCTATTATTACAGAGACGTCTAAAAAAATGAGACTTTTATAGCTCAACCCTTGATTGAACTGATTGACGAAAATGCAATTTCGCTCTAAAAGAACAAGCAATTTTCTGACTCGTCAAGTGCTTGCTAAAGTCAACTGGGAGGTTAGAATTGAAGGGGAGGTCATTGCTAATATACCTCTCTGCCAGCCCAAAACAAAGCTGGAAGAACTTTTTATTCAGGATTCTCCTAAAAGGGTGGCCGGAGGGGCAGGTCCTCAAAACTCTGGTTTACCCCTCCCTTTTCTGACGATTATGATAGGACCATTTATGAGACCTATGACGAGATGACCACATTGGAGGCTGGCAAGTCGTCTCGGAGGCCAAATTCTAGCCTTCCTTCACTCGGCCACCCAGTTGTTGAGGGGGCGTCTGAATTCGTTGAGGGTAGTGAAGCTTCACTGGTTGCTATTTCAAAAATAAATGACCCCATTATTGGCGGTTTTGATGAACCGATTGATGCTCCATTTATAACCAAGTATGGGGTCCTTGTCTGCGTTAGTTCATCACCTGATGAGCCCATTCCTACACCTCCAGTCGCATTAGACATGGGGTCAAATAATGACAGAGGGCCAGCAGAGTGTTTTCTGGCTACTACTAAAGTTTCGACGAAATTTCCTGAGTCTCTCCCTTTGGTTGAAGTTTCAGAAATTGGGGAGGTCCCACAAGCCAATGTTCCTACATCTGGGAGGCCGAAAACTGGGATACTTTTTCAGCTCCTCCTAGATTTGAGGTTCCCTACGAACATCACGCTCTACCTCTTATATGTTGGAGGATTCCACCCGTTTCTGAGTTCAGCTCTTCTCCTAGTCATTCTTTTCAGGAGAGATCTTTTTCTAATGAGGTATCGCTTATATAACCCTTCATCTCTAAGTATTCTCCCTGCCATTATTATTTTTGACTGACCATTTTGCTTGGTTTGGTAGGCGCAGGAACTAGGTCATTTGATCTAGGATGGGTTGTATAAACGGGATACTAAAATTGATCGCCTATCCCAAATGTATACCGACCTTGCCGTACTCAGAGAGATGGAGATCCAAGTTAAAGCTACTGTTGCCAAAATTGAACAGATCCGAGATCAGGCAGCTTACTTAGATAGAGGGTTATCTAAGTGACTGGCGAGATCTCAAGACCTGTCAAACGAAAAAGTTGTAGCTATGGATTGGATGGCCTCACTCAAAAATAAACTCGAGGACACTAAGCATCAGTCAATTTCAGATGCGAGCTTAATTGTTGATCTTCGGGATCCCAACTCTAAGGAGAATTGAGGATACATCTTCAAGCAAAAGAGGTTGGGCCTGCTTTGAACAACAGATTTCAAGACAAGTTTTCTCTTTGTAGGTGAATCGTGTCTTTGGTGGCTCCCGACTTTTCTTTAGGCTACCTAGATCCGAGGGATTTTGGGGTTTCATGGCGTTTTGATGTTAGGGATTTCTCAAAGCGGGGCGGCGACCGGTCACTTCAATCTCCGTCTAGTTCTCGGCATTAGGATAGTCGAGGCGTTCATGTATAGGCAATAGGCAACGCAATTGTAACTTCTATGTTTAAAGTTTGGGTCTCCACATTGTAAATATTGGTACATTAATAGATCAATCAAATTGCGCTAATCATTGTAGTTGATGTTTTTATTCATGCTGAATTTTCATTCAACACGTTTTTCGATTGCCAACTAGGCGACGTTGCCATCATTGCTGGGCTTTGTTGAACCTTGGTCCATTGACCAAATTCAACTGATGGAGCTCATTCCTGTGGGAGAATGTCATAGCACTCATGTTGTCGAAGCCCCTAAGGTTTTTACATTCGATGCTTAATTCGGCCTTTCAAAAAGGAATTGGACTTTAATCTTCAAGCCCCCTAAGTCTTTATACACTAATCAATGTCCGATAGTCTTTTGGGCTGTCAAGTTGTGTCAACTGATGTCGTGACCTATTTATTCATTTATTTTTAATAGGTCGTTCTAATAGGTGAAAGTCCCACCCGATGTAGAGTCAATCATGGTTGCTTGAATTCATGCAAGCACACAAATGAACAAACGATGTAACAAGGTGTAAATTTGTTACTATCAATATGATTAAGTACATCATACAAGTATCCCATATGTTGCTACAAAAACCTCTACTTCGTTCAAGGTCGTGAGTGAGCTTATTGGTAATATTTTTTAAGGTTTATGACATTCCACGCCCTTGGGACCAGTTTTCCATAGTGGGTGCGTAGTTTATACACAGCATTTTAAAGAATAGCTGAGATCAGAAACGGCCCGTCCCAATTTGGAAAAAGTTTGATCTGTCAGCGCTCTCGCCTGTAGCTCTATATTCTTTAAAATTAGGTCCCCTACCTCAGACAAGCAAGCATTCACCTTCTTGTTGTAGTACTGAGCGACTCGTTGTTGGTAGGCTGCTGCTCGTAGCCTTGCTGTGTCCTAAACCTTTTCCAGTACGTCTAGGTATTTTCTCAAAAGTTGAGAGTTATTATGGGGATTGAAGTTTTCAACTTGGAAGCTAGGTAGTCCAATTTCTACCGGTATAACCGCCTCGAACCCGTAATATAAGATGAATGGTGTTTATCGTGTCAATTCTCTAGGGGTCGTCCTGTAATACCAGAGTATGGACAAGAGTTCGTCTACCCAAGAGCCCCATGCGTTTTCCAACTTTGTTTTTAACCCATGCAACAATTTTCAATTCATTATCTCCACTTGTCCATTCATCTGGGGATAAGCAACGAAAGCATGGACCAGCTTGATCTAAAGGCTTGTGCAGTATTTGGTGAACTTTTTCCGATGAATTGGGTTCCATTGTTGATCACTATGACCTCGGGAATCCCAAATCTGCAAACAACATTTGCCAGACAATTTGGTTGCATTCTGCTCCGTGATTTTTAATAGCGGGAGCGCCCCCACCAACTTCGTGAAGTAGTCTATTACGACTATAATGAATTTTCTTTATCCTATGGCAAGGGGAAACAAGCCCAATATATCGAATCCCCATTGTGCAAGCAGTTAAGGTGATTGTAGGGTCTGAAGCTCAGTATGGGGCCAGTGGGCAACGTTGCTGCGGATCTGACGGTTTTCACATCTCTTAACAAATTCTATAACATCCTTTTTCATCGTGAGCCAGTAATAACCCTACTGCATGACCTTGAACACCAGATTTTTACCCCTATATGTGACTCGCAGATTCCAAAGTGTACTTTACTCAACACGTAATCAGCTTCGGTTAGTGTCAAATACAGCATGTAGGGGATAAAGTACCCTCTTTGGTACAGTTTCCCATCCATGAGAATGTACCATCCCACGGTCTTCTTTATGCATCTGGCTTCTTACCGATTATCCAATAGAAGACCTTCTTCAAGATACTTTCTGTATACAGGAATCGTCGTCTGAGATCTGGAGTATCTCTTCCAAGACCTCTACGTTTGGGATTGCGAGGACTTTCCTCATCTTCCTAGAGTATTGCTCTAGGTTTCGAAACGCAGCCATTTTTGTCAACTAATCTGCCTTCCAGTTGTCTTTCCTCGGGATGTGACGAACTTCCACCTAATCGAACGACTTGATCAAGTTCTTTATAATAGCCAAGTATTTTGCAAGGCATGGACTAGACGCTTTGAAATTCCTAATTACTTGGTTGATAACTAGTTCTAAATTGCTGTGGGCGATCAGGTTTTTGACCGAGCATTCCTTTACTAGCCTAAGTTATTAATGGTAGGGAATCCGAGTGTCATCAAATATTTTATCTCTAACCTATCTAAAGTTATCAGGACTACACTAATCCCGTTCCCTGATTAAGAAGATGACCCTTCCACGTACAAGATCCCTGTTGGAGCCTTCTCATGCTAAAGTGGGTCTTCATTCTTCTCGAAATCCCCTGGAATCGGGGGTTATTATTTCGACTATAAAATCCATGAGAGCCTGCCTTTTTGTAGCCGGCTGCGCTTGGAATTCTATGTCAAAATCCCCTAATTCCACAATCCATTTGATTAATCACCCGGATACCTCAGGTCTTTGCCGGATTCCTTTTAATGGTTGATCAATTAGGATGACGATCTTATGAGCTTGAAACAATGGCCAGAGCTTTCTGGCGAAGTGGATCAGTGCTAAAACTATCCTTTCGACATGCAAATAACGAGTCTCTATATTTGTCAGAATTTTGCGGACATAATAGACCAGCCATTGTTTCTTAAACTCTTGTCAGGCCAAGATCGAGCTTAATGCCGTGTCGAATATGGCCAAATAAAAGTATAATTCTTCACTTTCTTTAAGGGATGACAGAAGCGGAGGGTTGGCGAGATATTCCTTTAGTTCTTGAAAGCTAACTGACACTCTTCTATCCATTAGATTGTTCGCCTTGATCACCCTCAAAGCCTTAAAAAGGAAATATATTTCTTGGCAAATTTTGCCAGAAATTGGGAGAGCACTGTGAGTCTCCCGATTAGTCTCTCACCTCCTTCACGATTCGGAGAAGGATTCATATCCATAAGTGCTTTTATCTTATTTGGGTTCGCCTCGATTCTCCGATGAGATACTATGAACCCAAGAAATTTTCTGAAGGTTACCCCGAACACGTATTTTGTCGGATTTAGTTTCATTTGATGTGCTCGGATTACCTCAAAAGCCTCATCTAGGTCCCAAATATGGTTGTTGGCTAATCTACTTTTAATGAGCATGTCGTCTACATACACCTCCATATTCCTCCCGATTTGAGCCTCAAATATATTATTCACCAACATTTGATATGTTGCACATTCATTCTTTAGGCCAAATGGTATAATTTTGTAACAGTATATCCCCTAGTTAGCCATAAAGGAGGTAAACTCCGGGTCTTTTGGACACATTCGAATCTGATTGTATCGAGAGTAAGCGTCCATGAAGCTCAATAGTTCATATCCGGACGTTGAATCTACCAATAAATCAATCCTCAACAATGAAAAACTATCTTTTGTGCATGCTTCATTCACGTAAATGAAATCAACATACATCCGCTATTTTCCATTACTTGTCTTGATAAGTACAACGTTGGATAACCAATCCGAGTGTGGGACTTTCCTTGTGAAGTCCGCATCAAGTAGCTTTTTAACTTCCTCTTTTATAGCAATGAGCTTCTCCATGGAATAATTCCTTCATTTCAGCCAAACAGGTTTGTGACATAGGATCATGCCTAATCTATGGACCATCACTTTAATCGGTATCCGTGGCATATCTGCTGGTGTCCATGCAAACACTTCCAAGATTTGCCAAAGGAAATTCATCAATTTCTCCTGTAGTTGATCGGGAAGAGAGCTTCCGACTTGCACATATTTTTCGGGATTATTTGGGTCTAGTGGAATTTGATTGGTTGAATAGCCGGATTGGCCTGGTTGTAGGGCTACTTCATCTCAGAGATTGAAGTCCTCTATTGATTGATTCAAAACGTCATTCAAAACCGTCCAGCCTATCTAGGCAACATAACAAGTTTGGTCAGTGACTTGATCGCCCAATACTTTCCCTACCTCACATGGGGTTATAAAACTTCATTTTCAAGTAGGTATTGATATCACCGCCCCGAAAGCTACTAGGTAAGGTCAACCCAATATAACATTGTAAATTGAGGGTATATCCACTCCTAAGAATGTCAACATTTGAGAAGCTATTTTCTGGTGTGATCCCAATATAACTTCTAACTACATGGTTCCTTAGACGAGAATAGGTTCATTGTCTAGCCCATATAGAGGACCTCGATTGGCTTTATCTAGCTTCTTTTAAATCCGAGTTTAAAGAAAGTATTAAGATAAAGCAAATTCCGAGAACTTCCATTATCAACAAAGACTCGTTTCAACTGGAAATCGATAGTACTATCTAAAACGAATGTAAATATAACAAGAGAATCAGAATAGAGAGTTATTACACAAGTCATATTGTCGTCGCTAAAACTAATGACATCATTCCCTATTCCTAGCTTCTGTCACTTGCTGTTGGAAGTCTCTCCGGGACGACCGGAAACTTCAAATCTGGGTGGCCTAGTTGATATCATGCTTACCACTCCCGTGGCCACTCGGTTATGAGGTTACTCTTATTGTTTCGTCCCATCATTGCTCGTATTGCTGGGAGTGTGTCACAAACTCCCTTGTAAATGAAGATTTGCCTAAATCGGCCAAATGTCTGACCGTGTTTTTTTGGAACAGTTATTGTTTGATTTTTCTAATTTTTTCATCCACCTGAGAGGTGGAGGCAATCCTCTTTGTATTGAAGAATGTCCTTAATTCTAAATGATTTGCGAATACATGAAAAGCCTGCGAGCTCAGAGCATTTCTTGAGAGGCTACTGCATGAAGCCTTATCTAGAACCAAATGTGTTCGTCTCGAGAATAGTGCAAAATTTTCCATTTAGGGCTTTCTTCTCGGGCTTTAAAGTTAACCAGACCTTCAAGCCGGGTTGGGATTTTTTCATTCGGGAATTCTCGAGCTTCTGAGTTCCCGGGCTGTGTGGTTACCCTCTGTAAAGGAAGCTTTTTCCTTCGGTTCTTCCTTCTAGAAGTGGAGACTTATGAATTCAGGGTTAGAGCCCCCAATGAGTGTCCCTCCAATCTATTCCAAATAGATTTAAGTATCTTGGACATGGAGTTGACTTGGGCTGCGAGATCTTGACATTTACAGTAGTGGGCAGACGGACATCCTCACGACTACCCATCGTCGGGTCGTCATCACAAAAGATGATGTCCTTGGGTAAACTCGATTGGGCCCTGGTGTTAACTATGCTTGCTTTGTTGTACTAGCGTAAGATGATTTTTCTTGTTGATGAGAACGGATAGTTTTACCACGTTCTTACAATGGCGCCAATAATACATCTCAAGAATTCGGATTAATGTATAAATTATGGAGCCGCCTATTCTTGCTTAAATGCTCAAATAATAACAGGTTCATTTTTCGTAACTCTGAATCTGAATACAAATCCTGTGCACCAAAATAGAATAAACTAGAGGTCAGAAGTATACAAGACTCGCTTTCCGATATATCCCCTGACGCTCAAGTCAATGATCTTTTCATTTGGATTGGAAAGATGAAGTAAATACTAAAATTTAAAGAGGATGGGGATGAATGTGGATCTGGAGGGCAATGCTCTTTTTTGTGCACTCGAATGACTGAGTGTTTTTCTTCTCTTTTTCCCCCCTTTATTTGGGGAGAAGTATTTATAACCTGGGATCTTGCTTTGACTGGTCAACGTTTGAAATGTGTCCAGAGCCGTTTTTAGATTAACTATGGGAAGCATTACTTTTGGCAAATAACTGTCGTTTCAATTTAATGAGATTACCTAGTCAATAATGATGAAGCCAATTTGGCCATTTTCTAGATCGGGTTATTAATTGCCTAATAATTATCCTTCGATTTCTTTTTATTTTTTAGTAGCTGACCGATCGAATTAGGCCTTTTAGTTAATACCATTAGGAGTTACTATTTAACAAATTGACTCTGGCTTCACACCACTTCTTCGTCTAGGCCGCTAGGAAGTTAGGCCTTGATCGAAGCTTGCATTGAACCAATCCATCTTGGGTCATACCCATCAATATATAATATCAATATATAATATTTTTTAAAAAAAATAATGCAATAGTCATCCAACCGTTGTCTTCCCATTTTTTTAATTAAAAAATTATAAATTTTTCTTTAAGTACTTACCATTTTCCTCCTTTTTTCTTACAATTCACTCTTTACTCTCTCTTTCTCTCTCTACTGTCTCACCGTACAAGTGATATAATATCTAACTTTATTATTATTGATAATTTTTATCTATAATTTAAATATTAATATTATTCTTTTAAAATTTAATTTTTAATTATGGCACATAATTTTTCTAATTTCGGAAGTGAGAAGATTTGGAAACAAACTATACTGATTCTCCAATACCAACTGCACTGCATACAGAATTAAACTTATCCCAAATAACATTACTCTTTCAAGTACTAACTACTCCCAAAAAACATTCCAGTAACATATGAAAATTTTTTAAAATTAAATTACTTAACGGTCACAAAATGATTGTTTGTAAAAAAATGTAAAAAAAAAATATACAAATAAAAGTTCTAAAGATACTAAACGCCTAAAGAGATATATAGAAAAACATAAGAGATGGCAATTATCATCAATTCAAATTGAACTAATATTTTCACGTGATGCAAGTTTATGAGTTTTTCAATATAATCAGAAACCAAATTGAGAATGACGGGCAAAATATATCGTTCACACGAAAAGCCCTTTTCCTATAGCAGAAGACTATAAGTTCAAAATGTACATGTAGAAGCATTTATAACCCAAGTATATAAAAATGTCTCAACATACTTTTAAAGGTGATGGCTACTCTTTTTTTTTTTTTACAATTTAAACAAGATTTAATTTTAAAATTAATATAAGTAAAATATCATATTTCTTTAACTAGTGATATATAGTCATAACGTAATAAACTACCTTATATTTATATTAATATACACTGGATTTCTTGAAAGTGAGAATTATAAAAAAGTAATTAATTTTAAAGTTTTTAAACACTACTTCCACAATTTCTAAAACAATTAATACTATTATAAATAAATATGAAATTTTTAAAAAGATTTTTTCTATTACTTTTAACAATACTTTAAATAACAATGCTGGTATTATTTTATTTAAATTGTAATTTTCTTTAATTTTGAGTGGCAAATTATTTTATACAAAATGAGAATGTCATATTATTAACATTTGTATTGAGGATATTTTATAATTTACTTCTCCTTATGTGGAGGAATTAGACCTATTGTCCTACTTATCAGAATATCTTCTTTTCGAGGGTAGCAATTTACGATCTTATGTGGGCAAAATAACCTAGCTAAGAAGATGAAGATTGACCGCACAACACGGTGAAACTCAACTTGATATTGGATACTACGTATCCTTTCCATTCAGTTTTAACGATCTTACATAATGAAATTATCCTATCAACTAAGCTGATTACAGATACTGATTGAAAGATGATTGAAATGATAAAATATTTTTTATAAATATTTTATTTTGCTACTAAAGAATTTACAAGTATCCACAACAAAATATTAAATCTATTATTAAGTCAATTGTTATCATTTACTAACAACTTTATGCTATAAAAGGATGATTATGATTTTCGACATATATTAACAACGATGGTTGTAAATATAAAATTTAGAGAAACAAAGTTAAATAAATATTTAAATATGTTAAAAATAACATATTTATTAATATTATATTTACATATATTTTTTTAAAAAAATAAAATATTAAAAAAATCTTCCAATACTAGCTTATTTAGTTATATGTAATGTTTATTTGTCTTGAAAAATTCAACACTAACATGGGGCTGACCGATAGCATAAAAGAAATAAAGATACGGGTCCATCACAGCCTTTATATAATGTATAACTTCTATGCACCATAGTCAACACTAAAACCATCTAGTCTAGCAAAAAAAACAAGCAGTAGCAGAAGCAATCCCGGTAAATGAGATTTGTATTCTTTGGAACGGAGTTAACATAGATCACAGCCAGTTAATAAAAATCTAATACCGACTAAACTTCTTTACTACCTACAGTACAACCACCTATCTAACTTTAGAAGCAGTCAATCGTAGTTTAAGATTCTAAAATAATGGAAAGCTAACAAGCACATATTTTCTATACCCACATCAATGACACAGGATCTTTTAACCCTACCAACAAGTACAATATTATCATAGTCAACCTTCAACATCAGTGGTTAAAAGTAAACAAAAAAGTAGGATGACATCGAAGACATTAGGAATGTGCATCTTATTCAAGGATTGACTAGACGCAAAAGATCACATCAAAGATCCTATCATTTTGAGTAGCAGTAATGAAGATAAATCCAAAAGCGGTGGCAGCAGTACAAGTGAAAATGTATGTGAAACTTAAAAACAAGTGAATTCTTAGATGTATTTATTTTTACTTTTTTTAAATTATAAAATTAAATATTTGATCAATAAAATTAAATTAAATTTATTTATTCATGTATTTTTAAATATTTTTCCTCTCTCCCACTCTCTCAGTTTTTTCCACAAGCCAAAATCAACACAGCCTGGCACAACATGGCCTAGCATAAGTGGGCCGTGTACAGTGCCAAGCTAGCACTTCAACTCTTCCGTGCCATATTGTGTTGGCACGGCCCAATTAGAACCTTTGCCTACTTCACCGTAGCCAGCCATCAAGATTACCTTTCTTCCCTCACTTATTACCCTCTTTAGTCACCTTATGAAGTCCACAAGGAATCATAGGTTGTCTTAGATATTTTAATAGCTGACCAAGCACATAGAAATAGGATATCCTGCATTCATTTAATTATTTTTATCCATCACAATTAACTCACTCATTAGAGAAATTAAGAAATTGTCAATTTGACATGGATAATCTCTATCACTTTGCCTTGATTAATTTGGTCCTCCAAATATCAAAGTAGGGTTCCTACTTAATTACTTTATAGCACCACAACGACCAAAATACCACTCCATTCTCGACCACCCTTCAACAAACACCTTCCTGACTTAATTCCTCTCTGTCATTGGCTACATTGATCCGATTCATTAAGTGGTAAGAGCTAGGGTTTTCTTCTCATATTTGCATAGCTGGCCACCCCCTTTATTTTGTAACTGTCCCCTTTTAATTGTACTACTTTTAACCTCACTTGATGCCTAATTCCTCACAAGCATGCTATGCTTATTCTAAGTCAATATAATCGCCCCTCAAAGTAAGTAGTCTACCTTTACTTATTTTCTCTTAATTCTCATGTTAACCCTCCACTTAATTCCTCTCATAATTCATCAAGCATTCAACGCTTTCTTCTCCCAATGGTAACCGGCCAACAGCTCTTTATGTACCCTAATTGTGTAACCTCTATACTTAATTTCTTCACTTAATACCACCAGAAGCCCTCCTTTAAATAACGAAGTATTCTTCACTGTCATTTAGGCCCTGCTATAGCCAGCAATTTCCATCGGGTCCTTTTAAGGTGAACCCAAAATTAGGCCCCAGAGAAAACCCTACTACCCAAATTAAACTATAAAAATTGAATGATCCAAATTACAAGTAGAGATGTAATCTAAAACTTTTAATTTTCTTGGTTTAATCAGGGCCATAGGATTAACTTTGGAGCCTAATTTTGGGTTCACCTCAACGACGTCCATTTTCATCATCAATCAGGGTTTTCCTTCTACTTAATCAATCGCCTCATTAGTTATACTAAAGGATCCTATGTTGCCACAAAATTCTCCTTAGCAGGCCACATCACCAGAAATTAGGGTTTCTTTTCCCTCATTAAGTCCTCTCACAAGTCCAATAATTAAGAAAATTATGATTTCCTTCTTAATTATTTCTCATCCCCAAAATAAACCCAACAATTAAATAATTCTAAATTTACCTTCCTATCCTTGATCACAAGGTCCCACTAACACCACATTAGGATCTAGCACTTACTAAATTTAGCACTCGAGTGACTGAAATAACATTCTCGATCTGGTCATCACATCTCCCCCTAGGTACATCATTAAATGAACACCCTAAACATGATTAACTTCCCTTCTAGAAATCAATCCACACTTAAGCATCTCTAACTATATTTAATTTAATTTTTCCAAAGTCCACACAAGCAAAGTAGTAGTTCTAGCATCATAATTGATTCCACTGTAAAATATCAAATCATCTATGATCAAATCTCTTAACCAGTATATCCTCGAAATATCAAAAATATCACAAGATGTCTGTCTTAAGTAGGGTAGAAACTAGTAACTTAACAAGAATATTTCCATTTCAAGAAGCACCAAACCTTTTATAGTCAATAACAGATGATAAATGAGGGTGTATCAAGATACCAAAATTGTTGAGCAACAGTCAGATTTGAAGCATCAATCTCCATATTAGGAAAGCGACTTAGATAAACCATAAAGAAGATGTTCTAATTCCAATTTTGGAGCAAATACATTTATTCTTACATTAAGTTTGTCATGAAATAATAATCGATCAGAATTCAACAATAGTTGTCGTAGAGGTGCATATCTCTAGCATAAATGCTGCTGCAAATAAATATCGAAGATTTTCCAGCACACTGACAATTATCAGCATTATTTTGAAGATAGGCTACATTTCGGACTGTTGTGAGAAGTGCTTATTGCACCATACTAGATTAGTTTCATAAAATACGTGTCCAGCTTTGTTTACTTTCCATTGTTGCGGCTGTGGGAATTGCTGCTGCAGAAAAGCAACTGATTGTGACAGCTGAAAACTTCATATTTTGCATAAATCACATCCGGATCATGAAATATTCCATAATTATAACCCAGCCACAATGTAGCATAACAACACAAATGGTGCTTCAGAATATTCACCCCTCTTAAGATTTCTATACATCTGAGAAAGGAATCCAATCAGCTTTGTTTCAAAAGCATCTTATTTAAGAGGCCACAAAAGCAGCAAAAGACTGATTGGAAGGGTTCCAATGGTGAAACTTTTTTTCTTAGGTGAAAGAAATTCGCATGAGTCTCTTGAAAGAAAATTTGCTACTTTCACGCAATTCACAAGGTTCCGGATACCTCCCAAGGAAAATCCCGAATAGTAAGGCATCTCAATCAACAGCTCATTTACTAGTGAATTTTCCTTTCAAGTATTTGAAAAATTCGGTGTTTTTAACTAATTTCTCGGCAGAGATATAAAATTTACAATTCCTATCCCACTTTCCCTCAGGCCAGAGATATAATAAAATAAAAAAAGAAAAAAGAAAACAAACGTGAAAGACTGAAGTCATCCTTCACTCCTAAAAGGCCCAAGAATAAGGAAAAATGAATCTAGCTTCAGTTAATTTGTCTACAGTTTTTTCCAGTTCACTAACCACAGCCTACCGGGACATAATTAATACTCACAACCACTTCCAAGTTTCAATAATACAACCACCACTAAAAAACTAATACAACAACAAAATCAATACAGCATCATTACTGCAGCCTACCATGAAAAATGTTAATGTTCAGAATAAAATAACAACAACAGAGACTTATGTCCACTGCAAAATTGAATATAGCCAAAAACATTTCTACTAATTAAAAAACATGATGCAAAATAAAAGTGAATAATGCATATTTTAGTCTGGAAGGCTTTGTTGTTGTCTTTTCTGGTCTGCAAACTTCGTCCAAAATCAATTGTGTCCCACACTTTCAATTGCATCAATCGAATCCCAAACATTTATTTTACATTCAATTTCACACAAGTCCCAAGCAGACGTGATTACAGCGCGTAATTTGATCTATATATCTATTCAATAGTTCCACATTGCAAGACAGACAGACGAGGAAATGTTAAAGGAAGACATGAGAAAGGATTTTACTAACATGGCAATTTGCACAAGTGAGATGCATCTAGATGGCAAGTTAGGAAATTAAACAACCCAAATCATAAGAACCCTAATCCATTGAATGGCAGTCAATTCCACTATTCTATTGGAAACATGATATGTCTTCACGTTCACTGGGCTCTAAATCATCAGTAGCAAGCTACCCTATGACTATTAATTGGGTTGAATATCAATATGAAGGATCGACAGGGGAATCTCAATGGAAGAAGAGAAGTCTAAGGTTTATTTCTTGACTGATTTGTAAATAACGGTTGCATTTGACAGAGAAAGTACTTTAGGCTTTGTTCATTAATTGGATACAAAATAAAAGTTTGTGAATCAATTGATGCAATTGAGGGTTAAGGGACAATTGATTTTTGTAGTGAATTTTAAAGACTAAAAGATTCATTATTCCTTAGGATTTGTGTCAAATTAGATGCAAAATAAAAGTTTGAGACTGAATTGATGCAATTGAAAGTTGAGGGACGATATTGATTTTTGAAGTGCGCTTGAAAGGTCAAAATGTTAGTACTGATAATAGTGAATAGAGGCATACATTTGAACATCGAGAAGATAGAAGACAACTTGGTAACATGATGAAATACGCTGTGAAACAATAAGACAAGCAGTAACATACATATGAAAGAACAAACCACATGGAAACCGGGGAAAATTGGAGACAAATTCCTACCAAAAAGAAACATTCCTCAGAAAAATTGTTACCATAATTGGTGCTGGTTCCACTAGCAGAACTATCAACTTTGGATCTTGACGTAATGCAGCCACCAATAAACCTCAGCTTAATCCAACAGCCAGTATCCTCTGCAACATCCTCATCTTTCTTCTTCCTACCCTTCGATTTCCCCACATCCCATGCCTCCACTTTAGCTGCATCACTTCCTAACCCCATCTCTCAAAAGCCCTGAGATTTGAGAAAAAATCAAATATCATTCGAACCCCTAAATTCGCCAACTATCACTGCCTCCAGAGCCGCCGCCATCGTAACCACCCAAAATCTTCATCCCCAACAAGCCCTCGATCCCCTTATTGTCCTAAAAAACCCACCGAAATTTGATAAAAAATAATTAAGACCCGGATGACAAAACTGCAACAATTTTGCACAGAAGCACTCAAAAGGGAGGAAAAATCTAGATCAGAAACAGAGCTGAAAACTTGTCCTGGGGTTTATGGCTGAGTGTGACCTGCTCAGTTCAAAAGAACAGCAGATATGTCTGAAAATCTCAAGAATGAGCTCATAGAGAAGCTGACCGGTTCAGAAATTAGAAAAAAAAAATAAACAAATCACAAATCGAAAATGGACAAGAAACGTATTCTGAATTTATCGGTTCTCTCTCTCTCTCTCTCTCTCTCTCTCCCCCCTCTGCTTTCTCTCTCACTCCACCTATCACTTTCTCTCACTTCTTTTTTTCAATGGAATCGAAGACTACAAAAGCAAATGAGTTTACCCGGAGAACGCTGGCAGGTGATGTGAAGCTGCCCAGAGTGCCGACGGACAACTGACCGTGATCGGTTGTCACCCCAAATTGAAGGTAGTATAAGAAATACGAATAATTTTAATTTATCTGATTTTAATTTTTTAATTTTTATTTTAGAGTTGTCTAACTCATAATGTAAAAGTTTTAAAATAATTATTATTTCAATTCGTAATATTACTACAATTGTTCAAAACTATATATTTTAATCTATTACTTAAAATATAATTAATTTGACTTAATTTAAATAAGACAATTTTAATTTTAAATAAAACATAAAAACTTTATAATTATAAAATTATCAAATAATTAAAGATAAAATAAAAGGCTTAAAAAATAATATTATCTCTATTATTATTATTCTTTATTCTGTAATTACATGTTTATACTTTTATTCAATATAAAAAATAATCTTTGTCGATAAATAGTTATAAAGTGACGGTCTTTATAAACTAATTATTTTACATTTCTTATTTAGTGTATCTCATCACGTAGAATATGAGTAAAAACTTAATTTTTGTCTACTGTATTTTGGATGCACTGCTAATATGAGTATATTTGATAAATCTTAATTGGCTAATTATGAAGAGTCTCAGAATTATTGAACAAATAATTATTCAAAATATATATTTTAAAAAATATATCTTCCAGCATTTTTCTAGCGGCACGACGGCCGGGGGAAGTGGGGTGCGTCGGACAGGAGAGAGAATGACGGTGGTGGCCAACATTCCAAAACGGTGACGTGTCGCTTCGTTGGGTCCAGACGCCATGTTCGCGCGTCGGGGTTTTTCCTATCCGGCGTTGCGCATCAGTTCATGCACCTTCCTTCCCTCTTTTAATATGAAGAGGGAAAAAAATAATTTTTAACAAAAAGAAATTAATTAAGATTATTTTTTTATAAATTTATATATTATATATTTTATTAGCTTCGGCCGATACTGATGTATTTTTTTTCTTATTTTAATAATAGAGGGAATGCGTGTCTTTAAATTTTAATTAGTTTTTTTTATTTTTATATATTTTTATGAATGATTTACAAGTTTATATTATTTTTAATATTATTTATAAATTATGTTAAATATGGTTTAAATAATATTATTTTGATCTAACAAAAATTTGAATTGATCAATCAAATACAAAAATGATTCAAAGAATAACCTCATCAAAAATTTTATCAACTGGGCGAGTAAATAGGTGATTAGATATATGAAAAATTGGAGTAATTAATAGCCTAATAAAATAATTAATATGACATTTAATACTAATAAATAGATATATATAATCAGCGAATGATTAGTCATATTAAAACATGCGGTAATAACTAATTAAATGTCAATAATCAATTACTGAATAGTTACACAGTCAATTTAATGATTGAAATTTAATATAACATAACGTTTCATATAACGGTGACGTCAATTTTAAACTGACGGATCAATTGACATTCAAACTATAAATATATGCCCCCAAGTAAATAGAGAGGCATCGAATATATGGTCAAACATCACATATCGTCAATATAATCATATTAACGGAACTCAAGTATCCTAAATTTTTTACTTCAACACTCATCCCATTTTCATCTTATCACGTCTTTCGATTTTTCTCAGAAAAATTATTAATTTAAATATCGAATGTGATGGGTCTTGGAACCCAAGACCTAGATTGCAATCACAGGATCGTAGAAGAAAGCTAGCCCAAAAGGCCCACAAGTCAAATCAGGCCCAAATGACTAGCCCATTTCCGAGCACCTGAGGAATCAGGATTAAGCGACAAAGACGTTGGCAGTCCGAGAGGACGCTATGGCCCATTGAAGGACGAGGACCGCTAAAAAAGTCAAAATAGCCAGGATGCCAGCTCAGACGACTTGCACGACGCGCACTGCCACGGGCTACCAACGGTTCTGACACACCGTACCTACAGGCCATGCACCTCTGAGCCCCGTATCTGCAGACTGTGATAGGTGTCCCTGTCACAGCCGCACCCACAGTAGTGGCGATGGTTGCAGGCAACCCTGACACGCCAGCGCCACGTGTCGCCTCCCTTACGGCATCACGTTCCTTATAAATACCCTATTTCAGCAACTGAGAAGGGATCTTGATTCTAAATCCATCTACTCACACTCGAGCAAGAATCTTCAAAAGAAAAACTAAGGCAGAGAGAGGAGGAAAAAGAAAGAAGTTTATCTTCCTTACGTTGTAATACCCTAAGAACGTGAAAGTTTTCCAACCATCCATTGTATCCTCTCTTTACTATAGTGAGATTTTCCGGACTGCTCGTCCATTGCCGTGGTTTTTCACCCCCTCGTCAGAGTAAGGAGTTTTCCACGTAAACAAACGCGTTCTCCCACTATCCCCGTACTTTTCTTTCTCTGTCGAGTTCTGCTTATTTTGTATTGCTCCTATCTGCCCGTCTGCACGCTTAAAAAGCTGCTCGCACTCTATCTGACGTACGGCCAGATTCATCGGAGGCAACAGAATGATATACTAAATTACGAGTTTTTTATACCTTATACTTCTTATTGAATTATTATGGTGTATAAAATCTGAATTTATAGTTATGAAAACCCAACTCGTATTTTTTTAAATAAGCCAAAGATAATATCAACTCTCTAATTCGTATAATAATTTAAATATCAAATATGTATCAGATTTAATATTATAAATAACTAATGATTAAAATTTTGATATTTGACACTCCAAACATGATTTTTGAGATTAACAATTCCACTATTTTTTCATACTCATCGATATTTTTTCTTAGTTTTCAAATTTTTAATCCTAATACATATTTTGCCTTCTTTTCTTGTCAGGATTCAAAATATTGATTTTTTAGCAAATTGTTTCCTTTTTTTAAGTTGGGATTCTAAAGCCCCATTTCCTATTATTTAAATGGGGATTTGAAATCTAATTTTTATAAATTATATTTATAATTATATTTTTTTCATATATTTTTCCCAAAATTTGAAACTTTTTAATTTCTTACTTGATCTATTATTTAAAAAACTGAAATTGATTTTTTTTCTTATTTTGATTTTAGTTCGATGGCTAATTTTTCGTGTAACTCCCCCCCCCCCCTCAGTTAGTAGGAAATACCCTGAGTTAGTTTATAGGATTTTTAATATTAAAGGGTTTTAAATTTTTAGGCTGTTTCGTATAGATTTAAGGTAGGTGTACCTTTCTAAATAAATATACTTAGTATCCTTTTTATTTATTGAAAAGAAAATTCAAACAGATAGGGTTTGAAACTTTGAAAATTTTATCTAAATAATTATTTTTAAAATTTTTCATTAACAATTAAATATTTAATAAATATTAATATTATAAAAAATTAATAAAATATTATATTTACTTTTTCCCATATATTTTAATCTCTACTATTAACTTTAATTTTGATAAAGATGGCAAAAATAGGCAAGTCCAACACAAAGGCCCACACACTAACAGCAGAGGGGCGGTTGGTCCACAGGTCCACGGAGTAGTCAATGCTTACAATTGACCCAAACAAGCAACCCAACTGGCTTGGCGACCCAAGTCGACCTTGGCCAAGTGAAGATGGCCTATCATTATCTTATCGTGTACTAAGATTACTTGAATTAGCCAACTCAACACCTTGAATATTGCCCCCGATCACAATCTCTCCCGGAATGACAATTACAATTCAGCAGATCATCCTTAACAACAACTCCTATATCTACCGTGTCTAATATCTCCTCGAATAAAGGAAGAGATTCTCTTGATTGATTATGATTGCCCTAATCAGAACCCACAATCCCAATGCCAAGCTATCAAATTCACATAGATAGCCTGGCGACAGCCTTAGCGCCCAAGTAGGATAGAGCTTGCCCAAAGGCCATAAGTATCCTTTAAGACAGACTCCAAAAGACACATTCATGCATAGATACACTCAACCACATACGCCCACACTCTGGTTCAAGAGCTCACAAAAGGCAACTTTTGGCCAAAGAGTCTCTCAATAACTCTTCCACAATTCTTAATCCCTTCATACCAAAGTTGCTCCATGTCAAGCACAACACTACCTCAAAGCCGCTCAACTAGCGTAAACTCCGAGTCAAACTCAAACCCCCATACTCTTGTATTATCACATATCATTATCATCTTTGCATATTTCAATTCGATTAAGAAAAAATATTGATTTAAATGTCGAAAGATAAATCAAAAGTAAGTTATGACGTATCGCGTTTACCTAATCAGAATCCGACAGAGTTCTGACTATAAAACAGCCGTCAAACTAATACAACATATATAAAATACCTGTATAGCACAATATACAACGATAATAGATCTCAACAACAATACACATAGTATCCAAATGTCCATAACTAACACATAGCACCGATATCATAACTCCAATTATAATGTCAGCTCAGACAAGATGCCACTAAGTACCCATAATAAACCATAAAGACCTACAAAAATACATATATCCATCAACCACAACGAAAATTATATTACGAGTATATCATCATCATATACATACATCAAAAATGATACAAAATGCTCCACTAGATACAAAATCTAAAACTAAGTCCACAAGACTTTTCCTTCAAGATTTGCAGCTTATCCATCTCCTAAGCTTTACTCGACCTCATCAGGTATGAGGGCATGCTCATCTAGAAGAAAAAAGTAGTACGAGTGAGCGAAAATCTCAATACGTATAATATAATTAAAGACAATAAATACTATATATAATATAAAGTAGAGAAATGATATAAAAGCGAAATAAAGATGTATAAATATGATAAATGAATAAATATATTTTTGGAGATCATTTATCTTTCCCATTTTATTTAATCTTCATTTAGGTTTCAAAATATGTATAATTTATTTACTTTGCGGATTAGGACCAATAAACCTTACTAATTAACGGTGTAAACAAATCGAGAAAAGAAATATATATGTCCCTATACATTTTAAGGAGCTAACCATAAACCTTAAATTTAACGTTTCATGACGGACGGTATACCTTTCACTCGATCTACTGAGCTAGATAACCGATAACAGATACAAATACACCACCATAACAACTCCCGTGGTCTAGGAGCAATTTCTCGATTTGCCACAGTAAATTTTTAAGGTATGTTAGAAAATACTACCATTTGAAATATAAATCATTGGTTCAAATTCTTAATTACTTATTCTTAAGGAAAAGTTCTGCCAAATACTTATACAGAAATTCTCACTTCGTGGAGAACAAGTTATCAGACATAACAGATAGTGGAGTTTCCTTCAAATACTTTACATAACATTTATAATTCGTAATGCAGATACAGATACTTATTTTCTTATGAATTCATACATTCACATACTTTCCATTATATGCATAAATCAATATAAAGTTTGAAATATGTAAGAAATTCTTACCACCGTGAGCCAAACGTAACGTTAGAGTGTTTGAATAATAATTCTCTTCACAAATACATATAACATAATTTTCAAAATATATACAAGATAACGTATTTAACGTACATGCGATAAACATCACTATTTACGTCTGATAATATTTTTAAAATATATAAAATTAATATATATAAACTATATGTGCATAATTATCAAATATATTGAGTACCGCGTCCATAAAACTACAGTTATAAATTTTTAAAATCAAATCATGTATAAATTATAAATAATTCGGGTAAAACCAAAGCGGGCGTGGGTTAGGGTTTTCGACGAGAATAATCTCATATAAAATTACTAAATTTGACACTCAATTGATAAATTAATATGTTCGAGGTATGGGTAATCATATTCTAGAACCAATTTATGTAAAGATTTCAAAATAAACGATAAAATCGTTTGGGGCACAAGGTTAGGATTTCATGTTCGAAAATCGATCAAAACTAAGAAATCGGATATAAAATCAACATATGTGCATACTCAAGTTATGGATAACACAAAATATAAACTTAATAGGGTATTGAAATGAGAATACCTGAAAAAACGGAACAATGGTGCAAAGAAACGAAAGAAGAGGGTATAGGTATACTTGTCTTGACTCGATTTATTACTTTTTTAACTAGCTCCAAGTCGGATTAGAGCCTCGCTCTTTCATCTCTCTCTTCTCCCTATCTCTCTCTCTCTCCTTGCCGTTGGAAACTGAAAATTGCCACAAACAAAGCCCTCGCGGGTTTTTATTTTGTAAGTCGGAGCTCAAGTGCCGGCTTGGTGCCCAGTAGGTGCAGGTTTGCTAGATCCTATGCCCCAGCACCACCTTGACCACCGAGCGGGCTTCCTTCGCCACTTCAACCTATGATCTCAAAACTTAATTTTTTTTTCATATATTTTAAACCTAAATTTGATCATATTACATTAATTATTCGCAATAATAATGTTCAGAAATCAGTACATTACATAAGTCTTATTAATTTTTTAACCTCTTGTTCGTTTATTGTATTGCGTAGGATTCAAGTTATCAAAAATTGAAACTAGACTAGCTTAAGTTTACCTAAGTAAAAAAAAATGGAAGACTCCTTAATCTATATAATAATCCAAATCCATGATACATCACATTCAATTTTAATTGTTAAAGATACATCAAATATATTTTATTTGGAAGATTTATGGCACCCAAATTTGATATGGCTTTCATTTTTTTTCTCAATACATCTATTAGAAAGTGGAAAAGGAAAAAAAAAATACATACTTAAAAATATAAGTATTTTTCAAATGTTTTTATTACATTATTTAGTATTTTCATAAGTCTAACACTTTATTTTTTTTTATATAATTACAAGTAACTCATATTTTTTTATAGATGTTTTCTCTCAGTTTACATTATATGCATTTAAATCAACTTAATGGTTATTTTTTTGTATTATCTTCTATAGGTTTTAATTTTAAATATTATCAGAGTGTATTATTTCTTATCTTATTTTACAGTTTTATTTTAGTCATTTATTATAGTATTTTCATAGGTGTTATCTTAAACCTTTGTTTAAGCATTTAAATTACATTAAATATTTTTTTTTTATTTTTTATAAATATTACTTCTAAACGTTATTTTCTTCATCTCTTATATTATTTTACAGTCTTACTTGACTCATTCCTCTTAATAATTTTATTTTATAATATTTAATTTTTGTACATATTATTTAATTATCAAGTATTTTACTCTAAAAAATATGTAAAACCTAATATCAACTTATAAATAAGGTATGCTGACCGTGTCACTAATAATTGGCAGAAATATTATATTTATTATTTATTTCTGACGTCACATTGATGATCACGTACCATACCACAGAGATAAGTCTTCGAGTGCAATTATTGCGGCACTGTAATATTTTTTAGTAGAGATGGAGGCTCTCCATTTTTTTTACTTAAATTATAAATTTTAAAATAATAATAATTAATGATTTTTTAAAATATAAAATAAATTAAAAACAAATTATTTAAAAAACAATTAATTTATAACATATTCGTTTAAAAATAAATAATTAAAGTCTGAAAACAAAGAAATTATTTAATGAGAGTTGAAGGTTGGATCAAAATTTAGTTCAAAGCATTAAAGGGTCACTGCTAGCGAAAAATTATACGGTACATCTATAATTATATTTCTCTAATAAGGTTTAAATTACTAAGGCGTAATATTTATTAATAAAAACATTAAAAAAGGTTTTCTTTAATTTCTTTCATTAGTTTTACTATAATGTAGTCATTTAGTATTATTTATTTATTTATTTATTTATAGTGCAATATCTGAAAATTTTATTTATATATAGTAAATTCTAGAGGAAAAAGGGTGGAAAATCTGTCAAATATTGACCTCAATATCATCATGCTATTCTAACCCAAAAAAAAAAAAAAAATATGCATAAATTTAAATTAAAAAACAGCCAACTTCCGTAGCTACTACATAGAAGTTTAATAAAATCATCAAAAGCTTCTTCTTGTTCAATGGAATATCATGCATGGCTTTCCAAGATATTCGATGCTCAACCTCTTCGACCGTATAGATTTTAATGTTTTATAAAATATCAGAATTCAAATATAATGTTTGAATATTTCAATTCAAATTCACTAAACTTTTAGTTTTAAAAAATGATTAATAAAAATAATTAATGAGCTATTATTAATTTTATGAGGAGGCCAAACGTATTGAATTTGTAAAAATATTAAAAGGTATTTTAATAATTTTTATTAATAATTAATAATTATTTTCATTATTTTCAGCCGTCCTCATGCATATATAGTAAGAAATTCAGCTTTAATTGGGCATTTAAAGGGGAGAAGAGTATTATTGAGGGATTGTGGTACGTATCTCTTCTCATCATTTTCTTGGTTGACAATTTTAAGAAGAGAATAACAATATGCTACACGGTGATGGGGAAGAAGAATAGCTGCTGCTGCCGTCATTACTGTGAGGAAGTGGAAATCAAGACTAGTGAAAATTATTCCCTTTTTTATAATCTTTGTATTTTTTATTACTAGATTGTTATCTAAATATTGCAAATTTAGTAGTATAAATTAATATACAAAAATCTTGGCCATCTTAAAGCAATTTTCGTGCTGTCTAAACTGAAAATGTCATTGTGAACAGCCCCGGCTACAGATTGAAGATTATAAGGAGCGTGGTATAATTCTTTATTGATGGAATGTGATTTTGATTTTTAAGGTGTCGATAATTGAGCACAAAATTTATTTCGGTAAGGACTGTGATGGGTCCGTTACTTATGGATCGACTTGAATATCAATGCCCATAATAAAGAGGTTATCGGGGAGTCTCGGCCAAGGAAAAAGGCTTGCAAGTAGAAGGGGCAAGCTCAGGATTCGAACGACGTCCCAACCAATTCAATCGGCCTAATTGAGATGACCCACGATTCTCTTCCCGCAAGTTAAAGCTACTTACTATAACCGATCAGAACTGCCTAGCAAATGTTTTAGTAATGTTCACCCATATATGTACGATCGTTCCTAAAATAACAACCATCATAATTGCGGCTAGAGAATCACCTAGAAAAAAAAATGGATATACACCGATATCTGGGGTTGCCTTGTTGGGCACCAGTGAGTTTTGGCGCCGAGGCAACCTTCACCCTCTATATATCTACTTCCCCTTGTAGAAGAGGGGACACACGCACTCGAGAGCCTAAGCACACAAAGAAGAAATCATAAGAAAACAACAAAGATGAGAGACTAAAGAAGTAACCATTCTAGCCCCCGATTACACAGAAAGGCCAAGAGTTCTTCATTCCCTCGAGGCTACTGACTCCTAGTGCGATCCTTATTTCTCTTTCTCTGTCTCTTAAGTCGCTCATCGTTAAGCGTATCCGTCGGAACCAAGTCTTCTACTAGCCCTTAGTGACCAATGCTATTGGCTACCTAGACGACGGCCAGCAATGTTTAGAAACCTAGACTACCTAGAAGGCATGCCGACTCTCACATTCTTGAGATGTTCCCTTTTCTTACTATTATTTCAATCGGCTTCTGTGAGGGTCACACCCCTGTACCAAATCCTCCTCTGTATGACCAGTGGAGTTGACTCGAGAAGCGGGTTGTAAATGGCCACTCCGCCTGGAGACGGAATGGCGACTCTACAAAGTCTTTGCATTCATCATTATCACCAAGAGGTCATTCCTGCCTTTCGTTAGTTACTCTTCTCGTGGGTCCGCCATGCCCTTCCTTGCAATAGTTAGTCTTAAGTGGAAATGCTCCAAATCGCCCTCACTCAGGCGCACTTCATGAGCTGCCTCCCCATTGGGCTCTACTCCAAGCCTTCTCTAAGTCAGGCGCATCTTTAAGCCGCCCTTAAATCAAGCGCGCTTTTAAGCCACCGCTATGCCCAGCGCACCTCTAAATCATCCATCAATCGAGCACACTTACACTCAATCCCTTATCACATACATCCACGTATTATTTTATATCATTACATCTTTCTATTTTCTTAGAAATATATTTGATTTGAGTGTTGAAATATATATCGGGGAGTGAGTCACGCTGATCTTCGGACCTCTTATTTTTAATTGTGTTGCATAGGATCAATGTTTGAAGAGATAGGGACTGGATCGGTTCTAATTCGACCCAACGCGAAAGATCGAATAGCTTCCTAATACGTATAACAATCCGGATTTAGGGACGCATCAGATTGAAATCTCCTATTCAATTTGACTGCAATGACAAACGATTTTCCAGCCATTTGTTTATACCTTAAACTAACGTATTTTTACTTCCGTGATTATTAATCTTAAACCAAGTATTGCATAACTTAATAGTATATTATCGGATCTTGGTTTTGATTTCTCAAAACGGTAGAAATTAAGTAATAAAGTAGCTTGCATATTATATAATATGATTCCAAGATTTTATAGGTTGTGCAACGAGACATGTTTAGGCCAAAGTTTACATGATAAATAAATATTTGTTACCGTAATCGTATCATTGTTACTCTGTGACATGAATTTTACGTCACCGAAATATGATTTTAGTTATCCGAAAATGTAGAAATCGTTGGACGAATAAGTAACGGTGAATATAGTAATCTAACCTTTGTATTTTATAATGTGCTGCCACGGCGATCAATTTCCTGGCTGAGATTTCAATTAACTGCTTAACGGAAAACTGGGCAGTTTATTAAATTAAGGTAAACTATAGAGTTGATATATTATGGTAGCATTTGTTTAGTGTCGGGGCATATTCAACTAAATTGGAAGTTTGTAAATTTTGTTTGGTAGTGATAAAATAGAATATGCTTTTTATACCTTTAAAAATGAGATTAATATACCAGTGATTCCAATAAGAATCGAGAAAAATTTTTAAAGTTAAGTAGATAATTAGTTTATTCTTGAATTTTACAGATATTCTTCATAATTATTTTTTAATATTAACTTAATTAGTATGTATGACTTTCTTAGTTATCTATGATTAAGATAAATAAAATTATGTGAAAAAGACCATAATATCATAAAATATGAAACTTGTATAATATATAACCAACTGATGTTAATTTTTATATCCCAAGGGTTGAGGATATTTGGAGAAATGTTTATAATTATATGAATAATATATATAAAAATATCGATATATATCTTATTGAGGGGGGCTGTATTTTGACATGTGGTTAAAAATTATACATTCTGTACCTCATTTGAATATGGACCTTGATTAAATTACAAAAATATGTGTCCAGCATAATTTGAAATTATCCCAAACGGGTAATGACAATATTAATCATTCAAATTGAGTTTATTATTTATACACTACCAATGGCAAAAGATTATATGACCATATAATTAATCGTTTGTTAAATTTATGAGTGCCGATACCTCATAAATTTTACTCAAGTGTTGTTAGCAAATAGTAATTGTTAATTCATAGTGACATATAATATTCGAGAATGTTATTGATATATCTTATATAATTAATATCTTTATTGATATAGATTCAATGAAATTCTAATTATATTTTTGATATTTAATTATTTTATAACTTTTGAGTTGCAATTACAATGTGACGTTGATCTTAGATAGTGGTTGGTTTATCAAATATTGTTATTAATTTTATATGTATTTGAAGTTATACATACTTGAGATGTTTTATTATATTCTAATATTATTAATTATATTTACTTATTGAATATTTGACTTACTTTTATTTTTATATTTTGAGGACATGATATTTGTTATAAATACTTTATTGATAATATACTTATAATAATTATTTATAATTTAAAATTTTCACACATTTGATTTATGACGGGTTAGGTGATTTAGATTCGGATTGCCACTCCAAAACTATGTATAAGTAGTAGGATGCAAATAAGATCCATAAATTGGATATTTATCATCATATATATTTCATTCAAATCTACTGTGATAACTCACCGGGCTTTCCCTTCTAGTCGGACCAAGGGATCAGTGATACTAATTTTTATGTCAATTCACTGTATAATACATAACTAAAAAACGATAATACCTTTGACAAATACAATATAAAACTAAAGAAAAAGGCTATATTCTTGGTGATTTACATAGGCTACTTTCACTTTTAAAGGTAAGCTGTATATTTTGAAATTTTGAAAAATTATTAATATTATAATTTATGATTAAAATGAGAAAAACTCGTTTATAGAAAAAGAATATAAACAATACAATAGGTCAGGTCTTAATGGAGGAAGGTAAGATGATATAGACTTGCCTGCTGAAGAAAAAGATCTTCGCTCTCGTATGCCGCATATCCTTTAAAAATCATCGTGTGTGGAGTATGCAGTACACACTTCTCTGTGTCGTCCACAATTTTTCTTGGGAAATTTAGCAACAACGACAACGTTCTTTATTAAGATCCTTTTTCGGACTCGGCGTTAGTAGCTGTTTCTTCTTCCATGTTTATTTTCTATTTCAAACAATACATTTCGAGATAAAACTAAATTATTTTCCTTGGATTCGTGAACCAAAAGCGATTGATGGGTATTATCCTGTCGTCCACAGTCATACGAAGTTGCAAATTGCGAAAGATATTTTCTCGCCTATGCGTGGTCCTTTGATTTTCATCTTCACTCAGTACTTGGTGGAGCTGCAGAAATTTTACATGCGCCCTTTCTTTGTTGTAAGCAAACCTATCTTAGTAAAAATAGAACAACTAAAAGACGAGATATGGAATCACAACAGGGAGTAATTCAGAAATCATTTTTCGTTCAATACTCAAACTGGGTTCATGAAGACTTAGATGCATTGCCGGATAATTTTACAATCACTGATCCTTTTATTTCCGGCCACCCCATCGTTTTTGCAAGCCGAGGGTTCTTGAAAATGTGTGGGTATTCCAAGGAGGAGGTGATTGGGAAAAATGGAAGGATGTTCCAAGGGCCAGCGACGAATAGAAGGTCGGTGATGAAAATTAGGGAGGCGATTCGAGAGGCTAGGGATCTTCAGATCAATTTGCTGAATTATCGTAAAGATGGGACACCCTTTTGGATGCTATTTCGTATGAGCCCTGTTTTCAGTAAGAAGGATGGAAAGTTGATACATTTTGTGGCTGTTCAAGTGCCAATTCATAGGAAACCAATGCATTTAGGAAGTGGGATTGGAAGAAATGGTGTGCATTTGTGTGAAAATGGGTATAAAGCACCTGATAGTCTATTGTGGGATTGTAGGAGGGAGGTGTTCCATTATTCTATGTTAGAACTGGGTCGTGGGTTGGCGTTTGACTCAAAATTGGATTCAGATAAAGGTACTTTTCTTGCCTTTTCCATTTATATAATGCAATGGATCTTCAATTGTGAACAATTACCTATAGCTTGAACTCTTGGCTGTCTTTTTCTCTATAGCTTGCCCTTGTCCTTAGCCGTCTCAGATTTTGCATTTTCTTCAAAAAAAAAAAAAAAAAAAAAAATTTGTTGGGTTTGGTCACTTCCTTGTAGATGGCTCAACAAACAAAAATATCATCGGAGGATCGCACAAGATTTGTGTGGTATTCGGAGTCTTGCAAACTGGCTGCAGTAAAGACCAGAAAACCATTTGTCAGAAAAGGCAAATCTCAGATAAGATTATTTGCCAGAAAAGACAAATCTCAAAGTGATCATTTGTAGGAGAAGGCAAATCTTGGATAAGACCATTTATCAGAGAAGGCAAAACTTGGAGTGACCATTTGCCATAGAAGGCAAATCTCAGAGTGACTATTTAGGAATGGCAAATCTTTGAGTGAAAATTCGGAGTGGATTTCTGGAGTGGCATTTGGCAAATGCCGGAATGGAATTTACGGGAAAGGCCGGTATGAAAAAGGCAGGATTGGAAAATACCGGTATGGTTTTACCAATATGGAATGCAGGTATGAATTAGCCGGTTTGGAATTCCTGTATGGATTTGCTGGTTGGAATTCTGGCAGAAGAGGCAAAAAGGGCATTCCGGAATATTCCAAAATGAGAGTTTCGGAATAACTTGGTCGGATTGGAATTCTAGGAGAGGAATTTTAGGAGAGGAATTTCAGAATTGACAAAGGCTGAACGGTCAGGAAGTTGTGATGGCCAAAGAGACTAGTGATAACCGAAGACACTGGATGATGGCCGCAGACAGCAAGTGATGATGGCCACAGAGACCAATGAAGACCGAGAATACTAGGTGATGACCAAGACAGCTTGACGGGAAAGTTGGTAGCTGACTTGCAAAGTAGTTGACTTTTTAGAGTTGGTAAGTCTGCAGAATAGGTAGATGTCATGTAGGGTATGCGTTGTCTGTGCAGAGCACGTGTGTCTAGGGAAGCGTGAGAACTGGTGAAGTTGCATGAAAAACAGGGTTGATGTGAAAAATCATTTGTAAGAATTGGGCCAGGTGAGTAGATGGGATTTGGAGCCAAGGTTTTTATGAGGACATACCAGATGTTTCAGACAAGTGGTAAGACAAGAGGCAAGTGGCTGCACCAACGGCTACGGGAGTGGTAAATGAAAGTAGCAGCGGCAATAGCTGCGGTGGAACGTGGAAGGAGAGTGGAATGGAGCAGGAGTGTGGAAGGGAGCTCTCATCATTTGCCATCTATTGCTATATTTGTAAAATCAGTTAGTAGAGTGCACCACTAGTGAGAGGAAGGAGAGAAGAAAAACAGAGAGATAAGAGGGAAGGAGAGTTTCCTTATTCTGGAGATTATTTTTTTATTCTATCTTGGGTATGTAGCGGGTATTCTGTCTCGAGGATTTTTTTGTAACCGATTTTACATAGTGAAAGTTTTATTTGGAGTTTATCTCGTAATTTTTTCCTTAGTTGAGAAAGGTTTTCACGTTAAAAACGTTATGCACTTTTTGTTCCTTATTTCTACTAAATTGGTGGCTGTTGATTGATGGGGGGTTTGAATTTTCCGTTGCGCCGGGTTGGGTGTGAATTTAGGTGTTGAACCCTAACAAGTGGATTAGAGATTGGCTGCATCAAGTCTCTTAGGGCTTGATGATGTCATAGTCGAGGAGCTTGCCATTAAGTATGGCGTGGGAAGGAACAGTAAAATCACTTTAGAGCCAGCAAGGCCAAGGGCGGAGTCGAGCAAGGTCAAGGGCGGAGTCAACAGAGCCAAGGGTAGAGCTGAGCAGGGGTAAGGGCGGAGCCTGTAGGGCCAAGGGCGGAGCTGAGGTGGCCAAAGTAGATTGTAAGGAAAAATGATTCGACCGCGGAGAAGAAGCTGAAGGGGAGTTGGACTATTCCAGGTTTAGTGGAGCAGAAGAAGGTATCATTCAGGCTTACGGAAGCAAACGTCGGGATCTTAGTTAAGGGGAAGTTGCTGAAAAGTAGGAGATGACGATCGTTGAAAAAAGGTGAAAGTTTCCTCACAAGGTTGTGAGGGAAAGTTTGTTGGGTTTGGTCACTCCATTATGGGTGGCTCAACAAAAGCAAGACGTCATCGAGGATCGCATAGGATTTGTGTGATATTTGGAGTGTTGTAAATTGGATGCAATAAAGACCAGAAGATCATTTGCTGGATAAAGCAAATCTCTGAGAGGACCATTTGTCGGAGAAGGTAAATCTCGGAGTGACCATTTACCGGAGAAGGAAAATCTCGGAGGGGATCATTTGCTGAAGAAGGCAAATCTCAGAGTGACAATTTGCCAAAGTGGGCAAATCTCGGAGTGAAAATCCGGAGTGGATTTTCGGAGTGGCAAAGCCGGAATATAAGTTACCGGAAAGGCCGATATGAAAAAGGCAGGATTGGAAAATGCCGGTATGGTTTTATCGACATGGAATGCTGGTATGAATTGGCTTGTTTGTAATTCCTGTATAAATTTGACAGTTTGAAATTCAGGTAAAAGCAATAGAAATGGGCATTCCGGAATGAACATTCTTGAATGACTTGGCCGGATTGGAATTCCAGGAGAGGAATTCTGGAATGGACAAAGGCCGAATGGTCAGCAAGTTATGATAGCCAAAGAGACTAATAATGACCGAGGACATTAAATGATGGTCGCGAACAGCAAGTGATGATGGCCAAAGAGACCAGTGAAGACCGAGGACACTAGGTGATGACCGAGACAGTTTGACTGGAAAGTTGGCAGCTGACTTGTAGAACAGTTAATTTTCTAGAGTTGGTAAGTTTTACAGAGTAGGTAGCTGTCATATAGGGCATATGTCGTCTGTGTAGAGCAGGTTGATCTGTAGAGCATGCGTGTCTAGGAAAGCGTGGGTACTGGTGAAGTCACAGGAAAAGATAGAGTTAGTGTGATAAATCATTTGTAAGAATCGGATCAGGTGAGCAGATGGAATTTGGAGTTAAGATCTTTATAAGGGCACACCAGGCGCTTTAGACAAGTGGCAAGACAAGAGGCAAGCGGCCGCACTAACGGCCATGGAAACGGTAGATGGAAGTAGCAGTGGCAATAGTCTGGTGGAACGTGGAAGGAGACTGGAGCGGAGCAGGAGTGTGGAAGGGAGCTCTCATCGTTCGCCGCCTACTGCCACGCTTATAAAATCAGTGAGCAGAGTGCACCACCAATAAGAGGAATGAGAGAAGAAAAATAGCGAGATAAGAGGGAATGAGACTTTTCTTACTCTGAAGATTGTTTTTTTTAACCTGTCTCTAGTGTGTAGCGTGTATTCTGTCTCGGGGATTTTTTTGTAACCGATTTTACATAGTCGAAGCCTTTTTTAGAGTTTGTTCCATGGTTTTTCTCCTGGTTGAGAAGGGTTTCTACGTTAAAAATATTGTACACATTTTGTTCCTTATTTCTACTAAATTAGTGGCTGTCGACTAACGGGGGGTTTGGGTTTTCCGCTGTGCCGGGTTAAGTGTGAATCTGGGTGTTGAACCCCAACAAAATCTTTTTCCTTCTTGTGTTGATATCACTATGCTGCCTCTTTGTGAATTTTGAATCTATTCACTTGATTAGGTTAGACACCAAAATACATCCTACTCAAAGTTGTTCATTTGTACATGTGCCATTTATTTCAAGTGAACATTAATGAATCTGAATTGATTCTTTGTTACACTGTGAGATGATTCATATACCTTACATGTTGGAATCATTTATCATTAAGATATATATATATATAGTTCTTTCTTTTCTCTCACCTTTCCCTTTATCTATATCCCTAGATATTTTGCTTTAAAACTCATAATCTGATTTTTTATTTGGTTTTTTCCATAGTGATTTCAGTTGTTGCAATGATAGGACCAATGTGTCATATCTTGACTTCTTTGGATACAAGTTATGCCTCCCCAAAATCTCTTTTCCACAAAGTCTTCTCTTCGTACATACGTTACAAAATATATATTGCTAGTTGATTCTGTGAATTGTGTGAAAATCAAACGATGAACGTAATGGATGTCAACTCTCCTTCAGAATCGTATTTTTCTTTCAATAAAATTAAAACAAATCTAGGTAGACAAGAACTGATTGTTCTTTTCTTCATTTACTATTATCATGCATGCAGTTCTATAATTTCTCCCAAATTATTGTGATTTCAGCTTCGCAACTCTATGATTGTACTGTACAGGAATAGAAGTGGAGGATTTGTGTGAAGCTGAGTGAGGTAGAAAAGCAAAAAGCTTCTACTGCTATCACCAGCATTATTTCTGTGCTAACTGTCTGCTGAGAGTTAACAGGCACATTAGAGTCTGGGAGTAGATGCAGTGTACAGGGGACGGGCCTTCTTAGTTCAGCCTTGATAGTCTCTCTTGGTAGAATCAAACAAAGCTTTGCATTGTGAGTTGTGACAATTTTCTATGTCCCTACTTTTCTGTAGACAACACACTCATGGTTATTAATTTGTTTGTTTATTTTTGTGCAGAATCGATCCACACTCTCCTGGCATGCCCATTGTTTATGCAAGTGATGCTTTCTTGGAATTGACAGGTGCCTTGAGTTTCAGTTTCATCTGTTTAATACTTTTCTCCTATTTATCTCATCTTGAATATGTTACAGCCACACCATCAAAGTAAACAATACGCTACTTATAGAATATAGAGACATTTCTAAGCTCATTTTTCCATGCGTGTTTGCTGATAAATTAGAATCATCTTTTTCAGTTGAAAAACATGATTCTTTCCCCTTCTTCAACTCTTCTTTCTTAGTTTGCGTGAGGGATGAGAAACTACTCACTCAGTCGAACTCTATATGTGCTGAAAAGAGTCTCTAGTAAAGGAGCAAGCGGTATTTTTTTTTTTTTAATTTCTGTGGCAGTCCCCTAAACAGTCAGAAGCAGCTGTTGGAATAGTCAAAATTCTCTAAAATTTTAACAATCCATGACCGAACATATTTTAATCTGCAATGCTGTTGAGCTATCTGCGAACCTTTCAAATATTTTGCTGCGTGTCCTTTAATGACTGGCTCCAAGGATAACTGCACTCTCTCAAGTATAGATCACACAAATCCATTCAAAAGCCACCTGGTCTCCTCCACTTTTACTTTGATCCCAACATCAAATCTCGAAAGAAATAATTAGAGAATGGAGCTATGTTGTAACATATGGCTTCAATGATAGTCAAAACAAAGTTCTTACATTCCCTTAAAGGTCTAGATTGGCGATTACATAGAATCAAGCTTGGAAAACAAGCAAAGGTAGGAAGAAGTGTGTGCTGACTTGAACATGAATTACCTGACCCGCCTGAAATCTAACTACGTGGAAAAACTCAAGTCATAAATGCTCATTATAAATTCATGATAAATAAAATATCCATAATAAATATCGAACTCTTTAAAATGAGTGATAATATAAGTGTCCATATTAACATAAACCCATGGGAATGTAATCCCAATAAAATATCTAAAACTGATAAAACTGCAGAAATCTCACCATCTTTCAACATAAAAGCTTCTAGATTTGTGACTATCTCTATCTAAAATCTCCTCAGTAAATATACGATATTCACTAGTATACTATCAACTTGTTCTACTTTGGAGTCCAGAAAATATAAGGATAAGTCAAAAGCTAACAAGTGATAGAATTAACAATATCATAATATAATAAAATATCTCAAATAATAATAGCAGATGTATATTGTATTAATAATAATATGCAATAAACTAACAACTATCCAAGACTTGGCACCATGCAGTAACCATGACTCAAAAGGTATTAGGACAATTGAAATATCGAGAATATAATTAAGATTCTACCGAATCCAAATATTAACAAAAATATAGGTTTCATTATGCCTATCTCAATAGAGGTCCAAACTATATATGATATCACGAAAATCTCCTTGGACTTTATTCTGTTACTATGAATCAACAATTACGTGCTTGCCACCAATTGTTAGGAAATATCTATGAGGTATTAATACTCATAAATTTGACAAACCACTAACTCTATGGTCTCATGATATCTTGCCACTTGTAGTGTATAAGTATCGTATTCAATCCACATGATCATATCCTTAATATATTACATTCGTATTCCAGTGGTCCAACTGGGATTCAGGCCCACAAGGAGTTTGAAATACTCCCCGAGGTCACTCAAGACTCTCGTACACAAAGGCAAGATACACATACCCATGAGATCCACACGGGATCCTCGTTCACAAAGGTAGGATACTAAACCAACATATCAAATTCAGCACCTCTCGGTATAATATCTTTTAATGTCTTAACGCACATTATTTATAATATTATAAGTATCTCTCTAAAAATATTAACCTCAACCTACTAGATGTAGAATCGGTGTCGAACAAATGTACACTATATAAAGTTTCTTAGAGCCCATACATTCAGATACTTTAGTATTTTTATACACTTTTGTCACATTCCAATTCTCAAATACAATTATTACTTTAATAATTCTTAATTAACTTAAAGCAAAATTTTTTTGTTAATTGACGAAAAATTCATTTATTTAAATTACCGATCAAATCCAACTATGACAGGATGCAATCCTGAACAAAATCAAACACTGTCAAAAGATCCGAAATGAAAGTAATCTTAAATCATAGGATGCAAAAACACCACACTCAAAATGACTCTAAATACTGACCATACAAGACCTCGAAATATTTATAAGGAGGAGTATCTAAACTAAAAATTAGAGTAATCTAACCAAACTATTGAAAACAAATCGACATCGACCTCATACACTGATATCATATAATATAACCACATAAATATACAATACTTAACAGTTGAAATAAAATTAACGACTTAAAACTATTGTTTTGACTAGCATGATACATAAACTAAAATCCAAATCCTAATCTAATCCCTGAACAACTTTTCCTCAAATAAAACCACTTGCAAGTAAGCCCTTTAATTTGAAAGGTTAGTGAAAACTTAAAATAATAGCGAACCAATTACTTAACAAAGTATGTAATTTTTATAATTAAACATATATACATCAAAAACATACTGAGATATGACATAATAAAAAATCAAAAAATAATAAGATAAATTCATAAACATGTCAGATATAATTTCAAGTTAATTATCTATTTTTCTTTTTTAAATTGTGCAAACTCTGAAAAATGCTTAAATCATGCGAAAAGCTTATGCACCAAGGATTAGTGATTAATCGTTTCACCAATAAATAGACGAATATCGAAACTCAGGTTATGCATACTTTCATAAAATCAAAGACCATATACTACTATTCAAGACTTTTAGGTGGACCGTCATAATGCCACTTTTAACTAATAGATGATAGATTTGAATTTCATTTTCACTATAATATATAGAATATATCATAATATATTTCGTCAATTCTCAATAATGGTTCGTATATAATCGAATGGAAAAACTCTATTCAATTACAAACATATCATTTAGAAGCATGTGTTTCATAAAAGTTATATGAAATAAGAAATAGAGTGCATGTATGTGAGGTATAAACTTTTTATATATGAAATTACAATATGTATAAACATTTAAAAAAATAAATGCTCAAAGAAGTAGAAAAATATTAATAATAAAGAAAAGAGAGTTTAGATGCACTTTCCTTATTCTTGAAATTACAAAAAATCTCTTAAATCTCATTTGAATTCTCCTCCCCTTCTCTCTCATTCTCTTTTCTCTTTCTCTCTCTTCTCCAAAACTGTGCCAAATAACTGAAAATTGACCAATTGGACCTCTAAGAGAAAATTGGCCATGCATGCTTGTCAAGCGCATGAAGGCACCGAGGTATAAACCATACGGTGCATGAGCGTCCCTCAGGCACACATCAGGCACCTGTATTATGCCTCAAATACGCACCTGCGTTCCTCAAGTACACATCAGGCATGACCAATTTGCCTAAAATACATACAAGTATTCCTGAGGCGTTTTTTAGACATAATCTTACTGTCTAAAATACGCATGTGCATGCATTAGGTATTGGTTAGGCGTCACTCGGTCTAATATAACCCTATTAGAAAATTGGTTTTGATCCAATATCTAAATTGATCTTAATATGTTCATTAATTTAATTTAATTAATCATCATTAACGATATAAGTTGAGATCCATCACTTGCAGGTCTTGTCAAATTATTCATAAAATATCAATAACTTTATATTGATGAAATATGAAAAAAAGACAAGAATAAAAGGAAATAAAAAAGGAGATTATCAGAAATCAGCATTGACAACTATAGATTATATCAAGATTTTGTAAGTTCCATATTCTTTGAGACCGTAGTATTTTTATATAATTTCCTTTACCTTAACTATAGATAACAAAAAACCACCTGCATGATTAATTTAATACTAAGAATAATCGCCGAAAAGTTAAGGAAAAATCTAAGAATAAATTGAGTATCTGATCGACCCTTAATATTTTACCCGATCCTTACTGAACTCACTGGTATAGTAATATTATTTTTAAAGCCGTAAAAGTATATACTATTTTACCACTGCCAAACAAAACTTGCGAATTACTGATTTTATTCAAACCGTCTTAGCTGATTATAATAGGGTCCAATTGAGATTATAAAATATCCCAAATATCAGTAATGTATTAAACATGAATTAACTTAAAATACAATGAATGATAAACTTCGAATTTCTTCCCAATCTTCATCACCTGTACATAACCTTACTGGCAGAAAATTTCAGCTCTTTGAACAAGGACCAGATTTCAGTGCTTATTGTCACGTGTTTGCCTATCAATTTTTATGTTTTCGGGTAATCACAATCGCATTTTGTCAACATAATATTAAATTTAGCATGTCAAAGAGTAGTATCGACAATATTACTATTATGAATGTATTTATTTATCTTATGAACGATTAATCCAAATATCAACTGTTAACTCAGCGAACAGTAAGCTGGAACCAGATTTAATAATCAGTAAGGCTTTTTCGTCACACAATTTCAACTATTTTTTTGTAATTGTATCCGATATTTGACAATATAATATTGAATTACGCTTTTCATATTATAAGAACAATAATATTTAAGGCATAGACGTATTGGTTTAAGGGATAAATGATTTGCCCAAAAATCGCTCGTCATGCCATCCAAAAGTGAGATGGATAGGTTTCAGTGTTTATCATAATATCTTCGGCGCTTGATTTTCAATACTTTGAGAATTGATATCATGTTTCGTCTATGAAATATTGAACTAAGCATGTCATTGTATAAAAATGGTTACTTTATTTGTATAAACGTATCGGTTAAAGATATAAATGGTTGGCCTGAAAGTGGTTCAGAATAAAAAATTTTCACTCTCTCATAGCACTGTTCATCTTCTTCCCCATTATGCTTATATTGTTCACACAGCTTTATTTTTTTCCAGTGCAAGAAACTTTTGCAAACGGTCAAGATTTTTATATAACAAGTCATAATACTGTATTCTACAATATTTAGATAAGATATAATAGCAGAAGGATGATTTCACTTGCCTGGATTTCCTCAGCAACACAGCAGCTGTGTAAAGAATGGAATAAGGTATCATCAGAGAAAATACCATCAATGGTGATATCACTGTCCTCTCCTGCTACATTATTGGAGATGTGATCGATAATTGTTGCTTTGGACTGTCACCCGAACCGCAATTGGGAACTATAGGCAATCTTCCCATATAGATGATTTTCTATCACTTGCTCAAATAGAGGAGAGAGATGAAATGTACCGTTACTAAGATGCAAAGAGAAAGATGGAGTGATTTAATAAAGAAGATGAAGCATTTTTTAGAGTCCAGATGGAGAGGCTAGAGTGGTCGCATGCATGTGAGAGAATTGATAGAAGGAGTGGCCGTAACTGAATAATATGTTATTTCCCAAAAAACACTCTGGTTTCATTCATGCATCAGCCGAGAGTCATGGAAGACCAATGGGCGGCTGTGCGTGTGTTTGGTGGAGGGGATGGATTTGGTTTAATAAGTTTTGATTATTCAAATTAATTAAACTAATTTAATAATTTTTATTTTATTAATTATATATACACTATTATCATAATAAGTCATAATTATTATTTTAAGGTATTAAAATTATCATTGGTTGTTGGTGAGAAATTATCAAAATACCCCTTGATGGTCCTGCAAATTTAACACATCCAGCCTTAATGGGAAATTAGCCTAAGATAGTCAGCAATAATTAGCTTATTAATTATTTTCATTAATGACCATCTCGGATCGAGAGTTTAATAAGTTTGAATCAAAGCACTACGATGTTATAAAGTGTCATCTACTTAATAGGAAGAATCACAAAAACAAACGGCTGAGAAGTAATAATGGGGCTTTAAGGCCACGTTGAGGAAGCAGTTGGGGGAATGGCTCCAAACCATGATCCTGTTACAATGTATCATTTTATTCATGCATGGAAAAACATAGCCCTTGAAAGGAAACCTGGAACGTGTGATGGTTTTTTTTGTTATCCCTTTTGGATAAAAGAATGGTCTTTTCTTTCACTAAAAGTCTAATTCACTGTCATAATATTTTTCGGGACCTGCAGGGAAAAAAAAAAAGGGAACCATTATAGGGAGAAAAACCGCCCCGGTGGTATACATGCCTTGACTTATTTGGTACACTTTGTTAGGTACCGGTCACTCTCTTGTGGGTGTCCCAAAAAAACGTTATCAAAAGATTGCATAGGATTTGTGCGAAGTTTGGAAGCGCGCACAAGTGACCAAAGGTAGCCGGAGTGGTGCACAAGACTGGAGTGGTGCCAAGGCCGGAGTGGATTCGCGACCGGAGTGGATTCGCAGCCGGAGTGGATCGCAATCAGAGTGGATCACTGCTGAAGTGGATTTGCGGCCGGAGTGGATCGCGGCCAGAGTGGATTCGCGGCCAGAGTGGATTGCGATCGGAGTGGATCGCGGCAGGAATGGATTGCAGTCGGATTGGATTTGCGGCTGGAGTAGTGATAGTTGACTTTCCTGGTAGACAACTTTTGTACAGTAGGCACCTGGTTTTGCAGAGTAGGTAGTAGACTTTGTAGAGTAGGTAACCGACTTGTAGACCATACGCCGTCTGTGGAAAAGTACGAGAATTGGTGAAAGTGCAAAAAATGAGAAAGTTGGTGTGACAAATCCTTTGCAAGATCAAGACAAGTAAGATTTGGGTCACGAGTCATTATAAAGCGTACCAGGCGCTTCAAGAAAGTGTGAGAGAACGGGTCGGAATGGAGCAAAAACGAAGTGCAGAGAAGAGCTTTCGCCGTTCACCACCACACTTTGTAAAATCAGTGAGCAAAGATCGCCACCAGTGAGAGAAATGAGAGAAGAAAAAGAGAGAAAAGAGGGAATGAGAGTTTCTTTACTTTGTAGTTTATTTTGCTCTGTCTCGGGTGAGTTGCTCTTACTCTGTTTTAGAGGTTTGTAACCAATTTTACATAGTGAAATTCTTCGGAGTTTGTCATGTGATTTTTTCCTTAGTTGAAAAGGGTTTTCTACGTTAAAAATCATTGTGCATTCTTTTGTTCATTGTGTTCACTAATTTGGTGGCTGACGATTGACGGGGGGGTTCGGATTTATTTCGCTGCACCGGGTTGTGTGTGAATTCGGGTGTTGAATCCCAACACACTTGTCTATTTGGAGTCAATTGCTGAAGTTCCTTCTTCTCCAACCTGATATTTTAGTCACTGAACGGAAGCTACTTGTCTCTGTAGGCTATGCGACAGAGGAAGTATTGGAGTGTAGTCAAAAATATCTAAGCAGCTCGGATACTGATTCTTCAACTTTATTGCTGGTAAATTTTTCTTTTTGGACTAACTTTCTCTTCAACGATTGAGCTGAAACTTGTCATGTCTACCAGTATGTCTTATTTATTCAATTATTTTTCGTGTCTTGTGTTTGGGTTACATATTCAGCTTACTGTTGTGCAGATAGATGAAAGTATTCAATTTGGTGAACCCTGCACAGTTCATGCACTTAATTACAGGTTGACACTCTTGCTTTCGAATTTTGTGGCCTGATATGAAATCTTGTGGAATCATGAAATTTAAATTGAATCCCTCTTTTGATACTGATTTTCAGAAAGGATCAGAGCTCATTTTGGAATCTGCTTCATGTGTCACCTGTGCGGAATGCTTCTGGAAAGGTGATTTTATATGATTCAATCGTTAACCTATTTGCCTTTTGGATCAAACTTGGGTGAATCCTTGCCTATTGAGAAATTAATCTCCGGCTGTCAATTTGCTATGCATCACCGATATAAAGCATGGAAAATGGGACAGCGTCATTTCTGAATACAATGTTGTGAATTAATTCTTATAGGAATTATGGGCAACAGATGATAAACTGTGAACCCAACTCTTCATTTGTGGGTTTCTGCTTGGAGAAGTTGCAAGAGATCCTACTACTATTAGTTGCTTTAATTAAGTTGGCTTGGTTTATGATAGTGGTTTTCCTAATATTGATTCTTTACCTAACGTTATTCTTGTTAGTAGGCCTTTTTCCCCTTCCATCTCAACTTCACCTTTTTAGTTCTGGTAGCAAATTCATATATTTTTGTCCTTTGTTTGATAATAGAATGACAACTAATGTCGTCGTTGATAGAAATCATCCTATAATTTGTCTTAAAAATGCAATTTTTCTTTGAAATGTTGTCGTAATGGATTCCCTACTCCATATTGTGGCTTTTCTTTTTCAAGGTGCAGGCAAAGGGCCTTTGAGGGTATCTTATTATTGTTCGTCGCTATGTATGTTATTTGGATATCTTGGCAAGCTGCTATACATTCAATATGCCAACATCGGTACAAGTGTTCTGCTGTGGATGTTTGAAGTTTTGTACAGTCGTTGCTCCTTTATGCACCATATGCCTTTCTTTTGGTTGATGTTGTGACTTTAATGAAGGCATAAAAGGAATTCTATATCGGGTGTAAATATCGGGTGTAAAAAATCGACTTGAATGCTGCGTGATTTCAACTTTTGATTTAAGTATTTGTGCTCGGTTTCTCTTATAAATGATGAGTAGAGTAGGTGCATCCGTGTCTAACAACTATTCTTATTCTAAGCCCTTTCTTGCTTTTATTGGCAAATTGTCATTAATATGTTTTAGGCAACAACAAGGTTGTACCATCGTGGCAATAGTCATTAGTGTATTCAAATTATAGGAATAATTTCTTTACAATATAAGAATAAGACCACACACATTTAACTATCTACAAAGCCCACAATATCAAAAGTCTCATTGTACTACTTTTATTAGTGAAGAGTCTTTTTTGACTTTCAGATTCTAAAATTCACCGATTAATGGAATTCCTATACTAAAAGATTCCCTGTACATATGCTTTCAGTATTATTATTTCAAGTATAACTTTCTCCATTGGATACAATATTACTAATGGGTTCGGCAAATCTGACTTAAGAAGAAGGCCCACAAATAGAAGAGAAGCCCAATAAAATGCCGCCCACGTCACGGCCGAAGATGGGCTGTCTCAAGAGAAATGCTTGGAACAAGTTGGCCAAAATAAGGGCCTGTTAGATTGTTGCTCATTAAAAAAACCATCTGTAATTGGTTGGGGGAGATAAGAGCAAACCGGTTACAATGGTTCACAGGCTATGGAGCAAATTAAAACTACTCTTCAAACATTATAAATATTCTGTCATTACCCCACGGTGGAGGGATTGGAATGGGGGGGACCCTGAATCTAGAGAAGGGAAGCCTAAACCAAAGAAGAGCCTTGAGCATGCAGATAGAAAACGTAAGGGAGAAACGAGAAACTACCCCCCATCCAGAAGGTCCTACCCTCCATTCAGGAGCCCATCCTTCCAGCAACCATCCACCATCCAGGAGGCCATCTGTCCAGGCTACCTGCCTTCCATCTAGGAACTCTGCTCTTGTCCACCATCTTTAATACGCTCCTCAGTCAAGCACATCTCTAAACTGTGACGACCTGATTTTTTTTTTAAATCAAACACAGGGTCTCATGAAGCCGGACTAAGTAACGCTGGCCCACTAGTTTAATTTCAAACTTGTCCGTCCAACTCTGATGTTAGAAGGACCAAAATACCCTGAGATGCTTACTAATGAATATTCATTACAGATTCCACAAAGAAAAACACGGAAACGTACTAACATTCAAAACATTTATAAAATTCATAATCAGCGGAGTCTTTTCAACATCAAAAGACAAAATAAAGCTCTTCAAAATCTGCTCCGGCTCGCTAAACCACTTCGATACTCCACAGAGTTCTACTCAACTTCATCCTCCATAATTCTTTCATCATCTGAAAAATAGTAAGAATGAGCTACAAAGCCCAGCAAAATACTCAAATGTAGAAAACAGAGAACATAGCATATACAAATAAGCGAATATAATACGAAAATCATCATGTCTTTTAGTTCGAAATTTTTCTTAGTCTTTTTCTTCTTGTCTTGTCTACTGAAAACTCATAAAAATCATGAAGGGTTCTTATCATTTTTAGGGACCGGATGAAAGCGGACAATATCGAGGACGGGTTGTGTGTAACCCCACAACCTAAAGCCATATCCCCTCATTATGCTCCCCGGGGCGGGAGGTAATGCCTTTATCCCGACATACGGGGCCAAAAGTCTTATGCCACCAAAAGGTTTCCTCCCGTGGCCTAGGAGGTATCCTCGAGTGTCACTTCAATATCCTTCATCCATGTTTTACAGCAAGTTTAATGGAGACTCGGTTCTTAGTTCGTATAGCCGTTCGTTATGGTTCAAAAGTCATAGAGTTCTACTTGCTGTCCGAATTAATACATTATTCTTTGAGCCGAAGCTCTTTTCTTTTTCAGACGGAGTTCACAGTGCCGGATTTCATTTTTAGACGGAGTTCGAAATGCCGAAGTTCTTTTTCAGACGGAGTTCTTTAGAATCCGAAACTCTGTGAACCGGAGTTCGTTATTCATAAAGGCGGAGTTCTTTTCAAAAGGCAAAGTTCTTACCCGAAGTTCTTAAAAGCCGGAGTTCCTTTAAATCTGGAGTTCTAAAACCGGAGTACTTTTCTTTAAAATTCGGAGCTCTAAAACCGGAGTGATTCTTCTTTAAAATCCGGAGTGTTTCTTCATTAAGAGGACGGAGCTCTTTTTGTAAAAAGACGGAGTGCGTTTTCTTCAAAAGAACGGAGTGCGTTTTCTTGAAAAAACGGAGTATTTTTCTTCTAAGGACGGAGTTGTTTTCTGTAAAAAGACGGAGCACTTTTCTTCAAAGGACGGAGCTGTTTTCTGTAAAAGGACGGATCTCTTTTCGTAAAAAGGGCGGAGTTTTTCTAAGATGGAGTACTTTTCTTCACAAACATACAATTATCAATGTTCATATAAATTGACAGACAATCATACAAAACCGAATATCATGAAGTATTTTCCTTAAACATGCAATTATCGACAAATAATCGTAAGCATCAGATGTGAAAAGAACAGAATAAACATCATATAAGTTCATATAATATCAAATATACTAGCATAGAAATCATGCATAAATATGAACTTGAAAACAGGGGTGAGTATCTTGCCTGGTTGTTCTTCTATTTTGCCTGATCTTTATTCTTGCCTGAGTTTCTTTACCTTAATCTTTACTCTTGCCTGGTTTCTTCTACTTTGCTCTTACTGAAATTTCTATTATGTGCCTTACTCTCATTCTTCTAGTTCTTATTTATAAACCTTGAATTTGATAGCCTCCATAAATGATTGGCAGTACAAGGGAAATGTTTCTTATTAATGATGATCATTTATGATCTTATATTCCCAAGGAGTTCATAAATTCCCAGTGAACTGAACTTAGCTTTATCATGTAAACACATTAAATCTCTGGTTAACTGAACCTAGCTTTCTCATGTAAACACATTAAATTCTGGGTTAATTTAACTTAGCAGGATTTAACTTTTCTCATTTAATCACATTCCGGTCAATTATCGGCGTTGACCGGATTATCCCTCACATGACCTCCGGTCAACGCTTGTTGACCGGATTTTCAACTTTGGCTTTCTTCCCACAATTCTACTCCGGCCTTACAAAGTCACTAAACTACTCCGGTCTCCAACACACAAAGCCACTCCGGTCTTCAAGTCACTTCGGCCTTACATTCATATAATGCACTCCGGCCTTCAATGGAATAAAACCCGATTTCAAAACATGTTAAAGGCCGATTTAGATTTTCTTTCTGAAAGTGGCTAGACTTGATTCTCACGGATGAAGCCGAACTTATTTTGCATCAAGGAATATTCCGGACTTCTTTTTATCAAGGAAATCCAGACTAGAATTTTATCAAGGAATATCCGGACTTCTTTAAGGAAATCCGAACTAGAATAAAATCCGGACCAGAATGAAATCCGGACTTCTTTGTTGGACTTGATTTTCATCTTAAGGCCCATTTACTTTTGTTATTATATTTTCCGGTCAATTGGCGTTTGACTGGATTATATGGACTCGATGTTGGAATTCCCTATGTTCAAAAATCTGGGTCGTTACAATCTCCCCCACTTATAGAAATTTCGTTCTCAAAATTTGACAACCCTCACAATTTCATAATCATAGGTATTCTTTCTTGTACCCAGAAGATCACTCTAGTAAACCTCAAGTATTTGACTCATCCTAATCCTTATTACAAAACAAATCCTTAGCCTCTCAAAACAACTCAACCCGGACCCTTACTGATTTTCTCAAAGAATATGCCTGTCCACAAAAGACATCATACGGTAATCCTTTTTAATGACACCACCCTTTTGGCTTTTCAGACTTTAGATAATGATTATCTTTATATACGAAGCCATAGTTCTCAAAGCAGAGACTCTATTTGCTAGTTCTGACTTATATTCGCAGTAACACTAATCATGAACTTCTCCCCCACTTAATTCAAAGGTATCCACCTATCATGTCGGGAGAGTAACATAACCTTATTGTTCCTCAAAGGCATCGCATTCCACGATAACTTACCAGACCCATCAGTGATCAACCCAAATGACATGATCGTCAATTATCCCCATTTCAGTCTCCTTGGCAGACACGGCAAACACCTTAGCTGGACTAGGAGACTTAAATCTTGGGACTTGTTTGGTGAGTGGGCAATCTCTGATCATGTGTCCAGCCTGGCCACAATTATAGCAGACTCCCAGCCTCTTATAACATGGTTTCCCTTCGTGTGCTTTTCCGCAATGATCACATGCCTTACTAGCCGGAGATCGGGAAATTTGTATTGATTGACTCTGCTCCTCACTGGACATCAACGATCTCGCTTTCTTAGAAGAGCCTTCAATAGCACTGGCTATTGAAGTCTGATTAAAAGTTCTTTACCTGACCATTGCTTATCTTTCGAGTTCTTTCTCATAGATGACAGCCTTCTCGAGTACCTCTCCGTAGGTGGCCAATGTCAAAGTTGAAAGTTTCCTTCTAATATCATCCTTCAATCCCTAAAAGAACCTCCTAGCCTTCCTTTCCGGATCATCCACCATAAAAGGAGCATATCGAGATAATTTTGTAAACTTTGCATCATATTCAGTCACCGAACGAGTACCCTGCCTTAGGCGAAGGAATTCATCCTCATTTTGTCCACGAAGATTAGCAGGGGAATACTTCTCCAAAAATGCTCCTTCAAATATTTCCCAGCTAATATCCCGATCTGGCACATTGAAAACTCTTTTTTGCATTTCCCACCAGTGGTGAGCCTCGCCTGCCAGCTTATGAGTGGCATACAGAACCGTGTCTCCAGCAGGACACTTAATTACTGCAAACACCTTTTTCAGTCTTTGAAGCCAAGTTTCTGCCTTCAATTGGTCAGGTTCCCCTAAGAATACAGGAATTCATTCGTTGGTGAAACGATCATAGACCGATCTTTCCTAATGTACAGGAATTGGGGTGGCCGCCGGAGTGGGTGGAGTTGTTGGAGTCAAAGCTTCTATGACTTGGCCATTCTCATCCAATGATTCGAGTATCGTGCCTCCCGATCCGAGTGTTGTTCATTTGAACGTTTCGCCTTCTTACATAGACATGACTTTAGGAACGATTTGAAATTCTCAAAAGAATATTTCGTTAGTCTTAAAATAACTATCATAATGGACTCTATCTCAAACATTGAGACATAAACAAAACTAACTTCCGTAACTAAGTCCGTCCTAGTTTCCGTGATAATTCAACTTATCCTAAAGCATCTCATTTCTTTCTCTGATACCAACTGTGACGACCCGATTTTTTTTTTAAATCAAACACAGGGTCTCGTGAAGCCAAACTAAGTAACGCTGGCCCACTAGTTTAATTTTAAACTTGTCCGTCCAACTCTGATGTTAGCCGGACCAAAATACCCTGAGATGCTTACTAATGAATATTCATTACAGATTCCATAAAGAAAAACACGAAAACGTACTAACATTCAAAACATTTATAAAATTCATAATCAGCGGAGTCTTTTCAACATCAAAAGACAAAATAAAGCTCTTCAAAATTTGCTTGGCTCGCTAAACCACTCGATACTCCGTGAGTTCTACTCAACTTCATCCTCCATAATTCTTTCATCATCCGAAAAATAGCAAGAATGAGCTACAAGCCCAAAGAAAATACTCACATGCGTAAAAATGAGAACATAGCATATACAAATAAGCGAATATAATACGAAAATCATCATGTCTTTTAGTTTGGAATTTTTCTTAGTCTTTTCTTCTTGTCTTGTCTACTGAAAACTTATAAAAATCATGAAGGGTTCTTATCATCTTTAGGGACCGGACGGAAGCGGACAACATCGAGGGACGGGTTGTGTGTAACCCCACAACCTAAAGCCGTATCACCTCATTATGCTCCCAGGGGCGGGAGGTAATACCTTATATCGCATATGGGGCCAAAAAGTCTTATGCCACCAAAAGGTTCCCTCCCGTGGCCCGGGAGGCATCCTCGAGTGTCACTTCAATATCCTTCATCCATCTTTACTGACAAGTTTAATGGAGACTCGGTTATTAGTTCATACGGCCGTTCGTTATGGTTCAAAAGTCATAGAGTTCCACCACTTGTCCAAATTAATACATTATTCTTTCGAGTCAAGCTCTTTTCTTTTTCAGACGGAGTTCACAGTGCCGGATTTCATTTTCAGACGGAGTTCGAAATGCCGAAGTTCTTTTTCAGACGGAGTTCTTTAGAATCTGAAGCTCTGTGAACCGGAATTCGTTATTCATAAAGGCGGAGTTCTTTTCAAAAGGCAAAGTTCTTACCCGAAGTTCTTAAAAGCCGGAGTTCCTTTAAATCTGGAGTTCTAAAAACCGTAGTACTTTTCTTTAAAATCCGAAGCTCTAAAACCGGAGTGATTCTTCTTTAAAATTCGGAGTGTTTCTTCATTAAGAGGACGGTGCTCTTTTTGTAAAAAGACGGAGTGCGTTTTCTTCAAAAGAACGGAGTGCGTTTTCTTGAAAAAACGGAGTATTTTTCTTCTAAGGACAGAGCTGTTTTCTGTAAAAAGACGGAGCACTTTTCTTCAAAGGACGGAGCTGTTTTTTGTAAAAGACGGAGCACTTTTCTTCAAAGGACGGAGCTGTTTTCTGTAAAAGGACGGATCTCTTTTCGTAAAAAGGGTGGAGTTCTTTTAAGACGGAATACTTTTCTTCTCAAACATACAATTATCAATGTTCATATAAATTGACTGATAATCATACAAAACCGAATATCATGAAGTATTTTCCTTAAACATGCAATTATCGACAAATAATCGTAAGCATCAGATGTGAAAAGAACAGAATAAACATCATATAAGTTCATATAATATCAAATATACTAGCATAGAAATCATGCATAAATATGAACTTGAAAACAGGGGTGAGTATCTTGCCTGGTTGTTCTTCTACTTTGCCTGATCTTTATTCTTGCCTGAGTTTCTTTACTTTGATCTTCACTCTTGCCTGGTTTCTTCTACTTTGCTCTTACTGAAATTTCTATTATGTGCCTTACTCTCATTCTTCTAGTTCTTATTTATAAACCTTGAATTTGATAGCCTCCATAAATGATTAGCAGTACAAGGGAAATGTTTCTTATTAATGATGATCATTATTAATGATTCAGGGAAAATGTTTCTTATTAATTAGATCATTTATGATCTTATATTTCCAAGGAGTTCATAAATTCCCAGTGAACTGAACTTAGCTTTATCATGTAAACACATTAAATCTCCAGTTAATTGAACCTAGCTTTTCTCATGTAAACACATTAAATTCCAGGTTAATTTAACTTAGCAGATTTAACTTTTCTCATTTAATCACATTCCGATCAACTATGGCGGCTGACCGGATTATCCCTCACATGACCTCCGGCCAACGCTTGTCAATAGGATCTTCAACTTTGGCTTTCTTCCCACAATTCTACTCTAGGCCTTACAAAGTCACTAAACTACTCCGGCCTCCAACACACAAAGCCACTCCGACCTTCAAGTCACTTCGGCCTTACATTCATATAATACACTCCGGCCTTCAATGGAACAAAACCCGATTTCAAAACATGTTAAAGGCCGATTTAGATTTTCTTTCTGAAAGTGGCTGGACTTGATTCTCACGGATGAAGCCTGACTTATTTTGCATCAAGGAATATTCCGGACTTATTTTTATCAAGGAAATCCATATTAGAATTTTATCAAGGAATATCCGAACTTCTTTAAGGAAATCCAGACTAGAATAAAATCCGGATCAGAATGAAATCCGGACTTTTTTGCTGGACTTGATTTTCATCTTAAGGCCCATTTACTTTTGTTATTATATTTTTCGGTCAACTGGCGTTTGACTGGATTATATGGACTCGATGTTGGAATTCCCTATGTTCAAAAATTTGGGTCGTTACAATAAATTGTCCCTTTGCCGAACGCACCCGAACGCTCAAATTTCCTATAACATACATCCACACATCTTATAACATTTCATATTTCTATTCTCTTGGAAATATTCCTAATTTGAGTATCGGAGGATATACAGTAGTAATAATTTTTACCGTCCTCTGAAATTTTATTTTTAGTTATATTGTACGGGATCCAGGTTTGAAAAAATGATGATCGAATTGGCTTTAGTTCTACCCGACGTAAAAAATCGAGTAGCTCCTTAACTCGTACAACAATCTGGATCCAAAGATGCAATAATTACGAACTAAAAAACTGCTACTGTATCATCTTTTTTTTAGTCTCAACATCTTAAAGCTAACCTTTTTAACTATTTCATTTTTGGATTGCAATTTTTATATTACTTCATTGGTTCTTTTTTGTCTTTGTTTTTTTTCCCTTGGTGGATACTTGGAGAAACAGCCTGGCAAAATTGTCAGTGTACCTTCAATAATTGCTCAATGAATAGAGCTATGTACAATATATAGAGTTACTATTTTTATTTAGAAATAACAAGCAGCTCACCTTAAATGTATGGTAGAATAGGGCACTAACCTCAACACGCTTTTCAGGGAATTAATTGACATGATTAGTAAGGCATGAGCCCACTGCTTGATGCTTGATTGGCAGCAAATGATTATCTTATTAGTGGCATCAGTGGGACACCGATGTGTTATGCGCCATTCCATCTATCCATATTTGCTCTCAGGCCTATGTAAGATAAATGGTTGAATAAGAGTTATGTTAGGCAAAGGTATCTCAAAGATATCTGTTAGATATCCCAAAAAATATTTTTCTTATTTTATATATGCCGTACTGAGTGTGTTTATGCTATTGAAAGATGGAGACATTTAACACAATTAAATATACTCATGATAATTGACACTAAGTAACTATATTCTATTATCTTAATGGTGAGAATATTGATTCCTAAAATATATGTTAGTGTTTTTCTCTTTGCAAATAGCATACATTGTTGCGGTTCAAATAGAAGACAATGGAAAGCACCCGGATGGTGATGTGCTGAGCCCCAAGTTGAGGCAACTTAGTGCTGTCGGCGCAGTTAAGGTTGCAATAAGGAGTCAAACAATGCGGCTTGGCCTTGCCAAGTCCTAGTCATAATTACCAAGTATGTTGTCCAGTGAAACGATACATAGACAAGCATCAACTTACAGAAAAAATTATCATTAATAATCATATATGATACTTTGATACACCGTATACATATATGGGGAGTTTGTGAATTCCGACCACTATGGTCCTGGCCAACCCCTTGCATTCTCTTGCTGCTGGTTCTGGTCCTATGCATGTAGTTTATATATATTTGACAGGAGCTGCAATTGCAGTTGGCAAAATTTGTAAGAAGTGACTACCAAAATCCGGTAGTGTTATTTGACGGCATCCTCAATTACAGAAGGGCCCACATGGATTTAATTTTACACCTAACTAAAATTCAATTTTCTGTTGTCTTATCATGATATCAAACGCCCGTCTATAATGCTAGGGGGGCCGTAAAAGAGGAGACATGACTCATTAGACAATCATAGAAAGAAGGATTTAATTGACTGAGATTCAATTTAATTTACTGTATGATGGGTCCCATACAAATGTGGGCCTGCAGAAGTAAGGCCCAACCCGCAAGAACAAGGCCTAGCATCATGAGATAGAACTTGGGCTAGACAGGCAACATCGAGGCGCATTAGGCATCGTCTGACACGTGTCCAATTATAATCCGCATGTCCTTCTCCCAGGGTGGCTGAAGACTGGCAGCGCAGGAAATGTCGACTCAGAAAATGTTAACTAATGGCGGATGAAGTCAACTTTTGCAAGCCGTGGGGCCCGACGCTTGGTAGGGGCTCAACCAATCCCAGTGAGAGGCGACTAGACCTATGCCAGCCACACTAGTCGACGATCCCTTCGTCGCCACAAGGCGACAACTGACACTGCTGGATACTGCCAGCACTCAGCGGCTGGCAAACCCAGGCAGGACACCTGTCATAGGGTTCCCGCGCCCAAAACCTTTTCCATGGAACTTATAAATACCTCCTCCTACAATGAAGAAAGGAAAAAAGGGGAAAAAAAATGAAAGAGTTTAGTCAACCTAGAGATCTGGTTGATAAATGCCGTTTGAGGCGATCTTGGGCTAAGCTTCAAGCCAAAACACAAGGGGAAGGAACCAGCTTTCCTCCCTCCAAAACTGCCAACCTAATCCAGCGACCTTAGTGGGCTACTCTCTAAAGTGTACCAAAGGAATCAAAACCTCCTCCAACTCACATTCCCACCACTATATATAAACTATTATGCATTCCACATTACGTTTATATTTACGCTCGTATTTTTTCATTGTTGAGGAAAGACTTTTGACTTGAGCGTCAGAAGATTTATGATAAAAACACTTTCTGCTGTCCTCTGAAGTTTAAAGACGTGGAGACCGGATATGTTCGATCCCAACGCAACGCAATGAATCTAAAAGCTCTCTAATCCATACGAAAATTTAGACCCAATAACACATCACTGTAGTAGAACTGTTTAGGTGATGGGACTCTGTGTTGAAGTGCGAATTGAGGGGACTGAATATTATCCGGTGATATAGTCTCCATATTTTCTAATTTTAATTGTTCACTATTATAATTTAATTTTTTTTGCACATAAATGTAAAAAAAAAATTATTATTATACTACAACAGTGATAAAAGGACTATAGCTAAATGTCTTTTCTTTTTTTCTTTTTTTTTGGGGGGGGGGGGGATAAGTGGATAACTAAATATTTCACAAAAATGAGATTGTATAAAAGATACAGTTTTTATCTAGCAAATATGGCAGCGGCGGAGGTTGTCCATGTGCTGAAATAATTCAGATATAGATCCAGTTACAGAACTACCATTGGCGATGGCTGCCGACAGCGTTAAAATCACTTCGTTTGCCTGTCAGTATAAAGTCTGCTCATAAGCAAGCCTTCCTCGGCTTGCAACCTTCTAGCAGTGATAGGGGAAAGGAGTTCAAACTGTAAAAAAAAGAAAAAAGAAAAAAGTAGCAAGATTCAAAGGAGTTCAAGAATTTCAGAGATGTTGGTTAGCTAGATAGTCAGATTTCGAAGAATTCATCCATGGACGCCATTGTTTTCACTAGTTTTTGCAGCTACGTGAATTTTCCCTCCAAACCCATTATCACTTCTCTCTAGCTAGCTAGAACTGAAGGAAAGAAAGCTCCATTGATGGCGGCCATCGCCAAGAACGTTTCTTTCCTCATCTGTCTCCTCCTTTCTTCCTCATTCCCCGCCATAATCTCATCCTCTTGGCCTCCACACTCTACTTTTCCCTTTTCGTCCTCACCTTTTGAAGCAGCCGAGGCCGGAGAGCCAAGGGGCAAATGGACATTGCTCATGAAAAGCATCGGCATATCCGCCATGCACATGCAGCTGCTTCACGACGACAAGGTTATCATTTTCGACCGCACCGACTTCGGCCGCTCCAATCTCTCTCTCCCCGGAGGCAAATGCAGGATCAACGATTTCGCCGTCGGCATCGATTGCACGGCGCATTCCGTCCTCTACGACGTCGCTACCAACACATTGAGGCCCCTCATGGTTCAGACTGACACATGGTGCTCATCAGGCTCCGTGGGCCCCGATGGCACGCTCGTCCAGACAGGCGGATACAGGCTTGGCGAGCGCGTGGTGAGGGCCTTCACTCCCTGCGACGACGACGCGTGCGACTGGATCGAGTTCCCCACGTACTTGGCGGCGCGTAGATGGTACGCTTCTAATCACATCCTCCCCGACGGACGCGTGATTGTGGTGGGAGGCCGCGGTTCCCACAGCTATGAGTTCTTCCCTAAAGACCCCACTTTGAGGGAGGCTGCGGTTAGGTTGAGGTTTTTGGCCGAAACGTCAGACGGACAAGAAAAGGAGAACAATCTTTACCCGTTCTTGCACTTATTACCGGACGGGAACCTGTTTATATTCGCCAACAATAGGTCAATCGTGTTGAATTACAGGAGACACCGCGTAATTCGCGAGTTCCCGGTGATGCCCGGCAGAGACAGGCGGAGCTATCCCTTGACAGGTTCCTCCGTACTGCTCCCCGTGGTGCTAAGCGGCGACGACAAGGTGGAGATGCCAGAGTTAGAGGTGCTGATCTGCGGCGGCGCAAGGCTGGGATCGTATGAACTCGCCCGTGGGGGCAATGCATTCTTGGAGGCATCCAAGTCGTGCGGGCGTTTGAAGATCACGCACCCAAATCCCGAGTGGATGATGGAAGAGATGCCTATGCCACGTGTCATGGGAGACATGATACTACTGCCCACAGGGGACGTCCTTATCATAAACGGTGCGGGAAACGGGACGGCCGGCTGGGACGCCGCCGACAACCCAGTATTGAACCCGGTTCTCTACAGAACGAACGAGCCTGACCCAGCTGGGAGGTTCATAGTGATGAGCCCGACGAATATTCCGAGAATGTACCACTCGGCGGCGTTGCTGGTCGCCGACGGGAGAATCTTAGTAGGCGGAAGTAACCCCAACGAGTTTTACAACTTCAGCGGCGTGCGTTATCCGACGGAGCTGAGTTTGGAATCGTTCTCGCCTCATTACCTCGATCCGCAGTACGGTGCGTACCGTCCTGCGATCCAAGTCATTGAGAGCGAAGACAACTCCATAACGTACGGTCAGGTGCTGACCGTTTCGTACTTTTTGCCGATGCCGAGCCCGGAAATTGGGGTCACCGTGACATTGTTGTCGCCGGCTTTCGCAACGCACTCGTTTGGTATGAACCAGAGGCTGCTGGTTTTGAAGGTTGAGAGGCTGGACAAGGTGTCCGCGACCGCATGCAAGGTGACGGTGAGGGCGCCGAGAAATATGAATGTGGGACCACCGGGGTATTATTTGTTGTTTGTGGTTAACGTAGGGGTACCTAGTCCTGGGGTTTGGGTGCGGTTAAAACCTAATGCGTAGATGTGTGATTAAGTGATGTTCTCTCATGATTGCCCCATGACTGTAGATTTTAGTTGACCCTAAGAATAATCTTCCCTTATTTTTCCGCACTTCTCTTTCTGTTTTGTCTTTTGAAATAATTTGGTGACTTGGACTTTGTTTTTATATTTATGTAATGCTATTTCCTTTGTTTTGTCTTTTGAAATTATTTGGTGTTATGGACTTTGTTTTTTAATTTATATAATACTATTTATCTTTTTAGTTTAAAATATAATACTAAAGTTTTATGTTTTAATAAGTGAGGTACCAAAAAGTATTATATGTAATGCGTCTCAAGGATCTAAATTATAGACGAATTAGGAAACAAAGATTTTTCTCCGAGGGATGAGCTGGGTCTAGTTTTCATTTACACAAATTCTTATCCTACGCACCATAGTAAATCAAATAAAATGTAACAGTTATATGATATTCGCTTTTTTATATATTTTTTAACATTTAAGTTAATAAATTTTCTCCTTAAATTGAAAGATGCAAAAGAAAATCAAACGTTGAAATGGAGAGAGAATAGGGATGAGTATGAGTATGAATTAAGAGGATTTTGTTCCACTTGGGTGCACTCGATTACTTAAATATTTTTTTCTCTTTTTCACTCCTACTTCTCCTTTCCTTTTCGATCTAAAAGGAGTTGTATTTATAGTTAGGGTTCTTGCCCATCATACTAGCCTTTAAAACTATACATGTGTTAAAAAGCATTTTAATGCAGCTGTTGAGAGCCGTTATTTATGTGTATAACCGTCGTTCAAATTTAATAAGAAAATCGTCTGTTTATTAATTATATGAACCGTTCCAACCATTTTTGGATTGGTTATTTATTGACTTATTATTATCTTTCGATTTTCAGTAATTGACTATCAAGACTTAATGTCCTATTTAATATTCTAGAGAACTATTATTTAATTATTCTAATCTGGTTCATACTTTCTTGCTTGGGCTGTTGAGGTTTGAGTCTTAATTCAGATTTATATTAAGCCGATTTATTTTGGGTCACACCCAATAATATGTTATTGAAAATATAATAACTAAATCAATACTATTGAATAGCATATGCTTGTTCTACAATAGTAGGGTACTAAGGTCCATAGACACTCATTTGTGTCCATAATGTATTGTGTATGTTTATTAGGACTTCTTGTGAATCTCGTTAGCAACTATTTTTCGAATGTAGATTTCCTATATTAATTTGGAGTAATATGTACAGAAAGATGGGTTGCACTCGGGCACTTCTTTGTGGGGTAGTTGGCTAGGCTTCTTGCAATTAAGTGGTAAGGGTCTTTTTCAGATGGTTTATAAACATTAAATCCAAAATTAAGTTTGTTATCTATCAAAATTTCTAATTGCATTCTTTTAAAATGAAGAATCCCATGCCTAATTTTGTTGGTTTTGGCAAAATATAATTATGTTAATGGACCTATAATGATGGTAAACTAATAAGTTTGTGTGTTTGATAGTAAGAGTTTTATTCGTAATTTCAAACATAATTGTAATGCCTCAAATTAAGATATTAAATTTGTTTATTTATATGTAATTTTTAGTTATTTTACTTAAATATAGTAGACGTTAAGAGACTTTTTTGTTTAAAATTTGGGCCTAATTTTCATTATGATCACCCTTCATTTGCTAGTCATATTAAGCCATTGAAATTTGAATGCCATTGGTGATACCAAAAGATTTAAAAAAAAAAAAAAAACTCCTAGGAAGATCATATAGTTTATGGGACCTCTATCTTGAAAAGAAAAAAAAAATCAAAAAAAATTATTATGAAGTTGAACTCACTTCTCGCAACTCAGTAAATCAACCATCTGATTGAGGACTACAATTGGCACAATTATCTCATCATAAAAAGCAGAAGTGTCATCTTTGTTATCAAAAATTGTAAGATTAACCATTTGTATATGAAAGAAAATATGACAATTAACTTTCTTGTCAACTTAGAAATGAATCTAAAAGTCGAGATCTATGAGTATAATAAAACTTTGGTTGTTGTCAAAAAAAATTATTTATAAAAAAGTCATTAACTACTATGGTAGCAGAAAATCTATCATCAATCTTATAGTCTTTTTTTTTTCTTAGTAATTATTTCTATTGTGCAAGATTAGGTATGCCACTACACCCTACCTCCCCCCTAAAAAGGGGAAAACCAACAAATGGATAGTCTAATAGAAGAGACTAAAGGTGATAGGATGGTAATATAGATGATAATTACTTAAAGACCCATTTATTGGTCAAATTAAATATTATGTCCTTAAACAAGTCTAATAAAAAATCACATATGTTGGATTGAATAAGGGGGCAGGATTTCTGCTATGTGAAGCAGAAGTTTCGCCTCCAATTTGAAATTTTTTTTTTATTCTTCAAATTTTATAAAATAAAAAATAATAATTTACTATAAATGGGATAAAATCCTGCTCTATGAAATAGGATCCCCCATCCATTGAATAAGACCCCATATAATATGGCATTGGATTAAGTTACTCCTTAAAATTTCATTCAAAAATTATATTATTTTACTATCAGGTCCAATTATTATATATTTTTTTGTGAGGCATAAATTGATTTTAATACACTTGACGGTTTTTGGATCCGGTGTAATATCCCGGATCTTTATTCGGATTAATTTAATATTAATTATAATTTTGGGCAAATTGGACGTGATAAAATTTATTAAATATTGAGAAATTTTGGGAGGATATTTGGATCGGTTGGGCTGGCGCCCGGGGTGCGCCCGTGTTGTCGTCCGAATACCGATTTGGATTTTGGAACAAAAGAAAATTAAAATGGAATATATATATATAATAATATTATTATTATATATATATTGGAAAAGAAAATGAAAATAAAGGAGATAAGGATGGAAAGAAAAGGAAAAAGAAAAAGAAAGGAGGAGAGAAGAGATATCGGGGAGAGAGAGTAGGGTTTCAGCGGCGGAGAAGAAGAAGAGAGAAGGAGAAGGGTGAGGCGGCCGTTCGTCGGCGACGGCGATGAGCGGCGAGGGCGACGATGCCGGTGGTTGTCGGCGGTGTGATTTGGCCGGTGGTTGGAATTTTTGCCGGCGATGGTTTCGCGAAGAGAAAACCGTCGAGGAGGCCGACGGCGTTTGTCGGCAACGTTCTTGACGGCGGCGCACAGTGGAGATGCTGCGACGGTGGTCGACGGCGGTTGCTGTGGACGTCGGCGACCGGTGGTCGTTGTGGGTGTTCGGCGAAGTGCGCATCGAGAAAGAGAGAGAGAACGGCTGCACGAGGAGGAAGACGGTGACTCTGTGGCGCCGGTGCCGGCTGGGTGAGGCCGGTGACGGCCAGGCAGGTGGAGCGGCGGCCGGCAACGGCCAACAGACGGCCGTGCGCGGAGGAGCGCACGGAGGAGAGAGAGGTCGCACGGCAGTGGAGAGGAAGCTCGATTGGAGCGGGACAAGATCCAAAAATGATAGCCCAGGAGTAAGATTCGTAAACCCCTCTTTAATTTAATTTAATTGTATATTTTGAATGCTTTGTTTGGATTTACTAAACGCATGTATTTTTATATCACTGAATTATTTATTCGAAACGTGCGTGTGTAATTCTACTTTGGATGTTTTGGAGATTGTTGGGTAGGTTTTATGATTTTGGAGAATTTAATATTTTCTAAAGCTACGAATAATTTATTGGATTCGATGTATATTTATATCGGTATCGTGAAAATATCACGAAATTTCGTCAAAGTGCATTTTCAATACTCATTATTTTGGAAATCCTTCACGGCAGAAAACTTAAAGATGAGACCTTCCCATTTGGATGATTTGATTTGGACCTGGAATATATTCGGACGTCCAATATATCTGACAAAAAACGCACCAAAGCGCAATGCAAAAACATATAAACAATCTCTGTGCAGAATAATTTTGGCTGGAGTTCTGGGATTATTTGTTGGATTGTCTTTAAATAACGAAATTTGGTCCAGATAATTTGTATTTTGCATTGATTGGAATTAGACTTTGATTTGGATATGGATTTTGACTCTTGGATTTGAGATTCGCCGAATAATTAGGTATCTCGCATACAAACGATTTTGATTATATGTTTTGATCCGAACCTTTGGAATAATTTTATCGGATCATAATTTTCGCCCGATCATTCGAATTGGACTTGGATGGACTCGGGTGGATTTGGACTCGGCGAAATTTATCACAATCGATCGGGCATTGGATTTGATTTGGATTTGGAATCGGACTCGGATTTGGAAAAAAGGATCTATGTTTTGTTATATATATATTTATATATATATATATATACGCCCGGACGGCGACTATTTTGAAAATTTGGACATTTATCCGACTTGGAGCATTTGATTCGAAAGACGAGACTACCATTGAATTTTGAAATTTGGATTTTCGATTTCGGTTGGATTCGTTTTTATCTACGATTTGGATTTATCTTGGAATTTGATTGGATTTTCACCCATTTGACATTCCCACCCATTTATCCGGACTTCTTTTGACTAAATATGATACTTGCTGGGCAGCTTAACCGTTTTATTTCTTCGTAGTAGAAGGTTCGGATATAATTATCGAGATATTCGTCCGAGTTGGTGATTTTGTTTATTATAGTTTGCATTGATATTTGATGGATTTGGATGATGGAATTGGTCCATTGTTATATGTTGGAAATAGTTGAATAAATTTTTGGGTTGGATTATTATCTCCCTACGATGATCAGAAAGCGGTCGTATTTATTTTCTTTTTATTTATTGTTCGATGAGGTCACTGTGAGAATTTTAATTTTGTTAAGTATAACCCGAATTTTTTAATAAGATATAGGTCCGGGTTTTGTGACTTAAGTGGTATTAATTGTTCAAAATTATTTGGGAATTTAGTTTAATTGACCTTTGATAAAATAATCCAAATTTGAGAAATGATGTACTTGGTTTGAAGAAAACTCAAAATAGAGGTACTTTAGGTTATTTTGATAAATAATTGTCGAATTATTTATAAAATCACCTTTGGTTGATAATAGAAAATTTGAGTTGTGAAGATTTCAAAGGTCAAATCGTAGGGATTTTGGGTTTGATTGGAATAATGATCATCTGATAACGATGAGCACAAATTTTATTGTATGATTTGATATAGTAATTGAATTTTGTTTGGTTTCTACAAATGTGTAGAGATTTTGTTGGATTTTGCAATTTTGGATGAATAGTGGTCTGAAATCGGAGTTTGGTCCAAATCTCGCGAGAGAAGGAGATTTTTTGATTGAGATTAGCGGTGAAAGTGGAGATGAATGAAGATTCTTCAAGATTGGATGCCGCAGATAAAGATGAAAAAGTTCAAGTCAAATCAACTCGTTTATCCTTACTAGAAGACATGACGATGAAGTGCAAGTCGATTTCGTTTAGCGCTGGCGATGCCGATCGTGTAGAAGTCTCAAGTCATTATTGGAGCAAGAGAAGACCAAGATTGTCCATTCTCACTCGTCGTTGTGATCGGGTGGATAGTCGTCTCGCAAATCTTTCATCGCCGAAGAATCAAGGACAAAGAGTTCGTGGTTCGATCTCTTAAAGCAATGCTCTAGAAGAGGTCAAGAATTTCAAAGATTTGTTGAAGCATGATAGTAGATGAAGACTTCAAGATTCAATGGAAGTTGTTGGTGTCATTCAGACGCACTTTTGACGAAGAGCCGGATCATATCCTCGCTGATCAAGTTGGGCTTCAAGAGAAGTATTTCGTAAGAAATTAGAGCATTGGAGTCAAGACGAATGGTGGATTTGTTCAACATTCGGATGACAAGCTAAAAGAAAGTCGGTGAAGTAAAGTCTTCTTCCCGAAGTTTGAGTTTGCAAGATCATGCAGGTTTAGCGAGAAGAATAATATGGGTTGCTTTTAAATGAATTCAATTGCGCGATAGGCTATTTGTCATGGGATCGTTCAAATTTTTGGCATTCGGATCCCATATGTCCTGGTAGAAGACGGATGGTTCTAGGCGAAGCATTTACAGTTATAGCCTATGAAGTTAGAGATGGATCCCTTGTTATGGAAGATTGTTTCGGTAAATCAGTCCCGTTTTGCATTTTGGGTTATGGATCCTCAGAGTTCCAAGGAAGAGTCAGTAAGAAGGCCTAAAGGTTATTTTGGCGCTGCAAGCGAATCATCTATTGAGAGATGGGAGCTGAGTTTATCTGGCATATGGTCACATTTTGGGGCTATTTCGTGACCCTTCAAGATATGTTGATCCGCAAGTTTCAAGATATTTTAGGAAGATTCAACTGTTTTCTCGATCCGAAGATCAAGTTTGTACTTGGGTGTTGTGCTTGGATTTGTCGGCTATTTTCAAGGCTCCATATGGGGTAGCCTTATCCGAGTTCAAGGAATTGAGACAAAGAATTGTAGAATTTGTTTTGAGAAGGGTTTTGTTCGGCCAAGTGTCTTGGCGTAGAATGCTTTAATGTTCTCTGGCGAATGAAATTGATTGATACATCTATGTTTGGCTTATTTGGAAATTGGATATGTATCAATTTTCATGGATCGAAGATTTGTTGAATCTATTTGAAGAAATTTGGGTTTTCTCTAAGATTGATCTATGCTCGATGTGTCCTTAATCGAGGTTTCAGTGAGAGTATGTGTATAAGACATCTTTCAGGTCAATGTGTGGCCATTATAAATTTTGATTGTGCTTTTGGGCTGTCAAATATTTTAATGTCTTTTATAGATTTGGTCGATTGGACTTCTGATCGTATTTGGATTAGTTTTGATGGCTGTGTCAATGATTCTCTAATTTATTTGAAGAATATTGAGAAATATGAGAATCCGATTGGAAAGTCTGCTGGAGATTTCAAGAATACGACATTTGGAGATTCGAAGAAGGTAGAAATAGTGACGAATTTGAAAAGACCATTTGAGGTCGCGGGAGTTTGGAGTTTCTTGGATTTAGTTGATTGTGATGGGAGATTTGTGAAAAGTTTCTCAAAGATTTCAGTGTCGTTGGCACCCTTGGATTAGAAGTGATCAGTATTTAAATAAAATGATGCTGGTGAGAAATGTTTTCAGTAATTGAAGAATAGATTATCATCGGTGTCAGTTCTGTCGATTCCTGATGGATCAGAAGGATTGGTAGCGCTCAGTGATGCTTCTGAGAAATATTTGGATATGTTTGGATTTTGTATGGTCGGGCGCATAATCCAAGAAAATTTTTGGGATGCGGCGCAATCTTGAGGGTTTCGCATGAAGGTGCTGTGGCAAGAATGCCAGCATGAGGATTGGGCCAGATGGATTTTCTCTCTTTATTGTTAGGATTGGATTTCGAACTAAGATTCTATTTATGGGAGAAGTTCTTATGAGGATCAATGGTGATTCTCTTTTCGGACAAGCCGTCTGAAAGTTCAGAATGCGACACCGTTTGGAGGATTTTTGTGTAAAGTGCTATGTCAAAGATACCAATGGGAAGACTTGTCTAGAAGATTTTTCCTCTTTGCTGCTAGGATTGGATTTTGAATGAAATTTTTATCTGTGGGAGAATCTTTTGAGAAGATCAGAATGAAGCCCTTTTGGATGAGCTACATTTAAGTTGAAAGCGATTGAGCAGACAATGTCGGGCATTCTGTACTAGTGCTTTCCATTTGCATGTTTGAGAGGAGGCATGTTCGCAAGAATTCTCTCGTTTGAGTATCGTTGATTGGATGAAAGCTCAGAAGCTGATTGAATAGGAGCTAAAGAGCAAATGAGATCATCTGTAATTGTGATTGAGTTTGGATTTGTCTAAGTTTGATGGGAACGTCGAAGATTTTTTCACCTTGCAGAGTGGAGAGAGAATTTGATGACAAGTTGATTATGTGTCAAGGTTTGCAGACAAAATATAAAGCGTGAGGTTGTGGCCTGTGTGGCAAGGTATATTCGTGCCTAAAGATGAAGTCGAGCAGAAGAAGAAGCCTTGAGATTTGTGTTTCAGGTCTGCGTCGGATGACGAGAAGATTGGTAGCAATCTGGACGATGATAGATGAGTTGATAGAGTCAACTCTTTTCTTGACGATCAGGATGTTCCCGAGATCCGCTGTGGGCATGTTGCCGAGATGAGAAGATTGTAAGATATTCTGATTCTGAAACTTCTGGTTTTGATTGGAGATGGATAATCAATCGAGTATGCCGGAAGTGTGTAGACTTTTGGCTATTTGTCACAAGATATGATTTGACGCCAAGTAGGAGATTGAAAGTCCGATTTGAAGTTCGATGTGGATGGTCGATGTTTATGGAAGCACCTTGAAGAGAAGAATTTTGATTTGGGAGGTCGCCGGGTTATTTGAAGATAAGGTCCATTGAAATCTTCCAAGTGTTGTTAGATTAGTAGAGCGGTCGTATATCGACCTTATCTCTGAATTTGATCTTTGGATATGATTTGTCATATGTGATTTGTATGAGAAATATGTGAATGATCATTCGAATGTGCTTGGATTGGAATCGTCATCCATCGACGAATTTGTGTTTTGCAAAAGTTTCATTTTGGATTTTGGAATAAAAATGATCTACTTAATGAGGATCGATTTTGGATTAATCACCGAATCGAGGAAGTGGTTTTTAAGAAGCAAGATAACCTTGAAAGAATATCCTTATTATATGATATTTGAGGTTGAGATTGATTAAGTAAATTTTCGTAGAAATTTTTGTAAGGAGAGTGAGAATGTAATATCTAGGATCTTTATTCGGATTAATTTAATATTAATTATAATTTTGGGCGAATCGATTTGATAAAATTTATTAAATATTGGTAAATTTTGGGAGGATATTTGGATCGGTTTGGTTTGAGGTGCGCTCCGTGTTGTCGTCCGAATACCGATTTGGATTTTGGAACAAAAGAAAATTAAAATGGAATATATATATATATAATATATATAAATATTATATATATATATATAATAATATTATTATTATATATATATTGGAAAAGAAAATGAAAATGAAGGAGATAAGGATGGAAAGAAAAGGAAAAAGAAAAAGAAAAAGAAAGGAGGAGAGAAGAGATATCGGGGAGAGAGAGTAGGGTTTCAGCGGCGGAGAAGAAGAAGAGAGAAGGAGAAGGGTGAGGCGGCCGTTCGTCGGCGACGGCGATGAGCGGCGAGGGCGACAATGCCGGTGGTTGTCGGCGGTGTGATTTGGCCGGTGGTTGGAATTTTTGCCGGCGATGGTTTCGCGAAGAGAAAACCGTCGAGGAGGCCGACGGCGTTTGTCGGCAACGTTCTTGACGGCGGCGCACAGTGGAGATGCTGCGACGGTGGTCGACGGCGGTTGCTGTGGACGTCGGCGACCGGTGGTCATTGTGGGTGTTCGGCGAAGTGCGCATCGAGAAAGAGAGAGAGAACGGCTGCACGAGGAGGAAGACGGCGACTCTGTGGCGCCGGTGCCGGCTGGGTGAGGCCGGTGACGGCCAGGCAGGTGGAGCGGCGGCCGGCAACGGCCAGCAGACGGCCGTGCGCGGAGGAGCGCACGGAGGAGAGAGAGAGGTCGCACGGCAGTGGAGAGAGGCTTCGATTGGAGCGCCCGGGACATCCTTTCTTCAGATCTGCTCAGCAAAGATTCGTAAACCCCTCTTTGGCCGATTTAATTTCTGCTATATTTTGGGACACTGTTTGGATTTTACTAACAATGTATTTTTAATCGAATTATTTAAACGCGTGTGTAATTCATTGGATGTTTTGGAGATTGTTGGGTGGGTTTTATGATTTTGGAGAATTTAATATTTTTCTAAAAGTTCTAATAATAATTTATTGGATTCGATGTATATTTATATCAAGATTAACGAATCTAAAATATACACGAAATTTGCATTGGCCATGCATTTTCACATTATCACTACATTTGGATTTGGATTATTTGATTAAGCCATTTCCCAATTTTGAGATTAATCGAAATCCCTTTCGCCTATAGCGAGAAAGGCTTTGAGTAATCCTTCCCATTTGGATGATTTGATTTGACCTTAAAATATATTCGGACGTCCTAATATATCCGACAAAAAGGACGCACCTTGGCTGCGCCATGTGAAAAACTGGAAGCAACCTTATATGGGTGCATACGCATGATTTTGGCAAGAGTTCACGGGATTATGCCAGAACCCTTCCTGTTAGTCTTTTAAATAATGAGAACTGAGATTTGGTGCATAATTTGTATTTTGCATTGATTGGAATTGGACTTTGATTTGGATATGGAACTTGGATTTGAGATTCGCCGATTTTTGCCTATAGAGGTATGTCTCTCAGACAAACGATTTTGATTATATGTTTTGATTATCGATCATCCATTATCGGATTAATCATCGATCGGGCATTGGACTTGGACTTGGACTCGGAATTGGATTTGGACTCGAAAATCGGATTCCGCCGATCCATCAAGGTGATCGGGCATTGGATTTGATTTGATTTGGAATCGGACTCGGATTTGGACTCCGATCGACATCGGTTTGGAATTGGTTCGGATCACCTATGTTTTTGTTATATATATTTATATATATATATATATACGTCCCGACGAGGACTATTTTGGAAATTTGACATTTATGCGACTTGGACATTTGATTTGAGTACGAGACCATCATTGAATTTTGAAATTTGGATTTTCGATTTCGGTTGGATTCGTTTTATCGGCGATTTGGATTTATCTTGGAATTTGATTGGATTTTCACCCATTTGACATTCCTCCGATTTATTTCTTTTGACTAAATATGATCTTTGCTAGGCGTTAGACTCCGTTTTTTTTTTTTCGCTTTAGTCCCTTCGGATGCGGTCTGAGAGTCGAGACAGCATGATCGACGGGATATTCGTCATTTATTATAGTTTGCATTGATATTTGATGGATTTGGATGATGGAATTGGTGGGATATAGCGCATTGTTATATGTTGAAATAGTTGAATATTTGTTATGTTTGATTATGATTTTTGGGTTGGATTATTTATCTCCTTACTTACGATGATCAGAAAGAAGGTCGTATTTATTTTCTTTTGATTTATTGTTCGATGAGGTCTGTGAGAATTTTAATTTTGTTAAGTATATTTTGGTTTGTCACACCCGAATTTTGGGACTTAGCATTAATTGTTCAAAAATATTTGGGAATTCAGATTTTAGAAATTGACCTGCTTGGTTCGGGTTCGTGAATAACCATCCAGACAAAATAAATACAACTTACTCTATAATTATCCTAAGGAAGGTAACAATTCTAACCAAAATCATAAATTAGACATAATATAACATTCTAACTGTTTTTAAAATATATCTATCGGCCTATATTAGGTAAATTTCATCATATAATCACATCAATTGTCAAATTAAGTCATAATGAGATTAGAGCTCATCAAATCGGACGAATAGCTGACGGAACACATCCTAATTTCTACTATGCATTTGAACCTTTTACTCTGAAGGGACAAAATAGAAAACGTAAATCAAGCACTCAATAAGTATCATATTTAAATAAAAAAAAGTCCAATGAATTAGAAAAAATGTCAGATAAAAATCCATTCAAATAACAAAATAATTTTAAATTACTGATAAAATAAATCCAATAGAAATTTAAGATCCAAAATTCAATGGTAGTCTCATACTCAAATCAAATATCCAAATCGAAAATAAATATTCAAATCATAAAATGGTCTTCATCAGAATGTGTATATATATATATATATATAAACAAAATAGAAGTGATCCGAACCGATTTTAATAGGTCAATAGTCAATTCTGAGTCCAATCCAAATTTCAAATCCGAGTTCGAGTCCAAATCCAAATCTAAATTTAAGACCTGATCAGCTTTTAATTTGAGACAGAATCCGATAGTTGGATGATCCAACAGCATGTGCAGATATCGAAGCAACGTTACAACAGATAATTCAAAAGTTTAGATCAAAACATATAATCAAAATTACCTGTACGAAACATACCAATACCCAATTGAGAGCAAAATCGATAAATTTTAAATCAAAATCTAAATTAAAGTCTAATACCAATCAACACAAAAATACAAATCATGTATCAAATTTAAATTTTAATTATTTAAAAACTAGTTTAAGAAAGAATTATATATAATCTCAGTAACCTTAGACCAAATCAAATATAAATTAAGTCAGCATGAATTGTCACCAATGTACTCTATACCCATGAGTAATATTGGTCACTATTATTTATCACCCGCGACTTTAGGTGTAATTCTCAAACTTGTCAAATATATTTGGACGTCCAAATATATTATAAGCTCAAATCAAATTATCCAAATAGAAATAGTTACTACTCCAAATCTTTCTTATCAACAAAAAAACAAATTCAAATAACAAGTATCTCCCAATCGAAAGATAGCCAAAGTATCCAATATCTAAATCCAAATATTGTGACCGCAACCCTACATATACATGTAACTATACGGCCTATATAAAGTTTTATACTCATTTTCATACAAATATATTGATATAAAAATATACAGTATATAATAAAATTTTCAGACTTCTAGAAAAATATTAAACCCTCAAAAATCATAAAACCAATACCAAAAATATCCAAATCAGCAAATAAATTATATGTGCATGTCTAGAATAAATAAATCGGGTGTATAAAAATACATGCATGTTAATAAAAATTTTAAATAGTATCCAAAGTATATTAGATATTAAATTAGACTAAAAATGGGGTTTATAAATACTTGTCTTGACCTCATACTTTACAAATTTGAAGAAATGATATAATGGTCGGATATTTTTATTGAGAAATTTAAAATTAAATTGGATGAATTTATTTTAACGTATATTAATAAAAATAATTATAAAATAATAATATAAATATTTTAGGTAATAATAACAATAATAATAATAATAATAATATGTTTTACGTATAATAATAATAATAATAATAATAATAAGTAAATTAATTTAACAACCAAGCCACCTCACCTCCTTCTCGATGCTTCTTCTCTGCTTCTTCGTCCCCACTCCATCCCTCTCTCTCTCCTTCTCCGTCTCTCTCTCTCTCTCGCTCACAACAGAAGCCGTTCGAATCTGCCACCTTGGCCTAACGCCCGATTCCCCTTGTTCCCTCACCGTTTCATCTCCATGCCCTATTTAATCGAAGCGTTGGTGTGTGTGTGCTGGCGAGTGGAAGAAGGAAAGAAAACGAGCTGTGAGTGGGAGAAAAAGGGAGGCGCGGTTCATCCTCGAGGCGTCTTCTCTATCGCCGTGGTCGATTGTTGCTGTCGCCGTCGTCTTGCTGTGGTCGACTCCGAAACCGAAGCTGAAGCCGAGCCGTGTTCATCAGGCAAGTGAATCCTCTTTGTGTCAATTCTCTTTCTATTCCGCAAAATCAGTGTTCCTTTATTACAATCTACTCCTCCTCTTCTTCCAATTTTCTTGTTACTGTTGAAATTGGGAGAGTATTGTTCGGGAGACAGAAATCGGGGAAAAAAAACAGAGCATTCCATTTCTGTTTTGGCCGAAGGGCCATGAAGGAGAGGTTTGTCAATTTTCGGTGATTAAAATTTCTGTGCAGTTATTTTATGCATATATGTATATTATTGTGTAGCCGCGTGTGTGGGTTGCGTGGGTGTGACCGGCTGAAGTTGAGTGAGGAAACAGAGTATCTGTTTCTTGCAGAAAATTGGAAATGAAGGGTTTGTGAATTCAGGAATTAAATTATTGGCGTACGTGATATGGGTTACAGTTTTGTGTGTATATATATATATTTTGATTAGTATTCTGTGGGTGCTTCGTGTGTATGTGTGTGTTGGGAGTGAAAGTGGTTCTGATTGAAGCTCTGCGTGCGTGAGTGTGTGCAGAAGCATATGCGCTGCTGTGATGGGTGTGACGGCTTGGTGTAGCCGTGTGTGTGTATGTATTTGTTTGTCTGTGTGTCTACGGTGGTGGGTGTGTATTTTTACGTGTATTGGGTGTGTATGTGTGTGGGAAGCAGTGTGTGTTGTGTTGTATGGGTGCTGTGTACGTGCGTTGGTGAGTGAGGAGACAGCAGAAGCTGCTGTGTGCGTGTGTGATGAGGTGGGTATGTTGCCCTGTGTGTGTATGTGGGTTGAATCTGCAATGTGTACGGTGTGTGAAGTGCTCGGTGATGGCAGTGAAGGTGGTGTGCACTGTGTGCGTGTGGAGCGAAGAGTGGTGGGGCAGGTTTTGTGTATTGGGCCGTGTGTGTGTGTTTTGGTGGGGAAGGTATAGGGCCTGGGTGGTATATGTGTGAGTTGGGCTGGGTTGATTTGGGTTGTGTGTGTGTGTTAGTGGGCCCTGAATTTAATGTGTGTGTGTTGGGTTGGGCCTGGATGGTGTGAGTATGCTGGGCTGGATTTAGTGTGTGTGTGTGTTGGGCTGGTCTTGGATTGTGTGAGTAGGCTGGGCTGGACTGAGTGTGTGTGTTGGGCTGGGCTGTGTGTGTGTTTTGGTGGCCCAGGTGTTGGGCTGGGTATGTGTATATGTGGGGATTATGTATATATATATATATATATATATATATATATATATATATATATAATGATGTATTTGGTTATATATATGTATAAATATATATGTATATATGTTAATGAGTGGTGATATGTGTATGTATGTGATCAAAGATGAAAATAGCATAGAGGATATTTACGGTTTGTAAATGTTGTATGTATAAAGGTATGTTGGCCGGTGTTTGGAGTGGTATTAATTGTATGAAGAAATAAATATTGCCAGTTAAATTAATTGGGGATAGAAATTAAAATAAAAATATTATTGGTCTTACTCGTAGGTATCGCTCTGGAATAAAATAGATAAATAGTGAAGTAGTCGAGCTGATCATATCTCGATCCTTGTATTCCTTTTAAATGTCCTGAGATATATTCCTTTGTATTGGATTTGATGGTGTGAGTATGGTCTGGTCAGTACCGAACGACGTTTTGTTATTAATGTTGCAAAGCGTTCTTTGCGTTATACTTAGTGTGTGAGTACGTGTATTTGTTGGCTTCTTACGGTCAAGGTTGAGGAGAGTGTGTGAAAACATTAAAGTATCTGGTCGAATGGGAGGTTTTGGTACTTTAATGTGGTCTACACTTATCCGATACTGATTTTCGTATCCTGGTGGTGTTGAGGTACATTGCCTAGCGTGGCGGGATGCGTATGGCCCTGTGATCATCGTAGATCATGATATCGTGGGTAACATGGCGGGGGATGTTGGGTTTGACGTGTGAATTGTCTTCCGTACCTGGTAGAGTCGGAAGAGGAGCATGATGATGAGCATGCTCGGGAGACGTCTGTACTTTGTGGGGCAGAGTCTCTGTAGACCATGTATTTTGGTCGGAGGTCAAACTTGCGAGCATCGGGTAGCCCGTGCAAGTACCCAGCTGTCGGGGGATATACGCAGCTTTTGGTTCACAGTGGCGGAATAAGATCCGGATGATTTCTTGAGATATTCTATGATTGTGAGTACCTCATTTGTTGTGGTGGCAGTATCCTTGTGTGGATCCTGTGATACTCGGATTCAGTGGAATCCATGTTGTACTGTTATCGTGAGTATGTCGGTCATTCTCGCTGACATATGGACCGGGGAAATCCCCAATCGTCGTTGATGTCGGATTCTAGGGGATTTCCATTGTTTATTGGCACTCTTGTTGTTTTTGGATGTTCGGGTCTTGTGGGATCCATTTGCCTAGAGTCGTATTTACGACGTGTTGCAATATGTTTCGGATATAGTAGGTTGTCAAAATATGTTGAGACCTTGGTAGATAGTATCCGAGATCGTTATTGTTGTTAGCGTTTTTTATTATATCAATTGTTGGGCTTTGGCTCACCCTTGTGTTTTCTTGGCTCTAGATTGAGTTGACAGCGCTTGGCTTGGAGGAAAAATGCAGTAAGAAGATGGTCCTAATAGCCAGATGATGAGATTAAATTGTTATTGAGATTTATGTATTTTATTTTTATTGAGTTATCATGATGTAGAAATGCAAGTGAATGAAATAGTTGAAATGTAAAATTTATAGTATTTGATTTTAAATTTTTAGTCCGCGTGGACGGCTTGAGCCACGTGTTTGAGTATTTAGGCTCAGGTACCCACAAATGATGCCCCGAAGTGTTTGAAATATGCGTTCTCTCCCATTGTCGCGCGAGCTGTCACGTCTCAACTCGCATTCTCTCTCTCTTCGTAGCTTCTGCAGCACGTCGTTGCTCACCCACGACCGTCGTCGGTCACCGACGAGTCACCACTATCACCGACCACCGTTGCACCACCTTCGCACGCCACTGCTGATATCGTCACCGACAACCACCGTTAACCTCCTCGATGGCCTCTTCTCGTGAATCAACACCACCGACCAAACTTCCAGCCATCGACAATCATTGTCACAACGTTGTCCTCGCTGCACGACAGTGTTGCCGGCCGTTAGTTTCCTTCCTCCTCACATGACTTCTCTCTCTCTTCTCTTCTCCCTCCTCCTCTCTCCCCAAAACCCTTATGCTTTCACTATTTTTTTCCTTTTTTTTTTGTTATATATTATTATTATTATTTTCTATTTTAATTTTTCTTTTATTCTAAAATTCAAATCGATATTCGAGCGATAGTATAGGCACACCTCCGATACCAACTCGACTGATTTAAATATCATTCCAAATTTTATAATATATAATTAATTTTTTCATATCCAATTTATTCAAAATCACAATTAATATTAAATTAATTCGGATGAAGATTCGGGATATTACATGTGAAAATGGATATTTGAGTGTGTTACGAGGATTTGGCTCCGAGAGGTGCACTCAGTTGGAAGCGATTTTTGAAGAGCATGCTATTTATAAAGGGCGACTTTGAGATGGTTGTACTCGTCGAAGAAGTGGCTTTGTCGGCTCTAAGTGTGTGCTAATGCCTGAGAGTCAAGAATGTGTTTCTAAATGCAAGGCTTGCTTGGTTGCTTGATTCGGAGGACCCTCCTTTTTCACGGTGGAGAAGGTGTATGTATAAAGTGAAGGTCGATTTAGCTATCATTGGGTTTTATGACTGGTGACAGCTACCTGTGTGGATCCGTTGAGCTATCTTAACAATCTTTGGGGACGGTTATGGTAACCGTTATTGTTTGAAAATATTTGTCTCTTATTAGAGTGATCATGGAGGGCGTTATATGACAATTACTTTCTGAGAAGATTTACTAAGCCACAATTGTCACCTTGGGAGTAATGCGCAATCGTGAGGGCACAATCATCGCGTTGCATCATGGGAAGTGCTACCTTCCGTTAAGCACTGAGCTGTGAAAATTGTCAGCTATTGAGTTAGAGAAACGATTGCTAAGGCAGCGCATCACGTGGTCATAATTGTCTATTTTTTGCTGGGCAATGTCGAGTTGACCGGCTTGGGCCAACTATATTGTCTTCTGAATCCGGGGTTGGGGAAGCATCCTGCTCGATTTCCATCTCGTGGGTCTTTCTTCCTCTGATGGGCTGAGTCTTTGGACCGAACTATGAATCGTTGTTCTTATCAATACAGTTTTTAGTTTTTTTATAGAAGCATATTTTTTTGCTATGTAATTTTGAAAATAATTCTGTTGCGTTCTGGTTCCACGGGGACCGAGAGATGCAGAGGTTGGGCGTCCACCGGGTCCGTGGTTCCTTGGCAACACAAGTATTTGAGGTGTTGGACACGAGATGAAGATTGAGACCCGATTTTTTACGTGGAAAACCTCCTCTTGAATGGGGAGGAAAAACCACGAGGCTCAAGGCCTCGAAAGTGCTTCACTATTTGGGTTGAAGTCTTTACAAAGTACAGTTGTGAGGGTTAATCCCTTCCGTGTCTCTTGCTTTGTGTTTCTCTCCTAGAAAACTATACTCACTGGGAGCTTTTTACTTCTCTCTGTGGAGTTAGCCTTGGGGAGAGAGTGTCCGGTCGAAGTCCCGGTCCCTTTTGAGAGGGGCCTTGCTGAGTATTTATAGGAGAAGCCAGGCAGCTGGGGAGAAGACACGTGGCGTCCATCCGGCGAAGGAGAAGCTGGTCCACCGACTCCCTTTAATGCTGCTGACGTGTGGGGAAGTGGCATGCGGACGCGTTCGCCGCAAGATTTGAAAGTGTGCGTCTGTAACCGAATATCGGTCTTGATTTGACTAGGCGTGCCGCGTTGAGACGGGCGAGCGGCAAGGCTGCAGCTTTTTGGAAACCGCGAAGTAGCCTAGCTGGCATTCCCGGTCATGAACGAGCGGTCCTTGTCCAGTTGTGATGTTCCTCGTGAGTTTGTGGACTTATGAGATGAAGCGGCTCTTGGAGGGCCTTCTGGGGAAAAGTCCGAGCGTTTCTTCCTGGCCGCTCGGGCAGTTCTAAGACTTTGCAAGACTTCTTGGGCTTTCGGCCCTTGGGCTTCTTACTTGGGCCATCTGATTTCCTTAACTTGTGAGAGTATCTCTGGGCCTCTTATTTGAGCCCTTCTCTTGGGTCGTGCTTTTATGGACCTTTATATTGGGGCCCAACATAGCCCCCCATGCCAAAGGACTCGAAGTTCTCGGTCGTTTGGCATGAAGTCGCCAGCCTGCTGGGGGTGTCGATCGTCCGAGAGCGTGTGTCCTGGTGGCGAGCGCTGCGTTGAGCTTGATGGGAGGTCGTCCCCGGACCTCTTCTGGGCCGCCGTTTTGCTTCCCTGCTGGAGCATTAAATGCCGTATCCTGCTGATGTGACGTGCTATCAGGCGCCTTGGGAAGGAAAGATCGTCAGACTTCTGAGGCGAATGGCCTGTCGACGCGTGGCAAGGATAATGAGTACGCCTTTTTGTATTCCAAGGCTTATTTAAACGCCTTTTTGCCCTAATGTTTCATCTTCGCGCCTGCTTTTCGTTCTCTTGTTCGTTCGAGCTTCGTCTTCTCCTTTGTTCTTTGGCTTTTATGGCGCCCGGAGTGAGAGACATTGCTTCCACGGTGACGCTCAACAAGCTCACGGAGATCCGAGCTCAGTATCAAATCCCTGAGTCTATGGCCATGATGATTCCGGAGCCGCATGGTAGGTCAGCTGCATGCCCTGGACGGCTTCATCACCGTTTATGAGGCCCACCTCAAAGGTGGGTTACGGTTTTCCATTTCGGGAGGAGCTCTATGGCATTATGAGGGCGCGGTGCCTTCACAGCTTCACCGAATGCGATGAGATATCGGTGTCATTGTGTCTTCTTCCGATGTCATGAGAAGCTCTTGACTGCCCTGACGGTTAAGGTGATGTTCCGCTTTACGCAGAACCTCGACTGGATTGTAATGACTCCCCGCCCAGAATTTTCTTCGTTGTGTGGTGGCAACCCAGATTCCACGAGGCGGTGGAAGGACAAGTTCTTCTTTCTCGGTGTCTACGAGCACTGGGCCATCCCTACCACGTGGGGGAAGGTGGCTAGCCAGTTTTGCTCTGACCCTTCGAGGGAGGACCGGGAGGAAGTGAAGGCGTACACAGACTTAGTGCTGGCCAATCTGTGGAGCTTCCATTTGAACAAGCGCAACATCCGGCGAGCCTCTTGACACCGATAAATTCGGGGGTAGCCAAGTGGGGACCGCGGGATGAGGCTCCCTGCCCGGCTTCCTCCGTAAAGGCCAAGGAGAGACCGAGGATTGGGGGACCCGCTGCTGAGCGCTCCTCGAGTGATGATGAGGATTTTGATATTGAGGGTGTGAGCGATGATGACGTGGCTGTTCCTCCGCTCACGAGATCGGGGACTGTCTCTTTTTCTGAGTCCTCGAGGTCTAAGGGTCTCGGCTTCACTTCCACTGCTAATAGTTCGGCCGAGCCCTCAAAAGCCTTTGTGCGGACTAGAGAGCTTCCGGGCGCCCAGTCCTCCTGTGATGACGATGACGATGATGTTCCTCTGATCAAGAGGGTGAGGACTGAAGCCTCTCTTCCGGGGCCCTCGGGATCTGACGGTCTCGCCTTCACTTCCACTGCTAATCTCCCCATTGCACCTGCGGAGGTTCTTGCTCAAACTACGGGGCTCTCGGACGTCCAGCCCCCCTGTAATGACTTTGCTCCCGGCGCTCCCGTTGATTTGCCTGGTGACGTCTCGGTCAGGATTGATCACCCTTCCGAGGACATAGGAGGCGGGAGTGCCATAATGGATTCTGAGAGGGGAACGTCGGCTGAAATGATCCGAGAGATGGTGGAGGTCGTGGATTTGAGTGTTGACGAGTTCGCGCCCTCTAATCCTCCTGAGCGCCCTGTTGTGGTTGAGGCCGAGCGGTTGCCTGAGTTTCTTGGAGACGTTGATTTCAAGGCAGACTTTCCAGCGCCTTTTATAGCTGACGAGTCTGTGTCTGAGGTGGCGCCTGCTGAGCTCAGGAGCGAGCCGCAGGAGTCCGAGTCCCACGTGGGGCGTGGCATAGGGGATGACCTTCTTGTTTCTAAGGTAGCCTGTTGCTTCCTTTCTTCCCTTGCTTTCAACTGTTCATACTTTGATGATCTTCCCTGTTGCAGCTCCAGAGCTTGATTGCCGGCCTTAACGGACTAGTGGGAGTGATCGCTCAATCCCGTCTAAAAATGAGGTCCTCGAGGGCCACTCATGAAGCTGCGCAATGGGCGGAAGCTGAGCTGGCTGGAGCTAAGGAGAAGATCGCTTCTTTCGAGAGTACTGTCAAGGACCTGCGGCTTAGGCAGGGCCTCCTTTAGGATCGGATCCTTCGCCAGGAGGAGAGGCTGAGGACGTCCGTGCAGATTGCTGAGATGGCTCCTGTGTTGGACGGTAAGTTTCGGGACGGTGTTCGCATGTGTCGCCGAGTGGCTCGATTGATCCGTCCGCGATTTCCCGTAGCCGTCCTCGATCCCAGGAATGCCAGCGCCTTGAGCGTGGAAGACTTCTACGGCGTCGAAGGTAGGCCTTTCCCTGGTTCTCCTCGGACAGGGCCTGATGGTGAACCTCTTACGCCCGAAGGGGCAGTTCAGATGGAGCAGACGGGATCTTCAGGAGCCCATGGGACTCAAGGAGGAAGAAGCCGAGCGGCACTCCCTTGACATGCTGCACCCTTTTCCTCATTTTGTTTTGTCATACTTGTACAGAAAATCATTTTTGTGAATAAGACTTTGTCCTTTTTGCTTTAAGGCTTCGGACGTTTCTTTTGTGTCTTGTTTGTATGCACGTGTTCTTTTTTTTTTTTTTTTGCGGCGCATCATACAGCGCCTAATTTCTTTGTTTCAAGTGGGTGACTCCCTTCAGGCGCTTGACCATTTCCCTTTTTGGACTTGGGCATGCAGTCCTCTTAGGGACTTCTGGCTTTTAGCCTTTTGGCTTTATTTTCATCGCCCGACCTCTAGGATCGTTTGGTCACGGCCGAGTTTTTGGGTTTTGACCTCTGGGGCCCGGCCTCTAGGGCCGCTCGGTCGCAATAGGAAGTTTTGCTCGACCGCTGTCCCGACTGGGGTTGCCGGGTTGGCGCCAAGTTTTGTTGCTCGACCACCGGGTCCGATCATGGGGTCGCTCGGGTTGGCGCCAAGTTTTGTTGCCTAACCCACTGGGTCCGACCACAAGTCGCTCGGGTTGGCGCCAAGTTTTGTTGCACGACCAGCGGGTCCGACTGGGTCGCTTCGGGTTGGCGCCAAGTTTTGTTGCACGACCGCGTCCGGGCCTGTTTTGTTCACCTCGGGTCCGGCGCCCAAGTTTTGTTGGCGCCCAGTTTTGGGTAACCACCGGGTCACGTACCGGGGTCGCTCGGGTTGGCGCCAAGTTTTGTTTCGACCACCGGGTCCGACACGGGGTCACTCGGGTTGGCGCCCAAGTTTTGTTTGTTGAATGATGTGAGTTGCTTCACTGTCGAGGAGAGAGCATGGGAACGCTTCATGGTAAAGGTAATAAATGCACGTTTTTATTAATGTACATTTTTTCTTACATTGAGTGTCCCCAGGGCCTTTTCTGTTTCTTCCTCTCTCTCTTCTCCTTTTTTTTTTACCTCAGTCCGCGCCTATTATGGCCTTGCCCTTTAAGCGGCGTGATTGGCTGCTTCCTGCTGCTCCGGGGCCGTGCCCAAGTCGTGGCAGGAAGCAGTCGAGATATCCTTCCATTACCAGCCGCTCGATTTCCGCTCGGAGCTTCAGTCGATCCTCGGTGTCGTGGATCATGGCCGCCATGGTAATGGCAGTTTTCCCCACGGTCGCCTCCCCTCTCAGGTTCTTTCAACGCCCGGGCCATCTTAGAACTCCTCGTCCCCGATCTCGCCTCAGGATGTTGGTGAGGGAGTCGGTGAAGGCTTGATGGGCCCGAATGCCTTTCTTCCCAAGGACCATCCTCGGGCTTATCGTGCCGGATGGTCGGTGGGTCTTCTCGTGGGCGCGCCCTTATCCTTCCCTTCCCCGTCCCTCGGGGCGGGGCGGTGTCTTCTCGTTCTACCGCCTGAGTTGCTTCGCCGCGCCTTGGGTCCAAAGACAGTCTTCAGAGCCTCGAGCCCCCTCCTTGATGGGGTCGGGCTCATGGACTTCTTTCGTTGAGATAATCCCTCAACTCGCCGGAGCCCTGCACCGACCGCTGTCTACGGAGCGCCGTTTGGCGCGGGCTGAGCGTGGGCCTCTGGCCCATTCACCCGCCTTTTCCCGGGAGGTTACGGGACGGCTCTGAGGAGGTCACCACCGCGCTACCTTGACTTGCGCTCGCCTAGTGCCGGGTCGCCGCTACTCTTCCGCCTGACGGGAGACATCCGTCGTGGCGCTCCTCCTCCCGGGTGGACATGCTGTGCTGGCTTGTCTGCTGAACATCGTTGGGGCGTTGTTTGTTGTAGGAGAGTGGGAAGTCGTGAGTTTTTTGTTCTTCCTTCCCACAGACGGCGCCAATGTTGCGTTCTGGTTCCACGGGGACCGAGAGATGCAGAGGTTGGGCGTCCACCGGGTCCGTGGTTCCTAGGCAACACAAGTATTTGAGGTGTTGGACACGAGATGAAGATTGAGACCGGATTTTTTACGTGAAAAACCTCCTCTTGAATGGGGAGGAAAAATCACGAGGCTCAAGGCCTGAAAAGTGGTTCACTATTTGGGTTGAAATCTTTACAAAGTACAGTTGTGAGGGTTAATCCCTTCCGTGTCTCTTTCTTTGTGTTTCTCTCCTAGAAAACTATACTCGCTGGGAGCTTTTTACTTCTTTCTGTGGAGTTAGCCTTGGGGAGAGAGCGTCCGGTCGAAATCCCGGTCCCTTTTGAGAGGGGCCTTGCTGAGTATTTATAGGAGAAGCCAGGCAGCTGGGGAGAAGACACATGGCGTCCATCCGGCGAAGGAGAAGCTGGTCTACCGACTCCCTTTAATGTTGCTGACGTGTAGGAAGAGGCATGCGGACGGCAGCGCCGCAAAGATTCGAGTGTGTCGGGCGTACAGCTCCCAATATCGGTCTTGATTTGTAGGCGTGCTGTTGTTGAAACGGGCGCGGCAGGGCTGTAGGCTTTTTTGGGAACCGACGAAGTAGCCTAGCTGGCATTCCCGGTCATGAACGAGCGGTCATTGTCCAGTTGTGATGTTCCTTGTGAGTTTGTGGACTCGTGAGATGAAGCAGCTCTTGGAGGGCCTTCTGGGGAAAAGTCCGAGCGTTTCTTCCTGGCCACTCGGGCAGTTCTAAGACTTTGTAAGAAGACTTCTTGGGCTCTCACCACTGGGCTTTATTTGGGCTATCCGATTTCCTTTAACTTATGCGAGATCTCCTGCCTCTTATTTGGGCCATTCTCTTGGGCCGTGCTTTTATGAGTCTTTATACTGGGGCCCAACAAATTCTGAATCAATTAATATCTTTATATTATTATGTTTCTATTAAATCATACATTTTTTGAACAATAATACCATAATTATTCGTGTGTAATAAGTAAACCATGGAAACGATAAATAAGAAATGGTTTAGCCATGAATTTAGGAGTCATATATACAAAATTAATTGTCAACATTAAAAGATATAAAAAATTATATATAATATTTCTATAGATTTATTTTAATAAGATTAATATTTTATCTGTTGGTTTTTTAATTTCATAAATGACATCCACATTTTTAGAATGAGATACACCCACCCAAATCCGATTATTCGACGTGGTCCTTCCCGATCGCCATCCGTTATCTCTCCGTTTCGTGCATCCTTCTCCACGGTCGTCAGTGCCGCTCTTGGAGGAGTGCTCTGTTGGGGTAAGTCACTCCCTTGTGGGTGATTCAACAAACTGGTTCGTCATCGGAAGATTTTCGGAGAGCAAATGATGGAATTCATTTGCTGAAAATTCGGAGAACATTAATAGGTCAACATCCGCTGATCGATCGAAAACAAAATTGGTCAACGGATGTTGACCGGCCGAAAAAAAAAATCCGGGCCAACGGAAAGGTCGACCGGATGGCGATGAAGACGGCCAACAGGGGAAGTTGGCTCGGTTTGTTTAGGACGGTCAACAATGAGTTCGCCGGAAGGCGGAGGACGGTCAAGTTCTCCGGATAGCAGCAGAAGACGGTCAACAGGAGAGTTGACCGGATGACTCGTGGAGAACGCGGGCGGCCAACGGTTTGGCCGTCCGCCAAGAAATCCAGGACAACGCCAGCTCAGCAGATTTTCTGGAGATTGTGATCTCAGACGGTTTTGCAGGAGCGGTTTATTTTTGACAGAGCATATTCTTATTATTGGAAAGGACAGATCGTGCCCTTTTCTATTTATATGGAATATTGCTCTAGATCTCCATATATACAGAGTGTGAAAAAAGAGAGAGCAAAGAAGTTGTGAGGAAACAAGAGAGGAGTGCACCATCAGTGAGAAGGAGAAGAAAGAAAAACAGAGAGTAAGAAAGTGGAGAGCATTTTCCATTTACTCCGATGAGATTTTTCTTTGTTATTCTCGGGTGTGTAGCGGATACTCCATTTTGGAGGTTTGTAACCCATTTCACATAGTGGATTTGCTGTTGACTCTGCTCCCGTGGTTTTCCCTTGGTTCTAGGATTTTCACGTAAATCTGTGTGTGCTTCTTCTGTTCTTTTTCTTACACTGTGTGTGGCGTGGTGTGACGGTGTGTCACTGTGTCCGACCGACCCTTTTGCCGGCCCCAACACGCTCAACCATTGACGCGGTGTCAGAGCCTATGTTTTCCAATTTCTTCCCTTATCTTCTTTGTCTTCCGTCGTTCTCTCTCTTTGTTGTCCACCAATGAAAGGGTGGGTGGATGAGTCATCCAAAGTGTCTCAAGGTCATCTGACTTTGCTGCTTTAGCGACGGCCGACCACCGGATTTTCGGTTCTGAGCGAGGAAGACAGGGGAGAGGGTTTAGGGGAGTCTGGGGGCGGCGGCTGCAGTAATAGGGAAGGATGGGAATCCGCTGAATTTTATAGATAATGTAAGCCTTGAATCTGAATTTAACCTGAAAAAACTTAATTTGTCCTTTCAAAATATTCAATTCAGATCATATATATTATTACAACAAGGAAGAATTTTGATAGAGATGAAACTTACTTATAATATTTTTAAGTTAATAATTTTTAGTTATGAAATGTTAAAGGAAGAGAGTGAGTGTGCCAATTTAAATGGTAAAAAATTATAGAGAGTAAAGTGAGGACTTAACTCTGAAATCTTAGTTCTTCTTTTTAATTTTTACTTTAATTTTTCTCTTTTTATCTCTCTCATTTTACATAAAGAGAGAGTTAATATTTATAATATCACCTATGTGGTTCATTGAAAATGTTTTTTTAAAGTCGATTTTTCAAATGTGGGTTCAAAGCCAAACTGTTTTATTACTATCTAGCTTGAGTGATAAGTTTGTTGTCAACCATTTTTTGGTCTTGACATGAAAATTACGGTTAACTATATTGATTGCAAAAAATTGATAAGTAGTCACTTGTAGAAAAAATTATAGATTTGATGATACGTAGTGACAATTTATAATGACCTGATTATTAAGAATCGGCCGACAATTTCGTTAAACCGAGAGAGAAGAACGAAGGACGACGATGCACAGATGACAAACAAAAATCATACAATAAAATAAGATATAGTAATTTATGTGAAAACGGGACACTCAATAAAAGAAAAACTCCGCTACGATTATAAAACTCGGCTATGTAAAAAACCCCAAATACAAGAATATAATAATTTAACTCCTTGTATCAGATGGACCCAAACAACAGTGAGTATAAGGCGAGGGAGTAGATACACGACTAACAAAATGTTCTTTGCACTTCAAGAACAACACGCTTGAAATCGGTGGCGACTGGAAAGTTTCAAATCTTTCTTTTCACCTGCTTCTCTCTCTTTCTCTCTTTTTTTCTCTCACTGACGGCACTTGCTCACTGATTTTTCAAGTGGTCTATATTTCTCTTCTATCGCTCTCATTTTATAGACCCTAAAATAAGTTTCATGCGCTTTTATTTTGGGCTTGTCATCTAGGTGCCCTTCAACATCATCGCCCGGTCGCTCCTCGGACTTAGTATCCATTTGCTCATTAGACTCGGTATCACCAGTCGCCTTTATATATCTTTGTCCGCCAATACTTCATATTCGATCCTCGAGCTCGGATATCCTCAAAGGCTCACCGCGCGTGCGAGAATTACAATACTTTATCTTAATATTGAACCCATGTGTGATTGTCCGAAGTGTCGGATGACCTATCAACCGGTTATGAATTCACACAGGAGTAATCTATAACCCAACACTGACTTGGGTTTACTCCTCTTGAGGTTTTACTCCTTTACAGGCTGATTTTGCACTGGACTTCAGGGTTTAATAATAAATGACACCCATGAAAACTTCTTTAAAGAGAAAACAATCAAACTTATGATAATTGAGAAAAAAAAAACCACAAAAACCTCCAAGTTTGGGGTATCAGCATGAAAGCCCCAAACAACACCACAAAGTATACATCAGAAAAGAACACGAACAAACCTTCAGGAATTCTTACCGCCTCCCTCTATGTGCTTGGTGTGCATGGGATGCTTGCGCTCTCTAACATAGATCAACCACGAGACAAGAGATAGCATCACTGCGGCGGAGACCATTACTCGTCCGATGTAGACCCATTTACTGTATAGCCGGAGACCGGGCCAACGATCTGTGTATATGTGGTTGAAAGTTTGTCGAACAAAGGTACAACCGTTGAGCTCAGTGAGGAAAGAACCATAATTATATAAACCATAAACTCACGTTTACGGCAGCAGCCATTTGATCGTAGTAGTTTGGGTTTAAGCGGCCTGAGGTGGTGCAAACTGCGGTTGATGGTGAAGCTTCAGACATAATTCTTTCAAACCTGCATTGACAAGAAAATGTGTCAAGGCCATTGTCATGATCTTTCTAAGAAAGGAGATATAACTCATTATAAAGCTCCACGGAAAATTTTAATAAAAAATGACTGCTAAGAGCTATGACGTTATTCTTTTTGCTAGGTTTTTGATTCTCCGAGCTCTTACGTGCTCAGTTAGTTTCAATAATTTTTGGGCGTTCTTCTGTTTTACGAGCCCGATTGATAGACTTGCTTCTATTTCGTATTTTTAACGGACTAATGCAACCAATTATTTTAAAATATATGATTAAAATTTTTTTAAAAAATCTCGGTATCTCTATTCTAGAGATGGAGCTCTCCAAATCCATTTTGGCATGTTGCTATCTAATTGCACTTCATTGTCTCTCTGTTTCTGCGTCTTTCTCCACCATCGTCGATGGCCATCTTGCCGGTGTAGCGCTCAACCAGTGACGGCTATGTGAGAGCCTCTGTTTTCCAATTTTTTTCTCTCATGTTTTTAATGTCAAAATTTGAAAAGAAAGATAATGAATGATCTCTATATTTTCCTATATTTATAACTATACAATAAGTTATTTTTTTATAGAATAAGGAGGCAGTAGAAATTAAAAGATATAATAATAATAATAATAATGACATAAATAATATAAATTAGAGCATATTAATTATCCAACTTAGAAAAAATATTATATATATATATATATATATAATTAACCTAAATTAAAGGATATCAATCTTTTAATTTAAAAAATATATTATATAATATTTTTAATATTATTTTTCAAACTCAAGACCGTATCAAATATACTAATTTCAGTTTAAAAATCAAATTAAAATGGCAACTAGGTGAATGAATTTTTATAAAAATATAAGCCAACTGATGAATCGAAGAAGCTAGAAAGAGGCAAAGAATGCTCTCATTGAAGTGACGACGCTTAAAATGGTAAGTAATCTTGATATTTTGTGTGTTTATGAAAAATATTATTATAAATAATTTAGATAACGCTTTGATTATTATTAACAAAGAGAATTGTTGTTAATCTGAAAAACACCAATATTTAAAAACTTGGGACAATGGGCTTACAACGATGACTTAATGAAAAAAATTGTGAACAATGAACAATGATTTGTCACGATATCAAACCACAAGAACAGTGAATTGTGAGCTGATAATGGTGATTGTGAATAGGAGCCACTGGAAGACGGCAGCCAATGATAAAAATAAAAATAAAAACTTTAGATGGGTAATATAGATTTGAGTATGTTTAACAAATATAACTCTGATGGCATGTTAAAATATAAAAAGAGAGATAAAGAAATATTTTTATATTTTTGTGAGCATTCAATATGACAAAATAGATAAAGAAATATTTTTATATATTTTATATATTTGCAACTATAAAAAATAGATTGTTATTTTATAAAAGAAGGCGATAGTTCAAATTAAAAAAAAGATAATAATAATCTAAATTAGAGGATAGTGAAGCGCGCAACCATTGACGGCAATGTTGGAGCCTCAGTTTTCCAATTTCTTCTCTCGTCTTCTTAGTTTCTTATCCTCTTTCTGTTGGGATTCGACCGAAATACATACAATTCATCGTAATTGAACAAATCAAAAACTCCCTATTAAATATCAACTACTAAACTTTTCAGTACAATGAATATAAGAATGTACAATAATTTAATGTGAAAAATCCTTTTTATTAAGAAAAAATTACGGATCAAACTCCGAATAAATTTACTATAATAATAGTGTCAGTTACAAATAACTTTTTTTAAAATTTCTTCACTACAATTCCAAATGAAAAATGGTCGATTACAAACCTCTCAACACACTTAACAACTAATAGGATAAAATATAATAAGAAATAAGAGCAATCAAATAAAATTCGTATTAAAAATCCACTCTAGAATAATGTACGCGATCTTGAATAAGAACAAAACTCACATCGGACCCTAATTAGGTATCGAACATCTTTCTCTTCTCTCTTTTTCTTTTATCTCTCACTGTGCGACACTTCTTATGTGAAATGATTTTAAATATTTTAAAATTGCGTCAAGTGTGATTTTATATCAAGAATAGTGATCGAGCTCTCGTCAGGCGAGTATTGCGTGTGAGACCACTGTAATCAGCACACAAGTGCCCCATTGTGCGTGCCTCGGGTGGCCCCAATCTAACCAATGTACACATGTGCATCTATCAGGCACCTTTAAGCACCTTTAATCTAAAATCAACGCACATACGTAAATCAAGAGCCTATCATGTGCCATTTTGCTAATCTTCGACCGATTCTCAGTCAATCCTTGTATGAATTTTGCGTTACGTTTTGACACTTTTTGCTACTTGGATGACCCTCGACCGACTTTAGGTTGACCATTGCATGAATACCGTGTATCCTCTTGATGACTATTTATTTATTGTGGTACTAATAAAAGAGTAACCGAAAATCCAACAAACGTTTCTTTATAACAATAAGGGAAAACCTTCACCTATGTCGGTAACTATTATCACTTACCTTTCAGCAACCTTCCCTCCAATGGAATCCTGGTATCAGCCTCCACAAGTTTGAATGATACCCTTTTTTACTCCACCGAACTCGGAGTGTTTTCACTCCCCATTGGCTTCTTTACGATAGAGTCACTCTCCATTGCACACCTCCTTGACCTCCTATTTTCACTACCTTGATCAATATCCTCGTTGGTTACCTTAAAATTATTTTTGACAACCAAAACCTTCATCAAATAGCGGCTTAATTGCTTACTTTTTATCACCACAACTGTGACACCTTTGATGATATTCTATTTGCCTTTTTTAAATGTCGTGCGGAAGGTTTCTTCATCAAATTTCTCGATTGAAATCATATTCAATTGTAAATTTGGGGCATATTGCACGTCCTTCAACACAAGTTTTGTCTCGTTGCTTATCCACAGACTAACATTATTGACGCTAATAACTCTCGACAAACTATTATTACCCATCTTTGATCCCCCATAGCCTCTGATCTTATAGGTGATTAAGAAGGACTTTTTTCATATTGCATAGTGTGAGAAACCACTATCGATCACTAAACTTGTCTCTTTGTTCAGAAAGCTCCATGTCTTTCCCGTGTGGACAATTAGAAAGTTTTCATATAAAGCGATAGAGGCCCGATCATTTTCGTCATGATTCTTCCTCTCTTGACGTTCGTCTACACCCTCATTCTCCTGCTTCATTTTGAAACAATCTCACTTCATGCAACCCTTTCTTACCACGATGAAAGAACTCCATGTTTAGAAGTTTGGACCAATCGTTGCTCCTCTCCGACTTGCCTCGTCAATTCATCAATCTCTCATATCCCCGACCGCTAGTGGATAGAAAGAGTTTCAACTTCCCCGAAACCTTAACGCTTCTCTTTTACCTTAACTCATTCATAAGCAATGACATCATGACCTTATCGAGGCTGAGCATCTCTTTTTCAAATAATAATATCGTGACAATATGATCATACGAATCCGAAAAAAAAATTAGTAACACTAACACCTTATTTTCCTTCTTGATCTTCTCATCAAATGTCAACATTTTTATCAGAATTCAATTAAACTTATCTAAATGTTTCTTGAAACTTTTTCCCTCTAACAAACGAAGGCCATAGGACTTTTTTTCACGTATAATCTTGTTATCAAATATTTAAACTTGTACCGACTCTCAAGTTACATCCAAACCACTACTAGATTTGACATACTAAACAATTCATGAAGAATGTTATTTATAAGATGCAATTTGATCATACAATTAATAAGGTCCCTCATATCTTACCACTCATCATCCTTCATCTTCTCCGGCATGTCCTCCTTACTTCGAAGTGTTTTCACCATTTTCCACTGGGTCAAAATATTTCTCACATTTTTTTTTCAAAGAATAAAATTATTTTACTCATTAAATTGCTCAACACAGAATGACAAGCTTCTCAACGTCGATACTATTAAATAGTAGTTTTATGACCTATTTTTTTATACCACTTTTTGAGATTCAATCCGGGTACACACAACCTAGCACAGCGGAACAAATTCGAACCTCCCATCAAACAACAATTACCAAACTTGTAAGTATAAAGATTATAATAATATATAACATTTTTAACATAAAAAACTTTTTTTAATTAAGAAAAAAATTACGAGTTAAATTTCTAAACAAATCAACTATAATAAAAGTGTTGTTTATAAATAACACCCTTTAAAATCTTTTCACTACAATCCCGGGTAAAAAATAGTTGATTATAAACTCTCAATACACCTAACAACTTATAAGAGAAAATACAATAAGAAATAAGAATAACTAAATAAAATACGTCCTAAAAATTACTTTAGAACAACGTACTCGACATTGGCGAGGAATAGAACTCAAATTGAATATCAACCCAATGTCAAATCTCTTCCTCTTCTCTCTATTGGCTTTCGACCTATCATGTGCCACTCTGTTGACTTCAACAAAGTCTCAGCAGACCCTCGTATAAATATCGCACAACCTTTCAGTATCATTTGCCTCTTAGATGACCCTCGACCAAACCTTCAATTGACCATTGTGTTGGGAAAATCGGGCGCTCGGACATAATGTTCACCGGAGCGCAATGACCGAGGAGACAAATCACTTAGACACAGAGGGACAGCACTCGGACGGACGGTCAACAAGGAAAGAGAAACACACCAAATTTAACGTGAAAACCCTTCTGGAATCGAAGGAAAAAATCACGGGAGTAGAGGCAACAACAAATCCACTATGTGAAATAGGTTACAAACAAACCTCCAAGAGGGAGTATCCGCTACACATCCAAGAAGTTAAAGAGGAAAACACTCTTGAGCAAACCGAGAAAAGCACTCTCTTTTCTCTCTCACCGGTGGTGCACTCCTCTTCACCTTCACAATAGTCCTTATGCCTTTACTTGCACTCACCAGCTTTACAAGCTCTCACTCACACTCTCAATCTCACGTAGCCTATTTATAATACGGGGGAGGGCCACGTGGCCACCATCCACCCACCCTACCGTCGCGGTAGGGTGGCGGAGATATGTTCCCCTTAGGCTTGCCATGGCCGTCCACACGCCTCCGCGTGTCGGAATGGCAGAGCCTGCCACTCGGGAAGTTAAAGCCGCCCGAATGTCCAATCGGAGTGGGTGTTATCCCTCCACAACACGCCGCTGCAGCAGGCCTACGAGAGAGAGAAAGTCAACGCCTAGGCTCCAGCGTCCTCGTCCATGTCCACCTCTCGGACATGATGCCTTTGAGTAGTCCCCGTCCAATTCATCCAGCTGCCCCCGAGGACACACGTTTCCGGATTTCTCCAAACGTCCTCGTCCATGTCAACCTCTCGGACATGAACCTCTGAGGAGTCCTCGTGCATTTGTGTCCACTGGTCCGCGGACACAAACACCACAAGAGAGTGACCCCAACAAACTTCCCCTCACGATCTTGTGAAGAACCTTTGCCGTTGTTGAGCAACCGTCATCTCTTGCCTCCCGGCAGCTTCCCCTGAATCTGGACTCCGGCATCAGCCACTACTTCAAAGGGTCCGCGTCCTTTCCCCCCGCGAACATAGGTACATAGAGGGAGTTGTCCCTTCCACTCGCGTCTGAGAGGACTCCCCTCTATCCGACGATCGTCATCGCCTGCCTTCCGGCACCTTCCCCTTAACTGGGAATCCAGCGTAGTCCTCCGCAAGCCTGAATGACACCTTCCTCTGCCCCATTGAACTTGGAGTAAGCCCACTCCTCTTCAGCTCCTTTCCGGCAGACATGTCATTCTCCATTGCTTTCCTGGTTCTAGTACCGAGGATTTGACTTACTACGCCCTTTGTCTTCACACTTTGGGTCACGTCCTTGGCACCTTCCCCTTTGGCCTTGGCTACCGCAGCTACGCCGTTGACCCTGCTGGCTCCACCCTTGGTCCTGCTGGCTCCGCACTTAGCCCTGCTCAGCTCCACCCTTGGTCCTACACAGCTCCGTCCTTGGCACTGCTGGCCCTTCCAGCCACTCGGACGTCCAAAGCTACCACCCGGCCGGCCTCTCCTGCCACCTTGACCAGTGCCCCCGTTGGTCATCCTGGCATTTCCTTTGGCAGTGCAAGTTCTCATCAGATATCGCCCTGATGTCCTGCTTCCCTTCGCCACCACTGAGGCGCCTTTGGTGAGCTTCCATTGGTCGTCGCCAAACGCTGTCCTGAAGCCTTTCTCATCAAGATTCCCGGTTGAAATCACATTCAACTTCAAGTCCGGGGCATGTCGCACGCCCTCCAGCACGAGCGTATTTTCGTTGCTTGTCCTTAAGCAAACATCCTCAATGCCAAAAACCCTAGACGAGCCACCGTTACCCATCTTCAACATCCCTCGGCCAACGGGCTTGTAGCTCCTGAAGAGGGACTTCCTCGGTGTCGCATGGTGTGAGGCCCCACTGTCCATCACCCAAATCGTCTTCTAGCATGGATCGCTTTGCTTCCCTGCGTGGACCACCGAGAGGTCTCCATGAAGGCAACGGTATCCGGATCATCAACCCGATCCTCGATGGCCCTTCTACCCTCCCTGGCCCCGCCTCCTCTCGCGGGTGATCCTTCTTTATGTGGCCTTTCTTGCCACACAAGAAGCAACACCTTTCCTCAAGCTTGCTCCGACTGTTGCTCCTCTCCATCCTGCCACCCTGTCCTCGTCCAGATCTCCCTCGTCCCCGACTGCTAGTCGTCACCAGGACACTTTCCCGAGAGCTGGAGGCCTCACCGCTTTCCCTCCACCTAGACTCGTTCATAAGCAGGGAAGCTATAACCTCGTCCAGCTTCAACGTGTCCTTCCCGAACCGCAACGTTGTGACAATATGATCGTACGAGGACGGCAAGGATGCCAGCAACACCAACGCTTTGTCCTCGTCCTTGATCTTCTCATCAAGGGCTAACATCTGCGTCACCAGCCGATGGAACTCGTCCAAGTGCTTCTCGAAGCTCTCCCCATCCGACAACCGCAGGCCATAAAACTGCTTTTTTATATGCAGCCTGGTTGTCAAGAACTTGGACTTGTAACGGCTCTCAAGCTTGTCCCAGACCTCGGCCGGGTCTGGAAGTCCGAGGACCTCATGCAGTGTGTTGTCCGCCAAGCACAACTTAATGGTGGAGTTCGCAAGATCCCTCTTTTCTTGCCACTGGTCCTCGGACAGTTTCTCCGGTTTCTCCTCCTTTTTCCTCAGAGCTATTACCGTTCCTTTCCGGGTCAAAATATTTCTCACCCTTTCCTGCCAAAGGATGAAATTATTTTGCCCATTGAACTGCTCCACATTGAACGTCCCATTCTTCACCGACGACGCCATCCAACCGACGGTTTATGAACCAGTCTCTGATACCACTTGTTGGGAAAATCGGGCGCTCGGACAGAATGTTCACCAGAGCGCAATGACCGAGGGGACAAATCACTCGAACACAGAGGGACAGCACTCGGACGGACGGTCAACAAGGAAAGAGAAACACACCAAATTTAACGTGGAAACCCTTTTGGAACCGAAGGAAAAAACCACGGGAGCAGAGGCAATAGCAAATCCACTATGTTAAATAGGTTACAAACAAACCTCCAAGAGGGAGTATCCGCTACACACCCAAGAAGTTAAAGAAGAAAACACTCCTGAGCAAACCGAGAAAAGCACTCTCTTTTCTCTTCACTCTATTTTTCTCTTTCTCCCTTCTCTCACCGGTGGTGCACTCCTCTTCACCTTCACAATAGTCCTTATGCCTTTACTTGCACTCACCAGCTTTACAAGCTCTCACTCACACTCTCAATCTCACGTAGCCTATTTATAATACTAGGGGAGGGCCACGTGGCCAACCACCCAGCCACCCTACTGTCAGTAGGGTGGCAGGGATATGTCCCCTTAGGCTTGCCATGGCCGTCCACATGCCTCCTGCGTGTCAGAATGGCAGGCCTGCCACCTTGAAAGTTAAAGCCGCCCGAATGTCCAATCGGAGTGGGTCAACCATCCCACCCGCAACACGGCACGCTGCAGCCCGGAGCCTACGAGAGAGAAAGTCAACGCCTAGGCTCCAAAGATCTCGTCCATGTCCACCTCTCGGACATGATGCCTTTGAGTAGTCCCCGTCCAATTCATCCAGCTGCCCCCGAGGACATACGTTTTCGGGTTTCTCCAAACGTCCTCGTCCATGTCAACCTCTCGGACATGAACCTCTGAGGAGTCCTCGTGCATTTGTGTCCACTGGTCCGCGGACACAAACACCACAAGAGAGTGACCCCAACACATTGCACAAATATTACGTATTTTTCTAATAACTATTCGTTTATTATAACAACTATAAATGAGTGATAAAAAATCTAATACCTCTTTCTTCGTCGTCCACCAACAAAAGGGTGGATGAGCCACCGCCAGTGTCAGATATCATCTGACTCTGCGGTGCTGTTGATGGATGACCGCCAAATTTGCAGTGCCAAGTGAGGAAGACGAAAGGGTTTGGGGTTGTCCGTTGGTGGCTGTGGATGCTGCAGATGGAAAGGATGGGATCCGCTGAATGTTGTTTTCTCGCAAAATGTCACAAAATTGGGTATTTTGCTTTCAGTTAATGTTGAATGATTAAAAAAGGGAAATGTTCCGTAAATAAATTCTTTAAGAAATGAAAATGGTTCCAAAAGCCTCTCAATATTTTCATGCTCGTAGCTAATATATTGGGGTATATATTAAGACTGCCGATTAAGGTGTTGCATGAGTTCCTTCGTGGATAAGGCATTACTATCCATTTGCAACGGCGGACCTAATTCCCTGCCTTGGAATTCCCATTATTTTTAAAGGTGTGAAATATACTGTGTTTAATTCAGGTTTCAGAACCAAAGAACGGTGGGTATTACGGTATAAAACAACTATGAAATTGATACGTATCTGGATTTGACTTCGAACAGGTTCAGATTCGTTTGGTTGGTTCGATCCGGCTACGTTTACTAATCTGAATCCTGTACACTATTAAAATGAATAAGAGGTCAGTGTGTCCGTGAGAGGTTGTCCCACTGAAAATACTCCGTCGTTTAAGTCAATAAAAAGGCCTTCGAATCGAGGAAGGTAAACTGATAAGTAAAAGAGAAAGAAAGAGAATTGGTTTGTCGGGAGTGTTGGCCCGTTGAGAGTGTGAGTTCCAGCTTACTGCTCACAGAGAGTGAGTGGAAGCTGCGTCCCGAAAGCTGACAGTTCTCAAAGAGCCAGAAAGGACCCCTGTAATCGGGAGGCCTTTGGTGGGATTTAAATGTGAACGTTATATGCATAGAGAGAGAGAATGTGAGTCTTTACTCAAGCACTGTAAGCGTTTGTGACTTAGATTGTTTTAGGAAGTCTCTTTGCTGTCTCAGAAAGCGTGTTCTATATGTTCTCTTGAAGGTGAGTCAGAGAGCGTATTCGAGAGCTTGTCTTCCAGAATGGAGACTCTGAGCTTATATATGTGGTAGGAGAGCCACCTTCCTTGGTCAAAGTGGCGTGATCCTTTGGCCTGACAATGACGATCTTCTCTGAGTTGGTCGACATGATTGGCGTGATTTGATGGGTCATTTTTTTTTTGAACATTACAACGGATATTCAAATTGTTTACTTTCCTTTCATACTTTTGTGACCATTTAGACTCCATCGTTGGCGCCAAATTCATTGCTGCCTTTCTGAAGAAAATCAGCTTTCAGGAAAACGTGTAATCATGAATCGTTACTTTTCGTGTACGAGATCACCTTTCAAATTCGGCCTGACCCGTATCAGGTTTACCGTCTTTTTGGGCCTACTGTTACAGTACTTCCGGTCAATGCTCGGGTTGACCGCTCTATACGCGAGTTGGCCGCCTGCTTGCGTCTCGACAGTCAACGCCTGCTACAGTACTTCTGATCAATACTCGGGTTAACCGTTCTATACGCGAGTTGGCCGCCTGCTTGCGTCTCGACGGTCAACGCTGGCGTTGACTGTCAAAAGAGTATTTGAGTCTCTCAGGATTTGGGCCTTGATCCCCTGTTGGGCCAACATTGAAATTGACCGTCCAACAGGCTATTTGGGCCTTCTTTGATAGTTAGGCTAGCCCAACTATGGTATATCCATCAGAAATATTTATCCAGTGTATTAAAGTTTTGCAATAAGTTGATTATGTTTAGATTAGGCAAAACCACAGCATAATTGATACGGTGGAACAAATTCAAACCTTTTTCAAATGTCAACCATCAAATTCTTAAGTATAAAAAATACAACATTACACAATAATTTTTTAACGTAAAAAATCCTTCCAAACCAATAGAAAAATTATATAACAAATTCTAAATAAATATACTATAAAGATAGTGTCTATTATAAAATAATTTCTTTAATAGTCATTTACTATAACTTGAGTGAATAATGATTAAATACAACCCCCAACACACATAATAATTTATCAAAAAAAATATAACGATAATAAGAATAATCAAATATCAATACATTCTAGAAACTGACACGACCAAAAAATTAGCAGGTCTAATTAATTATTATTCTTAAAATTTAAAATTCTAAATAAATTCAATAAATAATATTAAATTTTAAAATTCAGGTGTGACAAATCAAATATATAGGACCTAATAAATTAAAACCTGAATATAACCTTATCGGACAACCATTCAGACAACATAAATACGATCTATTCTACAATCAACGTAGGAAAGGCAACAATATAACCAAAATTTTGATCAGACATAACATAATATTCCAATTATTCTCAAAACATAACCGTAGGCCTATACTCAACCAACTCCAAAATTCAATCATATCAAATATCAATTTAAGCCATAATAAAATTAAAACTTATCAAATCGAACAAATAACTGATAGATCATGTCCATACTCATACAATGCGTTCGAATCTTCTACTCTAAAGGGACAAAATATAAAATATGAGTTTAAAATTTAACAAATATTATATATGAGCAAATGAGTCCAATAAATTAGAGAGATAGTCAAATGAATAAATATCCAATTAAACAATAGAATAAATTTAAATATCTGATATAATAAATCCAAGAGAAATTTAAGATCCAATCATATTTAAATCGAATATCTAAATACAAAATAAGTGTCTAATCAAAAAACAATCATCATCGGGATATACAAATATATATAAAAAAATAAATGTGAGTTGGACTAATTTTAATAAGTAGATGTCCAATCTAAGCATAAGTGTAGATCCAATGCATGATCAACTCGTAATATGGGGCAAAATCCAATAGCGTGCACAGTAACCAAAGTAGCATCACAATAGATAGTTTAAAAATTTAGATCAAAACATATAATTAAAATCATTTCTATGAGACATATCAATACTCATCTGTGAGTAAAATCGATAAATTTTAAATTCAAATCCAATATAAATTAGTATAGAAATACAAATCATACACCAAATTTAAATTTTGATTATTTAGAAACTAGTTTGATAAATGATTATATATACTCTCAATAACATTCGGCCATATCAAATGCAAATTAGGCAAGTATATTTGGTCACCTATGTATTTTGTCTCCCACAGATAAAGTTATTCACTATGTTTTACCACCCGTAATTTTGAGTATAATTTTCAAGCTAGTAAGATATATTATGATATTTGAATATATTATAAAGTCTAATTAAATCATCCAAAGGAAAAGATCACTACGTCTAAGATTTTTCTACCAGTAGAAATGATTTTCAAATAATAAATCTCATCATTGGGAGCTGGCCAAAATATCAAATAACAAATCTAAATGTAATGATTATAACCCAACACATGTATGTGAAAATATATGGACAATACAAAGTTTCATACTTATTTTCATATAAATATACAGATATAAAAATATACAATATCTAACAAATTTTTTAAACTTTTAAAAAATAGTAAACCTTTCAAAATCATGAAGTCCGAACTAGAAACTCCCAAATCAACCAATGAGCCATACATGTATGTCCATAATCAGCAGATCGAGTATATAAAAATATATGTATGTTAGTAAAAATTTCAAACAGTATCTAAAATATATCAAATATTAAATTAAATTATGAATAGGGGTTATAAATAATTGTCTCAACCTTATACTCTATAGATCTGAATAAATGATACTTCAAAATATCCAAATTAGGCATTTCTCTCTTCCACAGGCGCGCCTTTCTCTCTCTACCCGCGCGGTGTCTCTCTCCTGCCACGATACGCTGTCTCACCGCAAGCCGCCGCCACCGCCGCCACCGCCACCGCTACTACCTCCTCTCTCTCAGTTACCGCTACCTCCTCTCTCACTGCAATGCACCGCTGCTGCCCTCTCTCTCTGCAGTGCACCGCCGCTGCCTTCTCTCTCTTCGTGCAAACCATCCTCCTCTTTCTCTCTCCTGCCGCATGCTTCTCACTGTGTCATCACTCCTTCGTGCACGCCGGTGCTTGTGTCGTCTCTTCCTTCTTCTTCTTCTCCTGCCACGCTGAAAACCTACTCCTCCTTTTATCTTATTTCTTCTCTCCTCTTTTCCTCTCTTTTTCTCTTCCTTCTTTCTTTTCTCATGCTTCCCTTTATTCCCCTTTTCTTTTTTTTATATAATTAATATTAATATTAATTTTATTTTTTTCCTTTTACATTCACCCTCTTTTTATAATCCAATCGGCGCTCAAGCGCCAGTATTAACCCGTCTCGGACGCCAACCCAATTGATTCAAATATCCTGTAAAATTTTCACAATATTTAACTTGCATCACCTCCAAATTATCTAAATTCATAATTAATATTAAAATAATAAAATAAAAATTTAAAATATTATAAAAACACACTAAAATAATATATCCAATCTTGACAAAAAAGAAATTCAAGTCAGTTCTCAATCAAATATAAACTTATCCCTCTTCTCTCTTTTGCATCTCCTTTGCTGCTACGGCCGCTACTGCTACCTCCAAAATCGCATCACATACAACTTTATAGAAATTTTGGTGCACATGAGCTCCTTATGAGCAATAAGCATGGTCTCCCTCTAAGCAACCTATATATGTGTCTTTCAGATGCTGGTCCTACTAAAATTAGCACACAAGAACCCCTCAGTGCACATCAAATGTGTTAATTCTGTCTCAAAAGCGCACAATTGCTTATCATGCACCCACTAAACGCAAATATTTCTTATCCACTAGAAATACCGTTTGCTCGACCACTCTTCGCTCAAACATCCCATGAATTTCGTCGCTTGATTGACACTCGAACAACACTTGGTCGACGTTCGCGCAAACCTCACATGATGTCCAATGACTATTGTTGCTCAACTAACTCTCAATTGGCACTTGATTGTCCTTTGCACATATGTTGTGCAACCCTTTGGCGCCCTTTGTCGCTTGTAGAAATGTTGTGTGACCTTTACTTGACTTCTTCATCTGAGCATGCCTGGCGCAAATATTGCATATCCTTCAGATAATGTGTCCGTTTGTTGTAATACATGAGTAACTTAAAACCCAATAAATTCTTTTATGAGTTTATTCTTTGTTGTCAATTGATTAAAGCCTCTTGGATGACATATAAAATTTTGCTTTACCTGCTTTGCTTGCATCAAATGGAAAGGGAAAAAAATTCAACCTAGTACACCATTTCTCATAACAACATTACTAGTAGTAAACTGATGAGGGCAAACCAGAGGAGATTCCCTTCTCCCTTAGTAGTTTGCAGACAACGGAGATCCTCCCTTAATTACACAGCTGAAAAAATTGCCTGACACATTCATTACGTGGCTGGCCTTTGATATTCAATTTCTTCTCTGTATATTTGCAGATTTCACTTTCTGGATCCGGTTGATCTGTATTTGTAGCGGATGGCCCAGAAGAGATAGTTCAAGAAATTCAACGCCCCTAGTGCACAGAGCAACCAGTAGAAGCGCTCGAGGTGGTAGTGGTTGATGTTGCTGCCAGAAAGCCAAGGCTTGTGGTTCGATCTACCGGTGGCGCTGTTAACTATTGATACAATTACCGAGCTAAGATAGTAACCTACGGCTAAGGATGCCCAAGAGAGGGATGTAGCTAAGGATCTCATGCTTCGTGGTGCTTCTGTGAAGAAGAATTCCAACATCCCGGCGAGTGTGAAGAGATCAGCTGAACCAAGGAGTGCATACTGAAACGCAACCCAGAGGAATGTGATCGATAATGGGTCGGAGGAGTCGAGCATGCCCGTGTCGGCTGCCACTCTCTTCCGCTTCACCTCAACAAGCGCTGCAGCTGCCATGGCTACTATGGAAAGGAATAGCCCAGTTCCAATTCTTTGCAGATGTGAGATGCCCGTCTCAGTTTTAGTTACTCTGCGACTGAATGGGATGATGGCGTGGTCGTATACTGGTGCAAGGGCCATGATGATTACTATGGGGAAAACAGGAAGTGAGGCCGGGGGTATCTTCAGGGAGCCAAGCTTCGTGTTCATGGTGGCCGCTTGTTGGACAGAAAATGTTGAGAGTTGAGCTAAGCAGCAGTTGAGAATGATAGTGCTAGCGAAAATAGGGAGGATTTTTAACACAATCTTGACTTCTTCTACCTCTTTTATGGTGCATTCTAATGCTCGACAAACTGGTTTCTGCTTCACTGCTTTATTCAGAAATTCGAGGCTTTGTGTCGGAGTTTCCACTGCAGCTGTTGCCATGTGCTTTTCTTCACCGCTGTTGGTCATTTCAGCTGCATAGCTTGGGCTTGCAGCCATATTTGCCACAGCATTACTTGAATTTCTTCTCATGCAACAGTTGAGTGTGGCAGCAAGCAAGACCTGTAAACGAGAGACATTTAAGCTTCTTTTTGGCTTTGTCTCTCAAAGTAATTCACAGGCTGGTAGAACAGCGAAGAGAAGCAAGATCATGTTCATAATGTAAATACGCAGATTTCTTTCTGCGATGATAGTTCATGAAAACACTGATTAGGCAAACATTTTGCATGAATAAGAAACCCAAAGAAGAAAACATGAGCAGTAGTTTTCACAAGCTTGCTATTTTGTTCAGATTATGCTAAATCTGATGGAAATGGTAGGTTCATAGTTATCATACTTTCAGTATGGTTGTGAAGGGACTCCCATTGGGAACTTTATTTCTGTAAAGTGCAGAGCCAGCAAGGAAGATGGGGATCGACAAAAGAATCGATATGGTAGAGACGAAGAATCCCCATTGCCATCCCTTGTTGTCCTCGAGCCAGACCACAAAGGTCACTGCGATTAGGCCGCCACCTGAGAGACAGAACACGAAGTAGTTGAAGAAGGTTGACCTCTGGATCCTCCCGCGGGGCGTGCTCTCATCGAACTGCTCAGCTCCATGCGTCGGTAGCGATCCCTTTATGCCTCCAACTCCTATCGCCACCAGGTAAAGGCCTGTGAACAGCAGTGCCGCTTCTCCAGTGTTTGGTTCCCGACACGGAGATGTGGAGTCGGATGCACCGCAGCTGGGTGGCTTTAAGGAGGGTGAGCGTGCTTGCACTGTGAGTATTATCAGACCCTGCTGTCACGCACTGCTTATCAGCATGTAGGCATTCATAAAAAAAAAAAAAAAAACTTTTTTTAGTTAGGAAAATAACATGGATAAGAAATATTACCAATATAATTATAAGTAATATCAAATAATTTTTAGAACCAACTAGATAAGCTGAAAACCATAATATTTATTAAAAAATTGTAGTTTAAAAATTTATGAATATCAACCTCATGAATTTTGAACCATTAAATACTTAAAAAATCAGTTAATATCTTTATACGAATTAATAAAAAAAAATTGAAATTGACGAGGGAGTTTGCTAGATTTCAAGATAAAAATGCCTGCCTTGAAACACACTTCAAAACATTACGAATTACTTTTTAAAAAAAAAAAAACTATATCTTTTGTAATCTTATAAAACATATATTTACGAATTATATTTTGTAAGATATTATAAAAATATAAATATAGGAGATATATTGATAACGTGATGACATTGACCCTTCAGTTGTTAGGCCCCACCCATCATCATCATATTAATGAGTAATGCAGCGCATGAAATTAGCAGTTGGAAATGCATTGGTTGCATGAAAATTGCGTTCCCACTACCAATAGATGACTCACCGCTACATATTTAGTGTTACTATAACTCTCAAATGTCAATTTCATGTTAAGTGTTTTCTAAAATAAGGACCCATTTATTATCAAAATTTTTTTTAAGATAAGAATTTATTTATGCAAAATTAACTTTATTGATGAAAATAATTATCATATTTAATACCCATCCATATTTTTCCGGAAATATTAAAATAAGATTCACGTGACATACGCAATCCTCTCTTTTTTAAAAAAAAAAAAAAACTCTGAGAAAAAAATCTGTTGACTTGATAACGCCAAGCCTCAACCGTTCATTAATAAGCCAACTCACGTCACCTTTTGGAGATGAATTTAATACGATAAATTTTGACAAATTTTAAATATATTGATTGATATATTGTTTATTATTTATCTAAACAAATAAAATATAAATATCGTATTATTTTAGAGTATTCCCATAATAGTAAAATTGTGTGGTCCTAAACGTTTTTCTTTTAAAATATATGACAGCAGAAGAAACCCACATAAAAAATCAAAAATTTAATTATAATAACAAATTATTATAAACATAAATAAATATAAATATCATATTATTTTAGAATATCCCCTTAAATATTTTTCTTTTAAAATATATAATAACACAATAAACCCACCGAAAAATAAAATAAATAAATAAATAAAGGAAGATAACATGAGAAAAGGAAAATTACCACAAGTTCAATAGCAGCACCGAAGAGGTAGACGTGATAGGTGGTGAAGAAAGCATCTGACAAGAAGCCGCCGGCCACGGCAAGAAGGAAGGCGGTGCCCATGAAGTTCGTGACGGTGTCCGAAGATCTGCTCGGACTAAAATGCATGTAATCCAGCAAATACAGCACCAGGTTGCTTGCATTTGCCAAGTACGCCAAGTTCTCCATCACTTCCACCGCTGCCCAGCAATTCAAACACCAAAGAACAGAGAGGGAGGGAGGAAGAGAATTAGCCAAAGAAAGAAAAGGATTGAAATCAATTCGATGGTATTGATATGATCGAATACGTGAATCAGCTTACCCAGAACAAAGGAGGCGGCAAGCATGCCGCCATGGCGGCCTTTGAGGGAAGCTCTGCCCTTCCAATCCACAAAGCCTTCCCACATGCTTTCTGGGTTTTCTACTTCCTGCAAGAGAGAAGAGTTAGAATAATCAAAAGAGAAAAAGAAAAAGAAAAGGTGGTCTAAATACAATACCGAAGTAACAATTAAGAGAGAAAGGAAATGGAAATTGGAACCCACCATCGATATCTTCTCTATTTCTTCAACTTGTTTGAGAGCGCTGACTCTGATTGGAAGCAGAGGAATTGAGTGGTGGGGGAAGATTTATAAGAACTGAGCGAGAGAGAGAGAAAAAGATTCAAATTCCCACTTCTTTTTCTTTTGATAAAAGAGTGGTCTCAACAGGAATCAGAATATCACTTCATCCACCCCAGGAAGGAGTCGGCCGTGGCGGCTGAAAGGGAGGAATGGAAGAGATGGCGGTGGGGTTTGCTTGGTCATATTTGTGATTGTTTGGTGCAATCTGGGGTTAGAAAAAGTAGTAGAAAAAGCAGTTTTTGAACGGGTGAGAAAGCATCAGATCTTCCAAATGGGATGGAAAAAGGAAAGGGAAGAGAGAGATGGGAAATGCGGTGCTCTGCTTCTGCTCTGTTTCGGCCTTTAAAAAAAAAGGTCCAATGGGCAACCTCTGATTGAGAAGGGGGCCGCTGTGCCGCATGTGACGCATGAAACTTGCGCAGGGCATCTTTTTTTTTTTACTTTGCTTTTAAAACTTTATTTCCATTTTTTTATTTTATTTTTAATATTTTTTTATAAAATAGAATATAAATAATCTTTATAGTCTATTCTAATTTTTTAAAATTAAAATATTAAAAATATATTTTTTAAATTCTAATCTTTTTAATATGATAATATTTTTAATGCGTACTGAATCCAAATTTCTAATAGATTCGGGTCAAGTCAATCATCTAAGTCCGTTTTCGTCCACTGAGTTCGGATCTTGCATACCACAACTAAAAACAAGAGGTCAGATGTCAGTGAAATATTCTCCCACCGAAAGCACTCCGACGCTCAAGTCAGTAAACAACCTTCAAGTTTGAAAGGTAAAAGTAATGCAAGCGGAGAAAATATAGGGAGTGCTAAGATAGGTCTTTTGCTATCGGTGAGAAAGGCTTTGGTGCCCGTGAGAAGCGTAATCTTTGAGAACTGTGTTCGTTAGAAAAGTGATAACAGAGATGAAAAGAGTTAACGTTCTGAAAGCGTGGGAGCTTTGCAGAAGAAGGCTTCTTGTGGGCAAAGAGAGTGACTGAGAGCATAAGAGCTTTGCTGTAGAGAATGTAGAGTTCACGAGTATTTGTGAATAATTTCCAGTGTTGTCTAAATGCCTCACTAAAAGCCTGTCATGGAGTGAAGACTTCATGACCTTTTATAGGCGTTGCCTTGGGGAGCCTTCATTGTGCGGAAAGGCTTGATTCTCGTACTCTGTTGGGATTGCTTCCTCTTTTGGGCGTAGAGCTTTTGTAGCAGTGTCGTTGCCTTGATTACCTTCCTTTTACGTTCTTATAACCGTTAGGGTTAGTAGCAGATAAAAAAAGGATTCTAGTGCCTTTCTTTAGGAATGTGTGTTGGATCTATTGATGACCGTTACTGAAGGGATTGCCTTCTGTGAGGAGCGCGCAATCAAGGGAGAAGACCATTACTGATCGTGAACAGACGCGTGGGCCAAGTTGGGTTTGGGCTGTGTTAAGCTTGGTCTTCAAGTAACCAAGATTTCGGTCAACAGAAGTGTTGACCGTCTTGGAAGTTGGCCATCCAAGTTGTCCATCCTGATTTCTCCGTCTTCTTTGGCTTCCTACTGGTCAACGCAGGGCATTAACCGTCCTAACGTAAATGGGTCGCAACGTCTCTAGGCCGTTTGTTCATTTTTGGGCCAGCCCATTACTAGTGTATCCATCACTAATCCCCCATATTGATGGTCCAGGAATTTTGGCCTCCAACATGTTTAAGATGGGAAGCTAGTCGAGACAGCCGCAAGGTCAATTTTTAGAGAGCTGGCCAGTCGAATCGTTGACTGCCTAGGATGAAATTCGAAAAACTTGCAAAGGAGTTGACCAGATCATTGACTGCCTAGGATGAAATCCAAAGAATTTCCGAAAGAGTTAACTGGATCGTTGACTACCTAGGATGAAATTCGGAGAACTTGCGAAGGAGTTGACCGGATCATTGACCGCCTAGGATGAAATCCAGAGAATTGTGGGAGTTTGAAAGGACGCACCATCATGCTGCCAGATTGTCAGTTTGAAAGTAGGCCACGCATCCAAACGCAAGGGATTTGTGATCTCGGCAATTAATGCGCCAGGGGATCCGAATCGTTTGCACCCTTTTAGGGAGTGACACGTGCCAACAATGATGGACGTGCTTTTACGAGATGGTTTTTCCTTTTCTACTGTTCACATACCTTTAAATATTTCATCTGTTATATTTCATACTTCCGATGCTTTCCTTCATCTTCTCTTTCCTAAGAAATTCCTAGTGTTTTGCCGTTAGTTCTCTTACTTTCGTTTTCATGGCTTCTCAGATTGCCTCTGTTCTCAATGTGAGCAATGTGCAGGAGTTGTATATTGAGTACAACATTCCTAAGGAGATCGTTTTCAAAATTCCTAGCAATGAGGATCGAGTATGCTTCCCTGCTGAGGGTTGCATCACTGTGTATAAGGTCCACCTGAGGAGTGGGCTCTATCTTCCGATTCCTCAGGAGTTGCTTGATATCCTCTTCGCTCTCCAAGTGCCCATCGTACGGTTTTATGCCAATGCCATGTGATACCTCTACTCCAGGTGCATCTTTATGTGCCATCATTCTCGGATAATGATGATCGGCGTAGTGAGAGTGATGTTTCGCTGTACCCAGAGTGCTGACCGGATCTCTCTTGCCCCAAGGGATCTTCCGATCAACTGTGCTATTTATGATTCACTAAAGAATTGGAAGGATCGCTTTTTCTTTATCCATGTAGCAGAGTCTTGTCCCTTGTCCAGGGAATGGGGCAAGGTACCAAAGTAGTTTATTGGTACGCCAAAGAAGACGGAGATTGACGCCATGAAAAAGGCGTTGAAGCCTGTGAGAAAGCACTCTGGGGATTTTAGGAGAAACCACCTAGTTTCTCGAGAGGAGGCCAAGAGAACCAATTGGGGTCTCCTTCTCCAACACAGAAGTTCAAGTCGCCGTCGTCGGAGGCTTCTCGGAGAAAGAGAAAAGTCAGAGTTATGATTGTTAGTGAACCTTCCCCTGTTACTGCTCCCACCAGTCCAAGGCAAAAGAGGGCTGCACCTTTAGAGCCTTCTTTGTCATCCTCTAGACAAGATTACGTAGCTACTGGTCATTTTACTGATGTGGGGGATAGTTCAGGAGAGGAAATAGCTCTAGGAGAGTTTGAAGTCGTGTGGCGTAGCAGAGCGGGCAGTGCTACGATTTTGGTGCAAGTGGCACTGGCATTAGCCCCGCAGCTTGAGCTAGTGGAGTCGGCTCTTGAGATGCAGCCTAAGAGGCTAGAGCCGACCGTCGAGCAGCAACCTGAGCCGGCTTTTGAGCCATCGGTTAGGATGCGTGAGCCAGTTGTTGAGCCGTCAGCTAAGCTGATTTCAGAGCCAGTCATCGATCCGCCAGCTATTGAGCTGTCAACTGAGCTGCTGGAGTCCATTTTTGAGTCACTTACGGTGCTGGAGGAGCTAGCTGGCAGAGAGCCAGATAAGTCGGAGGACTCGATGACGGAGCTTTTGAAAGAGTGTGCGGCAGAGGCAGCTGCTAGGCCTGACCAAGAGGATACTGTGTTCAGTCCTCCGTCTCCAAAGTCCAAGTCTCACGGCAGGCCAGTGAAGCTAGAGCATAGAATCTAGGGGGTAAGTTTTTTGTAACTCTCCTCCTATTTTTCTCTGTTGCTATTGTTTGACGTGTGTGGCCTTTGTAGGAGGAGAAAGTTGGCAAGGTAGTCACCAAGGCGCTGCGTTAATGGGATCTGGCCCTCTCCGATCGAGAATAGGAGATAGCCTAGTTTGAGAAGGAGTTAGAGCTACAGAGAGCGAAGCACCGGGAAGAGACAGCCACTCTACAGTCTGTGATATCGATCCTGGAGGCGAAGAACGTGACATTGGAAAAAGAGAATACTCTATTTACGGGAGCAGTGATGGTCTATCTAGAAGAAGAGATTTCCCAACTGAGAGAGGAGAACGTCTTGCTAACAGAGAAGAAGGACAGTGCTATCAAGTGTATTGACCAACTCGCGGAGCAGATGTCTTCATTAGAAAATGAGTTGTCCGGTCACATATGCCTCGGCGAGGTTTCTGAGATGCAGATGGCATAGTTGTGGGAGGGGGTCTACCTTTGCCGGTGCTTAACACGGCTGGTTGACCCCAACTTTCCAGCGGAACTTCTTGATCCCGCAAACCGTTCCGTCCAACGTCGAGAGAGCCTTGTGGGACAACCACCCTCCGCTCCTGGAGGATCTGCTCCTCAATAAATTTCGTACTCCTTACTCCTTGTAATTATACAGGTTTTTATCAATAAAATAGATATTTTACTGATATTCTCCGTTCTCGCAATAGTTGTTACTTTTTATGCATTGTTGTTGCATTTTTCGGCCAACTTAGTGAGTTATGAGCAAGTTAACCGTCCGTCCCTTTTGGGATGTTCTGGCAAATGGGACTAACTCTTACGAAAGTTACTAGAGTGGATCCGTCGCCAGGCAAGGCTTGCCTTTCGCTTGTGATTATGAGCTTGATGATGCTGCCTAAGCATGAACTCGGGTGGCCAGTTTTTTGGTGGCCTATTTTCTAGCGGTGAGCTTTTTGGCGGCCAACCTGCCCACAGGATACCGTCCATTGTTGCCCATGCCTTTGTCGCATTCTTTTCTGTTTTCTTCTTTTTTGTGTCGTTGACCGACTATGAGCTTCTACCACAAGCATTTGACTGTCGCAGACTATCCTTTCGTAAACGTGACACAACGCATGCGTTGCTGGGCAGTGAAACGATGTGATTTGAAACGACACATCCCCCCGTGTTGTCTTTCTTGTTGTCTTTCCAGGCGAGAAATTTGGTTTATAAATTGGCTAGGGTTATGGGATTTGTCTTAGCAGTTTCCCATCGAGTCTTGCCCCAGTTTCTTTTTCTTCTTCTTGCCTTGCCATGGCTGACGAGAATATGATTGATATCCCTACTCTCCTCAACTGGGGACCAAACAACACGCCTGTCCCTTCCCGTAGTTCCTCTTTTGGTTGGTCATCCTTTGAGAGCACTTCTCAACCTTTCTGTGCCATCTGTATCAACCGCCCTGGGCCTTCTCGCCAGGTACTTCATTTGTCATCTGTCTTTAGGATTTTTGTTGCAACGGTTTGTATTTTCCTTACTAACATCCCTTTGTTCGCCATCCTCACAAGGTGAAGACTTGGTCGAGATTTCGTTCTCAGAGGAGGATAAGTCGGCTCAGGAGAGAGAGTGCTCCATTCGTCTGGGTTTAGCCTTTAATGATAACAGGTGGGAGGATCCGAAAGTGCACCATCGGGCATTGGAGCTAATCGCGGTGCTTGACGGTGAGTTGAGGACCAAGCTCTACCTCGAAGAGGTGGCGCCTGCTCTGGAGGAGCGGTTTCAAGAGGGTATCCATTTCAGCCGTAGGATCGCCTCCCTGGTGGATCCTCGCTTCCCTGTAGGTTCCTGGATTCATGCAATGCTGGTGCTACACAGAGATCTGACTTGGTGTGGTACTCCAGCGATCGCGGTCGAAGGTCCCAATGTAATTCTCAGTGAGATTTGTCAGCCTCGGGGAGCCACCATGCTAAGTCATAATATCTCGGCAACGGTGGCACCGTCTAGAGTCTCTTTGCTCTTTTTTCTTTTGGGGGAATATTATGAAGAACGTTGTATGCGCTTTGTATAATGGTGACACATTAATGAATAGTGATCTGATGCACTATTTTGTTTTGACAGTATGCACCTTCTTTCTTACACTTTTGTTCTTATTTCTCATTTCTCGACTTGCATGCCATTTTATCGACCGGCTGACTTGATGGATTGTACACAAGTTGGTCGATCAATGCTACTTTACAGGTTCGTTGCACTCTCTGGAGAGCGATACAAGGTATACCCTGACATTGGGTCAAGCCAGTTCTACTTTCTTACATATGGTTGTCTTACCCGTGCCTTTACAGAAAGTAGAGCTTGAGGTGGATTGCATTCCACATCCGAGGAACCAACTTGTCATTATGGGTTCGGAGTTTGTATGTTCGATTTCGCAGGACGACAAAGACTAGGAAGTGACACTCCCAATTCGGGGAGAGTTTATTCCAGCTGGTGATCTTGCCTGTAACCTCGTTGCTTCGCAAAACCAAGTCTCCAACCTTGAAGTGTTTCGCTTTTACCTTCTTATTGTAATAGCGCGCAACCCGTTATTGGTAGGCCGCCGTCCGCAACCTGGCGGCATCGCCGGCTTCTTTCAGCAAGTCTAGATATTTTCAAATTTTTAGAAGTTACCTTGTGGATCGAAAGACTCAACCCAAAGACTCAGGAGCCCGATTTTAACCGGAATCACCGCTTCCGTCTCGTAACAAAGGCTAAAAGGTGTCTCACAAGTCGGTTCCTTAGGAGTCGTCCGATAAGACCATAGGACGAAGCACAGTTCATTGACCCGGGAGCCCCTTGCATCCTCCAGTTTGGTCTTCAGACCATTGAGTGGCATACGGTTTGTGACCTCCACCTATCTGTTGGCTTGCGGTATGCCACCAAAATGTTGACCAATCTGTTGCCTAGACTGGTGTAATACTTGGTAAAACGTTTTTCAAAAAATTAGATTCCGTTATCAATCACGATGACCTTGGGAACGCTAAATATGTTGACTATGCATTGGCAAACGAATTCCAGAGCGTTGTGCTCTGTGATCTTGGCTAGCGGAGCGGCTTTGATCCACTTAGTGAAGTGGCCAATGCTGGCGATAATAAACTTCCTTTGCTCGGTAGTAATGAAAAACGGGTCGAGAATATTGAGCCCCATTGTGCGAAGGGCCAAGGAGCTTTAAGAGCTCTCAATTCAACGGGCGGTTGGCGGTGAAGATTGTCGTGTAGTTGGAAAATTTCGTACTTCTTTATGAAGTTGAAGGCATTTTTCTTCATCGTTGTCCAGTAATATCCTTGGTACATGATTTTGAATGCCCGATTCTTCCCGCTAATGTACAACCCGCAGATCCCAAGGTGGATTTCGCTCAAAACTTAGTCTGCCTCCTCAGGGGTTAAGCACCTGACGTAAGGGATCGAGTAGCCACGGTGATATAACCTTCCATTGACCATGGTATACCAACCCGCCATCTTTTTGATCCGCTTTGTCTCGTCCACGTCAGCTGGCGGTGCTCCGTTGCCAGGTACCTCAGATAAGGCGTCATTAAGCTTTCGATGTCAGAGAATTGCATCGCTTCTTGTTCTTCTGTGTTGGGAATGTTCAAGACCTTCCGCATGTCCCTCGAGTATTGCTCTAGGCTTTCGGCCCCTGCCGCTCTGACAAGTTGGTCAGTTTTCCAGTTCTCGGCTCTCAAAACATGAACGAGGGTCACCTTGTCAAACCTTCGACTGGTTTCATTTACCTTGGCCAGGTATTTAGCCAAGTGGGGATTGTAGGCTTCGAAGCTCCCATTGAATTGGTTGATGACTAGTTCCAAGTCGCTATAGACGGTCAACCGCTTAATGGAGCACTCTTTAGCTAGCCTTAACCCAGCCAACAGGGTTTCGTATTCGACAACGTTGTCGGTGGCCGAAAAGTCGAGTTGAAGGGAGTACTTCACCTTGAACCCATCAAGAGTCTTTAGGACCACTCCGGCGCCGCTACTTGAATTTGTAAACGATTCGTCTACGTTGAGAACCCATTCCGATCATTCCTCGTATAGCTCTCTGTCCTCCGTGGGCTGTTCCTTGAAAATTGGGATCGTAGTCTCGACCATAAAGTCAGCCAATGCTTGCCCTTTGATGGTTGGTCTAGGCTGAAACTCAATGTCAAACTCTCCCAACTCGATTGCCTATTTTGCCAACCACCTGGAGACGTCGACTTTCTAGAGAATGCTCTTCAAAGGTTAATCAGTTAGAACTACCACACGGTAAGCCTGGAAATAAGGTCTCAATTTGTGGGCGAAGAAGATAAGTGCCAAGGCCAACTTTTCCGCGCGTAGATAGTACATTTCTGCACCGGTCAACGTTTTACTCACGTACTTGATCGGCCGTTGCGTGTTGGAGTCTTGGCGTACGAAGACGGAGCTGAGAGCCACATTTGATACTATTAAGTAGAGGTACAGCTCTTCTCCATCCTTGGGTGACGTCAACAACGAGGGGCTGGCCAAGTACTACTTCAATTTCGTCGAAGGCCACTGTCATTCGACAGTCCATTGGAATCCGTTCGCTTTCTCCCCCTTAGAGTATTGAAAAATGACCGGTACTTGTCTCCTGACTTGGTTAGGAAATGTGACAGAGCTACAGTCTTCCTGTTAGCCTTTGGACGTCTTTGACATTCAGAGACGATGTCATGTCCACGAAGGCCTTGATCTTCTTCGAATTTACTTCGATTCCCCATTGGAAGATGATGAACCCCAAAAATTTCCCTAAGGATACTCCAAAGACGCTTTTAGAAGGATTGAGTTTTATTTGGTGCACGTAGAGTACCTCAAAGGACTCGACTAGATCATAAATATGGTCATTATTGGTCTTGCTCTTGACAAGCATGTCATCAACGTACACCTCAATATTGCTGACGATCTGCTTTTCAAACATTTTTTTCACGAGCCGCTAATAAGTCGTACCTACGTTGTTTAAACCAAAGGACATTACCCTATAAAAGTAGGTGACTTGGTCTGTTATGAACGAAGTGTGTTCCTTATCCTCAGACTCATTTGGACCTAGTTATAACCCGAGTAAGAGTCCATAAAGCTCAGGAGTTCATGTCTAAATGTTGAGTCCACCAAGAGGTCGATTTTGGGTAAAGGGAAGTTGTCTTTCAAACAAGCTTTGTTGACGTCGGTGAAATCGACGCACATTCATAATTTTCCATTACTTTTCTTGACCAGGACGACATTAAAGAGCCAGTCTAGGTATTGGATTTCTCTGATGAAGCCGGCATCCAGTAGCTTTTTCACTTCCTCCCGAATGGCGATCAATTTTTTCGCAGAGTGGTTCCTCTGTTTCTACTTAATGGGCTTACAATCGGGATCGAGGCCCAACTGGTGGACTACTATTCCAGCTAAAATCCGATGCTTGTCCATGAGTGTCCATGCAAAAATGTTAGTGTCTTGCGGTAAGAACGTGATCAGCTCGTCGCACAGTGTGTCAGTGAGTGAGCCCCTGATCTGTATGCACCTCTTCGGGTCCTCTGGATTCTGTGGGATTAGGTCGGTGGCTTCACTGGACTGTGTTTGTTGCAGAGTTGCTTCATCTCAATGGTCAAGCTCTCTTGCCATTTTTACTCTGTCATTGGGAGCAATCTGTGACATGTAGTACGTCCTTCCAGTGACTTGGCTGTCCACCACCTCACCGATACTGCATACTGTTGGAAATTTTATCTTAAGGTGCGGTATTGCGGTGACGGCTCCAAACATCATTAGGTACAGGTGGCCTAGAATGGCGTTGTATACAGATGGTAGATCGACGATCAAGAAGGTGAGCGTGTAGTGTCCCACATTGGATTGGGGGAGGGGAACGAAGCGTCCTTATAAGGGCGTGACACCTCCCCCTTGTAGACGTGTTTTGGGAGTGGTGGATTCCGTCTGCCAGAACAAAACCGTTAGGCCTATAGCTGGGGACGCCGTGAAGTTCTCCCAGGCCTCAGCCTGTAGGCTGGAGACGCCGCGAAGTTCTCCAAGGTCAAAGCGGATAATATCTACATGCGGGTGCACCGAAAACGTTACGAATGGTATTAGATTCGGAACCTGATTTAGTGTGCCAGTGAGGACACTAGGCCTCTAAGGGGGTAGACTGTAGTGTCCCACATTGGATTGGGAGAGGAGAACGAAGCGTCCTTATAAGGGCGTGGACACCTCCCCCCTTGCAGACGCGTTTTGGGGGCAGTGGACTCCGTCTGCCATGAACAAAACCATGAGGACCTGTAGGCTGGGGATGCCGTGAATTTCTCCTAGGCCTCGGCCTATAGGCTTAAGACGCCGCGAAGTTCTCCCATGTCAAAGCGGACAATATCTACATGCGGGCGCACCGGGGACGCTACAGAGCGTGCGACTTGCCATTCTAGGATATGTGCCCAGGGTGACCTCCAGTTGAATGGTTCCTTGGACGGTCACGGACTCGTTGTCCAAGCCGTAGAGTTGGCCTTCGGTAGGCTTTAATTGATTCTTTTTTAAACCATGTTTAAAAAACGCATCAAGATAAAGTAAATCATACGAGCTTCTATTGTCAATGAAGACTCATTTCAGTGGGTACGATCTAAGTCATTGTTGCTAAAGCTAATGACATTATCGTCCGTGCGTGGCTTCTTCCGCTCAGTTTGTCCCTCCTTGTGATCTACTGACATCTTAGTGACCATATTGACTATTTTGGCCACAACCCGATTCCGCGGTGGGAAGGCTCCGATTGTTCTCCGCCTGAGGTTCCCGAGCTCTAACCGGGGTTCTTGACGGACCTGGTGAGGTGACCCATGCGGATGAGTTCCTTGATCTCTTTGTGAAGTGTCTTGTAGTCTTCCGTGGAGTGTCCTAGAGATCGATGAAAATCGTAATATTTAGATAGATTTCCTCCCTCCTTCTTAAGTGGTTTTGACCACTTAAGGAACTTTTTTTCACGGTTCTGCATGAGGGCGTTGGAACGTGTATCCGTCACGGGTGTCAAGTTGGTCGGCCTGTTGTCCCTCCTTTTTGGCACTCCGACCTCGTGCTGCTTTCGGTGGAAATGGTCTCCGCCATTATGCTTCCTCTTTCCCGTAGTTGGAAAAGAATGAGGTTGTTCAGTCCGCTCAGGATGCTTAGCATCGTTGGCCTCCTTCGTCGCCGAGTAGGCCCCGATGATCGACTCCGCCTCCCTAAAAGTCTGCGGGTTCTTGCGGGCTAGGTGACGGAAGAAGTCTCCATGCATTAAGGCAGAGATGAAACGGCTAAGGTTCATCTCCTTTTTCAGCCGAGGGATTCTCCTCGCCTCTGCTACGAAGCGATCCATAAACTTTCGCAGATTCTCTCCCTACTTTTACTTGATATGAGAGATGTGCTAGGGTTGTTTCTCGTCTAGGAAGCATGAGGCGTACTGGGCCAGGAAAAGGTTGGAGAGCTCTCAGAAGCTCCGGATAGAGTCCGTGGGGAGGTCATGAAATATGATACGAGCATCCCCCTTCAGCGTCAGAGGGAAACAACGGCACATGGCAGCGTCATCTAACCCTTGTAGACTTAGACGGGCATGAAAGTGATTCAAGTGATCCATAAGATCTGCACTCCCATCGTAAGGGTCAAAAGCTAGCATTTTAAACTTTGCCAGCATGGGACGATTCAAAATCTGGGCGGTGAAGGAAAATCTGTTGAGATCCGTGGTATGTTTGTCGCTTTTAAGCACGCGCCTTAGAATCTTTTCCACCCACATATTCGTAGAGACGGTGTGGCCAGTCCTTTTGGAATTGATTAAGGTCATTAACTCCGTCCTTTCTTTGACGTGGCGGGCAGTTGGCCTGCTACTGCCCCTGGCAGATTCGACGACCCTTGAGGCTCCCTCCTGGTCCAGACGAGTGGCTTCTACCCGAGAGTATCGGGAATTCCTGCGTTTCGGACTTTCTTTCGGAGTCCTGCTGCCCAGATGCCCTTTGAGCCTTGATCGGCTCTGGGCCTGTGAGGCTTCCGGTGCTAGAACGTTGGTCGGCCTCTGGGTCTTCTTGGCCAGCTACTTCTTCCTTTGTCGTCCTCTCTTGGAGGCCAGAGCAGGGGGAGCCGTAGGCGGAGCCCCCTACTGAACGTTCTCCTGGCGGGCAGAGGATCTCGAGCATTCTGTTCATCTTGCTCATGTTCTCCGTCATGTTCGAAAAAATGAACGCTGGCACGCCATTGACCACTCCATTGACCTGGGCACCAATAGCGTGGCCCTGGTCAGGAGAGGTTACATCTCTGATGAGTTTGCTTGCTTGTACTCTTGTGTTCACCATATTGGCTAATGGAAAGAGAAGCTGAGAGAGAGAGATTGTGTGAAGTCGTTTAGAAAAGTGGTCGGCTTTTTGTAAGCTTCCCACAAATGGCACTAATAATATGTCATGGATCCAAGTTTTGAACAGATTTGGGTCAAGTCGATTATCTGAGTCCGTCTCCGTCCACTGAGTTTGGATCCTACACGTCATAACTAAGAACAAGAGGTTAGGCGTCGGCGAAATGTTCTCTCTTCGAAAACATTCCAATGCTCAAGTCAATAAATAGCCTTCAAACTTGAAAGGTAAAAGTAATAAAAGAGAGGAAATGTAGGGGGGTGCTGAGATGGGTGTTTTGCTCTCGGTGAGAGAGGCTTTGGTGCCCATGAGAAGCGTAATCTCGAGAAACTGTATTCGCTAGGAACATGGTAACAGAGATGGAGAAAGTTAACGTTCTGAAAGTGTTGGAGCTTTATAGAAGAAGGCTTCCCGTAGGCAAAGAAAGTGATTGAGAGCTTAAGAGCTTTGCTGTGGAGAATGCAGAGTTCGCGAGTGTTTGTGAATAATTTCCAATGTTGTCTGAATGCCTCACTGAAAGCATGTCCTGGAGTGAAGACTTCGTGACCTTTTATAGGCATTGCCCTGGGGAGTCTTCCTTGTGTGGAAGGGCTTGATTCCCATGCTCTGCTGGGATTGCTTCCTTTTTTGGGCAAAAGGCTTTTGTGGCGGTAATAGTCGCTACCTTGATTACCTTCCTTTTGTGTTCTTGTAACCATTAGGATTAGCAGTAGACAATGAGAGGATTTTAGCGCCTTCTTTTAGGGATGTGTGTTGGATCTATTGATAACCGTTACTGAAAAGATTGCCTTCTATGGGGAGCGAGCAATTAAAGGAGAAGACCGTTGCTGACCGTAAACAGACGTGTGGGCCAAGTTGGGTTTAGGCCACGTTAAGTTTGGTCTTCAAGTGACCAAGATTTCGATCAACAGAAGTGTTAACCGTCTTAAAAGTTGGTTATCTAAGTTGTCCGTCCTGATTTCTCGGTCTTCTTTGACTTTCTACCAGTCGATGCGGGGTGTTGACCGTCCTGACATAAATGGGTCATAGCGACTTAAGGCCGTTTCTTTCTTTCCGGACCAACTCATTATCGGCGTACCCATCAATTTTATAAATATATGACTATAAAATTATTATTTTATGAGTTTATAAAATATAGTTAAAGTAGTTTAATAATATTTTAAGAATATATAATTATATAATAATTATTTTTTTATTTGTGTTAATATTTTTATAAAAATGATTAAATTAATATAAATTATAAACTGATAAATATTTTTAAAAATATTAATTTTTTAATCTTATAAAATATTTAAAATATAAAAAATAAAAACTATGGCCCGTCATTGGATTTAATCTCATGACCGGTTTTACACGGCAGTAACACTATGCTGCACCCATATAACATTGATACGTGTTGGATGACTGTGGCACAGTTGTCCCCTGCACCAACTGATACCCTTGCAATCCTATCGTGGCTGCCATGTTGCTTACCAGTGATCACAATATGACATTGATAAGGGGCACCTATAAATCTGTGTTTGTTTGTTGCTTTTATTTTATTTTATTTTATTTTATTTTTCTCTAACATGATTCCTTTTTTTTAGTTAAAGTTTTTCTTTTGTATCATTTAATTATATATTTTTATTTAATTTTGTTTTCTTATAAAATAAATCAATAAGAATGTTATAATTTTCATTTAATTATATATTTATTGAATTCAATAAAAAGTTTGAGCAAAATTTGTCAAATGTAAAGTTTTTTTTTTTTTTTACTTTTTCCTTAAAAAATTAGATTCAAGAATGGAATTGAACCTTAGAATTAAGATAAGAAATTACTATTATTTTGTTGTAATCCTATTCAATATGTATTATTTCAAATTAAAATTTAAAGTTGATGCATCATAGATTCAAGTTTCGAACTGATTCAAATCGAATTGGTCTAGTCACCGTCCTTTGAGCTCGGGATCCTACATATCACAACTTCAAATAAGAAGTCAGCTGATGACAGAATTTAGTCTCATTAAAAATATTCCAACATTCAAGTTAGTAAATAATCTTTCGGAAATAAAAAAGTGAATTCAAAGAATGTAGAAATGAATGTCGGTCGTGGGATTTGAGAGTACGGGTGAAAGATGCATTCGTGGAGGGAATGGTTTTAGTCGTTGATGCTTGTGAAAAGCGGTTTCTCTCAATACTGAACTCATAGAGAACTAGTAACAAAGAGAGAGTGTGCATTGGGATGTTTGAGAGTTTAGAGAGTCTCAATTAGTTTGAGTATACAATAGAGTGTACCTATAGAGTGGATCTCCATGACTTTTTATAGTTTTGGCCTCTTGCTACCTTCCTTAGGTGGCAAGACGGGATGTCCGCCTTCTGTGGAGATCGTTGCCTTCCACAGTATGGGTAAGGGCATCTTTTTGGACTGCAACGGTTATGAATGAGGATTCCCTTCCTTTTGTGGAAATGTCACATGCAGTAATCGTTGAGGTGTCATCTGAGAATCGCGCGTTGATTTGTGAGCTTTCGTTTTGGAATGTATTCTGATTCTGAAAAATTTTTCATTATAGATAAGATTGCCTTTCTTAAAGATGCGGAGAATTAGGGTAGACAACCGTTAAGGTTTAGAAAGGTGCACGTGTGCTGATTTCAATTTGGGCCGCATTTATTTTGGGTTGCGTCTGACCTATTTGTTGCGCTCTTTCGGTCAATAGTAACGTTGACTATTGACCATCATAAGGATAAATGAGCCGTTATCGATTTTAGGCCACTTATCTCTTGTGGAATGGCCCACTACTGACGTCCCATCAAAAGTTATATAATTTTTATTTTCTAGAAAGTTGAAAAAAAGTTGGATAATTAAATTGAATAAAAGTATTTGCCCCCTTTTTTTCTATTAAAGGCTTCCCTTAGATAAACAACTCACCAATGAATTTGATAAAAAGCTATGTGTATTATAAATGAAAATTGCTTGATACATATTCTTAAATAATATAATAATTTATTTATATATTATATTAAATGATATGTAAAAAATAAATTAATTAATAAAATATTATATTAGAATAAAAAATTAAATAATGTATATGTTGTGTCTCGGGTCCTTGATTGTTATACGGATTAGGGAGCCTTCCAATATTCCGTTGCGGGTCGATCTGGATCGGGTTCGATCTCTATCGCTGATAACCAAGAACCTCCACAATACGAACCATAAATAAAAAGTCAGAGGACAACGGGGGGCTATCCTCCGTGGACACTCCGATGTTCAAGTCAGCTATCTTCCGCAATAAACGGAGGAATACACGTTTAAAGGTAAACGTGATAAGAATGCAAAAATATAGTGATAAGGGGAGTGTTAGAAGAATGTATTTGGAAGCTTGAGCTCCATGAATGCGCCCGACAGAGGGGCGGCTTACCTGTACGCCCACGAAGGGCGGCTTACCTGTACGCCCACGAAATGCGGCTTATAGGTGCGCCCACAGAAGGCAGCTTGGAAGTACGCCCGGTAAAGAGCCAGCTTGGAGGTGCACCCGCGGAGTGCGACTTGGAGATGCATCCAGCAGAGGGGCGACTTAGAGGTGCGTCCGGTAGAGGGGCGGCTTGGAGGTGCGCCCACGGAGGACGGCTTGGAGGTGCACCTAATTGAGGAGCGGCTTATAGGTGCGCCCAACAGAGAGGCGGCTTATAGGTACGCCCGCAAAGGGCGACTTGGAGGTGCACCCGATAGAGCGGCGGCTTATAGGTACGCCTGCGAATGGCGGTTTGGAGTGCGACTGTAAAGGGCGGTTTGGAGTGCGTCCAGCAGAGGGGCGGCTTATAGGTGCGCCTGGCAGAGGGGCGACCTAGAAGAGAAGAACTAAGTTGTACTGGTGAATAAATATTTTAGTTACCTGAGTTGATGATTAACTCTTTGATAGTAAGCTCCTGACTCCGGGATTGAGGGATCGTGACTCCAAGACGAAGTGCTAAAGGCCTCCTGGTTGGCGGAGGGTTGAGGGCCTCCAGACGGCAGAAGGTTGATGGCCTCCAAACGGGAAGAGGGCTGAGGGCCTCCTGGTAGCGGAGGGCTGATGGCCTCCGTGCCTCCTGGAAGAAATAGAGCTCTGCGCCTCCTGTATAGAGGACTGAGGGCCTCTGGACAGGAGGAGGGCTAAGGGCCTCCTAGCGGTGGAGGGTTGAGAGCCTTCGGACTAGAAGAGAGATGAGGGTCTCTTGGCAGGTGAAGGGCTGAGGGCCTCTAGGACTAGCAGAGGGTTGAGGGCCTCCAGACTGAAGAATGGCTGAGAGCCCCCTGGCAGTAAAGGGCCGAGAGCCTCCGGACTGAAGGATGGATGAGGGCCTCCTAGCAAGCGGAGGGATGAGGGCCTCCTAACTGACAGAAGGCTGATTGCCTTTGAATGGGATGAGGGCTGAGGGCCTCATAGCGGTAAAGGTCCGACGGCCTCCAAACAAGAGGACTAAAAGCCTCAAGAACTGGAGGTGGCCGAGGGGCCCCGGATGGGCAGAGAGCCGAGGGTCCTCCTGGATGAGAGGAGAGTCGAGAGTCTCCTGGCTACCACTTTGTTCTCATTGGAGATCGGTTAGCAACGGTTATACCGTTCTCCGAGTCTTATGGAACTTCTTCGAGCTTCTTCAACTTGCCCTTCAATACTTGTGGATGCTTACTTTTATAGTGAGATTTGCAGATACATTATTTCTCTAAAAGTAATGTAGGATTTTTATTTTGAAAGAATTATATTAAATTGTGAGCTTGCTGTGAGGGCTGGTCCGTTAGGCCATGGTTACAAACCCATCAGTATAAAAACTGATTTCATAATACTATTTGTTATACATAAATAATATTTTTAAATTGTGGGTTTGATTTGATTTATTATTATTATAACTCGAACATTTGGTCCACCTTGAGACTAAAATATTTCAAATGATAAATCTAGCCTTAATATGGTTTAGCCTTTTTTCTCTCTTTCTTGTCAAATAGTCATTATCATAGATGCTCCAATCCACAATATATTTTGTAGATTAAATTCTGACTTATTATTCATGGGGTATTGTTATTTAATATATATTTTAGTAATAAATAATATTATTTATATACTTAATTAAATATTTATTTATATTTAAATTATTAAAAATGATATAAATTTTATTTATTTTATTTTTTTTCATCTCACTCCACACTATAATTAATACTTTTGATAAAAATAAATATATAAATAGATATAAAAATATTATTTTTTTTAGTAAATACTTATTTAAAATGTGTTTTTTGTTTTCTAGTAAAGAATAATCAAAGTATGAAGAAATGGCAGGACTTTACGTGTGTCAAACGCTGCCAATTAACTTACGTTGACCACACTTTCCTACTTCGTTTTTGTTTGCGTGGCTGGTAAATATTTTGATTTGTATTTTTTGCAGCATATATCATGAAGATTTTTTTTATTTATTGTTAAATTATTACATGATATATATGTTGCGTCCGGTTGACTCTGGCCGTACGTTAAATCGAGTGCGAGCGGATTTTTAAGTACACGGACGGGCAGATTGGAGCAATACAAAGTAAGTAGAAGTCGGATGAAGAGAGAAAAGTACGGGGACAGTGGAAGAATACGTCTGTTTACGTGGAAAACCCCTCAATCTGGCGAGGGGTGAAAAACTACGGTAGCGGACGAGCAGTTCGAGAAATTTTACTATGGTGACGAGAAAGTACAACAATGGATGCCTGAAAACTTTAACGTTCTCAGGATGTTACAGCATAAGAAATGTAACTTCTCTCTTTTCTATTTTCTCTGGAGGGTTCTTGTTAGAGTATGGGTAGGAGGATTCAGAAGCAAAAGGTCCTTCTTCAATTGCTGAAGTTGGGTATTTATAAAGAATGTGATCAGAAGTAAGGAGGCGACACGCGGCGCCGTATCGAGTTGCTCGCCACCATCGCCACCATCATGTGGATGCGGGCATGTGAGGACACTCCATAACTGGGCAGAGATGGCTGGCCGCTGAGGCGCATGGCTGCAGTGCAGGCGTGTCGTCGAGCCGTTGGTCGCTCGTGGCAAAGATACGCCGCATAGGCCATCTCGAGTGGCGTCAGGTCATTTTGGCCTTTCCAGTGGTCCCCCGTCTCAAATGGGTCTTAGTGTCCACCCTGGCTGCTGCGTTTCAAAAAGTTAAGCCGTTTGAATTTGATCGGACTTGTGGGCCTTTTGGGCCAGCCTTTTTACGTGACTTTTTGGGCCTACGTCTGCGGTTTTGGGCCTAGGGTTCCAGGACCCATCAATATATATTCTGATATTTTTATTAATCACATAGATTAAAAAAAAACAGTTAGTTACTATAATAGATAAGGGCAAGCAAGAAAAAGTATAGAGCGATTTTGTCACGACATAATACATTAAGTGGAGTTCTATTAAAAGAGCACCTCTAAAACATTAGATTATGATATTGAACAATTAAATTTTGACTTATGTAAATATCTAATGATAAATTATGGGAAAAGGCTTATATATATTACCACTTATTACTGGTTATAGTGTATAGATTCAAAATTATAAGATTTAGAAGTCTAATAAAATATTTAGTCAATTAAAAATTTACGATATATATACAGCTTTTTTTTTTTTTGTATGTTTTGTTAATTTATTACATTTCGAATTTAAAATATTTTCATTATCATTCAACGCATAGTTTACTTTATTTTTTTTGATTTTATTGAACCGCCCGCTGAGATTATGCGGCCCACACTTACTTTGCATCTCTATAGATATTCTTAATTGAGCGATTAGGGTTATAGTTGGCATGATATTAGCTTAATAGTTACTCTATTGACTGGAATATTATATAAATAAACAACATGTGTCTCATGCAGGGCCCTTTCGTTAGGCTAAGTTTGGCCCGGATCGATTCAGAATTCAGGAAAATAATTCCTTAATTTTAGTATTTTAGATTCAATTTTAGTATTAGGATGATAGGAGGGGGGTGGGGCCACTTTGTAAAAAATTTTATAAAAATAAAATATTTATATAAATTCATAAAATCATTATATTATTTTATATTTTTATGGTGCAAAAACAAATGTAATATACATACCTAATTTATTTTTTAAGTTATTTTTTAAAAAAATTGAAACTGATTTTGTTCATTCACCTTATATCTCTTTTATTAAGAGAGGATATAAAATTTTTGAAAGGAAAAATTTTCTATATGGTTATTTAAGGGGCTGAATAAAGTTTAAAAATGATGAAAGTTGATAGATTTTATTAAATTTAAAAATAAAAATCATTCATTATAATTCAAAAAATTACTTATGGGTGACTATGTTATTGATAAGATAGAAAAAATTGATCTTTTAATTATAAAAATGATATTTTTATCAAAGATTAAAATCATTAAAAAGATAATTTTTCTAATAAAAATATAATAAAATCGTATATAATCATAACCTTTAATTAGCTTAATAAACTATTAAATGTGTGACACGTTATATAAAATTATTTTTATATGTCTCACCTTTAATGGGTGGATGTCTTTTCTTTTTCTAAAAAAAATTATCAATTTTTTTAAATAATATATATTCATCATTAGATTTATACTTAACAACTTTGGATCCAAAATTTGGAAACGAAGGGGCTCCCATTTAATTGGATGTCTTAGTCAATGAAATGAAATGAATTATGCTTCCACGGCAGTAACAGTGGAATTGTGAATCACATTTCAATTCTAATCATCGTTCTAACCACGATTTTTGACTTCAGTTCTAATTCCCACGTGGCTTGAATGAAGCAATCGAAGCAAACTATTTCAAACAAATCTAATCAAGCATCCGAATTAAAATTAACATGCCATATTAATTATTTTATTTTATTTTATTTTTATATTTACAGGTCCCAAATTACAATGGGGTTTAGTTTATTTTGTAAGAAAATTTTATGAGATTAAAATTTTTATAAGGTTATTTCACACTTCTTAATAAGAAAATAAATATTACATTAAAAATCGGCTGATATCCCTTCACTCTTTTTATTCTTCTTTCATGAAAATTACAAAATTTGCAAGTAAAAATATTTATAATAATTTTTTTAGATGACTGCTTTAAATTCAAATTATAAAAGTCAACAAAAGAGACATCTATGTATAAATCTGAAAGTTGTTATACGATCCAAAAAGTCATCGGTCATAATCTTCACCTAATGATAAACAATTTTCTTATTCATAAGGTAAGAATAAATCGATCTTTTGATCACGTAACCGTCATTCTTTTCATTAAAGGTTAGATTAATTAAGAAAATATATTTTTAAATAAAATATAATAAAAATATACGATATTATAATTTTTAATTATTTTATTAAATTAATAGATAAATATGTATAAAGTCATGTAACATAATTATTACGTATTTTTTCACTCAGATTTCTAATCTTTTATTGAAAAATAAGTGTGACTTGAGTTAAGAAACGTTTTACATTGAAAAAATAGAATAAGTTATTCTAGCTTATAAAAATGTATCTAGATATTGTATAATGCTTATGATTAAGTTCTGCAAGTGTGTGTGATTACATGTGCTCAGAAAGCCCAAAAGTTCCAAAGGGTTCAATGATGTTTGGAAGTGGTCAGTTAGATTCAGAGTTCAATGCACATAGAAGAATTCAGTTGAGTCAAGGCTCTTCCTTCTGGATTCTTCCATGTTTGCTAAGAATCCCGTGGCCCCTACCCTTTACTTGGAGCCCCACTTTTGGTAGATATTCAAACGGATAATATATTATAAACTTTTAAATTGACGGTTTAATCAATGTTTTTCCTCAACAATTTTCTTCTCAGCTCACACATCATCCTTAACTTTTACTCATGATCATAGGCTAATATAATAAAGTGATATTGTATGATACTTTTTAACAACTTTTAAAATTTGATAATATTGTGTTTAATTAATCAATTTATACTAATATATCAATATGTGAGTAAATAGATGTTAGATTTTGAATTATCTCTTGTGACTTCTACTCTCAATAAACGGTCATATGAAAATTCACTTGATTCTAATACAATAATTTGCACTAGCGAATGATTAAAGTGATGTGAGAAATGACTTCTGAAGAATGCATGAGTAGGTACTTATGCATCGGAATAGAAATATCGATGCTTGATAAATGCCCAAGAGATGCATGTGCGCCAACGGCAAAAAGGATACTGCTCATGAATGCCCAAGGAGCTTGTGTATGGCATATGTCACTATCATGCTTGAAGAATTCACGTGCGATAGTTAGATATAAAAAATCTTGTCAATTTTTAGGGCAATATTCAGAATTATTTTGACACGTGGGATGCCACATAAATAGTGAAAAAAAAGATGAAAAGGTTCAGTATTCGATAATATATATATATATATATATATATATATCTTTTAAAATTATAGTGTAGCTTATGTAAACTAAAAACAATTTAGAGCAAAATTTTAAAAAATTAAGTGATTTGATTTTTGTCCCTAAGGCTCGATTACATTAAAAATTTAAGAATTAAAATCAAGTGTATTCCTACGCCCTTAAAGTTTGATGATTTGACAATTGCTTACTATTTCTATAATTGGAGAACTAGAAGAGAGATTTACCTGAATAATATGTTTGATATTTTGAATCCATTACCAAAAAGCAAATCAGAAAAGTCACTTTAGAGGAGTTATTTGCCTCGAGGTTAGCTGGCTTGTGGTGTAGATCTAAATCATATGTTTGTAAGTTAAACATTTTATAGTAAATTTTTTTTTTAACTTTGACAAATAATGCCCAAAGTTTTTGTCATTTTAATTTTTTTCTATCATCAAAACTAGTGTTTGATTCAATCATTTCTTTTACATTTCTATTAGATGATACATGTGTGAATATAATAATTCATTCATTTAAATAACACAATATTTAATGTATTATTGATTATAGTGTAGCTTTGCTCAGCTTCATAATAACCATCTATTCACCTTTTCTAGATAATAAAAGGTCTAAACATTATAAATTTCACTTTGTTATATGACAAATTGGATTATTAGAACATCATAATTTAAAAAAGTATATAATTGTACACCATTGTGGAATTCACAAGATTATAATATACACACATACATATATTAGGAAGATATCTTTTAATTATTCTTATAATAGTTTTAATGATGTGATATTTTATATATTTATTTATAATAATAAACTTACATAAAAATAGATAAATAAACATGTATTATATCATTTGAAAATAATTTAAATGTGATTAAAAAATATTCTCAAAATTTTTCTTTCTCATATGATGCCAAAAAATTTATTAACAAACATAAGTCATTCATTTATTAAAGACAATTTATAGATTATCAAATTTTCATAAATGTAATGAGGAATGGGTCCATATAAATGAATGAGCACTTGCAAACAACAATGTTCCTTCTTGGTACAGAGCTCGAAATCCAAAAGCAATTGTTGATCCATCTCTTTTGTATGAGTTCACCTAATGCATACCATTATAGTTGGGGTGGGGCTTGGCCTTCAAACCGTCTATAGGATCAAATTCTGTCTCATATATTTTGAGCCAAAAATCAATAAAAATCTATAAGAGATATGTAGGCCTAACAACCACCAACTGAGAAAAGATAATTTTTTTTTCTAGTTGATATTTCTTCAATTATCTACGGTGGACTACAATTAGAATAACTGAGCTTTCATTGTCCATAAATAATGCAAAAAACTTGACTCTTAAAGAATGTGGTTCCCTTGATATTGATTGACTATTGATGATAAGTTAAGAGATGCCCAAACTTATTGCCCAGATAAAAAATAAGAAAAGATAGAAAATGTAGGTTGGGCAATCAAATTAAGCTTATACAATCAAGTGGGTTGAGCAATCAAATTAAGATTATGCAATCCAACTATTGATTTACTTGATTGAGATTGACCCGTTAAATTTACGATGAGACGTTATTCAAATAATTTAAGAGAATATTTATAAAATGTAAAGTTGGGAAAATGTATTTTCCCACCTTTAAAAAAGTATTAAATTTAGTATAAAATTTTTAATTTAAAAATAATATAACCAATATGTTTATTTTTATCTTCCAAAAAAACATTATTTTAATTTTATCATATGGATAAATATGAGGTTAATTTATAAAGAAGAACAGTGGAATAGAAAAATCAATAGCTTATAGCAGAAGGCAAATAGAGACGTGTATGGGTGGTTGTGGCCTGTCACTAAATTTTAACCTTTTATTCTCTGGGCTGGGCGGTTAAATGAAAGCAACCTCATCTATGAGAATTTGGTATTTCATTTAACAAATGCTTTGCTTTTTTATCTTTTTTAAATTGGTTAAAAGGAATCTGATTTTATTATAATATTTTAAAATATCAAATTTTTTTACCCCTCTTCATGGTTAAGATTTATTTTAATAATATAAAAAATTAAATTAAAATAATATGTTAAAATAATATCATAATCTATATCTTTTATTACTTTTAAAATAATCTCAATTATTAAAATAATAAATGAGTCAAATATGCAAGAATACTTTAATGGAAGTAGCGAGGAATAGTGTAGAGTTAACCGGCCTCATTTTTGTTAATCAACCCGCAGTTTGCTCAGCTAAAAGCAATTTAACAAAATATAAGTTATTTTTTGTGTATATTCTGTACCAGAGGTTCTACCTCAACCGGGCATACATGAATGGAAGAATGGATAGAAACAAGATAAGGGTTCCTGTTCCGCAAAAATGCAGAGCAGAAACAGTGCTATGAAATCGTGGTTGTCGATGTGAAATCTAACGGCCCTGATTTTTATTTTAATTTATTTTTTTACATTTAAAAAATTTACGGCTATTGGATTTATCACCAACAGCTGTATCTCACGGCATTGTTTCTGCTCCGCATTTCCCTTATGCTCAAGCTTAAGTTAGTATTTCAACCTTGAATCCTGCCATTACACATACACATATGTAGATATATTATAATACCTGAAAACAATATTTATATATATATATATATATATATATATATATATAACATTAAAAATTAGTAGTTGGGATAAAATTTGCTAAATTTTTTGAATTTATCACTAATTTGTGTGTTCATTTTATACAAGAATTTTATAAAAACTCTACAATAATGTTTGAATTAAGTATTTTGCTTTCAAATTCTAAAAATATATTCATTTTTATAGAGTCTTTTTTGAAGCACAAATTATTATAAAAAAGTTAATGAAATAAATTTGAGAATGTTGTAATACTTTAATTTGCAAGCAAATGTTATATACTTAATATAAACAAATTAGAAAAATAATATTTATTTTTATCTATATAGTATAATATATAATCAGTCTACCAACTAATTTTAAATATTGACGCATGATTTAGTTTTTAGAGTAAAGTATGAAGCCTAACATCTCATGTATGACACCATCAATGAGTTTTATCACTAGCCATTATTTCTTAGTTTTTCTATACTTTTGCATATGAAGATGATATTTTCCCCTATATACATATTTGTAGAGAATTATTATTATTCTTAATATTTTGCCAAACGTTTATATAAATAAATATATTTTGTTGAATTTTTAATTCAATCTTATCAAATCCACCAAATTTCACATTAATTGACATAAGAATTACTTCGTAAAAATCTAGTTAGGAGTTATTTTTGGATGATTTATTAGAAGTTTAAATTATCTTATAGGAATGTAAAACTAATTTTGATTATTTATGCTATTGGCGTGATTAACTTCTCAGTACGAATTGTAATGTTTATCTTAGGTAGTTTTATATTAGTTTGGATATCAAATTTTTTTTTTCTTTTTTTTTGCGACGATTTAATGATGTTAAATTGGTTTAAGAGGTTAAGTCCAAAAGGAAGAGTTTGGTTATATCTTATGATGGTGTATATTATTTGGATGTGCTTGAAAAATTTTAAAAGTTTATGTAGTGTCTCCACCAAGTTATAATTTATATATTATGATTATTATTTTGTTTTAAATTGGGTTTGTGACAGATGTAGAGTTTCGTAGTGAAAAAACTTTTTATTATGTTTGTATAGTTTAATATTTATTCTAGGTTATTTGATTTGATATTTAATTAAAGATTTTTTATCATCACTTTTTTTCACATTATTAAAAATAGTTTATTTATATTAATGATCTTGATATATAAGGTTTTTTTTTCTTAATTTTGTGAAAATAAAAAAGTCAATATAAAATTTTATATTTGATTTCCTTTCATATTTGATATGAAGCTTTATTTTAGGACTCTATTTGCTAACCTTATGCTAAGTGATATTATTTTTCTTTTTAAACTTTTCTTTTAAAAAAATATTTTTTAATAAATAATTTTGTATGCTTTCGAATGGTTTACTGCCCAAGAAGATTATATTTATTTATTTATTTATTTATTTATTTATTTATAATATATGAACACGAAAAGATAACGATCAAAATCGTTAGTCATTCAGAAGATATGATTCCTTAGAATGATCTCATTTTTATTTTATTTCTTTAAATGAAAACAAAACTTCATAAAAAATTCCACAATCAGAATCTCAGCATCTTCTACGCCGCCCACATATTTTGAGAAATAAATAGTGCAAATTTTCTATAATATTTTTCATTTGTTTGCCTATTTTATTCAAATATTTGGAATATATTCTATAGTCATCGTTAAAACACTTTAAATAACATAATGTATACTTATTTCATTAATCATGTTGAGTTTTACGAAATCGAATTGTCCTATTGATTAAGGGGTCACAAATCGATCTTCACATTGGGTCGATTTGATACGGATTCGATCTCTATAATCTCGAACCTAAATCCCATGCAACATAACTAAAAATAACAGGTCGAAGGACAGTAGAAATTGCTCTTACTGTAGATCTTCTGACGCTCAAATTAAATATTTTTTCAATAGAATAAAAATATGTAATGAGGTTGCGTAAATACATGCGGTAGATTTAATATTCAGATGCACTAAAAAAAAGGACAGTTTGGAGATGCGTCTAAGTAAGGAGCATCTTTAAAAGCAAAAATATACTGAATAGTGAATACTATTGTAAATTGTACGGCAGTCCAAGTATTGTTGGGGTGCATTAGAGGGATGGCTGGGCACTTGAATTGAATATCTCATGGAGAGAGAACCTTTCTTTAATGAACTCCGAGAGTGATCGGATAACTTGGTAGGAAAGATAGCTTATGTGAATAATGGCCCACTTTTCACTGTCTATAATCTCTAACATCCTCTCTTTTGTGGGATAAAATGTTTCCTGGATGTATTGAGTGGAAGGTTTTCTAAAATGATTAGTGGTCAGGGCATTCCTTCTAGATCCTCCCCCTTTCACTAGGATCAAATGTTATTTTATAGAGTAAGTGGCGATTTTAACTTCCTGTTTAGTGACAATCACCCGTTGAATTACCTCCGTGGATAAGGACGCGCTGATTGGTTATTTTAACTGGTTGGTTATGGTAGGTTGTTTCAGTGTGCGAGAAATGGATAGTTGCGTTGTACGGTAATTATTTTGTAAAAATTTATCCAACCGGTTATAGTGAATTATCATAGCTGTGTATGGCACATGGGCTTGCTTATTGGGCCGAAATTGTTGAGCTGTTGGGCCTTCTTTGGAATGAATCAGTAAGTACTGCTGACTAGGGCCTACTTGGGTATTTCCTGAGTTTTGAATTATACTAAATTTTATTGAGCATTTATTTCATTCGTCAGCCTTCTTCCTGAATCGAGTTTACCAAACCAATCAAATCATGTGTAACCCGTTTGTGTAAATAAATTAAATAACATAACAAATCATTAATGTTTAAAAAAATCTAATAAATAATGATCATTTGTAACGATGATGCAACTACTTAACAAATAACTTAACTCCCTTTTCTACAATTTGACACCAAATCCTATTATGATTCTTTTAAATATTAGACTCATTTTTATTACAAAGGATTATATCATTTTAAAAGTAATGGGTTGTAAAGAATGAGATAAAATTATATAAATTTTTTAATATTAATTTTTTATATTAAAATAATAAATATTAACTATTTAAATAATAAGAAAGTATAATATTTAAATTAGCATAACAAAACTACATACATGAGACATAAACTAAACCCCAAATACAAAACCCAATCCAACTTCCAAAGGCCCAAACTGAACAAAGTAAGAGTAAATTGGGCTTACTAACCCAAAGATACGAGTGACTTCGTGTTCAGAGCCCAATTGAAGCCCACAATTTTTCGGAGACTTCAAGCCCAATTCAGTGCAACAGTGCTGCTTACTTAAATAATATTCCTGTTTGGAGACAACGATGGATCACCAATGGGACCAACACGTCAAATTTAAACCCAACCTATTATTTTAAACTCATAATCCAAATCCAACGACACATTGGGCCCGTTAAAATTGGTTTAGTCTCTATCCCTATAAGAGAGGTTAATTTAACCCATTTTAATAATTATTATTTAATTAATATTTGATGACTAAAATTTTTTTAAAAATAAATAGCATTATTTTTTTAAAAAAATAATATAATTGTTTAATCAATATTAGATGACTGTACTTAAAAGTGGCTGAATTAATATCTCTTTTAGATGCTAGAATTCCTGAAGGCGGTTAAAACCCAATATTCGGATAATATCTTAACCCAACTTAAACTATTTTCTTTTTTTTTTCTCTTAAAGAAAAAATTAACAACTTTATAATATTATTAGATTATCAGTCAATTAAATCAAAAATATAATTTATCAATAAATATTTATAATTGTCCTAAATTGGCTCAATTTAGCTCATAAATCTTTTTAAAGTAGATAATTTTAACCATCCAATGAAAATATAATTATTTTAAATTATATATTTATAAAATAACTGAAATCTCCACGTATTTATAATTATAAAGCAATTCATTAAATGCGTGTAGCTCCAAATTCTGTGTTCATAATATATAAAACAAAATAAAACAAAAATTAAGTATAACCTAAGGTTAGGTTAATATTTATATGTGATTTACGTCTCACACACACACACAAATTGAGTTAGACTTGTGGCCTAATAAAGCCAAATTCAGCGCTAGATTTTGAATTTTACCTCAATCCAAATGCAACTATAAAAAATAAAACATAGTCAATTGTGTTGGGTCTGTCATATCGAGTTTGAATTTTTTTCATTTTTCAATCTTTGGTTACAAAGTTTCTTAAAGGTTTTAAATTATTAAAACCCCTCTTTATAATATAAGAAAAAACCAAACCACTTTACTAATTTTTTGGATAAGAACCCTAAATTCATGGAACATTAATTGTAGACGTTATAAAAGTAAATGGGTCTTCGATTTTAATTTAGTGTGTCCTTTTGTTATAAATGGATAGACATATAAAAATTATCAATCGAAATATGTTACAAAGTATTATAAAAAAAAACATCCAATAATTGGACTTGGCACTTTGCATAGGCCGAATTCGCTGATAATTAATATCAAAGTCAATCCAAAGGATTTGTGGACGTTAATCTATAAAACATTAATTGTGGACGTTATAGAAAAAAATGGGTGCTCAACTTTAATTTAGTATGTCCTTTTATTACAAATGGATAGACATATAGAGATTATTAATCAAAAACTTAAAAATATGTTAAAAATTATTGTCAAGAAGAACATCCAATAATTGGACTTAGCACTTTGTATTGGCAAAATTCGCTTATAATTAATCTCAAAATCAATACACAGGAAGAATACAATTTGAGGTAATTTATAAAGATAAACATATTACCCAATTGATCTTACTCTAATTCTATAAGTATAAATTTTTAGTAAAGACGTCGATATACAAGATCAACGATTCAAGAAAATGTATTTTAATATATAACAATAAATAGCCATAAAACTACATAAATAAAGCAGAAAAGTACTAATGGGCACAAGAATAAGGTAGGTGATCTCATGTAGATTTATCTATAAAAAGAGTAATTCTCTACTGGTAAATTTTCTAAACTTCCCCATGTGCAGACAAACTATTTAAGATTCTTAGAAAAAGATTTTTGACAGTACATATAAAGTGAAACATTTCAAAAAAATATATTATATTACTGGCATTTAATAATACTGACATCCAATCATATTTTTGAGAATCTTAGGGACAAGTTCTTTCCAACCCAAAAAAATGATGCGGTTCTAGTAGAAGACAACCATTGTGTGGATGACGTAGCCAATATCTATGATAAAATTGTAAATATATATTATTAATTAAATAATTATGATTAAAAAATATTAAATCAATTATTCTATTAGAGCGACAGAGACTATTAATTATAATAAGTAATACTCTTTTCTTCTTCTTCGTTTTTCTCAACATAATGTCTATAGTAAGCACTTAGGAATCGAAACCGGTGCATCTTATTCTCCTTAAGACATTAGCATATAAGAAGTTTCATATATTAATAAATAACACTAAATTGATAGTATGTGATATTTTCAATTTAAAAAGCACGATAATAACAAAAAAAATGTGAGAATTTATCAATAACACTGAAAAAATTTCAACATATATATTTATATTTAGAGCTCCCCTATTTACACAACTATTATATAATTATTTTTCATATAAAAATTTAAAAAAAATCATCCTCTCTCCCTACACATAAAAAAATAAATAAATAATATATTTTAAATTATATAAATATTATTTATTATATATTTATAGGCAGTCAGGGACGTGATAAGGAACAATTTTCTCCATCCAGTTACGTGCCTCTGCTGATCAAAATTAATTAAAGTCTCTGCCAATCACTTTCATGCATTCAAGTTGATACAGATCATCTTATCCTTAGATTTATCGTATTTTATCTTACTTGGTTGTTGAAGTGTTTAATCAATAGTTGAATATGCAGGCCCCCTTGAAATTTCGGAGCTAAGCATTGACCAATACAAACTAACCAGCCCACCGATCGATGTTTAAGTATAATTGTTTATAAGATTGATTATATCGGATCCAAATTAGATTTCAATTAAATATGAGTCGAGTTTAAATAAAAAATTTTGACCTGTTTAGTTGGTAATATAACCATTATCAGTTTAAGTCTTTTAATTTATATTTATATAAAAATATCTAAAATATAAAATATTTTAAAAATTATTATATTTAAAATAAAATATTGACTACTTATATATTTAAATATAAAATTATATATAAAAGATTTTTAATAATATAAAAATATAATCTATTAAAATTATCTTTTTAGATATAATATTTATTTTTTAAAAAAAAGTTTTTACAAAAATATCATGAATACTCAGACTAGGCCAAACTGGTAACCTTTATCGTGATCATACCTGACCCCAAAAATTAATTAATCTTAAGCTATTTATTATGTCCATTCATAATACTGATATTTCTTAAGTAAATTTTATAAAATTTTATACTGATAAAACCAAATCAATTAGATTGTCTAACTTTAATCAAATTTAATTTAAGTTTATATTCTATGCAACTTGAAAAAATATCTTTTAAATTTGTCGTGTGTAGAATAAAGTAGATTCATTTCATAATGGTGTTATATAGACATTTTTTTTTTTGTTATCATTGAGGCACTTTTGAGAGGTGATATATTCTCATCAACTGTTTATTTGTCAATATTAATGGATATATTTCATGATAATGAATAAATAGAGGTATATACTAAAAATAACTAAAAGGTGTTTGACTAAACTTTTTTCAACCAGAATATTGGCAATTAACTATGAGATAATGCTGCAGAAAGGTTATGATATTTTTCTAATATTAGGATTATAATCATAACAATTTTTTACATTTGCAAGGAGTTCATGATTAATAATGTTAGAAAGTGTCTATTTAAAATTAAATAGAATTAATTTTAAACTAAAGCTAAGTTTAGCTATCTCATATGTTAATTTAATTACAATATTATAACTAATTGTAGCACGAGCAACTATTTGTTGTTTGATGAGCTTGGCTATATCTATACTCCTTTAAGTTCATAGCTAGAGTAAGTTAATCATATGATTAATATATATTCAACTTTGGTTCCAAACGTTTGACTTGACAAATTACGCTCAAAATTTATTCAAATTTGATTTATGTAAGTTACTAAATAAGTTAAGATATGACAGTCATAACACGATAGGTATTTATTTCTATATTAAATTTGATTAAATGTTATAACTCTATATAATTTAATCACAATAGTTATAGAAATTAATGGATCCAGTAACAAAATAGTAGAATTTGTACTCTAATGTTAGTAGTTGGATTATCAAAATGTTTGAATTATCAGTAAAATGAATTATCAAACCGAGATGTCTTATTATGAATCAAATATCCGTGTTATACTAGTCCATCTTATAGGAGATCAATTTGTCCAAGGGGCAAAATGCCAAACATGTTAGACTAACCATAGGTTGGATTATTAGAAAGATTGATTATCAATAGGTCATTCTATCAAAAGGTGCAACCTATTTGGGCATCTAGTTGTCAATCTAATTAAAATGTCAAATTAGTTAAACTATTAAATAAAATTAATTATCCCTATCAGTTAGTATATTACGTCAACAACAACCCAAAATACATTGTTCAAAAAAGTTATCTAGCGGGTATCTCATTAATCTCATAATATTTCAAGTAATGATTTACATTTTAAAATTATAAAGTTATAATATAACATTAAACCATATTTTGATAGTTATATAAATTGTTGTCACCACCTCTAAAAAGACGACAATAGCACAATTAATCTAAAATATTAACAACCAATCTCGTTCAAAATCAATTGATAGAGGTATGGAAGCATCATCTCACAAGGAATAGAAATGACCATGTCAAAAATGACACTCTTAGTAGTTACATAGACTAAGTAATTCATTAGCTAGAATAGTAACATAAACCTTCTTCTAACGTTTTTCATTCTTCGTATTCTATTTTGCCTATCGCGATACTAACTTGAGTATTGGGTAGTATCAAAGGGCTTTTCTTATGTCATTGAATTCTTTTATCTGATTTATTATATATAAGATCTAAATTACAAACTTTAATAGCTAAATAAAGAATATCTCATATCAAATTTAAATTTATGATATACAATAAAAATTATTTATTTTATTGCCACTCCCTTTAATAGAGAGCGAGTAAATTTTAAATAATCAAAGAGCAATAAACTTCTTATTATATAAAATGCATGCAACCAACATTATTTTTCTCTATATGCATGACTGCATTTAAAAATCGCTTATTAAAGAGAGATGGAGACAGAAAACTAGTTTTGATTTTTGAAGGGGAAAAAAAAGAATAGATTTCTCTGGCGTGATTATTATTCTATGGATTATTTTGCACCGGTCAAATATTAATATTTGTAAATTCAAGTATATAATATATATTTAAGATTTCATGTAAAGGTTTCGTGGAAAACACGTTATGAGATTAAGATGCTTGATTTTATAAATGATTTTACTGAATATAAAATGTGAAATTATCATCAGACCTCTCCCTGGTTCTTAAGTTATCCATGGGTTCATTCCTTAAGAAAATTAAACCCTCAATTTTGAGCTAATTAAATGTAAGAATTATGCAACAATTAATTGAAAACACCAAAAATTGTTTGAAAACTGTTTATTTATGCATGGCGTCAATTATTCAACTTAAAATTAATTTCACTCATTTATAATTTCTCACAATTCGCTTTTTATACATAAAACTGATTTTAATTTTAACTTTTTAATAATATTAGAAGAACTTATAACAAATATACATATATTATAAATAATTGAAATATCGGATAAAGTTAATAAAATAAAACCACTGAATTGGCATAAAAGGTGAGAGGGAGAGACCACTAAATTCAGGAGAGGTCCATCTTATGTAGAGATGGAGCGGATTATTATCAGATATATTAACAGTTTATTTTTAATTTAATATTTATAATTTAATTATTTTTTAAAAAAATTAATTATTTCAAAATAATTAAATTATAAATATTTATTTAAAAAATAAATATATCTATTTTTTTATTTAAGAGATGGGCCTCTCAATTCGGGACCACTTGCCCCGTTTAATTAACCAACCTTGACTTTGTAAGCGGATGGAGAGGCCATCACTATCGTGTCAGTGTTGTATAGGCTGGCTAGACAACTGTTCAGTTCATCTGTACTAGATTTCAGATTAAGTCTTACCACAATAACATCACAAAATTTAAAATCGTTTTTAAATAATCATGGACCATCTGATTAAATCCAATCTATATCAATGGAAGCGCCACCTTCTAATTTAATTATCCCGCGAGAATATTCAATGGGTATTCTTGTAAATTCGTAATGTTCTTTTTTTAAAATTAATAATATTTGTCAATTACTAAAATTCTCTTTTAAATATATATAAATATTAAAAATTTTATCCAGAGTTAGAAATATAGACATTATAGGTCTGTCATTTACAGACCGATCTAAATACCAAGATCTATGGTAAAAAGATTGTCCAAAATTCGTAACCTAATAGAAGGCCCCAACGGTCCAAGGTTCTAAATCATACAACTCAAAATCACATGCCGATATATGGACCAACTCAACAATTCGCCATGAACAACTCCATCAACATGGCCCATGATCCCTTTTTCGCGCGCTGAGAAAACCTATTATAATTAGTCAGTACAAGCCTATAAATATTCTAGAAATATTTGCTCATAATTTATACGATCTCTCCCAAAATAATAACTGTTATATCATGCACCTCCCATAATTACATCAAAGAAGGAATGAATCATCTTGATTGATGATGGCTGTTATAATTGATACCCACAGTCCCATGGCGGCCTGTCAAATTTGTGTGAATAATCGTCTGCTAACATTGGCATTTAGTGGCCGAAACACTATAAATATCCGTTTATTCTCATAAGCAAAGGGAGAATAACCCTAAATCAAAAGAAAAGAGCTCTAAGATATAGACAGAAAACAAAGGAAAAAAAAGATATTACAAACTTCATCCAAAGACCAACACTTTATCAAAGAAGTCCTACCTTCCATTCAAGAGATCATCCAAAAACCCTATCCTTCTGTCCTTCTAGGAGGCCAACCTTTTAGTCCTTCTAGAAGGCCTACAATCCAATCCAACTAAAAGGCATGCACTCCAATTTTTTTTAAGAGGCTTGCCTTTCAATCCTTCATAAAGACCTTAAAACTGTCTTTAAGTTAGGTGCATCTTAAAATCGTCTATCAATCGGACGCATTTCAAAGTCGTCCATCAACCAGGTGCATCCCTAAATCATTTCTCAGTGAGGCGCACTCATATTCAATCCCACATCACATGTATTCACGCATTCTTTTATATTTTTCATATATTTTTCTATTTTTTAAAAAAAATATTTAACTTAAATATTAGATGATAAACGGAAAAGCAAGTCTTATTAATTCTCTAGTATCTTATTTTTAGTTGTGTTATGTATGATTTAGGTTCGAAATGACCGGAGACTAAATGGCTCCAACTTGATTTGACGTAAAAGATCGAGCAATTCTTTAACCCATATAATAACTCAAATCTAAGGATGCATCAGATATATTATCTGAAAATTCATATGCTAGTTATAAAATTAATATCAAAGTCCAATAACGGTATGAGTCCCCATCTTCTCAAAATAAAATGGAGATTGACCCATCAAATTCTAATGGTAAGAAGTTTGTCTTCCACGTATTACATTATTCAATTGATAATATTATAAGTAGTTTAGTCTTTTACACCTGTAAACAATGATCACATTTTGCGTGCACTATAAAGAGTAAACTAAAATTACCATAGTCCTTCTAAAAACCACCGGCATTGGGACCAAACCTTTACATCTACGGCTAGCCCAAAGTATACCCTAAAATCAGTCACTATATGACTATTTACATCAACTCCGGTAATATAAACTAATCTAAGCATGACAACAAAAATCACATTGGAAGAAAAAGTTAATTACTAAATTTACTTGGATTAATTAATTGTATATCGGCTTCTTAGATTTTTTTTTTAAAAAAACTTGATTAAAGAAATAAAAATAAAAAATATATATATATTATTTACCTCGTTGTCTTATAACTAATCTGCAATATGTCTCGATACGGATGATTATTTTAAGTTTTATGTTTTTAAATTTTAATAAATTCTATGTATAAACAGAGTGTTTTAAATAAATTATATGTTGGTGAAATAAATAGTATTTTTCATATTAATATACTAGTTGTTTAGGCCATCACTTATCCTGGTATCCACACTCGATAGGATTTCCTCAATAAAAATTATGCAAATTTAAGGAAAGCAAGGTATAAACAAAATATATTTAATTAAATTTATATTTACTAATTGTTTACAAATTTAAAATTGTTGTTTCTATTAAATTTGTTAAGCATTTCCTTTTGCTGACGAAATTTATTAAGTTAGTGTGTCAAATTACAATAGGATCACAGGAAAATAAAATGTAAAATATCAAATGTGTTATATTGATACGTGTTATCAATAAATAACTAAAACTTGTTATTGTACATCTCTAATTAAAAAAAATTAATTTATATATCTTTTATACAATAAATCGATCGAAGAGGTATATAGTAAAAAAATGTTAAGATATTATATTTATTTAATATTTTTATATAAATATAAATTTTTAAATAAATATATTAAAATAAAAAAAGTCCATCAATTAGTTGGAGTTGGCCTAATTTGGCTCATGAACTGACCTCACTAAGGCTTTTGGCCGAAATTGCCGAGCCTTGTTCTATTAGTCTCAATTTATTACCTATAAATTTTTCTCTAAACCTAATTTATATTTGATTTTTATTAGATCTAATATAAATATATAATAATTTTTTTAAAAAATATTTATTTCTATTGTTTTCCAAACCGAACACGAATCCCTGCGGCCGATGGCGTGAAGATGCTTGGGTCAAGTACCACCCAACCACGTCAAAAAGGAGGAGCCAGTCAAGTCTTCTAGTCAGTTTAAAAAAAGAATCAAAGTTTAAAACAGAAGTGATTTAGAGATATATTTTGATATTTTAAAATTATTCTTAATTGATATAATATTTTTATTTATATATTTGATACGTTATTAAATTTGAATTATTAAATGAATTAGTGTTTCATTTTATCTTTCTTAGGGGTTGAGTTAAAACAGGTTGAATCAACATTACTTCAAACTTAGTTCCAGTGTAATACAATTAATGAATAAGATGTTAGAAGATAACGAGACTCGTTATCCAATATGTTTTTCAACGCTCAAATTAAAAATATTTCTATAACGGAGAGAAATATGGAGGCAATAAGAAATGCGGGAATGCATGAATGAGGGGATTGAGTGTGGGTGAAGAATTGAGTTTCGATGAATGTGCTCGATTGGGGAACGGTTTGGAGATGAATGATTGAGTTCTGACGAGTGCACTCGACTGGAAAGTGACTTTGAAGTGGAAGACTGAGTTCCGATGAGTGCACTCGATTGGGGAATCACTTTGAGGCAGAAAATTGAGTTCTGATGAGCCTGTTCGACTGAGAAGTAGCTTTGAGCCTGAGGATTGAGTCCGAATAAGTGTACTTGATTCTGAGTTGGGCCATGGGTACTGGACTCATCAATATTATTTAAATTTATTAGTATAAAATAAATTTATAAAATATATCATTAAAAATAGTTAAAAAATAAAATTATATTATATCTATTAAATATAAAATTGAATTATTATTATTATTATATTAGGTCATATTTATGTTCTTAAACTTAAATTATTTTATTTTATTCTCTCTCCTTAGAAAAATGCAAAAAATATTCAACAAATATGCTACCATATTTATATACTAAATGAAAGTTTCATTACATTATATTCAAGTACCGAGTACCTTCCCTATTCAATATTTTTTTTTTGTCAGAAAGTATAATTCTTCAGAGAAATTGTGTAGCGTTCTATAATTTATATAATTTAATACACAAAAATAAATTTATATATTTATTCCATTTTTAAAAAATACATATATATAAAATAAAAATATTTTTACTAGTTATTTTACTATTTAATAATAGCAGTTAAAATAGTCCAATTAATAAAATTTATAGTTTATTAAAACAAATTAAATATTAATCTAACAGCGACGGAGAAGGGTGTGAGGAGTGCGACGAGACAAAGGGCTCTTTGCTTTCGCGGCCACAGACAGCCAATTGAGAGAGAGAGGGGTTGATGAGTCATTGCCATTGAAAGCTGTTATGGTCTTTTTTTAAGTAATAATTTTTTATCCACCAAGAATTAAATTTTTAAAAATTAAATATGTAAATAATAAAAATTAAATAATTATTTAAATTATGCTGTATAATTATATTAATTTATATATTTAAGTTTTTTTTTTTTTCTAGCCAGTAGATAAATGTAAAGTGCTGTCCGCCAATCAACGTTGCTTGCTGCTAAATTTTAAGCTCTTTCAAGAAAACGACCAATTCGACTTCTTCCACCTCGTTGTCCTTTTCACTCTCTCTATCTCGTCTCTATCACTGCTTTTTCTATATCCGTCTTTTTACACAAATGCCCTTTTCCTTTTCATTTTTTTTTATAATAATAATATTTTCCTTTTTTTTATTTTTCAATTTAAAAAAAGTATTTCAGATGGAATGTATCACCACCATCCTGGGTGACCAAACCGGCTCAAATGACTAAACCGGGAGGCAATTATTATTTATCCTTTGCACAAAAAATTTTGCTATTGGCCTATCCCGTAGCCTACAAACAGATGAGGCCCTTAGTGAAGCAAAATTCTAAGACATTCTTATTTCATATAATTATATATAAAACAAATGCCATGCCCAATCAAAAAATCTCACAATTATGCACGTGTCAATAAACTTTTGACAGATTTTATTCATTTTTACAATAAAAAAAAATCAGTTTACAAAATCTATCGGCTATATAAATTCCATTGTGACTATACGATTTCAAATTGTTCTTTTCATTTTTCACAAGAATTCAGCGGATGAAAATCCATGAAAAAAACAGTGCAACCACGTCTATAGCATAATAAATAAGGATAGTCAGAGAACATTTTTCCTTTTATGTTAATTGTGTATGGTTATCCCACCGACAGGGAATTAGGGTAACAATAAAACCCAAGCATTCCAATTTCTGCCCTAAAGAAGAAAACAACCATTGCCTTCCTCAAAAAAATCCCATTATAACCTCTTTAATTCAAAATTTTATATCAATATTTTATGGGTCTTATAATTAATGAATAGGTTATCTAAAAGACGCATAATATTCACAATTCATGAGAATTCATCAAAAATTTAAAAAGATACTCAAATAAAGAATACACTCTAAGGTAGTGAAATTATGTCCTCCCAATTCACACTCATTTCATCCTCTTTCAATTCAAGCTTTCCTTTTACATCTTTCTATTTTATTATAAAAAATTATCGATTTAAATATTAAAAGATATATCAGGATATAAGTTCTGTCTACATCTTACATATTGTTTAATTTATTGTAGTGTATAGGATAATGATTTACAATCACGAAAATTGAACCCACGGCTAGTAGGACCAACCAAGGGATCAACCCGGTTCTCTAATTCATGTAGCAATTCGAGTCTTTGGGATGCATCACATGGCATGCTCGAGCTATGAATTCAAGTAAGGTTTGTGTGAATTTTGTGCGTGGGTCGATCAATAAAATGTCAAATATTATCCGAACGATAAATGATATTAAAGGGTAGCAAGAGGTTTGTATGAGGGTTGTTCAAGGGCTAGTCGAGGATTATTCAAGCGATAAAAAATATTAAAGAATCGTGCAAGGTTCATACGAGAATTGACCGAGAATCCATTAAGAGTTAACTAAGTGACAAAGAATTTTAGAGGGCTACGTGAGGTTCAAGCAAGGATCGATCGGGAATCTTTTCGACAACAAAAACACTATAGAGTTATGCAAGATATGTATAAAGGTCGATAATAAATTGATCAAGTGATAATAATTGCTATGTATTTGTGTAAGGTTCGCATAAATGTCGACTAAGAATTGGTAGATGGCCATCAAAGCTTCAACTGGGCCGTAAATTCTTGCAAAAATTTGCTAAATGTCGATCAAGAATTAAACAAGTAATAAAATTTACTAAAGATTCATGTATGGTTGATATGAGATTCGTGCAAGAAACTGCCGAATGAAAACCCTCCAATTCAAAGCACTATCTTGTTGGTCTTTGAATTTGCTTTATAACTCCTCCAATTCACTTTACAACCCCTCCAATTCAAAGCACTTCTTTCAATACAACCTTCTTCCTCCCTCCACTCTCCGCCTCTCTCCCTCTCTCCCTTCTTCAATCAATCAGAGCTCGAAATCCCAGACGCGAGAATCTCTCTCTCTTTCACTCTCTCCTGCTCCGACTCTTTATTCCTCCCCTGAATGGTAATGGGTTTTTTCCAAGCTATCTACATTATCCACTCTGCCAGCTTCTTTCGCCATAAGCAGTAGATCAAAATCTTGAACGCATTGGCGTTTTGCTGCCATTCTTTGTCATTAATTATGACCGTTTGAGTGCCCTGCAAATCATATTTTCAGTTGAACGGAAAGAAATCATGGATGGCGGCTGCAGGGTCTACGATGGTTCAGATCAGATGATGACTTTGCTTCAACATAGTCATCATCAGCTTCCTTGTCCTTCTGAAGCCCTTGACTCTCTCTGGCTGCCCTCTTCTTCCCCTTCTCTTCATGGTATAGCTAGTTTCGTACACTCTACATTGATTCCTTGCTGTTTCTGCCAATGGGTTTTACTCCTGATGCGTGGATTTGAATTTTGGAATTTGCTTAGATAAGTTTTGTTTTCATCAAATGATCATATGCAGTTGCTTTAAAACAGGCGAAATTATTCGCATGTTAAGCCCTATTTGTGCGTGAAATTATTTATTTTATGATCGCTCTCCTCTGTTTTTGTTATACTAAATGTGGTACCTGTTCACCCATAAATGTTATGGTTGTCTGAAAGAAGAATTGCCATACCTGTTTGCTACAACTAAAATTACGCCTTCGGTTTTGTTATCTCTCCAAGCTTTTTTTACTAAAAATTTCAGCGCTCGAGAATTTTCAAACTCCGTCTTCGTTCTCCCTGCCGAAATGACTCCCTGTTTTTGTGATACTCTGCAACAGGTTCAGATACGACGGTTAACTTTCAGGATGCTCATGGAAGAATGATCAGCCCGACAGATGTGCCAAACCCACTTTCCCGGCAACGGCACAGGGAAGAAATCGGCGACGAAGATTTCGACGATTCTTTTCATCAGCCGGAGAAGAAACGGCGGCTTACGACGGAGCAAGTTCAGTATCTTGAGAGGAGCTTTGAGGTGGAGAATAGGCTTGAACCAGAGAGGAAGGCGCAGCTTGCGACGGAGTTGCGGTTGCAGCCTAGGCAGGTGGCGATTTGGTTCCAAAACCGGCGTGCCCGTTTCAAGACTAAGCAGCTCGAGAAGGATTACAACCTGTTGAAGGCTAGTTATGATACCCTCAAGGCTAGCTATGAAAACCTCCTCAAGGAGAAGGAGAAGCTGAAAATTGAGGTAATTTTTTATCCATCGCGTTGGATTAGACTACTGAAATGGATTTGACTGCTTGAAATTTCGTTTTATTGTCAGAATTTAAAACTAATAGCAGTTTGTGAAAATTCATGAGTGATTTAAGTAAAGATGGGAGTCTTCATCCTTGCACTTAACCTCCAAAAAACAAATCACTTGTTTAGGTTATAAAATAACTAATCTTTCTTTCCTAAAAAAATAATGATGCATAGTCTATTTTCTCATATCTTTCAATAAATAAATTTAGAACGGTATATTATGTTAAGGAGATCTGATTCCTTATGACTTAGAGGTTAATTATTCAATCTAAAATAATTTATTATTAACAACATGGGTATGTTTATAAGTAAAACAAAACCCATTTTGCACGCGATTGGTGAGCTGCTTCCTCAAAAAGTGAGGGAAAGCTTGACTATAAAAGGCTAAAACTGGCTGATACAATCGTAGCTATGTAAGGCTACGACATAAGGCTTGATGATTAATCGTTTTTGGTTTTTCAATAGGTTAATGTTTTAACAAACAAATTGAAGTACAAGGAAAAGCAAACGACGAGCCAAGAGGCCCGTAGTCCGATTGATATTATCAGATCAGAGCCTCAGCAGGCGGCTGCCGTCATGGTTTCTCAAAATGTGGGTAAAGCGTCGGCGACAATGGCCGCCACATGCAAGCAAGAGGATGCGAGTTCCAAGGCGACGTCGTCGGTTCAGATAGCCCACATTTCTCAGAAGGGAACCATTCTTCCTTGCTAGATCGAGCCTGCAAATTATCAACGTATATATTATATATATTTGAGCCAGAGCACGTAGAAGGCGACAATACTGAGCCGCAGCTTCTGCCACCGCCCCGCCGCGGCCGCCGCCATGTGACTTCCAAAGACATGAAGAATGGTGCTACAGAATCTGGCAGTTTTCGTCCTCGGCTTTACTGAGTTAATGATCATTCGGAAGACACAGATCTGCTAGATCTATTTAGAGTACTGTCCCATAATTCTGCTGTAATTATGATTCCATAATTAATAATTAAGTTGCCCATTTTGCTCTTCCTGCTCAGCTCTCGTTTTTCTTCTCTCTTTGAAAAAAACAAATAATTTATCACTTGTTTCATTTGGAATAATGGATTTTGATGCAATTATAGTTGGAGTGATTATGAATAAGATTTTTAAAATTTTTTAATTCAAATTCCATAAAGTTTTGCTTCTTATTTATACATCGATATTCAAGTTAGAATTGCATAATTTAATTAGAAAGTGATTAAAAAAATAAAAAGTTAAAATTTTTTGAACTAAATATTCTGTACTTTAAAAATTTTTTAAAAAATTATCTAAAGGAGAGCCCGCCAACATTTATATATTTGCTGACTTGAATATTGTATGATTAGTGTTTTTCTAAGCGTTTGAAGTTAGAACAAGTGATATAATAAGCTAAAAATCTTTTAGATGATTAAGCCAAGCTATGTGCTATGCATGACTAGTGCTTATGAGCCAATGCTGTGCATGACTAGTATTCTTTTTAGTATTTGAAGTCAGAATAAATGTAATAACTCGAATCCGAATCACTTGATCAGTTTAAATGGACCACACAAAAAAATTAAATAATAAATACATCATAAATTCTTTATAAATAAAATATCTATAATAAATATATATTTTTTGAAATAAAAAAATCATAAATATTCATAATACTCTTGAGAATTAAGATCCGGTAAAAATATTTAAAAACTAATAGAGTTTTGTAATTTTTTATGATGAATATTCTAGATTTTGAAATCGTCTTCACCTAAAATCTCCTTAATATATGTGTAATTTTTTCTAATTTGTTATAGTTTTACTTTACTCTAAAGTCAAGAAAAATAAAATTGTAAACTAAATTCCTAGTAGGTGAATATAATTAGTAATAATAAAATGTAATAAAGTATTTTAGATAGTAATATTAAATATATATATATATAATTAATAATCACATGTGATAAATCAATAATAATTTGATATTCAACATCATATCGCAATCACGATTCAAAAGTCACAAAATAATTGAATATAAGAACTATAATTACGATTTCAACTAATTTGAATATTAATAAAAATGTGGATTCTATTGAACCTATTTTAATAGAGGTTATTATTATATATCATTATAAACTAACAATTGTACACTCGCCTCTAATGAAATGATAAAGTTTATGAGATATCGATACTCATACGTTTAACAAGCAACCAATTAAATGATCTAATGGTATTTTATTATCTATAATTTGCAAGTATCAAACTCAAGTTGAATGAATAATATTCTCGTTATTAATCGGGTAAATCTAAAATATACTACGTTTTTATTTTTATAGTTCAATTTGGATCTATGCTTAAGTGGAACACAAAAAATTCAATATCAATCACATGTCAAATCTACCACCTATTGGTATAATATTTATTGATATCTCAATATATATTGTTAATAATATTACAAATATCTCTCCAAATGGTCTTAATTTCTTGTGACATAAAAACTAATATCAGATAATTATAAATTAATAAAAGTATCACAAATTTTATATTTCTTAACACTATAGTATTTTTATAGAGTTTTCTCTACCTTAACTGTATATAGCCAAGACAATTATGCAAGTAAACTGAGTTAACACCAAAAAAAAAAATTATTAAAAATATTAAAAAATTTATAAATAATTAATTATCTAACATACCCTTAAAATTTTATCGGATTCCTACCGGTCTTACCGGCATTCTAATATCATTTCTAAATTTATAAAAAAATATATATTCCATTTTATTTCTATCAAACTAAATCCACGAATTTAATAATTTTATTTGAACCATTGTGCCAAAGTTGAAGACTTGCGATCATATGATTCCATACACTAGCTTAAATAGATATTTACCTATAACATGGATTTATATACAAAGAATGTAGTATCATTTATAAGAGAGTAGAAAAGATTTGCTTGCTTTGATTTCCTTTGACTCCCTTAGCAATAGCAAAACCTACTAGTAGCACACAATAGTAGCACGAGCTTTGACTCACTTTCTACCTCTCTATTCTCTCTTCACTCCCTCAACTAAGTTCTTTTTTCACTTCTTATAACTAGTGTTGGTGCGGCCCAAAGTTAGTCAACCTAGCTTGAAGTTGAAATAAGGCCTAAATATCAATGGCTTAGATATATCAGCATTAAATCGATTGAGTCTTCCGAATAACAACCCTGTAAGGTATTAAACGTGATATTTGATCTTGACAGACGGTTACAATTGACTAAGAGATAATAATGTATAAATAAATGACCTAATCCTAAAGCGGTTGAAAAGATGCCTACATTAATAGCCAGTTGGTTTGCTAATGAATTCGAAGGATGGTCACATTTCAAAAGTAACGCCTTTTACCTATTATTGTGAAACGCCTTCCTACACAGGTAATAGTTTTGAGGGCTGACTAGTTGGTTAAGACCTTAATTATAAATTTAACTCCTTCCGAATCAATGGGGATGTGAGATCTAAAAAGACAACCAAGTAAAGAGTGCACTTTAGGATGGCAAAATCATGTCCTTCTAACTCATACCTATCTCCATCCTCTTTTAATTCAATTTTTTTTTTCTACATCATTCTATTTATTAAGAAAGACCGTTGATTTGAAGTTGAAGGATATATTGATGAGCGAATTTCATAAATTTCTTACCTCTAATTTAATTTATTGTGGTATATAGAATAAATATTTATAGTTACGAAGAGTAGATTTGCTGCTAATTGGACAAATCGAGTAATCAACCCAACTATCTAATTCATGTGACAATTTAGATATTTAAACGCGTCAAAATCTTCATCGAGTCAGATTGGATTGTGACATCAAAAATGGAGGAAAGCTCGTTAAAGATGACGAATCCAGAGTTAAAAGAAAGCAGTGACCAAAGAATTGAAAATATTAGATGAGAGAGAGTTGGGGTAGATGGCGTCCGATTACCACCACAAATAGACACAGTAAAGGGAATGAGGAAGAAGAAAATGAACACACAAATTTTTAGGTGAAAAATCCTTCACAAGTAAAAAAAAAATTATAGGACAATCATTCCAAAGAACCAATTTCACTATGTGAGGTTGGGAATAATTTTTTCACGGTTACACAGGGCACCAGAGAAAAGAGAAAAAATTGAAGAATAGAGCACAAGTAATACAAAGAAACATATTTTGTTTTCGCTCACGATTTTCTCTCTATTTCTTCACTGTTTTTACTATTTCTGTTTTTTATACTTAGAAAATTTTTACCAAGTGTATCATCTTCTACTCTTTCAATACAGATGCATATATTGATCAAATCTAAGGAATATTCTATTCTTCCGATAAAATCTGTCATTGCCAACAGTATGAATATATTCTGTATAAAAATGACTCCTGTATAATCTCGTGAGATCGCACATGCTCAGAAAATCTTCTGAGCTAGCACTCTTTAGATTCTTCTGGTGGACGGCCAACATTTCATCATTTGCCTTCTTCATAAGGCGGGTCAACGCCTCGTTGACCATAATTTCCACATAGTCGGTCAATGCCTCTGTTGATCGATTGGTTGTCCTTCTAGGATCCTTTAGTAATGTTGGGCAGCTCATACTTTCAGCGGGTCAACAAGTTGATTAGTCATTATTGCCCACTCAAAATTTTTGGTCAACTATATTGACCGAAATTTCTTCTGCTTATTCTGTGCATAGTCGCGAACTCTTCAGCGAACAGGTCCGTTGATCATAGAGCACACAAAGTCCACATGGTCCGTCCGAGTCCTCCGATCATCAGGACTTCTACACGGGAGTGACCCCCAACAAACTTTTTCTCATGATCGTGGAAAAGTTAAATCTATCAGCCCAGCCCACTTGAAGCAAGTTTCATTCTTACCCTTTGACAAAATCTTGGTTAACATATCTGTTCCATTCTTTTCAGTATTGACCTTCTCTAGTGACAACAAACATTCTTCAATAACATCTCTCACACAATGGTATCGAACGTCAATGTGCTTCGATTTAGAATGGAATGAGGAGTTCTTATAGAAATATATGTTACTCTAACTATCACAAAATACCTCATATTTTTTCTGTCTGAGGCCCAATTCTCAAATGAATTTTCTCATCACCAACATCTCTTTACAAGTTTTTGTCACTGTGGTGTACTTGCCCTCAATAGTTGAAAGGGTGACGTATTTTTATAGCTTGGATTGTCAGAAAACTACACCTCCAGCAAATTTTACTATGTATCCCGAGGTGAACTTGTGACTGTCAATATTCCCAACCATATCAGCATCCGAGTAGCCCACCAATTGAGACTTGTCACTTGTATGACACAGGCACCTCTTAAAAATTTCTCGAATGTATCTCATGATCCACTTGACCACGAACCAGTACTCCTTTCCTGGGCTTGACAGAAACCGGCTTACTGTGCCAACAATATATGCTATGTCTAGCCTTATGTATACGAGGGCATACATCAGGCTTCCCACAGTTGATGAATAGGGAACACCTCTCACGTATACCTTCTCTTCGTCCGAGGACGAACACTGGCGAGTGCTTACTCTATGGTAATTTATCAATGGTGTGCTCACAAGTTTAGACTTGTCCAAATTAAATCGTTGGAGCACACTCTTAATGTAACTTTCTTGAGACAGCCACAATTTTCTTACCTCTCAGTCATGAACAATTATGACACCAAGAATTTATTTCGTCGACCCCAGGTCCTTCATGGCAAACTACCACCCAAGTTGCTTCTTCAGCTTCTTTATTCGAGCACCATTACGTCCAACAATCAACATGTCATCCACGTACAAAAGAAGAATGACAAAATTATTCTTAAAAAATCTCTGTGTGAATACACAGTGATCACAAGTAGTCCATCGGTATCCTTGACTAACCATGACCAACTCAAACTTTTTATACCACTGTCTAGGAGCCTGTTTCCATCTGTACAGACTTTTCTTCAGGCAACACAGAATTTATTTCTTCCCCTTAACCTTGAACCCTTTTAACTGTTTCATATAAATTTTCTCCTCAAGTTCATCATGGAGAAAGCCGTCCGGACATCTATTTGCTCTACCTCAAGATTCTGAGTAGCAGTAAAACCCAACACAATCCTTGTGGAGGACATCTTCACCAATGGAGCAAAAATCTCATCAAAGTCAACCATTTTCATTGGCTAAAGCCTTTTACCACTAGTCGTACTTTGTACCTTGGTTTCATGGTATTTTTATTTGTTTTCAGATAGAAAACCCACTTATTCTTTAAGGCCCTCTTTCCTTTCTGCAATTTGGCCAATTCAAATGTATGATTTTCATGAAGAAAGCTAATTTTATTTTTCATGACTTTCAATCATCTCTCCTTATTTTTATCATCTATAGTCTCTTCAAATGTCTCAAACTCTCCGATATCAGTAAATAAGACATACTCACTAGGAGACAAATGGATGGACGACCGTCTATTTTGTGAGCATCGTCTGATAGGATCATTGGCCGGTTGAGGAGTGACTTCATCCTGGTCCTCGTTTGGTGCTGTCACGGCCTCATTACTATCCTCGATCAAATCTGGGCCAGTGTCCTCGTCCTACAGAGCCTCTGGACGAACAACTTCAACGCTCACCTTGTCCGTCCAGTCAACATCGTACTTGATCTTTCTGCCAATATCCTCAATAGTTTCATCTTCAATAAAAGTCATATCCTTGACCGGACAAGTCTTCTCTCAATTGGATCATAAAACTTATAACCGATCTCATCTTCCCCATAGCCCAAAAAGACGCACTATATCGTCTTTAACTCTAGGTTGATCCTTTCATCTTTTGGGATATAAATAAAGGCTTTGCACCCAAATACCCAAAAATAGTTATATGACGGCTCCTTCCCTGACCATATCTTTTCCGATACTATATCCTTCAAGGGTTTACCAGGTGACCTATTGATAACGTAGGCCGCCGTCTTCAATGTTTCGACCCAAAAGAATGCAGAAAGTTTTGCTTTAGAAACCATGCATCTCACTCTCTCCAGGAGAGTACGGTTCATCCATTCGACCGCTCCATTCAACTGTGGCGTTTTTGTTGTGTCTTCTGATGTCTAATACCATGTGATTGGCAATAGGTATCGAAAACCCTTATGTACTCACCACCATTATCACTTCTAATGGTCTTTAATTTTTTTTCAGTCTGATATTCCACCAGAGTATGAAACTGCTCAAATGTACTCAGGACTTAGTCCTTGATTTTCAATGAGTAGACCCATAGTTTTCTGAAACAATCGTCAATAAAGGAAATAAAATATTGGGTTTCACTAAACGACTTTTTTCTTAATGTTCCACACACATTTGTGTGGATGAGATCAAGCATCTCCGCCTTTATAGATGATGAGTTTCCATGGCATGAGACTCTCCTTTGCTTGTCGGCCAAACAGTGAAGATACGTCCTTAGTCTGTCTTCCTTTACTCCTCTGATAAGGCCTTTCCTGGCCAGATGACACAGTTTACGTTCACTCATGTAGTCCAACCTCCTACACCACAAATCCTCGGACTCCTTACTGATTGTGATGTTCATGTCTCCGGCCACTACACAAGCCTTCATTACATATAGGTTGGAGCACTTTTTTTCTCTTACCATAACAAGAAATCCTCTGGTCAGCTTCCACTCACATTCACAAAAGGTATTATAGTAACCTTTGTTATCCAACCAGCTGGTTGAAATTATATTCAATCGGATATCAAGGACATGACGTACATCCTTCAACATCAGTTTCGTCCCATTATTAATGACCAGGATAACATTACCTTTGCCAACAATTGGAGGTGTTTCTTTATTTTCAATCCTTATCACTTGAAAGTCTCCTGGAGTGTAGGATGTGAACAATCTTCTTCTGAACATGACATGTAGAGAAGCGTCAGAATCAATCACCCAACCAGACTCATGGTCTGTTAGCCTTGCCACGTTTTATTCACATGTCAATAGGAGATTGCCTCCTATGACCACGGAGACCGAGGATATTTCTTCTCATCGTCCCTTGTCTCATTTCTCTTTTTTCGTATTTTCACGAGTCTACTTGAAGTAATACTTTTTGATATGACCCTTCTTACCATAATGATAACACTTAAGATTTTGTTCCTTTGACTAAGATTTGCAGTGTCCCTTCTCTTAGACTTCTGGCATCGTCCTCTGTTCCTTCCTAGACTCGGTTACAAGTACCTCAAAATAAGAAGACTAGAGACCCCTTGTGACCGGCTTAACTCATTCATGAGTAAGGAAGTAATGACTTCGTCCAACTTCAATGTGTCATTTTCAAATAACAAAGTTGTTACGATGTGGTCATAAGAAGCTGGTAGAGAAGTTAGCAGTATCAACGCCTTATCTTCCTCCTTGATCTCCTCTTCAAGAGCGGATATCTGCGTCAATATTCTATTAAATTCGTCCAAATATTTCTCAAAACTCCCACCTTCTGATAACCGTAGACCATAAAATTACTTTTCACCGTGCAGATTGGTTGTTAAGAATTTGGACTTATATTTACTCTCCAACTTTTCTCAAACCTCTGCCGTGTCAGTCAGACCGAGAACCACTTTGAGAGTATTGTCTGTCAAGTATAGTTTGATAATACAGTTGGTAATATCTCTTTTATCTTATCATTCATTAACGGTCAAATTTTTAGGCTTTTCATCCTTCTTCCTCAACGCCTTCACTATTCCTTCTCTGATTAGAATATTCTTCACCATCTTTTTTCAGAGAATGAAGTTATTTTATTTGTTGAACTGCTCCACACTAAACGACAGATTCTTTGAAGACGACGGCACCACTTAGACAGAGTTCTTAACCGGTCTCTAATACCATTTATTGGGGTAGATGGCGTTTGACTATCACCACAAACAGATACAATAAAGGAAATGAGGAAGAAAAAAATAAACATACAAATTTTTATATGAAAACCTTCACAAGTAAGGAAAAAACTACAGAATAATCAGCCCACAAAACCAATTTCACTATGTGAGGCTGGGAATAATTTTTTTAACGTTACATAGGCACCAGAGAAAAGAGAAAAAAATTAAAAAATAGAGTACAAGCAATGCAAAGAAATACACTTTGTTTTTACTCACAATTTTCTCTCTCATTTCTTCACTGTTTTTACTCTCTCTGTTTTTCACATTTAGAAAATTTTCACAAAGTGTATCATCTTCTTCTCTTTTAATACAGACACATATATTGAGCAAATATGAGGAATAATCTATTTTGTCGATAAAATCTGTCATCATCAATAATATAAATATACTTTGTACAAGAACGACTCTTGCATAACCTCCTGAGATAACACATATTTAGAAAATCTTCTGAGCTAGCACCCTTTTGGATTCCCTGGTGGGCAGCCAACATTCTATCGTCCGTGTTTTTTATAATGTCTGTTAACGTCCCGTTGACCGTCCTCTCCACATGGTCTGTCAATAACTCTGCTGACCAGCCGGTTGTCCTTTTAGGATCCTTCAGCAATGTTTGGTAGCTCATATTTTTAGCCGGTCATACTTTTGCTAAAATATCATTAAAATGTTCCTTTGGATCTAATATGTCTGAATCTAATATAAAGTTAACCTAAACTTACTTGTAATTGATTGCATAATAATTATTTTTAGTGATGAACAAATCGAATCTAGAGTTTAATTATCCTAAATCAAAATATTAGGGTATTACAACAAGTGCCATGAAAAGTTAAAAATCTTTCAAGTTAGGGCATTGTATTTATATAGTTCTTTTGACACTTATGCTTGGGATGGTTAGTATTGTCCCTCATATAACTGAAGATAATGATTGTTCCATAGCTATTTGCCTTAATTATTTCAAGTATTTGAGCAATTTTATTATGAATTAACCCAATATTTATAACTAAGTGTGTACATTTTGCCATGTTTTTACAATTTTTGCGACCTAAATGGTAGTTTGAAAAATAATTACATAACTCTTTAAATACTTAATTTGTGGTTGACGTGGTGTATTAACTATTATTGTCTCTTCGACTCATATCAACGATTTTGGTTATTTCATCATTTCAGTTTGAACTAGATAGCGTATCTGACAGTATGACAAGTATTACTTTTTTTACTAAATATGTATTATTTTTACAGGACAGCCTGACATCTCAGTAACTCGACATTCATGCACTTTGATAACTTGATGGTTTATTCACTCAGCAACTTCACTCACTCTACCACTCAATGATTTAGAAGCTTGATAATTTAGTAACCGGATGGTTTGATGGCTCAGCAATTTAGCCACTCGAATGCAGAAAGCTTTGAAACTTTTTGACATCTTAGGTCTAACCCTTTGCTCTTTGTTGTTGGACTCACCACCAAATTTATATGCCATCAAAGATTTAGCTTGAATGTTAAAAATCTCTCAAGAAATATGATTCTCTTTGTGAATCACAAGGTTAAAAAATATTGGAATAAACAAAATCATTCACCCTTTTAATCAAAGAGAGGCAGCAACTAAGATCGAATTTACTTTGCATGTATCTTATTCTTCATGCGAGTTGAATCATATCCTTTTGATTTTCTGTCAAGCACAATGAATTGTTATTTGTGCTTAACAAACCCATAATATATAGATAATATATTGCTATTGGGTCCAACACAAAGGCCCAAGGAGGATCAACGCCCAACTCGCGGAACCATGGCCCAAACGGCGGATCAGCCCAATGTCCCAAAACGGCCTACGTGGCAGCCCACGCTTGCGGCCAATGTGCGTCACCTGCAGTCCATTAATGAGGATATCGGGTGACAGCGGTGGTGTAGAATGAGGAAGCTAATGGGGAGAGAATTAGCGTTGCCAGCTGTGACTGGTGCTGTTGCACATAGTTCTCAGACCAATCCCAACACAAGAGGTAGATCAAGCATGACCGGCAGTGCCCACAGGTCTACTTAGCACCGCAAAACAACAATCGATACACCGACAATCGCTGATAGCAGTCAGCAGCCAATGAGCCCCTGCCACGGGGACTGTCACGCCCAAAACCCCCAACTAGAGGGTCTATAAAATCCGTCCTCTTCTACAAGGAGAGGGGGGAATAATTGACTAATTGGACCCCAGATAATCGACTCTAAGCCAAGCCAACCAAGCTCAAAATCATCTACCAGATCCGACCCTCTCAACCTTCTCAAGCAATAAGAGTTAGCCGCCTACTACGGTGCATTTCGGGAGTCAGGCCTCCCAGTACTCGCTTATTAAACATCATCCATCTGCATTCACGCACTCCCTACGTATTCACAGTATATTTTTGCGCACCTACCAGCGTGCGCCCCGCTTTTCATTTATTGCGGGAGGTTTCTGATTTAAGTGTCGGAGTGTTTGTGGTGGAGAAAATCTCGCCGAATCTTTAACCTTTTATTTATTAATTGTGTTGTGCAAATCTTAGGTTAATATAAATGGAGACCAGATCCACTCGTGACAGCCTCCTGACGGCGAGAAATTTGAAGGCTTCTTAACCCGTACGGTAACCGGGGCCCAGGACGCAACAATTGTATCATGGCGTATGATAAGAACTATACTCTTAATATAAATGAAATATTAGTTCAGAAAATAATTTGATCAATGCAGGGCAATGCATTGTTCGAAAGTTAGGTTAATTTGGAGTTGCATTGACAAGATGCATAGTATAAAAATAGTAGTGTTTAGGAGAGATTTCTTTATCAGTTTTTTGGACACTCCCATTTCGTGAAAACTTTATTTATTTATATGTTATAATATGTTTTTATAGTAATATATGGATATATAATCACCATATTATTTTAAAATATTTTAAAAATATTCAAAATAAAAAATATCAAAAAAAAATATTTCAATGACATGTTCTGTGTAATCGTATAAATCTGTGTGAGCCATTGCCTATTGCATAGAAAATGATGGATCAAGGAAGTCTCTATCTCTTAAAAAGATAAAGTGAATTATTTTTTAAATTTATGACTTTTATTTTTTAAATAAAGACTCATTATTTAATTATTATTAAAAAATTTAAAAATAACTAAAATTAATTATAAAATTATAATTATATATTTATAAATTGATGGCCTAAATTAGAAGAATAATCTTTTATATCTTTTCAAAAGATGGAAGCGTTCTTATCCCCGAAAATGACAGCCTCGCAGGGAATTAGTGAAAATTACAAAAAGAAAAAATAGTGAACAAAAGAGAATATGACATGGAGAAAATATATGAAAACGAAAAATTTTAAAATATTAGACCGCTTTTTATGGTTTATGCAAAAAATAATTGCTGAGGAGAAGCACCAAACTTCTTATCTTAACATCAAAAACAGAAGGTTTGTGAAAACGAAAATTACATAATTTTTAATTTAAAAATATTTTAAATTTAATTTTATCAGTTTAAAATAAAATTATTTAAAATTTTATTTTAAAATTGAAATTATTAACACGAACCAATTTTCATCCATAAGTGGGTATTATTGTCCTAAGAAGGTTAACATTGCAACGTCTTTTAAATTATATTTTGAGAAGTTTTTTATTTATCAAAAGTCTTTTTTTTTTTAATAAATGCAATAACTTTTTTTTTTTTTAATCTAATAGATTTTAAACCTCCTTTTAATCAGCAGCGGGACGAGTTATCTTCAATGCCAATATCACAAAGGAAAAATAAACGGTTATATTATACAATTAAAAATTTTATTTACTTCTATTGATAATTGAAATATCATACTCATAATAATTAAAAAAATATTATTAATTAATGGGTATTGATATTCAGGATTCACTTATAAGATTCATTTGGAGTTAGGTCTTGATATCAAAGAGATCCAATATGCCTAGAAATTAGGTGCCAAAACTAGCCCAAAGGACATGTTGGACTTAAAGTCCATTCAAGCCCGTTGACTCAAGACAGGTCTTAAACGACACTCTGCTTTGCAAAATCGGTGTGCCAGATATTTGATGGCTGACCCTGTCAGATTATAAGCGAAATGATGGCAAGTAAAGCACGCGCCGCTGTAGAAGTAACGTCACACCAGGCTCGCGTGGATGCAACGTTTCTGACTCAGCAAAATAGATTTGTAGAAGTTGTGGCAGTATCCCCTACACACGCTAGTATCATGTGGCAGCTTCATACAGAGAATTTTCACTATTATATAAGTATTCACTTTACACCTACCAAATGGGAAAGAAATTTAAAACTCTGAACTCTTGTGAGAGCTCACTAAGAGAGAGGAAGTAAAAAGTCATTCTGTACTAAAGGGAGAGAAAGTGGGGGTTTGTATTGTAAGAGTGACTCCCTTGAGTCCCCATACACTTAGTCCCCAACCTTCTGCACTTGAACCATTAGATAGTGAAAGCAGTTTTTGGACTAAAGTCCCGTGATTTTTTCTCCTTGGTTAAGAGAAGATTTTCCACGTAAAAACATCACGTATCATTGTCTCTCTCTTTCTTTTTTGCATACATATCGTTTGGTATTGTTGTCGGATCTTCGTCCCTATCCGAGTAAGGATCCGAGAACGCAATACTAATAATATAATTTTACACTTATATAAGTATTGTTAGGTTTGATCTAAAATAAGATCGGTTAGATCTGATAAAATATGGAACCTTTGGATTGTAAGTTAATGAAAGAATACGAAACAATCAAATTATTATACCTAAAACCAAAAAAAAGAAAATTCTAAAATTTATCCGGTCATATGGCCCACAGAATATTTGACGAGTTAGATTATTAAAAATATAAAAGACTTAGGTACACAATGGCCTGGCAAAAAATTAGTCCAGATATTAAATTCTAAAAAATAGTTATATAAATCAAGTGATGAACGACCATATTAAATAGATAATTATAATAATTAAAAAATAATCATTAAAGTTTGGACGGTCATAAGTTTGTATAAGAGTTAGATTATTTAATTTTCAATCAGAGCATCACTTCAATTAATATATAGTTATATTAATTTCAAAAATATATACTGATTGATATTAAAATTATAAATACATCAATTATATAATTATTAAGATGCTAGTATATTCTAATAATTATTGAGCTAATCCCTCCGGTCTTCAAACTTTCTCCCACTCCCCCATTCCTAATTTCTAATTATGTTTTATTTTTATAGGAAAGTTTCTTATTGAAGTGTCAAAAAATATTTAAAAAGTGAGTTTCATGTTTTTTTGGCTTTTTATTAACTATTGTGTATATAAGATTCAAATTAAAAGGTTTGACAGTCAGACATAACTTTATTTAGACTATTATTTAGATCTCAAATATATATAAAGTATAAATTATTATTATGTAGAAAATAAAAATTATAAATTAGATAAAAAAAATTATATCTAAGTACTTTAAAAAATTTAACCATTTAATCTAATATAACATCTAATTTATCTATATTATCAAATTATATAAGTATTAATATCATATCAAAACAAATAAATGAATAATGTTTTAAAAATGATTTAGGTAACATTTAACATATGAATAATACAATTTTGAAAAACAACCCGTTTGAAAATTTTTACATTTTGTCATCATAGTTACACCGTTCACACGAGATTTGAAAAATATTATTTTTTAAAGAGATAGGACCCATTTCTTTAAATTTAAGATAGTAATATTTAAATAAATAATTTTAATTTAATTATTTTTAAAATATAAAAAAATAATTAAAATTAATTATTAAATTATAATTTTTTTATTTTAAAATAAATAATTAAAATAAAAAAATACCATTTAATTTTTTAAAGAAGGGAGCCAATCCCAACCCGTGTTCATACCAGTAGTCAGATATTTTCCAGCTTTTGAGCCTGCCTTTATTTTTCTTTTTTTTTTTGTTTTTTGTTTTTTGCCTTTTTTCCAACGGGCTTTGAAGTATTGACTGGCAAATCACAGTCTCGGCCCCACACAAAAACATATGCGCCACGTGTGAACTTAATGACCAGCTTCAGGCTCTATCCACCGTACACGTGTCCTGGTAAAATTTCGTTTCCACAGGCAAAACCACGGAATTCAAGGTAGCGTCTACCGCGCAACATCCAAAAATTGAGGGCCCACAGGCCCGATGCAAGGGGGCGACGTGGCAAAAGTTCAACGGCGGTGTTGAAAGCTAGGAGCGATCGCTGGCAGCTTATCCTCTTCCGGTGCCGCGGGGGGGGTGGGGAACAACGAGACCGTGACGACGGAGGACACCGCCGGCGCAGCGACTGTAACTCTCGGCGGACAGCGGCAGCGACGCGGCGATTGGGATGTCGAAGGTGGGGCTCGCAGGCGGTGACGACACATCCACAGTGATCGGCTGATTCGTTGGTGGTGCAGTCCCGGTCGTGGGCCCTAGTTTCCACGTTCCTGCCACTATCGTCGTGTCAGGCTGATCGACGACACTGATGCCTGCACGGTGACTTTCATCATAATGAGAGAGAGCGAGGCCGGACAGATCTGGCCCTCCATTAACATATTTTTAAATATTTACTTTTTTTTTTATAAAGCTGTGTTGTTGTTGTTTTTTTTTAATAAATATATTATGGTAACACAATTAACATAATCAATTTTATTTATAAATAAAATGTTATAGTAACACAATTGACAATTGAATTAAACTTGTGACTAAAAATAATAAATATATAATACATTAATAATTAAATTAACAAAATTTTAAGGAGTCCATTAAAATATTTATTCATCCCGCTAAATTTATCTATATTAATTATAATTTATCTATGCAAGATTTATCAATTTTTTTACCATATTTATAAAAAAAACAATATAATTATTTTAAATTTATTTTTAAAATAAAATAATAAATAAATAGAATTATTAATATTTGTAATACATATAATTTATAGAAATCGTTAAATGAATTGACCTAACTAGAAAAAAATTTATAATCTACCCTTGTCGCCACAACTCCAGGCCTACACATCCATATGTTTTCCACAGCATGTTGCCTCCAATGACAACCATTCGAACGCCTTCGGTTATAATTTTCTTAATACAATGATCTTTATTCCTAATTAGAATAGACATTCTTTAAACAAATTATATTATTTTTAAGATACTGTTTCTAATTTTTATTTTTATAAAATTTTATTTTAATAATTTAACATACCATAAAAATAGAGGACTTGACCCAGAAGCAGCTAACATGGGCTGGGCTTCCTACAGCCAATCAGCCCATTCCAGTTTAATGAAGTGGCCTTGCAATCTATGGCCCACAAATGCAATCCGTTCTAGGCTAAACAACGTTCTACTAAATATTTTATTCAGAGAAAATTACCAGTAAAGGTAAAGAAGGAAAGAAAGTGTTTTACTCAACCACTTTTAAATATTAGACCGTTTTATTATTTTAATTATTGAGATTATTTTCGAATGATAAATGATAGAGATGGAGATAATGCCATTTGATGTAAGAAAGAATTGTGTTTGATTTAGAGACCCTTATTTTAATAAAGAGTGAAATAGAAAAGATTGGTTACTACATCAGAGAAAGTTAGTAAAATTATTTTAAATAGAGTATAGAATAAAAAATGGAAGCAATTATTCGTGTCATTATATGCTTGTTATGATTCATTATAGAAAAATATATTGATGAACTATCAGTAAATAGAAAAAACTATGTAGTACAAGTTAAAAGCTGTTGTTGCACTCTTATAGATTCAAAATATTCAAAATTAAATATTGTATGTTTATCTTATTTATTATGAATTTTCTAAATGGTAGAAAGAAAGGTGTGAAATTTATTGTCATTGCATCAAAAAGTGATAAATGACAAATTATACAAATACTTTGAAAAATTCAAAAAATATTTATACATTCAAACTTATATGATAGCTTCGGTATTGTGGGTCGAGCTAGAGTCCAGATTGTAGTGAATTGGTGACCTGTTAGGGATTCTTCCAAGCCTAGCGCGCTTGCCCAAGCAGTGGGCCCTAAGTTCACCCAATGAAGCCTAGAGCCTTGAGGTTATCCCTTTCAGGTAGGCTTGCAATCGCAACCCAATGGCACCCGCTCTAAAGATCAAACTTATCAGCCGACAAGTGGTACAACATTATATGAATAAGCAAGTGATACTTGCCATAATTGTCATGGGCAACTCAACAAATATTTTTAAAATATTGTCCAAAATCATACATATCTTCAGGATGTTAGTTATGGCTCAACAAATTTCTTCATAAGACATAAATTACTATGGTGACCTTTATGATTATCCCGAAAAGAAAAGAATAGTTGCAGAGTCAATATTTTGTCATAACAAGCACTTGTGATCGTTGGAACAATTCAATAGATTGGTGTGAACAATTGTTGCCAACCATGAGACCCAAAGAAGGCTAAACCAATGTCAAGATATAAATGCCCCTTTATTCTTGTGGAAAAAAGGGCTTTTCTTATTTTAACAAAGTAAGAGCTAATTCTACAAAAAATAGCGAGAATCATGCCTAAACATCCAAGCTTGTGGTCATGTGCAGGGCGTCTTGTCGCTTCGAACTCTCGGACCTTTGTGGTGAGGTTGATTCGTAGAGTAAGGCAAAGGAAGTCCCCCACTAGCGACCCTTGAAAAGAGTTTAACAAGCGCCATCATCAGAACTCATTTCTCTATCTCAAAACCATTCCCCTACCGAGTGCATTGTCGGAGCCTAATCCTCAAATTCAAAACTGCTTCCCGGTCAATTCAATTCAAAGCTGTTGAAGCCTAGACCCTTGAGGTTATCCCTTTCAGGTAGGCTTGCAATCGCAACCCAATGGCACCCGCTCTAAAGATCAAACTTATCAGCCGACAAGTGGTACAACATTATATGAATACGCAAGTGATACTTGCCATAATTGTCATGGGCAACTCAACAAATATTTTTAAAATATTGTCCAAAATCGTACATATCTCCAGGATGTTAGTTATGGCTCAACAAATTTCTTCATAAGACAATTACTATACAGTGACCTTTATGATTATCCTGAAAAAGAAAAGAATAGTTGCATAGTCAATAGCTGTCATAACAAGCACTTGTGATCGTTGGAACAATTCAATAGATTGGTGTGAACAATTGTTGCCAACCGTGAGACCCAAAGAAGGCTAAACCAATGTCAGTACTATAAATGCCCCTTTATTCTTGTGGAAAAAAAGGGGCTTTTCTTATTTTAACAAAGTAAGAGCTAATCTACAAAAATAGCGAGAATCATGCCTAAACATCCAAGCTTGTGGCTGTGCAGGCGTCTTGTCGGCTTCGAACTCTCAGACCACCTGACAGGTGAGGTTGATTCGTAGAGTAAGGCAAAGGAAGTCCCCCCACTAGCAGCCGCAGAAGAGTTTAACAAGCGCCATCATCAGAACTCATTTCTCTATCTCAAAACCATTCCCCTACCGAGTGCATTGTCGGAGCCTAATCCTCAAATTCAAAACTGCTTCCCGGTCAATTCAATTCAAAGCTGTTGAAGCCTAGACCCTTGAGGTTATCCCTTTCAGGTAGGCTTGCAATCGCAACCCAATGGCACCCGCTCTAAAGATCAAACTTATCAGCCGACAAGTGGTACAACATTATATGAATACGCAAGTGATACTTGCCATAATTGTCATGGGCAACTCAACAAATATTTTTAAAATATTGTCCAAAATCGTACATATCTCCAGGATGTTAGTTATGGCTCAACAAATTTCTTCATAAGACAATTACTATACAGTGACCTTTATGATTATCCTGAAAAAGAAAAGAATAGTTGCATAGTCAATAGCTGTCATAACAAGCACTTGTGATCGTTGGAACAATTCAATAGATTGGTGTGAACAATTGTTGTCAACCGTGAGACCCAAAGAAGGCTAAACCAATGTCAGTACTATAAATGCCCCTTTATTCTTGTGGAAAAAAGGGGCTTTTCTTATTTTAACAAAGTAAGAGCTAATTCTACAAAAATAGCGAGAATCATGCCTAAACATCCAAGCTTGTGGCTGTGCAGGCGTCTTGTCGGCTTCGAACTCTCAGACCACCTGACTGGTGAGGTTGATTCGTAGAGTAAGGCAAAGGAGCGACCCAGAAGAGCTTAACAAGTTGCAGGTTATCCCTTTAGACCCTTGAGGTTATCCGCGCAGTAGGCTTGCAATCGTAACCCAATGGCACCCGCTAAAGATCAAACTTATCACCCGACAAGTGGTACAACATTATATGAATACGCAAGTGATACTTGCCATAATTGTCATGGGCAACTCAACAAATATTTTTAAAATATTGTCCCAAAATCGTACATATCTCCGGGATGTTAGTTATGGCTCAACAAATTTCTTCATAAGACAATTACTATACAGTGACATTTATTATTATCCTGAAAAAGAAAAGAATAGTTGCAGAGTCAATAGCTGTCATAACAAGCACCTGTGATCGTTGGAACAACTCAACAGATTGGTGTGAACAACTGTTGCCAACCATGAGACCCAAAAAAGGCTAAACCGATTTCAGTACTATAAATGCCCCTTTATTCTTGTGGAAAAAAAGGGGCTTTTCTTATTTTAACAAAGTAAGAGCTAATTCTACAAAAACAGCGAGAATCATGCCTAAACATCCAAGCTTGTGGCTGTGCAGGCGTCTTGTCGGCTTCGAACTCTCGAGACCACGGATTTGGTGAGGTTGATTCGTAGAGTAAGGCAAAGGAAGTCCCCCCACTAGCAGCCGCAGAAGAGTTTAACAAGCGCCATCATCAGAACTCATTTCTCTATCTCAAAACCATTCCCCTACCGAGTGCATTGTCGGAGCCTAATCCTCAAATTCAAAACTGCTTCCCGGTCAAGCGTATTGTTAAAGTTCAATCTTCTATCTCAAAGTTACTCCCCTATTGAGCACACTGTTGAAGCCTAATCCTCCATCCTCAAACTGCTCATCAATTAAGCATATTGCTGGAATTCAATTATCTATCTCAAAGTCACTCCCCAGGCGAGCTCACTGTTAAAGCCCAATTCTCTATCTTAAAATTGCTCTCCAATCAAGTGTATTCATTGGAGTTCAACTCTCCCTCTCAAAGCCGATCCTCGGTTGAGCACATTTATTGGAGCTCAATTTTGCACCCTAAAATCGCCCTTCAACAGAGCACACAATTGGAGCATAGTCATCATCTCTAAGCCGTTCATTGGCCGAATGCACTTAAATACTCAATCCCTCAAATGCATGCATGTACGCATCATTTCTCACACATGCTTCTATCTTTCTACCCGTTTGAGAAAGATTTTGTATTTAAACGTTGGAGGATATATTAAGGAGCGAGTTCTTACCATTCTCAAATTTATTATTTGTTTGTTGTGATATACAAGATCTATGCTTAAAATTGTGAGGATTGGACTTGTTTCAACTCGACCTTTCGAAAAAATTAAGTGGTTCCCTAACTCGTTCGATAATTTGAATTTCGAGATGCATCATTATAGATAAGAAAAGTAAGTAGGAAATAGGGAGAGGAAGAGTGACTAAATGAAGAAAATAGCAAAACAGAATGAGGGAATTCAATACGAAAATTTAGACCAGAGAGAGCAGAACAAGATTCCATTCACCCTTCGGTTCTCAACTACTTGATTATAAGGTTTGCTAGCGAGAGAGAGAGAGAGAGGGGGAGAGAGAGAGAGATACAGCCGGAAATATAATCCATAGTTAAAACGCTGCGTTAAGAGTTGATGTCTATGCAGGCCTATTCAGCACGGAAGGAAAGAATAAAAAGAGCTAATAAACCCTAAACCCTTGCTCCTCCTTTCCCGTTTCCCTTTCCCTTTCCCTTTCTAGGCGGTGTTTGAATGACTCTTGCTGAGCTCCTCTGAGGTATGAACTCAAATTTTACTTCATTTGTTCCATAAGCGTCAAATTCAATGGGTTTTCTTTCATGTCGTTACTATTTTACTTCCAAATCATCTTTGCTTGCTGCGGAAGTTTAAGAAAAGATGAGATATATAATAAAAAACTTATATTTTGGCAACCAACTATCAAGTATCTTTAATCAGGGGAACCATCCGTTCAGGATGATGTAGTGTATCACATTAAGATGTTTATTATTCGCAATTTCTATTTTCTTGGTTGACAATCAAGCTCTATTTTGTTCCCTTGATATATCTGAATCATTGCCGGGGAGTTCAGTTTATACAATTTGTGTAAGAAATGCAGCATTCTTCCCATTTGTTTTATTTATAGATGTGAATTTGGACTACCTATGGGAATTCGTTAAGAGGTGGTTTGGCAAAATTGTTGGTTGGTGACTAATGGACGTTGGAGGATTTTGACGCAAGAAAGCCAAAAAGTGGCTGTTAATGCTCTTTTCAGATGTAAAAGGTTAAAAAAACACTGCTGTTGAAAGCTTTCGCGGACCACTCATAAATGTGAATTTGTCATATATTGGTGATGAACGTTTTAAAACATGTCACTGCACCAAGTGTGTATGGAAGATGAACTTCAACACACGCATCGCCCAAATGGCACAAAGAAGGTGTAAAAACGTGTGGTGCGTTTGATATGGGATCTGAGGGTTTATCTTTCAATGAGAAATTTGTTGCTGAAGCTCGCAATTTGTTGTTTTAGATTGTGAGAATGAAAGATGTGGTTCATCTCTCTTGATTATCTGGAAAATGTTGAAGGAGGATGCCATGAAGGAGGGTGCCTTGGCATATTGTGCCAGTAAGATGAAACCTTTGTCTGTTACCTATACTTAATCTCCATTAACTATAAGGGTTACCTTCCGTATAAAAGAAAGGAAGATCATAATGCATGCTATTTTTGCTCATAAGACATTATGGATTGGTGGGGTTGAACGTTTGTGACCATCTTCTTATTGTTAGTATTCCTTGGAAACAAAAATATGCACACTACTAGTACAGAAGAAATGAACTTATGAATCTCCTATTAATCATCATCCACCAAATACCGTGAGAACACAATGGACAAAATTACGTAATCAAATACATACAAGTTGTACGGTAATCTTTAAGGTGAAAAATCATTCCCAATCAATGAAAAAATTGTGATATAAATTCCGAATAAATCTACTATAAAAGTAATATGTTACAAACATAACCTCCTCCAAGATCCCTCCACTACAACCCCTGTGAATGATCGGTTGAATACAACCCTGATACACCTGCAACCCACTACAAAAAATACATTGAAAAAAATGAGCAACCATATGGTAATATGTCCTAAAAATAAGATTAGACTAATATACTCAAGTTTGGCAAATAATGAAACTCAAATTGGACTACAATTGGATGTTGAATCTCTTTCTCTTTTCTTTTTTCTTTCTTCTCTCTCTTCACGTTGCGCTCCTTTTGTCAAAAAGATATCTGATCTTACCCTAAAAATTTTGAAGGGCCTTTTATAATAGTGCTGGCGCACGTATGCTTGTTAGGGTCGCATCATGCACAAGAAGTAGTACATGCTATGCATGAGCGCCGCCCTTTGTGTCCTCATCATGCGCGAATAATAGTACTAGCCATTCATGAGTACCCTTTGTGTATGTATCAGGCTCTAGCTTTCATTTAAACGAACCTCACGTGAATCTTTAAAATAGTATCATTCAAGCAAACCTCTCGTAAAAATGCTTGACAGTTTCGAAAGTAAAAAAAGCCTTCCAATTGGTGTGGGACTTACAAGGAAACGACCTAAAACTTAATAAACTTTTCCTTACGACATTGTAGAGAAATCTCACCTCTTCAATGCTTGTTGGAAACTTCTCCTACATAGGGATCTCAAAGTCGAATTTTGTAAGTTTAAACGATATCTTCTTCTACTCCACCGAAATATGTGAACTATTGCCACTTCTCCTCGGTGTCTTCACCACGGTTGTGTCCCTCCTTCCACTCTTATTCGACCCCTCCTTCCACTCTTATTCGACTTGTTCTTGTCACCTTGACCAAATTTTCCATTGGTCACATTGGCGTTACCTTTGGCAACCGAAGCTTCTATCAAGTACCGACTTGATCATTTGCTTCCCTCGCCACAACCGAGGAACTTTTGGTGAGTTTTTATTAGCCATTTCGGGTTGAAATTATATTCAATCGGATATCCGAAGCATGTCGCACATCCCTCAACACGAGTTTTGTTCTGTTGCTTGTCTATAGGATGACGCCTCCGATGCCAATAATCCTCAATGAACCATCATTATCTATCTTCAGTGCTTCATTAGCTCTAGGCATATAGGAGGTAAAAAGGGACTTCCTCAATTTCGTATGGTGTGAGAAACCACAATTCATTACCCAACTCGTCTCGTGGCCGGTGAAGCTTTGTGTTTTTGCTACATCAATGACTAGAAAGTCTTTGTAGACAATAATAGAGGCCTGATTATTGTTGTTATGATCCCTTATTTATTGCCGCTTGCTATCACCCTCCTTCTCCTACTACCTCTTGAAGTAATCTCACTTTATGTGGCCATTATTGTCTTAATGGAAGCATTTGATGTCTTCGAATTTGAATTGGCTTTTGCTTCTCTTCGAGTTGCCGCCTCTCTGTGACAATTGCCCTTGCCCTTGACTTCTAGTGGATACCAAGGCACTTGCTTTCCTGAAATCTCATCAGTTCCCTTCCGCTTAGACTCTTTTATAAGTAAGAAATAATGACTTTATCAAGGCTGAGCATATTATTCCCAAACATTAGCATCATGGCAATGTGATTATATGAGGCCGATAAGTAAATCAGTAAAACCAACGATTTGTCTTCATCGTTGATATTTTTATTAAGCACCAGCATTGGCGTTAAAATTTAATTAAGCTTGTCCAAGTACTTTTAAAAACTTTCAACAACTGAATGTCATATAATTTCTTTTTCACATATAATGTTGTCATTAAGGACTTAAAATTGTATTGACTCTCAAACTTCATCCAAACTTCTACTGGGTTTAATAAAATGATGACTTATTGAAAAATGTTATTTGCGAGATATAACTTGATTGTGTGATTAATAAGATCTCTTATATCTTGCCACTCATCATTCTTCATCCTTGCCTATTTACCCTCCTTTTTCATTACTTTTACCATTTCTTTATTGGTCAAAATATTTGACACTCTTTTTTGCCAAATAATAAAATTGTGGCCTGTTAAATTGCTTGATGTAGAATGGTAAACTTTTCATCATCGGCGCCATCAAATTGTAGTTTTACATTATTGCAAAATCTATTCTCTAATATTACTTATTGGAATTCCCTAGAAACAAAAACACTCAAGTAATTGGTGTAGCAGAAACAAGCCCCCAAATCCCCGTTAATCATCGGCTAACATATACCGTGAGAGCACAATGAACAAAATCACGTAATCAAATGTACATAAGTTATATGATAATATTTAATATGAAAAATCTTTCTCAATTTCTGAAAAAATTTACTATGAAAGTGACGGTTATAAATATAATATCCTCTGTGATTCTTTCACGATAACTTGGGTGAATGATCGGTTGAAAACAATTCTAATAGACCCAACAATTCTCTAGAAAGAATACACTAAGAAAAAATGAACAATTAAATAGTAGTACGTCCTAGAAATAATGTTAGAGCAATGTACCTAAGCTTGGCGAAGAACGAAACTCAAATTAAATGTTAATTGGATACCAAAATTCTTCCTCTTTTCTCTCTTTGTACAACACTCTTTTTGTCAATGATCTTTAATCTTGCCTTAAAAATTGTGTAGGGCCTTTTATAACAGCGTTGGTGTACGTGTGTCCATTGGATACACTTTATGCTCTAAAAGTAGTACATGCCATGCACTGAGCGCCCTTCTTGTGCTCATCATGCACAAATAATAGTACAACCTATGTGCAAGCAACCTTCGAGCGTGCATCATGCGCTAGATTTTGTCAGAACAAACCTCGCATGAGCCTCTAGAATTTTGTCGTTTTAGCAAATGTCGCGCAAAAAACCTAACTGCTCCAAAAGTGAAAAGTGATACTTTCCATGGGTGTGAGACTCACAAGGGAGTGACCCAAACTTAAAACCTATGTCATGTTCTACAGAACTGGCTTTTTGCTAAACATCTTATTTGCATATTTGAAATAATATTGCTAATTATCAGTGTTTACTCTGTGTTTTTTGTTCCTTTGTCCTTTTTCTAACCTCCTTGTAATAGCTTATGTTGTGCTCTCTTGATCATTTATTTTTCTGAACGTTACATAGTGTTCCTTTTGTTTTGACCACAGTTGTTTTACATTGCTCTAGGAAATATGAATTTCAACAACGTTAAAGTTCCCAAGGTGCCAGGTGGTGGGGCTGCCTCTGCTCTGATTAAGGCGGGCATTATTGTTGGAATTGGCATATATGGAGTCGCTAATAGTCTTTACAATGTTGATGGAGGGTATCGAGCCATAGTGTTCAACCGTTTATATGGTATCAAGGATAAGGTTATCAAATTTCCTTAGTTCTTATATTCGATGCTAGAAATTGTAAAATAAGAAAATTTTGGCTTCTTGTTATGCTGACATTATATTTGATTTCAATATGATGTTGTTAAATTTGGTTGCAAAGCTTGTGCTCATTTGTGAAATTTTCAGTAGTTTGAAAGGTATTTATTGCTGGAACATAATTCCGCTAGATATATCACTTTGTTCTATGGAGGAAATTCCATCGCACCATGCTTTTGATGAAACTATTGCTGTAAAAAATTTTTATGGTGGGCTTATTTCATATGTGCTCTCTGATTAATTGATTTGCGGTGATAGAATTTCTATTTCTACTGAGAGAATACAAATCTATAAGTCTATCAGCAGAACGGAACTAATTTTGTAGTTGTTTTTCATCATTTTCTCTTTGTGTAGTTTTAGGGTCTTAAAGGAGTTGTCCTTTTATTCTGGATACAATGAAGAACCTATAGGATTTTGAATATATTATAACATCTCTAAACTAAAGGGGGTCTGCTAACTTGTTTGTCTGTCTGCTTGACCCTGCATTGTGATGCATGCATTAGTACCTTTATATCATACCCACTAGATGGCCTAGTTAGCGGTCATCCTCATACTTATTATACTTTACAGACAGTTGGATCTCTCTGGGGGATGTCTGATAAACGGATAGTCATGTCCCTTGTTGAATTCTCTGGAAGTGCCTGATACATGGATAGAATGTTCCTTGTTGCTTCAATAAAAAATTGAGCAAGCGATAGATGTGGAAAGTAGGCTGTGCTAGACCAAGACATTAAGAAGGGTACATCATGCTGATTAATTACTCCTTTGAAAAATATTCTGAAATCCAAGATTTGTTGAAAACAACGAGCTGCAAGTAGATACTAGTAGCACACATGGAGAGGCTCAAATTGTGAAAATCTTAGCTTACAACCATTTTAGGAATGAGGAACCATGGATAGATTTACGCTGGCCTGCCTACTTAGCCCAGGACTGGGTTCTATCTGTATCAATGCCTGCCACTACACCTTACCACCTTTTTGACTAGTGAGAAAAGCAATACTTCAATAGAAGTAAGATTTACATCAAATTAGGACATATTAAATGTTTCAAAAATTCGATCAAACTTGAAGAAGTGCTCATGATTAACCATTCATTATGAAAAGGTCTGTACATAGAGAAAGGGCAGCTGAATCACAGTTGTCACAGTATCTAGTTCTTCCTTATTGAGACCAGCTTGATTGATCTATTTCATGTACAACAGGTGATTACCTTTCTCCAAAGGCATTGTTTTTTAGTTGTCAAGCCAATGTTGTTAAAGCGAGCCTTAATTCAGGGCTCAAACCCCTGGCACCTTAATATATTTAGATAAGGCTCATTTCAACAGGCACACATTTAACCGTTAAAGCGTGCGCCTTTTTTTTGAGGCTCAAGGTGTGTACCTTGAGCTCTTTAAATGTTTTTTTTTTAAATCAATTATTTCTTTTTAAATTAATCATTACATTTAATTGTTCCTTATAATACTAATTTAGTATTTATAAAATTGGCATTGATGAAATTAATAATGGGCGATTAGAAGAATGGATGAAGACCATGATGAGGATAAATAATTTGTACTTGATAATGATTTTTTGACAAAAAAAATTTTGTAGTTGAAATTATTGGAGTAAATAAAGCCACATATCAAACCAAATTTAGAAATAGCTTGAACCTTGAACATTAACTACTGTTGGAGCTATTGTATTGGAGTTTGTAAATGACGAAAATTCTAATTTAAAGAGACAAGTAAAGATGAAGAAGTAATTCAGCCCTATAAACTAAGGAATGAAAATATATGAACTTTTATTTGATATTGAATATAAATATTAACATTTGTTGTGAGTATTTTGAGAATGATTTTTCAAGTTTGTTAATAAATTTTATTATTCTTGTGTATTTATAGTGAGTCGTGCTTATTAATTGTTATCTTTTATATTGTTAGTTGAAACATGAATTTAAAATTATTGTCATAAATATTTTTTAGTCTTTTATTATTATAATTTTAGCAATTGGAATTCATTATAAGAATATCTTAGATACATATATATAAATTAATATGTCACTTCCATCAAGCCTATGCTTGCACCTCGCCCTCGGCCTTTGGCCCTTGGGATCTTTTGCGCCTTAATGTGCCTTTAATAACACCGCATAAATCTCCAAAGCGCCTTTTTCAAAAAAGCTTCCCTCCTCCGTACCAAGGGTACAAATATGCTGCATATTTTTACAGGTTAAAACCAATAATGTATGCAGTGCAAACCTGCCAGTAAACTAAACATGCACACCTGCAAGAGAATTCTGAGGACAAAAGTGCAATACTAATCAGCTGTTAAACTCAATTAACTGCCAGAAGACTAAATTAATCTAGCAGTCCCAAGAGATGTATTGGGTGCTTATGTTCGATTTTGAAAAAGTGCTTTTGGTAAAAGTTGTAATTTGTAGTTTCTGTTAATAAGTATTTTTTGGGAAAATATAATTTTTAGCTTATGTTAAAATTACTTTTGAGGTATTGTTGGAAAAGTTTTGAATTAAAAATTGTTAAAATAACCTGAAGGAAATCACAGAGGACAATAATAAGCATTTTACAAAGTTTGAAGATCTAATTTTTACTTTTCATAAAGTTGTTTCAAAATCAATGACAAATGCAAAAATTATTACCGGTAAGTTCTAGTGCTAAAGAATTCTCCACAATTCAAGATGTCATTAATTAGAATTTTTCACAAATTAATTGACCTAAAGATATCCTGTGCAATGGCTATTCAAAGCCAGCTATGTAAACAATTACCTTTGACTCATGTGAAATTATGATTCAACATCTAGATAAAAAAGGGGCAAGTTTTCCAACTTAGTAAGCAAGCAACATCCCTTTTGAAACATCCCTTTAGAAGTACCAAGCATGTATTCTAAGCCTTAGGCTTAAACTGAATTATTAGTTAAATACTATGAGCTTGATTCATATATTGGAAAGCATAAAGTGAAATAACAATTTTCAAGAAAAGGAAATTTCTACTCAACACTGCTTAAGTTTCCTTTTCTTGCCAAAGACAGTTCTCCAGAATGAGCTACAATGACACATGACAAAATTCATTTACTGGAGAATCCAGTAGCGTCACATGAATCACATAGCACAGGCCCGCTATTCTAATTACACGTGGCAGTGTGTGAACGGTTCCTTATCATACATTCATAAAATGTAGTCATATCTGGGAACCAATTTAAAAATCCAGCAAATTTTTTCATACATAATGCTGCTAAAAATTTCTTCTTTCAAATATTCATATATAAAGTCAAGAATGAATACAATAAGTTAGTGTTTAAATCAGTTAATTAATTAAAATAGAAGTGGTAACTTGAAACCAAAAGTTTCACCCCAAGGGTAGAGGCAATTGTGAAATGCATACACCCGAAACATTCAGATGCAAATTACTCACTCTAAACTCAACTGCTGGCCACAAAACTAATTTCAATAGAAAGCCCTTTTAAATATCTTCCAAATAGTTGTGCTGAATTTCCTACTGAAAAGTTGTTAATAGCAGCATTGTCAGAAAATTTAAGAAATTGATAAAAATCAATGAAATCACACCCTTCTACTGTGAAAAGGTATAAGACATAAAATTTCTTGCACGGTTATCAGAAAAAGCCTTATTAAAAATTCTGAACTTAATGGGTAACATAAGAATTTTCCATTTAACAATTGCCTTCCCCATATTGCCTCTCAAAAAATAACCCCTTCAGCTAATAATCATGTCCTTTGGTGTGGAATATTTGATATATTCTGTTCAGTAGAGGACCTTCATGATTTACATGTAAGAAACCTTGTTCAATTTGAAGAAGTAACAAACGAGAAATTGTATGACATGTGGTTTATGATTGTTGGGTCATTTTATGGAACCCAAAAGTTGAACATATTTTAGTGCCTCCAGTCGAAAGTATTTTAAAATTAAATTTTGTTTTGAATCTCTGCATTGCCCTTCAGGTGCATCCTTTTTCCCCACTACTGCTTGGAGATCTTATACCATGGTCAATTCCTTGTATATCTCTCAAAGCTTCAAAATATTAGTTAGTATTATATGCATCTCTTACTAAATTATTGAGATACAGTTCTGTTTCCTGTGTGTTAATTAAGTTGGTGCCCTGCTATTCTTTGATCTTGTCTGCTCTAGAATTCTGTCCATTGAGGTTTTACACTGGAGAAGTTTACTCATACTCACTATTTTCTTAAGCTCCTGGCATCCAATTAAAGAGCACATATAACTATTATCTTAATGAAATGAGCATACATCTGCTGATTATTTGGACTGTCTACAGCAGTGTGTCAACTTTTTCCATTTAATGATGGGAATTTATTCAGTTCCTGATGCCTCTTGGTTGATATCATCACACTTTTCTAGAGATGAAATGTTTGCTTTTGATTATTGTAGTGGTTCGTCTGCTCTTCTGTGAACAAATTACATGTTTGTTGAGCAGGTTTATCCAGAAGGCACACATTTGATAATCCCATGGTTTGAGAGGCCAATTATCTATGATGTTCGTGCACGCCCTCATTTAGTGGAGAGTACTTCAGGGAGCCGTGACCTGCAGATGGTAAGCTTCCTGTCTAGCTTTTGTTCTTGGCCACTGCCATATTCATGGTTTTGCAAGGATGTATGAGTAATGTACTTGAGATTGTTCATATTGATGAACTGATTCAGGAAGGGATTTCCACTCAAAAAGTATTGGCCACCTTTTGGAGATTCTTGACAACCACTTATAAACCCATGAGCTTCCCAACCACGTGCCTGATGTGTAAATCAGCACATCTATATGACTGCGACAACCATACAACCAATGTTGTTAAATGCGCACCTCATATGCACCTAGGTGTGGGGCTCAAAGCATGGCTCTTCATATCTAGATGAGATCTAAAAGGCACACATCTAGGCTCTAAAATGCACATGTTGAGTGCCATATAGTTTTTTTCAAAAAACATTTCTTTGTTTTAAGTTAGTTGTTAGTTTTGATTGCTACATATAATACTATTTTGGTGTTTATGGAATTATGATTGATAGAACTAATGATTGACCGATTAGAAGAATAGATGAAAATCATGAGGATAATGAACTTACATTTAAGGATGAAATTTTGGCAAATGATTTTGTAGTTAAAATGGTTGAAATAAATTAAGCTACACATCACACTAAACTGAGAAAGAACATAAAGCTTGAATGATAAAAGATACTTGACTACTCCATTAGAGTTTAAAAATAATGAAAAATTTAACTTAGAGAGACATGCAAAGATGAAATAATTTTAGCCTATAAGTTAAATAACAAGAATATATGAACTTTTGTTTGATAATAATGATAAATATAGTCTTTGATATGAGTATTTTGAAAACAATCTTTAAGTTTGTTAATAAATTTTGTTGTTCTTATGTGTTTATGGTGAGTTGTGCTTATTAACTGTCATCTTTATGTTGTTAGTTGAGCTATGATTTTATGATAATTGCTATATTTGTTTTTTAGTGTTTCTTATTCTATTACTAGCTTCAACAATTGGAATTTTTTAAAAGAACATCCTATATACATATTTTTATAAATGAGAGCTTCATTTCCATCAGGTTACATCTGCTCTTTGTACCTTGTGTCACAGTCCAAATTTTTTGTAACAACAGTGTGGCGCGTCCAGTTTTCATAGAAATAGATGCTAGCCAAGTTGACCCACAAGCACTCTCAAGTGCTCGGGTTTGATCCCAGGATGCAACGTGAAAACTTATGTCAGGGTCGAGTTTGTAGTACGTAAGTAAGTCGCTAGTAAAAGTGAAGAAATACAAGCAAGTAATCAATAGCAATAATATAACAATTGGATATGAAAGAAGATTTCGAGAATTCATTCTCCCATATAGAGGCATTTGAGGTTTTTGGTCTTTGGCACTAGTATATATCGGAATGTCTTAATTTTCATGATGGGGTTTCTAATCTTTTGAAAATGATAAAATTCAAATTAAATTCATATAAATTCCTAGAAAAATACAAGGATGTGAAAAAAATTATGTAAAAATTACATCGGTCGGGCTAGATTCTAACATCTTCCCCCTGCTAAGCTGTTAACGTTCTCATTAACTTAATCTTCATAGTGGCTTTGGCTTCTTATTTCTTCAATCTTATGTCTTAAGCTAGTTCTCAACTTGTTTATTCTATTGGTCTTCCTTTCCATTTCACAAGCATTTCTTTCCTCTTCTTCCCTATCGATGTCGTCACCTCTCGTTTTGCAATGATTTTTCAAACTTCTGGTGTTGGTGGTGGCTTTATCTAAATGTTAGAGTGCTGAGATTGGTTGCGTGGAGGGTCTTCCATGTCAGGATAATATAGCTTTAAATAGCTCATATGGAATACGAGGTGGACTTTCATTCATTTTGGGGGATCTATCTTATATGATGCCTTCCCCACACGAGCAACGATCTGGACAAGCCCTTCATATTTTCGTAGGAGGCGCTTGTCTCTTCCTCTAAGAAACCGCATTTGCTATTGGAGAAGTTTCACTAGCACAAGATCCCCTACCTTGAATTGTATAGGTCGTCGATTCTGATTTGCCAACTTTTTCATTCGGCTAGGCTTTGTCAATCTCTGTGTTCTGCTTCTACTCTAGGGCAAAGTTGTAAGTATGAGGACACTTCCCATTGTATGGTTTAGCCATGGTATGTGGAAGAAGTGACTGCTAACTTGTTACAATTTCAAAAGGACTCTTGTTTAAAGAAAAGTACTTTTGAATGTTAAAGCAAAATTGAGCAACACTAAGAATCTTTACCCAATCCTTCTTATTGGCACTCACAAAATGCCTCAAGTATTTTTCAAGTAGGTCATTGAATCTCTCTATTTGACCGTCAATTTAGGGATAATAGCTCGATAAAATATTCAATTTTAATCCGAGCAGTCTAAATAATTCTGTCCAGAAGGCTCCAATAAAGCGTCCATATCGGTCACTCATAATATTTTGGGGCATTTCCTAATATTTGACGATGTGCTTGAAACATAAAGACACTGTCTCCTCCCCTGAACAATTTTTCGTTGTCGGAACAAAAGTAGTGTACTTTGAGAAGCAGTTTTATATCACCAAGATGCATGAGTACTCACAGACCTTGGGCAGCCTGATAATGAAATCCAGGGAAATACTTTCCCAGGATCTATTAGGTACAGTGAGGGATTCTAACAACCCCACCGTCTTCTGCCGCTCAATCTTATTTGTTGATAGGTGAGACATGTCTTTGTGTAGTTCATCACGTCCTCATTCATTTTAGGTCAATAATAGCCATTTTGTAACAAACTCAGGGTATGCTGCCATTCCGGGTGGCCAGCCCATAGAACGACATGACATTATCTGAGGAGCGCCCTCCTCAGTCCATCAGCCTTGGGTATAGAAATCCGGTATCCCTTTATGAAAATCAATCCATCATTTGTCCAAAATCTTTGAGTTTTGCCCTCTCGGATAAGTCAAAGTAGTGTCACGGCTATTGGATCTTTCTCCAAAGTTGACTTTACCTTTTCTCCAATGGCTATAGCAATCTCGCTTGTCATAGGTGGGTCACTCGAGATAAGGCAGCAAGGTCCAATCTTCTACTAATGGTGTCTGCAGCTTGGTTGCAGCGTCCAGATTTATGCTCCTGCACCAGGTCGAATTTTGCTAAGAACTCCTATCACCAAGCCTGTTTGGAGGTCAACTTTGGTTGGGTAATAGTGTGGCTGGCAACGGTGTTGTCAGTTGTCATTACTAACTTGGAGCTGAGCAAATAATGTCTCCATGTCCTCAGACAATGAACAATCACTAGCAACTCCTCTTGGGTTGCATAACGTCATTCGGCCTCATTTAATTTTCAGCTTTCATAGGCTACCGGATGGCTTTTTGGCTTCTTTACTATCGCGCCTTTAAGCTTCTCAAAAGCTTGCTGGCAAGCCTTCGTCCACTCCCACTTCTTGTCCTTATTGAATAAATCCATTAAAGGTGCTGCTTTCCTCGAATACTCTTCTATGAATTGTTAGGTCAAGGAATGAGCGCAACTCGCTTACACTTGATGGGGCTTGCCAATTTAAGATAGCTTGCACCTTCTTGAATCCAATCCTGATCTGGCGTTGCCCCATTATGTGCCCTAGGAAGCTGATCTCTTCTTGAGTGAACAAGCACTTCTTATGCTTCATGAAGAGATGATTTTCCTTCAACTTTTGGAATACTAACTTTAGATGCTTCATGTGATCTTCTAAGCTTGAGCTGTATATTACAATATCATCCAAATAGACCAATACAAATTTGTCCAAATATTCATGAAACACTTGATTCATCAACGTGCAAAAGGCGGCCGGGGTGTTGGTGATTCCGGAGGGCATGATGAGCCATTCGAAAGCTCCATATCTTGTTACACATATGGTTTTTGGCTCGTCCTCCTTCGAGATTTTGGCTTGGTGATAATTCGACCTCAAGTCAAGCTTTGTGAAATACCTTGCGCTGCTCAACTAATCAAACAAATCAGCGATTAAAGGAATCTGATAGCATTTTTTTACCGTCACCTTATTTAGGGCCCTGTAGTTAATACAAAGACAAAAACTCCCATCTTGTTTTTTTTGAAATAGAATAGGGGCCTCATAATGTGCCCTCAAGGGGCGAACAAACCTTGAGCTAATTAGCTCATCCAGTTTGCTTTCGTAATTTTGCTAGCTCTGGAGGTGCCATCCGGTATGCTCCTTGCGCAGGTGGCCTCGTCCCTGGCGTAAGTTCGATTTTGTGATCTACCGCTCTTCGAGGTGGAAGGACTTTGGTAACTCTGTTGGCATCACCTCTTCAAATTCCTCTACAAGTGGGTTGACTTCTGGTGGTAGAAGTCCAACCATGACGTCTTCGTTCACTGACCAAGCTGCGAGGAAGGTGGGCTCATCTTTCTTCAAACCCTTCTTGAGTTGGAGTGTAGACGGTACCTTGTCCTTACCTTCCTTCTCAAGTTCTTTCGGCCTCTTGGAGGCGTTCACTAGACACGAACTTTCACCCATGAGGAGCACTGAGTTCAAGTGAGGCATTGGCACTTCCTTAGTCGCTTTAAGGAAGTTCATCCCTAAGATCAGGTCAAAGTCATCCATTGGTGTGGCCGTGAAATTCAGCTTCCCGCTCCACTCTCCAAGTCGTATTTGCACCGACTTGGCAACTCCAAGGGTGGGCTTTGCCTTTGAGTTTCTAGCCTTTATGCTACCACCATCTTTTCCCAACCGTAACCCCAATCGGTTAGCTTCGACTCCGGCTACAAAATTGTGAGTAGAGCTTGTGTTTACGATGGTGCGGGCACTCTTACCATTCACTTGTAATTTGACATACATCTGGTCTATGGATTTGGTGGATGCTTGGGCATGCTTCTCCATGACATATAAAAGGTGGACCGCGCCCATGCGAGCTTGGTCCTCATCATTCTCATCGTCTCCTGACTTCGATGGATCACCTTTCCTTTGTAGTGCACTCAAAGCTTCTTTGTGTGGGCATTGTGCCACCATATGTGGCCCATCACATAGGAAGCACCCACCAGAAGACATCTTACTAGTTAACATACTGATGCTTCCCTTAGAGCTCTGGGATTTCGTTTACAGTGAATTCTTCCGAAAGCTACTTCCCCCATTCTTTGCTTTAGACTCTGATTTGTTGACATTTGACGCACTCTGTGTAGGCTTCTATGAGGAATTACCGCCATTCCTTTAATTTCAGTTGCCCCTTTCAATTACATAGTTAACAAGTCTTTCAACTGCGTTTTGGGTAGAAGTCAGATCTTGCACCCATTGTCTAAACAATTTTGTCTGAGCCCACGACAGCAAATTATCAATGAAATGGAACAAACAATCCTTATCGGACGTCTCTAATGTCCAACATGCGTGCTGAGAAAGCTTTAACATAATCTCGAATAGTCCCCGTGTGCTTAATTTGTTTGAGCTTTCTTCGTGCCGTGAACTTGGTATTCTTCGGGTAGAACTATGCCATTAGTTCTCTTTTGAGGTCTTCCCACGAGTCAATGTTTAATCTTCCTTGGGCCATTTCTTCATATTTGGTCTCCACCATAGTTTGGCATCGCCGGTCAGGTACATGGTAGCCATGAAAACTTTTGCCTCATTTGAGTCCATCTTCGTAGCCCTGAAGTACTGCTCCTTGTCGAAGATGAAATTGTCACGCTCCTTCGAATCTTGCACGCCACCATATGAGCGAGGTTCTGGGAGCTTAACTCTACTACCATTGAAGGCACTGTCATCAGTTGCAGCGGCGTGCATTAGAAGGCTCACCTTACCGTTGAGCTTGGCATTCTCATCTTGTAACACTTTTATAGAGTCACAAACATCGTTGGTCAGGTCTTTAACCACCTCTTCTAGGGCCTTCAACTGGCCGATGAGGCTATCTGCCTATCTTTCCATCCTATCAAGAGACTCATCTCGGGCCTCAAGTTTAGTCATCCGTCTCTCAATGGCTTCAAGCTGAGTCACTACGGTTGGATGAACTGCTGGAGTTGTTTGAGCAATTGGTTGTGGCGTCTCTTAGGCCATCCGAATCCCACCGTGAGTGATTTTTCGAAAATCAAGAACCTTCTTACAGCTCCTCCCGTAAGTCCGTCTCGGATACCAGCTGTCACGATCCAAATGTTTTATAGCAACAAACCGTGCGGTGTGTCCGGTTCCCACGGGAATAGACGCTTGCCAAATTGACCCACAAGAACTCTCAAGTGCTCGGAGTTGATCCCGGGACGCAACACGAAAACTTATGTTAGGGTCGAGTTTGTAGTATGCAAGTAAGTTGCTAGTAAAAATGCAGAAATATAAGCAAGTAATTAATAGTAATAAGACAACAATCGGATGTGGAAGAAGATTTCAAGAATTCATTCCCTCGTATAGAGTCATTTGGGCTTTTTGGCTTTTGACATTAGTCTGCATTCGAACGCCTCAATTTTCATGATGGGGTTTCTAATTTTTTTACAATGATAAAATTCAAACTAAATTCACCTAAATTTCTAGAAAAATACAGTGATGCGAGAAAAATTATGTAAAAATTACATCGGTTTGGTCGGATTTTAACACCTTCCACGTAAGTCCCAGGACCTTTTGCTTCTTAATGCGTTTTGCACCTTTAGCAACACTGCTTACAATCCTTGATATTGCGTGGATCCAACATGACAATGCCTCCTATCTCACATGCTTCTCTTGTTGGCTCTTATACCTCCACAACGGTTGATTCATCATCAAAAACAAGTTGCAATTTTTTATGGCATCCCACACCTACTTATAAATCCATGACCTCACAACACACACTTGATGTACTTAGGTCACACCTGTAACACACTGACAATGGTTCAATTCCAGGTTAGTTCATAAAATCCAGGCTATTTACTGGTTAAGTGTGTGTGGAGGAATTGTATCAGTAAAGGTTGATGGAAAAACAATATATTGCCAATGAGGCCTTAGCTGAGTTGGTTAAAATTGTATCCCTGGAACCAGAAGGTCTTAGGTTTAGCTCCTTCCGACCTCTAAATTTTTTATGGAGTACCATACAGCCTATATAGCGTTGAAGATGGGTGAATCTTCATTTCCTGAAGTAGTGTTCACTGTTGAAATTCTGAAGATTTATGCATTGTTGATGAGATTCTTCCTAAAGGTGGCCCTCTTGGCTTTTGTTCTGTGTGTTCATGGTTGCATCAATTTTGGTGTCCTTTAATATTTGCACTGCTATCAGTATGTAAACATATTAAAAAGGGGGGAAAAGCCTATGAGTCTCTCACATTGTAGGGTTTATGGAGGGTGCATGCAGCATGAAACTATGTCTAGGAATTGGAAACTATGTTAAGAGAAGTTATTTTCATAGTTTGAATCCATGAATTGTAAGTCCAACAGAGCAACTATACCATTTCATTGACGTTCACTCTCATTAGAAACTATGTTTAGGAATTAGAAAAAGAAAAGTGGTACAATGTTCTGCCAAGAAGGAATGAAAGGGTTAGTATGTGCTGTGATTAGCCCAAAAACAAAAAAAAAAGGTATTTCTGTTGTAATTGAATGGTATTTCTGTGGAATACAGTATGCACTGATCTGTGTGATTTTTACAGAAATCATGTGTAATAATTATTTCAAAAAGGAAGCATATATTTCTGGAATTTTAGCATAAATTTGATGCATATTAATTGTTTGCCATGAGTTATAGTGTTTCTCCATGCGCTGATATTTTATCATGTTATGTGGCTGCTGTTCACTTTTGGCTTTTTAAGCTCTACTTCAGCATAAATCCTTTAACAATTGGGAAGTTCTCACTTCATGGTTTAGTGATTCTTGCAAGACATCTTGATACTTGTCTTATTGATACAGCATGAGATCCTCTCTATCCAGTATAAACTTCAAACCAACCCGATGTTCCATTCCGAAACTGAAAAGAAAGACTACATAGGCAATAGGAAGTCTAATCACAATATCATAAATTAACTGAACTCGAAATAATGCAACATGAGCTTGGGCCACTTTGGAGGCCACACCTTTTCAGAGGCAAATAACCTGTAAGACATTCTGTGTTAGTCTGAATGTTTTAGTGGAAAATTATGCTCATGGATCATTGATGTATATAATCTTGAAGATGATGATCTGTCTGAATGTTTATCTATTGACATCTAAAACTCATACAGCAATAGAGCAAGAACTAATTTATATATTTTGAAAGGCTAAGTAGTACACATTCCTATTGTCAATGATCCTAATTTTGGCAGTTATGAGTTGTATACTTTTTTTAAAAAAGTTGCGTGTTCTCTTGCTGCTCTGTCCTGATGCTCACCTGTCACTTTGTCAAGGTTTTGTTGCTGTTGCTATTCTGAATTGAACGGAAAATCTAGCTGTACTGTGGTCTGGGGGCCATAAAAATTTATGTACGAGGCGACATTCTATATTTTTTTGTAGAGAATTACTTGATCATGAACTATGGAATCTGTTATCTTTTTTTCTCATAAAGCAATTTGTTTAGTAGTTTCCCATCTTAGATGCTGTCCAAACGATTCTGATTCTGGATGGCTAAACCTGTGTGATTCTGGGACTTGATTTTGCTGCGCAGGTCAAAATTGGTCTTCGAGTTCTTTCCCGTCCTGTGCCCGATCAGTTACCATCAATTTATCGTACTCTTGGTGAAAACTATAATGAAAGGGTCCTGCCCTCAATAATCCATGAATCTCTGAAGGCAGTAGTTGCTCAGTATAATGCTAGTCAGCTCATTACCCAAAGAGAGGTAAGCCTTGATCTAGATTTTGTGCAGCATTTTTTTAACTAGCAAGCATCGAAATGTCCTTTTCTGCTAGGCGGTGTACATACAAGTGTTGTGAACATAGCACGCTACTATGAATGCTTGGTATTGTTGGGTTTTGGATTACTCCATTGTAGTTGTGGGTGCCACAGTAAATGAATAGGTCATTGATAGGACGCATGATATTTGTGTGTGAAATGCTCGGGTAAAAAAGTCAAGTGAGGGTCGCATGATGCTTGTGCGACGGTAGACCAAGGCCCGGTCGAGGTCATCTAAACGACAAAGGATGGTCTAGGGTTGTGTGATATTCGTGCAAAAGTTGACCAATTATTGGTCAATGATAGTCGAGTGGCGCCTGATGAGCATATGAGGGGCGTTCGTGTTCTGTTTATCCAGAAAAGCTGCGCTTGATGTGTGCCTACAGGGTGCTCGTGTACTGTTTATCCTGGGAGGTTGTGGTTGATACATACCTGATTGATGTTCGTGTGCCGACATTAATATAAAGTCGCGCCTGACATAATTTTGAGGCATTTAAAATCATTTTCTCATACAAACAACGCTGCACAGAGAGAGAGAAGAAAAAAAGAAAATTAGAAGTCCGTCATCTGGTTGAGGTTAGATTTGTGTTCTATTTTTTTGTCAAGGTCAGATACGTTGTTTTAATATTATTTTTCAGGACGTGTTACCATTTAATTGCTTTTATTTCTCGATATATTTTCTCTTGTGGGTTGCTAGTTGTGTTAAGGGGGATAGCATTTAATAATTCTTCACTTGGATTGTAGTAAAGGGATTTCGAAGGTGGCTATTTTATAATTGGTACTATTTTATAGTGGATTTGTTAGGAATTTATCTTGTAGTTTTTTTCCGTGGTTGAGAATAATTTTACACGTTAAAATTCTTTGTATATTATTGTGCTCTTTATGCTCATGAGTTTGGTGGTTGACGTTTGATGGAGGGTTCAGGTTTGTTTTTCTACTCTAATTGTATGTGTTTTGGTTGTATCCCAACAAGTGCTTTTGGTTAATGGTGCTTGTGCACATAATAAACAATCATGTACCATTTAAACTCCATGAATGGAGTCTATTACTTTCTTGTTAAACTTAGATTATTTGGATTCAAATAAGAAATTTTTTTTGAGTGTTCTTCCTAATTTGAGCAACCTCCATGTTCATTGATAGACTGTGAGCAGGGAAATACGCAAGATATTAACAGATAGGGCTGCAAATTTCAATATTGCCCTGGATGATGTGTCTATTACAAGCCTGACTTTTGGGAAAGAGTTCACTGCTGCAATTGAGGCCAAGCAGGTGGCTGCACAGGAAGCTGAGAGGGCTAAGTTTGTTGTCGAAAAAGCTGAGCAGGACAAAAGGAGCGCTATTATTAGAGCGCAGGTGAGAAAGAAAACTATTATTATTATTATTTTTAAATCTAAATTGCTATGAACTTCTTTACACTTGCCTTTGAAGGTCCTGCTCTTATATTATGGCTGCTTTAGGTTTACGGTTTGACATTACTTAGTTTGATCAATAAATGACGAGCCCTAAGATATGCAATGGAATTACTGAGCAAGATTGGCTTCGTTGGTGCTTTTTACCGTGACAAGGAACCCACCCCTCATCCTTTTGTCTGGTACAATATGTGGGAGCACAGTATCCCCAGATACATGACTCCAATTGCAATAGCCATATATGAGATAGCTTGACTCAAACTTGAGGCCATTTGCAAGAAAACATGTCTTCTACCAATTGAGCTACTCTGTGCGGGTCTCTTCCCCCTTGTTCACACTCATTTCCTGGATTTTTGGTCTGTTTTTTGCAGTCGAATGACCATCAAATTTGGAAAGAAATTATGTTCATGTAGGCACCTTCTCCTCCAAACCGTAATTTTGCTGTGCCTCCCCACGTCTGCCATCCTCCATGGTCAAAGAGGACTCTCTCTCTCTGCTGATTGATGTCCCTATTTCTTTTGGTTTTCCTTTATCCCTTTGGTTGCCCTTTCCCCTTTGGCCCTTGTTCCATATTCTTCTACTCCTTCCTTCCCTCTCCTCCTCACGATGATTTCCCTGAGTTATCTGATTGTATGGGTTATCTTGTTTGTATTTCCTGAGTTGTTAAGGTAGACTCTTCTTTGCTGGTGGTGGAGGGCCTGGTGATCTCACCGCCGATACAGAACCCCTTATCTCGAGGAGTATTGATCTCTCTAGCACCTCACACTACTGTGAAGCAAGCCTTTAGGGTTCCTTCATTGTTAAGTCCGGCTAGAGCTTCCCGAGGTATTCTCCTTGATATTACTTCTGTGTCCTCGTTTCCTAGCTTAGGAGGCGATTGTAGAGCCGGCTTGCCAAAGCCCTTCCTCCCTCCTTGTGCGTGCTTTGCTGGAGAACAGGGTCCTCTAAGCTGGGCTGAGAGGGTTCTCGGTTCTCAGCGGGCATGAGAACTCTTTCCATCCGCTGATTGTTCTGGCAATCGTCCTGTTATTAAGCTGCCTGCTGTTGTTGCTCTTATGGGGGCTAGAGGTTGGAGTCCATGTTGGCTGGCTACTTCCTGGGTAAGAGGGCTGCGTTTCCTATGCTGGAGGCCATTGTCAAAACGTTATGGGGTAATCAGGATTTATTAGAACCCTTATTGATTCGATGGGTTTCTACCTCTTCCAGTTCTCTGATGTGAATAATATGGGTGAGGTGTGCAAAGGTGGTCCTTGGGTGTTGGTAACCCCATTTTCCTAAAGGTGTGGCAGCCGGGTATGGCTTTGAGGAAGGATGAGCATAGTAGTATTCCCATTCAGGTTAAATTATTTAACCTTCCTCTTGAATTTGCATCCTCTGAGGGCCTGAGTTATGTGGCTATTGCAGTGAGTGTTCCCCTATTTGCTGTTTCCTAGACAGAGTCCCTATCTAGGATTAGATTCACCTATGTGTGCTTCGATGTTAAGGTAAATGCTCCCCTTCCTGATTCAGTTGACTTAATGGTTAATGTTGATCCTGTCTCGGGTGCTGATGACTATTAAAGTTGGTGTGGAATATTTGTGGAAGCCCACCTTGTATCTTCATTGCAGGGTGTATGGTCACTTTAGTGAGGCATGTAAGAAGCGCCTCATTCAGCCCTTGGAAATCTGGTCAAGGTTTGGGCCTTTTCTCTTAGGGATGGTATTGTGTCCTCTCTGTAGGGGCCAACAGCTTAGGTTCAAGAGTGCCTGTTGGGTGATAATTCATTTGCCATCCTTCTTGGCATGGAGGCTTTGAGTCAAGATAAATTGGTGCCTCCTTGCACTAATTCCAGTGGGCTGACGGTGGGCAGTATTGGCTCTTCAGCTATCGAGCCTGTGCAGGGACAGCTCCTGAGGCCTATTGTTATGGAAGGTTCTGACTTGACTATCATAGGGAGGCCTCATCGTGAGGAGCTTAGGAGTCGCAATCTATCAATGAGTAACGGTAACTATCATGTGAAGAAGGCTGCTTCCTATTCGTTTCACAATTGTTGCAACACATTTTCAAAGGCGCCTAAAAGTATTCCCCCTCCCATGGGTCTGAAATGATTAATATTGCATGTTGAAATATTTGGAGCCGTAACGGTCTCATCCTGGTGAGGGCGGTCAAACACTTTATTAGACAATTCCATCTCCAAGTTTGTGCTATTGTGGAAACAAAAGTCCAGTCTTTTGAAGCCGCTGCCATATACTGTGGCATTGGATACAGTTGGGAATGGGTGATAAATCTGAACCTTAACAATGTTGGGCGTATTTGGGTTAGTGTATTGAGGACCAAGTTATTCATTGTGCTATTATGCCAAGAATAAACAATATTTCTTTGTTTACTTCATTTGTTTATGGTGCTAACGAGGAGCTTGAAGGTCTTGATCTGTGGGATTTCCTTGAGGTCACGGTTTGGTCTATGACAGAGGAGCCTTGGCATGTTTCGTGTGACTTTAATGCTACGAGGTCCTCTGCGGAAATTGGTGGGTTGTGTGTAGATGAGTCGGCTGCCTGTCATTTTGAGCATTGCCTTGTGGGTTGTGGGTTGGATGATCTTTGCCACGATGGCTTCTTCTCATGGAGCAATCGTAGGATAGTGTCTCGTACACTATCAAGAAACTTGTTCGTGTTCTTGTAAATAGAGAATGTCCAGTCACCTTCCCTAGAGTCTTTGGCATGTTTCCCACCCCGGGCATCTCCGACCACTCTTCTTGCATCCTTATGATGGAGATGTAAATTCATAGTATTCGAGGTATGTTTAAATTGAACAACTTCCTTTGCTTTGACCTTAGATTCTTTGATTTGGTTTGCGAGGCTTGGGATTCTCCTATCATTGATGTTCCTATATTTAAAGTGGTCTCAAAGCATGAGACTGTGAATGATTTGCTCAAGATCCTTAATTCAGAGTTGGGTAATGTTTATGAAATTGCCCTCAAGGCTAGAAATGATCTTCACTACTTTCAACAAGAGTTAGTGCGTCACTGCCTGTTGCAAGTCCTTATCGATGAAGAGAAGCACCTTAGGATGGTGTTTATTAGGGCATAGTCCAATGAGGAATCATTAGTCAAACAAAAAGCTAAAGCCCATTGGCTTAAGGAGGGTGATCAGTGCTTTAAATTCTTTTTTAGGACAATGGCCAAGAGGTACAATAGAAGAAAGATCCTATCTTTAATGAAGGACAATGGAGAGCCCACGGGGACTTCCGAGGAGGTTCATTCGGAGGTCATTTTGCATTTTTGCTCTTTGTTTGGTAAGTCCACTAGGAGGACTCCCCTAGACACTGATGCCATTACGCTATTTATTTTTCAATCTATTTATGTTAATATTCTTGAGTCGTTGGTTGTGTCAGTTGGTTGTGATATCAAGAGTATTCTTTTTGGGTTTGAAGACCCTAAAACTCCTGGGCTTAATGATTTTTCGGCCTTACTCTTCAAACAAGCCCAGGGTGTTGTTAGGGATTGTATTGTGGAGGTTGTTAAGGATTTTTTTTTCCTCTCATCGGGGAAGCTTATCAAGCAAATCAACTTCATGCTCCTTAGCCTTATCCCTAAGGTTCTCGATTCGATTAGGATATCCGAGCTTAGGCCTATTGTTTGTTATAATGTAATATACAAAATTATTTTCAAGATTTTGGCCCACAATGTTAAGATTGATCTTCCTGTTGTCATCCATAAGTGTCAAATGTCATTTATTATGGGAGGAGTACTGGTGATAATATCTTGCTTGCTTAGGAATTTCTTAACAGGTACCATTTGAATAATGGACATAGAGGTTTTCTCTGAAAAATGATTTTCAAAAATCTCATGAAACTATCGAATGAGATTTTCTTTTATTGGCTATGAAACATATGAGGTTTCCTTCCTGTCTTTATAGTTTGGGCGGAGTGCTGCATTTCCTCTCCATTGTTCTATATGAAAGGTGAATAAGTTGGATTTTTTCAGGGTCTAGGGGGTTGCGGCAAGGGGACCTGCTACCTCTTTACTATAGAGGTTCTCTAGGGTATTATTTCATCCAGAATTTGTAGGGACAAAAGGTTTAAGATTCATTGGAAGTACAAGAAGATGCGGGCTACTATGCTGGACTTTGTTGATGATGTTTTGCTTTTCTCTTGTGCCGATCTATATTCAATTTCTATCTTAAGGGATCGCATCACGCAGTTTATGAAACTCTTTGGTCTTCAGCCCAATAGAAATAAAAGTGAAGTTTTCATTTGCACCTCTAATAACCTTCTGGCGGAGAGGATCATTGACATTATTGGGTTTCCTTTGCGGTCCCTCCCTATCAGATATTTGGGCACTCCTCTTACTCCATCTAGATTGAAAGACGTGAAATGTAGGCCACGTACTGATACAATTGCTAAGAGGATTGTTTCATGGGGTATTTATCGTCTCATGGGGCGTACAGTGGGAGAGTGCAGCTTACAAGGTCTATTTTCTCCATTTTTCATAATTTTTAGTGCTCTATTTTTATTCTCCCTAAGTGTATTATCAGAAGATTGAGTCACTTCTGAGGAACTTTTTGTGGCATGGCAGTTCTATGGGAAAATGTTCAGCTAATGATTGAGGTCTGTAAATTTCAAAGGGAAGGTGGTTTGGGGCTCAAAGATCTTTTGGCGTGGAACAAAGCTTTGTTGTGCCAACAGTTTTGGTGACTGGCATCTGCCGATAATTCTTATATTTGGGTTGACTGGTTCAAATCTTATAAGCTTTGAGACGAGTGTATTTAGGCTGTGATAATTTCCTATAATGCTTCTTGAAGTCTGAGTAAGATTCTCAACATAAGGACAGAAGACCTTTTGTGTATCATTGTATTGGTAATGGTGAGTACGCTTAAAGTTAGACAGATTACTGGCGTCCTCCCAAGATTTTGGCTTGAGTTTTGAGGACAATAGCCATGTTATTGGAGAGTCTTCCTTTTAACTCACGGGTTTCTTGTAATCATTGATGGTAATGATTGGAGATGGCCAGGACCTCTTGGACTTGGTTTTGACAACTATGCTGTCATACAATCCTAATTCGTTGAGCATGGATTGAATTGTTTGGAAGCTTGATCTTTCTGGATCTTTCTCCACTTGTTCTACTTTGAGCATCTTCCAATCGAGTAGTTCTACTTGGAGCATCTTCCAATCGAGTAGTTGGAGGTTGTTGGGGTCACTCCCTATGTGGGAAAATGCTGGAGTGAAATTTTCGGAGCAAGCGTTGATCGGAAATTCCGAAGTGAGCATTGACCGGAAATTTCGGAGAGGAGGCAAAATGACCGGTCAACAGAAGGTTGACCGGCTGAAAAGATAATTTAGTCAACATGTTGTTAATTGGCTGAGGAAGGCCGCGTGGTTGCACAACTTTGCTAGGTTTGGGCAAAATGGCCGGTCGTGCCATTTTGACCGGTTGTGTCATTTTGCTAGGTTGAGGCAAAATGTCCAGTTGTGCCATTTTGTCTGGTTGTGCAAAATGGTCGGAATAAATAAAGATTGAGGACTTTGCATTATGGATGAAGTCCACGAACATCGTCCGAGGACTCCGGATAATGGACAAGGACTTTAAGTGATACCTGGAGATATTAGTTTTGACTGAGAACATGAGATAATGTCCGCAGACTCTGAATAACGCCTGAGGACATGAGATAATGTCCGAAGACTTTGTCAACGCCTAAAGACTGTAACGCCGAAAGTTGGTCACCTGAAACATTTGCTCAATCAGCTTTTTCAGAAATGGAAGTTGACTTCCAGAGATGGCACCCGATTGGTTGAGAAGATCAACTCCTCCCAACAGAATGACGATTTGCAGGATGGTGATGGTTTATAGGAGTTGGTGGCAGGTTGCAAAGTTGGTGGCAGGTTGCAAAGTAGGTGGTAGGTTTTGCCCACACGCAACCTACCTATTAGGTAGATGGTCTCCGGACAAAATTTATATATATATATATATATATATATGTATACATGCTAGGCATGCAATGTGTACAAGTGTGTGAAGACAGAAGAGAGTTGTGAGAAAAGAAAATGTAAGAGGGATTTGTGTTCTTACTATTGTTTTGTTCTTAGCTCTTCGAGAGGCTCTTATAGCCAACGGTTGTGTAACCATTTTCATATAGTGGAATTTGTTTATGAATTAAGTGTCCTGTGATTTTTCCCTCTTATTTTAGAAGAGGGGTTTTCACGTAAAATTTGTGTATTCTTCATCTTTCTCCCACAACGTGTGTGTGTCTATGCATTCCTGTTTGACTGCCAATCTTGCCCTACAGTATTGTCGGACCAGAAATTTGTTCCCATTAACCGACCTGTCTGGCCATCTTTTCCCAACAGTGTTTGGGGGGGGGTAGTTTGGGCTCTAAACCATATCCCTTCTGGTTCCTATATTCTTTTGCCTGCGATGTGTGAACATTTTGCCATCAGAGACTGCATTCAGTGGTTTTCTTTGCCCTCCCACTCGTACTCTGTACATTGCTCATCCAAGGAATCTCATTGCCTTCTATATTTCTGGTGTCTGTTTTCTCGTAAGGTTTGGTGTATTAACACAAGAGGAGCTATTGTAATTGGTGGTGGCCGAATGGAGCTTGGCTTATTGCTGGTCAGCCACTGTCTATTGTGTGTTGTGTACAGATTGCTATTGGCAGCCACTGTCTATTGTCTGTGGCGGATGAAAAACTTGGTCCTTTTCAACAATGCCTGTATCCTGGATCCAGTTTTTGTCGCTAACTCTTAAGAATCCTTAGTTAGAATTGGATTCCAACTCAGCACTCTTTGTAATTTTGAGATCTTTACTATGGTTTGGGATAAGATTGGTACCATTGCATTCCCCCTAAATGATCAAGCATGTGCAATCACTAGGACTTGGTCGTGCCATCTTATTGGCTGGCATCTAACTCCGGGCCTATCCTTGGCTTGGGCAGTCTCTGGGTGTAGTGTTTATTTCTGATAAATCCTATTTTGTCTAGTTTTTTGATGGTGATTGTCGTGGCCCATTTTTTCGAGAATTTTGTATGTTGCATGGTCTGGTTTTGTAGTTTTGTTGGTGTCGTGGCTCTAAATCTCACTTAATTGATTCTAGCCAGGGACCTCATTCTTGTACAAACTTTCTTTTTATATACATCATTATTTACTCATCTAAAAAATTGTATAAAAAAGGGCCATCTGCTTATTGGTTTATGCCTTCACTTGAGTTATAAGTGGGATAACCTATAGTTCTCAATTTCCATCCTTAATTAACCTATAGTTTGTATTTCTGTTCCGTGATTCGCCGTGATTACGGTTTTGTTGGTACAATCCAACGGAATTCAATATGCAATATAAGTTATGTATATTCGACTCTCCCGTTGGTCCACAATTTGAGATGATGAACTATATCAAAATTCTCTCTGATTATGTGTGCATACTTTTGTGGATGCTGCCGCCAGGGTGAGGCCAAGAGTGCCCAGTTAATCGGCCAAGCTATTGCTGATAACCCAGCGTTTATTACTCTGAGGAGAATCGAAGCTGCCAGAGAAATCGCACACACAATCTCAAGTTCAGCGAACAAGGTGTTTTTAAGTTCGGACGATCTGCTGTTGAACCTACAGGAAATGAATTCGTAGCTCACCGAGCATTCGACCGGCCCGGTTTTCTCCCCTTATGTTCATCGTTCATTGATAGAAATTTTCAACTGATAAAGTGAATTATTCTTCAATGGTAGCTGCATGCATTTGTTTCTGCGGTTTCTTTAACTCTGTTTATCATTTTGAAAATTTTCTATTGACCATATTGAATTTTTTTATTGACCACAATATCTTATTTTTTAGTTGATTTTTTAATCTTTTTTTATCAAAAATATTTATATAAATTTTTAGATTTTGCCCTTTTAAAAAATGATAATATTATTAAACTAATAAATTTTCCCAAATCTTTGGATGCGATCCAGAGTAATGCGATGATTTTAAATTGCAAGTTAAACGATGAAAGAATGCTAAGGGATGTTTACCTTTGGACCAAATGAGGGGGAATCAAACCATGTTCACTCCTAACAATTGAAAGATCATATGAACCAAGAAAGAGGAGAGTCCCCTCATATCCATCTGTGAAGACCTTAATTTTTTAAAAAATTTAATAATATTATTTCAGATTTAAATGGTAGATTGACTCAGCAATCTTATAATACTATTCAAGATGTCAATGTTATGATATCGAGTTTATTTTTAGGTATATCATTTGGGGTTCTTTCATATATTTAAATTTAAAAATTTAGACCATGTATATCAATTTAACATACACGACAATTCAATTTGAACCCACATGATTCCCTCCATTCTTACCATAGCCTTCGCTGTCTGATCCCCCACTTGCAATTCCGCGGCCGACGGGCATCCAGCCATCGTGTACTGTCTTGTGGACCATTTTGACAAATCTGATCGTATTTCCGCCGTTTATAATATACAGTCATTGGTATCAATCCTCACCACAGCCCCTACTCCGTGCCGATGGCAATAAATGGAGGTTTGAGATGGTTGGGGACTCATTTTCCCGAAATGGATTCGTTTGAGATAGTTGGAGGAAATAAATTTGAATTTGACAGCTATTTTTGAGTGAATGACTCTGCTGATTGTGATCCTTGACCTGGGTTTGAATTCCAGAGTATTGTCCTCTCTTGGGCCTTTCATCGCTATCAGCTTCAGGAAGGTGCATCCTTCATTGCCACCTACTCGATCTCCTTTACCTTTGCTACCGTATTCTGCAGATCTCTTTGGACAGCGCTCTATTTGTTTCTTTTGTGCTATAAATTCGCTAATTTTAGCATCGCTGACACCGGCTGATTAAAGCTCCGGCAAAAACTGTGTTTTGTGGACAACATTGGTAGGACAGGAGGAAGATGGCATACTTTTGCCCCTAGTACATGTTCTTTTAAAAATTCTTGGCACTTTCAGACCGACGGCCATGTGTTTTTTCAGTGCAGTCCTGTCAGCCGGATCTCTTCTCCCTTGGCCGCCAAAATTATGGTGAAGAACGGCAGTTTATTACGCTCCAGCGCCCTTCACGGTCGAGTAATCTTTGGCCTGGTTCAGTTTTGCCGCTTGGCCCGGCACAATAAACCCGAGATAATGATGTATGTATTGGGTTTTGGTTACTTTTTTATGAATATCACAATAAATGAAGGGTCATTCAAACGGTAAAAAATGTTGAAGAGTCATATGATATTTACACTAGGGTGAGTCGATAATCAGTCAATAAAGTGGCGCATGACAGATGTTTAATTCACGCATGTGTGCTGATTTTAAATTGGGAGTCGCTTGAGATGAGTCCAAGGGAACGCTCGTGCACGGATTTCAATACGCTGGCATGCGCCCCATACAAGTTTGGTATGCCGTTGCAGTCCCATGACCACTTCTACTTCCTCTGTCATTAATCTACAGGCCAGTGTAGTATTTGTCTCAAATTTAGTTTTAATTAGTTTTATTTTTGGTAGATTGATAACATCTGATAGATAGACAGATAGATGCATCATATACGGAAAGCTACGTATGTCAAATCTATTGCTTTCAAGCTTACCCACACTACTTTGATGTATTTCTTTTGTCGCCCAAGTAGCAGGATCCAGTTCAGAAGAGCCACTGTGCAACCTTTTACCACTGTAGGTTTCATATATTTAGTCGTCTTCAAAATTACCACTGTAGGCCTATTTTTACATGTGATTTTTCTGTCATTATCTTTTTTTTTTTTTTTTTTCGTGCAATCTTTTTCTATTAATTCAATACATTATTGCCTATCAAAAAAATAAAATCAAATAGCATGCGTTATTTCTCTGTCTTTGCACCAGTTAGAGGACTGTGCCTCAAGCCCAAGGTTATTAGATTTAAATTTAAGGGATTATTTATTTTACCTTTAGAAAAATTTTTAATGACTTTTTTTTAAAAAAAATAAAAAATAAAAACATGGAAGTTAGTCTTATATCTACGTATTTGGTGTTTTTCAATTTTGATTCCGAGCTTTCTTTAATCTCTCCACCCTACCAATTTTCTTTACTGGAAAAAGAAACAAATTTGGTTTCTTTTTCTTTTTTTTTTTTGCATTATTCAAAAACATAAAAACTAAATATATATATTATTATAAAACAAAATAGGAATAAATATTACACTCTTCTATTTGCATGAAGATAAGTATCTATTATGATGTGTATCTGAAATTTAGTTTATGATTTAAATAATTTAGAGATGAATTATTGAACTTTATATTTAGATCCTACACACCAAAATATCAAATAAATATTTAAAGGATATAAAATTTACTATTCGATATATTTTTCGATACTAAATAACTCTCTTTAAAATATGAAAAGTGAAAAAGATAATGAGAAAGTGTCAGAAAGAGATATGGAGGATTGGGCTCTTAAACATACAATGAACAGGCATTTAGAGGGTTTTTGCTCTATTCTTAATTTTCAACTTCAGTCCCATTTTTTAAAAAAAATTGATATGTTTATGGTCATACTGTTAATTAATGAGAACTTCTTGAAAAAAAATAATAGACCACAATTTAAATGATTATATAAGTTGATAGCTAAATTGTTCAATCGCCTTCATGCAAGCGCCAACAAGAGGTTTGATTGATATAGCTCAACCAACGATGGTGCCAAACAATTAGCCATAGTTAGGAGTTTTTTGTCTGCATTAATTGCAGGTTATATTAATTGCTCAGCTAAATTAACCATTTAGGTTAATTGGTCACTCAATTTTTTATTTGGATATCTAACAATTTAAGTCTATAATTCAATCTCTTTGTGTCCTTTTGGCCACTTGATCATCCGGTTATTCTTTTGATTTCAATTCCTTTTACTAAATATAGGATTTTTTTAAAAAAAACTTGGACCTAATGGGCTGGTAATACCTTCTTCTCTTTTAAATTATTATTCATGAACCTGTTATAATTAATTAATTATATTAGTCATATTTAAATTGTATCTAACATATTGAAAAATATAGCAGGTGGTGGCAAGGGGCTTGTTGGACCGTCGCATGTGAAGAAGGTAGGAGATAAATGCATCACTTTATGATTTAAAAAACATATTTTAAATATTTTGTTATACAAAATGTCATAGATTGGTTCCTTTTTCATAATAAAACAACTTTTTTTTCCAAAAATATGGATTATACTTTTTTAAAAATAAAAATAGTTTTTAATACATATATATATATATATATATATATTGATGAGAATCGTGATTCATGGGTTAGTTTAAAATTTAACCTGTTAAAGGAAAAAAAGCCCAGACAATGACAGCCTATCAAAAGACTCTCTAAACCTAAAATTCAAAAAACTCTACGATTGATCCAAATGATCTAACCCAACATCATCATGCAAAAAGGAGGTAATTAGGACAAACCAATGGATTGTTTAGATAGTTACGTTTCCAACTTAATAGTCGACAACCTTTACAGCTTGATGAGTGATTGCAGGCATTTGTAGCCAAAATACAGCCCCTATAATCATTGGGATACGAATTGCAAGCAATAGCTACCTAAGCAATATCCCTCATGATTGCAAAGCTTTTAACATTATCCTCGATGATTTTTTTTTTTTTGGCAAGAATTATCCTTCATGATTGCAAAGCCCTAATGCCCTTATGATTGTAAAGCCATGACACCTAATGACAGCTAAACCAGTATCATTTTTGTAAATATCACCTATCCTCCATAGGTAAAAAGGGTCAATTGATTGATTAATTTCTATCCAGAAGCAAAAATGCTCATGCATGTAAAAAGTCACTCTTCGACAAGTGCATCTCTCTTTAAAAGCCACTCTTTCTATGAGTGGATCGTATTATCCAATCTATTCCCTCAATGAGTGTACTTCTCTCTAAGCCACTCCCACTGCGAGTGTATTATCTCCAAACCATCCACTCCTTCGAGCATACTAGACGAAACCAAATCTTCCATAATATATTCAATCCCCTAACACTCTTATATCCATACATATTTCTCTACTCGTTAGAAAGAATACTGACTTAAGCATTGGAATGCATACCGGAGAGCTAGTCTTGTATTTAACTAACATCTTATTCCTTTATCGTGGTGTGTAGGATTTAGATTCAAAATAATAAAGATTGGACCCGCTTTAATCGAACTCTAAAATAAGTAACTTCCTAATTCATTCGACAATTTGAATATATATATATATATATATTCTACGGGTCACTTTTGTGTGACCCACATGCTAAACTATTAGGTATGTGACAGGATTTGTTAATCCACACTTTAGACGTGGAAATTGACATGTAAGGATAAATGCAACGTAAATACAATGTGACCGCTAAAAATCCAAGATTTTTAGTTTGGCCTGAGTTAGGCCCGAAGCAATGGCTATTGTCTCTGCTGTATTTTCGTTGGGTTTAATTGTATTCTCTCTCTCTCTTTTTGTAGTATTAAGTTTTATTCATATCTCAAGTCCGACAGAAGTTTGTTTTCCAGTGCTGCAGGAGCTGTCGTTGCCACCCAAACAACCAAAATAGAATGGAAAAATGCCTACTTGTTTTGATGTGATCATTCAATTTCTTTTGCATGTTAAATTGGCATTGATGCATCCCTCTCTCCACCGCAAACAATTAATGACGCCAATGTCTTCCCGTGGAGATATTAATTAGACGAAGATGAATCTCCCTCCAATCGGACTTGCCAATTAGATCTAATCAGAGTAATTAATTAGCCGTTAGTTTGATATAATTGAAAATTAAATGAAGACATCTACTAGTACGCAGCTGGCCCCCTGTAGTTCGATCGGTCTCCGGCTGTGAGGATATTTTATGGGTCTTGTTCTATTGAGTCACCTTTAAAAATGCACTGCTCGTGCTTGATTGTGTAGGCATTCCCATGTTTGTCCTGCTTCATCAGCTTTCTGGGTCTTCCCTTGTGTAATAAGCCTGACCGTTGAGCCTGAATTAGTGATAATTTTTTGCTGGACTTAACATTGAGTATTTTTAATTATTCTTATAACCATTTAAGATAACTTGATTTTTTATTCATTTGTTTAGAGTAATAAGTTCACACAAATTATAAACGATCGGGGTTATACCTCACTAATGAGGTGGAGCGGTCACACCTCATTATATAGACCGTTTGATATCATTCAACAACCCAAATAAAATGTTATAAAAATAATTATTAAAAAAATATTTATAATGTTTCCAATGGCCTTCGAATATTTAAGTATTCTGATAGATTGAGATTTTTATTTTTAGAGAAATACTTATAATCCTATGAATAGCGTATGATAAGATATCAAGGGGTGCTGATTTTAATATGTGAATTGACCAGTAGCATTGTACCCTACATAGACATAAATCCCAGTTGGATTATGAGAATAAGTGAAACATTATAGGTATACTCTGAATAAGTGGCGAGAATATTAAATGTTTGGATTGAGTTTAATATTTGCATAATGAGTGTGATAAAGTATAATAAAATTGTTAAGTTAGTCGATTGGTAAGTCGGAGAGTATCGGTTATATTGAGGTACTTATCCAGTTATTGATGATGAATACATAATTATTAATTTATAATGACAGAATAAAATACTTTAAGGTATTTTTATTTAATAAAGATTCCATACTTTGCATTCCAGTCACACTAAAAGCCATTCTCTTGAAGAGAAACTTTTGAGTTACAATATCACTATAGTCTTTAGACTATTAAAAATGCTTTCTAATAATTATTTTTATTTACAAACCATTAAAAATTTTTTAGTTTATAAAAAAAATTTAAAAACCCTTTTATATAGTAAACAAAAATATAAATATTTGAAATTTTAAATTTATAAGCAAAAGCTACGCTTATTTAAAATTGTAGTGTATGATAGGCTTGAACTGATTGGCATAAAATTTTTGTAGGATTTGTTCACAGTATATCAATATTATGTAAAAATATAAATTAAAAAAATTATATCTAATTAACTTGTAGGTAAGATGTAGTAACCGGTGAAAGTAACTTGTGGGTCAGCCCTACCTAAATTATAATTTTTTATAATTATATTTTTTATTTGAAAGAAATACCACATCTAATAAAAATATTTTAATATATTATATTTTTGTATAACTAATAAGCTTTTTATGTAGTCTATGTTTTTTAAGACTAAATATAATACAAATTTTAAGTTTATTTTAGAATTGGATTAATTTACATATATTATATAGTATTTCTGCCAGATTTATGTTGAAGCTTTATAAACCCAATTCTAATATAAAGTTTCAAGTGTCATCCTAACCATAATTTAATCCTAATCAAAACAGTTAAGTATAATTAATTTGTATGGAGTTATATCATGTTGTATATTGGGGCTGAGTTTCTCTGCATATGTATTCTTTACTCAATGACGTCTTTATCAAATGGATCATTATAAGTTTAAATTTAGTGAAAATTTCTTTAGTCAGATCTTTATTATGGATCATTGATATTCCATTTTTATCATCGTGGCAAGACATATTAATAGGTCAAACTAAGATTCATGTTTGCTCGAACTTACCGACTTTGGGTTCAAATTAGAAGACTTCAAAGATAAATTTTACAATTGAGTTACTGAAGAACTAAGAGAATTATTATAGCTACACTCGGTTCAAGTAGATAAAAATATATTAGAAAGAGTAAGTCAAGGAAGAGCATACTATCAAGCTAGATAACTGATATTTTATATTTAGTTAATTTTTTAATCCCTTAATATCAACTCGTCCAATAAACAAGATAACTATTATGTGAAATTGAATAGAGCCATTAATGAGGGTCAAGGAGGCAATCGCTAGAGGAGGGTCCATGCAAATCACAATCTTCTAGCTAATTATTTGATACCTCCGGCTAAACATGTGTCCATAAATGTTGGACATTGAAACTAAGAAAATATGACCAATATCAGAATTCTACTCAATACATCTATTTAGAATCATCTCCTGAGTCATATTTACATAAGTAGAGGTTAATCCTAAAAGCACTAGCTACGCAAAAGGAAACCGATTACTAGGTAACGATTCATAATAGCTAAAAAGGAAAATGGCTAACTACAGAATTGCAAAGATTTTTAACATAGTTTGAGCATATTATGAGCTAGTGTCTTACAGTCAAAAACATGTGGAGGTCATTCAATTTAATTATTGCGATATTTGAGCCTACAAATTAGAGAGGCTAAGAGGTTACTCTCTATAATACATTTTTCTAAAAAATATTTTTAGAGCCTAATTTTTCTATCATTTATGTACTTTATCACACATTTTCTCTAACTTATTAGCTAGACAAAATTATTAACTTGAGCGACAAATAATAAATTATAAAGTTAAACTCATTTATCTGAAGTCTCATTTTGATTATTAGTGCGTATGATTCTAACTATGAGATCTAAGAATTTACTTTGGAAGCTTTAGAATCCAAATTCAAATATAAGGACACATCATATATAATTATAGGAATATGAAAAGATGGATAACTGGCTCTAACTTCTTAAAAATATAATATCAAGGACTTTAGTTTATTTTTAATTAGTCCTATTATTATTTTTATGACTTTATTCTCTACCACACTTTTGAAATGTTAATTTTATTTTATAAAATTTAAGTCAAATTGATATTATTTTGAGTTGTATGTTAATAATATATATGTAATGTAAAAATATATTATAAAATTGTAAAAATGTAAACCCTTCAGTAAAATATAAAGTTGTTAAACATAATAATTTCGGTAAATTATTTTCCTAATTATAAAAAATAAATAATAAAATGGCATTTAAAATAGAATAAGGATACAAAAATTGAGAATTAAATTAAGAAAAAGTAATGAGTCACAATAACTATGATAATTTTTTGGACTGGATAAGTAGGCTCCCAACGAGCCTTCCTGGTTTCTTCACGAGACACAAAGTTATCTCTCCTAAACTCGTCAGGATATTTCCTCACCAACTCTAGCAAAGGGCCCTTGGTAGCCACCTCCTCCTCAGAAGGTTGCCCAGAGAAAAACTGGGGAACTTTATCCCACCCTCTGGACAGTGGGCAATCATCTGATACCTTAACAAAAAAGAACCTATCCTTCCAATTTTTTGGCAAATCGTAAATGGCGCTGCTAATGCTCAGCTCCCAAGGAGAGAGAGAAATCCATCCTCCGCTCTGGGTGAACCTGAAAATCACCCTGATGGCCTCCACTGAAAGCATCCATGAATGAAGGCGAAAAAATATACACAAGGAACAAAGGTAACGAATGGCATTCGCATGAAATCGTGCGATGAGAACTTGGAAGGCCGTGAAAATACGAAATAGCTTCTCAGGAATTGGGATGCGCAAACTACTCGACAGATGAGCCTCATAAGCGGTGATGAAGCCAGAAGGAGGAGAGCAAGCCCTATCGTGCCTGCCAAGAACTGTAAAAATGACGGAGCGTGGGATGTTATACTAAACGTACGTCTTGATAAGGTACCATGAAAATGGGAGCAAGAAGAGCAGTAAAGGCTTAGAATTTTCAGAAAAGAAAAGTGTGAAAAATTTAAATAGACGAACAGATTTTATAAAGGCACGCAGCCGTTGGAGTAAGGCAGCTCTTCGAAAAGATATGCCCATCATTACGGACACGTGTTGCTTCTAGAGAGGGTACAATCAAATTAGATCTTCTAGTAAATTAAATACTTGGATCGCAAATTTACTACATATTGATACATGACAAACTTTTTGACTTACAGTCTGGTGGCATGATAGCGCGTCGATTCAATATCCACCAGTTCACCAGTTTCTTATCAGGACGGTCAACAAATCTGATCAATGCTCATCTTCCTGCCCAATTCTCCGGATTCTTGTTAGGGCGGTCAATGAATCCAATCAACACTCTTCTTCCGCCGAATTCACCGAATTCTTGTCGGAGATGGTCCACGAATCGATTGATACTTCCCTCTGACTCAATATTCTAGATCTTGACGTTATGGTCAATAGTCACAAGTAACGCAACCAGCAGACCAAGTGCTACTGCTGGTTTCCTCATCAAACTGTCTCAGACAAGTTATCCAACATGGCACATCCAATCGTGAACATATTGAAAATCAGAGTAACAAATCACCAGCATGGGGGGCTATTGATGGGGATACCAATAACGGGCTGGCCCAGAAATGAGGAAACGATCTAAAACCTAAGTGGCTCATTTGTACCTAGACGGTCAACGTTATCGTTAATTGGACGAAGATCAAGTGAGCTGACAGAGGCCTAAGATCAGGATAGCCCATTAGAGCTCAGAATGGTCAATGCTTTTGTTGACCGAAGAAGTGGTCAGTAGACCAGTTAAGGCCCATATCCAGATTGGCCCACGTATTTATCGTCAAGTCACAATGGTCGTCTGCTCAAATTTTTTGTATTTTCAAAGAAGGCAAGATTTATTATAACGGTCACCTCTAGAATTAAATTACATATCGGGAGGAAGGCGCCAGAATTTATGTATGGTCAACTGAAAATCCTAATGGTTATAAAATGCAGAATGAAGGAGATTAGCCTCTTTGACCATTATAGCCAGAAAGGCACTCACGCATATGCAGAAAATACAACAATTTCTAACAGAGCGCGGGTATCAAACCCCTCTACATAATGAAGGCATCTTGTGATAATGGCTATAAAAGGCCATGAAAGTTGATGCTTTCAATCACACATTCTTTTGCCCACAAAAGCTCTCAAGCAATTACAAAGCTTACGGAAGCTCTCAGATTCTCAAGCATCCCAATGCTCTCTCTCTGCTACTAGTTCCCAACGAATTCAGTACTCAGAGAAGCTGCTCCTCACAAGCAATTACAAAGCCACTCTTCCCACGAGTGCACTCCCACTTACAAACACACTCCTTATATTATTTCTACATCCTTTGTATCCTCCTTCTAATTTCAGAAAGTCGATTATTGACTTGAATGTCGGAATATTTGTGGTAGAATAAAATTTTACCGTTATCTAACCTCTTATTTGAAATTGTTATGTGTAGGATTCAAAGCTCAACAGACAGTGACCGAAACTCGACAAACTATTCAACCCGAATTTGTTTAAATTTGAATCCATGATGCATTATCTTCCTTTAAAAAAGGGAATAGAATCTTGCTTATTCAAATTAATAATATTTTTTTAAGATCTGATAAATGTGTCATGCCATATATCAGACGGCATAGATACGATAAAAATGATAATATGTTGCATCAATCTCGGTTCAATGTCTTACGTGACCAATTATCCCAGATAAAAATCATAATTGTATCAACATATAATTTAAATTGGACTTGTTCGAGTTGGTCAATAATTTTTTTTTTATTTCTCAATGTTTTATGTATATTTTAGTAAATGACTTGAAATATAAAATATTTTAATAATTATAAAATTTAGATTAAAATTATTAAAAAAAAACTTTTTGGATGAGAATTTTTTGCAAAATTTTAGTAATCGCATAAAAATATTATTTGTTAAAATTATTTTCTAAACTTAATATTTATTTAAAATAAAAATTTATATATTAACAAAAAAAATATAATCCGAGTCATGCTTAATTAGTTACTTTTATCCATCATTACCTATCTATAATATAGATATATCGTTATCAAATTTTATAAAATTTTAAGTCAATTGGATTAGATTAAGTTAGTTGTATGGCGGATTTTTGATCAGCTCTATTCCTAATAACTTTTACCACCACTAGAAATGCTACTGTAACGTGTGTTAACTGTTCGATTTGAAACTAATAAATGATTAAGAAACAAAGGCATATAAAAGATGTGAAAAAATATTATATATGCAATAATTATAAAGATACCAAGACAAAAAAATATGAAAAGGAACGACTATCAACAATTTAATTAACAAACATTTATAGTTGATGGAGAGGTAAGAGTCATATATGATATTCTTATTATTATTCCTATATTATATCTTATATATTAAATAAAACCAAATACATAATTAATATATATATGATGGGTCGCAGAACCCAGGGCCCAAAACTACAATTGTAGGCCCAAATGATCAAATGGGTAAGCTGGTCCAAGAGGCCTACAAGCAGAACTAAGCCCAAATGACTAAGCTTGTCCCGAGCGCCCGCATAATCGAACTTCGCAACAAAGAATGGTAATGGCAATCCGAGATGACACTGTGACCCATGAGAGGACGAGGACCGCCAGAAAGTCAAAAATAGCCGATGATCTTTGGCTGGGATGAGGATGACACGGCACGCGCAGCCACGAGCGAATTAACGCCTCCGACATCGCCGTGAGCCCGAGCCATGCGCCCCCGCGCCGTATTCGCGCCGCATGTGACAGGATGTCCTGTCGCAGTCGCACCCATGATAGTGGTGGTGGTGGACTGCAACTCACGCACCCGGCGCCACGTGTCGCCTCTCTAACGGCACCACACTCCTTATAAATACCCCTTTCAGGCCACTAAAGAAGGATTCTGATTTTTGATCTGTGTACGCTTGAGCAGAGAATCCTCGAGAGAAAAGGGAAGACAAAGAGAAAGAGTGAATGAAGAAAAAAGTCTGATTCCTTGCGTTGTAATCCCCTGAGAAAGCGAACAGCTTCATAGGCTCATCTTGTACTCTTTCATCACAATAGTGAGACTTCTCGGATTTTCCGTCATTTCATAGTGGTTTTTACCCCTCTCCTATGTGGGTTTTCACGTAAATCTGAGTGTCTCTCATTGCCCCCGTCTCCTACTTCTACGCTCGTATTATTTCTTTGTGTTTTGCAGTTTTAAGTCCGTCATGATATAAAAGGCCATTCACACTTCGATAAATGGGCGGCCAGATTCTGCAGACGCAACAATATATATATATATATATATGAATGCCTCGTTTTCAGCTCGAAATAACCCAACAAAGCTGGTAAGTGCAGCCATCAAGAAACAATCCGCTGTATGTCAACATCAAAATAGACCGAATGGTCCCACATAGGTGTTTTTGTTTTTTTTTTTGATAATTTTATAATCACATTAATTAAAAATTTTGATATAACTAATGATACATACATATATTTTTACATTGGATCCAACGGTCCACAGATGCGAAGCATTCTCTATATAAGTAACTAGCTGTAAGTTCCGACTCTTACATGCATGCAAACTTCAAATTACACATCAGACATCGAATACATTGCATGCACAAACATATACACACACATATATTAATTATGGCGCTTCCTCATATATTTTCGGCGACGGTGCTGTCGAAAAACGTGGTGACGGCGGCTACAAAGCCGTCTGTAGAGAGGTTGCCCTTCTCAAACCTAGATTTGCTTTTCCCAGAAAACATGACACTGAGTGCTTACTTCTGCTATGAAAAGCATAGCAGCATCTCCACAAATGAGAAGACTGTGACTGACGTGCTCAAGGAATCCTTAGCACAAATCCTCAACTCCTACCATGTCTTTGCCGGCGAAGTCGTCTCCAACTCCATGGGTGAGCCGGAGTTGCTCTGCAACAATCAAGGAGTGGATTTTTCGCATGCTTATGCGGATTTGGAGCTCCAGGAGCTTGACCACAGTTATCCAGACATCACCGTTCAAGGGAAGTTAGTGCCCACTATCAAACGAGCAGTTTTGTCCGTTCAGGTAAATGGGTGCGTGCATGTTTTTTGTTTAAGGCAAGTAAGTTATATAAGAATCAAAACTATTCAAGATAAAACCAAATTGACAATTGCCTCAAGGTTATATGTAAAGAGTCCTCGAAGGTCGTCGTGGAAGCTTAGGTGCCGTTGGTTGTGCATCAACTATGGTACCAGTGTAAAATAAATTAGGGATCCGATTCTAATATAGATACTTTTCACTGGAACAATTACACTCGCTCCAAGAAGTACTAACACAATAGTGGCAAGAAATAATTGGAGTCATATCTCAACAAAAGGGGCAAGATCTGCCCACTGCAAGAGGGGATATTTGATTCTAGGTCTGGGAGCTTAGACACTGCGTCACTTATCTATCATATTTACTAGAGACAAAAGCAAAAGTAAGAACAGACAATTGAAAGTTAGAATTGCTTCCCAAAACCAAATAACAGTTAATAACATCAAATGAGAAGAGCAGAACCAGTAAAATGACTCAATGAAAATGTGGTTCCTAGAAGACACCAAATGCATGGCTCAGTCCTTCCAAAATGCTACTGTACTTAACTATGACAAAAGGTTGGAGGAGAGTGGAGAAAACAACAAATTGAACAAAAATTACTTCAAAGCCAGAACTGATATAAAGGAATAATATCTAAACAATTCATATGAAGAAATGCACCGCCAACCCCACATCACCATGCATCAAGGCAACGGGTTGGCACCAAATGCAACAATATAACCTCTGAGGATCTTAGGAAAAATACAGACTGAACACACCAACAATGTTAGCAAGAAAGTATAGGAGAATGAGAAAAAATATTTGCTATTTGATATTTGTTGAGTTATTGGTCACTTTCGTGTGAGTCTCATACCCATTTAACGTATCATTTGTTAGCATACAAGAGGACACATGTGCGCTGAATTGATTTGAAAAAGTTACAGAATGGTGCGCAATAGGCGCTTATTGTACGTATGTGTGCCGATTCTAAAATCTGGACCGCTCAAGGAGTGCGTGAGGGTCCCATGAGTGGGATTTCCAGATTGCTCAGTACTTGAGGAGTGCACGAGCGTGTTGTACGTATGTGCGCCGATTCTAAAATGGGGACCGCTCAAGGAGTGTGTGAGGGTCCCACAAGTGGGATTTTCAGATTGCTTAGTACTTGAGGAGCACCCGAGGGACGCTCGTGCGCCGATTACAATGAGCTCGCACGCGATACGTGTTGAATTTGATCAGTCTCTTGTGAGTGGCTCAATAAAATGAGTTGTTATCGGAGGATCGCACAGGGCTTGTGTGATATTCGGAGTATTACAAACTGATTGCAATAATAACAAGAGTGACCATTTGCCTGAGTGAGAAAATCTCAGAGAAGACCATTTGCCTGAGTGGAAAAATCTCAGAGAAGATCGTTTACTGGAGTAGAAAAATCTCGAAAAAGACCATTTGTCAAAGTGGGCAAATCTCGAAAAAGATCATTTGCCTGAGTGGGCAAATCTTGGAGAAGACTGTTTGCTAGAGTAGGCAAATCTCGGATAAGACCATTTGTCTGAATGGACAAATTTAGGAGAATACCATTTGCCGGAGTGGCAAGTCTCAGAGAAGACCATTTGCCGGAGTAGCAAATCTCGGAGTGACCATTTGTCGGAGTGGGCAAATCTTAGAAAGACCGTTTTCCAAAAAAGGCAAATTCCTGAGTGAAGAATTTACCAGTATGGAATTTACTAGGATAGAATTTCGGGAATGAAATTCTAGAGTGAATTTCTAGAGTAAAAATTCGGAGTGGATTTTCGAAGTGCAAATGCCAAAGTGGCATTTGCCGGAGTGAAAATCCGAAGTGGATTTGTTGAAGTGGCATTTGCCAGAGTGGAAATCCATAGTGGATTTTCAGAGTAGAAATCTGGAGAGGATTTTCGAAGTAGAAATTCGGAGAGGATTTTCGGAGTGACAAATGCTGAAGTGGATTCTGGTATAGAAATTTCGGAATGAAAGGAGGTCGGATGGTTAACAAGTTGTGTTAGGTAAAGAGACTAGTGAAAACCGAAGATTAGGTTATGGCCAAAGAGACTAGTAACAACTGAGAACACTAGGTGATGGTTACAAATGCCAGAGCGAAAATCCATAGTGGATTTTCAGAGTAGAAATCCGGAGAGGATTTTCGGAGTGACAAATGCTGAAGTGGATTATGGTATGGAAATTTCGGAATGAAAGGAGGTCGGACGGTTAACAAGTTGTGTTAGGTAAAGAGACTAGTGAAAACCGAAGATTAGGTTATGGCCAAAGAGACTAGTAACAACTGAGAACACTAGGTGATGGTTAGAGAGACTGGTGAAAACTGAGGACACTAGGTGATGACCGAGGATAGCATGTCTACAATGCTGGCAGTTGACTGTGTAGAGCAGTTGACTTTTCAAAGTTGGTAAGTTTTACAGAGCAGGTAGTTGTCATGCAGAGTATGCGCCGTTTGTACAAAGAACAAATTGACTTGCAGAGTATGCATATCTGGGGAAGCGCGAGACTGGTGAAGTTGTAGGAAAAGATAGGATTGATGTGACAAATCATCTGTAAGAATCGGGTCAAGTGAGCAGATGAGATTTAGAGCCAATGGAGCACTAAGCGCTTCATTGATGTGGGCAAACAAAGCAGAAGAGTGTAGGCAACAGAGTGCATCACCTAGGGATTCAGGCATGCATAAAAATTAAAATGCAACCGTAACTCGTTCAGCCTGGTCCATCATCATAATGCTACATCTAAATAAAATGTACCAATGAAACGTAGCGGGTGACTAATAGATTGAAGCCAGGCGTGCTGTTGTGTTTCAAGAGAAGAAGCCAATGCGACATAGTGCTCTGTTCTTCTTTGTTTAGAAGAAATTCGCATCAGCTGTTAGGGGCTTCGTCCAATGAATCGATTTCGAGTGAAATTAATCAATACAAAAGATCTAATTACAACAGATCATCCATGATTTTAAGTCTATAATAATCAAGTTTGATTACTAATAAAGTAATAAAATTTTAAGATCCTAAACTGTCAAGTTAAAGTCTATTAACAACTATAATTTTTCGGCAAGAAAAAGCTTCGTTGTTCTACTTTGTAGATTAGGATCAAATTCTGGGTAAATAGGCATGCTTGTAAAATTTATACGAGGATAAGTTCGAAACTAAATTTGCAACGATAGATTTCATACTTAAAATTTCCATCACTCTTATCAACTGCTCTGGAAGTCTTTATTGACTGTCTAACAACAAATCTTTCTGCCAATTGAAGTTTGATATTTCAGCACTAGTTACCAGAGCAATGTTTCAATCAAACAGGTGACCGAGATGAGATGCGGAGGACACGTACTGGGTTGTACCTTTAACCATCAAGTTGCAGATGCCTACTCAGCCAATATGTTCTTCCTTTCATGGGCGGAGTGTGCTAAAAGCATAGCTTCGATGTCCTACACTCCCGTTTTCCAGCGCTCACTGCTGAATCCGCGCAAACCAGGCCATCATGATTCCTGCGCTGACAACTGGTACCACCCCGTGCAGCCTCTAAACGGCCACAAGAACAAGGAGAAATCCCAAAAAGGGCGCTACAGAAGAAGAACATTCTATGTCGAAGCACAAGTGATCAACCGCCTGCAAGCAATGGCGACCTCCGGCGATGAATACAGGACAAAGTACGAGTCGCTGGTTGCCTACCTGTGGAAATTCCTAGCCGAGTCAGTCGGTGATAACAACAATACATTCAAAATTTCCATCGCCGTCGATGGACGTACGCGGCTTTACGAGGAAGGCGACCCAAAAGCATCTATGATGCACAACTATTTCGGCAATGTTGTCTCTACCCCATACTCTGAGGCCAGCGTTGGGGAGCTCAAAGCAATGCCGTTAACGAAAGTGGCCGACACTATTCACAAGCTCAAAGTTGACGCCACCACACCAGAGCATTTCTTTAGTGTTATTGATTGGGTCCAGGAGAAACGCCCCAAGAAGGTCATCCCAAAGTTTCTCCTAGGCAAAAGCAAAGAGGGCACGGTGGTACTTGTTTCATCTGGCATGCGTTTTCCCGTGTCGATGATAGATTTTGGGTGGGGAAAACCGATTTTCGGATCTTACTACTTCCCGTGCGGCGATGAAATCGGATACGTGATGCCAATGCCAAGTGTGCGTAGAGAGGGCGACTGGGTGGTTTTTATGCACCTCCAGGGAAACCAAATGGCTGCGATTGAGAGAGACGCTGCTCATGTGTTTAGGCCGCTGCATCCTAGCTATATTAATGGACTGATGATCAACTCCCATGACCATGCCCAGTGTTAAAATATAGGTTGAACAACAAATAAAGAGTCTCTTGTCCTAATCCCTGCCCATCCATCATTCTACAAATGGCATAAAATGCCAACTCTTGTTTGCTTAAATGTTTAATGATGGTAATGTTAGAAATTTAACGGACCTAAACAATCATAAAATACCAAAATGTGAAATTAAAACGAAAGATCACCAACCTCCAATTATTTGCCTGCTCTGTTTTTGGCTCCTCTGTTTTTACGGTTTTGAAGCTTCCAAACCCTCAATCTCTGCGTTGATGGTGTGTTTTCAGAAAGGAGGCTCAGGGACAAAACCACACTCACATCTATTTATCAGATAATTCCATCAATTATCTGTTATGGGGCGTTACTGTGCAAATTGATGGAGAATAATGGAGAGTGATTGTGGAGCGTTATCAGCAATAAACATGGGCTACCAATACTTTAATTTCAAAGTTGGATGAAATTAAACCGTTAACATTCTCCCACTTGGTCCATATTTTACTTAATGTCATAACCAAACCCATTAATTCTCAAACTTAAGAAATAAATATATACATTATAACGATAAATCCTCTATTAATAAATAGTATTATCCATGTATTACAATATATTATATTTCTCAAGACATATCCAAATACGGTAACGTTACTTTATGAATAAATTTTATATTTATTCTTTATCTAATAATTAATGATATTCTCAAAATAATTAACTAATGTGTACACAAAATTTTAAAAAATATCATAAACAAATAGAAATTTTATTAAAAATTATTGTCCATACAATAAAAATTACAAAATAAAACTTAAACCCATTTTAGTTACAAGATCTTTGAACCTTAATGGTGGCATACCTTTTGTCAAAGGATCAGCGATTATCAATTCAGTACTAATATACTCAATAGCAATTTTCTTCTTTTAATGCGCTCCTTTATGGCTAAAAATTAAATACCGTTATGTTTATTTCAACTGATACTTTTATTATTTTTATCCAGAAAAACAGCAACTGAATTGTCACAATATATCTTCAATGGCTTTGAGATGGAATCCATAACTCTAAGCCGAGACAAGAAATTTTTTCTCCATATACCATACTTTGTAACCTCAAAACAAGCAACGAACTCAACTTCCATAGTGGAAGTAGCAATCAGGGTCTATTTTGCACTCTGCCTAAATACAACTCCACCGACAAATATAAATATGTAACCAGGTGTTGATCTACGTGAGTCAACACATCCACCGAAGTCTGAATCGGAGTAACCTCAATACTTTTAAATTGTCGGTCCGTCTATATGTAAGCATGTAGTCCTCGGTACCTTAAAAATACCTCATCACTTTTTTAGTAGCTTTCCAGTGATCCATACCTGGATTATTCTAAAATTTTTCTAATATTTCAACTGTAAAGACGATGTCAGGTCTTATAAATACCTGAGTATATATCAAATTTTCAACAATTGAAGCATATGGAATGTTTTTCATTTGTTTCTATTCAAAATTATTTTTCAAGTATTGATTCAAATTGAACCCATCATCCTTCACAATGGGTGTCATACTTGGTGAACAACTTTTCATCCGAAATCTCTGTAAAACTTTATTGATATAGGTCTCTTGAGACAAATTTAAAACACATCGTAGTTTGTCTCGATTTATCTTAATGCCAATGACATAAGATGCATCGTCTATATCTTTCATTTCAAATTTATCAAAGAGAATTTGTTTCACCTCATATAACAAATCTTTATCATTGAATGCAAGTAAAATATTGTCCACATACAAACTAAGGAAATAAATTTTACTCATACTGAACTTTTAGTATATATATTGATCCAAAATATTCTCTTCAAAATTAAATAAAGAGATAACATCATCAAATTTTAAATACCATTGACGGGAGGCTTGCTTCAATCCATATATGAATTTTTTGAGTTTGCATACCAATTGCTCACCATCACTAGAAAAAAATCTTTTGATTATTTCATATAAATCTCTTCATCTAGGTCACCATTTAGAAATACTATTTTCACATCTATTTGTTATAATTTTATATCAAAATGAGCAACCAATGCCAAAATAATGCGAAAAGAATCTTTCTTAGATACAAGAGAAAAAGTCTCTGTATAATTAATTCATTCTTTTTGAGTATATCATTTAGCAACGAGTCTTATTTTATATCTTTCTATGTTATCTAATGAGTCTTTCTTTGTCTTAAAGATCTATTTACACCCAATGACTTTTGTCAATTTAGACAACTCAATAAGATCCCAAAACTCCATTGCAACTCATAGAATTCATCTCTTTCTTCATGGCATTGTACCATAATTCTGATTCATTATAATTCATAACTTGTGAAAACGTTTCAGAATCATTTTCAACTTCAATATTGTAGTCATACTCCTGTAGATATACAATATAATCATTAGAAATTATTGATCTTCTCATTCTAGTAGACTTTTTTAATATTGTATTATCATTCTCAATAGGAGTATGTTGTACAACTATTTCAGATAAATCCTGAATATCGTGGTCAACTGTAATAATATCAGCATTTTATGGAATGACATTAATTGATTGTTCAACATCAATTTGATCTTGAGGGGTATTATGTATAACAATCAATCTATCATATGAAGTTGAAGGTTGAGAATCTAAATGATCATTATCAGATATTATATTTCTGGATCGCTTGCTCCCATTCATTAAATCATTCTCAAGAAATTTTATATTTCTTGATTCTACAATCCTAGTACTGTGATATGGATAGTAAAATTTGTATCATTTGAACCGTTCAACATATCCAATAAAATACCCACTGATAGTCCTTGGATCTAACTTCTTCTCATATGGATTATAAACTCTTACTTCAGATGGACATCTCCATATGCATACATGTTACAAACTCGATTTTTAATCTTCTCATGACTCAAAAGGAGTTCTCGGAATAGTTTTCGTTGGAACATTGTTTAATATATACACTGTCATTTTAAGAGTTTCAGTCCACAAAGATTTTGAAAGATTGAAATTGCTAAACATACTCCGCACCATGTCCAATGGCATTCGGTTTCTTCTTTCGATTACATCATTTTGGTTTGGAGAACCATGCATAGTGTATTATGTAACAATCTCGTATTCTTAAAGACACTTTACAAATGGATCAGGTATTTGTCCATCTTCTGTATATCTATTATAATATTCTTCATCACTATCTGATCTTACAATTTTAATTTATTTTTCATATTATTTTTCTATTTTTACTTTAAATAATTTAAAAGTATCTAAGATTTTATTTTTATTATGAAGTAAGTAGAGATATATATATCGTAAAAAATTATCAATAAAGGTGATAAAATATTTTAGACCGTATGAGTCAATATCAAGACTATAAATATCTGTATGTATAATTTTTAATATGTCCGAACTCCTCTTGATATTTTTTGTAGTTTTATTTGTCTACTTGCCTTTTATACAGTCTACACAAGTCTCAAAATTAGTAAAATTTAGAGTATTAAGTATTCCATCATTTACTAATTTTTTAATTCTTTCAATGAAAATATGACCTAATCTCTTATAGCACAATATAGAGAAATATTCATTCACAACACATTATTTAATACCAGTATCAATATGTTTAGTATTATAAGATATATTATTTTATAAATTTAAGTAATAAAAACCATCAGATAATGTACCATTTTTAACAATATAAGACTTATAATATAAATTAAAAGATGAGTCTGAAAATATAATAAAATATCCGAAAAGTATAAGTTTTGAAACCGATATCAAATTTCTAGAGAAATTTAGAATATAAAAGGTATTATTCAAATTCAAAACAAATCAACTACTCAAAATTAAACTGCATGTTTCAATTGCTTCCACATGTGAACGCATCTTATTTTCAGAGAATATACTTTGTTCACTACCCACTAACTTTTTTAGATTTTGCAAGCTTTATAAGGAATTAAAAATATGAATTTTAAAATTAGAATCAATCTACCATGTGTTATGAGAAATATTAACCATATTAATTCATAACATACAAAAGATGATAGATTACCTTTTTTTTTAAGCCAATTTAGATATTTGATACAATCATTCTTAACATGTCCATTCTTTTTGCAGAAGAAGCATTTAAATTCTTTCTTGATATCAAATTGATGAGGTATTATATATTTTCTCTTCTTTTTAGCTTGAGCTTTAATCTTCTTTTAACCATAAATGCACTTTCATTTTGTTTCATCATAAGCCTTCATTCCTCTTAAACACAGATAATTATAAATTTAATGATTGATCATTTATCCTTATATATGTTGTAAGAGATTTTAAATGATCCATATTATGGTAAAAGCGTATTCAAAATATAGTACACATCGAAAAATTTAGACATATGTACCTCTAAATTTTTTAATTGAACCACTATATCCCTCATTTGTATAATATTTTTACATACACCATTAACACTTGTGAGCCTTAAAGATGAAAACTTCATGATTAGGATGCTAGTAAGTACTTTAACTGAAATTTTAAATTATTCATTGATAGCTTTTACCAAATTTCGCACTTTATTATGCTGATCGACGGAACCACGAATATCAACAAAAATTTTAGTCTTTGTGAATATCAAATTAAGGCGATTAGATCGCTCCCATCATTCATAAAGAATTATATCAACCAGAGTACTGGTTTAAGTAAGAGCGTGTCACGAACCCGAAACAGTTAATATTAAATTAATCCAAATAAAATTCGGGATATTACAGAGCGAATGTTCATCTTTCCTTATATCATAATTTATATTCATCTACCATAAATGAAGAAGAATTCTCTCCTTTCAGTCTTTATAGTTGTCATCTTCTAATTCAAAAATTTTACATCTAATATCAAAAAGATTTACAGATTATACAACTGTATAAAAATAAAAATACATGCTTAACAAATAATAAATTGGGCTAATAAATGAATACATAATATTTTACCAATGTAAAACATACTTCATGAATCAATTGATATAAAAATTATCCGTGAGCTAAATTTTTAATTCAAATAAATTCATATTCAATTTTGTGATAAAACTATCAAATTATATTTCAATTTTTAATCTCGTGGGCAAATTAAGAAAAATAATTTGATATTTTATCATGATTAATTAATTTAATATAATAAAATTTTTTGTGGGATAAATTTTACTATATTAGAAATAATTAGTCATAATTAATGTCCTTATACAATATGTAATATTAAAATATAATTTTATTAATTAAGGACGTTATGACTAATCCCTAATTAGTTAAATTATATTAATTAGTAGACATTATACACACACATATATATATATATATATAATTATATTTTTAAAATATTATATAACAAACTTTATATATAATAATAAATATAATTATATATATATATATTTACGTATACATATACATACATACATATATATACATACATACATACATATATATATACATATACATATACATATACATACATATACATATATATATATATATATATACACACACACGCATATTATTAAATTAATAATACAATAATTTTTGTATAATAGAAATTAAAACCCTTTAATATTAACAGATGCACGCGGTAGCCCAGTGGCACAGCCGGCCTCTGCCCACGCGTGAAGTCTTGAGTTCGAATCCGAGCATCCGCGTGCATGCAGTGCGACCTGACGGTTTTTCAATATTGCTACAATAATGGGCTAAGCGACTTGGGCCATGGCACAGTAATGCGTCGCAAAACGCAACCGAGCGAACGTAGAGATGCGACGTGGACCGTCTGCGATCAAGCCCCGATTCAAATTTTTAAAATTATTGTGGGCACTATAAGCGATTATAAAAGCACGCTGTTTTAGGCCGTTTTCAACCTCAACCGGGCTCGCCTGCATTTCTGTTTTGCCGATTCGTTTTTTGCCCGATTTTTGACCCGATAAAAATTCCTCCATTCTTACACCAAAATTGATGTAAAATATATGAAAATGTCAAAAATTAAATTTTCTAATGATTTTCGAAATTCGTTTTCATCAAATTGTCACAAAAATTGAAACTTTAAAAATTTTTAAAAATCAGAAAAAATAAAAAAACGTAGAACAATTCAAGGTAGATGTTCAACGGCTATGATACTAAATGTTAGAAATTTAACTAGCCTAAACAACCATAAAAGACCGAAATGCAGAATTAAAACGAAAATTACTAACCTCCCGCCATCTGCCTGCTCTGTTTTCGGCTCCTCTGTTTTCACGGTTTTGAAACTTTCAAATCCTTAATCTCTGCGTCAATGGTGTGTTTTCAGAAAGGAGGCTCAAGGACGAAACCAAACTCACATCTATTTATCATATAATTTCATCAATTATTTGTTATGAGGCGTTACGATGCAAATTAATGGAGAATAATAGAGAGTGATTGTGGAGCGTTATCAGCAATAAACATGGACCACCAATATTTCAATTTCAAAGCTTGATAAAACTGAACCGTTAACAGGTAATATATAAGGCATTTGAAATTATGAACTATGTATTTAGGATTTGTAGTAATTCTCATGCATCTGCTTTGCTGTGAAGGATTTCGCCCCATTTTTTAATTTTTTTTTTTATTTTGAATTCTACAAAAGGCCATTGTATTGTTTACTATTTTGGAATTAAAATCTTACTCCACGAAGTAGGATCCCCAATCCATGCCTAGACATCGTTTGACAAATAAAATAAGCCTTAATCATTGTTTATCTATCATTTTATTAATAGCATGCAACGTGGAATAATGTTAAGTTGGCTGTAAAAGTAATGGTGATCTTATTAATAAAGTTGAAATTTTGAGTCATAATGCATTTACTTTATTTTCTATTGTTCTAATTAAATAATATCAAAAAAGTGGGCAACATCAATGGTAATAATATGAATGAGGTGTGGATAAATATTTCACTGTTTAGCTTACGCAAAGAATGACAGTTTTATCATAGTGGAAGTGGACTGAGATTGTTGGGGTGGTTGATTGGCACTTATTAGAGCAAACAAGTTTAACGGTCTACTATTTTTTTATAATAATAAATAAAAATTAAAAAATTAAAAAAATATATTTTTACTTTTTAATAAAAAATATAGGCCATTGAATTTAAAATCTAATGATATCTAGGACACCACCGGTGCTATGATGTCCATATAATGTCGCAATGATCATTAACTTGTGAAGATGGGTGGATACTTTTATTTAAATCTTTTATGATGTATTATTTTTAAATCTAAACTTATAAAATAATTTATTCAAATAGCCAACAGGTTGTTACTTTAAGAAATTTTAAATCGAGCTCCCTTGTTATACGTGGCATCTCTCATATATATATATATATATATTTTTTAAATAATAATGAATTTCTAATTAATTCTAATTCTTTTCTTATTATTTTTAGCCAAGTAGAGAAAAATAATATTAAATGTAAAACCTATTATTGAAGCAATACTGAATTTTAACCATATAATATTTCTTTGTTATTGTTTAAACTAGTTGTATTCAAGAGAGTTATTATTCTTTTCAAACAAAAAGGGCACAAAGAAAAAATCTGTGTCAAATTTTTACTTACCAGCTGTGACTAATGTCAACTATGTAATAAGAAAAATAAATTTCATTTGATGTAATTATCTTTGTTTACTTTTACTATTAGAATAAATGATTTTCAATAATAATTAAACTGTATATAAATTATACATTATATTAAGTTATAATATACCTATACATTTATTTATTTATTTATTTATTTTGCGGTGTCATTCACCCCAAGTTGGCATAATATTCTTAAAAACATATAAACCTCGTACTTAAATTCATGTAAGGTTTATAATGATATTAAGATATGATATTAAAGAATTTTTTTAATATTTAAAAAAGGTTATGTAAAATTTACTCAAATATATATTAATCCATATTTTAAAAATATATTTCAATATTTTTGGAATTTATTTATCTAAATTTTTATTTACATGACAAAATTATAATCTTGTCAGCCAAGTTTGCTCAACGATAAATTTAATATTTATTGCGTACCGATTTTTGGGGTCCGAAGCAACATAAGTGTTTGAAGTCTGGAGTTAGAGAGAGAGAGATTCCGATTTTTACGTGGAAACCTCACTTAAAATGAGGAGGAAAAACTAATGGCGCAGGCGCGAAAATGGATCTTCACTTGGTTGTGTAGACAAAAATACAAAGTAGGGAGAAAATCCTTTCTTTTCCTTCTTATCTCTTTTATTGGCCCAAGAGGGAGGTCCAGAGGCTCATAGATGCCCCAAAGAGATGTCGAGAGAAGGGTTATTTGTTTGTGGGATCTAAGTGGATATTTATAGAAATTTGGTTGTTGGAGTATCCACGTGGGTACATTGGTGCTGCGAGGACTGTCCCACTCACCCTGGCCGACACGACTACGCTTTGTGTCGGGCATGCCGCAGTGTGTGCGGAAGCTAATCTGCCAGTCTTGGACCAGCCATACGCCTTTATCGGGAATGTCAGGTCTTGAAGTGACAAAGCGTGTTCAGGATTTATTCTTCGATCACATGGCGTGATGTAAGGGTTGCGTGTCCTTTGATGTTGTGGTTGGTGGGCATTCTCGGATATCGGGGATAGTCCGCGTCCCTCGGGGTCTTATCGCCTTTTAGGTGTGAGTCCAGCGTCTTAGATGTCATATTGCGCTTGTTGTTCGACGGGAAGAGAGTTACCGATCATTGATAAGATTCGCTTGACTTCTTAAAGGCTTTTGGGCCCATTCCGGGTATGTCCTCAATGCTTCTTACACCTTACGCGGTCTTTGCAACCGACAAACTTGGGCTTTTCACCGTTTATTTACCCACAAAAAAGTATTCTGTAAAGTATAATTCACACAAATATTAATAACATAACATACACATTTTTATGAAATAATTATCTATTTAGAATCAAAATAAATTATAATTTAAATAAAGTTTTAGCTGGATTATTATGTAAAATATTATCAAAAAATAATAAAAAAATTTGTTAAATATTTTATATTTTATAATAATATTTATTGCTTTAGAAATTATTGGAGATATATATAGATTTTAAAAAAAGTTTAAAACTAATATTGTTTTCTTTTTTATTTTTAAATTTTAAAATTTAATACACGATAACATAAATATATGTAATATTATTATATGATAACTGAAATCATTTGCTAAAAACTTTTAGTTTTGACTTTATTAATTTAAAAATTAATTATTTATTAAATTATAAAAATAGACGAGAAACATCTTTTTTAATAATATGTTAGAATATTTTTATATTTTTAACTATAAGCAGTTTTTTATATATATTTTTTAATTTATAATCTTCAGTCATAAGAATGGACTATATAAATAAATATTATATTTTATTAGTCTCTCTTAATCTATCTTTTGATTATACTAAAAAATTTACAATCATGCATCATCTGCAAATTTAGTAAAACATAATTTACACAAATTAATGATAATTATTATCTTTAAATTTTTATATGCTTTTAAAGATGTCTGATATATTTAAAATTTTTATATGTCTAATTTTTTTTTATGTTATTTTACAAATGATATTATCTATCAAATAATTTAATTTTAAAAATTTGTCAAACATTACTAGCATATCTCATAGTTGTCAGAAGTAGAGAGAGTAAAAATATTAATGGTAAGTTGTAATTATGGTATTTAAGAGTTATTATTAATATGTAATGTAACATTTATAAGAATTTTAAAATAGTGATACCAAATTTTTACTATCAAAATAAAAAAAAATTATGATTAATTAATATAATAATTAAATTAAAAAAATTAATTACTAATTATATACAAAAAGAAATAAAATATTATATTACTTGAAAATTGAGAATGAAAGAGTAAGATTAAGTGTAGAAAATAAAAGGTGTTGAGAGTTAGAAGGAAGAGAGAATGATGTGGGGTGAGGAATTAACAGGTTTTCAAGATGGGGATAAAATGATAATTTTATTTAAAAAATAAAATGAAAAGACGGTTGTCCGTACATAATAATTTCATAATTATTATAAATATTTAGATATTAATAACGAGAAAAAATAAGTGTTAAGGTGTTGAATCGTACTTAATATGATTTAGTATTTTTTATTAAGGGCGGCATTTTACAATGTGGTGTCCGTGTATGGGTTATATAGTTCATTTAACAAATAAAAAATAAAAAAATGATAAATAAAAAGGAAAAAACTGCTTCAACTGTAGATAAAACGGGGTCGTTTCGCTAGTATCCAACAAGTCTATCAATTACGTACTAAGCTAAGTAACTTCAAGTGTATCCACTTCCTCTACCCCCGCCCCGTTCTCCCCGCATCCATCCAATATTCTCCGCTTGTATTCTCAGAGACGCCTAAAACCCTCGCCCTCTTCTGGGAGAAACCGCGTCGCCACCGTGGTCTCAGCTACCACCACTGTCATATTCGGCCGAAAATTCCAACATCGCTGACAACGACCAATAATGACGGCGACATCAACCTCAGACGTCACAGCATCAACCACCACCACTGCCGGCAACACCACGGACGGTCCGGTCCTCAGCCTCATCAACAAACGCCTCCGCGCGCTGCGTAAGAAGTTCAATCGCATAGTCCAGACGGAAGAGTCTCTCTCCGAAGGCAAAACACTCAACAGCGAGCAACAGGAGCTCCTTCGCTCCAAATCTTCTGTTCTCTGCCTCATCGACGAGCTTGAAAAGCTTCGTTCTCCGCTATCCTCAGCCGTATCCGAAGAAATCTCTCTGGCCCTAAAAAATCATCTCCAAAATCCCCAATCAGCCAGTCGAGTCCAGGAGGAGTGCGTCGCCGACGATACGCAGGACAGAGCCATCAAAGATCTGCTGAATTTGATGTATTTCGGTAGCCTGTTCGACGTGATGCCTCAGAGAGAATTTACGTCCTTAATGCTGACGAGAACGCATGAGAGAGGATGCTGTTTGACCTATGATTATGTGACGGATGACGCTACTGATCTTCTTGGGGAGATGGACTTGGATTTGATTTCGGCGCTGAAAGGTTTAATGATTTCGAGGCCTGTTGATTCGAGTCTCTCTCATAAGAATGCATTGCAGCGATGTATTGAGCATGCCAAGCTGTGGCTTGCAAATTCGGACCAACCCATTGATCCTGACTCCAATGTCACATGTAACAATTGTCAAATTTTCAATTATTGGAATCTGTTTTTAAGAAAAACATTTTTTTATATGTTTTACTGACTTTGATATTATTTTTTGTAGATGCTGGATTAAGGGAGAAGCTTAATAAGATTATGTCCTCGGATTACTACACCACAACACCGCAGATGAAAGTAGCAGTTGAAATGGCCGCTGCGGCCGCTGCTGGAAACTTTGGTTCCTTTCAAGTTCCAGTGATGCCTGTTTCGGTGCCTGTGCAAGTGGAGGAACCAGTTGGGCAATACCAGGAGACGGTAACACCTTGATCTTGATTCATAAATGAGGATGTTTGTGGTGTTGTCTTCATCGTTTCTTAATGCAGTGTTTGTTTGGTATCCTCTCTCCCCCAAAAAAAAAAAAAAAAGCCCCCAAAAGAAAAAAAATTCACTGACGTTTGTCTTCTGATGTTCACCGTAATTGCCATGGTGACTTGTTGTCTTTACCTACAATTTCACTTAAATGTATGTCTATGTTTTCATGCGGTAGCCATTTTTATGGGTTTTGTCTCATTTCCTTAAGTCCTATACCTATTGCACATGTTTTTCAGTTCTAATGCTTGCAAGATTTTTGGCTTGAGGTTCAGACAAGGTTTTGCTCGAGCAATACCTTTCTAGGCAGTTTCATGAGATATCATTGGGACAGGGCTTGAGTGTCAGTTTCATGAAGGATTATAGTGGCTCCCTACAGGTGAGACGTCTGATAGCCACTTGAGTGGCCTACGTTGTTATAGATATGATGTTATGTTTTCTAGGGTTCATCATGGGAGGTCATTTCAAACTCCATGACCGCCGACAAAGAGAGAAGAGAGAAGAGAGAAAGAAGAAGATGGATTTGTAGACCCTTGGACTTCAAATTATGGTCCAGTCTTAGCCAATTTTAGGCATGTTCTAACTCTTACTGTAGAATGTATTACCAGTTGTTTTCATTTCTTTTGTTCTTGTATTTGTTCACCTCTCGGATCATTCACGTGGAGGTGTTGTATAACTAAGATGTTTAGGGTTATTGGTAATTGGATATCACACTTATGGAGTGATATGAACAAGTTGACTTTGAGGGGGTTATTGGTAACTGATTTCACACTTTAGCATGTTGTATAATCCAGTTGTTTGGAAGATTATTTATAATTGTATCTCATACATAGTGAAAATATATTGGGACATAAGGTACAATGTTTTTTTCTTTTATTGAAAAAGTTTTTCACTTACAATTCGCTTGTCGTGCTTGTTTATGCATTTGTATGCCATTATTGCTTTCTTGCAAATTCAAACAAAGGTCGATAAATTTGGTCTTGACTAAAGAGTTTTTATTAGTTTCTTGTCAGTGAAATTCTGTGTACCATCCAACAAGTGGTATTAGAGAGTTTAAATTGCTGTGTTTGTGTTGTTTGAATGATGGAGGCTAATACTAATAGAGTGGTGAATCAAGCACATTGCGGAACAATCTAGAAGAGTATTCGTACTTAATGATATTAAGAGGCATGCGACATGTATGAGAAGTTTGGCTGAATTTTCGAAAACAAGCTCATTTATTCCAACACGTGTATCCCGATGGAGGGAAAGTTGTCAATGGATAAGAGATGACGATACTTGTAGGTGAGGCAAGATGCTCTTACAAGGTCATGAGAGAAGGTTTGTTGGATTTTCGCTCATTCTCAGTCTAACACCAATTACACATGTTTATTTAGTTTTGGTGCTCAGAAAGCTCTTCGCTTAAGGTTTGTGTGAGGTTTCACTCAAGCGATGCCCTTCCATAGTAGTTCCATGAGATATCCACAAAACAGGGGCTTGGGCAGCGGTGTCTAGAAGGATTCCAATGGCTTCCCATTGATGAGCCACAGGATGGCGGTTTGAGTGGTCCATGCAGGTGTAAATATGATGTTTTGTGTTTTAGGGTTGATAAGGGGAGATCATTCAAACCCCATGTGTGCCGACTGGGAGAGAAGAGAGAGGAAGAGGGTGAAAGATGAAGATAGAAGATTTGCCAACCGTTCAGAGGTCGAATCATGGTGCACTCTTCACTGGCTTTTGTTGTAAAATGTATTACCTATTGTTTTCGTTCTTCTTTTGTATGCGTTCATGTCTTTGGTCATTCATGTGAAGGCATTATTCAACCAAGATGTTTGAGGTTATTGATAATCAGATTTTTTATTTGGGAGTTATATAGCCAAAGTATTTGTGGTGATTGGTAACCAGACATTATATTTGTTGTGTGATGTGAACAAGTTGAGTTGTGAGTGTAATTGGTAATTGGATATCCCACTTGTACAGTGTTGGGTATCAAGCTACTTGGAGGGTTATTTGTAACGGATTCTTATGCATGTTGGAGATATTTTTGAATGTAAGGTCTTGTGGTTTTTTTATTGATTGAGAAGGATTTTTTTTCCCTCACATGAAAACGCTTGTTATTGTGCATGTGTATGTGGCTGTATGTTATTGTTGATTCTCAATGGATTCAAACAAAGGGAGCGGCAAATTCAATCCTTGTTAGAGAGTTTTTATCGATTTTACAGCGGTGGAATTTGGTGCACCACCCAACATATTTTGCAAGGATGCGCTATTTTTCCTTTGGAAGTTTGTCTTGCAATGAGGCTTCACAGCTTTTGCTTCATACTGGAAATTCAACTAACAGGCCTTAATAGATGCCAATGTGCTTCCAAAGTGGTTTTAGATGTCACAGTAGCGACTTAGTTTTGTGCATCTTTTTCTTCACAGTCAGTTAATGAAAATCCAGAGACACTTGGATTTGAATAGTTGTTTTTCCAATTACAAGGAAATGTATATTCTAAATGACAACTTAAATTTATGATTGGCAAAATTGATGGTAAATTACTAAGGCTATGTCTTCTTAAATGTCTTTTGAAAGCAGGTGGAATAACTTTCAGAGGTCCTTCTTTGTTGAAACATGAAAGTTATTGTGTGGAAACTTTAGAGAAGTGTTGAAACATTAAGTCTGAAAACTTTATGGGGTGTTGAAAAAAGTAGGTTAGAAAACTTTATGAGATTGTGTTGACAGCTTTTGATTCTAAAAATTAAGAGAAAAACAACTTTAAAGTGCTGTATCTTTGGTGCTGAAAAAAATTGAGTCAAACAAATGGTAAGAAAGTGCTGAAAATTAAGAGGAAGGTAACACTTAAATAGCCCGAGGAGGTCACTAAGGTTTTCATAGCCATTAGCAAACATCATTATTGAAGTTTGGCGAGGTGGTGGCTACTCGGATCATTTTCACAGTTCAGTTCCATTTTGATCCTGTGTCAAATCATGATGAAAGTAACAATGCTTCTGAATGAGCCAGCCCAAGATTTTGGGCTATATAACTTCTTTTAGTAATCATCTCATGCCTTATAAAGGATAAAAAAAGGAAATGAAATTGAACATTGAGGTATGAAAATCTCATTGCCAGAACATTTAAGATTGCTTCTAAAAAATTGATGGATTGTGGGTTGTGGGGCCATTAAATGAGGTGTTATTTAGAAATTAATTTTTAAAGCAGGCTGTTCTTGTAGGAACAAGCGTGGTGGAGAATTTAAGTCATGCTTTCTTAGATGCTTAAGAACCACGTACCATTTGAGAATTGTCAATTTTGTATGGTTAGGACCATCTAGATTGGAGCTGTTCGATAATTATTTATTTATTTTTTGGTTTACAATTGTTGATTTCAAGATGGCAATGGCAGGCTTATCTAATATTTATAATTAGTTGTGAGGGCATTGCTTAACCTGGTTGACAAGGGTTCCTACTACGTTGCGACATTAATATTAGCATTTGTATAGGTAGGTATGGGTGTTGGAAATGGTTGCATGGTATTATTGTTTAATTTCTTCCTCTTACTGGCTAGTAATTGGATCATACCATTGCTGAAAAGCATTAGTAGCTGAGGCCTAGCTGTCAGTTGGGTGGGGAGATCTTGAAGGATATGAATGCAGGGTTTGTCTTTCAATTACATTGCATTCCTTATTTTGTGAAAGAAGATTGTTTTACTTGTCTTAGAGCGCTTGTATGCGTTCATTTGTTTGTTCAGCATCAATAATTGAAGCTATTAGACAGTTAGTTACTATCAGTGTCATTTTGAAATTATTATGATATTGCTTTTTATATTGGTATGTGACCGTCTCCAAGCCTAATGTATAGAGCCGCCTTTGTTTTTACTGTTAATTTAATGATGTCAATGTAGCTTAAAGGAACAAGTGATGTGATGTGAGACTATGGTCGCTGCTTGATTGAGGCAATGGTAGTGTATAAAGTAATATGCATTGTGAGGGATGCAAGTATTTGATATATGGTGTTTTCTAGAATCTTCTTCTGTGAAATTGCAGTCAATACCTTTCTCATTAGTGAATGTCTTTCCATATTCTTTATTGATATTCTGCTTAATAATTAGAAAAACCTTTTGAGGGATACGAAATTCCAAAGCTCTCCATCAGTTGTATATGGAAACAAAGTTTTGGGCTGGAGGACATGACTATGGTAAATTTCCAGAGCAGTTAAGAAGTTATGAATGGGGATCTCATTTAGCCCTTTCATGGTTTTCATGATGGTGGGAACTGTCTCCAGCATGAACAGTATGAAACTTTGGTGTCATTTAGGCAAAGAAGAATGAAGCTACTGCCATGAGGGATGTGTGTCTATAGCCTTGTGGGGAGTGCTTGATAAAGGTTCTTGCTAATAGAATGAGGACTTTTATAGGGTATTTAATAGGGAAGAATAATTCTGTCTTCAGTGTTGGAAGACAATTCTGGATATCATTGTCATTGCTAATTGTATGCGTACTTGCCAAGCTTATGGAGGGAGTATCCATTTGTAAGCTTATCTTGGTGAAAGCTTTCATCTCGTAGATTTTTCATTTATACATGATTTGGAGGATGTGATTTAAACAAGGTGGAGAGATTTGCAGGGAAAGATGCATCTGAGCAGCAGTATTTTCTTTTTACGTGATGGAGCTCCTTGGGGCCTTCTTGAGGAAAGTAGACAGTGTTTGGTAATTTGCTATTTTGTTCTGTGTTTTGCATTGCATGCTTGAACAAGTGTAAAGTGGGGCTCATTAGAGGTTTCCGAGTGAGGAAATTGCCGGGTAAAGACTTGAGTGTCGTGAACTTAACTTCCATGGATGAGGTAATATTATTCAAGTGGATAGCATATGCTTAATTTAAGATTTTTCCCCCTAAGCTGTATTGGGATTAAGAATTTCACTAATTTTCTTTGAGGGATGATGTTGGAAGTAGGCTTGTTGTTCATTATGATGCAAGGTGGGTCCTCTGATTCTGTGAATTGGCTTTCCTTTTAGGAGAATAATGAAGGCCAAAAGATTCTGGAGTCAAAACACACTCAAAGATTTTATTTTTTTCTTTTTTAAATTGCTTGGAAGGAAAATGAGTTGTCTTTCATTGGAGGGTAGCCACTCTCATGTATAGCATTCTGTCCTAGATAATACTGGTCTCTCTATCTGTTTTTTCCTCATCTCATTGTTAAGTGGAAAAATATTGGAATTTATTCATTTATATTTCACTTTTTTGGGTGTGTGGATTCTACTTGATGTGTATGTCTTCCTGTTAGTTGGTTATATAATGATTTGTTAAGTTGATTATATAATTATTTTGCCATATTCGATGGAGCTCATGTGCATGATGTCCATGTTGCTGCACTGCACAATGAGATAATTGTGAGCCATTTGTTTAATTTCTGGTGATGATCACTATAGTGAGTTTCTATGGTTTCAAAAATGGTCTCGTAGATTATATATTTTGATTCAGTCGATCCTCTCAAAGAAAGGATGCCAATCCAACTTATTGATGGTTGTACTAGGAATAATTGGCAAATACCTATTGACAAATTCCCATGCTCCATTCATCGTTGTATAAGCATTTCTCTAGACAAGTTACTGGATGTTTGGGTGTATATGAACAAAGCGGCAGTTCCTTTTGAAGAGTTGAAATGCTTCCGGTCAAAGTGATATGGAAGAGGCTTTGCATGCTGTGATTGGGGAAGGAGGCAGATGATAATTTGATTCTCATTCACGTGAATTTCATTCTGATGTTTGTTTTAATAGAGTGTACTTAGTGTTTTTTTTTTTTGGCTTGTATTCCTCTTCTCGAGTCAAATTTGTACTTTTTCTATATTCAGGAACCCTAGAGGGTGAGATTTGGCGCATTGTATCCCTGGAAAATCTCTCTGTCAGAGAGGATTGGGCTTCGTACCATCCGCATAGAAACAGCTGATATTTGACTTTGTTGTCATGTGCAATTTGAGGACAGCTTGTGTGAGCAAGATATCTATACTTTCCTTTATGGTCAGATGATGACATTTTCTTATGGATGGTGTAGCCAGTTGATAGTTTGATATTTGAATATTTTGTTCTAATAGTGTTCTTTCTATTGACTAGATTTCTTGTCATTTTATGTTCTAGTGGGATATGTAGTTGGGAGTAGCCTTGAATCTAAGTTTCTTTAGGGGCCTTTCTGGTATCATGCTGTTCAAAAGGTTTGCATGAGATATAGGTGTTAGGGTGGTTTCTCTTTTCTTTGTCTCTGTTACTGTTTCTATGGTTGCATAAACTCCCTGTTGTGCCTGTTTGTCTAGCTTTCTGGTTTCTGGGTGTATATTTAGGATTCATGTTGGTTTGATAGATAGGGTTGAGAAGTTGATTGGAGATTTTCTTTAGATTTTGGTATTAGACAGTAAAAGATTCTCTTATTGTAGATTTTCTGTATAATTGATAAATATTTTGCCAAATGGAAAATGTTTGTGCCGTAATAGTGATAGCAGTTTGCTTTTTGATTAGTTTGGTGTGGAAGAAATTTATTTTGGTATTTGTACAGAAAAATGAGCTCATTGAAACTTGTTGACATTGGCACATGGTAATGAGAAGTCATCTAACAAAATTTGTAGTAATATAACATTCCTACTTTCTTAATGATTTTCAAAAAAAAATTGATGTTATATCATCTTATGTTAGAAAATTTTGGATGGTTCTTGATTCATCTTTATGATGATTTTGGATGTCCTTTGTTTTTGAAGGGGGAGTTCTGTATCTTTTTCTTATTCCCATTTCCCCATAATCTTCTTGGCATTTCCCTTTTCTTAAGCTTGTGGCTTGTTTTTGTCTATATCTTTGACGTCTTCTGACAAGATAGCAGGTTTTTCTGCTAGTCTTGTTTTAGTCCTGATTTTGACTTGCTTCATTTAGCTTATCAGTTAGAAATCCGTGATTGCTTTTAAAGTCTTTGTTTTTGTTTGCATCCCAATGCTCTCAGAAGATTTACAGCAGAATCCATTATAAATGGGCTAGCTCTTAGAAAGAGTCTGGAAAGGGTATGCGACCTCACCATTCTATTGCAGGGATGCTCCTTCTATGGTTTGTACCTGCAACCTCTAAGTCATTATTAGAGCAATCTTACCATTGTTCTAAGACTTATCTTCCATATCTTAGTATGTTGTGTTATCAATGAATGGGACTCTTGGCCACCTTCATCCATTTTTCTATGTGTTTCCATTTTTGCCTTCTTGTGGGGCTGTAGAATAGGTGCTTTCTTCCTTGATTTCTGAAACAAGATGTATACCGCCCAAATTCTGGTTTTTCTTTCTGCAAGTGATGACCTCGACTTTTTCAATTTGGTCTGTTTGCTTCATGCTTTCTGTTGTTTTTTATCAGGGGATGTTGTTTTCATGGTAATGTGAAGATCGATGGTGATAGAGTTGTGGAATTCAAAATCATTTAAGCAGAATTAAGTTCTCTCTTTTGAAGACCTTGGTCTTTATGAAACCCTGGTAGTAATATTCTGAGTTTAAATGAAAGACTGCTTCAGCAATCTTGAAATACTACTCGGGATGTCAATCTTATGATATCTAATTTATTTTGAGGTAGAATATCTTTCGGGGTACTTTCCTTGTTTAAATTTATGAAGCTTATAAATTTATACCTTGTATGGTAATTTAACCTACTACACAATTCATAATTGCTCGGGACATATCCGCTGTCTGATCCACCACATATAATTCCACTGCTGGTGGGCATCTGGCCATTTTGTACCGTGTGGCTTAGCTCGTGACAAATCTGATCATAATTGCTCTGTTTTTTATAGTCATTGGTTTAAATCATCATCAAATCCCCCTACCCTGTTCTGATGGCAAAATTGAAGTTGAAGACTCATTTTCCTGAAATAGATTTGTTTGAGATAGTTGGAGGAAATGCCTTGGTATTCTATTTTTGACTCAATGAATCTACTGATTCTGATCGTTGACTAGGGTTTGAATTCCAGAGTATTGGCCTCTCTTGGGCCTTTCATAATTATCAGCTTCACGACGGTGCATCCTTCATTGCCACCTAACCTGCTCTACTCCATCTCTTTGGGCAATGCTTTGTGCTATAAATTGGCTATGTTTAGTATCACTGACATTGGCTGATTAAAGCTCCGACAAAATCTGTGTTTTGTGTCAATGACATTTGAGAACAAGAAGATGGCCTACTTTTTCCACTACCACCTGTTCTTTTAAAAAGTCTTTGCTTGTCTCTCTTTTCAGCCCAATTCCTTTCAGCCAAGTCTATTCTCTCATGGCCCACAAAATTATGTTGAAGAATGGCAGTTTCTTATGCACCAGTGCCCCTCCATGGCCGATTAATCTTTCATAAGGGTGTTAAAAAAACCGTTAATCTGATAATTTGAAACTAATAAAACCGAACCTAAAAATAGGTTTTTGGGTCGATATATAAAAAATTTTTGGGTTTTAGTTTGTTTTTAGGTTACCGGTTTTTTATTAGAGAGTACCTGAACCAACGATATATAAAAAAATACATAAATATGTATATAAATAATTGGTCGCAGTGGAATGAAACTTACATCATTTATGCTTTGTTGCTAAATTATTATTTGAAGTTGTAGCTTATATACTAAAATATTATTTGGATGTTTAATAATTTTTTATTTTAGTTATTATATATTGTAATTTGAATGAAAATTCTATGATGTTTGAATCAGTCAACCAGTGTAACTGAACTGGTTCACCATTCGGGTTTCTGATTTTGCCAAACCAGTCAAACTGGTTCAGTTCAAAAATGATTCATGATTCAATTACCCAAACCATGAACACCCCTAATTTTTGGCTCAGTCCTGTTTCTCCTTCTGGCGCAGCACATTTATGTTTATTAGTCCAAGGCACTCCTGTCCTGCAGACCAGCATTCCTTTGCATACATTGTCTCCTATCGGGCCCATCAGCCGTAGATTTTGATTTTTATTCCCAGACTTCTATTTACTCTCTTCCAATGCTTTGTTCTTTTGGGTTCTGATTTTTGTTCGGCAACAGTTTTCTGCTTACTGTATTTCAGTTCTCTGCTCTGTTTGGTTTTCATATCAATTAGACAACTATGATTAATCCTTCTGCTTGCTCTATTTCAGTTCTCTGCTCCTGTTTGGTTCTGATTTCATTTTGTAGATAGTTATGATTAATCCTTCTGCTTGGTTTGTTCTAGTATCTTGTTCCGTTGAGTTCTCATTTCTGTTAACAAATAGTTATAGTGTTCTTAAATGGAGGAATTGTTGAATACAAACTTTTGTATCGCTGAGATTTGCTTGTTGGTTTTGTGAATTTACTTTTCAAGCTGAAGCATCTACCACCCATCTTGAGTTTAGGAGATGGTAGGAACATTATGTTTTCTAATTTAGTTTAATTTTCAATTCTTCCTAGATTATTTTTAGATATTCAGAAAACAATTTAGCTTATGTGTACTAAACTGATTTGAAGTTCAAAGATGTGTGTCTGATTTGTGTTACATAAATGAGGGAAATTGTTGTGAGTCCCACATTGAGAAGGTAGCTCCACAAGGACTGCTTTATAAGTTGGGGGGATTTTTCTCCCTAGGGTGCACCTTTTAGGGAGGTTCAGGCCCTAACGGCTTGTATTCGTAACAGTGTGCTTTCATTGAGACCAGCTCCGGCCCGAAGAAGGCTACATGCGGAGGGGTTCTGACCGGAAAGTGCTACTTGCGGAGGGGTTGACCTGCTATCGGGACGGAGTGAAACGTAGCAGAGTGAAAATAGCCAAGTGAAGTTCCGCAGAGCAACGGCCGAGATCTGCGGTTGTCAAAAGGGGAGGAATATTGTGAGTTTCATATCGGGGAAGCAGCTCCATGGGAGCTACCTTATAAATTGGGGGGATTCTCCGCCCTCAGGGTACACCTTTTAGGGGAGGTTCGGGCCCCAACGGTTTGTGCTCGCAACAGTCGTCCAGTCCTATTATGAGCACAAGTCAGGGGGAGAGCCCATCCCAAAAGGTGTATCGAGTGGGAGGGAGAGTCCTCTAACTTATAAGTTGGAGGTTCTGCCTCAAGCTCCCCGATGTGGGAACTCGTAACATTCTTTCCTCATTCAGTTGGAACCGCTGACCTCAGGCGGCTCTCACTCTGGGCGGCTTTCACTCTGAGCACTTCACTCGGTTTTTCCGGTCAGCCCCTCCCAAGTAGCCCTTTCTAGCGGCGGCCCTTCCTCTGGCTCCAATCCTGTTACGAGCACAAGGGGAAGAGCCCATCCCAAAAGGCGCACCTAGTGGGAGGGAGAGCCCCTTAACTTATAAGTTGGAGATTCTATCTCAAGCTCCCTAACGTGGGATTTGTGACAAAAATCAATAAGTTTTTTTAGCCAGTCTTTTTCTGAAATCCATGAAATAGCCATGGAAAACATTGAAGAAAGTGAACCTAGAAGACTGGAAGACGTATAAGACATGGAAAAGGTATATGCTGTTTCTATGATTTGAATTTGTAATCTGCAAGGTACAATGGATAACTTTATTGTTGGCCCAAGATGTGATTTAATATAAAGTTTTTGTTTTCCTTTTCTTAACTGGTGTTTTATTTTCGATTTGTATTTTGTTAAGTGCTGGCATTTTTTTTGGGGGTCATTGGCTTCTCATGGAATGCCATGAAATTCCACAGTTTTTATGCATCCGCCATGACTTTTTGCTTTCCTTTTCCCCATTTAACCAACACAAGTTTTCCTATATTAAACAATGTAGCACAACATGCTCATCTTCCTTAGTAATTCCATTTATTTTAGGTGTGTAATAACAAAATAATCTATGCTCCACCTCTGCTTCTGGTTTCTCTCTGTCCTTTTTTGGAGAAATTTAAACCTTTTGCTGAGCCAAGAGAGGGATTAAAGACCTTAAAGGGTCCAATTTTTCATTTTTTCTTCCTTTTTTTTTTCATTGTAACTTGAATGGTCATAGAACGTGTAGCTGGCATGATGGACAATTTGAGAATCTCGATATAGTTAAAATAGTTGGCAAAAGGTGTGGTTTTGTTTACTGTGGTAAAATTTATGGCGGTTACGTGTGAGTGGCCTTAGTTTTATGTAGTGGTGTAAAAGACCCTATGAACATCTGTGTGAAAATGTGGGAGACTATTTCACTGCTTGAATAAAAATATAGCAATAGAATGCACAAGTCTGGCTTTTTGAACCTGCAACTCATAATTTGCTATAGGCTTATTTGATTTCAAGCATTTTGCTGACACCCGTAAATCTACCCGCAGGAAGAAAACACAGAAAATTATGAAGAATACAAAATAGTAGACAACAACCATTCTGAACCAGCCGAGGAATTTCAGAAGGTATATTTGGCAGACATGGTCCGCTTGGGTATATAATAGTTCATTTATCAAATCACCCTGATTACAAAGGCTATTCATTTTGCAGGGTAATGTAGAGTCTGAGAATCCTCTGGATGAGGTGTTTTCCGAAGCAGATCACACTGAACAACAGGTAGAGATGGAAGAGAGTCAGAGGGACACCTTGAAGGAGCAACAGTATGTTCCTCGGAGGAACTATCAGAATCAAAGAGGTGGTCGTGGCAGCGGCAGTGGGCGCAGGGGTTATCCAAATGGCCGTGGAGGTAGGGGTGCCAGGGGAGGCGGGCCCTATCAGAATGGCCGTAATCAGTTCTATGAGCAAACTGGTAATTATTACCCAAGGAACTACTACTATACCCGGGGAAGGGGCGGTGGTCGTGGCGGTGGTGGCGTGGGTGGGAGCAACCATCACAGCCATGCCTCTGCTGTCGAAGGTGGCCATGCCCATGCAAAGGTTGGCTTGGCCTCTTGATTTATGGGAAGTGCTCGCATGTTGGCTGGCTTATCCGGGTGCATTGATGGTTTCTTTCCGTGAACGAGATGTGGTTAGTTTTGTAGGTGGTCTGCGTTCATGAATTTGCTGTTTTTGGATACTGCCCACTCCATTTGAGTTACCCAATGGACAGCTTTTAACTAAAATCTAGAATTAGAGATTGGGCTGGTGTTAGGGGATATTATTTGGACATTCTTAAATGATGTGATATCTTATTCATCAATGAAAAATGTTTTGGGGACATCTAATATATACCTTTGAGACACCGTGATTGATGTAGTACCTACCTTATTGATCTATCTATTCTTATGTGGGTGCGCTAATTGACCGATGAATGAGGCGTCATGTAATATAAGGATGTTCCAACAGTATTCCGCTAGCATCACAATCCATTAATGCTATTAAGTTCATATAAAAATAGCTAAATAGGCAATTGCTATATTTTTTTGAGAATGTCCTGAGGTTGCCCCTTGGGTAGGATTTCTCGTTATGATCTAATCCCCGTTTGTTTCCATGATTAGAGATAGTCAAGTATCGTCTACGGATTTGCAGGGGCCTAGAGGATTCGGAGGAACACCTATTTAGTAACTCTGTGTTTAGCCATTTTCTAGTTATCTTGAAAGAAATTCAGACGAGCCCCGTCCCTTGGCCCTTACTTCAGAGGGTTGGTCCCAATTTCAAGATCTCTGGGTCTAGTCTGCAGTTGTTTCTTGTGAAGATCTGATATATAGAACTACTATGTGATATATATATGTATATATATATCAAGGTCAGAAAACAACTTATTTTATTATAATTGCATTCATCGAAATCTTAAATAGTCTACTGGGTATTAAAACACTCATTGTAATTTCAATTCATCGATCTTTGATTACAATTAAACACGACATTTAGGACCATTCTTTACTAGCAGACACAACTATCTTTTCACATCTAAATCGTGCCATCCATTAGTGTCTGCTAACTACTAGCTACGATGATGATGACACCGATTGGTGATTTCATGTTGTGTGGCCAGCATATCTTATAAATATTTATAATATTATTTAATATCTCTTTTAAAAAAATAAACCAAAAACCAAACCCATATGTTGATTTTGGTATTGCTTAATTATTTCCTGTATGGGACTAGGGTTTTAAGTATTTTGTCCTCTTGAGAAAGCTTAGGATTTAAAAAAAAAAAAGTCTCTATCATGATTATGCAAGATCTCCCATGAAAGCAGTAGATGCATAAATGGGTGAACGAGGTTTTGTTGACTAATGAGAAATAATACTTATACAATTAGTATATAATTATTTTATAATTATATTTTTATATATTTAGAAAGGGTATGGTTTGTTTAATTTTCTAATATTTTTTAAAGAGAAATTTTTATGAAAATCGTAAAGGATTATATGAATAGATTGATTCCTAGTAAAATAACAGTTTGACAACCCAATGAGAAGGATAAAACTTGACCAATTGGAGAGAAAAAAGGCCAATTTGTTTACCCTTTATCATGAGCAGACATATAGCATCCTATACTCTTCTTTTCGTAAATAATAGAATCCTGTACTCATAAAAAATAAAAAAATATATATAATTATAACTTTTTGGCTGGTTGCATCAGATACCCTCATTATAAATTTAAGTAAATTTAAAAAAATGCTCGTGAACTCGACAGCATAAATTAGCCTTTCTTCCCGGCTGCCATGGTTGAAGGCAAGATTTAATCAAGTTTTTCTACTCGACGTGGATGAGTTAGGGATATTTCTCTTTCTTTTTCTACGACGTTTTGAGTAGGGTTTCCCAGCACCCAGGAAAGAGTACTCTTCATGATTAAAAGCAAATTCCAATAGTTTAATTCAGATGGCGTGATGTAACTCTTCTCTCACTTAAATTAGTGATGCCCTCGTATTATCTCTAAAATATGGGATTTTTGGAAATATATGTGACTGTCCGACAGGCCCCTAGCTATTTCGTGTCATCGTTGTGCAGAAAACAATCAAGATCGAATTGAAGAAGCCTTAAATGAAATATTCAAAACAGGTCAGCTTGTCGTTGTGAATGAGGAATTAATAGTAAACCCAGTTGGATTCTGTATGTACTGAATGCTTCTCCAGCCCAATATCAGAAATATTATTGTGTTCGATGGTGTTAGGAGCCCCTGAGAAACAAAATTGCACACAATGCCGACTCAGCGGAAAAGAATCCTCGAATTTTTTGTCAATCGTCGGTGATGTGAGCACGCATGCAGCGACTCACCCAAGTTGCAATCGACGCAAACACAGTAAGTAGAAGAAAATCGGGAAGGGGGAGTTCTGATAGAAAAGAACAAAAGACGTGAGGGAGAAGGAGCAGAGTGACAGAGAGACAGAGAGAACGAAACAGTGAAGAAAGTTTGAGAGAGAAAGAGAGAGGATTTAGATGACAGTAATATGTAATGTGATTTTGTAGCTACAGTGGCACATGCATATGAGCCATTGCTCCAACAGCCTGTAACTTACTGGCCCTCACACCGACGACCCATAACAGAATGCAAATAAATGAAATAGCATAAAACAAATATAATAGAATGCAGTTCAAGGAAAAATAAAAGTGGGAAAAAGTATAATATGTGTGCAGTATAGTATGCTGATATTATATGTAATCCAAAAATTTTAGAGACGGCTGGATTGTTTTGACGCTTTTTCTTAGCATCGGCTGACTCGGTGGTGTAGCAACATTAATAGCAATGAGGCCAGTCATATTACCCTCTCTATAAAAAAGAACCTTATTCTCAAATTTGAAGGCGGAAAAATCTTAGATGAATTTTATAGCGGATTTCCATGTAGCATCCACGGCTGACTGGGAATGTCATTGAACAAGGAATTGCGGCACAAACACCCCATGTTGAAGGACCTTCTCAAAGCCGGTAGTTTGGGAAGGAAATAGAATGGGCTGTGACCCCTTTGCTTCAATCGGTAAATCAACCGATTAACTAGGAGCATCACCTTAGCATTTCTTAAGCAATGATATATGGAAAACATTATAAATTTTAGAATACGTAAGTAGATTCAGCCGATATGCCACGGAATGTATTTGTTCCAAAATACATAAGGGCCTATAAGAACGCTTAGCCAATTTGTTAGACCTTTAGTGAAACATTGTGGTTTGACGATAAGACTGTAATTTGACAAAGATTCAATTACCCACCTAAAATTATTGATCAGTTTGATGGGTATCAACCTAATTTTTTATGCACAGCTGAGCTCGTTGGAAATTACTCTTGAGATTCGCAAGAAGGCTGGCACAAGCAGTTAACAGGTCATTGACAAAGGCGATTTGCAAAGTGCCATAGATGTAGTCAACTAAGGAGGGTGGTGGTCTCCCGTGCACAGCCTCAAATGGGCTCATTTTGATAGAAGAATGCCAAACAATATTGTAACTCCATTCAGCCCATACAAAAAATCGAACCCACGTGGAAGGGTTTTTGGCAACAAAATAGCACAAATAATCCTCTAAACATTAGTTGACTACTTCTGTTTGTCCGTCTTTTTAGGGGTGATATGAACTGCTAGTGAATAAGGTGGTACCCTACAATTTGAAAAGCTCCTTCCAAAAATTGTTCATACAAATGAGGTCCTGATCTGATATGATATTAGTCGAAAAGCCATGCAACCAACACACTTCCTTAACAAAGACTTCTGCGAGGTCTTTAGCAGTGAAGTGGGTGTTGAGGAGCGAGAAATAGGCATACTTAGATAACAAGTCGACCACAACAAACATCACAATTTTTCCTCTTGAAGCCGACATATGGATAATGAAGTTCATAGAAAGGGAGTCCCAAATTTTACCTGGAATCAGGAGTGGTTGCAGCACTCCTTGGGGAGTAGTGTTTAGGGGATTAACTTGCTGGTAGATAGAGTAATAAGAGACATAGTCATGGATGTCCTTACGCATGTGAGGCCAATAAAAATTAGAAGCTATCCTTGTGAAGGTCCATTAAAAGCTTGCATGACCCCCAATTGGCGAATTGTGGTACTTTTATAATATTAAGTCCTGCAAAGCTGAGTCAACTGGCACCAAGATTTTGCTCTTATTGAAGATCAATCCATCTTGCACAATGTTGGGTTCATAGATTCCTAGTCGTTCCTGAATTGAAGAAATCAGTCCAGCCGAAGCTGTATGTTTGACATAGAAATTGCAGAGTGCAGACAGTAGGGCTATCACCAGCTTTGAAACTACAAGTTGAGCATAACAGGATCCTTTAAGAAGCAGTGACAGGGAATCAGCAGGGCCATTCCCTCGCCTTAGTCTGTAGACAATATCAAAATTATACCCCAACAATTTAGTGATCCAACGTTATTGATCAGGAGTGTGGATGGCCTGGTTTAATAAGACTTTGAGGGGTTAATGATTAGCTTGGATGGTAAATTTGGTATCCAAGAGATATTGACCCCATTTTTTTACAACTTCAGAAATAGCACAGAGCTCCTTGAGGTACGTAGAGAAAACTTGTTGCCTGGTGCAGAACTGCTTACTAAAGAAGGCAATAGGTTGTCCTGATTGCACTAATATAGCACCAATGTCATTCCCTGATGCATCGGTGTGTATAACAAATGGTTTGAAAAAATCGAATAAGGCTAGAATCGGAGTGGTGGCGAGGACAGTTTTGAAGGAATTAAATACTGCAGTCACCTCAGGAGACCAAACAAAAGCATTCTTCCAGAGTAATTGGGTAAGAGGTGCTAAAATCTGGGCATAACAGACCACAAATTATCAGTAGTACCCGATAAGCCCAAGAAAGCCATGCAACTCCTTGACATTGGCAGGTGTTAGCCAACATTACACAGCCTCAATTTTGGTTGGGTCAATGGCAACCCCCAATTTTCATACAATGTAACCCAAGTAAGCTATCGAGGTACACCCGAACTCGCATTTGGATTACTTGGCATAAAATAGTGGTCCCTTAGAATTTCTAGAATCTGAGTAAGATGATGGCAGTGTTGCTTCTTAGAAGGACTCTATATCAAAATATCATCAAAGAAAAATAATACAAACTACTGGAGTACGGTGTGAAAAATAGCATTCATTTCGGACTGGAAAGTGGAAGGAGCATTAGAAAGGTCAAAGGGCATCACCAAAAACCGATAATATCCTTCGTGTGTCCAAAAAGCTATTTTGTGGACATCAGTAGCATGAACCCGCATCTGGTGAAAACCAACCCCCAAATCCAGCTTTTTAATCGATCCAATAGTTCATCCACAGTGGGTATACAAAATCGATCCTTAGTGATAACATTACTGAGTGCCCGATAATCAACACAAAAATACCAACTATCATCATTCTTTTTAACTAGCAGTACCGGAGAAGAGAAAGGACTTGTACTGGGCTGAATGATGCCTTATTCAAGCATTTCTTGAATAAGTCTCTCCAATTTCGCCTTCTAAAAATGAGGGTACTGAAATGGTTTGACATTCATAGGAATGGTATTAGGTTTTAAAGGAATTTGATGGTCTGTGAAACAATTGGGAGGTAACCCGCGGGGGATGGCAAAAACGTCCACAAAGAAAGAGAGAATACTACAGAGAGTGGTAGTAATACGTGAATTGATATTTTGAGAAAATTGGATGTTGGAAGGAGGTTCATCCAAATGAGTGTCCAGAGAAGCCTCCCGAGTCGGGAGGATTGTTAGCTGGAAATAGGTGGCCGCAGACTTGGTTAAGTCACCTCTCCTCAATTTGCCTAATGTGATGATAGAAATAGAAACTTTTTGCATACCATATAAAGTGAGTTGATTGTCAAAATAATCAAAGCTCATCCATAAGGCCTTATAGTCAAAAAGCACTAGTCCAATCGATGCCAACCATTGTACTCTGAATACAATGTCAGCCCCATATATCGGAAGCAAATAGAGATCAACATTGAATTTAAATTGTCCCAGAGTAATCAGGATATTCGCACACAGCCCTTCACAATGCAGGGAATCCACATTACCCACTGTTGCGAGATAATGAAGGCTCTATCGAGAGTCCAAAATATTTGGCGATGTGCATTCGCAAAAAGTTGTGAGTGGATCCACTGTTCTCTAGTATAGCTACCGAATGACCCAAGATGAGTCTCTGCAATCTTAAGGTGGAAGGTACAAAATGGCCTTTTAGTGCATGAAGATAAATTGTTGGAGTGTGTTTTGATGTTGAAGGTAAGGAATCTGCCTCCTGAATTAGTTCGAAGGGAGATTCTAGTTCATTGGAATCAGCCTCTAAATTTGGGGCTCTAGGCAAGGAAAGACCATCTTCCTCAACCATCATACATAAAAATTATGAAGGTTTATATCGATGAACCGGTGTGAATCATTCATTACGATTAAAGTACAGGCCTCATTGTCGATGAGATGTCATTTCGATAGGTGTTAATTTATTTATCGGCAATTTAGGGGGAGGATTTTTGGCCAAAACTAAAAGGGATTACTAGAGGGCTTGGTGAGTGATGGGTGATGAGAACTCGTTCAACTTGCATCCACTTTTTCTTCCACTAATTTTGCCATGTCGATAGCTTTCGATAATGACATGGGTTTTAGCAATAGTAACTCCTGTCGGATATCATCCCGTAACTCCGACATGAAGCAGTTCAGCAAGTTAGTAGAAGAAAGACCTAGAGTCCGAGTAGAGAGGGACTTAAAGTCGGCCATATAAGTAGTAACTGTTGTAGTCTGATGAAACTTATATAGAGTAACTTCATGATTCAACTATGAGGATGACCCAAAAAGAAGTTCAAGATCTTTGGCGAAATTTTTCCATGATTCAAGTATGAGGATGACACAAAATGAAGTTCAAGATCTCTGGCCAAATTTTTCCATGTGGAAAGCTGGCGGGTCGCATGTGTCCAGCAATACCATTGAAGTGAAGTGCCAGACATATAGAAGGCAGTTATCGTTAATTTTTTGTCTGGCGGGGTGCTATGTTATAAGAAGAAATGCTCAATCTAAAACAACCAGCTGATAACGTTATCTCTAGAGAAAAAAATTTTGAGTTTGTGCAAACGAAGATAGGGAGAGATTTTTGTGTCTGGTTGCAATGCTAGCAATATGGGTAGGGTTTGCATTGGAGGATCAGAAACAACTGGGGTCAAAGCTACGAATAATGTAGGGTTGGGTAACAAGGGGGTTTGAGAACGATGGAGGTTGTCGTTCAATTCGCTTTAGGATTAAAGGATTTTAGTGAGGGATTACTGGATTTGTTCAGTGGTGGAGAAATTGATGGCTATGCCTTCCGCATGTCGCTGCACGGTTGCCATGACTTCCTTTAACTCATACAAAATCCCTGCGATGGAATCTTTAAGGGCCTTGTACTTGGTCGTCATGCCCTCTGCCATGGGCCACGGGGATTGCAGGCTATGCAGTTCCGAATGTGGCCGATTGGTCAATGTCCCATGAACCTGGCAGCTTTCTCACTTTCTAGCAAATTCCATAGCGTCTCGTTTCATCGTTGGGCTAGAACAAACCTGTCGCATGATCTTGAATGCGAGGTTTTTCCTTCCGATATGCGAGCCGCACACGCCGAGGTGGACCTCGCCTAGCACATATTCAGTCTCTTCCGGAGTTAGGCATTTAGGTAGGGTGTTGAATATCCTCGTCGATATAACCTACTATCGATGATCGTATACCAGCCTACCGTCTTCCTTACTCGCTTGGTCTCTTCGAGGTTCTTCGACAGTGTTCCATCTGTCAGGTACATGTAGTACGGGGTCATCCAGTTGTGACCTTTGGTTACCTGTAGCATCTCATGATCTGGGCCGTCGACGCTTGGAGCGCTTAGAATTTCCCGCATGCTCTTGGTATACTGCTCTAAGGATCCCATGGCTGCGTCCCTAGCAAACTAGTCGGCTTTCTAGTTCTCAGTCCTTAGGACGTGTTCGATTTTGAAGCTCTCAAATGCACGAATCTAGGCTTTCACTTTTACTAGGTATTTTGTAAGTTGCGGGTTCGATGTCTTGAAGGCTCCTTAGATTTGGTTAACCATCAGTTCTGAATCGCTGTGCATGACTAGTGCCTTCACAAAGCGTTCCCTAGCAAGTTGGAGCCCTGCGAGAAGGGCTTCATATTCTGCCACGTTGTTGGTAGTTGGGAAGGCGAGCGCAAGAGAATATTTGATCTCTGAGTTGTCCGGAATTCTGAACACGACTCTGGCTCCACTGCCTGTCTGCCTGGATGACTCGTCTACATTCAGGGTCCACGCGAGAGCATCCGGCGTATCCATGCCTTCATGTTGGTCTTGAGTGTCAAGGATTGGGGTCGTCGCCTCAACGACGAAGTCTGTTAGGGCCTAACCTTTGAGGGCTAGCCGTAGTCAGAACTCTATGTTGAACTCACCCAACTTTATAGTCTATTTGACTAGTTGTCCTAACATTTCAGGCTTCTGGAGGATAGTCTTCAATGGTTGATCGGTCAATACGACGAACCGATGCACCTAGAAGTAGAGCCTTAACTTTCGCATGGAATAGATGAGGGCCAAGGAAATTCTCTCGACGTGGGGGTAGCGAGACCCCGCGTCGATCACACCTTGCTCACGCAGTACACGGGTCGCTATGCACCTTCGTGTTACCTAATGAGCACCGAACTCAGAGCTGTGTCCGACATCGTTAGGTAGAGATATAGATCCTCGCCGTCTGAATGTGAGTTAAGAAGGGGCAAACTAATGAGGTATGTTTTCAATTCCTGAAACGTCGCCTTGTACTCATCTGTCCACCGGAACCCAGTGAGCCTTAAAGAACGACAGGTACTTCTCTGCAGACTTAGTCAAGAATTGTGATAGGGCAGAAAGTCACCCTGTGAGCCTTTAGAGTTCCTTCATAGTTCGCGAAAGGCTCATGTCGAGGATGGCTCTAATTTTTCTCCGGGTTTCCTTCGATGTCGCGTTGGGACACTATGAAATCTAGGAATTTTTGAGTGTTACTCCGAATGCGCACTTGACCCGGTTTAGCTTTATCCTATGAGCCCGGAGTATCTCAAAGGTCTCTTCCAGATCACAAACGTAGTCGTCGACTACCTTTCTTTTGGCAAGTATGTCATCCACATACAACTCCACATTCCTTCCGAAATGGGTTTCAAATATTTTGTTCACCAATCGTTGGTAAGTTGCCCCAACATTCTTCAGGCCAAATGGTATAACCTTATAATAGTACGTTTCTTAGTCGGTCATAAAGGAAGTATACTCATCGTCATCCAGGTCCATCCTTCGTGTAGGAAAATGAATGTAGAAGTGAGAGGTTAGGCTTTTAGTTGCGTTCCTATAGACGGTGTCAATGTTACGTCCTTCGATCGGGGTTCTCTGCTGGATTAAGGAGCCTTCGAATTTCACATCTGGGTGGTCAGATCTTGAACGGGTCCGGTCTCTGTTTTTTTAACATGGGCCCTACACAATACAAACTGCAAATAAGAGGTCAGACGACGGCGGGATGTTCTCCCACCAAAAACACTCCAACGCTCAAATCAGATATCTTTCGCAATAAAGGGAAAGATGCAGAAGTGGAATGAAGATGCGGTGGGGAATGAGAGGATGCAAGGATGCAATGGCTATGAGCGGTTGCCGGAGGTTGGGCTCCTTAGTTTGCGCTGTAGAGAGTGGCTAACTAAAATTGCTCGATAGAGGCTTTTAGGGTCAATGACCTTTGATAGATTTGAGAACCAAGAGTTGGGATCAGGAATAGGGATCCTTTTCTGTTGACGGGAAGGATATTTATATGCTTTGTGGTGGAGGTCTTGGGTGCTTGAATCTCCACTATGTGTCAAGTCACGATTCGTCGGTCGCTGATTACTGGCGGAAGCCAACGGTGTCAATTGTCGTCTTGTGGTTGCACGGAGACCATCGTCAGGTGTTGACCACACTTGGACTGCAACTTGCGCGAGGATTGGCTGAGTGGCTTGGGAGGACGGCGTGCGCCGTAATTTGTAGCACTGACTTTCTTTTCATTGGCTAATATTCTCAAAGCTGACTTCTGTCGTTTGCAGTCACTTTAATCGGCTGCAGTGGCGCCTTGATTGGCCACTGCTCTAAGGCGTCATGTGGGCCGCTCTCTCGGATCCTTTGGGTTTCACAGGAACTTGGGCCTTACTGCTCCTGGCCCATTCCGGGATGGACCCAACATATAGTTATAGAGGGCATGATCTTTTTAATTTTTAATTTTTTTAAAGAGAAATTTTTATGAAGATTGTTAAGGATTGTATAAATAGATTGATTCTTAGTAAAATGACAGTTTGACAACCCAATGAGAAGAATAAAAATTGACCAATTGGAAAGAAAAAAAGGCCATTTTGTTTTCCCTTTATCAAAAGCAAACATATAGCATCCGATACTACCCTTTGGTAAATAATAGAATCCTGTAGTCATAAAAAATAAAAAGCATATGATTTTTTGGCTGGCTGCAACTGATACCCTCCTTATAAATTTAATTAAATTACAAAATCTCATGAACTCGACAGCATAAAATGTCCCTCTACCTCGCTACCATGGTTGAAGGCAAGATTTAATCAAGTTTTTCTACTCGATACAATCCGTACCACAACTAACTAGAAACCTTGCTGATATGGGGAATAACTGTTTGCCCATGTTTAGTGGAGGAGAAAAGCGGCGAGCAAAGGCATCAGCTGTGGTTGAAGTCCACACCACTGATGAATGGAGGACTCATTTTGAAGCCTCTAAACGATCAGCCAAACTGGTGACCAAGTTCTTGTCTTTGATTAATTTAATCTTTATGTTTCAGTAGGATCATATGTTAATTGTTATATATATATATATATATATATATATATAATGATATATATGTAACGCTTTTAATATATTTCTGGCAATTTCAGATGGTGATCGACTTCTCGGCTAGCTGGTGCGGTCCATGTCGCTACATGGAACCAATCGTCGGTGAATTTTCCAAAAAATATTCAGATGTTGAGTTCATCAAGATCGACGTGGACGAGTTAAGGGTATTTCTCTTTCTTTTTCTATAATGTTTTGTGTAGGGTTTCCCATATTGAGGGGGTTGCAATGTTCAGACAGCTGTTAAATTTGAAATCCGACAGTCGTTTAGTATATAAAAAAAACATTTTTTATTTTATTATTATTTTTTATTATTATTTTAAAAAAATATGCTTAGTTGCAGGAGCTGCGACTCCCACATACGTCGCAGCCTACCTGCTCTCGGATTTCCCGACATGCATGAAGAATACTCTTCATAATTAAAAGCAAATTTCAGTTGTTTAATTCAGATGACATGATGTAACTCTTCTCTCACTTAAATTGACGATGTCCTTGTAATAACAATAATAATCATCTCTAAAATATGAAATCTTCAAAGACATATATTACTATTCGAAAGGCCCCTAGCTATTTCATGTCATCATTGTGCAGGAAACATAATAGAATTGAAAACGTCTTAAATGAGATATTCAAAAATGGTTGGCATATCTTAATGAATGAGGAATTAGTAGTAAACCCAGTTAGATTCTATATATAATGAATGCCTCTCTAATTCAATAATGGAAATATTATTGAGTTTGACTGTGTTGGGAGTCCCTGGAGAACAAAAATGCACACAATACCAACTTAGCGGAAGAGAATCATCAAAATTTTTATTAATCATGGGACATCAAATTTTGTGAGAATACATGAAAAATAATCACACAAAGTTATATGACAAGATTTAAAGTAAAAAATATTTTTCAATCATAGAAAAATTATGAGACAAATTTTTTTAAAAAAATTATCGTGTAAGTATCATATTATAAAAATAATCCTTTCGAGATTCCTCAACAATGACCTATGTAAATGGCTAGTTAAATAGAAATCCAACACACTTAATAACCCACTAATGAAGAATGTACTAAAAAGTCAAGTAATCAAATAGTAATATATTTTAAAAAATTAGACTTGATTAATACACATTTTCTCTCTATGTTTTTTTGCTTTATGCAACACCCTTTTTTTTTTTTTTGTCAAATAATCTCTAATATGCATTAAAAACAAAATAGACCTTTTAATCCGGTTTTAGCAACCAGCTCACATTCATCTTGCAATATGCCATTGAAAATCCTCCTAATCCTTAGGCTTCAACAATAAGCATTCAATCCTCTTATAGATAGCTATTGAAAATCCTATCCAACTTGGCACTTGATCCACTACTTTGTGGCCTTTTTAGATAATCTCCAGCGAATAGTTTCATTCTAGCGAACGTTGTGTGAAAATGTTTGACAATTTCAAACATAGAAAAATATTTTTAATAGATATGAGATTTAAAAACGAGTGATCTAAAATCTAATAAAATATTATATGTAAAAACCCAAATATTTACTACTAAAAAAGGAGCCATCCAACTGAATATCATTGATAGCCTGCTCAGAGAGTTACATTAATTTTCCCATGGAGGGAAAATTTTAATTTCTAATCCTTTTTGTTTTGTCATCAATGGAAGCAGGATGTTTCGAATGAATTCACAATAGAAGCGATGCCAACATTTTTATTTGTTAAGAATGGGCAAGAGGTCGACAGGGTTGTGGGTGCCGGGAAGGATGAGCTCGAGCAGAAGCTGAAAACGCACCGGGTTGTTTAATCTATTTGTATTTCAAGTTCGTATCTGCATGTCTCTGTAATACGACGTCGACGATGGAAAACTTAGACAACTATTAAGTTGCCTGCATGTAATCTTCAAACTCAAGAGTCTACTTATCTGTTTATGACGTACGGATGGTTGATTGAGTGACTGAATATTTTGAAATCTGTTCATAGTTTGTTGTATATATATTATTAGGACATTCTATTAATTAGTTGGTGATAGGTCCGGCAGAATATGAGCCAACCCAAAACTCAATTTGTAGGAGTAGCAGTGGCTCAACACATATTTTCCCAAGGCCAAGGCCCAGGAGGTATGGCAGTGGCCGATTTAGCTTGCCAAAAGGAGAAGAACCCGAAGGGCGGTGGCCCATCATGCATTCTGTTGAAGCAAAGGCCCTGACAGCGGAGTAGAAGACCCAAATAGGTCAACCCGAAACTGTTCAACACGGAACGGTTGATTAGGGTTGCGTATAGTGCTGCACCCACAGTTGCCTCTCCTGCGAGGCCACTGATAACCCCGACAGTACAACGCGGGCAAGAATGTAGAACTTGTCATAATACAGTCTCAACAATTATTCTGACAACTCAATAAATATTCGTAAAATATTCACTCATGTGACGTAATTCTCTAAGATGGCAAGCGCAGCTCTACAATGCTTCAAAGGAGATGACGGTTACCATGCTCGTCCTACATATGATTGTTGAGACAACTCAACAGATCTATCAAGGTAACTAATATTAGTTACGAAGCCCAATGAAGGTTGCACCGACTACAATTTTATAAATATATCTTTACCCCTACGGGAAAGGGGATCAAGAGATTCTAACTTTCAAGTATCCCAGAAGAGCTAAACAACCTTCACCCTCGAGCATCTCAAAAGTATGAAAGGCTTTCCCTCAAGCCACTTTGCCTACTAGTGCATTGCCTCTCAAAACACTTTACCTACGAGTGCATCATCTCTCAAGACACTCAATTTACGAATGTCAGCTCTCTCAAAAGCCGCTCCCTACTGGGTGCCATCTATCGAAGCCTAGTTTTTCAATCCACACATTATCCCCCTCCTACGTACATCCACCCACATTACATCCTCCATCTTTCTCTCATTCATAAAAAAATTTCTAACTTGAGTGTCGAAAGATATATCAAAGAGCGAGTCCCATTATCCTTTAACATCTCGTTTATTTATTATATTGTGTAGGATTCAGGTTATCAAAAATAGAAATTGCACCCACTTCAGTTTGCCCCACTATGAGGGATCAAACAATTTCCTAATACGTATAACAATTTGGATCCAAAAACATATCAGTTGACTACAAAAAATAATTGTATGGCATAATATTATAACAATTCTTGATTAAATTGAGAAAAAATAAAGAGCTTTAATAATGTTAACTTTTTAATTGTTGTTTATTTGATTTGATCCAATTGCAATTTACATAAATCTTATTCCAAGCAATGATAGTACCTTTACATGGTTGCAATTTTAAGGAAAAAATAGTTATTTTTAGAAAAATTAAGTTTTCATCCAATATAATGTGTGTGTGTGTGTTTTTTTTTTTTGGGTTTATTTTTGGACTTCATAAAGCAAAACGTTCAAGTCATTTGCCAACAGCCACCATCTCAGCCAGTGGCGCCACCAATTATTATTTAAAATAATAAAAAATATATAATTAATTAGTAGGAAATAATCTTTTTTTTTCTTATAAAAGAATATATATTTCAGGGTGTTGTCACTATTCCCTACCATCTCACTGCTAATCTACTTGCCATCACGCCACCGCCTCCACCCCTTAACACTACTATCATGTCACGGCCATCTCCGGCACCCCCACCATCATGTCGCCACCGCTTCTTTGCTGGCACCATATCGTCTCCAGCACAACCAGCATCCCTGCCACTCCACCACCTCACTGTCGTAATCAACACAAAATATATCATAAAATTTATGGGTGTAAAATTGTTGTTTGGTGCGAAATTACTATTTTTTAAAAGCTAGAAATAATTAATTAATAGAAAGTGGTTTCTTATTCCTCATTACTATATCGTAAAGTTAATGCGTCCATACATCTGAATTACCATATAAATTAAGGAGCCACCGAATTCGGATGTCCAACTGTCAATGGGTCTATTTTTCAACACTTTGAATCTTAGTTCTACACACTGCAACTAACAAGTAGGAGGTTAGAGGATGGCGGAACTCACTTCCCGTTATATCCTCCGATACTCAAATTAATAATCTTTTTTAGTCGAATAGAAAGATAAAAGGATGCTGAAGTAATGCGAAGATCTAAGTGTGAGGTAATTGAGTGTTTAGTGAAAAGTTAGGCTCCGTTTAGTATGCTCGAAGAGGATGATGGGACTCACTCTCAGATATATCATTCGATACTCAAGTTAATAACCTTTTTTTGTTGAATAGAAAGATAAAAGAATGTGGAAGTAATGTGAAGATTTAAGTGTGAGGGGATTGAGTGTTTAGTAAAATGTTAGGCTCCGTTTAATGCTCTCAAAGAGGTGAACGACTTAGAGAAATTTGCATTTGCAGGGGAGTGACTTTGAGAATGCGAATTACAATTCTAGGCGAGTGGCTTTAAAAATGAAAGTTACACTCGTTAGAAAGTAGCTTTTGTGAGAGAGAGAAAGGGTACCTCTCGAGGCCTGATCGTTGGATTGCTGGATTGAGGGATCGATTGCCAATTGAGGATTGAGGGTTGGAATGCTGCATCGAATTGTTTCTCGTGAATGCTGGATTGGAACGAAAAGCATGATCAAAAAGCTAGATCCCCTTTTTCTGTGGAGGAAAGGGATATTTATAGAGTAAGAGCTGAAGCTTTGCAATTATGAGTGCTGATGCCATGTGCCTGCGGTTGTAGGTTACAAGGGTTACAGCTCTACATTTTTGAGAGAGTCGTCATTGTACTTTCACTTTTGGCACTCTGTATTGTCGTAATCCTCAGAGCGATAGGTTGGTAATTGCCGCCCTGCAATTCTTAATTCTCAGTCATGAGAGATTACATAGTGATATCAATCGTTTAGATTCATCTGCTGAGTTCGAACATAATGAGTTGCGTTTATAAGCCAATAGTTGACCCTAGTAGCCCATATATTATTAGGTGGTTATGAGTCGTGCTGCTTAGGCCTTCTGTTGCGCCTTGCATTCGGAGGAGTCACCGCTAGACTGCTACTTCTTGGGCCCTTTTTTCTCTTGCAAGTTGGATTTTGGGTCAAACCGTCAACTATCGGATCCATCAAGAGTAAATAATTCTTAACATATATACTATTCAAATAATAATATTATTATTTTATTAAAAATAAATTTTGAATGAAATTAAAATTTCAGTCATTCATTTAAACAAATATGTTCTAAAATTAATCTAAATTCTAAGAACTAATCTAAAATATCATACTTGTTTGGCAAGCATTACCTAATATTATAGTGGACTCTGATTTTCTTGATATCTTAATAAATATTGCGGTCAAAAACCTCTGAAAATATAAGACAACTCTTGCAGCTATACTTCAGTTTGCATATGACCTCTCATTTATTGAAGCCGATCAGCATTCACTCCAGTATTTACACGACTATCTTTTTACTTTCACCACTCCTTTTGGGCTTAAAGCCAATACATCTAAGGGCAAGATCTTCATTTGCTTGGATGATCCATTAATCCCCAATGTTATCAGAGTGAGTATAGGGTTTATCGTTGGTAAATTATCAATCCATTTACCTTGGTATATCTCTTATCTCTACTAGGCTTTTCTCCTGCAATTGTCAATGCTTTATCGACAAAGTCTCTGGATAGATTAAATCTTAGAAGAATCGTTATCTTTCTTTCATCAGTAGGGTGCAACTTATTGATTCGGTTCTCTCTAATATCTACGCCTATTTGGACTCTTTGTTCATCATTCCTAACAGTACCTTCAAAATTAATGATAAAATTCTTAGTTGGTTCCTATGGCACGGGTTTGCTAATGGTAAGTTCTCGGTAAAAGTTGCTTGGATATATATCAACAAAACTAAGAAAGGAGGTCTCACGATAAAAATATATATATATCTACACTTAGATCAAAGCATTTCTCTCTTGACTGTTGGGATAAATGGCATCAGATCACTCTTCAAGAACACACACAGTAGTAAAGAGGAATAAGGAAAAATAAAAGAATACAAAAATTTTACATGAAAAATCCTTCTCAAATATGGAAAAAATCACGAGACACTTAGTCCATAAATGAGTTTCATTATATGATATTAGTTACAAAAATCACACGACTATATAAGTTTCATTATATGATCAGACACTATTCTGCCTTTTTCTTCACAATCTTTCACTCCTCTTTCTCATACATACATCTCACATTTCTAAGTTTAACATATATATTCCTTTAAGTAACCACTTATTTAGCATGATGGCTGCGTGTACAGCTCCCAAAGCTTACAACAGTCAGCGCACGTCCTGTACTGTAATAGACGGCGCATGCATACCTATGCAAATTGACTTGTCGTCTTTCCAGAGATGACTTCTTCCGGCTGCCTAATTAGACAAGTCAACTCAATGCTTTTCTTGAATAGGTCTCTCTAATTTTGCCTTCTAAAAATGAGGGTACCGAAATGGTTCGACATTCATAGAAACGGTATTAGGTTTTAAAGGAATTCCATGGTTTGTGGAACGATTGGGAGGTAACAAGCGGGGGATGGCAAAAACGTCTGCAAAGGAAGAGAGAATACTACAGAGAGTGATAGTAATACGTAAATTGATATTTTAAGGAAATTGGATGTGGGAAGGAGGTTCAGCCAAATGAGTGTCTAGAGAAGCCTCGTTGGTTGGGAGAATTGTTAGCTGGAAATAGGTGGCCGCATACTTGGTTAAGTCACCTCTCCTCAACTGGCCTAATATCATGGTAGAAATAGAAACTTTTTGCATACCATGTAAAGTGAGTTGAGTGTCAGAATAAACGAAACTCATCCACAAAGGCTTATAGTTGAAGAGCACTAGTCCAATCGACGCCAACCATTGTGCTCTGAATACAATATCGGCCCCAAATATTGAAAGCAAATAGAGATCAACATTGAATTTAAATTGTCCCAGAGTAATCAGGATATTTGTACACAGCCTTTCACAATGTAGGGAACCCACATTACCCACTGTGACGAGATTATGAAGGTTCTATCGAGAGTTCAAAATATTTGGTCATGCGGGTTTGTAAAAAATTGTGAGTGGATCCACTGTCCACTAGTATAGCCACTGAATGGCCCAAGATGAGTCTCTACAATCTCAAGGTGGAAGGTACAAAATGGCTTGTTAGTGCATGAAGAGAAATTGTTGGAGTGTGTTTTAATGTTGGACGTAAGGAATCTGCCTCCTGAATTAGTTCGGAGGGAGGTTTTGGTTTATTGGAATCAGCCTCTAAATTTGGGGCTCTATGCAAGGAAAGACCGTCTTCCTCAACCATCATACATAAAAATTGTGGAGGTTTATATAGATGAATCGATGTGAATCATTCATCACAATTAAAGTATAGGCCTCATGCTCGATAAGATGTCATTTTGGTAGGTATTAATTTTTTTATCGGCAATTTGGAGGGAGGATTTTTGGCCAAAGCTAAAAGGGATTATCAGAGGGTTTGGTGAGTGATGGGCAATGAGAACTCACTCAACTTGCATCCACTTTTTTTCCACCAATTTTTCAATGCCGATAGCTTCCGATAATGATATAGGTTTTAGCAATCGTAACTCCTGTTAGATATCATCCCATAACTCCAACATGAAGCAGGCCAGCAAGTTAGTAGAAGAAAGACCTAGAGTCCGAATAGAGAGAGACTCAAAGTTGGCCATACAAATAGAAATTGTTGTAGTCTAACGAAACTTATATAGAGTAGCTTCATAATTCAAGTATGAGGGCGACCCATAATGAAGTTTAGGATCTCTGGCAAAATTTTTTCATGTGAAAAGCTGGCAGATTGCATGTATCCAGTATTACCATTGAAGTACAGTGCCAGACATATAAAAGGCAGTTATTGTTAATTTTTGGTTTGGCGGGGTGCTACTGTATAAGAAGAAACGCTTGATCTAAAACAACCAGCAAATAACGTTATCTCTAGAGAAAAAAATTTGGAGTTTGTACAAACGAAGATAGGGAAAGATTTGTGTGTCTGGTTGCAACGCTAGCAATATGGGTAGGGTTTGCGTTGGTGGATGAGAAACAGCCGGGGTCGAAGCTGCAAACAATGTAGGGGTGGGTAACAAGGGGGATTCAAGGACTACAGAGGTTGTCGTTCGATTCACTTTAGGATTAGAGGATTTCAGTAAGGTATTACCGGATTTGTTTAGTGATGGAGAAATTGGTGGCTAAGCCTTTTGTATGTCGTTGTATGGTCGCAATGACTTCCTTCAACTCTTACAAAATCCCTGCGATGGAATCTTTGATAGCCATATACCTGGTCGTCATGCCCTCTGCCATGGGCCTTAATGAGAACACCAATTGATGCAAGCACGCAAGCAACGACTCACCCAATCAGCAATTGACGCAAACACAGGCAGAAAGTAGAAGAAAATCAGGAATGGGAAGTTCTGACAGAGGAGAACGTAAGACATGAGGGAGAGGGGGCAAAGTGACAAAGAGACAGAGCGAGACACAGAAGAAAGTTCAAGAGAGTGGAGATGAATCAGATGAGAGTAATCTGTAATGTGATTCTATAGCTACAGTGGCACATGCATATAACCTTTGCTCCAATAACCCATAACTTACTGGCCCTCACACTGACGACTCATAACAGAATGCAAAGAAATGAAACAATATAAAACAGATATGGCAAAATGCAGTTGAAGGAAAAATAAAAATAGGAAAAATATAATATGTGTAGCATAGTATGCTTATGCTATATATAATTTCGAAATTTTAGGGACGACTAGATTGTTCTGGCGCTTTTTCTTGGCATCGGCTGACTCAGTGGTGCATCAACATTAGTAGCAATGAGAACGGTAACAGTCAACTACCAAATATTATGAGAATACAATAAATAACAATCACGCAATCAACACACAAAATTATACGATAATATTTAACGTGAAAAATTCTTCTGACCCATGAAAACATCATGAGACAAATTCCAGAAAAATTGACTGTAAAAGGGTCTAATTGTAAAAATAATTTTCTTCGAGATTTCTCCAAATAACTCGTATAAATTACCAATTGAATACAAACTTAACACTTCTAACAAACCACTAACAAAGAATACACCAATAGGTCAAATTACCAAATGGTAGTACATTTTATAAAACAGGACTTGAGCAATGCTTTTCCCTATTTTCTCTCTTCGTGCAACACATCTTTTTTTTATCAAATAATCTCTGATATGCACTGAAATTAAAACAAACCTTTTAATTCTATAAAGTAGCTTTAGCAGCTAGTTTGTAGTCATCTTGTAATGTGCCACTTAAAATCATCTCAGTTTTAATGCTTATACAGTAAGTTCAAGATTCTCTTACAGATAGCTATTAGAAATCATGCCTCACCTGGTGCTTAATGCACTAGTTAGTGGCCTCCGTTCATAATCTCTTATGAATAGTTTCACTCAAGCGAATGTGGTGTAAAAATGCTTGACAATTTTAAAATTAAAAAATATTTTTAATAGTAAAAGACTCACAAAAAAATAATCCAAAATCTAACACAACATTATTTATAAAGACTCAAACATTTACTACTAAGAAAGGGGCCAACCAACCGAACATCGTTGATAGCAGCCTCAAGGAGCTACATTAATTTTCCCATGAAGGGAAAACTTTAATTTCTAATTTTGTTTTTCATTAATGGAAGCAGAATGTTTCAAATGAATTCAAAATAGAAGTGATTGCCAACAGTTTTAGGCTTGTGGGTTCTAAAGAGGAGGAGCTCGAGCAAAAGCTCGAAACACATCGGGTTGTTCAATGTGCTTGTATTTGAAGTATACATTTGCATGCTTCAGTAGTAGGACGTTAGTTGGGGATCGTACTTTACGTGCGGACAAAGTAAGATCCTATTTTGTCAATTCGGACGGTCGAATTACTCCATCGATTAAAAAAGACCGTCCAAATTATTGATATTTTTTTTTAAATTTGTAATATAAATAAATTTGAACGGTCGATGTTAATCAATAGCACAATTCGACCACTTAAATTCGTGAAATAGGATCCTATTTTATCTATACACGAAATAGGATCCCTGGAGTCTAGTACGACTTCAATGATGAAAAACCTAGACGGCTAAAAAGTTGCCTGCATAAAATCTTCAAATTCATGAGTCTATTTATCTGTTTATGACGTACAGATGATTGGTTGGGTGCCTAAACAATTGAAATTTGTTCACCATTTTTGTATATATCATTTAGACATTCAATTGATTGGTTGGCTACCAAAAATAATAATAAAATAAAAGATAGGTGGGATATTATTTTTATATTTTATCATGTTATTAACTGTGATAATTTTATCACAAAAATATTATAACACCTCTTGATTAAATTAAAACAAAGTAAGAAGCTTTAATAATGTTAAATTTTTAATTACCGTTTATTTGATTTGATCCAATTGCAATTTATATAAATCTTATTCCAAGCAATGATAATGCCTTTTCTTGGTTGCAATTTTAAGGAAAAAACTAGTTATTTTCAGAAAAATAAAATTTTTCATCCAATATAATGTGCTATTTTTTTTTTTTTAATTTTTGGACTTCATAAAGCTAGAAGTTCAAATCATTGGCCAACCGCCACCATCTCAACTAGTGGTGCTACCAATTATTATTTAAAATAATAAAAAATAATTAATTATTTATTTCAATTTTCTTTCTTATAAAAAATATATATATTGTCTTTATTCCGTACCATCACACTGTCAATCTAATTGCCACCAGACCACTATAAGCACTGTGTATAACCTAAAATAAGTCAATTTAATTTAAAATTAAAATAGGTTCAAAGTATCAATGACTTAAATAAAAATATATTAAATTAAATCAATCAATCAAGTTATCTTTTTGCAAGATATTAAATGAGATTTTTAATTTTAATAGATAATTATTATTGACTAATAAATAATAATATATTAATAAATAATTTAATAAAAAACTATAAAAAAACAATTTCAAATTAACCCTAAGATGATTTTTTTATCAATTTAAACGATGGCTATACTTTTAAAGTGGCACTTTCAAATAGTTGTCATAAAATGCTTTTTAACATAAGCGATAATTTTGAGGCTGATTGAATGATTAAAAATCTGTTTATAAACTCATCTCCTCCCAAATCGAAGAGGAAATATCCACAAAAAAGATGCTCCAGCAAGCAGTGTATTCGAGTGGAGTCACGTTCTTTTAATTGATACTGACATTTATTTTCTTTTTATACATTTTTATTTTTTTTAGAAAGATTACTAACTTATACATCCGATGGTATATCAAAGAGTGAGTCCTGTACATTTTTTACTACTTATTTAGTTTGCTATGGTATACAAAATAATAATTTATAATAAAAAAGATCAGACCTACTACTATTTGGATCTTTAAAAAAAATAATCTGACTCTCTAATTTGTGTAACAATCTGAAATCATGAAACACATCAAGTGTAAAATAGTCATTTAATTCAAAATTATTATTTTTAAGAATTAAAAATAATTAAATAATGGAAAGTGAATTTTTATTCCTTATTACTATTTATTTAGAATAACTATTCTTAATATATATACTGCCCAAATAATAAAACTATTATTTTATCAATAATAAATCTATAATGAAATTAAAATTTCACTCTATCATTCAAACATACATGTTCTAAAATTAACCTAAATTTTAAGAATTAATCCAAAATCACATACTTGAGTGGCGAGCATTACTTAATATTATTTGGAGAGAAGATCATAGACAGTAATAAATTACATATTCAATTCATTAATCTTTGACCACATCAATTAAACACGACATTTAGGACCATTCTTCACTAATCGTTGCCCATCTCTGGCTATCTTTTCACATCACTGGTTACGATGATGATGACACGGATTGGTGATTCCATGTTGTGGCCGACCAATCTTATAAATATTTATAATATTATTTAATATTTCTTTGGGAAAATAAACCAAAAGCTAAACCCATATGGTATTGCTTAATTATTCCCTATGTAGGACTAGGGTTTTAAGTATATTGTGCTTTTGAGAAAGCACATGTTGTTTTTTATCAAAAAAAAAAAAAAAAAAAAAAGATTTATGCAATGATATTGCAAAATCTCCTATAAATGCAATAGATGCTTAAATGGGTGAATGAGGTTCCATTGATTCGAAGAGAAATAATGCTTACATAATTTATATATAATTATTTTATATATAGTTATAGAGGACATGCTCTCTTAAACTTTTAATTTTTTTAAAGAGAAATTTTTATGAAGATTGTTAAGGATTGTATGAATAGATTGATTCTTAGTAAAATGACAGTTTGACAACCCAATGAGAAGAATAAGAATTGACCAATTGGAAAATAAAAAAGGCCATTTTGTTTTCCCTTTATCAAAAGCAAACATATAGCATCCTATACTTACCCTTTGGTAAATAATAGAATCCTGTACTCATAAAAAATAAAAAAGAAAAACATATGATTTTTTGGCTGGCTGCATCTGATGCCCTCTTATAAATTTAATTTAATTAAAAAATCTCATGAACTCGACAGCATAAAATGTCCCTGTACGTCGCTGCCATGGTTGAGGGCAAGAGTTAATCAAGTTTTTCTACTCGATACAGTCCGTACCACAACTAGCTAGAAACTTTGCTGATATGGGGAATAACTGGTTGGCCAAGTTTCTTGGAGGAAAAAAGCGGCGAGCAAAGGCATCAGCTGTGATTGCAGTCCACACCACTGATGAATGGAGGACTCATTTTGAAGCCTCTAAACGATCAGCCAAACTGGTGACCAAGTTCTTGTCTTTGGTTAATTTAATCTTTATGTTTCAGTAGGATCATATGTTAATTGTTATATATATATAATGATATATATGTAACGCTTTTAATATATTTTTGGCAATTTCAGATGGTGATCGACTTCTCGGCTGGCTGGTGCGGTCCATGTCACTACATGGAACCAATCGTCGATGAATTTTCCAAAAAATTCTCTGATGTTGAGTTCATCAAGATCGACGTGGACGAGTTAAGGGTATTTCTCTTTCTTTTTCTATAATGTTTTGAGTAGGGTTTCCCGGCATGCATGAAGAATACTCTTCATAATTAAAAGCAAATTCCAATAGTTTAATTCAGATGACATGCGATGTCCTTGTAATAGAGATAATAATCATCTCTAAAATATGAAATCTTCAAAGATATATGTTACTATTCAAAAGGCCCCTAGCTGTTTCGTGTCATCATTGTGTAGGAGACATAATAGAATTTAAAAGGTCTTTAATGAGATATTCAAAACTGGTTGGCATACCTTAATGAATGAGGAATTAGTAGTAAACCCAATTGGATTCTATATATATACTGAACGTCTCTCTAATTAAATATCAGAAATATCATTAAGTTTGATTGTGTTGGGACTCCCCGGAGATAAAAAATGCACACAATACAAACTTAACGGAAATGAATCGTCAAATTTTTTATTAATCATCGAACATTAAATATTGTGAGAATACAAGAAAAGTAATCACATAATCAGCAAATAAAGTTTATACGATAATATTTAACGTGAAAAATTTTTCCAATCATGAAAAAATCATTAGACAAATTTTATTGTGAAAGTGTCCGATTATAAAAATAATTCTTTTGAGATTCCTTCATAATAATCTATGTGAATGGCCAGTTAAATAAAAATTCAACACGCCTAACAACCCACTAACGAAGAATATACTAAAAAGTCAACTGACCAAACAGCAATATATTTAAAAAAAAAAAAGACTTGATCAATGCCCATTTTTTTTTCATTTTTTTCTTTATGCAGCACCCTTTTTTTGTCCAATAATCTCTAATATGCATTAAAATCAAAGCAGACCTTTTAATCCTGTATGGCTGTTTTAGCAACTAGCTCATGATCATCTTGCAATATGCTACTAAAAATCCTCCTAACCCTTTGCGCTTCAACGGTAAGCTTGCAATCCTCTCATAGAAATCTATTGAAAATCCTATCCAACTTGGCACTTGATCCACTACCTCGTGGCCTTTTCAGATAATCTCTAGCAAATAGTTTGATTTGAGTGAACATTGCGTGAAAATATTTATCAGTTTTAAAAGTAGAAAAATATTTTTAATAGGTACAAGACATATAAAAAAGTAATTCAAAATCTAATAAAATATTATTTCTAAAGACCTGAATATTTACTGCTAAGAAAAGGGGCCAACCAACTAAATATCGTTGATAGCCTGCTCGAGGAGGTTACATTAATTTTCCCATGGAGGGAAAAATTTAATTTCTAATCCTTTTTGTTTTGTCATCAATGGATGCAGGATGTTTCGAATGAATTCACAATAGAAGCGATGCCAACATTTTTATTTGTTAAGAATGGGCAAGAGGTCGACAGGCTTGTGGGTGCTAAGAAGGATGAGCTCAAGCAGAAGCTGAAAACGCACCGGGTTTTTTAATCTATTTGTATTTCAAGTTCATATCTGCTTGTCTCTGTATCACGACGTCGACGATGGAAAACCTAGACAACTGTTAAGTTGTCTGCATGTAATTTTCAAACTCAACAGTCTGCTTATCTGCTTATGACGTACGGATGGTTGATTAAGTGACTGAATATGTAGAAATCTGGTCATAGTTTGTTGTATATACATTAGTTGGACATTTTATTAACTGGTTGGTGATGGGTCCGGCGGAACATAAGCTGACTCAAAACTCAGCTCGTAGGAGTAACAGTGGCCCAATAGATATTTTTCCAAGGCCAAGGCTTGAAAGGAGAAAAACCCAAAAGATGACGACAAATCACACGTTCTGTTGAACCAAAGGCCCAAGCAACGAACCAGAACGGCCAAACAGGTTGACCTGAAACCACTCAATAGGGAGCGAGCAATTAGGGCTGTGCATAGTGCCACACCTATGGTTGCCCCTCCTGTGTGGCCATTGACAACTTTGACAACATGGAGCGGACAAGCAGGTAGAATGTCATAATGCGGTCACGAAAATTATCCTGACAACTCAATAAAAATCCGTAAAATATTTACCCGTGTGGCGTAACTCTCCAAGATGGCAAGCGTAGCTCTACAATGCTTCCAAAAAGGCAATAGTTTTTGTAAGGTCCAATATCTCCCGATCTAGCAAATCATAATTAATTAAATAAAAATGAAATCGTAGTCAAAGGACACAGAGAAATTTTGATTAATGAACCCGAGATCCCGAAACTAATAATCCATTGTAATTAAAATATGTGCACTTTGAGATTTCTACAAATTTAATGATTTCGTAAGAAATAAGATTCATTATTCTAATTATATTATTAACCTGGAAGCCAGATGTCTACCCATGGGCACAACGGTAACACAAAAAATTATCCGATGGACCCGATTAACAACCGATTTAATTACGGTCAATAAAAGAATAACTTGACCACCAGAATTCCAATTGATTATTAACCGAATTTGTTTTAAGATAACAAAAAGATGGCTCGAATACTGACTTTTTAATCAATAGCAACCAAATTAATTTCGGTTAGCAAAATAAATAGCCCAATCACAAAATTTTTACCGAATTAATAACCGAGCTTAATTCGATTGATTAAATATAATATAAATTAAATTAATTAAGTAAAATTTAATTTACTCTAACATACAAACACACACACACTTAGCTAAATTTCTAAGAATTCAGTAAGAAACCCCGGCAACTTCAGCGATACAATTCAGCTGCCACTTGGCAGCTCCACTTCCAAATTTTTCAATGGAAAATGTATGCACACACATGATAAACACACACAGCAACACTCAGACAATTTATGAGGTAAGAAGCACGGCACTTGGAGACTAAAGATCAGCAAAATTTAGTAATAATTCAGCAGAGAGAAAAAAGATGCCACACCGCGGCATTTGTTTCTCCAATTTTTAACCAAAATTTCAATAATTCAATAAGGGATTCAATATATACATGGCATAAAAGTCCCTCTACACACATGACAGCATCATGTTCAATCAAAAATTTAAAAGAAAATCAGCAAGAAACACACGCACACACCCATTGCACCAGAAAATCAATAAAGTACTGATTTCAGCACACCTCATCCAATGACTAAGTAAAAGTTGAATAATTTTACCCCAATTTAATAGCCACTTGGTAGCTTCTAAAGCCACCAAATAGCACAGTGATTTAGCAAATTTAGGGGGACAAATCAGCTCATTTAATGGGGCAACTAAGCTAAAATCTGGAAGGCAGATAGATGTGCTGGCAGTAGCTCAAATTTTAGGAAATAATTTAATTACTTGGCCTTCAAAGCATATAAGGCCACGTGAGAAAGATCAAAGGAAGAAGAGAAGCAAAAGAACCAAAAGAAAAAAAGGGAGAAAACAGAAAGAAAAAGAAGGAAAACCAAGAGAAAACAGAAACTGAAACCAAGAGGTAGAAGAGGGTAAACCAAAGCAAGCGAAGTAAAACTTAATTTTGGCAAGTGTATTTTAATTCCCTTATTCGATTGTTGTTGATTCTTGTGAATTCTCCTGAAGTATTATTACTCCAATACTTAAATTACTCATAATTTTTATCATATCATCATTTTAACATATAAAATACTCTGCTGAAATCCTAAAGTTAGAATTAGTAGCTGAATCAGCTACTATTATCTGGCTGAACCGGCAACCTAATAATTTTCAAACCGGCTCAAATTTGGTGACCGACAAGCTAAACCTCTTATTGATGTTATAACCAATTGGCTTATGAAAATGGGTTAAATTGATTACTCAACCGAGTCTCACATTAGCAACTGGACAAATTTCAGCAATCATGCTGATATTTAAAATTACGGTGCATGAACTGGGCCCCAAATAGGCTGAACCGACGGTCATATAAACTTAATTATCTTGTGATAATGTTCAAGTGTCACCCCTTAAAAATTAGCCCCAAACCGATCATGAACCAATCACCAAAATAGAGGCAAAATTTGGCTGCAGTAGAAAATGTTGATACAAAATTTTCAGTTACAACTTTGACTTGAATGGGTTGAAATATCATCTTGAACCTGCCATAACCAGGATAAATTTTTAAAATTAAGCCTCTTAGCTATAAGACAACTTTCAGAACCGATCAAGAACTGGCCTCAAATTCCTTTGATAAAATCTATGACTCCAACACAAAGTACATAAGGCCACGTGAGAAAGATCAGAAAAGGGAAACCAAGACGTAGAAGAGGGTAAACCAAAGCAAGCGAAGTAAAACTTAATTTTGACAAGTGTAATTCCCTTATTCGATTGTTGTTGATTCTTGTGAATTCTCCTGAAGTGTTATTTTAGGAAAAAGTGCTAAACCTCTTATTGATGTTATAACCTTGAAAATGGGTTAAATTGCTCAACCGAGTCTCACAAGAATCTTGGACAAATTTCGCCAAACCAAAGTCATATAAACTTAATTATCTTGTGATAATGTCAAGTGTCACCCGTAAAAATTAACCTATCCACCATTAAACAAAATTTGATTGCCGCCTAAAACCATTTAAATTAATTATTGAACCGGGCCCCTAAACAACACCAAAATCAGTTTCAGCATCCCTACTGATGTGGAATTAGCTTCGAAAAAATGGGCTGAACAATTAAACTAACGTCCCGGCGCATCCTGGCTTGTGGATAAAACAATTAAACTAGCATCTGACCGGGCCAATTATCATAAATAAAGGTTATAAGGCAGACGTTCCCCCTATGGATTGGTGGCAGGGAAAAAATACCTTGAACATCCCGCGCATCCGAATGAACTAAGCCTCCACAAACAAGAATCCGGACGGATCCGCTCTATCTGCTAAAGCATCCGCCTTTGTGGAATCCTTGCTGATGCTGATTTTATAGCTATTGAACCGGGTTGAAACCAGCCTCTAAATTAGCTGAATCGGTAGGTTAATAAATCGAGATGATGTTAAAATATCAACCAGTAAAAATATGTCTCGAACCAACTGCTGAATCGAGCCTCAAATTAGTAGGTAAACCGGCCAACATATGCTGAATTTTTCAGCTAATAACATTGAACCGGTTCATAATTGATGAAATTTAATAGCAAAAATCAGTATGAACCAGCCCTTGAACTGACTATTAAATTAGTCACAAACCGATAACCGAATCCTTATGTTATTGTGCTAAAATTTGATTAAGAAAATCAACCCAAATTGGCCCCAAACTAATTACCGAATCGGCAACCAAATCAGCCAAATATATCACATTTTAAATATAAATTTTAATACATGTAAAAATTTAAGGTTAAAACTATTAAAATGGATAATGTATTGATTTCTGTTATAATTTATAATTTATTAGTAAATATTGCATTGTATGGTTTTATATTTCGGTGTATATTTCGATAATATGGAAAGTTTATATAAAAGATTTGTAAGTTCTAAGAATGATGAGTATTTTTTTTGGAGCGGAGAAAATTAAGAAAATAGTATTAATAATAAAGTAAAAGCTTTTATATGAAGTTTTTGAAATGGAGTAAGAAATTAGACTAAGGAATAATTTTCAACGTGTAGTATTTTCTAACATATCTTAAAATATTATAGTAAAAATCGATGAACTACCCCTAGCACCACGGGGGAAGCATGGTGATTGTGACCGCATTTATTAAGATATAATAGGTATGTACCATTCTGTTCTCAGGGTGTATCATCGAAGATATGGTTTTAAATTATGTTAATTTATTCAATATTTTTCTCGATAGACCACTCTATTAGTTGGTAAAACCTACTAGTTCTAATTCTTAAAAATAAATGATAAACAAAATTCAGTATATGGATTAAGATAAGAAAAAGTTAAAGAAGACAAAAGTTTATGCATTGTTTTATATGATCCCTATTCTTCTGATGAATATATCTTTATTTTAAATATAAATGTATATATCTTTATTATATATATATATTGTTAAGTATTTAGTTTACTCTCTTACTATTTTTTCTAAACCTTTAAATAGCGAGTACGAGTTAATATTTGGTAAGTAAGATTAAAGCCAAAAGATAATTAGGTTCGAGAGGTGATATAATGTAGTAGATATTGTGATATTAGGAAATTATATACTCTATCTTGTGATGAATAAATAAATACAATGTGATATTATTAATTTAATTATACTTTCGCAGAATGTTTTGGTCATTATTTATATTTTTATAAAATTTTATGATGATTATTTTGATACATAATAGTATTTTTGAAGAATCTGACACTATTTTCTAATCGTATGGGGTTGGAGCCACTTGTTATGGCAATCAAATGAATCATATGTATAATAGTTATACATTTTATGGATATTTATATTATATGATGTCGTATTAAGTACAAATGAGGACATGGGACGTCATAGTTACCATACTTTTCCTATATATAATCGTTGAAATAATTCAACAGATCTATCAATGCAATCAACATTAGCCACAAGGCCCAAGAAAGGCTACATCGATTCCAATTCTATAAATATATCTTCACCCCTACAAAAAAGGAAATCAAAAGTTTCTAACCTTCGAGCATCCTAGAAAACCTGGACAACCTTCACCCTCGAGCACCCTAGAAGGATAGAAGGGCTTTCCCTCAAGCCACATTGCATACGAGTGCACCGTCTCTCAAACCACTCTATCTACAAGTGCATCATTTCTCAAACCATTCAACCCATGAGTACCAACTCTCTTAAAAGCCGTTCTCTATCGGGCACATCTATTGAAATATAGTCCTCAAATCCACACTCAACCCTCTCATACATGCATCCACCAACCTTATCTTCCATCTTTCTCTCCTTCACAAAAAAATTTCTGACTTAAGTATCAGAAGATATATCGGAGAGCGAGTCCCACCATCATCTAATCTCTTATTTATTTGTTATAGTATGCAGGATCTAGGTTATTAACAATAGAAATCGGACCTTCTTCAATTTGATTCACTAGAAGAAATCAAATGACTCTTTAATTTATATAACAATTTGGATTCAGAAACACATCAATTGGCTACAAAAAATAATAGTATGGAATACTATTATAACAACTCTTGAATAAATTAAGACAAAATGAGGAGCTTTAATAATGTTAAATTTTTAAATGTTGTTTATTTGACTTGATCCAATTGTAATTTATATAAATCTTATTCCAAGCAATGACAATACCTTTACATGGTTGCAATTTTAAGGAAAAAATTAGTTACTTTTAGAAAAATTAAGTTTTCATCCAATATAATGTGGTTTTTTTTTTTTTTTTTTTTTTTTTTTTTTTTTTTGGACTTCATCAAGCAGAAAGTTCAAGTCATTTGCCAACTGCCCCCATCTCAGCTAGTAGCGCCACCAATTATTATTTGAAATAATAAAAAATAAATAATTAATTAGTATGAAATAATCATTTTTTTTCTTATAAAAAAATATATTTCAGGATGTTGTCACTATTCCCTACCATCTCACTGCTAATCTATTTGCCATCAAGCCACCACCTTCACCCCATAGCACTACTATCATGTCACGGCCATCTCCGACACCCCCACCATCATGTCGCCACCACTTCTTTGCTAGCACCATCTCGTCTCTGTTGGCCGAAAATGAGGCGGCCTACCATCATAAATACAAAGGGATCGAAGAAAAGGAATGGAAGAATAATGACAACTGAAATTTACATGGAAAACCCTTCTAAATTAAGGAAAAAATCACGAGACGTTAAATCCGTAAAATTGCACTATATATGATATAGAGATTACAAAACAGTAAGGCGAAAATGCATACACACACAGTTGGGCTTTCTTCCTCTCCTATGTTTTCTTCTTACTCTCACACACATTCACACACTGCTATATTCTTTTCTGCTCAATACTCTCTGTACACACAACAACACCCCTACTTACACATATATGTATAAGAATATGCAAAGGACTTGGGAGCAGTTTGATCACCATATCGTCTTTCATGGTTGGTGCACGGTTCTCAAAAAGCATGTGTTAGCTCAGCAGTAGGTGGCGCATGCCTGTAGTAGCAGAAGACAGATCTGTTGTCTTAGATTTCTAAGGTTATCTAAATAGGCAGATCAACCTACTCCCTTTCAGACATAACAGGTGTTCTGAGTTGCCTCGATAAGTCGGTCAACCTTGTTGATCGTCCTTCCAAATAGACCGGTCAACATCTTGTTGACTGTCCTCCCATTCAAAATGGTCAACATCATGTTGACCGTCTTCATACTTGTCCTGAGAATCCTCAGCAATGACGGTTAACTCGATCCTTTAGACGGTCAACTATATTGACCGTCCGTTGACCGTCCTACTCGATCAACGATGTTAACGGTCCATTCGGTCTATAAAGTTGACCGAAACTTCTTCACGGGAGAGATTTCCAACAATTTCCAGTGCAACCAACATCCCTGCCACCCCACCACCTCACTGTCGTAATCAACACATAATATATTATAAAATTTATGGGTGTAAAATTGTTGTTTGGTGCAAAATTACAATTTTTTAAAAACTAGGAATAATTAAATAATAGAAAGTGGTTTCTAATTCCTTATTACTATTTTGTAGAGTTAATGTGTCCCTAGATTCGAAATACGGTATGAATTGGGAGTTCACTGAATTCGGATATCTAACTAGTAATGGATCCGTTCTTCGTCACTTCGAACTTGAATTTTGCACACCATAACTAATAAACGAAAGGTCAGAAAATGGCAAAATTTGCTCATCAATATGTCCTCTAACACCCAAATTAATAATATTTTTTAGTCAAATAGAAAGATAAAAGGATGCGGAAGTAATACGTAGATTTAAGTGTGAGGGGATTGAGTATTTAGTGAAAGGTTAACCTTTGTTTAATGCGCTCAAAGAGGTGAGCAGCTTAGAAAAATTTGCATTCATGGGGAAGTGGCTTTGAGAATGAGAATTGCACTTATAGGAAAGTGGCTTTGAGGATGAAAGTTACACCCGTGAGAAAGTAGTTTTTGTAAGAGGGAGAGAGGGCAACTCTCGAGGCTTGTTCGTTGGATTGTTGGATTAAGGGATCGATTGCTGATTGAGGATCAAGGGTTGGATTGTTGGATTGGATCCAAAAACGTGATTGAAAAGCCGGATCCCCTTTTCCTGTGGAGGAAAGGGGTATTTAAAGAGTAAGAGCTGGTTAGTCAGCATTGGGCTTCGTGGCTTTGCGATTGTGAGTGTTGACGCCATATGCCTACCGTTGTGGGCTATAGGGGTTATGGCTGTATATTTATGAAAGAGTTGTCATTGTACTTCTACTTCTGACAATATGTACCACCGTAATCCTCAGGGCAACAAGTTAGCAATTACCGCCTGTAATTCTTACTTCTGTAGTCATGAGGGACCATATAGTGACAACGATCATTTGGATTCATCTATTAAGTTGAAGCATGTTGAGCTACATCTATGAGCCAATAGTCAACCCTAGTGGCTCATATATTATTGGGCGGTCTTGAGTCGTGATGCTTGGGCCTTCTGCTGCGCCTTGGGTTTGGAGGAGCTTCTGTTGGACTGCTATTTCTTAGGTCTTTCTTTCTCCTATAGGTTGGGTTTGGGTCAAATTGTGAACTATCGAACCCATCAAAAGTAAATAATTATTAACATATATACCATCCAAATAATAATATTATTATTTTATTAAAAATAAATTTTGAATGAAATTAAAATTTCACTCAATCATTCAAACATATATGTTCTAAAACTAACCTAAATTCTAAGAACTAATCTAAAATATCATACTTGTTTGGAAGCATTATTTAAAATTATAGTGGACTCTGATTTTCTTGGTATCTTAATAAATATTGCGGTCATGGACCCTTGAAAATGTAGGACGACCCGTGCAGCTATACTTTAGTTTGCGTATGACCTCTCATTTGTTGAAGTTGATCAGCATTCACTCCAGTATTTACATGACTATTGTTTTACTTTCTCCACTCCTTTTGGGCTTAAAGCCAATACATCTAAGTGTTGGGCTAGAGTTGTCGGTCAGTCAGTGAAACTATGTGGACAAAAATGATAGACACACAGACACACGTCAAAGAAATGGTAAAGAGATCAGAAATACACAATTTTTATGTAAAAAATTCTCTTCTAAAATGAAAAAGAAAAAATCACGAAATACTTAATTCACAAATAATTTTATTTTGTAAGTTTGATTACAAAACCTTTGACTACACAAGCTCTTGGTGAGTTAAAAATAGAGTAAGAGCAAAATACAATAGTAAAAATGACTACTCATTGTATTCTCTCTTTGTTTTCTCTTTCTCACATCTCTACTCACACTCCTCACATTCACCATACATATACATATATAGTCCAGGCAACCATCTACTCAATAGGTTGGTTGCATGCAAGGTAAAACCTGTCACGAATTCTGTAAAACGTAATTTTGTTGGGAGCAGTTGACCTACTCTACAAGTCGGCTGTCAATTTTGAAAGTCAATTTCTTTTTTGCGAAGTCTATTATCTGTACAAATTTTGCAGGTCAGTTTTTGCATATAAGTTATCTTCGACGTTGATCAAAGTTCTTGGCCTTTTTGCCAGTGTTCTCAGGCATCATCCCATGTCTTCGCCATCACTTAGAATTCTCATTCTTCAATCAAATTCTTGGCCTTTAAGGAACAGTCATCGGCTCTTAATCAAAGACTTTGGCCGTTAGTTAGAGACCTCGACCTCTATTTTACTTTGATCAAGTATAACCATTTTGGCCTTAATTCTACACAGGAGCGACCTAAAAAGCCCCAACACTAAGAGCAAGATCTTCATTTGCTTGGAGGATCCACTAATCCCCAATGATATCAGGCTGAGTACGGGGTTTACCGTTGGTAAATTATCCATCCATTACCTTGGTATATCTCTTTATCTCTACTAGACTTTTCTCCTGCAATTGTCAATGCTTTATCGACAAAGTCTCTGAATAGATTAAATCTTGGAAAAATTGTTGTCTTTCTTTCATCGGTGGGGTGGTGCAACTCATTGATTTGGTATTCTCTAATATCCTTGCCTATTTGGACTCTTTGTTCACCATTCCTAACAGTACCCTCAAAATTATTGACAAAATTCTTAGTTCGTTCCTATGGCACGGGTTTGCTAATGGTAGGTTCTTGGTAAAAGTTGCTTGGATATATATTAACAAACCTGAGAAAGGAGGTCTCACGATAAAAAAAAATACATCTACACTTGGATCAAAGCATTTTTCTCTTGACATCTATGGCACATTGAGAATTAGGAGCCTAACTCTATCTATATTAATTGAATCAGACTGAATAGAATTAAGGACTACTACTTTTGGACAATTTAAATCCCCAATTTATGCTTTGAAGTTATAAGAAGATCAGGAAGCTACAACCCTTTATTCAACCTATAGCATTTGATTGTTAAATGTACGTGAATTAATTTGGTTAAATGCATTTATAAGGATAATTTTTTGTTCGATTGAGAAATCTGTAGGATGGCATGGAAAGATATTTGATAGGCGTAAAAGCACACATGTGTGTTTGAGATAACATTTTCTCGTCTAATATGTACATAGTTAATAGTCATGCATATGTATTCCAATATTGTTGCACTTGATGTACGCGTAATTACACATGCACTCATCATATTTAGTTTTTGCACAATTAGCCATTTGTGCCATACAATTTTAAATAGACTTTGGCTTAAAATAAGTATATTTAAATCAATTTTTTAATTGTTACTAAATTTTTTATATGTTCTTCATATTTCTTGTCTTAAATTCATATTCATGTTCTACATTGTACTTCTGTTGCATCCACCTTAAACATATGTCAAATTTGCTTATAAATCTTGAGATTTTGAAAGATTATACTTAATCGCATGAGATTTGTTAAGAAATTTTGAAAATTTTGAGTAACGGCTTTATATGTCGCCTTTTGTGCAAAAATTTGATTAAAGCTCCATTTTAAATTTTGTCTAAATTATTCGTCTTTCATTTTCTTAAAAATTTGTTATTTGTATGAAATCATTCACTTTCTCTAAATACAAGTTATTATAGAAAATTAAAAAAATATATTTAAACATATTCAAATATATTAAATTATAAACAAAGATTATTACCTAACATTCATAGTTTTAAAAAATCGTATTTAACATTGTTTATAATAAATAACATATAATTGATTCATCTACGTGTTTGTTTATAATAAATAACATAGAGTTGATCTACTACGAGTCTTAAATAGTCACTTATAGCTTGGGTTATAGAAAAAATCATAACATGATCTTTGATGTTTAATCCTACTCACTAAGAATATTATTGACATTTGATTCTTACATTATTCTTTTTTTAAAAAAATTTTCACCATTTTGTAATATGTTTATCATGATCCTTCTCAAATTTTCTTCATCCGCCTATAATTTATATTGATATACTTTGTATGCTTCGTTGGCAATCACCAATAAAGTCGCCTCACTCTCAGCGGCCAAAATCAACGCAAATTTGGAATCTTATGCTCCATTGCCACCAATATTATTCATTGATGGATAAAGAACAGCTGCTATAAAAAGCCTGGCTCAGTCCTTGATACACACACTAACGAGCTAAATCAAAACTTCTAACTGGTTGTATTAATCTTCTAGTTTCTTCCTAGAGAGAAAGAGATGGGAACTAACGTCTCCACCTTGTCGGAAAGCGACAGTGTGTCAGCGGTGCTGCCGCCGAAGAGAGAAATGGGAGCTAGCTTCTCTACCTCGCCGGAAAGCGGCAGAGTGTCAGCACCGTTGCCACTTAGGAGAGAAATGGGAGCTAGCTTCTCCTCGTTGCCGGAAAGCGCACCGTTTCCACTTAGGAGAGAAACGGGAGCTAGCTTCTCCTCGTTGCCGGAAAGCGCAACTTTGCCACTTAGGAGAGAAATGGGAGCCAGCTTCTCCTCGATGCCGGAAAGCGGCGAAGTGTCAACACCGTTGCCACTTTGGAGAGAAATAGGAGCTAGCTTCTCCTCGATGCCGGAAAGCGGCAAAGTGTCAACACCGTTGCCACTTAGGAGAGAAATGGGAGCTAGCTTCTCCTCGTTGCCGGAAAGCGGCAGAGTGTTTTCAGTGCCGCCACCCAAGATCTCTCGTGTCATTGCCTTCCATTCCTCGGCGCGGTGGAGGGTTTACTTTGAAGCCTCAAAACAATCCAACAAACTGGTAATATTAATTTTGCAGCTGAAAACACATGCCGTCGACGAGAGCAACTATGTATACATAAAAACACAGGAACGGCGAACGAAGGCAGGGAGTGTCAACTCCGGTGGCCTCAGTTCATGTGTTCTTAATCTTGCATGTCTTCTATGTCATTTTCGTAATTTGAATTTTATCAAGTAAGAACCATATCAGAATATTTTTTTTTATTATTTTGATTTCGATACATTTTGGACTGTTTTATAATTTTATTTAAATAATAAGATTCCTAATGTATATATTGAAAAATTAGAATCATTTAGCATTTAAAAAATGACATTTTTTTATGGAACGCGTGATGGCATTAGAATCAAATTTATTTAGCTTTTTTAAAAAAATTATAAAATCAAAAAAATTAAATCATTATTTTTAAGATCAAATGCAAAAAAATATCAAAATAAAAAAATAACTAAAAACTTTTTTTTTATATATATCAAACCGTTTCCTAAGCCCGAAAGATGTCACTAATTCCTTTTTTATTATGTAAGCAGTTATTTTGCAACTCCTTTTACGTTATTCACTTATATACTATTTTTTTTCTCTTTCAGCGACGTTGAAATAAAAAAGTATATATTTTACTAATAATATAAAGTAATGTTATTGACTGTTATATTTCTACATCAATTATAAATTTTAATTGACGCATTTTAAATATATCATATCCTCAATTTAGAAAAATAACATGTAAGCCTATTGATGTTGGGATAGAATTGTGTCCCAGATTTGTATCTATAACGATTAATCCATAAACCCTAGATTAAGATAGAGTAAAACCTTGCTGTCATAACAAGACAAACATACAGGACACTAAAAGAAAACCATTGTGCCTTCAGATTGTGATCGATTTCTCAGCAACGTGGTGCCGACCTTGTCGCTACATGGATCCGACGATCAACGAGTTTGCGGCCAAATATGCCGACGTCGACTTTGCCAAGATCGATGTTGATGAACTAATGGTACTAATTAATTAATCAAATGATCCTCAATTATATATTCTGGTTTGATGAATAATGTTGCTCTTTGATTTTCAGCTGGTCAAATAATTAATTTTGCATGAAAGCTGAAACAAAGTGGGTGTGTGTGTGTGTGGGTATATCATTGTTTAAATTTGTTCATCTGCGATGGAATTCCATGCATGCATGACAGGATGTGGCGAGAGAGTTTGGGATACAGGCAATGCCGACGTTCCTGTTGATGAAGAGAGGGAAAGAGGTTGACAAGGTTGTGGGGGCTAAGAAAGAAGACCTGCAGAGGAAGATTGAGAAACACCGGGAGACTTAATACAAATGAAAATCCTGGATTTCCAATAATTAAGCATAATTAATTATGCTCAATAAATAATTAATTAAGACCTGGAATTTAAGGTTTTATATGTGTTTAGAGAGATGGCTCTATCCATCCGCCGCTATCTCGTACTCAACTTCTGTGATTAATGCTATATAATCGAGCTTATTGTTGGAATATATATGGCCCAACAAAAATTAAATTTTTCAATTTTTTTGATTAAATAAGGGAAATAATAAATAAACACACAATTAAACTTTTCAGTTGCACAATTAATTTAACATAGAAACTATTCTTAACTAAGAAAAATTATAAAATATTGTGTCTAAAATATGGCCAGTCAAGTGAGATCATGTTATAAATAACTATCTCCGATCGGATCCCTTCATGAGCAAAATACGTGTGAATAATAGATTAATTAACTTTAGTATATTTGACAAATAAATAAGAGAATACTACATGAAATTAAGCAACTAGCCATAATAAATTCTATAATTATGACTAAAATAGCGCAAATAAACCCTAAAAATTAAAACATTGGTATTTGTACTCATGTCTGACAAAAATATCTCAGTGCTTATGCGTTTGTGTTATATACATCAAGCATGGTTAATCTGTCAAATTCATATACATGTGTGTATTCATGTTTTATCCTACTAAACACCTGTATCAATTTGTTGCATTGCTAAAATCCTTATATTCAAACAAAATCTCACATAAATATCAAACAAATTATCAGAAAATGTGTCTAATAAATATTAGACTCATAAGAACAAAATAATAATAATAATAATAATAAATACCACTCTTATGTCAATGCTTTGATCTTTCGATAACATCAGATCAACTTCAATAATAAACCGCTCACATACATAATCTCAAGCAGCTTCATTTCGACACGCGTTAAAATTGAAGGTTTAAATATAATTTTATTTCAAAATATATCCCTTTACGTGATCATTTTTTAACTTGAAAATATGAAATGAATATGGAATCGCTTCATAGCATCTGGCAAAACGTTATTATTCGTGCATAAAGGCTTTATAAACCAAATCTATGATCATTTAATTATTAACACTCTAAAATTATATATGCACAAAAAAATAATAATAGACTCAAAGACTAAAACTAAAGCAATAAGTCTTTATTTTAATAATAAATATTGTAATAGAGATATAAGAAATGGCATTATTAGCAATAGAGCAGGACATTAAAACGTAACAATTAGAAATCGGCAATTAAGATCAAAAACCCAATTTGAAAAAGCACTTTTCGGTGCTACCGTGTTTCGACCCCGTTACAAGTATAGCGGAAGCAATAAAATAAATCAATTAAATTAAATATCCGATACACGTAAAGGATATTTAACTCTAGATGTATAAGCAACTAATAAGCATGCACAATATGTATATAATAATGAGCAACAATAATAAAGACCCGATTTTGGTGACGAGGAAAACTCGATACCCACGGTATCGAGAAAACACTCCGGCTTCAACGGCCAGGAAGCAATGCACTATGAAAATCAACTTGCAGGCCGGGTGGTAACGACGCGCTAACCTAGCCGACTTACTCCCGACACGTGATCCCTACCAAGGAACTCCTTGGATTTGCCCGCTGCAACGAACCGGACACCTTCCGGTCTCAAGCCAATCTTCCTCGAACCACTTGAATTGCCAATCACTTTAACGAGTCTCCTTCTTCACGAACCAAAGTCTTCAACAATGGTAGAAGGCAAACTTTCAATGGCTAAAGAAGGTAGGTGAGAAAACTATTTAGAACTTGTAGAGCGAATTTGTAGAGATTAGTTTTCTCAAGAGAAGAAACAATAATCTCAAGCATGAGAGGGTTTTCTTCTCAAAGAGGCACGCCCATCAAGTCTGCGAGAATTCCTTAGGGTTCAAAAATATAAGTCCCATATTTATATTGGAGCCAAAACGCGTTCAAAAAAATGCATTGGTTGGGCCGCCGGCTCGGCGGGGCTCGAGCGGGGCGCGAGGGTTTCGTGGGAAACCTGCGGGCGCCGAGCGGCCATGGGGCGCGGCATTGAGCGGCCGTAGTTCGGGATTATCGGCTCGAGCGGGTGGAGGGCGAGCATCGAACGGCCCCCGCTCGATTATCGGCGGCGCGGCGGGCGCCGAGCATGAAGCGGGCGGTCGGTCTTGGAGCCGGCCCAGCGTGGAGGGCGGCCCGAATGAATTTTAATGAATTTTAAATCGACAACTCACAACCCGACATCAATAAAAATACATATGGTCACGGAATATGCCAATAAGACAAATGTCTCTAACAATCTCCCCTTTGGCAATTCCGTGACAAAACTCGTAAAATAAATAAATACAGTGAATCACGGGTTCTTACACCACCGAGATAGAACCGTATATACATGAAAACCTACGCCTAGTGATACAAAAGAGATACATAAAACATTAAGTAGCTAAACACGAGCATTGAGGCGATGTGATGAAACTCTTTGTGACATCCCGTATACTTTAGGGTCCCGATCAAGCAAGGTTAGTACCAACAGACAAAAGATAATAATAATTTAAACGGCATGCATGGTACATAAGCAGGAGACACATACAACAAGACTCCCCCAAAAGAAAATAAACAGTACTCCCCCTCAAGTAATAATAACGTGAACTAATATGCAAATAACAAAAACACTCCCAAAAAAATAGAAGGCACCCCTAATCTCCCCCCCTAATCTCCCCCTATCAAACACCCCCTATCAAAGAGATCAAATCTCCCCCTTTTTGTCACGAATAGCCAAGGGGTAATTTAGCTCACTCTTCTTAACCCAAACTTGTCTCCCCGATGCTACTTTTTGATTCAATATTTTAACTTGTTCATTCAATCATGAAATGTGATCAACAAGTTGATTCATGTTTAGCCTTTTCGTTGGTTGTACCAATGATTTATAGTGTAGCATTGAGGACGAATGTGGCCAACTTTTCTACACGCATGACAAGTAGGAATAAATTTAGGAACGGTGGAACGGTCCTTAAATCTTTGATTTATGTTGATAGAGGACTTGACCGATTTTGATGATTTGTTCACCAATTTTGATTAGGTAAATTTTGCACATGAGTTGAGTCAAATTGAGAAGCCACACGCCGATTTGGTTGCCTAGTGAATTTTGATGTGTTAATGTGTTGGTGTGGCATTTTCTTGGAGGGAATAAAGATTGTTTTGGGTTTCACGACATTTCGGAACATATTTTCATCATATCCCAACCCATGTTTATTTTCTCCACTTTTACCCAACCCAAGCATATGATCAAGTTTAGCTGACCCATTTAAGAATTGTTTTAAATCTTTTCTTGTGGCCTCCAGTTCAGATTCCAAGGTCGTGATTTGTTTAGAAGATGAGATTTTCAAATTCTCAATTTCTTGGCGTTCAGTATCAACCTTGGATTGTAGAGATATTTTTTCTTTTTCCAAATCAATGATCCTATTATTTAGGGTTCTATTTAATTTCTTAACTTTCAAACATTCCCTAAATAATTTATCATAAGCCTCTTGAAGGCCATCAATTTCAGCTTCAGACTCGGCCTCAGAGTCATCGATTGACTAATATTATCTACAGAATTTTCACACACGGAGGTCATGAAGGCCATGTATTTGACAGGCCGTTTTGTAACAATTTTCACCTCTTCTTCTTCGTCATCGCTTAGGGTCACATTAGCTTTAAAGGCTTGACCTTGTTGGCGTTTAAAGTTTGGGTATTCAGCCCGATAGTGGCCAAAACCTTTACACTCATGGCATTGGACTCCTTGGGAAGATTTTGATTTGGAGTTCTTATACTCACATCGGTCTTTTTTCTCAAATTTATGTGATCGTTTTAAGTCCACATCTTGTTTTTCTGACGAAGAGTTCTTTTTCCTTAAGAATTTTTTAAAATTCTTAACAAATAACGAAAAATCGTCATCGCTACACGATTCTTCATCGGAATCCCGATTTCGCTCTTCCCTACTTGATTTTAAGGCAATCGATTTTTGTTTCCTTGATTGAGGCAATGTGAGCTCATACGTTTGTAGGGATCCTACAAGTTCTTCAATTTTTAATTTATCTAAATCTTTGCTCTCTTCAATTGCCGTCACTTTGGGTCTAAATCGTTCAGGAAGTGATCTAAGAACTTTTCTCACAATCCTATTTTTCGGGATTCGTTCTCCTAAATTAAATGTAGAATTGACAATATCATTCAATTTTGCATAGAACTCATCAAAGGTTTCATCATCTTGCATTTTTAGTTCTTCGAATCTAGTGGTGAGCATTTGCAATTTTGAATTTTTCACTAGTTTCGTTCCTTCATGAGTGGTTTCCAAAATATCCCACGCATCTTTAGAAATCTCACACATTGAGATTCGTTTAAACTCATCGGGAGATACAGCCATAAAATAGCATGTAACCCCTTACTATTCCGATTTGCAAGCATCAAGTTCTTCTTTGACCACAAAGAAAGAGCTTTTAGCTCATCACCACTTTTAGGTGGAGTCCACCCAATTTAGGTACTCGCCCATACACGCTCATCCATTGATTTAAGGAAGGCTCTCATAGGACCTTCCAATAGCATAGTTACTCCCAAAGAAAGGAGGAACGGAGAGAGATCCACTAGTATACATCTATATCGGGGTCACGGATCGGGGTATGTCTCACGATACCAATTGAAAAGCACTTTTCGGTGCTACCGTGTTTAAACCCCGTTACAAGTATAGCGAAGCAATAAAATAAATCAATTAAATTAAATATGGATACACGTAAAGGATATTTAACTCTAGATGTATAAGCAACTAATAAGCATGCACAATATGTATATAATAATGAGCAACAATAATAAAGACCCGATTTTTGGTGACGAAGGAAAACTCGATACCCACGGTATCGAAAACACTCCGGCTTCAACGGCCAGGAAGCAATGCACTATGAAAATCAACTTACAGCCCGGTGGTAACGACGCCGCTAACCTAGCCGACTTACTCCGACACGTGATCCCTACCAAGGAACTCCTTGGATTTGCCCGCTTAACGGACACCTTAGGTCTTGAGCCAATCTTCCCTCGAACCACTTGAATTGCCAATCACGAACGAGTCTCCTTCTTCACGAACCAAAGTCTTGAACAATGGTAGAAGGCAAACTTTCAATGGCTAAAGAAGGTAGGTGAGAAAACTATTTAGAACAGAGAGCAATGTTGTAGAGATTAGTTTTCTCAAGAGAAGAAACAATAATCTTCAAGCATGAGAGGGTTTTTTCTCAAAGAGGCACGCCCATCAAGTCTCGAGAATTCCTTAGGGTTCAAAAATATAAGTCCCATATTTATATTGGAGCCAAAACGCGTTCAAAAATGCGCCCGTTGGGCCGAAGCGCTCGAGCGGGGCTCGGCGGCCATGGGGCGAGCAGCGAGCGGCCGAGTTATGGGATTATCTCGAGCGGGTGGAGGGCAGCATCGAGCGCCCCCGCTTCCGGGATTATCGCTCGGCGGGCGCCGAGCATGAAGCGAGCGGCGGTCCTGAGGCCCGCGCGTGGAGGGCGCCCGAATGAATTTTAATGAATTTTAAATCGACAACTCACAACCCGACATCAATAAAAATACATATGGTCACGGAATATGCCAATAAGACAAATGTCTCTAACACAATTGAACAAACACTATACTTCTCCATTACAAACCGATCAATACATATGTTGTGTACCGATTTTCGGGGTCCGGAGCAACATAAGAGTTTGGAAGTTCGGGGTGAGAGAGATGGAGAGATTGAGATCAGATTTTACGTGGAAAACCTCTCCTTAAAATGAAGAGGAAAAACCACGAGGCTTGGAGCCTGAGAAAGATCTTCACTATCGTTGGTGGGTTGTGTACAAAATACAAGGTAGGGAGGAGACCCTTTCTTTTCTTTCTTTTATCTCTTCTTGAGCTTTTTTACTTGCCAGCCCAGCCCCCCCTTTGAATGCCTTAAGTGAGTATTTATAGGGGCAAAATGTAGCAGTTGGGAATGCTCATGAGGCTACTAAGGCCTACAGGGAGGGCGGCTACCAACTCTCTCTTTGACACACAAATGCGCGTATCAGGCACGCTGGCGTGTTTGGTGAGCTGACGCCGCCAATGGCCATGCTACGCCAGAATGTCGGTCTTGAAGTGATGGCGTATTCTCCGAGGTTTGGTGGTGGTGACGCGCGTGGGTTGCGTGTCCTTTGACGACCGTGAAGCCGAGGTGGCATTCTCGGACGTCACAGGATAGTCTCGTCCTTTCTGGCTTAAATCATTTGGATGGTCCGCGTACTATATGCCACATGTGCTTGTTGGGACGGGACGACAGAGTCTCGGCCGATTCAGTATTCTTTGGCCTCTTCAAAAGCTTTTGGGCCTATTGTGGAATGTCCAGGCTTTCTACACCTTTCGCTTAGACAATTTAACCGCAGGGCTTCTCGGTCAAGCACTCGCCCTTTGCCCATTCTTTTGAGGTCCCGGGTATTGTACCCAACAACATATGAATAGAATTTTTTTAAAAAAAATTATACATTTTTATAAAAAAAAATTATTAGTATTTGAAAAATTTTGAATAATCCTTAATGATTATATTTTTATCATTTATACAGTAAAAAACTAAGTTATATAAATATTTAATGCCGATAAAATATATTTGTTCCTAAATATTATGGGTATAAATTATCAATTTTATTACCAATATAAAAAATATATGAGCATATGATATAGTGACAAAAAAAATCTCTAAGAGCTAAATAATTTTTAAGTAAAATTTTTAATTTAATTAAAATAAATTTAATATAAAAAAATTAATTTATAAGGCAGATGATACTCTTGAATGACTTTTGTCAAATTTGTTTCTTAATAATAAAATCGGACATTATTTGATACTCTCGGCCGGTTAAATTAGAAAGTATTTACTTAAAAAATAAAATATATTTAAATCAAATATTCCCCGGGAAACGGAAAAGGACAGCCCTTCTATCGTACGGTTGGTTGAGTTGTCACAGCTCAGCAGTCATCTCTGGCGGCCTTTGACTTCTGCTTCGTGCGCTTTTCTCTGCCTCTGCCCTGTCGAATCAAGCTTCGTCCGTGAGGGAAGGGAGGGAAAGGAGACAGAGAGAAATGAAGGGCGCAGGAGGAGTGAAAATAGACGATTGGGAATATCAAGTGAAGGCGATTCTGATGCCTGCATCTCTTCCATCGATGCTTTCTATTCCCAGGTTTCCCTCCAATTTGTATTCTCTCTTTTATTCTCACCAATTTTGTTGTAAGTGATTGAGTTGTTAACTTGAATTATGCTGCTAATTCATGGAAAAGGGCGCTCTGTAATTTTGGAGGCTCCTCTTCATTTTGGGCAACAGTTTAGCTGCTCACTTTCTCTCCTCCACTGCTATTGATCCTTCCAAATTTTGTTCCTATTATCGAAATTTTTGATCATTTTCTTGTAAGTAATTTAATAAATGAAAAGTTATCGGAGATTTACATAAGACTTATACAAAAAAGCACGTGATAAAGGATCACGAGGCAAGATCATGTCGGGCGCTCGAATGACCTTGCGCGAAGCTGGAGCAATTTAATATTGCGATTTAAAAAGTTGGCCCTCTTGTTTTTACTTTTCTGCTTTATATTGCGATTTAATTCAAGTATCATTTATTTGTTTAATATCTTGATCATGATCATGCATGACATGAATATTGCCATTGGATTAAGTGGATTGGGTAGGTGCTCATGATGGGTCGACTTGACACAATAATTAGTCAAAAGATCATCACCGGTTAACCACCAAGTAGATAGTATTGGATTTTTGGTCACTTCCTTGTAGATACCACAATAAATGGATAGTTATTGGAAGATTGCGTAATATTTATGCGATAGTCGATTGAGGGTCAGTCGAATGTCACAGAGGTGTGCGGATTACAGTATTTATGTGCGCGACAAAGCACTCGAGCACTGATCCCAGTGGCACCCATGCCTGAGGCGCAACCAAGGCGCGCCTGACGGGCACTTAAGCATCGATTCCAGTGGCGCCAGCGTTTGAGGCGTGCTTGACGAACATTTGAGCACCAGTTTGTAGTATAAAATCATGCCTGATACAATTTTAAGTATTTTGGAGTTAGTTTTTCACACAATGAGTGTCACACAAAAAGAGAAGAGAAAAGGAGAGAAGAGGAAGAGATTCGGTATCTAGTTGAGATTCGATTTAAATTTCGTTCTTCATCAAGATCGGATACATTGTTCTAGAGTAAATTTATAGGGTTATTCATTTAGTTACTTTTATTTCTCATTGTACTTTCTCTTATGGGTTGTTGGGTGTATAGAGAATGTTGTAATCAACTATTTTTCAGTAGGGATTATAATGAAGGGATTTTGGAAATGGTAATTTGTAACCGGCACCATTATTATAGTAGATTTATTTGAGTTTGTTCTATAATTTTTTCTTTGATTGAAAAAATTTTTTCACGTTAAAAATATTATCATTATTGTATTTTTTATATTCATAAGTTTGATGGTTAACGTTCGATGGGGGGTTCAAGTTTTATTTCACTATATCGGATTGTGTATGTGTCCGAGTCAAATCCCAACAAACAGTTGAGAGATTATTTTATAATGACCTCCATTCTTATCCTCATTCTAATATATTTTGGAATGTACAAAAAAATGAGATGATGAAAAAAATCAAAAAGATGAAAAGATGTGGAAAGAGAAAATTTATGAAAATTCTTCTAAATCTTTGGCACTTGGGTTGTGGAACAAGTGAGTTTTTTTTTTTTTTTGTGATTCTACTTTGATCAAGAGCTTTTTTTTTAAAAAAAAAAAAAAAAGAGGAAAGCCAATAATTCAACTAAGGTTCTCAATTTTTTTGCATATTTTGAAAATTTTTTTTCTACCATATTTATTGATTTAGACACGTTCCACGATTTTTTTTCCTTCAATTGCCCTAGAAGAAAGAAACATGAATCAAGAAGAGTGGTGAATGGTCTTGATTGAAGTAGAACACTATGAATTTTGGTTTTAACTGTATTGTTCAATTTGCTTTAGACTTTCAGATTACCCTAGCGACCTAATTGAACTGACAGTATGAAATGAGCATCTAGATTGTTATTAACAATGGTTTCAAGTTCTGCAGCCCTAGATAGGCGTATGAATACAGGCCTAATAAACTTGAAGCTATGTTCCATGACTCAAATTGTCGCACACCTTGCATTTTCTCGTGTATATGGACTAATGAAAATGTGGATAAAACAATAGAATTTTATGGAAATATCTTTGAGAATTATTTATGCTTTGATCATTTTGTTGGGTTTGGTCACTCCCTTGTGGGATAATTCAATAAACGAAAAGTCATCGGAGGTCGCACAAGACTTGTGCAAGAGAAAGGCCCGAGGACTTGCGCGGTTGTGGTCCGTGGACTTCTACTCAGGAGACGGTTTGCGGACTGGTTCGTAGAAAAAGGGACAAAGACTTTGCGGAGTCGGACGAATAGCAAAGTAAACGGCCAACAGTTAAAGGCCAAATGGCGGGTAGGCCACTTGACGGATTGGGCCATTTAGTGGATGCACAGCAGGCGGAGTGGAAGACTCCACGGACAGAGTAGCAATTGCCGGATGGGCAGTTGCTTGAGTATGGCCAGCAGGCGGCTGAGAGCAAGAATCCGGTCAACGGGAGGTTGACCGACTAACAGAAAAGGCCGGTCAACGGGAGGTTGACCGGCTGAGAGTAGAATCCGATCAATGCGAATGTTGACTTGCTGAGTCTGTGTAGCAAAACTAGTGGCAGGCCCTTTTCAGAGTAGGTAATTGACCTACTAGGTTTGAAGGCTTTTCAGAGCATACGTCATCTGATCAGAGTATGGGCAGCTAACGTATAGGGTATGGGCCTGCAAGAAGCTTGGGAATTGATGAAGACGTGGTACGAATCATCTTCAAGATCGGCCAATTGAGCAGATGAAGATTTGGAGCTAGGGCATATATATAAGAGCACCAGGAGTTTCAGAACAAAGTATGTAAAAACACCAAGGGTGTGGGTTGCACAATGGTGTGAGAAATCACCATGTATTGGTGTGTGAAAACACCAAGGGTGTGGGTTGTACCATGGTGTGAAAAATCAGAGAGTGCTGGTGCGTGTGTTACCAAAGGCGCTGTGCGCCGGCTACATGTGTGCAGGGGTAAAACGGGGTTGCTATTTTACCACACTATGTAAAATGTCAGTAAGCATAGAGTACCATGGTGAGAGGAAAGAAAGAAGAAAAACAATGAGATAAGAGGAAAGGAGAGTTTCCTTACTCTGAGTAATTGTTTTTCTTATTCTCTATTCTCAAAGGATTTATGTAGCCAGTGTGGGTTGCTTATATTCTGTCTCGAAATTTTTTATAACCGGTTTTACACAGTGGATAATTTTCGGAGTTTGTCCCGTAGTTTTTACCTTTAGTTAAAAAAGGATTTTTTACTTTAAAAATATTGTGCATTTCTTTGTATTCATTGTGCTTACACTAATGGTGGCTGACGGTAACAGGGGATTCGGGTTTCCACTACACCGAATTGTGCAAATCCTGATTATTTGAACCCCAACATATTATTTGGCGAGCTTTCCTTTTCCTTTCAAATTTTATATGTTTAGAGTTTAGATCTAGTCAATTTACTGTGATACTACTGCTTTAAATAAACCGACCCGAATTAAATTATGCTGATTTCAGGTCACATTCACAAGCATAGTACTAACGGTTATATTTATAAATAATCAAATGTCATTAGAGGATGGACATTAGTCAGTTGTTTATTTCCCAGCGTCTAAATTTAATGAATCACATTGTCTTAGTGGCAGATATTTTTATAGGTTGAATAGGTAAATAACAATTGACGCTTGCATTTTTTGGATAAAGAGATTACAGATGTTAGGAATCAGGGATTCTCTAATTTTCCGTGGCGGATTCCAAATTTTGTTCATTTATCACAGTTGTTAACTTGTGTTTCAATAATTATTTTCGATATTTTCTCCTGTTTTGATTCCCGTGCAAAATCTATTCCCTCCATTTCAAAGGGCATGAGTTTCTTTGGTCCCAGATTCAAGCTGATGGTGCGAATTACAGCCTGTCATTTAGATATTCAAACTGGTTATATTTTATGCGTTTAGACATAGTCATCCACCATTGCTACTGCTTATTTGGTTGTGTGGTGTACCACTGTCCTCATCACTCTCATCGTCCCCACCCCACAAAAAAGAGGAAATAAAAATCATGTTATTTTGATTCACTGTACTCCCGTCTTTAATATTCTGGATATCAAGAGGAAATTGTTGGGAAAATCGGGCGCTCAGTAATGATGACCGAGGACAAAACACTCGACACAGAGGGACAGCGCTCGGACGGACTGACCGACGAGGAAAGAGAAACACACCTGGGGAGTTTAACGTGGAAACCCTTCAGAACGGAAAGGAAAACCACGGGAGTAGAGACAACAAACAAATCTACTATGTGAAATAAGGTTCTAAACCTCAGGAGGAAATCCGCATACACACCCAAAGAAGTTAAAGGAAAACACTCTGAGCAAACCGAGAAAAGCATACTCTTTTCTCTTCACTCTATTTTTCTCTTTCTTCCTTCTATCACCGGTGGTGCACTCCTCTCTTCTCCTTTACAAAGTCCTTTTGCCTTTACATGCACTCACACTTGCACTTGCTCACACTCTCACACTTCTCAATCTCACGTAGCCTATTTATAATACCAGGGGAGGGCCACGTGGCCAACCACTGAGCCACCTGCGCGGAGGGGTGGTGGCTATGTCCCCTTAGGTCGGCGCCATGGCCGTCCGCATGCCTCCGCGTGCCAGAATGGTAGGCCTGCCACCTTGGAAGTTGAAGCCGCCCAGATGTCCAATCAGAGTGGGTCAACTGTCCACCTGCAACACGCCGCTGCAGCAGCCCTACGTGAGAGAGAAAGTCAACGCCTAGGCTCCAGCGTCCTCGTCCATGTCCTCCTCTCGGACATGCTACCTTTGACTAATCCTCGTCCAATTCATCCAGCTGCCCCAAGGACAGACGTTTCCGGATTTCTCCAAACGTCCTCGTCCATATCATCCTCTCGACATGAACCTCTGAGGAGTCCTCATGCATTTGTCTCCACTGGTCCGCGGACACAAACACCACAAGAGAGTGACCCCAACAGAAATATAGCAGATGTAATGCTCTGTGGAAACTTAGTTCTTCGAGTCATTGTTCTGGTGCTTTTATTTGCAGCTTAATAGTGACCGTGCAATTGCAAAATTATTCTAAAGATGTGCCCTTTACTACCTTTCTATACAAACCATTTGATTGATAACGGATCATGCTGTAAATGATTCATTGAACAGATTGTATGAGATTTCCCTAAGGATTTGGCATCCCTAAAGAGGGCTCAAATGCTATGCTTTTACATCGGTCAGCCAATGCCATCTCTTGATCTTGTTCAGCGGGTTATTTTATGTGAACTATAGATGTTGTGTTCTTTTATTAAGTTGAAAATTATTAGTAATTAATTTGTGTACTATGATGAAAACATTTTACATGGGTTTACAATGATGTCTTTTGGAACCTTCTACTGTTTATTTGCCTTCGGTGTTAATGTAGTATAAACTCAACAGGCATTACCCAAAAATCACGAAGCAAATTATATATATGGCACGCTTGCTTTTCCTTCATTGGAGCTTGGCCATGTGAAAGATGCAGAAAAGGCTGCACGAAAGGCGCTTGAGATCAATGAGCAGGATCCATGGGCACAGCTTTGCGTGAGTCATATTGACTATGACCGATTTCTAGAAAAAATGCTATAGCTATTTTTTTTTTTTTAAGGTACTCTGCAACGTATATACTATGCTGTGCCTTAACTGCCATCTCTTGTTCTAGATGTTCTTCTGCTTGAGGTCTTAGCCAAGCACTTATATGAATGCAGTGATAAAACATAAATCGCAATCCTTATTACTGCATGCTACCTGCCTATTTGGTTGAGCCTGGTGAAATTAAAAGTTGGATATTTTATCTATTTACAGCTGCATAATTAATCAGATCTGTATATGTCTGTTCAAGTGTGCTCATGGTTTTCTCCATTGTGCAGTTGTGCCATGTTCTTCAACACGAATGTCATTTTGAGGAAGCTGTAATGTTCATGGAGGAATGCTCTTCGTCATGGAGCCCTTGTTCATATTTATTGTGTGTATTTAAAAGTTAATCAAAGTTCATCTCCATTAGCAAATTGCTTTTCTGCCAAATGAAAGAAGTTGGTGATATTATTTTGTTTGCTATTGCTTTGATCCTCAGGTACCCACACAATTGATGGCATGTTGCTGTTTGTTACTTAGAAGGTCATTCTGATATTGGAAAAGTCCTATGTTTATGACTACTGCATCATGAAGGAACTAGAAAGACCTGATTGTGCATTTGCAGAGGTGTTTTTTTCATCTTTCATTTCTTTTTCAGTTAGATAGACTTTATGTTATTGTCATGCTCAATTGTCCTTTCTCACTTAAGGTGTACACAAATGCTTTGTGTCTGATGATGAGGTTATATGTACGTGGTACTATAAGTCGCTTAACAGATCAAGTTACTGTTCATTATTCTAACAAGGATGTCTGTATTTTATTCATCTACACTATAATTGAGGTCATATAGAGTGCACATAGTCAGAGAATATAATTGTGTAGTAGTTTCAGCATCATTTTTTCATGGTTTACTAAGTTAAAACTTAGATTTGTTTGTCTGCACCACATAAATAGGACCTTGCATTTGGTTTTGATGGAGATTAGACTGATCTCTTGTTCTGAAAGATCCATCAACAAAGACAAGTTTAAGCAACCTGTTATTCTAGATGAGTCCCAGTTTCATGTTTGGAGCACAGATACTAGCTCTGCAGTGCTTTACGCTTCACTCAGTATATGAAAAAGTTTTATTGTTTTAAGGTGTTATCATTGAGAATCATAATCGGTTCACACTATGTAGGTATTCACTATGTTGAGTGTGATTTAGGCAATCCGGTAACTGTGGTTTGAGGTGATTCTGCTTATTTAGCCTGTAGTTTTGTCTCTTTACTTGCATACCCTCATCTATGCCTGTCGACATGATAGGTGTCAGACATGGAAATTCCTCATATGCTTGGTCACACATTGAGAATTCCTTTAATATTTTTGTGTGTTTTAGGGGAAAGTATTGAGTTCATGCAGGTATTTGTATAGTTACTAAAATCACCTCGGATCATTCAAAATCTCTAGGATTGGGTTTCACTTCCCGGGGTTTGGGGGAGACATATTAGGTTAGGAGAGAGCTATCCCTCATTATTTAGATGGTCCTCCCAATGAACCAAAGAAGGAAAATGTATTGCAATGCAGTATGCTTTCACATAGTACTAACTGCAAGTAATAAAGGGTAATCACATGGATGATTTGTCAATCAATTTTAAAAAAAGAAAAAAACATCTTTGATGGGTCAAAATTAAAACATGAATTGTATGTCAAATGTGGTATTTAGAACCCCATCCCCCCTCCAACCAAAAAATTCTCAGCAAAATGTGGTCATTTAGTTATGTTGCTTGTTTTTCTTTGTTCATTTTCCCCCCCATTCACCTAGGTGCAATATTATTTTGCATTGCTCTTGGAATAAATTGACATGCATGCAGTTTTAACATAATTCATGTCAAGCGGAAATTTGTGAATGGCCATTCACGATCCTTATAACCAGTGAACGCATAGGCTTTGTAGGCCTAGCAATGATGTCTTTAAGTGGGCGGAATTGCGTGGTATTTGATTCGTTATTTACAGTAAGATTATGCCCCACTTGCAACAGAGCTCCCCACTTATGAAAATGTTATTCCACAACTATGAAATATTAACTTCACCCTTAACAGTTATATTTATACGTGTTATCCTTACCAAAAGTATAAAGAGGTAAGGGAAAACAATGAAACACAACATCGGTCTTTCAAATTCCAAATTACTTGGAAAATCGGAAATTCTTCTATCTTGTTCATACTTGATCGCAGCATCTATTATCTTCTCTTAGGGGTAACACCCACCTGTTCCTCTCTTTTGTCATACAAAACTCTTATATCATTGTACCGATATTTGAACCTATTGG